>CM065589.1:458643554-459929351 GCA_033119425.1 Bufotes viridis
GGAAAGGAGTGAAAATTAAAGTAAAGATCTCATCACAGGGGCGGAGAAACAGAGCTGTGAGAACTCCTCAAAACTCTTGTAGTGACAGAGCAGTTATATGTTTTATAGCCTTTAATGGAGTGTATAAGTGGAAAAAGTGGAAAAAATACATTTGCCATTCAGCAGTGCAGTTATATGTTCTAAAGCCTTTTGTGTCATGTATAAGTGGAAAAAAATAAGTGCCTAGTTGCCGTTCATTGGTGTAGTTATATGTTCTAAAGACTATTGTGTTTTGTATAAGTGGAAAAAAAATATGGGCCTATTTGCCATTCAGCAGTGCAGTTATGTGTTCTAAAGCCGTTTTGGGTAGTGTATAAGTGGAAAAAAGAAAAATATATTTATCATTTAGCAGCGCAGTTAAATGTTCTAAAATCGTTTTGTGGAGTGTATAAGTGGGAAAAAATATATACATTTGCCTTTCAGTGGTGCAGTTACATGTTCTAAAGTATTTTGTGTCATTTATAAGTGGAAAAAAATAAGGGCCTATTTGCTGTCCATCAGTGTAGTTAAATGTTCTAAAGCCTTTTGTGGAGTGTGTAAATGGAAAAAAGAAAAATGTATTTGCCAATCAGCAGTGCAGTTATATGTTCTAAAGCCTTTTGTGGAGTGTGTAAGTGGAAAATAAATATATATATTTGCCATTCAGCGGTGCAGTTATATGTTCTAAAGCCCTTTTGTGGAGTGTATCAGTGGAAAAAAGAATATTATATTTGCTGCTCAGCGGTGCAGTTATATGTTCTAAAGACGTTTTATGGAGTGTTGAAGTGGAAAAAAGAAAAATATATTTGCTTTTTAGCTGTGCAATTATATGTTCTAAAGCCTTTTGTGGAGTGTATAAGTTGAAAAAATAAAGATTTTTGGCCGTTCAGCGGTGCATTTATATGTTCTAAAGCCTTTTATGGAGTGTATAAATGGAAAAAAATAAGGGTCTATTTGCCGTTCATCGGTGCAGTTCTATGTTTTAAAGCCTTTTGTGTCGTGTATAAGTTGAAAAGATAAGGGCCTATTTGCTGTTCTGGGGTGCAGTTATATGTTCTAACGCCCTTTTGTGGAGTGTATAAGTGGAAAAAAAATATTTGGTGTTCACTGTATAAATATGTATACATATATCAGGGGTCATTACAGGGATCTCTCCCATCATCTATTTATCCCCAGGACTTTGACTGTGATGAGGGGACATGTCTGGAGGAAATAAGGTTTGTACACAAACATAGAAAAGGATTCTTCACAGTAAGAGCAGTGAGATTATGGAACTCTCTGCCTGAGGAGGTGGTGATGGTGAGTACAATAAAGGAATTCAAGAGGGGACTGGATGTATTTCTGGAGTGTAATAATATTACAGGTCATAGCTACTAGAGAGGGGTCGTTGATCCAGTGAGTTATTCTGATTGCCTGATTGGAGTCAGGAAATAATTTTTTCCCCTTAAGTGGGGAAAATTGGCTTCTGCCTCATAGAGGTTTTTTACCTTCCTCTGGATCAACTTGTAGGTAACAGGCCGAACTGGATGGACAAATGTCTTTTTTCGGTCTTATATACTATGTTACTATGTATGTTACTAGTGGTGCAGATATATGTTCTAAAGCCTTTTCTAGAGTGTATAAGTGGAAAAAAGAGAAATATATTTGCAGTTATATGTTCTAAAGCATTTTGTGTCATTTATAAGTGGAAAAAAATAAGCACCTATTTGCCATCAAGCGGTGCAGTTATATGCTTTAAAGCCTATTGTGGAGTATATAAGTGGAAACAAGAAAAATATATTTGCCATTCAGCAGTGCAGTTATATGTTCTAAAGCCTCTTGTGTCATGTATAAGTGGAATAAAATAAGGGCTTACTTGCCATTCAGCGGTGTAGTTATATGTTGTGCCCTTTTGTGGAGTTAATAAGTGGAAAAAAATAAAATATATTTGCAGTTTAGCGGTGCAGTTTTATGTTGTAAAGCCTTTTGTGTAGTATATGAGTGGAAAATAATAAGGGCCTATTTGCCGTTCAGTGGTGCAGTGATATGTTCTAAAGCCATTGTGTTTTTGCCATTGTGTGGTGAAGTGAGAAAATTATAGCCCTTTTTGGCATGTATTATTGAAAAAAGAAAGTGCTTATTAGCTGTTGTGTGGTGAAGTGAGAAAATTACAGACTTTTTTGGGGTGTTTTAATTTCCCTTTTATTTATGTATTTGATCTAGCAGTATGTCAAACAGTTAAGTGCTAGGCCTTGCACAAAGGAGTGGCAGAGGCCTAAATCTTTCTGGCGCAGGCACAGGTCGTAGCAGAGTAATGGGGCGTGGCAGCAGGAGTCGCTCCCAGTGGCCTGAGTTCCCGGTGTCATCTAGCGGTCGTGTCTTGACCAGCAACCCAGCAGTTCTCGAGTGGTTCATCGATGATGATGATGATGTAACTGATCGCACTTGGAGCCGGGCAAATTAGGGGCTTCATCATCATTGGGAGAAGAGGGTGGCAGCTTGCCCTAGCATGGACTGGAGTTAGCAGGGTGGCAGCAGTGGGAGGTCAGTAGCCAAACGCTCCCAGGGTAGACCATCCGCTTCGCAGGAGACTACCTCCCGAGAAAGTAGTGGTACACGGGTTCACTGAAGCAGCGGCTGTAGCAGTCAGTCAGTGCGTACTGTTGGGGGTAAAATCACCTACTCGGCGGTGTGGCAGATTTTTGTTAAGCCGCTGAAAGAGGAAGTGAATATGGCCATATGTAGAATCTGTGGGCAGAAGATAAAGCGTGGTCAGGGTGCCAATGTTGGCACCACGGCCCTGTGTCAACATATGTAGCATCACCATAAAGTGGCCTAGGAGAACCGTGGCTCTGATCTGGTGGCCCAGCGTGCTACAGCAACCATTGCATCATCCAGTGACATGCACCCGGTTTCAGGCAGTCAAGGCTCCACCACCTCAGCCGAAGGGAGCTGTCTGTCCTTCCCATCAACTGCTGGTGCTGATGCTCCTGCTCCTCCTCCTACTCCTCCTCAGTCATTCCGTCTGCAATCGATCAGTGAAGCGATTGCCAAGAGACAACAATATGCATGCACTCATCCAACGGTGCAGACGCTGAATATGCTCCTGGCCAAGTTGCTGATGCTGCAGTTCCTCTCTTTCCAAGTGGTGGACTCTGCACCTTTCAGAGAACATATGGCTTGTGCCGAGCCGAGTTGGAGAGTCCCAAGCCGTCATTTATTTGCCAAAAAGGCAGTACCAGCCCTGCAAACAGTACCCTGCCACCCCACATTGAAGAACCGCTGGACTATTGGGCAGTCAACCTGGATTTGTGGCCGCAACTAGCAGAGTTTTCCCTGGAAAAGCTGTCCTGCGTGGCCAGTAGTGTGGCATCAGAGCGGGTATTTAGTGCGGCGGGGGCCATAGTAACCCCAAGAAGAACTCGCCTACCTACCCAAAATATGGAGAGCCTGGCCTTTGTCAAGATAAATCAGGTGTGAATCAGCCAGGATTTCCAACCACTCATTCCTGATGCATTAGACTAGATCATCCATGGTGCCACACCAACACTTTGATACAAGAGAATGGTTTCTTCTGACTACCTGCCTCAGCTACTACTTTGATGCTGTAACCGCATGATGCCACACATCTGATGCCAAGTTCTCCTTATTTCATCCACCATCTTCAGCTGGTACTCGTATTGCCACCCACCTCCCCACTCTGTCACCGGGTCACTCTGTGGTCTACTGATGCTGCTGCCATCTCTTCATCATGTCACTTTCCGACTCTGTGGTCTGCTGATGCTGCTGCCACCTCCCCACTCTGTCACCAGGTCACTCTGTGGTCTTCTGATGTCACTGCCACCTCCACACTATGTCAACTTGCCACTCTGTGGTCTCCAGATGCTGCTGTCACCTCAAGACTATGTCACTTTGCTACTCTGAGGTTTCCTGATGCTGCTGCCACTTCCTCACTTTGTCACCAGGTCACTTTGTGGTCTCCTGATGCTGCTGTCACCTCCACAGTATAACGGCTTGCCACAATGTTGTCTCCTGATACTGCTACTGCCACCTCCACACTGTCATTGTGCCACTCTGTGGCTTCCTCCTGATGCTGCTGCTGACACCACCTCCACACTCTGCCATTGTTCCACTTTGTGGCGTCCTGATGCTGCCACAACCTCCACACTGTCATTGGGCCACTCTGTGGCCACCTGATGCTGCCGCCACCTCCACACTTTGTTATTGTGCCACTCTGTCGCCTTCTGATGCTGCCGCCACCTCCACACTCTGTCATTGTTCCACTCTGTGGCCTCCTCCTGATGCTGCCACCACCTCCAGACTCTGTCATTGGAAATGAATGGGAAAGAATAAATCGATGATGGGAAAGATCTTTGAACTGACCGCTGATATATTTATACATAGTTATTAGATCTCACCTTAGTCGTCTTTTTTCTAAAGTGAATAACCCTAATTTGGATAATCTTTCAGGGTAGTGTAGATTCCTCATTCCAGTTATTTCTTTAGTTGCCCTTCTCTGGACCCTCTCCAGCACTGCTATGTCTGCCTTGTTCACAGGAGCCCAGAACTTTATACAGTACTCCATGTGTAGTCTGACCAGTGATTTGTAAAGTGGTAGGACTATGTTCTCATCACGGGCATCTATGCCCCTTTCAACGCAACTCATTATCTTATTGGACTTGGCAGCAGCTGCCCGACACTGGTTTTTAAAGCTTAGTTTGCTGTTCACTAAAATTCCTAGGTCCTTTTCCATGTCAGTGTTACCCAGTGTTTTACCATTTAGTATGTATGTGTGAATTGCATTATTCCTTCCCATATGCATAATCTTACATTTGTCAGTGTTAAACCTCATCTGCTACTTCTCTGCCCAAGCCTCCAAACCATCCAGATCCATCTGTTGCAGTATGCTGTCCTCTTCCATGTCAATAACTTTACACAGTTTAGTGTCATCTGCAAAAATTGATATTTTACTGTGCAAGCCTTCTACAAGATCATTAATAAATATATTGAAGAAGATAGGGCCCAGTACTGACCCCTGAGGTACTCCACTGGTGACAGTGACCCAATCTGAGTGTGTACCATTAATAACCACCCTCTGTTTTCTATTACTGAGTCAGTTACCTACCCACACGCAGACATTTTCTCCCAGTCCGAGCATTCTCCTACTATATACTAACCTTTTATGCTGTACAGTGTCAAATGCTTTGGAGAAGTCCAGATATACGACATCCATTGATTCACCGCTGTCAAGTCTAGAACTTAGCTCCTCATAGAAACTGATTAAATTAATTTGACATGACCGATCCTTAATGAAGCCATTCTGATATGTCTATTTTGCTTATTTTCATTGAGATGCTCCAAGATAGCATCTCTTAGAAAACTTTCAGTTTCCCCATGACGTATGTTAAACCTTCCGGCCTTTAGATTCCGGGCTCTGTTTTTGGACCCTTTTTGAATATTGTCACCACATTTGCTATGCGCCAATCCTGTGTAACACTCCCTGTCAGTTTAGAGTCCTTAAATATCAGAAATCAGGGTCTGGCTATGACATTACTTCATTCTCTTAGGACATGGGGGTATATATCCATCTGGACCTGGTGATTTGTCTATTTTAATCATTTTAAGACACCTATGTACTTCTTCCTGGCTTGTCATTTGGTAGCCAAAAGCAGGAGTGGGTACAAAACACAGAAGACATTCAAATATTCCATTTACGTGTCATCTTTGTTTTGGATCCACTCCTTTTTTTTGGCATTAGCAACTCTGATGGATTACTGACCAAATGCTGACCGAGTAAAGGAAGATGCTCAACAGACAGGATCTGTTTTTGCGGGGTTATTGTTCTGACGGATCATAAGAAGGGCAAAATAATCAGTGACATCAACACAAACCTCTCCACTCTGTCGGAGGGGTTTCCTTGTATAAGCGTTTAATAGAACAGGTTCTGTAGACATCTATGTGGAATCAGCTGACAATGGTGTAAAAGGAATGTGCTTTTTCCTTGGCGCTAACATCTGTAAGGCTGAGTTTATACTTAAGTTATTTAGTCAATTTTGTCCCCGTGACTGCCCAAATAAGTGAAGTGTGCAGTGATTCAAAGAGCAACGCCTGTCATCTGCATATTATACTGACTCACATTATTATTTGACTACCACAGCAGAATCCCAATGTGTGTTACTGCACAGCACAGTGTTCTACACCATTATAAATGCTCTCGCAACCAGGAAATAGAAGTTTTTTAATGTGATTCACCGCAAATAAGTTTGGATCAAACCAAAATTTTTTGAAATATTCGGCAAACCGGCCGAACTGAACTTTTACGTGTTGGATATAATACAACAGAAGATGTTACCCATACATTTTGATAAACAATGTGCAGAATTGATTAAATGTGTATAGAAGAATCCACACCAGATTAATATATATATTTATAGATATATATTATATATATATATATATATATATATATATATATATATATATATATATATATATTTATTTTTTTTTGGAAGATCCCACACCATGCAGGAATATGGTTTAAAAGGCAGGATTTAGGATTGCATTCTGAACCTCTGATAAAGGAGCATGTAGCTCTGAAACACATTTGGTGACTTTTTGATGCAATCTAAAAGAACCCCCTAACAAAATACAAGCCGATCCATACAACTACTATTTCCAACCTGAGGAGGTGATACAGTCCGGCCAGAACAAGTATTGTGAGAGAAGGCACGGGACAGTAGGACCAGAAGGCATAAAGCTCTAGGCACACTAGATCAGCAAACTGGAAAAACAGTTAACATGTGGGACGCAAAACCAAGCGATAGCCGAACACAGGGCCATATCACTTGGCATATGGGGAGTCCATTTCATGAAAGGAGAAACTACATATACTGATCCTGTGAAGAAGTTTTTAAGGTAAGCATGCATTCCATGGAATCAACTTAAATATACGTTACATGCAATACCATCTGTGTCATGTTGAGTTATTAGGAGTTATTTCTACATATTTTTATATATCTCAAGGTACGCCCTGATGTCCAAGTCCTTAAGGACACAGGATGTACATGTACACCCTGTGTATTTTCGATCACTGCTGCTCGGTGGGCGGTGATTGGAACAGAGTGCCTGCTGAAATCATTCAGCAGGCACCCGGTGACAATGCCGAGGGGGGTTATGTGACCCTCTCGTATCGGCGATCGCAGCAAACTGCAGGTCAATTCAGACCTGCAGTTTGTGGCGTTTCCAGGTGCTTCGGGTCCCCGGGGACCCGATGACACGGAATAGGAGGGTGATGGGTGGTGTAATATACACCACCAATCACCCTCCGTAGATCCTGGGAGGTGGTGGTGTGCCCCTTTTCTGTCGATCCACTGAGCAAGCGAGCAGGCGATCCCCCGCCCGCAATACCCTTTGTGCAATCCCCCATCTCCTACTCTCATTTTCAGGATGGCCGAGCGTTAGCAGAGTTTCAGGACACAGCTGACACTCTGCTTGAAATTGCGGACATCTGTGCTGGTATATATGTCAGCCATTTAACCCCTTCCATAGGGACCACCAACGTGAAGGGGTTAACAGGGAGGGAGCTCTCTCTTCCATCGGGGGCAGGTGTGCCATTGCAGCCACCCGATACTTGACACAGAGGGAGGAGGCCCCCCTACCTCCTTCCCCCATCAGCCGCTGCTCTGTTGTGGCAGCGGCTGATGGTTACCATGGCAACCAAACTCCTTCACAGGCTTCCGGCTTGCCATGGTAAGGCTAAGATCAGGCTTCTGTTAAAGGAATTAAAAAATGTCAAAAAAAGTAAAAATAAAAAATAATTTCTTCTAATAGCCGCACATTTAAAACTGAATAAAAAAACAAAACAAAAAAAAAAACAAACACTGCACATGTTTGATATTACCGTGTCCGTATAACTGTGTAACCGTGTTACTTTCCCCACATGGTGAATGCCATAAAAAAAAAAAAAAGAAAAATCATGATGAATTTGAAATTTTGCCAAAAAAAGTAAAAAAAAGATCTAAAAAGTTGCATGTATGCCAAAATAGTACCAATTAAACCATCACCTCAACACGCTAAAAATTAGCCCATACATAAGACAATCGCCCAAAAAATAAAGAGAGGCACTAAAATTATTATTTTTTCCTAAAATGCTTTTATTGTGTTTAGAGATGTCGCAAACATAAAATTTTCCGTTCGCGAACGGCGAACGGGAACTTCAGCAAATGTTCGTGAACGGGCGAACCGGGCGAACCACCATAGACTTCAATAGGCAGACGAATTTTAAAACCCACAGGGACTCTTACTGGCCACAATAGTGATGGAAAAGTTGTTTCAAGGGGACTAACACCCGGACTGTGGCATGCCGGAGGGGGATACATGGCAAAACTCCCATGGAAAATGACGTAGTTGATGCAGAGTCGGGTTTTAATCCATAAAGGGCATAAATCACCTAACATTCCTAAATTGTTTGGAATATCATGATTTAAAACATCCAGTGTGTGTATACGATCAGGTATGATGTTGTATCGATCAGGTAGTGTAAGGGTTACGCCCGCTTCACAGTGACAGACCAAACTCCCTGTTTAATGCACCGCAAACAACCGCAAAAAGTCCATTTTCTCAACCACAAACTATCCATTTGCACAAGGTTGGATACCGAGCTAGCCATGTCCCGTTCCTTGTCCTCACTGACGTCATTGAAGGTCTCTATCTCCACCCAGCCACGTACAACACCAAGGGTCCCCAAAAGGTGACAACAAGCCCCCTGGGATGCCTGCTGTTGTTGGTCTTCCACCTCCTCAAAGCCACCTTCCTCCTCTGACTCCTCTTCTTCAGACTCCTCTCTCTGTATTGCAGCAGGTCCAGAATTTGACGACAAGGCTGCTTCTGGTGGTGATGGTGACCACAACTCTTCCTCTTCATGCTCATATACGGCCTGATCGAGCACTCTTCGCAGGGCACGCTCCATAAAAAACGCATATGGGATGAGGTCGATGATGTTGCATTGGATTTGACTGACCAGGTTTGTCACCTCCACAAAAGGACGCCAAAAAATACCCAGCTCCACAGAGGCTGTCCTCTTTTTTTTTAATTAAAAAAATCTGTTCTTACCAGTTTAATCTCTGTTTTGTCCCCTATCAGGGGCCAGTGTATGGAATAGAGTTTAGGAACCGGGAGATGGAAAAAGATGGTTGGTCGGGCCTCTTACTTCCAATTTGGGGTACTGCGCGAGCGCCGTGCAATGTACTGTGCCACCCTATAAGAGTGGTGTGTTAAGTAGTACCAAGGCTAAATTACAGATTTATCCAAAAGATTCCATGCCACGTTCCTTATTACATAACACCTTTCCAAAAAATATGTGACTTTTAAAAATACCTTTATTATCCAATTTCAGGGTTATCGGTATATATGTACCGCAATTACCAAAAATAAACAATTGTGCTCAAGTCATTGATGAAGAGGATTGTAATCCCGAAATTATTCATAGAATGGGACCAGGTAGGGGAGAGGAGTATACTATATAGTCCTAAATAGGGTGGGAGAGATACTTTCCCTATAAGTCCCTGAAGACTTCCTCAGCCCAGGGTGACCCCCTGATGGTGGGGGCTCCCTGTCCTCGAACCTAGTCCTCACTGATCCCTGTTAAAAAACCTTCCCTCACTTCCACCAAATCATCATATACATAAACTGATACAATTACAGATCAAATGATATAATCCAAGGGCATAAATCAATAAACGGTTCATAGACCGGTGCCGGTCATGGCCCAGTTACCAGAAACAGTTAACCCCAACGCGTTTCACCTATAAAAGGTTCATCAGGGGGTGGTTATACTCAAATATCAATAAAGAAGCAGGGTACTTAGCTCACAGTTAGATGCATACTGATAGCGGTGGTGCTCAGGCAATGTCTTCTTGCTATTATAAGCCTGTAAAGGACATTTTGGTATGAGTTATAAAAACATAGCAATCTAATACATGATGGATACACTACTTAGTTACTTATAATGATGCCGACCGTAGTCATCTCATGCCTGAGTCACGGCACCTCCACCTGTGCTGCCACTATTTAAAGCACCACGGCGGACATGCGCAGTAGTTACTTCCGGTCGCCTCAGGGCCGGTATCCGCCAGTTGACTCGCATGTTGGAGCGCATCGGCTTCCGCCGAATGGCTCACATGCTGGAGCGCATCCACTTCCGGTAGGTGAATTTCCGGTATATTGGAGAGCACAGAGGATCCCGATCATTAAAGGGCAGACACCGCTGCATTGCGCAGGCGCAGCCTCCGGTGCTCTGTCTCACAGTGACCGCTCGGTAGGAGATATATTAACCATTAAGGTACTAGATTTATGGGTAGAGGGCTCCAGACCACCGGGCAAGGGTCCGTTTACGGAATTACATCCAGTTAGTACTAGACTTCCTCCTCCTGTCAATACTGAGCATATTGACATCTTTCTGCGATTGGTGATTTCAGATATCGAAAAACTAAACACCTGTAGATATGACAAGTTAAATCTGTCTAAGCCTGAGTTCAACGCGCTACAAAATCTTGAGAAGAATAAGAATATCATCATAAAATCCTCAGACAAGGGGAGGAACCTGGTGATTTTGGACCATAAGAAGTATCAAAAAATGTGCTTATCTCTCTTAAGTGATGGTAATAGCTACAGACGAATTTCCTCTGACCCGACAGACATGTATCGTGTGGAACTGAACGAGAATCTGTCTTGGGGACTACAACATGAAGTGATTAGTAAGGCTGAATTTGAATTCCTATTCCCCAAATTTCTACAAACAGCAACTTTTTACTGCCTCCCAAAGATTCACAAGGGGGTTCACCCCCTGAAGGGGCGTCCTATTATATCTAGCATCAACTACCTCATACATCATTGTGGCATTTTTTTGGACAAAGTTCTCTGTAGTTTCATCTGGACACTGCCATCATTTACCAGAGATACTATGGACTTTCTCGTTGAAGATAGAGACTATTACTGTTGATTCTAACAGCTTACTAGCCAGTATAGATGAGTCTCTGTATACATCAATCCCGCACGATAAAGGCATCAATGCCACCTCCTATTTTTTAGGCACGAGGGGGACACAATTTCATGTACACAACGACTTTATTTTGCGCCTCTTGGAGTACACACTCACTCACAATTTTTTCCTATATAGCGGGTCGTTCTACCACCAGCTCAGGGGGGCGGCCATGGGGAGCCCATGTGCCCCGAGTTACGCCAATCTCCTCCTGGGCTGGTGGGAGGACAAATACGTCTTCCCCGATCAACAACAGTGGTGGAACAAATATATTACATTCTGGACCCGTTATATAGATGACGTTTTCCTAATATGGGGGGGCAGTATATCCGAATTTCAAGACTTTATTAAAGTACTTAACCATAACGATATTGGTTTGAGTTTCACGTCTGAACCTCAAAGTGAACAGATTACTTTCTTGGACGTTGTTGTAAGAAAGACTGGGGAGAATCTCAGTACATCAGTATTTCGAAAACCAACCGCCACAAACAGCATATTGCATTGGGAGAGTCATCACCCCCCGGCTGTTAAGAGAGGCATCCCTAGAGGACAATACTTACGAGTATGCAGGAACTGCTCGACCAGTTCCAATTTTTACACAGAATCCAAAAAATTACAAAACAGATTACGACAGAGGGGTTACCCACACAATTTATTAAAAGAATCATTTAAACATGCGGAGACAATAAGGAGGGAAGAGTTGTTAGTACCAAAAATTAAAAACAGGACTGAAAAAGGCCCTATACGTCTTATTTCAACATATGATGACAACAATAGGGAAATGGTATCGATATTAAAAACATATTGGCCTATCACAACCAGAAACAGCCTTATCATCATCGCTTGCTGGACCTGCGGCAACGCTGGAAGAGGAGTCTGAGGAAGAGGAGTCAGAAGAGGAATGTGGCTTTGATGAGGAGGAAGACCAACCACAGCAGGCATCCCAGGGTGCTCGTTGTTGTCACCTATCTGGGACCCGTGGTTTTGTACATGGATGGGGGGAAGAACAGACCTTCAATGATATCAGTGAGGACGGGGAACGTGAGATGAGTAGCTCGACATCCAACCTTGTGCAAATGGGGTCTTTCATGCTGTCATGCCTGTTGAGGGACCCTCCTTTTGATGGACTCTGATTTAACTCAGGCCATCAAGACATATCCACAAATTACATATAGAAAAGGCAGGAGTCTGAAGGACAGGTTGGTCCGCAGCCACTATGAGGGTCCTAAGAAGGAAGGGACATGGCTGGATCGAAAGCCTTTAGGAGTTTTCAAATGCGGATCCTGTAAGGCCTGTAAATTCCTTAATCCTTCTAAAACAATTATTTGCTCGGTGACAGGGGCCTCCTTCTCTATTAGAGACTTTGTGAACTGAAAAACAACTGGCGTAGTCTATATTTGCCAATGCACTTGTCCCATGGACTACATTGGCAAGACAAAGAGGGAGTTCAGAAGGAGGATCTGTGAACACGTGAATGATATCAAAAAACGGAAGGATACCCCTGTCGCCGATCATTTCAATAGATATCACAGGGATGATCCCGAATCTATACGTTTTTCAGTCCTGGAGGTAGTGCCCCTCCCTGAGAGGAAGGGTGACTGGGACAAGAAGACCCTACAGAAAGAGGCCAAATGGATCTACAGGTTTCAATCCCAGTCCCACCTAGGTCTCAATGAGAGACTTACCTATACCTGTTTTCTCTAAATTATATGAGTGATATACACACCTGACTGGACCTATCAGTGCGCAAAGCACTAATGCACGGGTTGTTACATCTTTAACAACCTAGAATCTATAATTGTTCTGGGCTCACCTTGCTCAGGGATGTCTTCCCTGGTCAGGAGTGATGCGCATAACAATTTATCCGTTAATGATATAATTATGAATATTCATAGAATTTTTCCCTGTATAAGATTGTGTTGCCCCTTTTATTTCAGAGGCCCTGTAAGGTAGGAGCATACATCCGCCGTACCTCAATGGTTAATATATCTCCTACCTAGCGGTCACTCTGAGACAGAGCACCGGAGGCTGTGCCTGTGCAATGCAGCGGTGTCCGCCCTTTAATGATCGGGATCCTCTGTGCGCTCCAATATACCGGAAATTCACCTACCGGAAGTGGATGCGCTCCAGCATGTGAGCCATTCGGCGGAAGCCGATGCGCTCCAACATGCGGGTCAACTGGCGGATACCGGCCCTGAGGCGACCGGAAGTAACTACTGCGCATGTCCGCCGTGGTGCTTTAAATAGAAGCAGCGCAGGTGGAAGTGCCGTGACTCAGGCATGAGATGACTACGGTCGGCATCATTGTAAGTAACTAAGAAGTGTATCCATCATGTATTAGATTGCTATGTTTTTATAACTCATACCAAAATGTCTTTTACAGGCTTATAATAGCAAGAAGACATTGCCTGAGCACCACCGCTATCAGTATGCATCTAACTGTGAGCTAAGTACCCTGCTTCTTTATTGATATTTGAGTATAACCACCCCCTGATGAACCTTTTATAGGTAAAACGCATTGGGGTTAACTGTTTCTGGTAACTGGGCCATGACCGGCACCGGTCTATGAACCGTTTATTGATTTATGCCCTTGGATTATATCATTTGATCTGTAATTGTATCAGTTTATGTATATGATGATTTGGTGGAAGTGAGGGAAGGTTTTTTAACAGGGATCAGTGAGGACTAGGTTCGAGGACAGGGAGCCCCCACCATCAGGGGGTCACCCTGGGCTGAGGAAGTCTTCAGGGACTTATAGGGAAAGTATCTCTCCCACCCTATTTAGGACTATATAGTATACTCCTCTCCCCTACCTGGTCCCATTCTATGAATAATTTTGGGATTGCAATCCTCTTCATCAATGACTTGAGCACAAGTGTTTATTTTTGGTAATTGCGGTACATATATACCGATACCCCTGAAATTGGATAATAAAGGTATTTTTAAAAGTCACGTATTTTTTGGAAAGGTGGTGTGTTAAGCAGTACTATTCCTAGCAGTTTAATCCCTGTTACGTTCCCTGTTAGGGGACGTGTATCGAATATTTTTATGAACCGGGAGATTGAAAAAGATGGTTGGTCGGTCCTCTTCCTTCCAATTTGGGGTATTGCGCTTGCGCCGAGCAGTGTACTGTGACACCCTATATGAATGGTGTGTTAAGTAATACTATTCTTATCAGTTTAATCCCTGTTACGTCCCCTATCAGGGGGACGTGTGTCAAATAGATTTTCGACAACCGCAAAGAGTTGTCAATAGTTGACACACTCATGACAAATTTTATTCCTCTATGCGTAAATCTTGGTGTAGTGATGACTGTGCTCGTGCGAACGCTTGGGAAATTGCAGGCAATGGTGGTTTTACAAAGCCTATGGTCGTGCTGAGGTAGTTCAGTGACAGTTAAGTGACCAAGAAAACAATGATTTTGCTGTGTGAGCTCTTTGTTGGCCTAGTAGGCTTAAATGATCACCTTAGATGATCACAAAGAAAATTAATGTTTTTTCTATGAAAAAATTATCCAGCCGATCGCTTTTGGTCTGTTCACTATGAAGCAATGACCTTATCATCTGGGGTGTGCCAACATTGCCAACACACTCATAGAGGTGATCGCTTCACTGTGATACGCAAGCCCCTTCACCACAACAGGGCAACGATCACGAAGGAAAATTGACACATGTACGTGCCTTTTTTTGTTTTGTTTTTCAAGCCACTGTGCAGCACCAGAGGCCAGAAAAATTTGGTATGTACACATGCCTGAAAAAAATTGATGTTTTCCAGGCAGACAGTGTACTAAAACATTGCAGCTTGAATCCTAGTTGGTGGCGGAGAAGTCACGCAAGTCATCCAGCATGCAGAGATGAAATACAGCAGGGTGGGGAACATTTTTAGCCCAAGGCATCTCATCAGACCATTTTTAGTCAAATGTATTCCCCACTGTCAGTCTCTCCGGTATCCATGCCTCATTCATCTTAGTAAAGGTGAGGTAATCTAGACTTTTTTGACTTAGCCGACTTCTCTTGTCAGTGACAATTCCTCCTGCTGCGCTAAAGGTCCTTTCTGATGGGACACTTGAAGCGTGGCAGGCCAGAAGTTCTATCGCAAATTGGGATAGCTCAGGCAACAGGTCAAGCCTGCACACCCAGTAATCAAGTGGTTCATTGCTCCTCAGAGTGTCGATATCTGCAGTTAAGGCGAGGTAGTCTGCTACCTGTCGGTTGAGTCGTTCTCTGAGGGTGGACCCCGAAGGGCAGTGGCGATGCGTAGGACTTAAAAAGCTCTGCATGTTCTCCATCAACAAGACGTCTGTAAAGCATCCTGTTCTTGCCGGCGTGGTCGTGGTAGGAGGAGGATTACTTTTACCTCTTCCCCTGTTAGATTCCCGTTGTGCTGTGACATCACCCTTATACACTGTGTAAAGCACACTTTTTAACTTGTTTTGGAACTGCTGCATTCTTTCCAACTTCCGGTAATTCGGTAACATTTCAGCCACTTTCTGCTTATACCAGGGGTCTAGTTGCGTGGCCACCCAGTAAAGGTCATTATCCTTCAGCCTTTTTATATGAGGGTCCCTCAACAGGCATGACAGCATGAAAGACCCCATTTGCACAAGGTTGGATGTCGAGCTACTCATCTCACGTTCCCCGTCCTCACTGATATCATTGAAGGTCTGTTCTTCCCCCCATCCATGTACAAAACCACGGGTCCCAGATAGGTGACAACAACGAGCACCCTGGGATGCCTGCTGTGGTTGGTCTTCCTCCTCATCAAAGCCACATTCCTCTTCTGACTCCTCTTCCTCAGACTCCTCTTCCAGCGTTGCCGCAGGTCCAGCAAGCGATGATGATAAGGCTGTTTCTGGTTGTGATGGTGACCACAACTCTTCCTCTTCACGCTCATCTACGGCCTAATCCAGCACTCTTCGCAGGGCACGCTCCAGGAAGAAAACAAATAGGATGAGGTCGCTGATGGTGCCTTCGGTGCGACTGACTAGGTTAGTCACCTCCTCAAAAGGATGCATGAGCCTACAGGCATTGCGCATGAGCGTCCAGTAAAGTGGCAAAAAAATACCCAGCTGCGCAGAGGCTGTCCTAGCACTCAGGTCATACAAATACTTTTTGGCGGCTTATTCTTGTTGTAGCAGGCGGTCGAACATTAGGAGTGTTGAATTCCAACATCTCGGGCAGTCGCAAATCAAGCGCCTCACTGGCATGTTGTTTCGCCACTGAATATGGAAAAAGTGCGCCATGGCCATGTAAGAATGCCTGAAATAGCCACACACATTCCTGGCCTGCTTGAGGACGTCTTGTAAGCCTGGGTACTTGCACACAAAGCGTTGTACGATCGGATTCAACACATGTGCCATGCACGGCACATGTGTCAACTTGCCCAAATTCAATGGCGCCAACAGATTGTTTCCATTGTCACACACTACTTTGCCGATCTCCAGTTGGTGCGGGGTCAGCCACTGATCCACCTGTGTGTTCAGGGCGGACAGGAGTGCTGCTCCTGTGTGACTCTCTGCTTTCAGGTAAGTCAACCCCAAGACGGCGTGACCCTGCAGTACCCGGATGTGGAATAGGCCCCGGGGAGCTGGGGGGGGTGCAGTTGATGTGGAGCAAGATGCAGCAGCAGAAGAGGACTCAGCTGAAGAGGTTAGCGAAGAGGATGGAGTAAGAGGAGTAAAAGAGGTGACAACAGGCCTGCCTGCAAGTTGTGGCGGTGTCACCAACTCAGCTGCAGAGCCACGCATTCCATGCTTGGCATCCGTCAGCAGGTTTACCCAATGCGCAGTTTACGTGATATATCTGCCCTGACCATGCTTTATGGACCAGGTATCAGTGGTCAGATGGACCCTTGCCCCAAAACTGTGTGCCAGACATGCCATGGCTTCCTTTTCCACAATGGAGTACAGGTTGGGGATTGCCTTTTGTGAAAAAAAATTTTGGCCGGGTACCTTCCACTGCGGTGTCCCAATAGCTACAATTTTTTTGAAGGCTTCAGACTCTACCAGCTTGTATGGTAAAAGCTGGCGGGCTAAGAGTTCCGACAAGCCAGCTGTCAGACCACGGGCAAGGGGGTGACTCTGTGACATTGGCTTCTTACGCTCAAACATTTCCTTGACAGACACCTGACTGTGGGCAGATGAGCAGGAACTGCTCAAGGTGAGAGGCGCAGTGGCGGGTAGTTGAGAGGGGGGCAAGGAGGACAGCAGTGGTTGAAGTGGCTGAAGATGCTGGACCAGGAGGAGGATGGTGGCTTTGAGTTTGTGTGCTGCTTGTTCTCATGTGTTGATCCCATAGGCGTTTGTGATGTGAGATCATGTGCCTTCGCAAAGCAGTTGTACCTAGGTGGGTGTTGGACTTCCCACGACTCAGTTTTTTTTTTGGCACATAGGATCGTTGTTATCAGAGGCAGACACACAAAAAAAATGCCACACTGCTGAGCTTTGCAATGACAGCACACTGGTGGTGGCAACAGCATGCGTTGATTGACGTGCTGTCTGGCTGACTCCGGGTGCCGATACATGCTGTCTGACTGTGCCACTAGCTCCTTGCGACGACCTCCCCCTGCTTCCAATTCGTCTCCTCCTCTTCTCTGTCTCCCCATCTGAACTTTCCCCCTGTTCTTTTTCTCTTCGAGCGGGCACCCACGTGACATCCACGGACACATCATCATCATCAACTGTTTCACTTGTATTTGGCAACTGAACAAAGGAAGCAGCAGCTGGTACAATATCATCATCATCACACTGTATGTCCATGTGTGTAATGCTGCCTGACTGAGACATATCCCTACATGCTCTGGCAATAATGGTTGCGCATTACTCATTTCTTCCAACTGATGTCTAAAAACCTCTTCTGACAGATCAAGTGAAGCAGCTGTGGTGCTAGTGTTGGTGGTGGCGGTGGGCGGGTTAGTGGTAACTTGAAAGGTCCCCGAAGCTGAGCTGGAGGAGGATGGTGCGTCAAGGTTCCGTACGGAAGCTGTAGAAGATTGGGTGTCCTGTGTAAGCCAGTCAACTATGTCCTCAGAATTTTTCGAGTTCAGCGTATATGGCCTCTGAACACTGGGCATTATTCTAGGGCCAAAGGAAATCACAACACTACGACCACAACGGCCCCTGCGGGGTGGCCTGCCTCTGCTTGTCATTTTTATTTTGATTAGTGGTACTATGCGTGAAAGGTACTGTGCCACCCTATATGAGGCAGTGGGCACAGTACAGTCTGTGGGCCTGACATACACTGGCAGGCAACTGAAATTATATTAAAGGGTAAAAATTTAATGACTTTTTTATCTGCAAGGTACTGTGCCACCCGATATGAGTGGTGGGCAGTGGGCACAGTACAATCTGTGGGCCTGACACACACTAGCATGCAACTGAAATTATAGTAAAGAGTAAAAATTGAATGACTTTTTTATCTGCAAGTTACTGTGCCACCCGATATGAGCGGTGGGCACTGGTAGTGGGGACAGTACAGTCTGTGTGGGCCTGACACATACTGGCAGGCAACTGAAATATATTAAAGGGTAAAAATTAAATGACTTTTATCTGCAGGGTTCTGTGCCACCTGTTATGAGTGGTGGGCACTGGCAGTGGGCACAGTACAGTCTGTGGGCCTGACACACACTGGCAGGCAACTGAAATTATATTTAAGCATAAAAATTAAATGACTTTTTTATCTGCAATGTTCTGTGCCACCCAATATGAGTGGTGGACACTGGCAGTGGGGACAGTGCAGTCTGTGTGGGCTTGACACACACTGGCAGGCAACTGAAATATATTAAAGGGTAAAAATTAAATGACTTTTTTATCTGCAAGGTACTGTGCCACCTGATATGAGCGGTGGGCACTGGCAGTGGGGACAGTACAGTCTGTGTGGGCCTGACACATACTGGCAGGCAACTTAAATATATTAAAGGGTAAAAATTAAATTACTTTTTTATCTGCAGGGTTCTGTGCCACCTGATATGAGTGGTGGGCACTGACAGTGGGCACAGTACAGTCTGTCGGCCTGACACACACTGGCAGGCAACTGAAATTATATTTAAGCATAAAAATTAAATGACTTTTTTATCTGCAAGGTTCTGTGCCACCCGATATGAGTGGTGGGCACTGGCAGTGGGCACAGTACAGTCTGTGTGGGTCTGACACACACTGGCAGGTAACTGAAATTATATTTAAGGGTAAACATTGAATGACTTTTTTTTATCAAGGTACTGTGCCACCCTATATGAGTGGTCTGTACACAGTACAGTCTGTGGGCCTTCGGCCACTCACACACGGGCAGGGAACTGCAATATATAGCAGACTGATGTACCAGCCCTTAAAAGGGCTTTTTGGGGTGCTGTAAGGACGCTGTGCTTACAGAAGATGAGTCTTTGAGGACTGGAGTGGACACAGAACACTAGTAGCTAACGCTTTCCTTAGAATCCCTATATCAATTCAGCAGCAGCAGCACTCTCCCTGCTCTAACTAACACTGCAGCTTCAGAATGAATCTAAGATGGATGATGTCCTTGCTTTTTGATAGGAGGTGGTAGGGTCTGGAGGGGAGGGTATGCTGATTGGCTGGAATGTGTCTGCTGACTGTGTCTGCTGACAGGGTCAAAGTTTGCTCAATGATGATGAATAGACGGTGGACCGAACATATGTTTGCCTGCCAGCGAATAGTTCGGGACATCTTTGTGTTAAAGTAAAATACATTTTAAAAAGTACACATTTTAGATATCGCCACATCCGTAAGAACCTGTTATATAAAAATATCACATGACATCACAAAAAGTGTAATACTAAGCAATCAAAAAGTCATATGCACCCTAAAATAGTACCAATAAAAAAAAAATGCTTTATTATGTAAAACTGAAACAAAAAACTAAAAAAAAGTTGTTATATTTGGTATTGTCGTGTCCATCACAACCTGCTCTATAAAATACAATGTGATCTAACCTGTCAGATGAACACTGTAAATAACAAAAAATTTAAACCGTGCTACAACAGCTATTTTTTGTTGCCTTGCCTCGCAAAAAGTGTAATATAGAGCAATCAAAAATCATATGTACCCTAAAATAGTACCAACAAATGTCACTTTTTTGGAGTACATTATCCCAGTGAAATCTGCTTTCCAAAAACCACAGTGTGTTCCTTTCCTTATGCGCTCTGCCATGTTTTTTTTTTTTTGATTGGCTGTTAAACCTTGCTTTGTTACTGGAAAAAATTTATTAAAATGGAAATTCTGTCAGAAAAGTCAAATTTTCCATTAAAATTTGTGGAACACCTAAAGGGTTAACAATGTTTGTAAAATCAGTTTTGAATACCTTGAAGGGTGCAGTTTCTAAAATGGGGCTATTTATTGGTAGTTTCTATTATGTAAGCCTCACAAAGTGACTTAAGACTTGAACTAGTCCTTAGAAAGTGGGTTTTCAAAATTTTCTGAAAAAATTTCAAGATTTACTTCTAAGCCTTCTAACACCCCACAAAAATAAAATGGTATTCACAAAATGATCCAAACAGGAAGTAGACATATGGAGAATGTAAAGTAATTACAATTTTTTGAGTTATTACTATCTATTATAGAAGTAAAGAAATAGAAATTTGGAAATGTGCTAATTTTTTAAAATGTTTGGTAAATTTGGGTTTCTTAATAAATAATAATGAAATTGTTTTACTTAATTTTACCAATGTCATGAACTACTATATGCGATGAGTAAACATTCTCAGAATTGCCTGGATAAGTAAAGCGTTTTAAAGTTATTACCACATAAAGGATACATGTCAGATTTGCAAAAAATGGCCTGGTCCTTAAGGGGTTAACCACAGTAAAATAATCAATGTAATCATTATGAACTGATAAATACAAAATTTATGAGATAATTGATCCAACAAATCATGAATAATGATTAGGGTTGAGCGAAGTTTGGGTATCCGGATCCGAACCCGTACTTTTTTCTTTGTTCAGGTGATTTTATTATTTTCCATTATAACATGGTTATAACGAAAATAATAACATTCCTAAGACAAAATTCTAAATAAAGTGGCCATTGAGGGGTTAAAAATAATTAAAAAAACTCACCTCATCCACTTGATCATGCAGCCGATATTCTCAGTAATACTCAATTTGGTCAGTGGACCGACAAAGATCCCTGTAGGGGTCCCAAACTAAATATCTTTATTGTTACAGATCTAAAATCACAAGACCTACACGGATAGGTTAAAACTATCAGGAATGAGGAGGAGGTGACGATTCCTCACTACATAGACCATTTGTTTATTCCATGGGCGCAGGGCCTGTCATAAACTTGAGGATAGCTAGGCTGCATTAAGGATCAGGTGTAGTTTGCATGTGTGGTGCTGCTGTGCAAAACTAGGAGTTCATTGGTGCACAATTAGGTGAAACCTAGGTTGCTACCATTGAGTGTTATCTTGCTGAGAGTTCTGGCAATGTTATTAATTTTATTTGAACTGACACAACTATTATTAAGTCTCTGCTAGCCACTCTGTGGTACAGTTTGGAGTGGGAATTTATTTCTCATTCACACTCTTAATGGTGTCTATTGCCGTTGGAATTATGACACTAGAATTGGTAAGTATCGCACTCAATCACGCACAAAATGTTTTTTAGGGTCACGAGCAGGCCATCAATCATAATTTTTTAAGGGTGTGTATGATACCCTCCTTTATGTGTAACAAAGGGTGTATTGGAGTGCTGGTTCCTTGCAATTTTGGCAGCCCTTTCACTTAGTGCATAGGCTTTTTGAGTGTAGGAGTCCCACTACATGGACAATTGTACCACAATGTGAATGAGGCCTTCTTATATGTGATACACAGGTTGTCACAGCAATTGCTTTTTATATACAAGTAAATATATAGGAAAGCATGGTTCCTAACAATTTTTCCTCTAAAATCTATTTTATCTATGGTTTTGTGCATATTATTGTCAGTCTGTAAAAGTGGTGTACTACTCGGACAACATTGTTCCCAGCAGCGACCTCGGAGTCCAAGATGCATCCAGACATCCTCCCCATGCAGTTCCTGAACAATTTTGTTGGTGTTTTCATCAATTTCTGACCTTTTCCTACGAACCAGGCACCCTTCCCTCTTCAGAGCAGGGGGTATCGGATTTAATGCTCAGGTTCTCCCTTTGACTTCCATTATACTCGGGTGCTCAGTAGAGCACCCAAGCATCCCAATGTGTTTGGCCCGAGCACCCGAACACTTGGGTGCTCGATCAACACTAGTTAACAGCCAAACAAACCTCAATATTTATTGCCCTGATTCTGTAGTTTACAGAAACACCCCATATGGGGTCATAAACTGCTGTATCGGCTCACGGCAGGGTGCACAAGGAAAGAAACGCCATATGGTTTTTGGAGGGCAGTTTTCACTGGGATAATTTTAAGCTGCCATGTCACATTTAAAGATGTCCTCAAATATGACATGGCAGCTTAATATTACACCTCGAATTACAATTACAGTTACAGTAGAAACTCCAAAAAAAAGACCCCATTTTGGAAACTACAAAATAAGGTGGCAGATTTGTTGGTACATATTATTTTTGTTTGCTCTATATTACACTTTTTTGAGGCAAGGTAACAAAAAATAGCTGTTTTGGCACTGTTTTTTATTATTTATGTACAGTGTTCATCTGACAGGTTAGATCATGTGGTATTTTTATAGCACAGGTTGTTACGGACACGACAATACAAAATATGACTACTTTTTTGTTGTTTGTTTCAGTTTTACATAATAAAGCATTTTTGAAAAAAAAATTTTTTTTGTTTCTCTGTATTCTGAAAGCCATAGGTTTTTTTTTTAGGTTTTTTTTTGGGCGACTGTCTCATGTAGGGGCTTATTTTTTGGTATGAGATTTCAGTTTGATTGATACTATTTTGGGGTGCATATGACTTTTTGACCGCTTGGAATTACATTTTTTGTGATGTAAGGTGACAAAAAATTGCTTTTTTTACACACTTTTTATAATTATTTTTTTTACAGTGTTCACCTGGGGGTTAGGCCATGTGATATTTTTATAGAGTTGGTTGTTACGGTTGAGGCAATACCTAATATGTATACTTTTTTTATTTATTTCACTTTAACACAGTAACAGCATTTTAGAAAAAAAAGTTTTTGTGTCTCCATTTTCTGAAAGCCATATTTTTAATTTTTTGGGTGAATGTTTCATGTAGGGGCTCATTTTTTGCAGAATGATGTGATGGTTTGATTGTTACCATTTTGGGGTACATACAACTTTTTTGATCACTTTTAATACCTTTTTTTGGGAAGTGAGGTGGGCAAAAATTTAAATTCCATCATAGTTTTTCTTTTTTCTTTTTCATGGCATTCACTCTGTGGGAAAAGTAACATGACCCTTTCATAGATCAGGTCATTATGAATGCGGTGATATCAAATATGTGTAGTATATATTTTTTTTAAATGTTTAATCAATTCTTAATGTGCGGCTATAAGAAGAAATGCTATTCTTTTTTTTTAGAGGTTAAAAAACATAGTAACATAGTATATAAGACAGAAAAAAGATGTTTGGCCTGTTTCCTACAAGTTGATCCAGAGGAAGGCAAAAAAAACTGTGAGGCAGAAGCTAATTTTCCCTACTTAATGGTGAAATAATTCCCTAACGACTCCAATCACAATAACGCCCTGGATCAACCACCCCTCTCTAGTAGCTATAGCCTGTAATATAATTACACTCCAGAAATACATCCAGTCCCCTCTTGAATTCCTTTATTGTACTCACCATCACCACCTCCTCAGGCAGAGAGTTCCACAGTCTCACTGCTCTTACCTTGAAGAATCCTTTTCTATGTTTGTGTACAAACCTTCTTTCCTCCAGATGCAGAGGATGTACCCTCGTCACATTCACAGTCCTGGGGATAAATAGATAATGGGAGAGATCTCTATACTGACCCCTGATATATTTATACATGGTTATTAGATCTCCCCTCAGTAGTCTTTTTTCTAAAGTGAATAACCCTAACCCTGGGTTCACACCTGAGCGTTTTACAGCGCGTTCAAACGCGCTGTAAAACGCTCAACAGATTAAAACCAATGCATCCCTATGGGAGTGGTTCACACTTGAGCGTTTTACAGCGCGTTTGAACGCGCTGTAAAACGCCCAACGCATAAACAAGTACTTGAGCTTCTTTTGGGGCGTTTGACGCGCGTTTTGTGATTGACACAACAGTAGTCAATCACAAGAACGCGCGTACGAACGCGCGTTTCCTATTTGCAAAAACGCGCAAAAAAACGCGCGTCTAAAACGCGCGTTTTTGGAACGCTCAGGTCTGAACCCAGGGTAATAAATCCAGCTCTGCTATGTCTGCCTTGTTCACAGGAGCCCAGAACTGTACACAGTACTCCATGTGTGGTCTGACTAGTGATTTGTAAAGTGGTAGGACTATGTTCTCATCACGGGCATCTATGCCCCTATGCCCCCAGCTGCCTGACACTGTTTTCTACAGCTTAGTTTGCTGTTTATTAAAATTCCTAGGTCCTTTTTCATGTCAGTGTTAGGCTACATGCACACGACCGTTGCCTGCCTCCGCGTCCGCTCCTCCTTGAAATTTTGCGTCCGTCAAAAAAAAACGGATGACGGACCGTTTTTTTTGACGGATCTGATTTTTATAGCAGATCCATTGTAAAAATGCCTATCCTTGTACGCAAACGTGAAAAAAATAGGACATGCACTATTTTTGACGGAATGAAAACACGGATCACGGATGCGGAACAAAAACGGTTGACCATCCGCATTTTTTGACGGACCCATTGAAATGAATGGGGAAGCATCCTATCCTTGAAAAAAAACGGAACGGACGCGGAAACAAACAACGGTCGTGTGCATGGGGCCTTACTGCGTGTTTTTACCATTTAGTATGTACGGGTTGCATTATTCCTTCCCATGTGCATAACTTTACATTTGTCATCTGCCATTTCTCTGCTCAAGCCTCCAATCTATCCAGATCCCTCTGTAGCAGAAAACTGTCCTCTTCAGTGTTAGTGACTTTAAACAGTTTAGTGTCATCTGCAAAAAGTCTTATTTTACTGTGCAAGCCTTCTACAAGATCATTAATAAATATATTGAAGAGAATATGGCCCAATACTGACCCCTGAGGTACCCCACTAGTGACAGTGACCCAATCTGAGTGTGTACCGTTAATAACCACTCTCTGTTTTCTATTACTCAGCCAGTTACTTACCCACATACAGACATTTTCTCCCAGTCCGAGCATTCTCATTTTATATACTAACCTTTTGTGAGGTAGAGTGTCAAATGATTTTAAGAGGTCCAGATATACGACATCCATTGATTCGCCGCTGTCAAGTCTAGAACTTACCTCCTCATAGAAACTGATTAAATTAGTTTGACAAGACTGATCCCTCATGAAGCCATGCTGATATGGCGTTATTTGTTTATTTTCATTGAGATACTCAAAGATAGCATCTCTAAAACCTTTAAACAGTTTACCCATGACAGATGTTAAACTTAACGGCCAATAATTTCCAGGCTCTGTTTTTGGACCCTTTTTGAATATTGGCACCACATTTGCTATGCGCCAATCCTGTGGAACATTCCTTGTCAGTATAGAGTCCATAATTATCAGAAATAAAGGTCTGGCTATGACATCACTTAATTCCCTTAGGATACGGGGGTGTATGCCATCCGGTCCTGGTGATTTGTCTATTTTAATCTTTTTAAGTCGCAGTTGTACTTCTTCCTGGGTCAGACAGGACACTTTGAAATGGGGAATTTACTTTAACATTCTCCATTTCTTCTGACAGTTTATTTTCCTCAGCGAAAATAGTGGTGAAAAAAATATTTAGTAATTTTGTTTTATCCTCGTCACTCTCTGCAACACGCCCATCATTGCTGTGCAGAGGGACGACTCCTTCAGATTTAAATTTTTTACCATTTATATAATTGAAGAACATTTTAGGGTTAGTTTTATTCTCTTTGGCAATTAATCTCTCGGTCTCTAGTTTGGCAGCTTTTATTAGTTTTTTACATATTCTATTTTTTTCCTTATAGTTTATCAGTGCTTCCTGGCTCCCCTCCTGTTTTAGTGATTTATATGCTTTCTTTTTGTCTTTTATTGATTTCTTTAAGGTTCTATTTATCCACATTAGTTTCTTATTGTTTCTAAGCCTTTTATTCCTATAAGGTATGTACCTCTCACAATTAGATGTTACAATGCTTTTAAAAATCTCCCATTTTGTGGTTGTATTTTTATTTTTGAGGACTTTGTCCCAGTTGCTTAGGCCTATGGCCTCTCTTAGTTGGCTAAATTTTGCTTTTCTGAAGTTTGGTATTTGTGTTCCTCCCTTTAGAAACTCTCGTTTGAAGGATAATTGGAAGGTTATTACTTTATGGTCACTATTTCCTAGGTGTCCCCCAACCTGCACATCTTTTGTTCTGTCAGGTCTATTGGTTAATATTAAGTAATATTAAGTTTGGCCGTCCCTCTAGTTGGGAACCAGTTGGGAAAGGAAATTGTCTTTGGCTATTGCCAAGAACCTGTTTCGTTTATGGGATGTACAGCTTTTAGTTTCCAAGTTTTAGTTTCTATATCTGGGTAGTTGAAGGCCCCCAATAATAACAACCTCATTATGATTTGCCGCCTCGTCTATCTTGTTTAGTAATAGATTTTCTGTGGACTCTGGTATATTAGGTGGTTTATAATAAACTCCTATTAGTAATTTATTATTGTTTTTGCCTCTATGTATTTCTACCCACAGTGACTCCACATGATTATGTCCCTGACAGATGTCTTCTCGAATTGTGGGCTTTAGACAGGACTTCACATAAAGGAAGACCCCTCCCCCTCTCCGGTTTTGATGATTCTTTCTAAACAGATTGTAACCTTTTATATTAACTGCCCAGTCATAGCTATCATCCAGCCGTGTCTCAGTTATTCCCACTATGTCGTAGTCCTCCTCACACATCAATAATTCCAGTTCATCAGTCTCGTTAGTCAGGCTTCTCGCATTAGTGCACATACATTTGAGAGGTTACCCTACACCTTTCATTCTGAACTGTTTTAGTTTCTCCTTCCATTCCTCCCCCAGTCCCACTACCTCGCCCCTGGTCAATATCTGCACCATCTTCCCCTCCTATAATGTAATTACCCCCCAGTCCCTAGTTTAAACACTCCTCCAACACTCTAGCCATCATTTTCCCCAACACAGCTGCCTCTTCCCAATTGAGGTGCAGCCCGTCCCTACAATAAAGCCTGTAGCCGACAGAGAAGTCAGACTAGTTCTCCAGGAACCCAGGAACCCAATTCCCTCCTTCCTACACCAGTTCTTGAGCCACTTGTTAATCTCCCTAATCTCCCACTGCCTTTCTTGTGTTGCCCGTGGTACAGGCAGTATTTCAGAAAATACTACCTTTGAGGTCCTTGCCCTAAGCTTTTCACCTAAATCCCTGAAATAATTTTTAAGGACTCTCCACTTTCCTCTAACTTTGTCATTGGTTCCGATATGGACCAGGACCACTGGATCTTCTCCAACCCCTCCCATTAATCTGTCAACCCAATCCGCGATATGTCGAACTCTAGCGCCAGGAAGACAGCACACTGTTCGGCAATCACGGTCTTTGTAACAGATTGCCCTATCTGTACCCCTAATAATGGAGTCTCCCACTACCAGCACCTGTCTGGCCTGCCCTGCTCTCCTTGTCCCCTGCCTACTGAATGGCAGAGGAAGTGTCCGGCTGCAGTATTGCCATCCCTCAACTGACATCCCCCTCATCTGCCAACCGTTCAAACTTGTTGGGGTGTGTCAGATCAGAGCTAGCCTCCCTGGCACTCTTCCCTCTACCCTGCTTTTTTACTGTTACCCAGCTAACCACCTCACTCTGCTCAGCCCCCTCATTATCACTCTCCTCCTTATCTTCTCCATAAAGTGCTTGCTCAGTGAGCAGCAAACTCTTTTACAAATTGTCAGTGGCTTTCAGTGTTGCAACTTGCCTGTTTAGCGACTCTATGTGTGATTCCAAACGTGTAATTTGCTCCCATTTTGAACAAATATATACACCCTCGAACGGCTGTTCCAGGACTGCATACATCAGACAAGATGTGCACTGTACGGGGTTGTCAATAATGGAAGTCATACTAAATGGGGATTACGCAGAAAAAGAGAAAAAAAAATACAATATAGAGCAGTGATAAGATTGTTACTAACTGTTGTCCCCTTACAGTAGTAGGAAGACTAGCTAGAATCAAGCCAACAATATACAAGAAAGAGCTAATGAATCTTTGTTAGGCCTGAGCAGGTACAGGCGCTAGTCAATTGGGTGGCCGACAGTGGATCCAGCATGTTCACAACATTATCTCCCACTCAGTCTTCTGCAGAAAGCGCACAGGTGGCACCTGAAAACCAAGCCCATCAGTCTGTCACATCACCCCCATGCATATCAGGGAAACTGTTTGAGCCTCAAGTTATGCAACAGTCTCTTATGCTGTTTGAAGACTCTGCTGGCAGGGTTTCCCAAGGGAATCCACCTAGCCCTTCCCCAGTGGTGGAAGACATAGAATGCACTGATGCACAAACGCTGAGTCTTTCT
The DNA here is from genome assembly GCA_033119425.1 of Bufotes viridis. Taxonomy (NCBI): domain Eukaryota; kingdom Metazoa; phylum Chordata; class Amphibia; order Anura; family Bufonidae; genus Bufotes; species Bufotes viridis. The sequence goes on from CM065589.1 coordinate 458,672,159, forward strand.
GCAGTGTGCAGACCAAACAGGAGGTCAGGGAGGAAGACTGTGTGGAAGACGATGCAGGGGATGATGAGGTCCTAGACCCCACATGGAATGAAGGTCGTGCCACTGACTTTCATAGTTCAGAGGAAGAGGCAGTGTTGAGACCGAGCCAACAGCGTAGCAAAAGAGAGAGCAGGGGGCAAAAGCAGAACAGCCGCCTCCAAGTGAGTTTGCCTGCTACTGGCCAACGCCACCAGGGACCGAGCACCCTAAAGGCAGCTTCAAGGAGTTCCCTGGCATGGCACTTCTTTAAACAATGTGCTAACGACAAGACCCGAGTGGTCTTGCACGCTGTGCCATCTGAGCCTGAAGCGAGGCATTAACGTTCTGAACCTTAGCACAACCTGCATGACCAGGCATCTACATGCAAAACATGAACTGCAGTGGAGTAAACACCTTTTAAGCAAGGAACTCACTCTGGCTCCCCCTGCTCCCTCTTCTGCTGCTGCCTCGGCCTCTTCCTCCGCCTCGGGAGGAATGTTGGCACCTGTCGCCCACTAAACAGAGGATGTGCCACCGACAACACCACCTGCGTCACCAAGCATCTCCACCATGTCACACGGTAGCGTTTAGCTCTCCATCTCACAAACCTTGGAGAGAAAGTGTAAATTCCCACCTAGCCACCCTCGAGCCCAGGGCCTGAATGTCAGCATTTCTAAACTACTGGCCTTTGAAATGCTGTCATTCAGGCTGGTGGACACAGACAGCTTCAAACAGCTGAGGTCCATGGCTGTCCCACAGTATGTTGTTCCCAGCCGCCACTACTTCTCCAAGACAGCCGTGCCTTCCCTGCACAACCAAGTATCCGATAAAATCAAGTGTGCACTGCGCAACGCCATCTGTGGCAAGGTCCACCTAACCACAGATACGTGGACCAGTAAGCACGTCCAGGGACGCTATATCTCCCTAACTGCACACTGGGTAAATGTAGTGGCGGCTGGGCCCCAGGTGGAGAGTTCCTTGGCGCACGTCCTTCCGCCGCCAAGGATCGCAGGGCATCATTCTTTGCCTCCTGTAGCCTCCTCCTCCTACTCGGCTTCCTCCTCCTCTGCTTCCACCAGCTCATCCAGTCAGCCACACACCTTCACCACCAACTTCAGCACAACCCGGGGTAAACGTCAGCAGGCCATTCTGAAAGTCGTATGTTTGGGGAACAGGTCCCACACCGCGCAGGAGTTGTGGCGGGGTATTGAACAACAGACCGACGAGTGGTTTCTGCCGGTGGGCCTCAAGCCCAGCCTGGTGGTGTGCGATAATGGGCGAAATCTCGTCGCAGCTCTGGGACTAGCCAGTTTGACGCACATCCCTTGCCTGGCGCATGTGCTGAATTTGGTGGTGCAGAAGTTCATTCACAACTACCCCGACATGTCAGAGCTGCTGCATAAAGTGAGGGCCACCTGTGCGCGCCATCTGTGCGCGCTTCCGGCGTTCACATCCTGCCGCTGCTCGCCTGTCTGCGCTACAGCGGAACTTCGGCCTTCCCGCTCACCGCCTCATATGCGACTTACCCACCAGGTGGAACTCCACCTTGCACATGCTGGAGAGACTGTGCGAGCAGCAGCAGGCCATAGTGGAGTTTCAGCTGCAGCACGCAGGCGTCAGTTGCACTGTGGAGCAGCACCACTTCACCACCAATGATTGGGCCTCCATGCAAGACCTGTGTGCCCTGTTGCGCTGTTTCGAGTACTCCACCAACATGGCCAGTGGCGATGACACCATTATCAGCGTTACAATACCACTTCTATGTCTCCTTGAGAAAACGCTTAGCGCGATGATGGAAGAGGAGATGTCCCAGGAGGAGGAGGAGGATGAGGGGTCATTTTTGGGACTTTCAGGCCAGTCTGTTAGAAGTGGCTCAGAGAGAGGTTTTTTGCAACAGCAGAGGCCAGGTACAAATGTGGCTAGCCAGAGCCCACTACTGGAGGACGAGGAGGATGAGGAGAAGGTGGAGGAGGATGAGGATGAAGCAGGTTCACAGCGGGGTGGCACCCGACACAGCTCAGGCCCATCACTGGTGCGTGGCTGGGGGGATACGGAAGAAGATGACGATACGCCTCCCACAGAGGACAGCTTGTACTTACCTCTGGGGAGCCTGGCACACGTGAGCGACTATATGCTGCAGTGCCTGCGCAACGACAGCAGAGTTGCCCACATTTTAACGTGTGTGGACTACTGGGTTGCCACCCTGCTGGATCCCCGGTACAAAGACAATATGCGCACCTTACTTCCTGCACTGGAGCGTGATAGGAAGATGCGCGAGTACAAGCACACGCTGCTAGAGGCGCTCCTGAGAGCATTCCCAAATGTCACAGGGGAACAGGTGGAAGCCCAAGGCGAAGGCAGAGGAGGAGCAAGAGGTCGCCAACGCAGCTGTGTCACGGCCAACTCCTCTGAGGGCAGGGTTAGCATAGCAGAAATGTGGAAAAGTTTTGTCTCCACGCCACAGCTAACTGCACCACCACCTGATACGGAACGAGTTAGCAGGAGGCAGCATTTCACTAAAATGGTTGAACAGTACATCTGCACACCCCTCCACGTACTTACTGATGGTTCGGCCCCATTCAACTTCTGGGTCTCCAAATTGTCCACGTGGCCAGAGTTAGCATTTTATGCCTTGGAGTTGCTGGCCTGCCCAGCGGCCAGCGTTTTGTCTGAACGTGTATTCTGCACGGCAGGGGGCGTCATTACTGACAAACGCAGCCGCTTGTCCGCAGCCAACGTGGACAAGCTGACGTTCATAAAAATGAACCAGGCATGGATCCCACAGGACCTGTGCCTCCCTTGTACAGAATAGACATTTATAACTGCCTCCCCCTCAACCATGTATTCTTGTACTCTGGGGCACTTCTTTATTGAATCCTCATTTTTTTAACTTTACCATGATCTTGCGGTGCAACCCAAAGTTGAATGAACCTCTCCTCTGTCTGGGTGGTGGGGCCGAAATAACTGAGAGTGGCCTTCTCTGGTGGTGGTTGATATGACGCATGATTCCTTGCTGTGGGACCTCTCTCCTCTGTCTGGGTGCTGGGCCGAAATAACTGAGAGTGGCCTTCTCCGGTGGTGGTTGATATGACGCATGATTCCTTGCTGTGGGACCTCTCTCCTCTGTCTGGGTGCTGGGCCAATATAACTGAGAGTGGCCTTCTCCGGTGGTGGTTGATATGACGCATGATTCCTTGCTGTGGGACCTCTCTCCTCTGTCTGGGTGCTGGGCCAATATAACTGAGAGTGGCCTTCTCCGGTGCTGGTTGATATGACGCATGATTCCTTGCTGTGGGACCTCTCTCCTCTGTCTGGGTGCTGGGCCGAAATAACTGAGAGTGGCCTTCTCCGATAGTGGTTGATATGACGCATGATTCCTTGCTGTGGGACCTCTCTCCTCTGTCTGGGTGCTGGGCCGAAATAACTGAGAGTGGCCTTCTCCGGTGGTGGTTGATATGATGCATGATTCCTTGCTGTGGGACCTCTCTCCTCTGTCTGGGTGCTGGGCCAAAATAACTGAAAGTGGCCTTCTCCAGTGTTGGGTGATATGACGTATGATTCCTTGCAGTGGGACCTCTCTCCAATTGATATTGGTTAAAATTTATAAATTTTATTTTATTTTAATTCATTTCCCTATCCACATTTGTTTGCAGGGGATTTACCTACATTTTGCTGCCTTTGGCAGCCCTCTAGCCCGTTCCTGGACTATTTTACAGCCTTTTTAGTGCCTAAAAGTTCCGGTCCCCATTGACTTCAATGGGGTTCGGGTTCGGGATAAAGTTCGGGTCGAGTTCGGATCCCGAACCCGAACATTTTCGGGAAGTTCGACCGAACTTCTCGAACCCGAACTTCCAGGTGTTCACTCATCTCTTGTCATGATATGTGATATTCATTCAATTATCTAAACATGTGCTGAATACATAATTCATTAAAATTTACCTAAATGATGGGGAAAAGCAGCAGGAACCACAGAGCCCAGCATAACGCCTCATGCACACGAATGTATTCTCTTTCAGTGTCCATTCCATTTTTACCATGTGCGGAACCATTCATTTCAATGGGGCCGCAAAAAAAACGGAAGGTATGCCGTGTGCATTCCGTCTCCGTATGTCTGTTTTTCTGTTCCGCAGAAAAATAGAGCATGTCCTATTTTTTTCTAGTTTGCAGACAAGGATAGGCATAAATACAATGGATCCGCAAAAATAACGAATCCGCAAAAATAACGGATGCCATACTGAACATCATCCGTTGTTTGCGGGACTCCAATTTGCGGACTGCTAAACACATACGGTCGTGTGCATGAGGGCTAAGGGTGTAACATGTGTATTGGCGTCTCTGAGAGCACACTGCACCTGCCCAGAGTAGCCTAAGGCCATGGTAGTGTACACTGGTCCAATCACATGACCATGTGTTGCTTAGCTGCCACAGAAGCCGGAAGCTAGACCCGTCTCTGCTATCAATGTATACCAATCAACAAAATTATTAGTATTGACAATGGAGAAAAAGATACGCTCACCCTCTATGCTCAGAAAAAACTACATAGCGCTGCTATGAATGTGATCACAGAGAATGCTCATTGGAAATCACATCAGTGCTGAGCTGTCATTTGCTCAGACAGTCACATGATCGCGCTGCTGAAGATAAAGTAAAACAGACACAGCATTATTACAGCTTATTCTAATACTATACTGTCTATAGAACGATTTATAAAACAATGAGCAAAGAGAGGGACAGAGTGTAAAGATGTACTAACTCCACTGTGAATACATGTTATCAAATGCATTAGAGTTAATTATATAAAAACGCTTAATGTAAACGCACCTCTAGCATCAGGAAAAAAACTGGTAGTGCTTCAAAGAGAAATGGGGGCCGGACACAGAGATATAATTAACTCTACCACTCCTGCCAGAGTGAAGAAATTTAGAAAATAATTTGATGAAATAAAATAAAAGGACAAATAATAGAAATAAAGAAGATAAACAATCATCTTTATATTTCTATTGGTGTGATGCCATAATGGAAGTACCACACATGGGATAAAATCACACACTAAGGTCATATTTTCAATCATGTGGATTCCGAATGTACAGAGACCACACATTAGGTCCCAATGTGGCTGTGCTGAAGTATTCGGTCGCATCCACGGGATCCATTATGCCACTCGTGTACTTAGGAAACCAGTGGAGAGCTGTCGCGCCTGTTGACTCCCACCGTATATACAGCTGGAAAGTCAGCTAGCACTAGGCATCCATTCGCAACCATACCGATACGTATACGGGACCCGTTAACAAATAAAAAGAAAAAAGGGGAAATAAGAGAAGGAAAAAGTTAAAAACAAATGAAAACCAAAATAAAGAAACATTCTCATGTATAAAATTCATACCCAGATTGGAGTATATATTAAAGGGAAATATACCCACACTGTGTAAATATGCAAACCAAACCCAGCATTAACAATTTGCAGCCAAACCACATCTTCCATTCGCAAGAGTATAAAAAGAAATATAGCAAAAAAACAAAAATCTCCCATCTATCAATGTATAGGTTAGATAAATTCCCAACTGTGGACATTTATATTGAATGTGGTCCTCCAACCTTCTTCGATATTAGAGATGCTGCAAACCTAAAATGTTCGTGAACGGGCGAATCGGGCGAACCGCCATAGACTTCAATAGGCAGTCAAATTTTAAAACCCACAGAGACTCTTTCTGGCCACAATAGTGATGAAAAAGTTGTTTCAAGGGGACTAACACCTGGACTGTGACATGCCAGAGGGGGATCCATGGCAAAACTCCCATGGAAAATTACGTAGTTGATGCAGAGTCGGGTTTTAATCCATAAAGGGCATAAATCACATAACATTCCTAAATTGTTTGGAATAACGTGCTTTAAAACATCCAATGTGTGTATGCGATCAGGTATGATAGACAGACCAAACACCCCGTTTAACACACCGCAAACAACCGCAAAGAGTTGTCAATAGTTGACACACTCATGACATAAATTCTATTCCTCTATGCGTCAATCTTGGTGTAGTGACGACTGTGCTCGTGCGCACATTCGGGAGATTGCAGGCGATGGTTTTTCAAAGCCTATGGTCGTGCTGAGGTAGTTCAGTGACAATTAAGTGACCCAGATAACAATGATTCTGCAGTGTGGGCAAATTGTTCGCCTAGTAGGCTTTAATGATCACCTTAGATGATCACAAAGAAAATTAATGTTTTTTTCTATGAAAAAAAATCCAGCCGATCGCTTTTGGTCTGTTCACAATGAAGCAACGACCTTATCATCTGGGGTGTGCCAACATTGCCAACACACTCATAGAGGTGATCGCTTCATTGTGATACGCAAGCCCCTTCACCACAACAAGGTAACGATCACGAAGAGGAATTGACACATGTATGTGCCTATTTTTTTGTTTTGTTTTTGCAGCCACAGTGCAGCACCATAGGACAGAAACATTAGGCATGTACAAATGGCTGCTAAATTAGGCAATGTTGCAGCCGCAGCTATAGCAGCAGGCAGAAAAATAGATTTTTTTTCCAGGCAGAAAGTGTACTAAAACATTGCGGCTTGAATCCTAGTTGGTGGCGGAGAAGTCATGCAAGTCATCCAGCATGCAGAGATTAAATACAGCTGGATGGGGACCATTTTTAGCCCAAGGCATCTCATCAGGCCTTTTTTAGTCAAATGCATTCCCCACTTTCAGTCCCTTCGGGATCCATGACTCATTCATCTTAATAAAGGTGAGGCAATCTAGACTATTTTGAACTTCTCTTCTCAGTGACAATACCTCCTGCTGCGCAGAAGGTCCTTTCTGACAGGACACTTAAAGCGGGGCAGGCCAGAAGTTCTATTGCAAAGTGTCACCAGCTCCACTGCAGAGCCACGCATTCCATGCTTGGCAGCAGTCAGCAGGTTTACCCAATGCGCAGAGTACATGATATACCTGCCCTGACCATGCTTTGCAGACCAGGTATCAGTGGTCAGATGGACCCTTGCCCCAACACTGTGTGCCAGACATGCCATGACTTCCTTTTCCACAATAGAGTACAGGTTGGGGATTGCCTTTTGTGAAAGAAAAATTAGGCCGGGTACCTTTCACTGCGGTGTCCCAATAGCTACAAATTTTTTGAAGGCGTCAGAATCCACCAGATTGTATGATAAAAGCTGGCGGGCTAAGAGTTCCAACAAGCCAGCTGTCAGACGCCGGGCAAGGGGGTGAGTCTGTGACATTGGCTTCTTACGCAAAAACATTTCCCTGACAGACACCTGACTGTGGGCAGATGAGCAGGAACTTCTGAAGGTGAGAGGCAAAGTGGCGGGTAGTTGAGAGGGGGGCAAGGAGGACAGCAGTGGTTGAAGTGGCTGAAGATGCTGGACCAGGAGGAGGATGGTGGCTTTAAGTTTGTGTGCTGCTTGTACTCATGTGTTGATCCCATAGGCGTTTGTGATGTGAGATTATGTGCCTTCGCAAAGCAGTTGTACCTAGGTGGGTGTTGGACTTCCCACAACAAAGTTTTTTTTGGCACAGGTTGCAAATGGCATCGCTGTTGTCAGAGGCAGACACACAAAAAAAATGCCACACTGCTGAGCTTTGCAATGATGGCATTCTGGTGGTGGCAACAGCATGCGTTGATTGGCGTGCTGTCTGGCTGACCCCGGGTGCCGATACATGCTGTCTGACTGTGCTACTAGCTCCTTGCAATGACTTTCCCTGCTTCCAACTCATCTCCTCCGCCTTTCTGTCTCCCCACCTGAACTTTCCCCCTGTACTTCTTCTCTTCAAGCGGGCACCCATGTGACATCCACGGACACATCATCATCTCCCTCTTCACTTGTATCTGACAACTCAGCAAAGGAAGCAGCAGCGGGTACAACATCATCATCATCATCATCATCACACTGTACGTCCATGTGTGTAATCCTGCCTGACTGAGACATATCCCTGTTATCTACATCCTCTGGAAAAAATGGTTGGTCATCACTCATTTCTTCCAACTGATGTGTAAATAACTCCTCTGACAGATCAAGTGAAGCGGCTGTGGTGCTAGTGTTGGTGGTGGCGGCTGGCGGGCGAGTGGTAACTTGAGAGGTGCCCGAAACTGAGCTGGAGGAGGATGGTGCGTCAAGGTTCCGAGCAGAAGCTGTAGAAGTTTGGGTGTCTTGTGTAAGCCAGTACACTATGTACTCAGAATTTTTCGAGTTCAGGGTACGTGGCCTCTGAACACTGGGCATTTTTCTAGGGCCAAAGGAAATCACAGCACCATGACAACGACGGCCCCTGCGGAGTGGCCTGCATCTGCCTGTCATTTTTTTTTCGATTACTGGTACTATGTGTGCAAGGTACTGTGCCACCCAATATGAGTGGTGGGCACTGGCAGTGGGCACATAACAGTGTGTGTGGGCCTGACACATAATGGCAAGCAACTGAAATATATTAAAGGGTAAAAATTAAATGAATTTTTTATCTGCAAGAAACTGTGCCACCCGGTATGAGTGGTGGGCACTGGCAGTGGGCACAGTACAGTCAGTGGGCCTGACACTCACAGGCAGGCAACTGCAATTATATTACAGAGGAAAAATTAAATGACTTTTTTTATCTGCAAGGTAATGTGCCACCCGATATGAGTGGTGGGCAGTGGGCACAGTACAGTCTGTGGGCCTGACACACACTGGCAGGCAACTGCAATTATATTAAAGGTTAAAAAATTTAATGACTTTTTTATCTGCAAGGTACTGTGCCACCCTATATGAGTGGTGGGCAGTGGGCACAGTACAGTATGTGGGCCTGACACATACTGGCAGGCAACTGCAATTATATTAACTACTACAGGACCGCCTAACGCAGGGATGCGTCCTGCGGGCGGTCCTGTAGCTCTGAGATGACGCGTCGGCGCGTCATCTCGTGAGAGCCGAGATTTCCTGTGAACGCGTGTTCACAGAGAAGCGCGGCACGGCAGTTAGGCTACAGCCTGCCAGCGATGATCCATCGCTGGCAGGCTGTAGATGCGAATAAAATCGCATCAAACAGCTATATCAGACGCTGTTTTATGAACAGCGTCTGATATAGCTGCTACCTGGTCCTCTGGTGGTCCCATTTGCTGGGATCGACCACCAGAGGACCAGGTAACTACAGTAAAGTTGCACCAAACACTACACTAACCCCCCACCCCCTCACCTATTAACCCCTTGATCACCCCATCTAGACCCCTGATCACCCCCTGTCATTGATCACACCCCTTGTAAGGCTCCATTCAGACGTCCATATGTGTTTTGCGGATCCGTGGATTCACGGATCCGTGGATTCACGGATCCGCGGATCCGATCCGCAGATACTCAAAACACGGACACCGGCAATGTGCTTTCCGCATTTTGCAGATCCGCACATTGCCAGAACTATATAGAAAATGCTTTTTCTTGTCCGCAATTGCGGACAAGAATAGGACATGTTCTATATTTTTGCGGAACGGAAGTGCAGACTCGGAGCGCGGATCCGTAATTCCGGATCCGAGCGGGACAAAGTCTGTCCCCATAGAAATGAATGGGTCCGCAATTCCGTTCCGCAAACAGAATTTCGGACGTGTGAATGGGGCATAAGGGTCCCTTATCACCGCCAGTTAGTTAGCTACTTGTTAGGTAGCTAGCGCCCAGCCCACCGCACCGCAGTCACTGATTTTGGCAGAGATTTTTTCATTCACATTGACCGATGCAAATGAAAAAATCTGTGCCGTTCATTTTTATTTTTTTTTCAGCGCAGAGGCTGAACGGAAAAAAAAAATCTCATTACCCGTATGCTCAATATACGGAGAATCGCAGAAACTCCTAATGCTGGCCATACGTGTAATGATTGCGGAGACCCTCAAATGCCAGGGCAGTACAAAAACCCCACATGTGACCCCATTTTAGAAAGAAGACACCCCAAGGTATTCCGTGAGGGGTATGGTGAGTTCATGCAAAATTTTATTTTTTATCACAAGTTAGTGGAATATGAGACTGTAAAAAAAAAAAAAAGAAATTTCCGCTAACTTGTGCCAAATTTTTTTTTTTCTGTGAACTCGCCATACCCCTCACAGAATACCTTGGGGTGTCTTCTTTCCACAATGGGGTCACTTGTGGGGTATTTATACTGCCCTGGCATTTTAGGGGTCCTAAAGCGTGAGAATCCAAATGCGTAAAAATGGCCTGTGAAATCCTAAAGGTACTCATTGGTTTTAGGGCCCTTTGCGCATCTTGGCTGCAAAAAGTGTCACTCATGTGGTATCGCCGTACTCAGGAGAAGTAGGGCAATGTGTTTTAGGGTGTATTTTTACATATACCCATGCTGGGTGTGAGAAATATCGCTGTAAACGACAACTTTTAAAAATTTTTATTCAAAGTTGTCAATTTACAGAGATATTTCTCTCACCCAACATGGGTATATGTAAAAATACACCCCAAACACATTGCCCTACTTCTCCTGAGTACGGCGATACCACATGTGTGACACTTTTGCAGCCAAGATGCTAAAGGCCCAAATTCCAACGAGTACCTTTTGGAGGGCATTTTACGCATTTTCTCTCTCACGCTTTAGGCCCCTAAAATGCCAGGGCAGTATAAATACCCCACATGTGACCCCATTTTGGAAAGAAGACACCCCAAGGTATTCGCTGAGGGGCATAATGAGTCCATGAAAAATTAAACTTTTTGTCAAAAGTTAGCGGAAAGGGAGACTTTGTGAGAAAAACAATAAAAATCAATTTCCACTAACTTGTGAAAAAAAAATGAAATGATACATGAACTCACCATGCCCCTCCGCGAATACGTTGGGGTGTCTTCTTTCTAAAATGGTGTGATTTGGGGGGTATTTATACTACATAACTCACAGAAAAAAGATGCACCACATGGATAAGCAACTGACAACACTGGCTAATCCCTCACTCTGGTGTTAAAAGCTGAGAGATTCGCCAATATTTCCAATCAGGAACATATCGGAGCCCCTTTAGGCACCACTACACGGTATCTCAGCATGACATGGGGTCCTACCACTAGACTACCTATGGTGTGTGAACAAGGTCTGAACAGGTATTAAGTAGCCTACAGCCCCATCCCACTCACCTGCACTGCAGGACCAACAATGCAATGGGGAACACATGAGGCCGCAAGCTACACCTACAACAGACCATGTGACACCGGCTTCCAGGTGCAACAGAATGTTTACAAGCCATATGCAATGGCACATTCAATACATATAAAACAAGAATCACAAAAATAAACGTGGCCTAAATGGGTGGGACTGCTCCAGACCCCAAACACTGTGGCGTGTTTCTAACTGGGGAGCAGTTCCTCGCATGTGGTTCGCAGCGAACGGCTATCCCCAGCAAAAATTGCATACAATGGAGGATGCCGGCGCGAACCACAAGCACCACACAAACATCCTACACAAAATAAAACATGTGCGGATGAAAATATATAAACACATAACTCACAGAAAAAGATGCACCACATGGATAAGCAACTGACAACACTGGCTAATCCCTCACTCTGGTGTTAAAAGCTGAGAGATCGCCAATATTTCCAATCAGGAACATATCGGAGGCCCTTTAGGCACCACTACACGGTATCTCAGCATGACATGGGGTCCTACCACTAGACTACCTATGGTGTGTGAACAAGGTCTGAACAGGTATTAAGTAGCCTACAGCCCCATCCCACTCACCTGCACTGCAGGACCAACAATGCAATAGGGAACACATGAGGCCGCAAGCTACACCTACAACAGACCATGTGACACCGGCTTCCAGGTGCAACAGAATGTTTACAAGCCATATGCAATGGCACATTCAATACATATAAAACAAGAATCACAAAAATAAACGTGGCCTAAATGGGTGGGACTGCTCCAGACCCCAAACACTGTGGCGTGTTTCTAACTGGGGGCAGTTCCTCCGCATGTGGTTCGCAGCGAACGGCTATCCCCAGCAAAAATTGCATACAATGGAGGATGCCGGCGCGAACCACAAGCACCACACAAACATCCTACACAAAATAAAACATGTGCGGATGAAAATATATAAACACATAACTCACAGAAAAAGATGCACCACATGGATAAGCAACTGACAACACTGGCTAATCCCTCACTCTGGTGTTAAAAGCTGAGAGATTCGCCAATATTTCCAATCAGGAACATATCGGAGCCCCTTTAGGCACCACTACACGGTATCTCAGCATGACATGGGGTCCTACCACTAGACTACCTATGGTGTGTGAACAAGGTCTGAACAGGTATTAAGTAGCCTACAGCCCCATCCCACTCACCTGCACTGCAGGACCAACAATGCAATGGGGAACACATGAGGCCGTAAGCTACACCTACAACAGACCATGTGACACCGGCTTCCAGGTGCAACAGAATGTTTACAAGCCATATGCAATGGCACATTCAATACATATAAAACAAGAATCACAAAAATAAACGTGGCCTAAATGGGTGGGACTGCTCCAGACCCCAAACACTGTGGCGTGTTTCTAACTGGGGGCAGTTCCTCCGCATGTGGTTCGCAGCGACGGCTATCCCCAGCAAAAATTGCATACAATGGAGGATGCCGGCGTGAACCACAAGCACCACACAAACATCCTACACAAAATAAAACATGTGCGGATGAAAATATATAAACACATAACTCACAGAAAAAGATGCACCACATGGATAAGCAACTGACAACACTGGCTAATCCCTCACTCTGGTGTTAAAAGCTGAGAGATTCGCCAATATTTCCAATCAGGAACATATCGGAGCCCCTTTAGGCACCACTACACGGTATCTCAGCATGACATGGGGTCCTACCACTAGACTACCTATGGTGTGTGAACAAGGTCTGAACAGGTATTAAGTAGCCTACAGCCCCATCCCACTCACCTGCACTGCAGGACCAACAATGCAATGGGGAACACATGAGGCCGCAAGCTACACCTACAACAGACCATGTGACACCGGCTTCCAGGTGCAACAGAATGTTTACAAGCCATATGCAATGGCACATTCAATACATATAAAACAAGAATCACAAAAATAAACGTGGCCTAAATGGGTGGGACTGCTCCAGACCCCAAACACTGTGGCGTGTTTCTAACTGGGGGGGCAGTTCCTCCGCATGTGGTTCGCAGCGAACGGCTATCCCCAGCAAAAATTGCATACAATGGAGGATGCCGGCGCGAACCACAAGCACCACACAAACATCCTACACAAAATAAAACATGTGCGGATGAAAATATATAAACACATAACTCACAGAAAAAAGATGCACCACATGGATAAGCAACTGACAACACTGGCTAATCCCTCACTCTGGTGTTAAAAGCTGAGAGATTCGCCAATATTTCCAATCAGGAACATATCTTAGCCCCAGGCTGCAAAAAAGTGGCACACATGTGGTATCGCCGTACTCAGGAGAAGTAGGGCAATGTGTTTTGGGGTGTATTTTTATATATACCCATACTTTGTGTGAAAAATATCTCTGTAAACGACAACTTTTAAAAAATATTATACAAAGTTGACAATTTACAGAGATATTTCTCTCACCCAACATGGGTATATGTAAAAATACACCCCAAAACACATTGCCCTACTTCTCTGAGTACGGCATACCACATAAGTGAGACTTTTTGCAGCCTGAGTCATAAGAGGCCCAAATTCCAACAAGTACCTTTAGGTTTTACATGGCGGCTCACAATTTAGCCCCGCCCAAAATGCCAGAACAGTAAACACACCCCACAAATGACCCCATTTCGGAAAGTAGACACCCCAAGGTATTCACTGAGGGCATAGTGAGTCCGTCTGAGATTTTTATTTTTTTGCCAGAAGTTATCAGAAATTGAAACTTTTTATTTATTTATTTTTCTCAGAAAGTGTCATTTTCCGCTAACTTGTGAAAAAAATGAAATGATACATGAACTCACCATGCCCCTCCGCGAATACGTTGGGTGTCTTCTTTCTAAAATGGTGTGATTTGAGGGTATTTATCTATCCTGACATTCTAGCACCTGAAGAAACATGACAGGTGCTCAGAAAGTCAGAGCTGCTTCAAAATGCCGAAATTCACTTTTTTGCACCATAGTTTGTAAACGCTATAACTTTTACCCAAACCAATAAATATACACTTATTGGACTTTTTTTTATCAAAGACATGTAGAACAATAAATTTAGAGAAAAATGTATATAGAAATGTAGTTTTTTTTGAAAAATTTTACAACAGAAAGTGAAAAATGTCATTTTTTTTTGCAAAAGTGTCGTTAAATTTGTATTAATGGCAAGAAAAGTAAAAATGTCAGCAACAATGAAATACCACCAAATGAAAGCTCTATTAGTGAGAAGAAAAGGAGGTAAAATTCATTTGGGTGGTAAGTTGCATGACGGAGCAATAAGCGGTGAAATTAGTGTAGTGCGGAATTGTAAAAAGTGGCCTGGTCATTAAGGGTGTTTAAGCTAGGGGGGCTGATGTGGTTAAAGGGTAAAACTTAAATGACTTTTATATCTGCAAGGTACTGTGCCACCCGATATGAGTGGTGGGCACTGGCAGTGTGCACAGTACAGTCTGTGGGCCTGACAAACACTGGCAGGCAACAGCAATTATATTAAAGGGTAAAAATTAACTGACTTTTTTATCTGTAAGGTACTGTGCCCCCCGATATGAGTGGTGGGCAGTGGGCACAGTACAGTCAGTGGGCCTGACACACACTGGCAGGCAACTGCAATTCGATTAAAGGTTAAAAATTAAAGGGAACCTGTCACCTGGATTTTGTGTATAGAGCTGGGCACATGGGCTTCTAGATGGCTGCTAGCATATTTGCAATTTCCAGTCCCCATAGCTCTCAGTGCTTTTATTATGTCAAAAAAACGATTTGATAGATATGCTAATGAACCTTAGATGAGTCCTGCTTTTTGAGATGAGTCAAGCGTCCTCTGTTTCCAGAGCCCAGGCACGCCCACTGTGAAGAAGCCAGCACCACCCCGCATCCTCTGACTCTCCTCCTTGCTCCCCGACGTCATAAAGCTAGATCGCCGTAATCTCGCGATAAATGAGCTAGCGCATGTGCAGTGCCGACATAGTTCCTTCCCTGGGCTGGCATCAGCCTCAGGGAGCGAACTGCGCATGCGCTAGCTCGTTTATCGCGAGATTACGGCGATCTAGCTTTATGACGTCGGGGAGCAAGGAGGAGAGTCAAAGGATGCGGGGTGGTGCTGGCTTCTTCACAGTGGGCGTGCCTGGGCTCCGGAACCAGAGGACGCTTGACTCATCTCAAAAAGCAGGACTCATCTAAGGTTCATTAGCATATCTATCAAATCGTTTTTTTGACATAATAAAAGCACTGAGAGCTATGGGGACTGGAAATTGCAAATATGCTAGCAGCCATCTAGAAGCCCATGTGCCCAGCTCTATACACAAAATCCAGGTGACAGGTTCCCTTTAAGTGACTTTTTTATCTGCAAGGTACTGTGCCACCCTATATGAGTGGTGGGCAGTGTGCACAGTACAGTCAGTGGGCCTGACACACACTGGCAGGCAACCGCAATTATATTAAAGGGTAAAAATGAACTGACTTTTTTATCTGTAAGGTACTGTGCCCCCCGATATGAGTGGTGGGCACTAATAGTGGGCACAGTACAGTCTGTGGGCCTGACACTCACTGGCCGGCAACTGCAATTATATTAAAGGGTAAAAATTAACTGACTGTTTTATCTGCAAGGTACTGTGCCACCCGATATGATTGTTGGGTACTGGCAGTGGGCACAGTACAGTCTGTGGTCCTGACACACACTGGCAGGCAACTGCAATTAGATGAAAGGGTAAAAATTAAATGACTTTTTTATCTGCAAGGTACTGTGCCACCCTATATGAGTGGTGGGCAGTGTGCACAGTACAGTCAGTGGGCCTGACACACACTGGTAGGCAACTGCAATTATATTAAAGGGTAAAAATTAAAAAAACTTTTTTATCTGCAATGTACTGTGCCACTCTATATGAGTGGTGTGCACACAGTATAGTCTGTGGGCCTGCGGCCTCCCACACACGGGCAGGCAACTGCAATATATATATAGAAAAATAAATAAAAGCAGACTGATGTAACAGCCCTAAAAAGGGCTTTTTGGGCGGCTGTCAGGACGCTGTCCTTACAGCAGATGAGTCTTTGAGGACAGGAATGGACACAGAACACTGGCCTAGCTAACACTTTCCCTATATTAATTCAGCAGCTGCAGAACTCTCCCTGCTCTAACTAACACTGCAGCTTCAGAATGAATCTAAGATTGATGCTGTCCTTGCTTTTTGATAGGAGGTGGTAGGGTCTGGGAGGGAGGGAGGGAGGAAGGGTATCCTGATTGGCTGGAATGTGTCTGCTGACTGTAAGGTACAGGGTCAAAGTTTGCTCAATGATGATGTATGGGGGGGGGGGGTCCGAACATAGCATACATGTTTGCATACGTGGGCGCAGCGTGCGAACCCATTGCCACCCCCCGTTTTTGCCTATAAAAAACATCCCTAAAAAGGAAATAATTTTCATAAAGAATAATCCGAAGCAAAGAGATAATAAAATGCCGTGCTGGTATAGTGAGAGAGGATAGGTCCAGCATACATTCAACCGCCTGGATCCCCAATTCATGATCGATTGATGTGTACAAAGACACTATATCAAATGAGGCTAAGGAGACCGTAGGTTGATCACTAAGGTCAATCTCTTGTAATTTACAAAGAAACTCAGTGGTGTCCGCTATGAATTATGGAGGCATCCATAGCAAAAGACCGTAGTATGCGATCCACAAGCATAGCAGCGTTACTGAAAATGGATCCAGTGCCCGACACAATAGGACGTCCTGGGGGGTCAATCAATGTCTTGTGGATCTTGGGCAACACATAGATCACGGGAGTACGTGGATGACTCACCGTGAGGAATGTGCCCAGATCCTCGTCGATGATGCCTGCCCTGATAGCGTCTCCCACACATACATGAAACATGCCTGCAATGCGAAACTTAGGATCAGAGTTAATAGCCTCATAAACCTGCGTGTTATCCAACTGTCGCTGGATCTCAGCTACATACTTGCAAGTATCGAGGACAACCACAGCTCCTCCCTTGTCAGCAGGTTTGACAGTAAGGGAGCTGTTGCTCCTCAACTCCTCAATTGCCACTACCTCCTCACTGGTCAAGTTAGGATGGGCAAGGACATTGTCAGGTGTATTTGTTTTAAGTAAAGCAAGGTCATTTTTTACAGCTGTAATGAATGCCTCAATGATAGGTTCATTCACATTAGGTATAAATCCACTACGCTTGGTTAGGCCAAGCTTATTCAAAGAAAGTTCACTCTTGCATACATTGTCCATTTTACTCTTATTGCAAAACAAAGCCTTCAATTTGATGGATCGAAAAAAGGAGCATAAGTTAATGTCAAGATTAAACCAATCAACAGTTGATGAGGGGCAGTATGATAAACCCTTAGATAGAACACTTACTTGTGCGGCAGACAAAACAGAGGACGATAGGTTGAACACAGTCACTTCTTTTTCAGTAGCTGTTGCTTGTGTTGTGCTCGTGTTTTCTGTTGACGTTGCTGACCTGGATCTCCTGTGTCGCCATCCTCCTCTTCTTGTACGTTGTTTTCTCTCGATAGGGGGCTCATCCCTAAAAAAAGGCTGCTTAGAGGCATGCTGGGGTGGTGGTGTTCTTTTCTTCTTCTTATCCCGGGAGAAATTAGAGGGCAGATCAAACTGCCAGGTATATACGGCACCTCAACGTAGAATATAACCCGATGCAGATAACATGAGAGTTCTGACTTGCCTACTGCACTCCGATATGAATGGCTCTTTCTCCATGTGTGTAGTTATTCTTTTTGAAACATAATGTGCCAATATAATTATGGATATTTAAAATATCTGAAGATGTCTGAATATATTTGTTTCTAATGATCTATGTTTTTATTTCTTGTAGATACTTTGTGAACGCCCACATGAGAGGAAGATGGCATACCCATGTCGATATCATTCTTTACACCACCGCACATTTTATTTTATATTTTTAATGAGCAGCGCTTCTGATGGTGATACTCAGGTGCCACGTTTGGCTGAAATGGAGAACCCCAAGCAAGGATCGTGTGACTCTTATGGTGGTTCGGATGGGCACCCGAGGAAGGACTCACGGAGGTTTTCTACTGTGGTTCTTTATTAGGGTTACCATTGGGAGGGGGTTACTTACCTCGGGAGAGGCATGTTCCCCCACCGCACCTTGAGTCTTTTGATCCATTAGATCTCTACTGGCTGTTATGGCCATTATGCCAACATCTAATATGGCTCCGGCTGTTCACCATATCTCTGGAGCGCTTGCCCGTTTTCCTTTAGGAGATCGGCTCCTCTGTCCTTCCCCAATATGGCCGTTTCGGCCTTTTCTCTTGTTGAGCATGTCCGGAAGTGGTCACACTTACTTCCGGTCGGCGGAACAGCGCGGTGTGTGTCACTTTCGTTTTCTACGTTTGGGTATGTCTTATCCTTCCTCCCAATGGAGGGTGTTTCCTTCCGGGTCAGTTTTTAGCACTGTATTGTATATTAGATAGATAGTTTTGATTGTATAGCAATTTATACACTGGTCACCATGACACTTTTACCATTTATATGAAGCTTATAATTTGATTATCATACTGACATTATTTACATTTGTATCACTTTTTCTATTGGGCCACACCCTCTTTGTGTATCACATGATTTGTGTGTACTTCCTGTTTTGCACTATATAAGTTTGCCATGCACATGTGTTTATTGCTTGAGAAAGGCTTTATTGTTAAGCCGAAATGTTGCCTGCCCACTTGGGTGAATAAAAGAACCTTGGATTTCTATTGGAGTGCTGTCCGTTTTCTACGCTATTGTTGTGGGTTGCTCACACCCTCGGACTTTGCACCCGCCATACTGCTTTATGTTTGGTGCTGCCTGGTTTTTTCTTTGTTTATCCCTTTGGGCTGCTAGGCTTTGCACAAACTTCAATTTCACTGTTACTTTTTATTATGGAGATCCCAAGTGCACATGTTTTTATTGCTTGAGAAAGGCTTTATTGTTAAGCCGAAACGTTGCCTGCCCACTTGGGTGAATAAAAGAACCTTGGATTTCTATTGAAGTGCTGTCCGTTTTCTACGCTATATATATATGTATATATATATATATATATATATATATATATATATATATATATATTTATTTATGTAAATTAAGTTTAGCCTCTATTTCTGAAAAAGTTTGTGACGGAATTTGAAGTTACAGCTTCTGCATCACAGCCCAGAACTTTAACCACTACAATCTATAGCTGTATAACCCGTCACTGAAATAAATAATATTTGAAACTTCTACTATATAGGAATACGTACTAGTAGTCTTATATTTTTTATATATTTTTTTTTGTAACTGGCTATGCAGCTATTATAGCTAAATTTTTAAGTGTCTTGCTTTTAATGCAGAAGGTCATGAGTTCGTGAGTTCGAATCCCAGAAAAAACTTTTCTGAAATACAGGCTAAATTAGATTTAAATACACTCAGTGTCCACAAGCGCTGACTCCATATATGGACATAGCTATATATAGAGTCAGAGCAGGGACTCTCTCACTGTACAGCATTCTTCTGAATAGAAATTAAGGCTAAATTAGATTTAAATACACTTACTCGAGCACACCCGGTGTTCGGCCAAGTATGCTTGCTTAACACTAATAGACATGCAACAATAACTGCTATCTATCATTTAGGTCAACTCACTGATTTCAGTGCTGCAAATCGTATGCACAAAACCAGAGAAACACTATAGTACTACTTCTGAGATCCACTGCCACTAGTGTGCCAAGCATAAGAAACTTTCTAAAAATTACTACTAACTGTGAGTACACATTAGTACAAAGCATCTGTTTAAATTTATTAGCAACTGTGACTATATGTCTTCAAGAGCCTGACTTTCACACTTTACAAATTTAGCACCCTACGTAGAAAAACAAACCATCCATAATGTGGAGGAGAAGAGGGTTAACACGTGGTCTCCCACTGACTTTTGTTTGTATTTTTACATTGTTGTTGTATACTTCAGAAACTATAAGAATAACACTCATTTCAGCACTTTATTTCTTAGCTGAGTCTTCCTTATGTCATGTAGTTCAATTACTGAAATTGCAGTATGGACAGTTATTCACAATCCGCTTTGATAGCAAAAAGCAATTTTATAAACTCTATGAAATCTAAAATGAAAAGAGAAAATCAAATATTTTTGACTCTCCCTTTTTTTTTCTTGCCCAATAACAACATTAAATCTGAAAATAAGATGGAAGCATGCAATATTGCCTCAGCAAAATATTATTTTTAGAACATAATATACTATTGCTCATATATACTCTGTGGGCATGTCATGGTGTTTAATTCAATGAAAGTAATATGGGACAAGACATTACATTGTGTGATAAAATAGAAGTATATTAAACCCCCAAACCATAATATTAAGCTTGACACTTAAAATTGTAGACAATTTTAAATTAATACAGCACATACTGGAAATATAACTGTCTATGAATAATGTATATTTCTAACACACCGAACAAAACAATAAAGCTGGGTGTGTTTTTATCTTAAGAACAAAAATAGAATAAAAAACAGTAGTATTCTGAATACGTACATCAAACATTTAATGATAACATTCTAAGAAATGAAAATTTTCATAGCCATATATTCATACTTATACCAAAAAATACTTCCTTTAAATGATTCTGTACTAGAGTTGAACGAACCCAATCTGTAAAGTTCGGGTTCGTAGCGAACTTTTGGATTTTTGGTACTCGGACCCGAACATTTTGCTAAATGTTTGGGTTCGAGTTCAGTGTTCGGCCATTTTATGGCTCTTGTTGAAATGCTGCAGGGCAGCCAATCAACAAGCATTTAACTAGTCTGCCCTTAGATGCCATCATAGCCATGCCTACTAATGGCATGGCTGTGATTGGCCAAGTGAAGCATGTGACCCAGCCTCTATATAAGCTGGAGTCACATAGCGCCGCACGTCACCCTGCTCTAACTAGCGTAGGGAAAGGCTGCAGCTGCTGCTGTGAGGGACAGATTAGGCAAGAATTCACGTGTTCTTGGTGTACTGCAATCTTCAAACTACAGCGATTATAGAGGGTGCTATGTAACATTTTTGTACCCAGCCCTGAGCCCATTGACACTTAAAGAAAAATGGAAATCCAACTCTTAGTTAGGTGGGCATTGTGAACTGCATGTGTGCCAGGTACTTTACTTTAATTCTGTTCTGGTAGCTCAGTGGAGGACAAATTCCTTTTTTGGCCGGTCAGGTACCGCTGTGTCCTGCAGTGCATACCTTTCTGTGAATATTGTTCTATTACATTAGTCTGTCACATATTTTTGTGACCTATAGCAATTTTTTTTTTTCTGTGTGCCACAGGCACTGCATATCTGACAGTCCAATAAAACCATTAAATACTGCAGTTACCTTTCTGCTGTAAAAAAAACACACTTTTTGCGCTAGATAGCATATTTGCGTTCTACGCTGCATTTCAGATATTCCAATTAACCAGTGAAATACTGCACTTTTATAGTTGGTTGCAAAAAACACTGGTTTTGTGCTAGATTGCACATTAGTGGCCTGGTCTGTATTTCGGATATACCAATTAACCAGTGAAATACTGTATTTTTATAGTTGGTTGCAAAAAAAAACGTTATAGTGCCACATAGCACATTAGTGTTCTACGCTGCATTTTAGATATTCCAATTTACCAGTGAAATACTGCATTTTTATTTATGGTTGCAAAAAACACTGTTATAGTGCCACATAGCACATTAGCGGCCTGGTCTGCATTTCATTTAATCCAATTAACCAGTGAAATTCAGCATTTTTATAGTTGGTTGCAAATAACACTGTTATAGTGCCACATAGCACATTAGGAGCCTGGTCTGCATTTCTGATATTCCAATAAAACCATAAATAACGGCACTTACATAGCTGGTTGCGAAAAGCACAGTTTTTGTGATAGATTGCACATTTGCTGCCTACGCTGCGTTTCTGACAGTCCAATTAAACCGTTAAGTTCAGCTATTACATTGTTGGTTGGAAAATTCACATTTTTTGTGATAGTTAAGTAATTGTATTGAATAGCTCCTTTACACTGTTGTGTTACATAAATAAATGTATTCTATTTATGACAGCGGCACTGCCTTACTGTTAATGAACTTAATCGTTGACTATTGGCAGTTAAATTGTCACCTGAGATAAACCATCTGTTAGTATGGTGGGTGAACACAAATAATGAGGTCAAATAAGGGACGTGGCTCTGGTCGTGGTGCTGCTGGTGTTGGTGGAGACAGAGCGTTATTTCAGCGTTATTTAGTAGGCCCGAATGCCGCTCTACAAATGGTGAGACCAGAACAAGTACAGACGCTAGTAGATTGGGTGGCTGACAGTGCCTCCAGTATGTACACATTGTTTCCCACCTGGTTCAGATTTGGCACCTGCAGGCCATGGGCATCTATCTAGCACCTCACTCCATTGCAAATCAGCTAAGCAGTCTGAGTCCCAAGTCATGCAGCAGTCTCTTATGATTTCTGATGAGTCTGCTGGCAGGGTTTCACAGGGCCATCCACCTAGCCCTGCCCCAGAAGTGGAAGAGATTGAGTGCACCAATGTCCAACCACTTATGTTTGAGGATGAGGACATGGGAAGACCACCGCAGCACGTCTCTGATGATGACGAAAACACAGGTTCCAACTGCTGCGGCTTTCTGCAGTGTGCAAACCGACAAAGAGGGCGAGTGGAAAGACTTGGTGGAAAATGATGTAGAGGACGATGAGGTCCTAGACCCCACATGGAATCAAGGTCATGCGAGTAACCTGTGCAGTTCGGAGGGAGAGGCAGTGGTCGCACTCTGCACCCAGCTCAGCAAAAAAGGAAACAGGGTGCTAAAGCAGAGCGGCCATCCACTAGACAGTACGCCTACTACTGCTCATCGCACCCAGAGACCGAACACAACAAAGCCAGCTCCAAGGAGTTCCCTGGCGTGGCAGTTCTTCAGACAATGTGCAGATGACAAGACACGAGTGGTTTGCACGCTGTGCAATCAGAGCCTGAAGCGAGGCATAAAAGTTCTAAACCTCAGCACAACCTGCATCACCAGGCATCTAAGTGCAAAGCACGAGCTGCAGTGGAGTAAACAACTCCAAAACCAAGAAAGGTGTCAGGCTCCTCTTGCTCCCTCTTCTGCTGCAGTCCCGGCCTCTTCCTCCACTTCTGGAGAGACAGAGGCACCGGCCACCCCGCAAACAAAGGATGTGTCAGCAACGCCTTCACCTTCAACAAGCAGCACCACAATGTCCAATGGAAGCCTTCAGCTGTCCATCTTCCAAACAATGGAGCGAAAGACGAAGTACCCCCCTACTCACGCGCGATCCCTGGCCTTGAATGCCAGCATGTCAAAATTCCTGGCCTTTGAAATGATCTCATTCCATCTGGTGGAGACGGAGAGTTTTACAAACCTTATGTCGTTGGCTGTCCCACGGTATGTTGTTCCCAGCTGCCACTACTTTTCCAGGCAAGCCATCCCTTACCTGCACAAACAAGTGGGGGACAAAATCAGGTGTGCACTGCGCAACCCCATTTGTGGCAAGGTCCACATAACTACCGATACGTGTACCAGTAAGCTTGGGCAGGGACGTCATATCTCCCTAACAGAACACTGGGTAAATGCAGTGGCGGCTGGGCCTGAGGCGGATAGCTGTTTGGCGCATATCCTCCTTTCACCGGGGATTGCAGAGCATTTCTCTTTGCCTCCTGTTGCCTCCTCCTCCTCATCCTCTTCCTCCTCTACCACCTCCTCATCTGGTCGGCGTAACACCTTCACCACCAACTTCAGCACATCCAGGGGAAAACAACAGCCGGCAGTTTTGAAACTCATCTGTTTTGGGGACAAACCCCACACTGCGCAGGAGCTGTGGACGGGCAAGGAACAACAGACCCATAAGTGGTTGGTGGCACTGAGCCTCAAGTCTGGCCTGGTGGTGTGCGATAATGGGCGAAATCTCGTAGCAGCTCTGGGCCTAGCCGGTTTAACACACATCCCTTGCCTGGCACATGTGCTGAATTTGGTGGTGCAGAAATTCCTGAAAAACTAATATGTCAGAGCTGCTGCAGAAAATGCAGGCCGTCTGTGCGCGCTTTCAGCATTTCACCCTGCTGCTGCTCGCCTGTCTGCGCTGCAGCTTAACTTCGGCCTTCCCGCTCACCGCCTCATATGCAACAGCGCACACAAGGTTAAACCACCTTGCACATGCTGGCGAGACTGTGCAAGCAGCAGCAGGCAATAGTGGAGTTTCAGCTGCAGCACGCACGGGTGAGTTGCTCTACGGAACAGCACCACTTCACCGCCACTGAGTGGGCCTCCATGCAAGACCAGTGTGCCTTGTTCTGATGTTTTGACTTCACCAACATGGCCAGTGCCGATGACGCCTTTCTCAGCGTTACTATCCCACTTCTATGTCTCCTTGAAAAAACACTCCGGGCGATGATGGAAGAGGATGTGGAACAGGAGGAAGCAGAGGGATCATTTCCATGGTTATCAGGCCAGTCACTCACAAGTGTCTCAGAGTGTGGGTTCCTGCACCAACATAAGCAACACAATTGTCCAGCCAGGGCACAGTTCTGGAGGATGAAGAGGAGGGGGAGGATGAGGAGGAACCGTGTTCACAGCAGGGTGGAACCCAAAGCAGCTTAGGGCCATCACTGCAGTGTGGCTGTGGGGATAACAAGGACACAGACGATACACCTCCCACAGAGGACAGCTTGTCATTGCCTCTGGGCAGTGTGGCACACATGAGCGACTACATGCTGCAGTGCCTGCACAACGACCGCCGAGTTGCCCACATTCTAACTTGTGCTCATTTCTGGGTGGCCACCCTGCTGGATCCCCGTTACAAGGACAACGTACCGTTAATTCCCTCACTGATCATGATCGGAAGATGCGCGACTACAAGCGCACGTTGGTAGACTCGCTGCGGATGGCATTCCCACCTGGCAGTGGAAGCACGAAGGCAGAGGAGGAGGAAGAGGTCGCCAACGCAGCCGGGGCACTGCCAGCACCTCAGAAGACAGGGCTAGCATGGCCGAAATGTGGAAAAGCTTTGTCACCACGCAACAACTTCCAACACCACGAGCTCATATGCAACATCTTAGCGGGAGGCAGCATTTCAGCAATATGGTGGATCAGTATGTGTGCACATGCCTACACTTACTAACTGATGGGTCTGTCCCATTTAACTTCTGGGTCTCCAAATTTGTCACAAGGCCTGAGCTTGCCCTTTACACCTTGTAAGTGCTTGCCTGCCCTGCAGCCAGTGTATTGTCTGAACGTGTGTTTAGCATGGCAGGAGCCGTTATCACAGACAAGCGCAGCCGCCTGTCCACAGCCAATGTGTACAAGCTCACGTTCATTAAAATAATCCAAGCATGGATCCCACAGGACTTGTCCGTACCTTGTGCAGAATAGACATGTATACTGGCCTCACACAGCCATTGTTATACTCCAGCACACTTTCTCTTGGTTTTATTTTATATATTCCACAATGTTTTGTGGTATACCCAAATTAAGTAAAAAAACAAAAAAGTTTTGGCTACCTCCTCTTCCTGCACCGCCGTTTCCACCTACACCGCCATGTCCGCATAGTCTTCCGCGTCCACCCCCTTCTCGACCTCCTACTCCATATGGACCTTCTCCTCCTAGTTCAAGATTATTATTTTTTATTTTTATTTTATTTTGCTGCCTTTTGCAGCCTTCTAGCCCTTTCCATGACTCTTTTAGAGCCATTTTAGTGCCCCAAAGTTCAGGTCCCCATTTACTTCAATGGGGTTCGGGGTCAAGTTCGGGTCCCGAACTCGAACTTTACGACAAAGTTCGGCCTAACCTGGCAAACCCGAACTTCCAGGTGTTCGCTCAACTCTATTCTGTACATTTAGTTAAGTTTGCATTTGTAGCAGAAATAACATATAAAAATGTAGTAATTAACAGTCATCATTTCTTAGATGGCCACTATCATTTCAACTAATTTTGCATAAATTAAAAGTACTTTTTAAAATATCTTATTCAAATAAAAAATGTCTGTCCACTTAGCTATTTGTTCTTCTCTCTACACTTCCTGTACTTATCATTAACTCACTCTAATTTAACTGGAAAAATATGTCTCACTAGGGGCAGAAACAAAGGTTTTCAGCTTTACTTAAAGGAACATTTTGCTAAGGCTGCCCAAAGTAGTCTATGGAAGGGATGGGGTGGAGGAGAGAGGAACTTGAGGTATGCACAGTCAAAGAGAGACACACCACTAGTACCAGTAAGTGATGTATTGTCTCACTTTAATTCTGAATTCACAAGGACGTTTCTCATTACTCTAAGAGGCCCCCTGCTTCACTGCTGCTGGACGTCAGGACAGCAGCCCGCTGAACAGTCAGGAGTTTAGGAGTCCCTGCTCTGACTCCATATATAGCTATGAATATAAAGGGGGTGTCCCCAAGCATTGCCAACAAAACAGTTTGTTGAACGTGGATGCAGCATTAGTGAACTCATATTCAGGCTAATGACTTTTTCTGTCCATTTCATGGAGGGGGGTGGATACAGAGAAGCTTTTGAATCAAAGGGAACAATGGTGGATTAACAAATTGGGCTGTTTAAGCTATAATATGATTGTTGATAAATAGGGTGTGTGTGCCCAGGAGATTGGGCCTTTGTATATTTTAGACAAGTGCATGCTATTGTTTTAAGGTTTTTAAATTTCAGATCCATTATGATGCGGTACACATGCCGGATAAATCTTTGAGAACTTGGGAACGGGTCATGGCCTGCAGGACTTTTGTTTCCCATCCAAAATAACGGAAACCAGACGCAATGCTGGTTTCAGATTTTTTTTCTCTAGTCCACACTCTATTAGGACAGATTCAAATGGAATGCCTTTAAAGAGTTCAGTTTGGCTTTCTATTATAGCAATTACGCTATTTTCTATTTTAATCTCATTTGAACGGAAGGCTATAACCGAAAGTGAAACGCTAGTAAGGATTCCCCCTAACAGGGATATTCCTGGAGGCATTAGTTACATGGAAAAAACTTAGCTTCTCTGAATAAATGGGCCAAACAATGAAAACTGTAGCTTAAAGTGTTCATATGTAAACTAATGCACTTGAAGAGAAGGAGCCCTCAGTCTGAGTATTAAATTGGCAGTTCTGTGTTAACCCAGAATAGAAGGATCTAGGGGTCCTGATATAACATGGCTTCAAAATAAGTGCTCGGTGTGCACAGGCAGCTGGGAAAACAGGGAAATGGGAGATATAGTTGGAACTAGTATTGAGCGAATCAAAGCATCCAATCCGATCTGAAGAATAGGAAAAAAATGATTCGCCGCAAAGCCGAATTTCGTCACGCCTTGTGGTAACAAATCAGATTTTTTTTCTGCTGCACGTGTTACAAAATGAAAGTTAGAAGCCCGGAAATGCAAAATGATGCATAATACCATGCACCCAGCTAATCAGCAGATAGCCATCCCCTGCAATGTGGCATCAGAGTGGGTGTTTTAGTGCGGCTGGGCACATAGTTACTAGAGTTGAGGGGACACCTGGAAGTTCGGGTTCGACGGGTTCTGCCGAACTTCATAAAAAAGTTCGGGTTCGTGATCCGAACTTTACCCTGAACCCCATTGAAGGTAATTGGGGCCCGAACTTTTGGGCACTAAAAGGGCCCTAAAAATAATGTAATAGAAAGGGCTAGAGGGCTGAAAAATGCAGCAAAATGTGCTTAAGAGCATGGAAAGTGTTCTGCAAACAAATGTGGATAGGGAAATAAATTAAAATAAAATAAATAAAAGTTTAAAATTATTAACCTGCAACTCGGAGGAGGAGGTGGAGTCGGAGGTTGAGGAGAAGGTGAATGTGGTGTTGTAGGTGGAAGCGGAGATGGAAGAGGAGGAGATAGCCAATGTTTGTTTTTTGTTTTTGTTTTTTTATATTTTTTTTTAATAATATGACAAATAAAAAAAAAGAAATCAAAGAATAAGTGCACTTGAGTACAAGAATGTATGGTTGAGAAGGGTATAAATGTCTATTCTGCACAAGGTACAAACAAGTCTTGTGGGATCTAAGCCTGATTCATTTTAATGAACGTGAGCTTGTCCACTTTGGCTGTGGACAGGTGGCTGCGTTTGTCTGTAAATACACGTTCAGACAATACACTGGCTGCAGGACAGGCCAGCACCTCCAAGGCATAAAGGGCAAGCTCTGGCCATGTGGAAAATTTGGAGACCCAGAAGTTAAATGGGGCAGAACCATCAGTCAGTACGTGTAGGCGTGTGCACATGTACTGTTCCACCATGTTGTTGAAATGCTGCCTCCTGCTAAGACGTTCCATATTAGCTGGTGGTGGCGGTTGCTGTGGCATCGTGACAAAGCTTTTACACATGTCAACCATGCTAACCCTGCCTTCTGAGGTGC
Organism: Bufotes viridis; assembly: GCA_033119425.1. Taxonomy (NCBI): domain Eukaryota; kingdom Metazoa; phylum Chordata; class Amphibia; order Anura; family Bufonidae; genus Bufotes; species Bufotes viridis. The sequence goes on from CM065589.1 coordinate 458,700,692, forward strand.
TGGCCAAGATCCATCTGCGTTTGCAACCTCTTCCTCCTCCTCCTCTTCCTCTGGCTTTGCCTTGCGCTTCCACTTGTCCCACGGTGTCCATTGGGAATGCCCTCAGGAGCATGTCTACCAGCGTGCACTGCGTGGCTGCCCTACCATGTGTCTGTTAGTAAATATATATATATATATATATATATACTTTTATTAATTAAAACTACTATCTAAACAAAAACAAAAATATGTTTTCACATTAACACTCATAGGCAGATTGCTGCTATACCATGTGTTTTGCCGCATTAACAACATTTATATGCTAGTTCATTCATTTAAACCCCCAAATCATAATTAAATTGCAACCGTGGGCAAATGGAATTCACAAAAATGGATTATTGAAGCTTGATGCTCAATTTCACATTAACACTCACATGTAGATTTCTGCTATACCATGTGTTTTGTTGCAGTAATAATGTATATATGCTGGTAAATTACGTTGAACAACCCCCCTACCCAAAAAAAAATTATAATAATAATAATTGCAACCAAGTCCAAATGGAATTCATGGAATCAAATGATTGATGTTTGATGCTCAATTTCACATTAACACTCACAGGATAGCTGCTATACCCTGCATTTTGCTGCAGTAATCACGCATATATGCTGGTTAATTAAACTGAACCACCTTGCCCTACAATAAAAAAGGATTTCTTTGAAAATGGGGGACAAAATAAAAGTATTTCTTGCAGATAGCTGATTTTGAGGTGTGCACTGCAGCAGCTGCAGTTTTGTTAGAAAGCATAGAGGCCACAGTTGCTCACTCCTTCCTCCCTATCAGATTCCCTGCCTCCCAGTTCTAGACACACAATTCTTCTTCTTTGTAATCTAGCCTTTACCTTCACTCTCCCTGGCAGTATGAAACAAGGTTGATTGACTTATGACTGCGTATAAATGATTTCTGATTGTCCCTGACTCCCTAAGTTTGTTTTTCTGGCAAGACCCAGCCACCCTTATTCATAGACCAGCACAAATTGATGTTCTGTTCATTCTGCTAGGGCATTTCCCTGCCTGCTGCAGCATTGGTTGGCTCATCCAGGCTGGCTGTCATCCTGGGAGCCAATCAAGGCAAATCCTCACCCCACCTTCTCTCGGGGTCATGTAAGACCTCTTCTTCTTCTTCTTCCATAGTTTTTTTTATTCTCACCAACATACACTGGCAGGGCTCCATAGAAACACCGTAATATCTAAAAAAAAAAAAGTGTAAATAAAAAGGGGTTTTTATAAATGAAAAAATAAATAAATAAAAATTCATATCACCCCCTTTTCCCAAAATGAAAAAAAAAACACACACCATGAATATTGACATGTACAAAAATGCTTATACTATTAAAATATAAAAATATTTATCCCATACGGAAAATGGAAAAAAAAAGTATAAATGGCGATTCACCTTTTTGGTTGCTTCTCCTCCCACAGAAAAATTACATAAAGCATGATAAAAACATTGAACCAAAATGGTATCACTGAAAAGTACAGACAGACCCACCAAAATATGAATCCTCATGCAGCTCTGTACACATAACTACAAACAAATTATAGGGGTCAGAATATGGCGACTAAAACACAAGAAAAAATATACATATATGGTACCACTGGATTCGTACTGACCTGGAGAATGAAAGTAACTGTTCAGTTTTTCCATATAAGCCATAAAACAAACCCACAAAAACTGTTGCAGGATTGCGTTTTTCCAATTTCATCCAATTTGTAATTTATTTCCTACTTCCCACCACATTGTATGCAACTGTAAATGTGAATGAAAAATTAAAAGTTTTGGCTTTAGGAAGGCTGGGAGTGAAATCGAAAATTAAAAACCGAAAATCATTTAGAGAATGTTATGCACCAAAAAAAAAAAATAAAATGGGGGGATTTATCATGACTTTTGTATCATGTACTGTATGTGTTGGACTGAAATGCACCAAATTTATTTAGAGAGGCAAACCATTTAATACATGCATTGTATCTCTGGCCCTCCATGCACTAGAAAGTCAAATCATGACAGATATGAGCTGGCATACATTTGAACTATGATTTGAGCCCCTTGTGTGTAAATGTTCCAGGTAGGAAGATATCACTCCCCATCTTCTGTCCCCAAAATTGGCAACTGTGTAGCATTGCAAATTTGATAAATTTCTCCCAAAGTACTATAAATATACATTAATATTCATAGGTTCATAGAAATTCATAGCTATATTTCTTTCATGTGAAAACATTGTTTGAAAAATGCCCCACAAAAGTTGCCGCAAAAAACTCACAACCGCTAGCAGTTCTATTGAAAGGGATCTAGCTCCCCATACAATCCCATGATGAACCAAGTTGATTATATAAATGTGTCAATGTTATACATAAGATTTTCATTCTTGCTAAGTTTAGAAAGACAATTTTCTAAATTCTATAACAGTATAACTTGTATGAATTTACATAAGTCTTTAACTCTTTAGCAATAATAAGTTACTGTACCTTTTTACTCTTGAGTGTAGGATATATATATTATTGAATATCCTCTTGCCGCCACGCTAACGCCGATGGGCGTCAGCGCGGCGGCTCTCTCAGGTCTCAGTCACGCCTATCGGCGTCATCTCGTGAGACCTGAGATTTCACATGAACGCGCGCGCGTTGTGCGCGCGCGTTCATGTGATCGGAGCCGGGACAACTGAAACTACAGCCTGCCAGCGCTGATCATGCACTGGCAGGCTGTAGATGCGGAAAAAACCGCATTTAAATCGCATATCAGACGCTGTTTTTAAACAGCCTCTGATATGCCTAATGCCTGCTCGTCTGGTGGTCCCTTTGTTTGGGACCACCAGAGGAAACATAGGAAAAGTGCACCAATCACTACACACACACCCCCACCCCCATCACTGATTAACCCCTGATCACCCATGTCACCCCCTGATCACCCCCTGTCACCCCCTGTCACTAATCACCCCCTACAGGCTCATTCAGACGTCCGTATGTGTTTTGCGTGGATCCATGATCGGCAATACGAACTCCGCATTTTGCAGATCCGCACAGAACTATATAGAAAATGCTTTTTCTTGTCCGCAATTGCGGACAAGAATAGGACATGTTCTATATTTTTGCGGAACGGAAGTGCAGACCCGGAAGCGCGGATCCGTAATTCCGGATCCGAGCGGGACAAAGTCTGTCACCATAGAAATGAATGGGTCCGCAATTCCGTTCCGCAAACAGAATTTCGGACGTGTGAATGGGGCATAAGGGTCCCCTATCACCGCCAGTTAGCTAGCTACTTGTTAGGTAGCTAGCGCCCACCGCACCGCAGTCACTGATTTTGGCAGAAATTTTTTCATCCACATTGACCGATGCGAATGAAGAAATCTGTGCCGTTCATTTTTTTTTTTTTCAGCGCAGCGGCTGAACGGAAAAAATCTCATTACCCGTATGCTCAATATACGGAGAATCGCAGAAACTCCTAATGCTGGCCATACGTGTAATGATTGCGGAGACCCCTCAAATGCCAGAGCAGTACAAACACCTCACATGTGACCCCATTTTAGAAAGAAGACACCCCAAGGTATTCCGTGAGGGGTATGCCGAGTTCATGTAAAATTTTATTTTTGTCACAAGTTAACAAACAAGTCTTGTGGGATCTAAGCCTGATTCATTTTAATGAGCGTGAGCTTGTCCACTTTGGCTGTGGACAGGTGGCTGCGTTTGTCTGTAAATACACGTTCAGACAATACACTGGCTGCAGGACAGGCCAGCACCTCCAAGGCATAAGGGCAAGCTCTGGCCCATGTGGAAGAATTTGGAGACCCAGAGTTAAATGAGACAGAACCATCAGTCAGTGCGTGTGGCGTGTGCACATGTACTGTTCCACCATGTTGTTGAAATGCTGCCTCCTGCTAAGACGTTCCATATTAGCTGGTGGTGGCGGTTGCTGTGGCATCGTGACAAAGCTTTTACACATGTCAACCATGCTAACCCTGCCTTCTGAGGTGCTGGCCAGATCCATCTGCGTTTGCAACCTCTTCCCTCCTCCTCCTCTTCCTCTGGCTTTGCCTTGCGCTTCCACTTGTCCCCACTGATTGTCCATTGGAATGCCCTCAGGACATGTCTACCAGCGTGCACTGCGTGGCTGCTCTACCATGGCTTAGTAAATATATATATATATATATATATATATATATATATATATATATATATATATACTTTTATTAATTAAAACTACTATCTAAACAAAAACAAAAATATGTTTTCACATTAACACTCATAGGCAGATTGCTGCTATACCATGTGTTTTGCCGCATTAACAACATTTATATGCTAGTTCATTCATTTAAACCCCCAAATCATAATTAAATTGCAACCGTGGGCAAATGGAATTCACAAAATGGATTATTGAAGCTTGATGCTCAATTTCACATTAACACTCACATGTAGATTTCTGCTATACCATGTGTTTTGTTGCAGTAATAATGTATATATGCTGGTAAATTACGTTGAACAACCCCCCTACCCAAAAAAAAATTATAATAATAATAATTGCAACCAAGTCCAAATGGAATTCATGGAATCAAATGATTGATGTTTGATGCTCAATTTCACATTAACACTCACAGGATAGCTGCTATACCCTGCATTTTGCTGCAGTAATCACGCATATATGCTGGTTAATTAAACTGAACCACCTTGCCCTACAATAAAAAAGGATTTCTTTGAAAATGGGGGACAAAATAAAAGTATTTCTTGCAGATAGCTGATTTTGAGGTGTGCACTGCAGCAGCTGCAGTTTTGTTAGAAAGCATAGAGGCCACAGTTGCTCACTCCTTCCTCCTATCAGATTCCTGCCTCCCAGTTCTAGACACACAATTCTTCTTCTTTGTAATCTAGCCTTTACCTTCACTCTCCCTGGCAGTATGAAACAAGGTTGATTGACTTATGACTGCGTATAAATGATTTCTGATTGTCCCTGACTCCCTAAGTTTGTTTTTCTGGCAAGACCCAGCCACCCTTATTCATAGACCAGCACAAATTGATGTTCTGTTCATTCTGCTAGGGCATTTCCCTGCCTGCTGCAGCATTGGTTAGCTCATCCAGGCTGGCTGTCATCCTGGGAGCCAATCAAGGCAAATCCTCACCCCACCTTCTCTCAGGGTCATGTAAGACCTCTTCTTCTTCTTCTTCCATAGTTTTTTTATTCTCACCAACATACACTGGCAGGGCTCCATAGAAACACCGTAATATCTAAAAAAAAAAGTGTAAATAAAAGGGGTTTTTATAAATGAAAAAATAAATAAATAAAAATTCATATCACCCCTTTTCCCAAAATGAAAAAAAAAACACACACCATGAATATTGACATGTACAAAAATGCTTATACTATTAAAATATAAAAATATTTATCCCATACGGAAAATGGAAAAAAAAAGTATAAATGGCGATTCACCTTTTTTGGTTGCTTCTCCTCCCACGAAAAAATTACATAAAGCATGATAAAAACATTGAACCAAAATGGTATCACTGAAAAGTACAGACAGACCCACCAAAATATGAATCCTCATGCAGCTCTGTACACATAACTACAAACAAATTATAGGGGTCAGAATATGGCGACTAAAACACAAGAAAAAATATACATATATGGTACCACTGGATTCGTACTGACCTGGAGAATGAAAGTAACTGTTCAGTTTTTCCATATAAGCCATAAAACAAACCCACAAAAAACTGTTGCAGGATTGCGTTTTTTCCAATTTCATCCAATTTGTAATTTATTTCCTACTTCCCACCACATTGTATGCAACTGTAAATGTGAATGAAAAAATTAAAAAGTTTTGGCTTTAGGAAGGCTGGGAGTGAAATCGAAAATTAAAAAACCGAAAATCATTTAGAGAATGTTATGCACCAAAAAAAATAAATAAAATGGGGGGATTTATCATGACTTTTGTATCATGTACTGTATGTGTTGGACTGAAATGCACCAAATTTATTTAGAGAGGCAAACCATTTAATACATGCATTGTATCTCTGGCCCTCCATGCACTAGAAAGTCAAATCATGACAGATATGAGCTGGCATACATTTGAACTATGATTTGAGCCCCTTGTGTGTAAATGTTCCAGGTAGGAAGATATCACTCCCCATCTTCTGTCCCCAAAATTGGCAACTGTGTAGCATTGCAAATTTGATAAATTTCTCCCAAAGTACTATAAATATACATTAATATTCATAGGTTCATAGAAATTCATAGCTATATTTCTTTCATGTGAAAACATTGTTTGAAAAATGCCCCACAAAAGTTGCCGCAAAAAAACTCACAACCGCTAGCAGTTCTATTGAAAGGGATCTAGCTCCCCATACAATCCCATGATGAACCAAGTTGATTATATAAATGTGTCAATGTTATACATAAGATTTTCATTCTTGCTAAGTTTAGAAAGACAATTTTCTAAATTCTATAACAGTATAACTTGTATGAATTTACATAAGTCTTTAACTCTTTAGCAATAATAAGTTACTGTACCTTTTTACTCTTGAGTGTAGGATATATATATTATTGAATATACAGTAGCAGTTACCTAAATATTTTTCTTCCAGATTTTTCTTGCAAATTATAAAATACCTTGCTATAATCTTCTCAGTATTTCACACAATATTAAGTCATCACAGTGGGTCACATTAATGCAGTAAGCTCTTTCACAATTAACCTCTGACCTAGTGATTTCATTACACAAAATTAGATTCATTATATTCTTTATGTAATTATATATCATTTATCTATGTTAACCCTACGATTGGATAGAATTTGACTAATGTATAGTTAATCATACAACTACTGTACATCATATTGGTAATGCATATACAGTATATCTTATCTTCATTTGGCTTTTGTACAATACAGTATGCCAACAATAAAATATTTCTTTAGTTTTAGCCTTGCCCTTGATGTCTCTTATAATAGAGAATTTATTTTAAATCTTCAGATTTTTATGCTCAAAATTGCATGGCATGAATGGGTCTATATAAGGCATTTCATATATTTGACTATATTCAGTTACATTCAGTTGTTACATAATTATTATGTTAGTTAAATGTGGCAAGAAAATGTTAACTGACTTTTCAATGGATTTTAATCACGAGATAACGGAGATAAAACTGTGCCATATGTAATCAGAGTCAATTTTAGCTCAGCTACATCTGTATATTCATCACATTTAATCAAGGGGTAGGAGGAGATGTTAATTAACCCATTAGTGAACAAGCCTGTTTGGGCCTTTATGACCAAGCGTTTTTCTTCCTTTTTTCATCATCGGGTTCCAAGAGCTATAATTTTTTTATTTGTCCGTCTATTTAGCTTTTTGAGGGCTTATTTTTTGCAGGACAAGTGGTAGTTTTTCATTGCACCATTTTGGGCTCAATATAAGTTTCTGATTAACTTTTATTAACTCATTCTGGAAACGAGATGGGTAAAAAAGCAACACTGCCACTGAGTTTTTTATACATTTTCCCGGGTTAATTTTTTGGTATAAATAACATAATATATTTATTCTCTGGGTCAGTACGATTACAGCGATACCAAATACATATAGTTTTTTTTATGTTTTACTACTTTTTTGCAATAAAACCCGTTTTTAAAAAACAAAAAAAAGATTTTGTATTGCAGCTCCCCAAGACCCATAACTTTTTAATTTTTTATTCTATATAGTTTTGTGAGGGCTTGATTTTTGCAGGACAACTTGTATTTTTCATTTGTATCATTTTGTAGTAAATGGCGCCTTTTGATCGCTTGTTATCTTTTTTTTTTTTTAAGGAATTCACCGTAGGGGATAATTTATGTGATAGTTATGTAGGCTGGGTCATTACAGAGATGGCAATACCAAAGATATGGGGGAGATTTATTTTGCAATTTTTTTCATTGAAAAGCATATTTTCAATGTAAAAAATGCATATTTTTTATTTTATGGAATTTTTATTTAATAAATGCAATTTTTTTCTTTCTTTTTTTTACCACTTAATAGTTCCACAAGGGGACTATAACAAACAGTATTTTAATTGCTTTTAAAATACAATGCATTAGCTCTATAATGCACTGTATTTTAACAGCAATGCTATTCTAAAATTGACCAGCAGGCTGCGCCAGAGAGGCACACCCTGCTGGATCGACTTCAGGAAGGACGGGGCCTAGGGATCGGAAGCCCTGTAAGGCTTCCCAACACATCAGCGCCCCGCGATCGCATTTGCAAGGTGCTGATGGGTGCAGAGGGAGTCCGCTCCCTCTGTCACCACTTTACATGCGGTGGATCAGCACTCCTGTTGGTCTGGGCTGCTAGATGGGGACCCGTATAAACGTGGCGGCCCAGCTTAATGTGGCGGCCTCTTAGTGACCACTGTATGTATGGGTGGTCATTAAGGTGTTAAAGGGGGGGGAGTGGGAAACCAGATTTCTACATACTGTATTTGTATTAGTGTTTAAGGTGTTGTCCCATGAAGACAACTTCTGTCTTAGCATCTGGAACCGTGGCAATAATGAGAATGGGGGCCATTGTCCCACTTGAATGGAACAGCAATCATGCATGCATGCTGCTACTCCATTCAGATTTATAGGGCTTCTGGGGATAGGCGAGTGCTCATACTCAGCTATCCCCAGTATTCAAACGGGGATCAGAGTCCCCAGTTCTTGCGATTGGCAGAGATCCTAGCAGTCTGTCTGTGGGCAGCATGTAATAGAGGAGGTCAAACTGAGCAGATGGATGGATAGATAGATAGATAGATAGATAGATAGATAGATAGATAGACTTTTTTTCATATTATCCCTCCCCAGCCTCTTTCTGGTCCCACCCTGTAAGGCCATTTCATCAACCCAAGTGCTAGCTGAGATCCAGCGTGTGCGCAGTTCACCGCCAGCCTGGGCATACGCACTGTGATGCCCATTGTGGGAGCAGCATCGCTTCATGCTGTGCACATGCAACAGTGAACGCCGCAAAACCAGTGGTGAGGGGGCAGACTGGAGGCAAGCCGAACAAGAGAGAGGTAAGTACATCCCCACCACAGTGCGCATGCCTGGGCCAGCTGTGAACTGGGCACACGCCGGATCTCGGCCGGTACTTGGGATGATGAAATGGCCTTACAGGGCTGGACCAGAAAGAGGCTGGGGAGGGGTAATATGAAAAGAAGGCAGAACAGCCTGGGCTCCTACAACAAGAACCCCGCCCCTGGGCACTTGCGAGCTCTCATTTGCATATAGATAAAACTACGTTTTTTCAGCCGGTGAAAGTCAGAAGAATACACTAAAGGTACCACTGGAATCCTGTACAGCTGTGCTAGAGCGCCATGTAAGCAATTTATATTGTCAAATTGTGGTGACAGACTCCCTTTCAGCCACTTTGTAACTAGTTTGGCAGTATGCTTCGGGTTATTGTCCATTTGGAAGACCCATTTCCAAACAAGCTTTAACTTCCTGGCTGATGTCTTGAGATGTTGCTTCAGTATTTCCACATACTCTTCTTTCCTCATGATGCAATCTATTTTATGAAGTGAACCAGTCCCTCCTGCAGTAAAACAAGCCTACAACATGGTGCTGCCACCCCCTTGTTTCACAATTGGTGTTCTTAGGCTTCCAAGCGTCTCCTTTTTTCCTCCAAATGTAAAATGGTAATTATGGCCAAAAAGTTCAATTTTAGTTTTGTCAGACTACAGGACATGTCTCCAAAAATGTAAGTCTTTGTTCCTTTGTGCATTTGCAAATATTAATCCTGCTTTTTTATGTTTCTTTTGGAGTAATGGCTTCTTCCTGGCAGAGTGGCCTTTCAGCCCATGTTGATACAATACTCGTTTCACTGTGGATATTGACACAATCTTACTAGCTTCCGCCATCATCTTCACAAGGTCTTTTGCTTTTGTTCTTGGGTTAATATGCACATGTCGGACCAAAGCACGTTAATCTCTGGGACATAGAACCCGTCTCCTTTCTGAGCGGTATGATGGCTGGACATTCCCATCTTGTTTGTACTTGCGTATAATTGTTTGTACAGATGAATGAGGCACCTTCAGGTATCTTGAAATTGAAAGGAAGGTTGAGCCAGACTTTTGCAAGTCCACAATTCCCTTCCTGATATATTGGCTGATTTCTTTAGACTTTCCCATGATGCTACACAAAGAAGCAGTGTGTTTCGGGTGTGCATTTAAATACACCACAGGTGTGTCTCTAATTAACTCAAATGTTGCCAACAGAAGCTTCCAAACACTTGACATCATCATATGCACAGTCCATATTTGTTTAAAGACATATTAATCTTAGTGTATGTAAACTTTTGACATTGCAGAAAGTAATAAAAATGCCTTAAAACAGTCTCTCTCTCATTATTCTGGCATTTGGCAAATAATAATAATAATAATTATGGCAATCCTAATTGACCAAAAACAGGAAAAGTTTATTCTGATTACATGTTGGATTTTGATAAAAAAAACTTCTGGTTTCAACTGTAGATAGATAGATAGATAGATTAACCCCTTAGTGACCAGCCTGTTTTGGGTTTTACTGACCAAGCGTTTTTCTTCCTTTTTTCATCGTCTCGTTCCAAAACTAAAACTTTTTATTTTTTCGTCTATATAGCTATATGAGGGCTTCTTTTTTGCAGGACAAGTTTTAGTTTTTAATGGCACCATTTTGGGGTACACATAACTTTCTGATTCACTTTTATTAACTCTTTCTGGGAGGGAGATGGGAAAACTGCAATACTGCCACTGCATTTTTACGTTATAGATTTCACGGCGTTCATTTTTCGTTATAAATAACATAATATCTTTATTCTCTGGGTCAGTACGATTACAGTGATACCAAATACACATATTTGTTTTTACATTTTACAACTTTTTTGTAATAAAACCGCTTTTTTTCCAAAGAAACATTAGTGACCGCTTTAAAAACACGTATGGGTTGTCACTAAGGGGTTAATAGATAGATAGAGATACAGATATACACACACATTAAGGATGAGTGAATAAGTACCATCTAGTTTGGAATTCATCCTCAATTTTGGATACTAATAAACCAGAATTTTTTGAAAGGAGAAAGAGGGAGAGAATATTGTGCAACTCTGGGTTTCTGAGCAATATATATGCACATGCTTTCTATGTGTGGTTCTCTCTCTTGATTTTCCTTAAATAAACTGCAAAACATTTGAGTGTGTTAGAACTGTGCAATCAGTACTTTTATATAATAAGATATGTTATGTCTATTTTTTTATGCTTGTGTCCCCACATAATGCTTCTCTGGAAAAGAGGCAAGCAAGCCAGTCTTCTTTCCAAAAGGAAAGGAAAACTGTCACACCAGGAACCCAGCTCTTTCTGGGCGACTACCCTTTAACAGAGCTTAGAAAATAGCTTGGCTGCCTGAGAGGCCTTGGATGGGGTACTGTTTCTCCCTATGGAGAGTGCAGAGTATGTATGATGAATATTGCAAATCAGTCAAGGCACTTTTAGGTTTCTGTGAAAAATATATGAAAATTAACATATCTTGTATCTGCTGGCTTCAGATAAGCATAGCTAAATTGAAAGCTCGCTTAAATATGAGAGCTGCAATTTAAATGAATGTTATACCAGTTACAGCCCTTGCACACGACCATATGCCCTCAGAGACATACGGTCCGTGAGCGGGCCATATGTTCCGGAGCGGCATTGATTGTGCGCACGGGAGCATGTTTTGGAGGGAATACGGTCGTGTGCAAAGGCCCTTATTCTGAATCTTTCTCCACAAACCTAGAGTATTTATCAATTTGCTCTGCTCCTCCTGTTCTAGAATTTGGTTCCACAAATCAGACTGTGTGTTCAATGTAACAGCTACCCTTTAAAAATAACAATCCCCCACTCAATAAAAAACATTCAATACTTCATAAATTGAGAATGGATTTTAAAATTATATGGAAAAAAAAACACATACATATTAATGAGTAGCTAATCAAAATCAGTTGTAAGACACTTTGCAAGCCCTCTGGGAACAGCTCAGCACAGTTCATTAAATATGGCAAAATAATCTGTACTTAAATCTGTTTGATGTCAGGGGTTTAATCACTAAAGACATTCCTTTTCTTTCCATGAGCAAATGGTAAAAATATATATGAAAATAACTTTTGTCTCCTGATACACATTTATCTATTAAGACATGTATGAATATTTCCTTCTTAATTTGCATGAATCATAAATGACTACATTTATTTATTTATTTATTCATGAAGTGGGTTTTTTTTTCAAGAAAATTAATATTGAACAAGTTCTAAACTGACAGCAGAAATCTTCATTAAAAGAAAATGTTAGAATGCAAATGGTGTTATGCAGTTCTGTGAATTCAAATATTTTCTTAGTTAGCAATCTTAAAGTTTAGAATACCCGTTCAAAAATATACAGTGGGTACCTTTAATGAGGAAACATTTTGGGAATTTTCTGAAGCAAAGATTTTACTCTTGGGATTTGTCTGCTTCAGTCATATTTATATAGTTTAAATATTTGTCACATAGATGATATTTGCATACTTTTGAATGTAATACACTGATTTGAAAGGGGTATTCCCATATTTGACATTGGGGACATATCACTAAGATATTCCTCCAATGTCTGACATATAGGTGCAGGAAAGCCAGTTCTAAAAAAGTTGATGTGACGCTGGCAGGGAAGTGGACAGGCCGGCAGGCACGTCTCATTTACCAAAAGTCTAAGGCTACGTTCACACGACGTCAAATCAGAAACCACTACACTGCAACATTTGTAGCGCGACATTGATGTCACATTAATGTGGCGCGACAATTTTTATAATGGGAGTCTATGGTGGTGTCCCACGTGCAACATGCAACATGTTGCGACTGCGACACAACAGTCGCCAAAAATCCATCCCGGATGGACTTTTTCCAACTGTCGTCTCACAGTCGCAGCATGTCGCATGTCGCAATGCGACGCCATAGACTCCCATTATAATAATTGTCACGCGACAATTGTCGTTGTGTGAACGTAGCCTAAATCTAAGACAACAAGGGAGTTTTCCTACATTTAGAAGCAGCAGTGGATCCACCAAAGTTATGAAGAGTCTGGGTGGTGTGGTGAGTTCCGTCGTCGGGGCTCTAAGACGGAAATAGACTGATCAGAATCATTCCAATGCATTCTGAATGGAGAGAAATCCGTTCAGGATGCATCAGGATGTCTTCAGTTCAGTCCTCACCCATTTTTTGGCCGTAGCAAAATCCGCAGCATGTTGCGGATTTTCCTACGACCAAAAATCCTGAAGAGAAAACTGAACGACGGATCCGGATTTAATGCCCATTGAAATGCATTAATCTGGATCCGTAGTTTTTTCTTCAGTTAATTCGCCGTATGCGTCTTTTCGACGCACCCGGGCTTCCAGCCTGCGCCCTGGACACAAGAAGGCGGCGCTTGTGAAGGTTCTGTGTGTTCCTGCCTGCCTTCACGGGAGTTTGCAGAGTGAAGACGCTGCGGACGCCATTCCACAACATCTCAGGTTATTTATTTTTTTGTGAACTTGGCAAAACTTGCTAGACATAGTATCTGTATAGGGCAAAGTGCATGCTAGGGGTAGTAGTCCTGGCCACTACTACCCCTATCATCCACCATGCTGTCAGCCCACATGCAGCCCCTGTTTTTTCACTGGGGCTGCAGGTGGGGTCATGGCATGGTGGATACTAGGAGTAGTAGTCCAAGCCACTGCTACCACTTGCATCCACCATGCTGTCAGCTCACCTGCAGCCCCTGTTTTTCCACTGGGGCTGCAGGTGGGGTCATGGCATGGTGGATGCTATGGGTAGTAATCTAGGCCACTTCTACCCCTTGCATCCACCATGCTGTCAGCCCACCTGCAGCCCCTGTTTTTTCACTGGGGCTGCAGGTGGGGTGACGGCATGGTGGATACTAGGGATAGTAGTCCAGGCCACTGCTACCTTGCATCCACCATGCTGTCAGCCCACCTGACCACCTGCAGCCCCTGCTTTTCCACTGGGGCTGCAGGTTGGCAGACAGCAAAAAAAAAAAACTATAATTTTTATTTTTTATTTTTTTGTAGATAATCCGAATACCAAAAAGAAAAAAAAAGAACATTTGAGAAAAAACAAGCTATAACACATTGGTAAGAAAAATCTTTTTTTATGTTTGTGAACTATGCTTATATTATGTGTTCGTCTCGTTTAATTTTTATTTATTTTTTAGCCACGTTTAAAAATGTAAAAAGTGAAGCTAGAAAATGTCCGGTAAGTATTAATTGTTTGGGAAATTTATATTTATAAAAAAAAAAATCATTGTTTTTCTTTTTTCTGTAGACAGTTCATCCAGTGAATATCTGGACTCTCCTCCACGCCGTCGTGTGCGCCTGAATACGGTATGTAAATATAGCAGATTTTTCATAAATATAATATAGAGAGCTTGTAATTTGACCCTTTTTTCTTTTTTTAACAGACATCATCTGTGGAGGAGAGGCACGGAGACCTTGCTCCTGCGGTAGAGGAGGAAGTTGGGGGTGGAGACCACTGGTAATTTTTTTTTTATTTGTGTTTTTTTTTTTGTTTTGTTTTTTTTTAAATATTTCTTGTCTGCTATAACATTTTTATTAAAATTACAGACTGCTCTTCCTGTTGCTACAAGAGGTCGTCGAGAGGCGCCCAGAGGACGTCGGGGAGCAGGCAGCGGCCAGGCTCGTGTGAGTATTTATACACATAGAAATTTAGAAATGTACATAGTATCATATCATTTGTAGTAATATATATATATATATTTTTTTTTAGGGTTCTAGGGCCTCCGCCAGAACGGATGAGGAGGATGTGAGTCGATTTTGGATTGATAATGAACTCCTCATCCATCTGGTGGAGGAAAGATTACCTCTCTGGGACCACACCGACCGCCGTCACGCAGACCACCATGCTACCCAGCTCCTCTGGAAAGAAATAAGTGCTGCCATTGTACCAAACTGGGACGACCTCAATGAGAAGAAGCAGGAAGACAGCAGTAAGTATATCTGATTTATATTTCACGTAGATCTTTTTGTATTGACAATAAATGGTTTATAATCTGACAGTGTTTCTCTGCCCTTTATAGTTGATTTTTTAATTTTGATTCTTTTGGGCAGATTCAGATCATAACCCATTTATAAATATGTACACATTAAATGTGATTTTTAAAAATTTATTTTATGTTTTTACAGGGGACTTCATGATGGTGAGGTGGCGGTCAATCAGGGACCGGTACAAAAAGGAGTATAATGAGGAGGTCAACCGCCCGAGTGGGTCTGGAGGAACCCGAAGGCAGCCCTACCGATATTCGGCTGCCCTAGGGTTCTTAAGACGAAGCCTTGAGCTGCGAGGGTAATTTATAAATTTATACAAATTTTAAATAAGTATGTGTATTTCCCAGTCTGAGGGTAGATGGCAGTCTGGGAAAAACATTTATTTATTTATTTATTTATTTTATTTTTATTTTTTTTAAAAGAGAAAATCAATGTGGCCTGGAGAGTACTGACAGTGCATGAAAATTAAAAATATTTATTTATTTGTTCTTTAACTTATTTTTTATTTTATTTTTTTACTTTTACCATTCGAAATAAAATTTATTTTTCAGCACTTTATCAGTACTATCTAGTCTCATTGATCATCTCCCACATGATGTTCCATAAGTTAATATATATTTTTTTTTCCAAACAACATGCAGTACTCGGGCACCGATACCTCCTCAGGAACTCTAGGACCAGAGCCTCTCCCTGATGAGCCGCCCACCGCGGGTCCCTCTGTTCCTGCTCAAACAGCTGGTCAGGAACTAGTTAATCTTCTCCTACTGGTTCCCTCTGGCGACTCTACCATGGCCACAATGGCCCCCCTTTTTGAGGCTTTGCTTTGTCGCCAGAGGTCCGGTAGGAGCCGCCAGGCGATTTATGAGGACCTCACAAGGCTCGTTTACGAGACCATGTGTGTTCAAACCAATCGTATTGCAGCCTTGGAGGCCGAGGTGCATAATCTGCGGGAGGTGGTGGCACAGATTACAAACAAGGGTCTGCTCAATGCGTATTGGTTATCTCTTAATCCACTGGTGGAAGATTTCACGCCTGACCAGGTGTTTGAGGTCAGAGAGAAGGTGGATGCTGTGGTGAGGCAAGTGAAACACCACCCCCACCAGCTCCCTATCTCCCAGTCCGACTTATCCCCCAGCCCGACCTATCCCCCAGCCCACACTTATCCCCCACCCCAGTCCTTTCCCCTATCCCAAACTACCTTTCCCACATTCCAACCTCCTCCCACCCCACCATCTCACCCTCCTCTCCCTCATTACCAAACCCCCGAGCTCTATCATCAACACTGTTCTCCATCTCCTCCTTACTATTATGCTCCTACTGCTTTCACCACTCCTTCTTCTCTGGCTCGGGCAACTCCATCTCCCATTCCCCCGTCCCGTTTACATACTCCCTTTGTTTCCCTTGCCCCATCACAGCATTCTTTGTCCACTCTGACACAACCATAGGGCAGAGAAGGACCCCGCCATGACCTGCCATCCACCCCTCAACCTACCTCGCCGCAGGAAACTTATCAACAACTGTGATAATATTTTTTTTTTGTTTTAAATTTTTTTTAATTTATATATTTATTTTCATTTCATAAAGTTTTAGAAAAAAATAATTGAATTTAAAAACAAAAATGTCTCTTGAGTTTTTATTTTTTTTACAATGAAATTGTAAAGGCCTGGGATAAAGGCCCAACATCCTCTCTCGCCACTTGGGTAGCGACTAGGGAATGAGCCGCTCCCCAAGCGGCGAGAGAGGATGCTATGACATAAGGCCTGGGATAAAGGCCCAACATCTTCTCTCGCCGCTTGGGGAGCGACTAGGGAATGACCTCCGGCTATTTTTGCCATTTAGAAACCAATAAACCAAAAGTACACTCCACCATCCTTCTGGCACGTGTGAGATGGTAGTTAAAATTGGTGATTGTATACTCTCCGTCCCATAAAAGAGTCCTTGAACACCATCGAATCGTTTGTCCGGCCATAAGCTCCAACATCCACGGCTACAAACCTGTACTCGGCATCCGCAATGGTCATTAGTACAATCGAAAAGTATTTCTTATAATTAAAAAACTCAGAGCCGGTGCCTGGAGGCTTTATGATACGAATATGTTGTCATGTAGCTCTTCCCACAAAACTTTGCAAGTTTCTTTGACAATAGTGGAAATGGTTGAGATACCCAGCCGATAGTGATAATGAAGTGAGGTGAAAATGTCACCAGTAGCCATAAACCTTTAAAAAAAAGAAATAAAAAATATTAGAATCTAGTAAAGACTTGAATATCTCCCTATACGTATTATGTTAAAAAAAAAAATAATTATTAGCACATTTTTAAAAATAAACCCTGATTGAAGAAAGTAACAAAATAGAGAGATATATATTTATAAATAGATATAATTACCTGATTGTCAACATAAGCCGGCTGGTGACACACTCCAACAGAAAGTTGTATCTTGTTTCGACAATCTGTGTGATACACGTTCTAACAGGTCATCAAATGTCGCCATACTCATCCGCAAATAGGTGAAAAATGTATCTGGATAATTTTGCAACTCCGGATAGAGGACTTTAAAGGCTCATTCCGCAACTTGTGCCGAAGTCAAGGGATGGACCCAATAGCGCTGAAGACGACGATGTCAGCCCCTCTCACGATTCCTCCATCTTGAAATAAGGATAAGGGCTTTAAAAGAAAATTACTGCTCTGGCATCATCTTTGTGGCGTGACGTTCCAATGCAGCATCTGAGGTAAGTGACCTTGTCTGGACTTTTATACTCCTAGCTAAATTTGCATATCTTATTAATTTTAAAGATAAGAAAAATTTTAAAGAGCGGATCCGGAAATCCGGACGAAGACGGAAATGACTGATCCGCAGTTTATACTGATCCGGCAAATGGATCCGTAACATAAACGGATCTGTTAGACGGATCCGTCGTAGGTACAGATCCGTAAGACTGATCCGGAAAAAGAATGGATACGTTGTCGTACAGTGTTCCGGATCCGTTCTTCCGATTAAAACACGGAAAGCCGGATCCGTTGTGACAAAATTATGCGTTTTCATGCGTTTTTACGGATCCGGCAGGCATTTCCGGCGACGGAAGTGTACGCCGGATCCTCACAACGCAAATGTGAAAGAGCCCTTACGCGTTGAGACCACATATTCCCACCCTTTCCTGCCTATAGACTCCTTGATTTGGGATCAGTTAGTGTGCTACTGTGATTTTAACCATATAAAACAAATACAGTATTTGTTATTTTGAGTTTAAGCATTTTTTAGTAGGCAGTGACGTATTCTTCTTAAAAAACGCAAATGATTTACAATATGCAGTCAGTTATTCTAATGACCAGTTATTTATACAATATCACTTTGATGTCAGTCTGGACCAGCTTAAAGGAGTCCTTTGGGATATACATATATTGATGACCTGTCCTCAGGATAGGTCATCAATATGAGATTGATGGGGTCCAACTCCCAGCACTAGAGAGGAGTGAATTTTTAAAAAATGTAATTTGCCAGTTTGCCGAATTTTTGGGGAAAATTTTGATTTGATCCGAATATAGTTGCTGCAAATTACACTTAAAAACAGCTATTTCCTGGCTGCTGAGAGCCTTTATAGTGGTGTAGAACACTGTGCCTTGCTGTAACACGCATAGGAAGTCTGCTTTGGTAGTTGAGTAATACTGTGAGTCAGTATGACATGCAGATGACAGGCGTCACTCTTAGAATACCTGTACACTTCACTTATTTGGGCGGTCACAGGGCCAAAACTCACTAAATAACTCAAGTATCAACTCAGCCTTACAGGTAGATGTTAGAGTCAAGAAGAAGCGCACTCCTTTTACACAGTTGTCAGCTGATTCCACATAGATGTCTACAGAACCTGTTCTATTAAACACTTATACAAGTAGAGCCCCCTGACAGAGTGGAGAGGGTGTCATCAGTAAGTTTGTGCTGACATCACTGATTCGTTTTCCCCATTCTCTGATTTGTCAGAACAATTACCCAAAAAAAACGGGTTCTCTCTGTTTAACATACGCCTTCACTCGGTCAGCATTTGCTCAATAATCCATCAGTATTGCTAAGGCAAAAAAACGTAATGAATTTAAAACAGGGATGTCGCGTGCGTCTAGTTTTTCATTCCTTCTGACAGATCAGAAGTGTCAAATAAATGATGATGTCAGCCAGGCTGAAAGCCGAAATAGTGGACCAGTCATGATGTGGGGAGGGTGGGAACAGCATTAGAAGTCCACAGAGTGGCCCTATAACATAGTGGTTGGGTGGAAGCAGCATGAGGAGACCACAGAGTAGCCTAATGACAGGGTCTGAAGTTGGCAGCAGTATGAGAAGGCCACCGAGTGGAGCAATGACAATGAGTCTGTGTAGGTGGCGACAGCAGCAGCAGCATTAGGAGAAGGCCACCGAGTGGCACAATAACAAAGTCTGGAGGTGACAGCAGCATTAGGAGACCACAGAGTGGCACAATGGCAGAGTCTGGAGGTGGCAGCAGCAGGAGGAGACCACAGAGCGGCACAATGACAGAGTCTGGAGGTGGCAACGGCATCAGGAGGCCACAGAATGGCAAGGTGACATACTGTGGAGGTGGGTGGCAATAAAAGTACCTGCTGAAGATGGTCAGTGAAAGAAGGGGCACTTGGCATCAGATGTGTGGCATCAGGCAGGTAACAGAATCAGAATAGTAACTGAGGCAGGTAGCCAGAAGAAACCGGTCTCTTTTTTCAAATTGTTGGTTGTGGCACCATGGATGATCTAGTCTGATGCATCAAGCATTGGTGTGTGGAAATCCTGGCTGATCTACGCCTGATTCCTCTTGATGCAGTGTCCCACTATTTGCTATATGTGGGCACTTTAAACTCTTGCTAAATTTCATATGAAATGTATTGTGGCATCATGCTGTAATTCCCTTTAATAGGCTGGCAGTGTCATTTACCTTTATTCGCTCCTAGGTGGTGCTGGCACCACTGATTTATATAGCTGGGGGTTGGGGGTAAAATGAGTGTGTCCGATGATAATGAAGAGATAAGGAAGTTAATGGAGGAGGTGTAAATTTGTATTTCCACTGAAATAATTCAAAAATGATTTTACTGCATATAAGTGCAGCGCTTAACGCTGAATACAATACAATTTTTTTTCCCACCGAAATAAGTCACAAAAGATTTTACCACATATAACTGCTGCTCTGAATACAATTTGTTTTTTTTTTACAAAATAATTCCAAAAAGATTTTACTGCATATAACTGCAGCGCTGAACGACGAATATATTTTTATTTTTCTACTGATATACAGTTGCAAGAAAAAGTATGTGAACCCTTTGGAATGATATGGTTTTTTGCACAAATTGGTAATAAAATGTGATCTGATCTTCATCTAAGTCACAACAATAGACAATCACAGTCTGCTAAAACTAATAACAAACAAAGAATTAAATGTTGCCATGTTTTTATTGAACACACCATGTAAACATTCAGAGTGCAGGTGGAAAAGTATGTGAACCCCTAGACTAATGACATCTCCAAGAGCTAATTGAAGTGAGGTGTCAGCCAACTGGAGTCCAATTAATGAGATAAAATTGGAGGTGTTGGTTACAGCTGCCCTGCCCTAGGGTGTCAGCTAAAGACTTACAAAAGTATCTGGCATATGCTAACATCCCTGTTAGCGAATCTACAATATGTAAAACACTAAACAAGAATGGATTTCATGGGAGGATACCACAGAGGAAGCCACTGCTGTAAAAAAAAATATTGCTGCATGTTTACAGTTTGCACAAGAGCATCTGGATGTTCCACAGCAGTACTGGCAAAATATTCTGCGCCACAGCATGAATAGGCTAGCATAGGAACCCGCCTGAAATGAGACCACCTTGTCGCCGGTAGGTGGGATTAGATGTATTTTGATTAAAATGTATTGACCAGGTGTCTCAGTTTATATCAAGAGTGAGGGCCTAGTCCATATGTTATGCATGCATCTAATTTTATATTGCATTATTTTCTGTTATTTTGTAAATACAGCCATATACATCCGCACATTTAATTCCATATCATGCAGGATGGTTTATATATAGTTTTTTCTGTGATTTGTTTGATTTGTCTTGAAGGAGTGGCACCTTCATGTGTGAATACGCTCCTATACTGGGAGTGATATTCAGGTGCACTTTTGCCCCACCTATCTAATAGGTAGACCTTGATTAAGGTGGTACATATAGGTGTGTGTGTCTCTCCTCCCACCGGTTGCTGGTGCACATGGAGGTAAAAAGGGGCAGCACACCATATGTGCGGGGACTGTGCTCTTGAAAAATGTGCCACAGCATGAATAGGTTAGCATAAGAACCCACCTAAATTAAAACCACCTTGTCGCCGGTAGGTGGGCTTAGATGTGTTTTGATCAAAATGTATTGACCAATTGTCTCAGCTTTTATCAAGAGTGAGGGCTTAGTCCATATGTTATGCTTGCATCTAATTTTATAGTGCATTATTTTCTGTTATTTTGTAAATGCAGCCATATACATACGCACATTTAATACCATATAGTGCAGGATGATTTATATATAGTTTTTTCTGTGATTTGTCAAAATATTCTGTGGACAGATTAAACCAAAATTGAGTTGTTTGAAAGAAACACACAACATTATGTGTGGAGAAAAAGAGGCACAGCACACCAACATCAAAACCTCATCCCAACTGTGAAGTATGGTGGTGGGGGCATCATGGTTTGGGGCTGCTTTGCTACGTCAGGGCATGGGCGGATTGCTATCATCGAAGGAAAAAATGAATTCCCAAGTTTATCAAGACATTTTGCTGGAGAACTTAAGGCCATCTGTCCACCAGCTGAAGCCCAACAGAAGATGGGTGTTGCAACACGACAACGACCCACAGCATAGAAGTAAATCAACAACAGAATGGCTTAAGCAGAAGACAATACGCCTTCTGGAGTGGCCCAGTTAGAGTCCTGATCTCAACCCGATTGAGATGCTGTGGCATGACCTCAAGAAACCGATTCACACCAGACATCCCAAGAATATTGCTGAACTGAAAGTTTTGTAAAGAGGAATGTTCAAGAATTACTCCTGACCGTTGTGCGCGTCTGATCTGCAACTACAGGAAATGTTTGGTTGAAGTTATTGCTGCCAAAAGAGGTTCAACCAGTTATTAAAGGGTTCACATACTTTTTACACCTGCTCTGTGAATGTTTAGATGGTGTGTTCAATAAAAACATGGTAACATTTAATTCTTTGTGTGTTATTAGTTTAAGCAGACTGTGATTGTCTATTGTTGTGGCTTAGATGAAGATCAGATCACATTTTATGACCAATTTGTGTAGAAATCCATATCATTCCAAAGGGTTCACATACTTTTTCTTGCAACTGTATGCCACTAAAGGCTTTACCACATATAACTAGAACCGTGAACGCCAAATATATTTTTCTTTTTCCACGTATATACGCCACTAAAAGCTTTTCATCAGAGGGTTATAGGCTGTCAGTATCAAAAAATCAACGGTGCCTGAGGCGGAGTGATCTGAAGTGAATGGGACGTAGCGGAGGAAGTAGGTCCGCGCAGGAAGAGCGAGACGTGGTCCTCGTACGGTTTCTGCAGAAAAGTTCCCGTAGTGTCCAGTAAGCAATACTGCAGATAGATTTGCAGATAGATTTGGGCTGGTGTGAATTAGTTCTCATTTTTGTACAGGGTTAGTGCATAGTGTATTCACCTCTTATGGATGTCGTCGGGTAAGCACGCATTGTGTGAAACGTAAATACAAAATTGCACCACAACGTAATTCAGTCCATACAGCAAAAATTACTTTCCCACATACAACTGCAGCGCTGAACGCTGAATATATCTTAATTTTTCTACAGAAATACGCCACTAAAGGCTTTACCACATATAACTGCAACAGTGAACGCTGAACATGCTTTTATTTTTCTACTGATAAACGGCAATAAAGGTTTTTCAAGATATTAGAGCAGCAGCGATATTTTTCTTGTTGCACTGAAGTATGCCCCTATATGCTTTCACCAGAAATAACTGTATCAGTGCAGTGCGTACATATTTTTCTTGTTGTACTGAAATACGCTCCTATATGCTTTCAACAGAAATAACTGCAGAAGTGAACTGAAAATATATTTTTCTTGTAGTACTGACTAAGATACTAAGAAATAAGCCACTAAAGGCTTTTCAACATAACACTTGCAGCCCAATAACAAAAAGCTGGAATGTCAGAGCTGTCTAATGACTAGTTGGATCCCCAAATAATATTTCCCTGCATTTGTATATTACTTTCCTATCAATGTCCCTAGCGCCTTCTGACATCTCACCCTGCACTAAGCTGTTGTGAAATGATTCCTGCCTATCCTTTCCCTGCACTTATAACTCGTTTTTTTAGTCTTTTTTTTCCACAGTCGTTTTTCCACTTGCTGTCCCTAGCGCCTTCACACATCTGTCCCTGCAATCTGAACGCTGTAAAATGTCTGACTGTAAGATGGTAGCCGTATTTATAGGGCATTTGACATCACAGGAAAATTGCAATTCATTACCACGAAGCAAGGGAAATTCGCATTTGTTGCGAATCAAATTTTTCCTGAAATTCTAAACGAATTCCACTTGATCAGCTTCGATTCACTTATCTCTACCCAGCACCATCACCATTCAGCTGTTTGAGAAAGCCTTCTCCCATCTTACTAAGCACAGCACCATACATTTGATAGTGGCTGTTAGAGATGAGCAAAGTTTTGGAAAATTAGATTTGGCAACTTCGCCGAAGTTCGCCGAGAATGTGTTCTGAATTAATTTTTTACGAATCACTTCAAATCAGGTATACCCAGGTCACTCTGACTTAGGGTACGGACGCCACATGGAGCGGCCAGGCTACGGGCGGGTTGCCACCATCTGATACCCAGATTCCCCTGATGAAGCTTTTCAAAGCGAAACCTGGGTCAGGTGATTGACTTATATACACTGCCTGTTACCTGTAAGTATTATAAAACTTTGCAGTTCAAACCTTGTGATCATACTTCATTATTTGTGGCAACCCTGATCTCTCATAAAGGTTCGCAACGAAAAGGTGAATCCAGATGATCTGATCGCTTTCCCATATCCAAGGAAGTCTGTGGGGATTTGAAAGGGAGGAACTTTTTGTTTGCTCTGGAGCAGCGAGGTCCATTTGAACAAATGCAATTTCCAGCAGGTTGACAGTAAACAGAGACTATTAATCAGCTCTGGCAACCCCAGTGCTGGCCTCCATACAGATGGGAGCCCTTCTTCTGCCATCTGCTTTTCCTCCTATTCCACACCATCTAATATTGATGAGAATATGTCACAAGGAACATCCAGCTCCTCCTCTCTCTCTCCATCTTGCTGAATTTTGTAGGACATGGAGACTTTGAAGGAAGATTTAGGAGAAGTAAAGCCAGCAAAAAATGAAAATGGTCATCAATAAGACCTGGCTCCCCTAAGGGGTGCAGACTGGATGGTATTGGTTGGCATGCTGGCACTGGAATAATAAAGGCTTCCATCTTATTTGTATTGAATTACATCATTTAGTTTACGACTGATGTAGCAATATTAAATGTAGGAATAAATAAATAATACTGACTCAGAATAAGTATCCTGCACTTTACCTCCAGGGGATGGCTATCTGCAGATTAAATTTTTTGAAGGAAAAAAGGTTGCACTAGGATACGTGAGGTCAGAAGAGGTGCACCTAGCTGGTGAGGCACACCCCCTTAACCGAAGAAAAATATTAAATATAATGTAGCTGGGCACACTCAGGAGAGCCGGACCATAGAGAAGTGTGGATAAAATCTATAAACTTTATTACACTCAATAAACATCAATAATAATGGACATTATCAATAAGATACACAACGTTAATAAAACGGATTTGGCTGCAATGACCGAAAAAATTGTGATCAATAATGTAGGTGACCGTGATTGATGAATAATGATCACTAAAAACAGACTGATAATGTCTCAATCTAGTATGCATGCATATGTTCAATGGTTGATCACTAATTGTATAGTACTAGTTGTCTAAATGTTCCTTATAATAAAATGTGATTACTGTTGAAATAATCGCAATTAGAAAAATCGCAAGTTCATTGGAGGGGACTGCATTGATATATTCAATTTTTCACTGAATAATTAAATTCCTTCAGTGGCTTTATAATATTCAAAGTCTCTTTACACTGATAAGGAGTATAGTGCTTTCAATGATTCTGCAGACTGGCGAATACTGTGGATAAGTTGAGTCAGTACATATCTCGAGCGGCGTCCTGCTCCTCTTTAGCGAGTGTCGGCGTCCCGACACTAGTGTTGAAACATAAAATTGCTGTGAGCTATTAAGCAGGGTAGATCTTACCCGATTAGAGGGTAGCTGTACTCCTTTCGTTGTGGTATTGCTCCCACCGCGATCTCAGGAGTCTCCTTCTGTAATGGCAGGTCAGCAGCGTCTCTTTCGGGTAGCACGTGCCGCTCCTCTGTTGTCAGAGTTTTTTCACTGTATCCCCGCTTGATCTTTGCACGATTTTTTACAGAGTGGAGAAATTGTACCCCCTTTTATTGTTGATCGATTTTTGATCAATTTCAATGTCCAGTCTCAGTTTTAACAGGGAAATTTCACCAGACGCGTTTCGGGGTTTCACCAGATGCGTTTTGGGGTTTGTATTTCACCCCCTTCCTCAGCGCCACTGAGGAAGGGGTGAAATACAAACCCCGAAACGCGTCTGGTGAAATTTCCCTGTTTTTCGTGTCTATTGTAAGACACACATACTAGTAAGAAAAACAAATGCGCAGGTACACATCATCATGGCTGGAAGCACAAAAGTAAAAGACAAACAATGCAACAGCACTCTACAAACACAAACGATAAAATAATTACATAC
This sequence comes from Bufotes viridis, assembly GCA_033119425.1. Lineage (NCBI taxonomy): Eukaryota > Metazoa > Chordata > Amphibia > Anura > Bufonidae > Bufotes > Bufotes viridis. The sequence goes on from CM065589.1 coordinate 458,726,631, forward strand.
AGTACAATAATGCCATATGCACTATATAAAATATTAAACACTAATGCTGCGTTGTAAAAACATTTTGTACAAAATTATTTGTGCCTGTCCGCCAGCATCAAAGTGATCTCTTTAGGACGAGACCCTAACACTAAATGCTACATTCAATGTAGCATTTAGTGTTAGGTTTCCGTCCTAAAGAGATCGTCTTGATGCCAGCGGAGCTGCACATGCACACTAACATATAGATTACAGGAGCCATTTATAATGTAGCAACAATTTGGCACTTATCTTAATTTAGAACTATGCACACTGTGACCAGGCCATTGATCGCAGTAGCCGGTGTATAATCACTATATATATCGCAGGAGCTGTTTATTAATGTAGTAACAGTTTGGCACTTGTCTCAATTGAGGGTATACATATTGTGACCCATACATAAATGGAAGAAGCTGGTCTGGAGCTGTGCTGTGTATGCTGGCTCGCAAGATCTGCCGCCGGCCGCTTGCTGGCGATGCTTCCTTGGCATGCCATCTGCATGTTTAAATATCCGAGATCCTTGATCGCTCCTATTTACTTGCATGCATAGACTATGGGTACTCGTGTCCCCCTAATTATTGTATCCTCCATGAATCAAGACGCGTTTTGAAGTACCAGACTCCTTCCTCAGTGCCTATACTGTTTTTATTGTTTATTTTCTCTATTTTATTTGGGTTCCTAGGCCTTATAAAAATAAAGATAGGAAAAAGCTATGGCCTTTGGTTGTCAGGACCATGGGAGTGGCCATAGGCCAGTGCATTTTCCTATAGTGTGCAAGTTTGAACACCAATGCTGGATTGCAGGATGGTAGTAACCATGTAAATGAGCACTATATAATGTGATGAAAAAATTAATCCAGACAGCAAAGAAATCAATATGGACAATTACAATACATTAGTAAGTGCCTTATATTTACTTACTCTACATAATGAATTATATTTGCTGAAGTGAGACAACCCCTTTAAGCCATATTCATGTCATATTCATCAACAGAGGTCCCAGTTAGCTACTTCAAACACATGCCAAATGCTTTTTGTAGCATTGCATCTTTTAACACAGTTGATAAGAAAAGTGCTGATTGCCCAACAGATGTCATCTTTCCTTACTCATGCTCTAGCTTTCTAACTATAGTATATACAGTATAAAGCTTAATCATAAAACCAATTTCATATATAGTGAGAAAAAGCTATTTCATCTTTCGTTGGTAGGCACAGGGACATAATGATGTGGCTTGGGATGAGATCTGCAAAGAGCTCCTACCAAAGAAGTGGAAAGATTAATAAAGGTTTCATATCATATGTTCCGTATAGAGAAAAATATTAAAAATAATAAACACTGAGAGAATGGGAATTTTTGTCCACCTCAAATCCCAAAATATGAAATAAAAGGCAATCCAAAAAAGCATATGTACCCCAAAATGATACAAAAAAAAGTTACAGGTTGCCCTGCTAAAAATTTAGCCCTCACGCAGCTCAGTCAACAAACGAAAATGCAAAAGTTATGGAGCATAAAACAATTTCAGCATATTCCATGTTAGAAAATCCAGATGCGTTCTGAACGCTGTTTGTCCTCAAACAGCAGTTTATGATCCCATATGGGTTGTTGCTGTATTGAGGAAAAAATGAATAACAAATTGTGGGATGCTTTTTCTCCAGTTATGCCTTGTGAAAATAACAAATTTTGGGCTAAAGCAACATTTTATTGGAAATAAAATGTAATTTCTCATTTTCACAACCAAGTGTTTCAAAATTCCATGAAACGCTTCTTGGGTCAAAGCATTTACTTCACTCCTCAATTATCTCCTTGAGGGGTATAGTTTGCAAAATAGGGTCACTTTTTGGAGGTTATCTTTCTAGAGGTACCGCAGGGTCTCTTCAAATGTGACATGGCACCCAAAAACCATTCCAGCAAAATCTGTCCTCCAAAAACAATATTGTTATCTTTTCCTTCTGCGCCCTGCCATCTGCCCATGAAGAGATGTGTGACCACATGTGGATGGTTTCTGTAAACTGGAGAATTAGGGTAAGGACTCATGCACACGAACATTGTTTAGTCCACATCCGATCCTCATTTTTTGCAGTGTGGATGCTGACCCAAATATTTTGATGGGGCCGGCAAATGATGCAGACAGCACCGCATGTGCTGTCCGCATCCGTATGTCTGTTTCAAAACGAAACCCACAAAAAAAATTATGTATTATGGACAGGAATAGGAAAGTTATATTATGTGCCCAAAACCCACAAAAAAAAACTATGTATTATGGACAAGAATAGGACAGTTATATTATGTGCCAGGTGTTCCGTAAAATGTGGTACGCACATGGCTGGTATCCATGTTTTGTGGATCTGCAATTTGTAGACCGCAAAACAGGCTGCAGTCGTGTGCATGATCCCTAATTGAGGTTTTTGTTAACCATTGCTTTGTTACAGAAAAAAGGATTAAAATGGAAAATCTGCATGAAAAAATTACATTTTTAAATTTAACCTCCATTTTGATTTAATTCCTGTGAAACACCGTAAGGGTTAAAGGGGTTGTTGTCTCACATCAGCAAATAGCATTTTTTATGTTGAGAAAGTTGATAGAACTAGGGATGAGCGAACCCGAACTGAATAGTTTGGGTTTGTACCGAATGTTGGGGTGTTCGTGACACGGACCCGAACCCGAACATTTACGTAAAAGTTCGGGTTCGTTGTTTGGCGATTTCTATGGCGCATTTTGAAAGCCTGCAAAGCAGCAAATCAACAAGCGTCATACTACTTGCCCCGAGAGGCCATCACATCCATGCCTACTATTGGCATGGCTGTGATTGGCCAAGTGCAGCATGTGACCCAGCCTCTATTTAAGCTGGAGTCACGTCGCGCCACATGTCACTCTGCTCTGATTAGTGTAGGGATAGAATGCAGCTGCTGTTAGAGCGAGATTAGGCAGGGATTAACTCAGCAAAAACAATTAATGAAGTGATCGATCTACAGCTATGAATCATTCAACTTCTGCTAGTTAATTGCTCACTGTTTTCAGGCTGCCCAGAGAGTTTTTCTGTTACTTTTTTCTGGGGTGATCAGCGGCCATTTTGTGTCTTGTGCTGTGCCAGCACAAGCTGCCACCAAATCCATTAATGCATCAATAGTATTTTTTTTTTTTTTTTTTTTTGCTATGTCCTACATCAGGGGCTTGGCTGTGCTTTTTGTCACCCCTAGAAACTCAGGATAGAATTTTCTATATTTTATTGAGAGTTGAAATTCACTTAAAATAATAGCAATCCCCTAAATCTGGTGTTCCAGCTGTGGTTAGCCAAGTGTAATACTGTCTGGCAAAGAATATATTTTTTTTTCTGGGGTGAAATTCAATTTCCAAAATAGAAATACCCTAAATCAGTGGTTTCTGCTGTGGCAGGACAAGTTTTATAGTGTCCGTCGAAGGATAGCTTTTGTTCTGGGGTGAAATTCAATTGCCAAAATAGCAATACCGCAAATCTGGTGTTCCAGCTATGACTGGACAAGTTTCATAGTGTCCGTCAAAGGATATATTATTTTCTGGGGTGAAATTCAGTTGCAAAAATAGAAATTCAGTAAATCTGGTGCTCTAGCTGTGGCTGGACAAGTAGTTTAATAATATCCGTCAAAGGATATATTTTGTTCTGGGGTGAAATTCAATTGCAAAAATAGCAATATCCTAAATCAGTAGTTTCAGCTGTGGCTGGAAAAGTTTCATAGTGTCCGTCAAAGTATAGCTTTTGTTCTGGGTTGAAATTCAATTGCCAAAATAGTAATACCGTAAATCTAGTGTTCCAGCTGTGACTGGACAAGTTTCATAGTGTCTGTCAAAGGATATATTATTTTTTGGGGTGAAATTCAGTTGCAAAAATAGAAATTCAGTAAATCTGGTGTTCTAGCTGTGGCTGGACAAGTAGTTTAATAGTATCCGTCAAAAGATATATTTTGTTCTGGGGTGAAATTCAATACCCAAAATCTGGTGTTCCAGCTGTTGCAGGCCAAGTGTAAATCTGTCTGTAAAAGGGTATATTACACTCAGCGTGCATCTCCAAGTGTATTTCTTTCCGTTAAAGGGTATATTACAGTAAGTGTTAACATACAGCATAATACTCTACATTTGCACACACTGTTTTGCATTTCTAAGTGTATTTCTTTCCGTTAAAGGGTATATTGCACAAAGTGTTAAAATACAAGTGCTGAAAGCATAATCCTATATATTTTTTCACACGCTACTGTGCATCTCCAAGTGTAAATCTGTCCGCCAAAGGATACCTTTCCCATCAATGGCCTAAATACTAGACCTACAATTGATATTTCCCTAAATATGTGGTTACTGCTGTGCCAGTATTAGTGTAATATGGTACATAAATAGATAGCCAGATAGTGTTAGGTGCCTGTAAAAAAAGGGTTTGAATTTAAATTCAATACATTGGGCCAAATAATTTTTTTCTTATTGTGGTGAACGGTAACAATGAGGAAAACATCTAGTAAGGGCCCATCACTGGTGCGTGGCTGGGGGAAACGGAGGATGATGACGATACGCCTCCCACAGAGGACAGCTTGTCCTTACCTCTGGGCAGCCTGGCACACATGAGCGACTACATGCTGCAGTGCCTGCGCAATGGCAGCAGAGTTGCCCTCATTTTAACGTGTGCGGACTACTGGGTTGCCACCCTGCTGGATCCCCGGTACAAAGACAATGTGCCCACCTTACTTCCTGCACTGGAGCATGATAGGAAGATATGCGAGTACAATCGCACGTTGGTAGATGCGCTACTGAGAGCATTCCCAAATGTCACAGGGGAACAAGTGGAAGCCCAAGGCGAAGGCAGAGAAGGAGCGAGAGGTCGCCAACGCAGCTGTGTCACGGCCAGCATCTCTGAGGGCAGGGTTAGCATGGCAGAATTGTGGAAAAGTTTTGTCACCATGCCACAGCTAACTGCACCACAACCTTATACGTAACGTTTTAGCAGGAGGCAGCAATTTCAGTAACATGGTGGAACAGTACGTATGCACACCCCTTCACGTACTGACTGATGGAGCTATCCTTTTATGCCTTGGAGGTGCTGGTCTGTCTGGCGGCCAGCGATTTGTCTGAATGTGTATTCAGCACGGCAGGGGGCGTCATTACAGACAAACGCAGAAACAAACACAAGGGGGGGTGTTCAGTCAGCACTCCCTGTATACAGGTGCACGTAGCTATGGCGATTATACATACAAACAACAAATGAAACAGCACTCTGTAACCAGAGTTCTGCCCAAGATAAAAGCTATATGAGGACATTGGTGTACTAATCCACCATATCGCATGCAAACAGTGGAGACATTAGTTTACATTTTGATCAAAAGGTAGTAAGCCCACTCACCCCTTCACGGTTGTCTCCTAGAGTGGGTACTAACGCTAAATCTGACCTGTTATGGGCCATGACAGCCACATAAAACCCTCCTAACGCTAATTATTACCTGTTATGGGCCACGACAGCCACATAAAATCCAGGGAGTGTGGGCCCAGCATGCATGCTGGGACAAACCATACTTATTAACCCCTTCTGGTGCTGTAACAGCCTCCATTAGATCCAGGGATGCAGGTACCAACATGCATGCTGAGCCCACTATGCACTCCTCCTGGAGCCGGATGGCTACTAGCAGGTAATGTGAGTACACATTCAGCTAGCTTTATACTCACTCTGATTAAAAACCAGCATCTAGGGCAGATAAACTAGTCAGGTGTGCACGACTGAAGCGGAGGTTGCCACACCTCCGACTCTTACTAAACAGAAACAAACACAAGGGGGGGTGTTCAGTCAGCACTCCCAGTGTACAGGTGCACGTAGCTATGGCGATTATACATACAAACAACAAATGAAACAGCACTCTGTAACCAGAGTTCTGCCCAAGATAAAAGCTATAAGAGGACATTGGTGTACTAATCCACCATATCGCATGCAAACAGTGGAGACATTAGTTTACATTTTGATCAAAAGGTAGTAAGCCCACTCACCCCTTCACGGTTGTCTCCTAGAGTGGGTACTAACGCTAAATCTGACCTGTTATGGGCCATGACAGCCACATAAAACCCTCCTAACGCTAAATATTACCTGTTATGGGCCACGACAGCCACATAAAATCCAGGGAGTGTGGGCCCAGCATGCATGCTGGGACAAACCATACTTATTAACCCCTTCTGGTGCTGTAACAGCCTCCATTAGATCCAGGGATGCAGGTACCAACATGCATGCTGAGCCCACTATGCACTCCTCCTGGAGCCGGATGGCTACTAGCAGGTAATGTGAGTACACATTCAGCTAGCTTTATACTCACTCTGATTAAAAACCAGCATCTAGGGCAGATAAACTAGTCAGGTGTGCACGACTGAAGCGGAGGTTGCCACACCTCCGACTCTTACTAAACAGAAACAAACACAAGGGGGGGTGTTCAGTCAGCACTCCCTGTATACAGGTGCACGTAGCTATGGCGATTATACATACAAACAACAAATGAAACAGCACTCTGTAACCAGAGTTCTGCCCAAGATAAAAGCTATAAGAGGACATTGGTGTACTAATCCACCATATCGCATGCAAACGCAGCTGCCTGTCCACAGCCAATGTGGACAAGCTGACGTTCATAAAAAGGAACCAGGCATGGATCCCACAGGACCTGTCCATCCCTTCTGCAGATTAGACATTTATAACTATTTCCCCTTAACCATATATTCTTGGACTCCAGGGCACTTCTTCATTCAATCTTCCTTTTTTAATTTTACCATTATATTGCGGGGCCACCCAAAGTTAAATGAACTTCTCCTCCGTCTGGGTGCCAAGGGCCTAAATATCGTAAATTGGCCTGTTCCAATGGTGGGTGACATGAAGCCTGATTCTCTGCTATGTGACCTCTCTCTCTGTCTTGGTGCCGGGGCCTAAATATCTGAAAGTGGCCTGTTCCAGTGGTGGGTGACATGAAGCCTGATTCTCTGCTATGTGACCTCTCTCCTCTGCCTTGGTGCCGGGGCTTAAATATCTGAAAGTGGCCTGTTCCATTGGTGGGTGACATGAAGCCTGATTCTCTGCTATGCGACCTCTCTCCTCTTTCTTGGTGCTGGGGCTTAAATATTTGAATGTGGCCTGTTCCAGTGGTGGGTGACATGAAGCCTGATTCTCTGCTATGGGACCTATCTCCTCTGTGTGGGTGCTGGGGCCTAAACACGTAAAAGTGGCCTTCTCCATTGGTGGGTGACATAAAGCCTGATTCTCTGCTATGGGACCTCTCTCCTCTGTCTGGGTGCTGGGGCCTGAATAAGTAAAAGTGGCCTTTCTATTGGTGGGTGACATTAAGCCTGATTCTCTGCTATGTCACCTCTCTCCTCTGTCTGTGTGCTGGGGTCTAAATAACTGAAAGTGGCCTTTTCCATTGGTGGGTGACATGAAGCCTGATTCTTTGCTATGGGACCTTTCTCCTCTGTCTGGGTGCTGGGGCCTAAACAAGTAAAAGTGGCCTTCTCCATTTGTGGGTGACATGAAGCCTGATTCTCTGCTATGGGACCTCTCTCCAATTTATATTGGTTAATTTTTATTTATTTTATTTTATTTTAATTCATTTCACTATCCTCAATTATCCCGCTACCCCTTTCCTGGGCTATTTTACAGCCTTTTTGGTGCCCAAATGTTCGAGTCCCAATTGAGTTTAATGGGGTTCGGGTTCGGATCCCGAACCCGAACATTTTCGGGAAGTTCGACCGAACTTCTCGAACCCGAACATCCAGGTGTTCGCTCAACTCTAGATACAACACATTTACTAATGTATTAATATTATTCACACTGCTTCCTTTGCTGGCTGGATTCGTTTTTCTATTACATTATGCACTGTTCGTTTCCATTATTATGACCACCCTGCAATCCATCAGTGGTGGTCGTGCTTGTATACTATACGAAAAAGCACTGGCTTATGTGCGCTCCCATGTTCCTGACCACCAGAGAGGCCGATGCGTTTTCTTATAGTATGCAAGCATGACCACAGCTGCTGTATTGCAGGGTGGTCGTAATCATGGAAATGAGCAATGTATAATGTGATGGACAAAATGAATCCAGCTGACAAAGGAAGCAATATGGACAATCACAATACATTAGTAAGTGCCTTGTATTAACTTTCTCTACATCAGTGCCATTTGCAGAATTGAGACAAGAATAATTTGAGAGGTATAGTTAATTAAATGGGGTAATTTAAGGATGGTTTCTATTATGTAAGCCCACAAAATAACTTTAGAACTGAATTGGTTCTTAAAGTAAGTTTTGAAAATGTTCTTAACATTTTGAAAAATTGCTTCTAAAATTGGAAGCCTTCTATAACCCTAAAACATTAAAATTTAATTTTCAAAATGATGTAGGCATTAGCTACACATAGTGTATGATGAATGCTAAGTGATAACTATTTTATGATGCATCAATGTCTGTATTAAAGCAGAGCTATTCAAATTTAGAAAGGGAGCTGTCTGTCCTTCCCATCATCTGCTGGTCCTGATGCTCCTGCTCCTCCTCCTACTGCTCGAGTCGAGAGTCATTCTGTCAGCAATCGATCACCGAAGCGATTGTGAAGAGAAAATAGTATGTGTGCACTCATCCAACGGCACAGAATCTGAATGTGCTTCTGTCCAAATTACTGGTGCTGCAGTCCCTCCCTTTCCAAGTGGTGGACTCTGCACCTTTCAGAGAACTGATGGCTTCTGCCGAGCCAAGGTGAAAAGTCCCAAGCCGTCATTTCTTTGACAAAAAAGCAGTACCAGCCCTGCACAGACATGTAGAACAGAAGATGGGCCAGTCCTTGAGCCTGTCGGTGTTTGCCAAAGTGCAAGGCAGCGCCGACATGTGGAGCTGTGAGTATGGTCAGGGACAATACTTGTCTTTTACGGCCCACTGGGTGAATGTGGTTCCTGCACAGCCACACCAGCAACTTGGCCAGGTGACCCCTCTTCCGCCTCCATATTTTCATGCTGTTGGTCCTGTGATAATGTCTGCCGCTGCCTCCTCATCTTCCACCGTGTCCTCAGCCTCCACTGCAGGGACAATTCACAAGGGCACTCCAGCATACCACATGTGCAAGGCTTGGCGGTGTCATGCTGTTATGCACCTCGTTTCTCTGGGTGAACGGAGTCATACAGCGGAGGAACTGCTCCATAGTGATGAGCGGCAGGGGCAATATTTGAATTCACGATATTTTTCGGGAATATTTGGGCGAATATTCATCATAAATTCACAAATTCGAGAATTTGCGATTATATTCTTGATTGCGAAAATCGGCAATGCAGGCATGGGTCACAATTGCTACATTTTTCAAGCTGCTAGAAGTTTCCTGAGACTGGAGAAAATGGCTGGCACGGCAGAATATAGCTTTATATGCAGATAGAGTGCTCCAATATATTGCCGATTGCGCAAATCGGCAATTAATGATGCTCATATTTTTGTGCAATACATATTAGTGATTGGTGCACTAAGTATTGTTATGAACTTGTGATATCACAGCACTATGTATGTATGTAGCATACATACAGACTTACATATATACATACAGCACTATGTATGTAGCATGCATGTATGGACAACAGAACATCACACTACCTAACACCCTGCACTGGAACCTATCAGCTACACTATATCACAATCTAACCTACAATGACTCTCCCACTAACTATCTGTATTATATATAAGCTAACTAACTATCTAATGTAATGTGACATAGCAAAGCACAGAGCACAGCAATTACACTGCTGTCTCTCTCAGAACTGAATTTTATTTTTTAAATAAAGGAAATGGCTGGTGGGGAGTTTCTTATATAGTAAGGGGAAAATAACTTCCCTATGGTTGCTAGGGATGTTGCTAAGCTCAGACAAAGACATTGCAGCCTTCCCATTGGCCCACAAGCAAGAAGCAGGGAGGGATCATGGGTTTAGAGAGAAAAAAAATCTAGAATATTCGCAAATACGAATATATAGCACTATATTCTAAATCTTCTAGAATTCTCGAAGTGGTGATATTCGCAATTAAAATTTGTGATTCGAATATTCGCACCCAACACTACAGCTCCGTGTCCTTCGTAAAAAAACAAACAAAGAATACTGTCTTTCTCCGTGACGACTCAAAATCAGAACTATGGTGACCGACAATGGGAAGAACATTGTGTCAGCGCTGTGTCAAGGAAGGCTGAGCCATGCGCCCTGCATGGCACACATGTTCAATCTGACTGTCAAGCGGTTCCTGAAGTCTCTCACCCATATGCAGAACATTCTAAAATAGCCAGTAACTTTGCATGCACTTCAGCCCCTCGTACACCACAAAGCACACCCTCCTTGAGCTGCAGCGGCAGAAAGGCATCCCCCAACATAGGCTAATATGCGACATTTCCACCAGTTGGAATTCAACCCTCCATATGTTGGACACACAATTAGAACAGAGAAAGTGATTGATGATCCAAGCAGACAGGAGTACTCCCCTGTGTAACCAGTGGCAGCTCATGAATGACACCTGCCGATTTGAGGAGGCCACGTGATTTAATAGTCGCCAGGACTACGGGATGAACAACATCATTCCACTGCTTCATGTCCTGGAACATATGCTGATAAATCTGGCTGGTCAGGGGACTGGAGACTTGGTGCCTTGATCTCATGGCCACATGAGCTCTGTGGGGGCTGAAATGGAGGAGGAGGAGCAGAAGCAATGTTTAGCAAAATGGGTGCTTTTTATACACAAGTGACTGGAGAGGAGGAGCAGGACCAGCCAGTAGAACTACAGGGCGATGAGGAAGATGAGGCAGAGGACCCAGACACACCATGGCAGTATGCAGTGGAGATGGAGGCAGGGAGTCCCTCCGAGTCACTTGCACAAATGGCCCGATGCATGCTCACTTGCATAGTGACAGCCGAATTGTTACCATTCGGCAAAGGGATGACTTCTGGCTATCCACCTTGTTGGACCCTCGCTACCGTTCCAAAATGGGGGCCTTTTTTACAACCGCTGAGAGGGATTACAAACTGAACTACTATAGAGACATCCTATGCGCCATCATCCATCCTCTTGCAGGTCTGAACGGGGGGAGCCCTCTACGCTCACATTTCTCTGCCATGGCCGTTGTGGTAGGGTGCGGGGGTTGGAGCAGTTCCAGCTCCATCAGCAGCAACTTGAGTCTAGAGTCGCTGATGAGCAGCTTTCGTCACCTGCCTACTGAAGAAACTACTCATCAGAAGCAGCAAGCAGACCTGGAGTAGGACCTGAACCAGCAGGTGGTGGCATACTTTGAAAGTCCCCTGCCACCGCACATTGAAGATCCGCTGGACTACTGGGCAGCCAAACTGGATTTTTGGCTGAAACTGGCAGAGTTTGCCCTGGAAAAGTTTTGCTGTCTGTCCAGTAGTGTGGATTAGAGCGGGTGTTTAGTGTGTCGAGGGTCATAGTAACCCCAAGAAGAACTCACCTGTCCACTCAAAATATGGAGAGACTGACTTTTGTCAAAATGAATCAGGCGTGGATCAGCCAGGATTTCCACCCACCAATGCCTGATGCATCAGATCATCCATGCTGCCTCACCCAAACCTTGACAAAAGAGACCGGTTTCTTCTGGCTACCTGCCTCAGCTACTATTCTGATGCTGCCACCCGCCTGATGTCGCACATCTGATGCCAAGTGCTCCTTATTTCACCCACCATCTTTAGCAGGTACTTTTATTGTCACCCACCTCCCCACTCTGTCACTGGGTCACTTTCTGTTTTCCTGATGTTGCTGCCACCTCCTCACTATGTTACCTTGCCACTTTGCGTTCTCCTGATGCTGCTGCCACCTCCTCACTATGTCACCTTGCCACTCTGTGGCCTCCTGATGCTGCTGCCACCTACTGTCATGATAGGGAGTGTGGGAAAACTCCCCACCGTACAATGTAGGGAATTATGGAAAGCAACTAGGCCTGGATACTGGGATAAAGGAGCAGGTCACCTCCTAATGCATCCCTAACACCATCCCTGGCCTCCTTACTGTTTGAGTCAACCCTAATGGTAGGAGGTCTCATACACTGGAACCTAGGACTCTACAAATGCACTAATGATCCCTGATGTTAATGTCAGGAGTAAGAGATGGCCTGTTCATCCCAGACACTGGTGAACTAGAGTCTCTCACAGGCCAAGCAACAGGGAAGGATAAGATAGTAAGCAAAAAAAAAACATAATGGCAGGCAAGAGCCCAGTGCAAACAACACACACTGGCACAACCAGCACTTACCTGCCAAAATGACGGAACAACAACCGCTAGCTGTCTTTCAGTTCCCCCTCCGAGATACCACTGGGACTCCCTCGCGGAAGTTCAAACAAACAGGGGGGATGTCTCGCATTCATGCTGGAACAATACACCAAACATACCAGACATGGAACACAAAACTAGACATGACAACTAATCCCCAAATCAAACCACACCAAACATACCAGAGAAGTAAGGTAGGGAACAAGGAGGAAACATGAGGGAAGCAATGCTGTAGACCTTGATGCTCCACAAGGAGGCCCTCACGGACAGGTGTCACATCCAGAAAGGAGCAGAGCTGCTACACCAACAAAGCCAAACATATAACTGACCTCAGGCTCAACAACTTTAGAATACGAAGAGCCAAAAGGCCACACCAAGCTCCGCTTTGCACACACCTACATCCACACCAGCCAGATGACTAACTCCTCCAGCAACAGACAGGGAAGTACCCAGGGGAAAGAAGGAGCCACCTATATGCATCAACAACAAGTTGCCGCTGGCAAACGCATGTATGGCAACCATGTCAAGGCGCACAGAACAGAGGCCATAACACCAACACACTCTGTCACCAGGTCAATCTGTGGTCTCCTGATGTTGCTGATACCTCCACACTCTGTCACTGGGTCACTCTGTGGTCTCCTGATGCTGTTGCCACTTCCACACTATGTCACATTGCCACTCTGTGGTCTCCTCATGCTTTTGTCAACTCCACACTAGGTCCCTTGCCACTTTGTGGTCTCCTGATGCTGCCACCACCTTCAGACTGTCATTGTGCCACTCTGTGGCTTCATCCTGATGCTGCTTCCACCATCTCCACACTATCATTGTGCAACTCTGTGTTCTCCTCATGCTGTTTTCACCTCATCAGAGGGCTACTCTGTGGACTTTTCATGCTGTTTCTACCCTCCCCACTTAATGAATGGGCCCCTATTTTGCCTTTTGGGCTGGCTGAAATCATTTATTTATTTGACCCTTCTTCTGATCTGTCAGAAGAAAGGAAAAATGAGACGCACAACGGATCCCGTCTGTGTAGCAGCTCTAAGGCCTGTATAGTCCAAACTGAATTTTCTTGTAATTTGGTAGCCAAAAGAAGGAGTGGGTACAGAAGACATGCAAATATTCCATTCACGTGTCATCTCTGTTTTGGATCCACTCCTATATTTTTGTTTGCATTAGTAATACTGATGCATTAATGACAACTATTGAGCAAGCATGCTCGGCCGAAATGGCGGTGGACTCGAGCAATGTGATGATCGGCCGAATACTGCGTGTGCTCGAGTCAGTATATTTAAATCTAATTTAGACTCTATTTCTGAAAAGTGTTTGCCAGGATTTGAACTCACAACCTTCTACATTAGAGGCAAGGACCTTAACCACTCACCTATAAAGCTGAATGATAAACTGTGTCAGAAAAACCTCATAGTAGTTTGTCATGTAGTAAGTGTTCCTTAACAGCAGAACTATCATTTTATACTTCACTGCAGGTTAATATGTAGAGATGGCCTTGTGGTTCGCCCGGCGGACACATGGCGATGTCCGCCGGCACTATGTTCTTTTGCATTTCTTCCAACTTTGACCCATGATACATCCATCAGGTGGTACAGGACAGCCAAGAGAGACGTTTCAGCACATGGACAGACCCCTACCCTATAAAAAAAACCTGATCTGGCAGTCATTTTACATTCTGTTTTTTGTCAGTATAGGGAGAGGTTTCTTTATTAAGCAGGGACAGGCTGTTAGGCACACCAAACACTAGCTAATAAGGCCACAAAAGTCCTTTTAAGGACTGAGGGTGTGATATACTTATAATATCCTTTCTAACATAGAAAGTATATTATAGTGCATTTGTATTGTGCAGCAGTTGTATGCGGTTCTGCTACCATACCACAGCTAGGTAGAGGGACAAACGCTATTGGAAAAACTAATTCAGGGGTGTGATATACCTATAATATACTTTCTAACATAGTAGAAAGTATAGTATAGTGAATTTATAGGGTGCAGCAGTTGTGTGCCGCAGCTAGATAGATGGACAAGCGCTATTAGAAAAACTATTTTTGAGGGGTGCTACATACCTTCTTCAACCAAATATTGATGGAGGCCTGCTATATTTCAGATTCCACCAAATATTGATTTAGGGTTCCTATATACCTGATTCCATGAAATATTTATTCAGGCCTGCGATATACCTGATTCAACAAAATAGTTATTTAGGCCTGCGATATACCTGATTCCACAAAATATTTATTCAGGCCTGCGATATACCTGATTGCACAAAATATTCGATTACGTCTCCTATATACCTGATTCCACACAATATTTATTAAGGGGTGACATATACCTGTTTCCACATAATACTGCTCTTCTCTAAGGACTTTGGCACACGGTCAGTTTCAAAATGATAGGCAGAGGATGAGGCAGGCCGTTCCGCAGGGGTGGTAGGGGTCAAGCAGGTGCACAAGGCCGGAGCCTAAGTGGGAAGTTGGAGAAGGTAAGTGCGATTACGTCAAAGGAAGCACCAGAGTTGGTTGAGTGGCTCACTCAGCCTTCCACTTCTGCACAATCATCATCCTCTGTATCTGCACCCTCCTCACTCTCTGCTGTATGCACTCCCAAAGACACCACCACCATAGCCACTCCACTCGAGTCGCAGTTATTATTTTTCCATCCATTATCCGACCTTACCGATGCGCAGCCATTCTTGGCATCGGATGAGGAAGAGGAAGTAGCAACGGCCGCCACCCAGCGGTCTGACGACAGTACCCAGATCAGCCCAAGGAGGGAGGTCCCCACTGCTGCTGCCAACTCCAAGATCTCTAATGTCAGCGGTGGTGAAAGTGACGATGATGACGTGACGATGGCCGTCACGTGGGTGCCCACAAGAGAGGAAGAGGAGGGGAGTTCAAAGGAAGAGACAGAGCAGCAGATAGGGAAGAGAAGGAAGAGAAGCAGGCAGAACTCGCAGTGCACTGGAGGCCAAAAGCAGAGTGCAGATATATCTGGAGCGAACCATCCACCATGCACAGTCACATCTGGTGCTCCCAGGATGCTGGCACATGGCTCCACACTGTGGTTTTTTTTTAACGTGTCACCTGCTGACAATAGTGTTGCTGTCTGCAGCCTGTGCTGTCAACGCATAAGTTGTGGTAAGCCCAACACTCACCTAGGAACGACCGCCTTAAGAAGGCACCCGGCCTCCCATCACCGAGCCTAGTGGGAGCGACGCCGTCAGAACCCACAAAGCCACACTCCCTGTGCTCCACATCCTGCCTCTTCTCCTTCTCCTCTCTCCTCCCAATTGTCCTCCACTCCACCTTCTACCGTGCCGTTGTCGCATTCATCTGGCTGAAGGCAGGCTCCCGTGGCCCAAATGTGCGAGTGTAAAAAGTTGATGATGCCGGATAACCCTCTTGCCCAACGGCTGACCACTGGCTTGTCGGAACTGATAGCCTGCCAACTACTGCCATATAACCTGGTGAACTCGGTGGCCATTGGCAAACCACAAAGGAAGGTCCCCGGAAGAAATATTTCTCCCAGAAGGGCATCCCTGAGCTATATGGCCAGATGCTGCATTCTGCTGTTGCAGGCACTGGCAGATGAATTTCCACCCACAGCGAAACAGGTGTGGGTACCAATCCTACTGTGCCTGCAAGAAGAGGGCGGTCTGAAGATGTGTTGGTCACTTTGGATATAAGATCATTCTTGCAGCCAAGCCATCGACCGCAGCCCTCCGGATCCAGCCTCATGGAACGCCTAGACCGACAGGTGTCAGATTACATTGGGTTCATGGCCGATGTGGACGCTCTGAGAAGCGAGTAACCCCTGGACTACTGAGTGTTCAGGCTTGACCTGTGGCCAGAGCTGCCACAATTTGCCATGGAACTCTTGGCTTGACCCTCGTCGAGTGTTCTATCCGAAAGGACGTTCAGCGCTGCAGGGGGGATCGTGACCAATAAGCACACTCGCATAGCTCACAACAGTGTGGACTACATCACATTTTTAAAAATGAATGAGGCATGGATATCAGAGGAATTCAACACCTGTGATGAACACATGTAATTGAATTTCCTCATGCCAGCCCACATATATCCATATCCGCCACCACCACCCAGAACAAAGAATGATCCTTGCCTTATGTATGTACGGCAGCATAAAAGGCCTAGTTTGTTGGGCGAATGCCTAATTTTAGAGGCCTGTAGTGGCCGACAGTTAAATTTTTATCCTGTGAACTCCTTATTTACCTCCCGCCACAGAATCTAACGTTCTTTGCTGTCAGGATAATGCCTATTGGCTAATTTTTGGGGCCTATACTGGCCGACAGTTATATTTTTACCCTGTGAATGCATAATGTACCCCGAGACAAATACTGACAATTTTTTTTCTGTCTGGTGAAAGACTCATTTTTGGGGGCCGTACTACAGTGGCATACAGTAAAAATTTTAACATTTGACCGCATAATGTACCACCACCCACAGAATCGAGAAAGAGGCATCAATCTTTCAATCCTTTCCTTGTCCTGGCCGGGTGAGGTTTCCCGTGTGTTGTCAAATAAAGCCACAGGCTCCACTCCTGGTGGTGACCTTCTGTCAATTAGTTTTAATTTCAGCTTTGCAACCATACTCCGCCCGGAACCCAAAGAGTTTGGTTTCCCAGAAAATGCTCGGCAGGTAATGGGAATAGAGCCCTGCGCCTGTCGCATCGTCTTTGAACCTTCAACTTTCGTTGTTAATTATTGAAAACATTTGTGGCAACAAATGCTTTGGCTGTGGTTCATCTTGCGCCGGTCCAAGAATTTCAACTCTAGCGGTGCAATACGGATGCCATCAGCCATCCTTCTCATTCATGGTACAAGTTCCATTTAACAAAACAGAGGTGTTATCCGATCAATGTATTGCGTTGTTATCCAATAACTGGATGGCCATAACTGTATCCCTTTCCCTGTTCACAACACCTTTTTTAGACCTGGCATGAGCAGATTGTGGTGTTTAGGACCTTTGGCCACAATCTGTGTCAGAAATACGCCTAACATAGACGTATTTATATATAATAAATGACCGCCTAATTGTATTATTATTCGGGGGTAGGGCTAATATCTTTATATCTTATAGATTCTAGTGTATTAGACTGTGCCCTGTATTTCCCAGTAGAAAAAATATCCTTGGGAAACAAAGTCCTCATCCCTGACCACCAGGAAAAGGTAGCGCTCAGTACATGTCAGCCTTCCCACACTGCTCCGCTGTGTACTGGTGCTTATTCTGACACTAGGGCAGGATTCACATCCTATATTTGCCATCCATTTAATGCATACCAAAAATGCATGCATTAACACATGCCTCAGACTGATGCCGTTAAGTGGAGTCCATTCACCATAAAGTTCCATGGTAGAAAGAAAATGTACATTAGCGTATGCATTTTTTTACTGGACTCTGCAGGATACAAAAACGTGGAGTGCTGCACATTTCTATACATCAAACAGATAGGAAATAAAAAGTTCCTAGGCTCCAGCAGGGCACATTTTAGAGAGTTTCCCTTTAAGATGCATAAAAATGGCCCATGATTAAAATACATCTTTTTTTGTGGGAATTTTTGCCATTGATCCCCCTCTGGTATTTCACTGTCCATGTTGTGGGACTATTTGTGCACTAATAGTAAGTATTTGTTGGCTGTTAAAGGTTTTTCAGGTTGGCCTGCCATTAAAGTGAATGGGGTCCACCACAAACTTGCGGTTCGCGGACATTTGATAGCGAATCATCCCCGCCAATGATCGTCCATCACTATTAATATGTAGCTTTATAGCGTAGTTGTTAAGGCTCTTGGATCAAATGTAGAAGGTTGTGAGTTCAAATCATTGCAGAAAATAAATAGAGGCTAAATTTAATTTATATATATATATATATATATATATATATTTGTGTTAGGGGCTTATGATAGTACAGTGTAAGATACCATGAACGTAGGACGAAACAAAGCGCAAGTCGCTTGTGGTGTGCCAAAACCGACAATAAGGTAGGCCTGGGAAAGAAGAGGGCCCACCAGGAAAAGATTTAAAGAAAAGAAAGAAAATATTATTATGATGTGGTGTGGTGGGAGGGTCATTCGGCGCTGACCTCGCACGGTAAGGTGCCCGGTCGGGGGGAGCATTTAAATAGGCCCAGGGTAGCCAACCAGCCCCTCCCACAAATCCAGGCAATTGCCTTAATACTTGTGTTAGGGGCTTATGATAGTACAGTGTAAGATACCATGAACGTAGGACGAAACAAAGCGCAAGTCGCTTGTGGTGTGCCGAAACCGACGATGAGGTAGGCCTGAGAAAGAAGAGGGCAAAAATAAGTGAACATATTTATTACATACAATTTAATACAGATATATTTCATCAATCAGTCATGTTTCCTGTACTGGGTTCGGTATGTACCGAGAGTAAGCGGATGACTTCCAGCGCCCCAGTGTTTTATAACATGCGTTGGGATGTTGACACTGGAGGCTGTGGACGCTGCTCCTATGTGGAAGGAGTGGCCGGAGTAGTTAGCTGCGTTGCGGCCCAGTTGTGTGAGCAAGGACCTGATGCAGGTCATGAAGGTCGTAGTAGTGAGTACAGTTCCCTGTAATTTAAGTAAAGGCTGTGAGGACCGCAAGTTATGAGAATGTATGTATGCATCCAGAACCCTGACGGGATACCATCTGTTGTGCGTGTGATAGTATGGAATGTTTACTGGTGTGTGCTGACTAGTTTTGGAGTGAGGGAGTGTCAGGACATAATGATCCTCGTGTTTTGTCAAGTGAGAATAGAGGAGGTACGGAGTGGTTGGGATCGTGGTTGTGGTAGTGAACTCCATAGGCCTTAGAAATCCATAGAAGGCTAGGTATATCACTGTCTGAATGATTGAATTGGTGTTAGTGTCAAACAGTTTAAAGTCCAGCAGGTTTGACAATGCCTTGAAAATATGGTTGTCTATGGGTAGCCTCTGGGTCGTATGTGTGGGTTCTGATTTCTGAATGCCTCTAAGTATGGTCTTGATCTGGTGAGAGGCCATGAAACTGTTGTTATTCGGGTTTAAGATCAGCCCGTGAATGCCCGTGAGGTAGAGCTTGATGGTGTTGTATGACATGTTTAGTTTCAGGTGGCAAAAGGAAGCGAATCCCAAAACAGATGTCATGACAAATGGTTGTCTGACGTCATGTTCCCGAAGGAATCTTTTGAAAAGTGTGAAAGCCCTGTTGTATGTTTTGTGTGTATTATTTGATAGTGCCAAATGGGACATTGTCCTGCTGTGCTGCATGATAGTTTCTAGTCCAGTATGAGTTGTTGAAATGTTGGAGTGATGGTGGCCATGGGCGCAGCTGACGGGAGTGCCTGGTGAAATGCTTGAAATTTAAAGCGAGATAAGTTGTCAGCAGCTGTGTTACATACACCTGGAATATGGAAACAATGTAGGAAAAAATTGTGACAAGCCGCCAACCAAGAGAGTTTCCTCAGAAATCTTATGATCGTCAGGGATTTGGAGCAGCCTTTGTTAATGATGTGACAGGTTGCTTGGTTGTCTGAGTAACAACGTACTTGCATGTTGGCCCATAGATGACCCCATGCTACGGCAGCCGCCACGATAGGATAGATCTCAAAAAGAGCTGAGGTCATGGAAAACCCTTCCAAATCCTGCATTGTTGAAGACCAGCTGCCCCAAAGCCATTTGTTCCCAAAAATTGCAGCAAAACCTGTGGTAGATGCCGCATCTGACCAAATGGTAGGAGATGCATCGGACAATTGAGGGAGGAACATGCTTTTACCATTCCAAATGGTTAAAAATCTCTTCCACGTGTTTAGGTCTGCCGTAGCTTGGGTATCTAAGGACAACCTGTGTGAATCATGTAGAAAAAGTGGGAACAAATGCAACAGTCGTGATATGAAGGAGCGGCCTTGAGGTATGATGTGCATGGCAAAATTCAGTGATCCCAGCAGAGACTGTAGCTCCTTGCGATTGCAAGTACCGTGTTGAGAGTAGTTGTTTATGAGGGTAAGAATGTTCTCTATTCTGTCCTGTGGTAAGCTCGCTTGCATTGTGGCTGAGTCTAGCTGGATACCCAGAAAGGTGATGACCGTGTCTGACCCCTCTGTTTTCTTGGGGGCGATAGGAACACCTAGTTGTTCGAACAGCCTAGTGGTAGCTTTGAGACTAGTAGGAGGGGAAGTATTCCCCTCAACCAGTAGGAAATCGTCCAGGTAATGTAGTACAGTAGGGCATCGGCCAAGTTCAATAGTAACCAGCACAAGGCTTCTGCAAATGTGTCAAAAATAGCTAGGCTACTTTTGGACCCAAACATTAGACGGGAGAAAAAATAGTAGTACCCGGACCATTTGATGCCGTGTAGGTGCCACAGAGTGGGGTGGATTGGAAGTAGCTTGAAAGTGTTAGCAATGTCAGTCTTACTAAGCCAGGCTCCCACCCCTGCTTGTATGATAGCGGTAATGGCGTGATCTATGGTGGTGTATTGCAGAGAGAATTCCTCAGAAGGTATGAGGTAGTGAGGTATGAGTCTCTGTTTTAGGGAAGATTTCCCTGTGACAACACTAATGGGGTTTGTGCGCCATTCTGTGAATGGAGGAGTGTTGAAAGGCCATAATACGAAGCCCTCAGCCACTTCTTGAGCTATGAGGGTGTCAACTGCTGTGGGGTTCTGTTGTGCGGATTGTAGATTAGGGCATTCTAGAGTTCCCGTTAGTATGTGTAGGATACCCGTGTGGAAGCCTTCTGTCAAACCAGAGATGAGAAAGTCTGCTTGATGTCTGGATGGGTGCTGTGACATGAGGGCCGTGAATTCTGGCAAATTAATGGACGTTAAGTAAGGCTTGGAATACATTTTATTTGAACACATGGACTTTGCATGTGCCCTGAAACATTGTGAACAGACATGCAATAGTCTGCATCCATTATAATTGCACGACCCAACATCAAAATTGTTGCATATCTTTGACTTGCCCAAGAACTTGATTGGGCATCCTAGTTTGTCTCTTGACAATCTCTCTGGAACCCCAGAGGAACTAGCCCCTTGCGTGGAGGCATGCTTACCCGACGTGTTGGGACAAAAACTTGTGGTGTGGGCTGTGGAGGAGCAGAATGCATAAGCCGGTGTTCTAAGCCCTGCAAAGTGTCTGTAAAAAATGACGGTATCAATCCTTCCCCAGTTGGACCGTGTACCATACTGGGAGAAGGCTCCAGACACTTTAGCAGAAAATGACTTATGGTAGTCGTAGAAGGCTGAACCCCAATATTTGTTGCTCAGATCTACCAGCTTGTGCATGTAGAGATCAAACTCCTCTCTTCTGTTGGGATAGACGGCACATATGACATCCCTGCAAATACCAAAGGCCCGGGGTAGCCAACCAGCCCCTCCCACAAATCCAGGCAATTGCCTTAATACATGTGTGTGTGTGTTTAGCCATAATATATTTACATATATATTTAGAATATATAATATATTATAATATATTATAATATATTTAATGAATAAATAAATAAATGAACAGCACTCCGGTAAAAAGTGAACAAAAAACTCCTTTATTCACCCGTACTGTGCAACGTTTCGGATCAGTGCTAGAGCCTTTTACAAAAAAAGAACATATACAAATGGTAGGTATATATAGATGAAGCAATCCACATCAAAATCATGTGACCCAATCAGAATAGTGGGTGTTTACCAAAACAACATACAATATAGTAGCAAATAAAGTGCATGAAATGTGTACAAAATACAAAGCATAATCAAGACATGGTCATATGTATCAATTACAATACATGTTACAGTATTCTAGTGTTAAAAACCTTGCAGTTCATAGTGGTTATATTTCTATCCAGTGATGGCCATGTCAGGTGATAAAAAATAACTTAAGTTACAGGAGGAGGAGCCAAAGACAGAAAGTGCAATCATACCGGTCGGGTGAGGCACACGATACATGCATCATCTCGGTGTTGTGTATATCCTAATGCGCCTGCTCTGAAGAGTGCCAATCGGGTAGCGCGCAAGAAGCTGAGTGCGCCACGCGTCAGAGATAATAACCAGCGCATGCGTCTTCCCCAGCTACCGCTCCCTTCGCCATCTTGGGTATGTGAAGTACTAAGCGCATGCCCAGTGTGATCCAGGCACATACGTGCCATTTTAACTGTTGGTAGGCTGCCTAAGCTGTGTCAATTGCAAGTATATCCGAAAGGGCGAGCAATTTATACATCCATCCACAGGCGTGATGTATGATATCATGTTTTATTTAACTTGTGACTCAAGTTTTGTTATATATGTGCTGTCTTGCCCGTGTAATCTAATTTATGTAGGCGAGACATCCACTGATTTGAAAACCTGCCTCAACAATCACCGGTATAGTATTAGAAAAAAAACGTCTTGACTTGACGGTATCCAAACATTTTGCTGATGCTGGACACAAGGAGAATGATTTCAAATGTTGGATCCTTGACTAGAGTTGAGCGAACACCTGTGTTCGGGTTCGAGAAGTTCGGCCGAACTTCACGAAAATGTTCGGGTTCGGGATCCGAACTCGACCCAAATGTCATCCCGAACCCCATTAAAGTAAATGGGGACCTGAACTTTTGGGCACTAAAAAGGCTGTAAAATAGCACAGGAAAGGGCTAGAGGGCTGCAAAAGGCAGCAGAATGTAGGTAAATCCCCTGCAAACAAATGTGGATAGGGAAATGACTTAAAATAACATAAAATAGAGAAAAATAATAAATAAACATTCTAATCTTGAGCCCAAGTGAGTGACAGTGGCACCTGTCACCCAGCAAACAGAGGATGTGGCAGCAATGCCACCACATCTGTCATCGTCACCAAGCATCTCCACCAAATCCCGTGGAAGTGTTCAGCTATCAGATGTCCATCTCCCAAACACTGGAGAGAAAAAGAAATAGAAAGAGGAAGTGCCCCCCTACCCATGGCTCTGAATGCCTTATTTCAAACTTCCTGGTCCTTTGAAATGCTGTCATTCTGTCTGGTGGACAGTTTTATAAACCTTATGGCGGTGGCTGTCCCACAGTACGTGTATCCCAGCCGCCAGTACTTTTGCCTGCGACTGAGCCATCCCTTCCCTGCACAACCAAGTGGCGGACAAAATCAGGTGTGCACTGCGCAACGCTATCTATGGTAACGTCCACATAACCAAGTGGGTAAATACCCAATACACAGTGGGTAAATGTAGCGGCTGGCCCAGAGGCGGATAGCATTTTTGCGAATGTCCTTCCGCCCCGAGGATTGCTAGGCATTTCTCTTTGTATCCTGTTACCTCCTCCTCCTACTCAGCTTCCTCCTCCTCCTCTACCTCCTCCTCATCCAGTCAGTGTAACACATTCACCACCCACAGCAGCACAGCCAGGGGAAATGACAGCAGTCTGTTTTAAAACTTGTGTGTTTGTGGGAAAAACCCCACAACGCGCAGGAGCTGTGGACAGGCATGGAACAACTGACCGACCATTGGTTGGTGCCATAGATCCTTCAGCCTGGCCTGGTGTTGTGCGCTAAAGGGGCAAAATGTAATAGCAGGTCTGGGCGTAGTCGGTTTGACGCACATCCCCCTGCCTGCCACATGAATTTGGGGTGCATAAATTCCTAAACACCAGACAGTGAAAATCAATTCAGTTAATCGAACACACACAACCCCCCCCCCTTTTCACTCAAACCATTAACAAACTATTTACAAATTTACTTAAAAACATATTAAAATAACTATAATGCAGCTAAACTAACCATATAAAGCAACAAAACTATATACACGCCTTATCCTTAACTTAAGGCCAGCCAATTACAAGTGGCTCGGAGGGTGGGTTCCTGTACCAACATATGTCCTGGCCTGGAAAAAATTGTCCAGCCAGGGCACAGTTCTGGAGGATGAGGATGAGTAGGAGGAACGCTGGGGGATACAGAGGACACAGACGATATATCTCCCTCAAAGAGGATAGCTTGTCCTTGCCTCTGGGCAGCCTGGCAGACATGAGCAACAACATGCTGCAGTGCCTGCACAATGACCGCCCAGTTACTGCCACATTGTAACTTGTGCTGCTTACTGGGTGGCCACCCTGCTGCATCCCCGTTAAAAGGACAACGTGCCGTCCTTAATTCCCTCACTGGAGTGTGATAGGAAGATGAGCCTGCTAGTAGACACGCTGCTGATCGCATTTACACCTGACACCGTGGACTCAGTGGAAGCACAAGGTGAAGGCAGAGGAGGAGGAGGAAGAATTTGCCAATGCAGCTGGGTCACCACCAACACCTCAGAAGGCAGGTTTATCATTGGCAAAATGTGGATAAGCTTTGTCATCAGGCCACAACAACCTGCACCACCAGCAGATCTGGAACGTCTTAGCAGGAGGCAGCATTTTAGCAATAGGGTTGATCACGAATTTTCGAATTGCGAATTTTAATTTTGAATGTCAGCACTTCGAGAATTCGCGAATATTTAGAATATCGCAAATATATATTCGCAATTGCGAATATTCGTTTTATGCAAATTTTTTATATGCAAATTTTCGCAAGCAAGAAAATAATGTCATTATTTTCTTGTCTGCGAAAATGTGCATTAAAAATTCACACAAATTAACATAAAATTTGCATACATTAGCATAATAATTTGCATAAGCTGGTATTTAACAGATATCTTTTAAACGCCAGTTTATGCGAATTTGTATGCTAATTTATGCTAATTTTTGTGTGGATTTTTGCAAACAAGAAAATAATGTCTGGAGATTACAAATTTGCGAATTTTCGAATATATGGGGAATATTCACCCAAATATTCGCAAAATATTGCGAATTCGAATATTGCCCCTCCCGCTCGTCACTATTCAGCAACATGTTGGAACAGTACACGTACTGACTGATGGGTCTGCCTAGGAGAATAGCTACAGAGAGGCGAGATTTGCTGTGAACGCGCGCGCATTCACAGCAGTGCACAGCTCGGCAGTGATTCTACAGCCTGCCAGCGATGATCAATCGCTGGCAGGCTGTAGATGTGAATTAAATCACATCAAACCGGTATATCAGACGCTGTTTTGTTAACAGCGTCTGATATACCTGCTACCTGGTCCTCTGGTGGTCCCATTTGCTGGGATCGACCACCAGACGACCAGGTAGCTATGTAAAGTAGCACCAAGCACCACACTACACCCCCCCTGTCACTTATTAACCCCTTGTTAACCCCTGATCACCCCATATAGACTCCCTGATCACCCCCCTGTCACTGATCACCCCCTTAACCACTTCAGCCCCTAGCTTAAACACCCTTAATGACCAGGCCACTTTTTACAATTCCGCACTACACTACTTTCACCGTTTATTGCTCTGTCATACAACTTACCACCCAAATGAATTTTACCTCCTTTTCTTCTCACTAATAGAGCTTTCATTTGGTGGTATTTCATTGCTGCTGACATTTTACTTTTTTGCTATTAATCAAAAATTACCGAAATTTTTGCAAAAATGAAATTTTTCACTTTCTGTTGTAAAATGTTTAAAAAAACTACATTTCTATATAAATTTTCTCTAAATTTATTGTTCTACATGTCTTTGATAAAAAAATCCAATAAGTGTATATTTATTGGTTTGGGTAAAAGTTATAGCGTTTACAAACTATGGTGCAAAAAGTGAATTTCGGCATTTTGAAGCAGCTCTGACTTTCTGAGCACCTGTCATGTTTCTTCAGGTGCTAGAATGCCAGGATAGTATGAATATCCCCAAATGACACCATTTTAGAAAGAAGACACCCCAAAGTATTCGCGGAGGGGCTTGGTGAGTTCATGTATCATTTCATTTTTTTCACAAGTTAGCGGAAATTGACACTTTCTGAGAAAAAAAAAAAAAAAAGTTTCAATTTCTGATAACTTCTGGCAAAAAAAAATAAAATCTCAGACGGACTCACTATGCCCCTCAGTGAATACCTTGGGGTGTCTACTTTCCGAAATGGAGTCATTTGTGGGTGTGTTTACTGTTCTGGCATTTTGGGCGGGGCTAAATTGTGAGCCGCCATGTAAACCTAAAGGTACTCGTTGAATTTGGGCCCTTTGCTATCCAGGCTGCAAAAAGCGGCACTTATGTGGTATCGCCGTACTCAGGAGAAGTAGGGCAATGTGTTTTGGGGTGTATTTTTACATATACCCATGTTAGGTGAGAGAAATATCTCTGTAAATTGTCAACTTTGTATAAAAATTTTAAAAGTTGTCGTTTACAGAGATATTTTTCACACAAAGTATGGGTATATATAAAAATACACCCCAAACACATTGCCCTACTTCTCCTGAGTACGGCGATACCACATGTGCCACTTTTTGCAGCCTGGGTGCAAAGGGCCCTAAAACCAATGAGTACCTTTAGGATTTCACAGGGCATTTTTACGCATTTGGATTCCAGACTTCTTCTCACCCTTTAGGGCCTCTAAAATGCCAGGACAGCATAAATACCCACATGTGACCTCATTTTGGAAAGAAGACACCCCAAGGTATTCTGTGAGGGTATGGTGAGTTCATGTAAAATTTTATTTTTTGTCACAATAAATTGTTTCCGCTAACTTTTGACAAAAAGTTTAATTTTTCATGAACTCATTATGCCCCTCAGCGAATACCTTAGGTGTCTTCTTCCAAAATGGGGTCACATGTGGGTATTTATACTGCCCTGGCATTTTAGGAGCCCTAAGCGTGAGAAGAAAATGCGTAAAATGCCTCTCTAAAAGGTACTCATTGAATTTGGGCCCTTTGCTATCTTGCCTGCAAAAAGTGTCACACATGTGGTATCGCGTACTCAGGAGAAGTAGGGCGATGTGTTTAGGTGTATTTTTACATATACCATGCTGGGTGAGAGAAATATCTCTGTATATTGACAACTTTGAATAAAAAATGTAAAAAGTTGTCGTTTACAGCGATATTTCTCACACCCAGTATGGGTATATGTAAAAATACACCCTAAAACTCATTGCCCTACTTCTCCTGAGTACGACGATACCACATGAGTGACACTTTTTGCAGCCAAGATGCGCAAAGGGGCCCTAAATCCAATGAGTACCTTTAGGATTTCACAGGCCATTTTTACGCATTTGGATTCTCACGCTTTAGGACCCTAAATGCCAGGGCAGTATAAATACCCACATGTGACCCATTGTGGAAAGAAGACACCCAAGGTAATCCGTGAGGGGCATGGCGAGTTCACAGAA
Source organism: Bufotes viridis (assembly GCA_033119425.1). Classification (NCBI taxonomy): domain Eukaryota; kingdom Metazoa; phylum Chordata; class Amphibia; order Anura; family Bufonidae; genus Bufotes; species Bufotes viridis. The sequence continues at coordinate 458,754,107 of CM065589.1, forward strand.
AAAAAAATTTGGCACAAGTTAGCGGAAATTGTTTTTTTTTTTTTTTTTACAGTCTCATATTCCACTAACTTGTGACAAAAATAAAATTTTCCATGAACTCGCCATACCCCTCACAGAATACCTTGGGGTGTCTTCTTTCTAAAATGGGGTCACATGTGAGGTGTTTGTACTGCCCTGGCATTTGAGGGTCTCCATAATCATTACACGTATGGCCAGCATTAGGAGTTTCTGCGATTCTCCTTATATTGAGCATACGGGTAATGAGATTTTTTTTCCCGTTCAGCCTCTGGGCTGAAAAAAGAAAAAAATGAACGGCACAGATTTTTTCATTCGCATCGATCAATGTGGATGAAAAAATCTCTGCCAAAATCAGTGACTGCAGTGCGGTGGGCTGGGCGCTAGCTACCTAACAAGTAGCTAACTAATTGGCGGTGATAAGGGACCCTTAGGCTCCATTCACACGTCCGCAATTCTGTTTGTGGAACGGAATTGCGGACTCATTCATTTCTATGGGGACAGACTTTGTCCCGCACGGATCCGGAATTGCGGATCCGCACTTACGGGTCTGCACTTCCGTTCCTCAAAAATATAGAACATGTCCTATTCTTGTCCACAATTACGGACAAGAAAAGGCATTTTCTATATAGTTCTGGCAATTTGCGGATCTGAAAAATGCGGAAAGCACATTGCCAGTGATTTTTTCATCCACGATGAAGGATGCGAATGAAAAAATCTGTGCCGTTCATTTTTTTCTTTTTTCAGCCCAGAGGCTGAACGGGAAAAAAAATCTCATTACCCGTATGCTCAATATAAGGAGAATCGCAGAAACTCCTAATGCTGGCCATACGTGTAATGATTGCGGAGACCCTCAAATCCCAGGGCAGTACAAACACCTCACATGTGACCCCATTTTAGAAAGAAGACACCCCAAGGTATTCCGTGAGGGGTATGGTGAGTTCATGCAAAATTGTATTTTTTGTCACAAGTTAGTGGAATATGAGACTTTGTAAAAAAAAAAAAAAAATCAATTTCCGCTAACTTGTGCCAACATTTTTTTTTTCTGTGAACTCGCCATGCCCCTCACGGAATACCTTGGGGTGTCTTCTTTCCAAAATAGGGTCACATGCGGGGTATTTATACTGCCCTGGCATTTTAGGGATCCTAAAGTGTGAGAATCCAAATGCGTAAAAATGCCCTGTGAAATCCTAAAGGTACTTATGGGAATTTGGGCCCCTTTGCGCATCTTGGCTGCAAAAATGTGTCACACATGTGGTATATTTACTCAGGAGAAGTAGGGCAATGTGTTTTATGGTGTATTTTTATATATACCCATACTTTGTGTGAGAAATATCGCTGTAAACGACAACTTTTTACATTTTTTTATACAAAGTTGACAATTTACAGAGATATTTCTCTCACCCAACATGGGTATATGTAAAAATACACCCCAAAACACATTGCCCTACTTCTCTTGAGTACGGCGATACCATATGAGTGACACTTTTTTGCAGCCTGGGTGCGCAAAGGGGCCCAAATTCCAACGAGTACCTTTAGGTTTTACATGGCTGCTCACAATTTAGCCCCGCCCAAAATGCCAGAACAGTAAACACACCCTACAAATGACCCCATTTCGGAAAGAAGACACCCCAAGGTATTCACTGAGGGGCATAGTGAGTCCGTGGGAGATTTTAGCAGAGTTAGCAGAAATGGAAACTTTATTATTATTTTTTTTTTTCCTCATAAAGTGTCATTTTCCGCTAACTTGTGAAAAAAAATGAAATGATACATGAACTCACCATGCCCCTCCATGAATACTTTGGGGTGTCTTCTTTCTAAAATAGTGTGATTTGGGGGGTATTTATACTATCCTGGCATTCTAGCACCTGAAGAAACATGACAGGTGCTCAGAAAGTCAGAGCTGCTTCAAAATGCGGAAATTCACTTTTTTGCACCATAGTTTGTAAACGCTATAACTTTTACCCAAACCAATAAATATACACTTATTGGATTTGTTTTATCAAAGACATGTAGAACAATACATTTTGCGAAAAATTTATATAGAAATGTAGTTTTTTGTAAAAAAAAATTACAACAGAAAGTGAAAAATGTCATTTTTTTTGCAAAAATTTCGGTAATTTTTGATTAATAGCAAAAAAAGTAAAAATGTCAGCAGCAATGAAATACCACCAAATGAAAGCTCTATTAGTAAAAAGAAAAGGAGGTAAAATTCATTTGGGTGGTAAGTTGCATGATGGAGCAATAAACGGTGAAAGTAGTGTAGTGCAGAATTGTAAAAAGTGGCCTGGTCTTTAAGGTTGTTTAAGCTAGGGGGGCTGAAGTGGTTAAAATGAACCAGACATGGATTCCACAGGACTTGTTTGAACCTTATGCAGAATAGACATGTATACTGGCCTCACCCAACCATTATTTTAAAATAAAAAATAAAAAAACAGTTATTGGAGACTACCTTTGGCTTCACAGCCCAAAAAGGCTTCATTTCATGCAAGAATGTAACCACCAATTGTAAGTTCCCTGTCAGTTATGCAGTGCAGGGGATTGCACCTGGCAAAAATGGCAATATTTCACCCAACAATTTAAAATCTATCCTTTGCCAGACAGTATTAAACTTGGCCAGCCACAGCTGAAACCAATGATTTACGGTATTGCTATTTTGGCAATTGAATTTTACCCCAGAAAAAAAGCTATTCTTTGACGGACACTATGAAACTTGTCCAGCCACAGCTGAAACCCCAGATTTACTGTATTTCTATTTTTGCAACTGATTTTCACCCCAGAAAAAAATATATCTTTTGACGGACACTATGAAACTTGTCCAGTCACAGCTGGAACACCAGATTTACTGTATTTCTATTTTTGCAACTGTATTTCACCACAGAACAAAATCTATCATTTGCCGGACACTAGGGAAATTGTCCAGTCACAGCTGGGACACCAGATTCAGGGTATTGCAATTTTGGCAATTAAATTTCACCCCAGAAAAAAATATACCCTTTTACGGACAGATTTAAATTAGGCCTGCAACAGCTGGAACACCAGATTTACTGTATTTCTATTTTTGCTACTGACCTTCACCCCAGAAAATAATATATCCTTTGACGGACACTAGGGAAATTGTCCAGTCACAGCTGGAACACCAGATTCAGGGTATTGCTATTTTGGCAATTGAATTTCACCCCAGAACAAAATCTATCTTTTGACAGATACTATTAGAGTTGTTCAGTTACTGCCGGAACACCAGATTCAGGGTATTGATATTTTGGCAATTAAATTTCACTCCAGAAAAAAATATATCCTGTGATGGACACTATTAAACTTGGCCAGCCACAGCTGAAACCACTGATTTATGGTATTGCTATTTTGGCAATTGAATTTCACCCTAGAACAAAATATATCCTTTGCCGGACACTATTAAACTTTGCAAGCCACTGCTGGGACACCAGATTTACGGTATTGCTATTTTGGCTATTGAATTTCACCCCAGAAAATACTATATCCTATGACGGACACTATGAAACTTGTCCAGTCACAGCTGGAACACCTGATTTACGGTATTTCTATTTTTGCAACTGAATTTCACCGCAGAAAATAATATATCCTATGACAGACACTATTAAACTTGGCAAGCCACTGCTGGGATACCAGATTTATGGTATTGCTATTTTGGCTATTGAATTTTACCCAAGAACAAAATATATCCTTTGCCGGACACTATTAAACTTTGCCAGCCACTGCTGGGACACTAGATTTAGGGGATTGCTATTTTGGCAATTGAATTTAACCACTAAAAAAAATCTATCCTTTGCCAGACAGCAGACAGTATTACACTTGGCTAGCCACAGCTGGAACACCAGATTTAGGGGATTGCTATTTTGGCAATTGAATTTAACCCCTTAATAAACAATAGAAATTTCTATCCTAAGTTTATAAGGGTGACAATAAGCACAGCCAAGCCCCTGATGTAGGATATAGCAAAAAAAAAAAATAGTGTTGATGGATTGATGGACTTGGTGGCAGCTCCAGGAACATGGTCTGGGACCGCATATTCTATCTGTATGTAAGTAATAGCTGTGACATCTTTCCCTATTGAATTTAATGATAGTATGCATTTTGTACTGACTGAGCATACATATTCTTTTTAGGCCTCTTGCACACGAACGTGTGCGCCCGTGCCCGTATTGCGGACCTCATTTGTGGATCCGCAATACACGGGCACCATTCCATGCCCATTCCCCATCACAGATGCGGACCTATTCATTTCAATGGGTCCACAAATCCGGAGATGCGGAATTGTGCGGAATGGTGCGGAACGGAATGACGGCTGCCCCACGGTCGGTGCCCGTGCATTGCTGACTGCAATTTGCGGCCTGCAGCACGGGCACAGGGCACACACGTTCGTGTGCAAGAGGCCTTAGAATCATACAGCAGGACAAATATATCTCTACTGGTCAGCAGCACCTTATGTATCTAGCCTGGAGCTAAGTATCAATCTCTAAATATTTTATGATATCTGTGTATGAAAATATCCCCTGCTGAGCCTATAGTTTTAGGTGAAACGCATTGGGGTTCTTTTTGTTGGGGTTGCTATTGGTACCTGTGTAAAATCGGGGTTGCTGTTGGGACCCGTGTCAAATCTATTGAGATATAGTTGAATAATACATCTTGTATGCATTGACTTTTTTTGTTCCCCATTTTGAGGGTTTTAACAGGGATAAGCCAGGATTAGGTTCGGGGACCGGGAACCTCCACCATCAGGGGGCCGTCTTGGGATGAGGAGTTAATAGGGTGAGCTAGGTTAAGTATACCAGTCTCTACGTGATTAAATTATATCTTCCTGAACCCTCGTCTACCCTGGTAAAATGGATGTCTACTTGGGGGATTGGACTCACAAAAGAGTAATACATTTTTGCACATTTTTGTTATTCGGTACATCTGTACCCATACCCTTTGTATTACAATAAAGGTAATTTTAGAAGTCACGTTTATTACATTGATATTTGATCCCAATAACAATTGGGGATGAGTATCCAGAAAATTCCAGGAAGTTTTCTGTGCTCTGGTAGGGTAAGGTAGTTAGCTTGAAGCCTTCAGGCTGGTTCGTTTGAAGACAGCATCAGTAGTGCTCCAATATGTACTGATATTCATAACTACAAAATAATACCTACTGTCAGCCAAGATGAACAGCACTATCACGAAATAATGCTTGGAACTGAAGTAAAAGAACCCCTGAGTGAGGAATCTCCACAGATGTGTTTGATGTGCATCGCTCTGTTGCTGTTAGTGATGTATTGTAGAGGCCCCCAACAATCTGAATCCAGTCTTCTGCCTCGAGCTGTGTAATCACCATTTCTCTGAATCTCTGCCAGAATCTCCTCGTAGTTCACTTAGATGATCCACAAAATGGTGGAGGCCCACAGCAGGAACTAGAGAACCAGTGATGCCAATAAGTTCTCCGAAAGGCATTATAGACCCACATACGAATACAAGGATTTGTAATTTCAGGCATGATCAATAACATTGGTTGTGTGCATGAGATCTTATTCTGAAAAGCAAACATTTCAACAGAGGATAGATGAAAATCACCAATGGAGGTAAATATAATTATTTCTTAATATTAATTCTTACTGTTATCCACTTTATCCTCATGGTCTCCAGCTGCAAAACCACAGGAAAGTCACAATAAAGTGACAACATCGGTCCTGCTGTGCCAAGTCAGATCAGAGACATGCCTCACATTATTTATTGTGGGGATGTGGGATAAGTAAGTAATCAGTTTGAAGGTAATGAGGGGGTATTACTGTCTATAGGAGCAGTTAAAGTAGCCTTATACTTAAGGGACATCTCTTAGTACAGAGTCACTTCATGGGGGGTTCATACTGTATAGCTGCCCTCATGGGAGCATCATAACCTGTGGGCACTTAAGTAGGTTTTGCTCTGTACTTGGGTACTTAAGGAAACAACATAATATGTGAGAGGCTCTTATGGGAACATTCTACTGTAAGTGAAGCATTTAGGGGGCATTCTATTGTGTGCCAAGGCACTAAGAGTGCATCATACTATGTCATGTGCAATAAGTGTACATAATTACTATTTGAGGAGCACTAAGGAGACATTCTTATTGTGTTGGAGCATTATGGGCAATTGTTACTATGAAGGGACACCAAAGGGGTATTCCTACTATGTAATGTGCACCATTTCTGTGTGAGGGCAATAAGGGGACTAGCCTTGATTTGGTGTGTATAGTTAAGCATTGAGTGGAATTAGAGGCATGGCAAACTCTGCTAATGTTGTCCCTCTATGTTTTTTAAACGTTGGTGTATGCTTTTAAATTCTCCTTAATTTAAAATAAAAACACAGCCTAATAGGAATATATAGTGCCTTGAAAAAGTACTCGTACCCCTTGAACTTTTCCCATTTTTTTCCGCATTACACCCAAAAACTTTAATATATTTCATTGCCATTTTATGTGATAGATCAACCCAATGTAGCAATTATGTGTTAAATAAAAAGAAAATGATACATTATTTTCCAAACATTTTATAAATAAAAATCTGGAAATTGTGCAATGCAATTTGTACTCAGCAACCTGTACTTTGATACCCCTAAATAAAATCCATTGTGACCAATTGCCTTCAGAAGTCGCGCTCAGTCTCTCCAGCATGTGGAAGGTGGAATTCCTCCTAGTGGACACGTGACACGTCGCATATGAGGCGATGAGCGGGAAGGCCAAAGTTACGCTGTAGCGCAGACAGGCGAGCAGCGGTAGGATGAGAACACCGGAAGCGCACACAGACGGCCCACACTTTATGCAGCAGCTCTGACTTGTCGAGGTAGTTGTGAATGAATTTGTGCACCACCAAACTCAGCACATGCACTAAGCAAGGGATGTGCGTAAAATCGGCTAGTCCCAGAGCTGCAACGAGATTTGCCCATTATCGCACACCACCAGGCCGGGCTTGAGGCTCACCGGCAGCAACCACTCATCGGTCTGTTGTTCTATACCCTGCCACAACTCCTGTGTGGTGTGGGGCCTGTCCCTAAAAACACATGAGTTTCAGAACGGCCTGCTGACATTTACCCCGGACTGTCCTGAAGTTAGTGGTGAAAGTCTGTGGCTGACCGGATGATCAGGTGGAAGAAGAGGAGGAGGAAGCCGAGTAGGAGGCAACAGGAGGCAAAGAATGATGCCCTGCAATCCTTGGCGGCGGAAGAACGTGCGCCAAGGAACTCTCCGTCTGGGGCCCAGTCGCCACTACATTTACCCAGTTAGCAGTTAGGGAGATATAGCGTCCCTGGCCGTGCTTACTTTTCCATGTATCTGTGGTTAGGTGGAACTTGCCACAGAAGGTGTTGCGCAGTGCATATTTGATTTTATCGGATACTTGGTTGTGCAGGGAAGGCACGGCTCTTTTGGAGAAGTAGTGGCGGCTGGAAATGAAGTACTGTGGGACAGCCACCGCCATCAGCTGTTTGAATCTGTCCGTGTCCACCACCCTGAATGACAGCATTTCAAAGGCCAGTAGTTTAGAAATGCTGGCATTCAGGGCCAGGGATCGAGGGTGGCTAGGTGGGAATTTACACTTTCTCTCCAAGGTTTGTGAGATGGAGAGCTGAACGCTGCCGTGTGACATGGTGGAGATGCTTGCTGACGGAGGTGATGGTGTTGGTGGCACATCCTCTTTTTGCTGGGAGGCAGGTGCAAACGTTCCTCCTGAGGTGGAGGAAGAGGCCGAGGCAGCAGCAGAAGAGGGAGCAGAAGGGGCCTGAGCCCTTTATTGGTTTTGAAGGTGCTTAATCTACTGCAGCCCGTATCTCGCATGTAAATGCCTGATCATGCAAGTTGTGCTAAGGTTCAGAACGTTAATGCCTCGCTTCAGGCTCTGATGGCACAGCGTGCAAACCACTCGGGTCTTGTCATCAGCACATTGTGTGAAGAAGTGCCATGCCAGGGAACTCCTTGAAGCTGCCTTTGGTGTGCTCGGTCCCTGGTGGTGGTGGCCAATAGCAGGTGAAATTTCTTGGCGATGGCTGTTCTGCTTTTGAACCCTGCTCCCTCTTTTGCTACGCTGTTGGCTCGGTCTCACCACTGCCTCTTCCTCTGAACTCTGAAAGTCAGTGGGACGACCTTCATTCCATGTGGGGTCTAGGACCTCATGGTCCCCTGCATCGTCTTCCACACAGTCTTCCTCCCTGACCTCCTGTTCGGTCTGCACACTGCAGAAAGACGCAGCAGTTGGCACCTGTGTTTCGTCATCACCAGGCACACAACAAGACATTTAGTAAGGTTATCTAAGACACGCCTAGCTAGGTTAGGTTTTTCTCATTGTTTCTCTCCCTAAGGTTCTTCGGACATCTCTTGACCGTAGCCATGATCACAAGTGTAATATACCCTTTTATGGACAGAAATACACTTGGAGATGGACAGCAGCTCACACAGATATAGAGGATTTATTTTTCAGGCGTTGTATTTAGACGCTGAGTGTAATAAACCCTATTACTGATAGAAATACACTTCGAGAGGAACAGCGGAAAGCACAGATGTTTACAATTTCTATTTCAGGGATTTTATTTAACCACAGAAAAAAATCTATCCTTTTACGGACAGTATTACACTTGGCCAGCAACAGCTGAAACCACTGATTTAGGGGATTGGTATTTTGGCAATTGAATTTCACCCCTCAATAAAATATAGCAATTTATATCCTGTGTTTTAAGGTGTGACAATAAGCACAACCCCTGATGTAGGATATTGCAAAAGAAAGCCTACTATTGAACCCAAAAATGTATGTTGAACTTGGTGGCAGTTCAAAACATGTGCTGGTGCACCAAAATATCACAAAATGGCATCCGATCACCCCAGAAAAAAGTGACAGAAAACGCTCTGGGCAGCCTAAAAACCAGTGAGCAATGAACTAACAGAAGTTGAATGATTCACAGCTGTAGATCAATCACTTCATTATGTAGTTTTGCTGAGTCTTCCCTGCCTAATCTCGCCCTCACAGCAGCTGCATCCTATCCCTACACTAATCAGAGCAGAGTGACAGGCGGCGCTACGTGACTCCAGTAGTGATGTCGCAAACATAAAATTTTTAGTTCGCGAACGGCGAACGCGAACTTCCGCAAATGTTCGCGAACTGGCGAACCGGACGAACTGCCATAGACTTTAATAGACAGGCGAATTTTAAAAACCAAAGGGACTCTTTCTGGCCACAATAGTGATGGAAAAGTTGTATCAAGGGGACTAACACCTGGACTGTGGCATGCCGGAGGGGGATCCATGGCAAAACTCCCATGGAAAATTACGTAGTGGACGGAGAGTCGGGTTTTAATCCATAAAGGACATAAATCACGTAACATTCCTAAATTGTTTGGAATAACATGCTTTTAAACATCCAGTGTGTGTATACGATCAGGTATGATGTTGTATCGATCAGGTAGTGTAAGGGTTACGCCCACTTTACAGACATTGGCACACCAAACTCCCCTTTTAATGCACCGCAAACAACCACAAACAGTTCATTTGCACAACCGCAAACTCCCCATTTTCACAAGGTTGGATACCAAGCTAGCCATGTCCCGGTGATGTCATTGAAGGTTTCTTCCTCCACCCAGCCACGTAGAACACCAAGGGTCCCCGAAAGGTCAATTGAATAGATTTTTCGAACGGGGAGATGGTTAAAAAAATGCTGGCTCCCTCTCCTTTGTTTTAATCCACGGTCACTGCGTCTGCGCCGTGCAATTTACTCTCACACCCGATATGAGTGGTATTTTCTGTAGTACTATTCTCATCAATTTAATCCCTCTAACGTCCCCAATCTGGGGGCCGTTTATTGAATTGATTTTTCGAACGGGGAGATGGTTAAAAAATCGCTGGCTCCCTCCCCTTTGTTTTTATCCACGGTCACTGCGTCTGCGCCGTGCAATTTACTGTCACACCCGATATGAGTGGTATTTTCTGTAGTACTATTCTCATCAGTTTAATCCCTGTTACGTCCCCAATCTGGGGGCCATTTATTGAATTGATTTTTCGAACGGGGAGATGGTTAAAAAAACGCTGGCTCCCTCCCCTTTGTTTTTATCCACGGTCACTGCGTCTGCGCCGTGCAATTTACTGTCACACCCGATATGAGTGGTATTTTCTGTAGTACTATTCTCATCAATTTAATCCCTCTAACGTCCCCAATCTGGGGGCCGTTTATTGAATTGATTTTTCGAACGGGGAGATGGTTAAAAATCGCTGGCTCCCTCCCCTTTGTTTTTATCCACGGTCACTGCGTCTGCGCCGTGCAATTTACTGTCACACCCGATATGAGTGGTATTTTCTGTAGTACTATTCTCATCAGTTTAATCCCTGTTACGTCCCCAATCTGGGGTCCATCTATTGAATTGATTTTTCGAACGGGGAGATGGTTAAAAAAACGCTGGCTCCCTCCCTTTTGTTTTAATCCACAATCACTGCATCTGCACCGTGCAATTTACTGTCACACCCGAGTGGTGTCTTAACTAGTACTATTCCTATCAGTTTAATCCCTTTTACGTCCCATATCAGGGATTGCCTTTTTTGAAAAAAAATTTCGTCCATGTACCTTCCACTGTGGTGTCCCAATAGCGACAAATTTTTTGAAGGCCTCAGACTCCACCAGCTGGTATGGTAAAAGCTGGTGGGCTAAGAGTTCTGTCAATCCAGCTGTCAGACGCCGGGCAAGGGGGTGACTCTGTGACATTGGCTTCTTACGCTCAATCATTTCCTTAACAGACACCTGACTGTGGGCAGATGAGATGGAACTGCTGAAGGTGAGAGGTTGAGTGGCGGGTGGTTGAGAGGGGGCAAGAAGGACAGCAGTGGTTGACGTGGCTGAAGATGCTGGACCAGGAGGAGGATGGTGGCTTTGAGTTTGTGTGCTACTTGTACGCATGTGTTGATCCCATAGGCGTTTGTGATGTGAGATCATGTGCCTTCTCAAAGCAGTTGTACCGAGGTGGGTGTTGAACTTCCCACGACTCAGTTTCTTTTGGCACAGGTTGCAAATAGCATTGCTGTTATCAGAGGCAGACACACACAAAAAATGCCACACTGCTGAGCTTTGCAATGACGGCATTCTGGTGGTGGCAACAGCATGCGTTGACTGGCGTGCTGTCTGGCTGACCCCAGGTGACGATACATGCTGTCTGACTGTGCCACTAACTCCTTGCGATGACCTCCCCCTGCTTCCAACTTGTCTCCTCCTTCTCTCTGTCTCCCCTTCTGAACTTTCCCCCTCTTCTTCTCTTCGAGCAGGCACCCACGTGGCATCCGTGGACACATCGTCATCATCAACCGCTTCACTTGTATCTGACACCTCAGCAAAGGAAGCAGCAGCGGGTACATCATCATCATCATCATCACACTGTACGTCCATGTGTGTACTCCTGCCTGACTGAGACATATCCCTGTAATCTAAATCATCTGGCAATAATGGTTGCGCATCACTAATTGCATCCAACTGATGTGTAAATAACTCCTCTGACGGATCAAGTGAAGCGGCAGTGGTGGCTGTGGTGGTAGTGGTGGTGGTGGCGGCGGGCGGGAGCGTGGTAACTTGAGAGAAGGTGACCGAAGCTGAGCTGGAGGAGGATGGTGCGTCAAAGTTCTTAGCGGAAGCTGTTGAAGATTGAGTGTCCTGTCTAAGCCAGTCAACTATGTCCTCAGAATTTTTCAGGTTTAGGGTACATGGCCTCTGAACACTGGGCATTATTCCAGGGCCAGTGGAAATCACAGCACCACGACCACGACGGCCCCTGCGGGGTGGCCTGCCTCTGCCTGTCATTTTTTTTAGATAAGTGGTACTACGCGTGCTAGGTACTGTGCAACCCGGTATGAGTGGTGGGCACTGGCAGTGGGCACACTACCGTCAGTGGAAGTCGGCCTGACACACACTGGCAGCAGGCAAGCAACTGAAATTAGACTAAAGTGTAAAAATTAAATGCCTGTGCCACCCGGTATGAGTAGTGGTGGGCACTGGCAGTGGGCACACTACAGTCTGTGGAAGTCGGCCTGACACACACTGGCAGCAGGCAAGCAACTGAAATTAGACTAAAGTGTAAAAATTAAATGCCTTATTTATCGGCAAGCTACTGTGCCACCCGGTATGAGTGGAGGTGGGCACTGGCAGTGGGCACACTACAGTCTGTGGAAGTCGGCCTGACACACACTGGCAGCAGGCAAGCAACTGAAATTAGACTAAAGTGTAAAAATTAAATGCCTGTGCCACCCGGTATGAGTGGTGGTGGGCACTGGCAGTGGGCACACTACAGTCTGTGGAAGTCGGCCTGACACACACTGGCAGCAGGCAAGCAACTGAAATTAGACTAAAGTGTAAAAATTAAATGCCTTATTTATAGGCAAGCTACTGTGCCACCCGGTATGAGTGGTGGTGGGCACTAGCAGTGGACACACTGCAGTCTGTGGGCCTGCAGCTCCTCACACATGGGCAGTCCAGGCAACTGCAATATATATATGGAGAAAAAAAAAGCAGACTAATGTAGCAGCCCTAAAAATGGCTTTTTGGGGTGCTATCAGGACGCTGTCCTTACAGCAGAGATCAGATGAGTCTTTCAGGACTGCAATGAACACTGAATTCACTAGCCTAGCTATCAATTTCCCTATTAAATCAGCAGCAACTACACTCTCCCTCCTCTCACTAAGACTGCAGCTTCAGAATGAATCTAAAATGGATGCTGTGCAGGAGGTGGGAGGGTCTGGGAGGGAGGGTATGCTGCTGATTGGCTGGAATGTGTCTGCTGACTGTGAGGTACAGGGTCAAAGCTATGTTCGCCGGGAGCTGTTCGCCGGCGAATAGTTCGGGCCATCTCTAGACTCCAGCTTAAATAGAGGCTGGGACACATGCTGCACTTGGCCAATCACAGCCATGCCAATAGTAAGCATGGCTATGATGGCCTCTTGGGGCAAGTAGTATGACGCTTGTTGATTGGCTGCTTTGCAGCCTTTCAAAAAGCGCCATAGAAATCTCCGAACACCGAACCCAAACTTTTACGTAAATGTTTGGGTCCGGGTCCCGAACACCCCAAAATTCGGTACGGACCCAAACTATCCAGTTCGGGATCGCTCAACACTAGGTATGATTACCTTTTCAAGGTACTGTAGCTCCATTAGAGAACAATTGCAATTTGTTGCACTGGCATCCCGTGCCTGCTGCTGCCCTGCTTCCCTTGGCAGGCATCAGCACTGCGCTGCACACACTTATGCCGCCTGCACATAAATGTTGTGAATCCGTTCCGTGCATTGGGGACTGCAATTTGCTACCGGGAATGGATCCATTTGAGACTCATTCAACTTGAATGGGTCTGTAATCCATTCGCACCGCAAAAAAATAGAACAAGTTCTATTTTTTTGCGGTGCGCAGGCATGGACAGAAACACCAAGGAAACACTACGGAGTGCTTCCTTGGGGTACCGATCTGTACTTCCATTCCACATCTCCGTGATTGTGGACCCATTCATGTGAATGAGTCCGCATCCGTGATACGGAGTGCACACTGGCCGGTGTATTGCGGCCCGCAAAACGTTCGTGTGCAAGAGGCCTTATAACTACTTATTCTAAGATTCCTTTCTTCCCAGCCGGTGAAGGTTCTAACTGCTGTCAACTTCTGCAGGCCACAGCCTGAGATACTCTTCTAGACCTCCTGTCCTGTCTCTTAGACACACATGCCCGATCTTTGGCTGGTGGTCCTTGGATATTTAAGGCACCTTCCTTAGTGGGAGGGTACTTGAGCTTTTAGATCCGAGTTTCTAGTTTACCTGCAAAGGTATGTTATTCTGCCTGACTGTCAATGTAGCAAACATCTACCTGACAACCATATCTGATTCTCCACTAGTGTTGAGTGCGAATATTCAAATAGTGAATTTTAATCGCGAATATCGAAAATTCGAGAATTTGCGAATATTTAGAATATAGTGCTATATATTCGTAATTTCGAATATTTGTGATTTTTTTTCCATCTGAACACATGATTCCTCCCTGCTTATTGCTTGTGGGCCAATGAGGAGACAGCATTGTCAAGTTCACAACAATACTTAGTGCACCAATCAGTAATATGTAGTCAGACCGGCTAAACTAAGAAGTTGCACGTAGTGCAGAAAAAATATTCTAATTTGCGCAATCGCGAATATATTGGAGCACTCTATCTGCGTATAAAGCTATTGTAATATTCTGCCGTGCCAACCATTTCTCTCCAGTCTCAGGATAAATTCAGGAAACTTCCAGCAGCTTGAAAAATGTAGCCAAAGTGACCCACGCCTGTATTTCGCGTTACAAATTCACATTATGCGATTTTTTTTCTTTGCCGATTTTTCAAAATCAAATATTCTACCACGTATTCATGAAATATCACAAATTTGAATATTGCCCATCACTATTCTCCACCATCTGACCTGACCTTATCTTGTTCCTTTTACTGACTCATTGACTTCTGCCCTGATCCTAGACTCGTTTCTCGGGTACATTTGTATGTAGCCTATTTCAACCTTGACATTTTTCCTGGCTACAAATATTGCCTGACCCCCTTGATGCTTTACACTAGTTGTCTCTGACTCCAGTGGAATAATGTAAACTACACTAGAATTATCTCAACAGGTATCAGCTTGGTAACTCCCCTGCAGGTAAAACGCCCTTAGGTATTGCCCAAAGTCAGACCGGTTATTGGTACAGTGGGTCCACACTCCAGGTACAACTTCTCTTGTCCTTTTTCAAAGTCACATCATTGTTATTATTCCAATGTTGTTATTTTTACAATGGTTTTTGCTTTAATCCATCCATTTTTTTCCACCATTGTTTTCTTGGATTTTTTTAGTGCTATTCATTAATCAGGTGAATAGATTTTAATTTACATTATTAATGTGGCAATACGAAATATGAATACCAGTTTGGCATAGATGTGATGGCAGAGTTGCAATTGATGGTGGCATTTAAGGGGTAAATGGCGGAGATTGGAGTTACTGTCTATACTGGCTGTTACAGTGGGTTGTCAGTTGTTAGCACCATCACTAACTGATCATGGTGCAGGCACAGTACTTTTTCTCACACCATTGGGATTACTATTCCTCAGGGGGGAGGGATTAAAGACTAGAGGAATTGTTTCATTATTATGGTAGTGAACAATTACATTGTGTTTTTTTTAAATAAAACCATTAGCTATATGTATAGGGTCAAATCCAAACGTCTTCCAAGCAAGCATTACTATCCAATATAAAGTATCTATTTTGTTGCTAGGAAAGATCACATACTATACAATAGCCATTTTTTTCAACATATCATTACACTCATTTTTATGCAACCATCAAAAATAATCCTCCTCATTAACATTGTAAGCAATAATTTACCATACATATTGTAACATGTGCTAGTTAATCTTAGATTGTCCCTCTTTCTGTCATATTTATGTACTTTGGTCTGGTCTCTTAACTGTTTGAATTCCTTCACCTACATTATGCTTGCATGCATTTTTACACTTGCATTCAATGTTTTCAGAGCTGCCAAGATTTTAAAGGGGATGCTCAAGGGAAATAGAATGCTAACGGCAGGATGTTGGATGGAATCATTCCTGTCAGCTTTAGAAATGCTAGTTTCTAAAGCTGCCTTAGCAACTTGACAAGGCAGTTAAAGTAGATTCCACTACAAAAATATATCATTACAGAGTCAGAAATAGGACCTGCTGAAAATCCAGCATATAAATTTCTAAAGGCACTGATTTCAAGGTTTAGAATACCTATATCTTATCTATGAGATGAGCATATACTATACAAGGTTACTTTAGGTGTGTGGATTCCCTGATATCTTTACAATATATATAGCATAAGTTTTACTTTTTGTAAACTTATTTAAAAGTTATTTTAAAGATTTATATATATATACATATACATATAAGATTTACATATGTTTCTGTCCAAAAATATAAAAACTTTTTTCACGCAGCCCCATTCACTTCTATGAGGCCAGGGCTGCATGAAAAACTCAGAATATAGAACATGCTGCGATTTTCCCGCAACGCAAAAGTGATGCGTAAAAAACAATGCTGATGTACACAGACCCATTGAAATAAATGGGTCAGGATTCAGTGCGGGTGCTATGCATTCACGTCACACATTGCAACTGTGTGGAAAACTAGCTCATGTAAAAGGGGCCTTATACTAAGACTAGCAGATGAAACAATGGTCTTTGAATATTTTACCCCATAATTTCAAGCTTTCAGAGATTCCTTCATTAACCCCTTAAGGACACAGGGTTTTTACATTTTTGCGTTTTCGTTTTGCGCTCTATGCCTTCCAAGAGCCATAACTTTTTTATTCTTCCGTTCACATGGCCATATGAGGGCTTATTTTTGCGGGACAAGTTTTACTTTCAACGCCATCATTTAATAATGCATACGATTGTAGTGGGAAGCGGGAAAAAAATTCCAAATGGGGTGAAATTGCAAAAAAAAGCAATTTCACCACAGTTTTACGGGTTTCTAAATTACGACGTTTGATTTGCGATAAAACTGACCATTTAGTTTTATTCTACAGGTCGAGTACGAATCCGGCGATACCCAATATGTATAGCTTTTCTTGCGTTTTGATAGTGAAAAAAAATTCCAAAGTGGGAAAATTTTTTTTTTTTTTTTGTCATGCCATGTTTTGACCGCTATAACGTATTTGTATATAAGTGTATGGCGTTGTATGGGGGCTTATTTTTGCGGGGCGATCTTAACTTTTAGTTGATACCATTATGGGGTGTGTAGGACTTTTTGATCACTTTTTATTTAATTTTTTGAGGAAATGAAGCGTCCAAAAGCGGCAAATCGGCCATTTGGGCGCTTTTTCCGTTTTCTGTTACCGTATGGGAAATATATTTTTATATTTTTATACTATGGGCGTTTTCACACATTGCGACACCCATGATGTGTATTTTTTATTTTTTATTATTTTATTTTAATTTTTGGGGAAAGGGGTGATTTAAATTTTTAGGTTTTTATTTATTTTTATTTTTTTATTTTTTAATTTTTTACACTTTTATATAGATCCCATAG
Organism: Bufotes viridis; assembly: GCA_033119425.1. Classification (NCBI taxonomy): domain Eukaryota; kingdom Metazoa; phylum Chordata; class Amphibia; order Anura; family Bufonidae; genus Bufotes; species Bufotes viridis. The sequence continues at coordinate 458,771,188 of CM065589.1, forward strand.
GGACCTATATAAATCAGTTACCTGATTGCTTCTATCATAAACTCCAATACACTTGTATTGGAGTTTATGAGCTTATTTACTACTTTCCTATGAAGCCCTATTGCTAACAAGGGCTCCATAGGAAATAGTAAGTGATAGCCTCATAGCTGAATGAAAGGCTTGAGGCTATCCCTTACAGCGCTCGATTCTCCCGATCACCACTAGGGAGCCGGAGCGCTGCCGAGCTTACTTTCGGTTTTAGCGCGATGCAGATGCCGTGATCAGGATTGATCACGGCATCTGCGAGGTCAAGTGTTCGCGGTCGGCAGCGCTGCCGACCGCGATCATCAGCTGCGAGGTCAGCTACAGGAATCAGCCGGACCCCCGCAGCGATGGTGCCCGCAGCGGCCAGGAGCGGGCGCCATCTTTAGGGACTGGACACATGACGTACCCATACGTCATGTGTCCTTAAGGAGTTAAGTAATTATCTTGCATATTAACATTTTTTGGTTAGCCAATAAAAGACCACTTCTGTATTGCAGTTTATTATATCTGCAGTATAAAACTGCCAGGCTTCCTATTAGCCATGCCTCAAACAGGGTCTAATATGAGTACAATGATGGCATACCTGGTGCCTTTATTGGGCTCTCTGCTACCACTGAAACCCATTGGAACCGCATAAACAAACTACAGGGGCATCCATGGAGTGACAGAGGGAGCCCCCTCCCTCCATCTAACCTTTTCAAAGGGGTTTTCCAAGATTCTAATATCAATGAACTATCCTCAGGATAAAATATCAATATTAGATTGGCGGGGACCGCACACCTGGCACCCCGGCCGATCAGCAGTTGCGGAGGCTATGGTCTCCATGCAGCTTACCAAGTATAGTGCTTAGGCCACGTGATTGATAAACATGACACCACTGGTATAGGTAAAGGCCTCAAGGCTCACTAGAGCACTGCGGCCTCTTCAAATAGCTGATCAGTACTTGGTGACACAGATACCAGTATATGGCATCCGTCAGAGGCTTCTGTTTAACGTATACAGTAACAGCACATTCATGCAGCCAGTACAGGCATGATGTAAACCTGATTTACACACAGTTTTAAAGATGGACCATTTTTTATATTTTGTTATTTACATCGTTGAACTGGCAGGTTAGATTGTGTACTATTTCTATAGAGCAGGTTGCAATACCAATACCAAATATGGCTACTTTTTGGGGGGTTTTGTTTCAGTTTTACATAATAAAGCATTTTTGAAAAAAATGATTTTTTAGTGTCTCCACATTCTAAAGAAAGACATGACATGTCTGGTACACAGTGTTGGGGCAAAGGTCCATCTGACCACTGATACCTGGTCTGCAAAGCACGGTCAGGGCAGGTATATCACGTACACTGTGCATTGGGTAAACCTGCTGACGGCTGGCAAGCATGGAATGCGTGGCTCTGCAGCGGAGTTGGTGACACTGACATGACTTGCAGGCAGGCCTGCTGCCACCTCCTCTCCTTCTCCTACACCATTCTCTTTGCTAACCTCCTCGGATAAGTCCTCTTCTGCTGCTGCGTCTTGCTCCACATCATCAACTTAACCCCCCTGCTCCCCAGGGGCTATTCCACATTCCAGATACGACAGTGTCACGCCATCTTGGGGTTGACTTGCCTGAAAGCAGAGAGTCACACCGGACCAGCATTCCTGTCCGCCCTGAATGCACAGGTGGATCAGTGGCACAAACTGGATATCAGCAAAGTGGTGTGTGACAACGTAAGCAATCTGTTGGCGGCATTAAATTTGGGCAAGTTAACACATGTGCCGTACATGTCACATGTGTTGAATCTGATTGTACAACACTTTGTGTGTAAGTACCCAGGCTTACAGGAAGTCCTCAAGCAGGCCAGGAAGGTGTGTGGCTATTTTGGGCGTTCCTACACGGCCATGGTGCACTTTGCAACAACATGCCAGTGAGGCACTTGATTTGCAACAGCCCAACACATTGGAATTCAACACTCCTAATGTTTGACCGCCTGCTCCAACAAGAAAAAGTCATCAATGAGTATTTGTATGACCGGGGTGCTAGGACAGCCTCTGCGGAGCTGGGTATTTTTTTGCCACGTTACTGGACGCTCATGCGCAATTCCTGTAGGCTCATGCGTCCTGTTGAGGAGGTGACAAACCTAGTTAGTCGCACCGAAGGCACCATCAGCAACCTCATCCCATTTGTTTTCTTCCTGGAGCGTGCCCTGCGAAGAGTGCTGGATCAGGCAGTAGATGAGCATGAAGAGGAAGAGTTGTGGTCACCATCACCACCAGAAACAGCCTTATCATCATCACTTTCTGGACCTGCGGCAACACTGGAAGTGGAGTCAGAGGAGGAATGTGGCTTTGAGGAGGAGGAAGACCAACCACAGCAGGCATCCCAGGGTGCTCGTTGTTGTCACCTATTTGGTATTGTACGTGGCTGTGGGGAAGAACAGATCTTCAATGAGATCAGTGAGGACGAGGAACGGGAGATGAATAGCTCGGCATCCAACCTTCTGCAAATGGGGTCTTTCATGCTGTCATGCCTGTTGAGGGACCCTTGTATAAAAAGGCTGAAGGAGAACGACCTGTACTGGGTGGCCACACTACTAGACCCCCGGTATAAGCAGAAAGTGCCTGAAATGTTACCGAATTATCGGAAGTCGGAAAGGATGCAGCAGTTCCAAAATAAGTTAAAAAGTATGCTTTACACAGCGTATAAGGGTGATGGCACAGCACAACGGGAATCTAACAGGGGAAGAGGTGAAGGTAATCCTCCTCCTACCACGACCATGCTGGCAGGGACAGGACGCTTTACAGACGTGTTGTTAATGGAGGACATGCAGAGGTTTTTAAGTCCTACGCATCGCCACAGCCCTTCGGGGTCCACCCTCAGAGAACGACTCAACCGACATATAGCCGACTACCTCGCCTTAACTGCAGATATCGACACTCTGAGGAGTGATGAACCCCTTGACTACTGGGTGTGCAGGCTTGACCTGTGGCCTGAGCTATCCCAATTGGTGATAGAACTTCTGGCCTGCCCCGCTTCAAGTCTCCTGTCAGAAAGGACCTTCAGCGCATTATGAGGTATTGTCACTGACAAGAGAAGTCGCCTAGGTCAAAAAAGTCTAGATTACCTCACCTTTATTAAGATGAATGAAGCGTGGATACCGAAGGGACTGACAGTGGGGAATACATTTGACTAAAAAAGGCCTGATGAGATGCCTTGGGCTAAAAATGGTCCCCACCCTGCTGTATTTAATCTCTGCATGCCGGATGACTTGCGTGACTTCTCCGCCACCAACTAGGGTTCAATCCGCAATGTTTAAGTACACTTTCTGCCTGGAAAACATCAATTTTTCCCCACAGCAGCGTCTGCAATAATACCAAATTTTTCAGGCATGTGTACATGCCTAATGTTTCTGGCTTCTGGTGCTGCACTGTGGCTGCAAAAACAAAACAAAACAAAAAAAGGCACATACATGTGTCAATTCTCCTTTGAGATTGTTACCTTGTTGTGGTGAAGGGGCTTGCGTATCACAATGAAGCAATCACCTCTATGAGTGTGTTGGCAATGTTGGCACACCCCAGATGATTGTGATTTGTGAACAGACCAAAATTGATCGGCGGGATAATTTTTCATAGAAAAAACATCTTCATCTAAGGTGATCATTAAAGCCTACTAGGCCAACAATGGGCCCACACTGCAGAATCATTGTTTTCTGGGTCACTTAACTGTAGAGATGTCCCGAACTATTCGCCGGCGAACATTGCATGTTCGCGTTCGCCGCAGCGGGCGAACATATGCAATGTTCGATTCGCCCCCTACACTTTATCATTGAGCAAACTTTAACCTTGTACCTCACAGTCAGCAGACACATTCCAGCCAATCAGCATACTCTCCCTCCCAGACCCTCCCACCTCCTATCAAAAAGCAAGGACAGCATCCATCTTAGATTCATTTTGAAGCTGCAGTGTTAGTTACAGCAGGGAGAGTGCTGCTGAATTAATATAGGGATTCTATTGAAAGAGTTAGCTACTAGTGTTCTGTGTCCACTCCAGTCCTCAAAGACTCATCGGCCTCTTTCACACGAGTGTGTCCGGATTAGGCACCATTCACACGATCGTAGTCTGTTGCAGATCCGCAAATTGCGGATCCACAACACACCGTGCGGCACTCCCTATAGAGATGCCTATTCTTGTCCGAAGGCTGTGGACAAGAAGAGGACATGCTCTATCTTTTGTGAGATTTCACAAGTAAAGCCTGCGATTGCTTTCAGTTGTTCAGTTTTTTCTGAGCAGGTGCAATGCATTTTGATGCGTTTTTCACACGCGTGATAAAAAAATTAAGGTTTACAAACAACATCTCCTAGCAACCATCAGTGAAAAACGCAACGCACCCGCACTTGCTTGTGGATGCAATGCCTTTTTCACGCAGACCCATTCACTTCGATGTGGCTAGGGCTGCGTGAAAAATGCAGAATATAGAACATGCTGTGATTTTCACGCAATGCACAAGTGATGCAGGAAAAAAAAAAAACGCTCATGTACACAGACCCATTGAAATTAATGGGTCAGGATTCAGTGCGGATGCTATGCGTTCACGTCACACATTGCACCTGCGTGGAAAACTCGCTTGTGTGAAAGGGGCCATCTGCTGTAAGGACAGCGTCCTGACAGCATCCCAAAAGGCCCTTTTTAGGGCTGGTACATCAGTCTGCTTATATATATATATATATATATATATATTGCAGTTGCCTTCCCGTATGTGAAAGGCCGCAGGCCCACAGACTGTACTGTGTGCACACCGCTCATATAGGGTGGCACAGTATCTTGCAGGGTGTCACTGTAAATTGCACTGCGCATCTCCTGGTTCGTAAAATATATTCACTACACCGGCCATGGCCCTGATAAGGGACAAAGCAGAGATTAAACTGATAGGAATAGTACTTAGTTAATACTAGTTGCATTGGTGGCAAATTCTATTGCAAGTACCCAAAATTTGAAGGAAGCGGACAGAGCAAGCTTTTTTCTCTATCTCCCCATGCAAGGACTTAATTCAATACACGTCTCCTGATGGGGGACTTAACAAAGATTAAAATGGTAAGAATAGTAGTTCACACTATTTGTATTGGTGGCACAGTACATTGCGCGGCGCACGCACAGTGTCCCAAATTGAAAGTAAGAGGACCGACCAATCATCTTTTTCCATCTCCCGGTTCCTAAAATCTATTTAATACACCGGCCCCGGATAGGGGACAAAATAGAGATTGTGTGCTTGTATTTGGGTGGCTCACTTAGGGTGAATTAATGACGGGTGCTACTAGTCCTATTGGGTCTCACCCAACCCTTTTGGATAATAGGTATTCAATACAGAAAATTAGGACGAGCACTCCTTACATTGGTCCATATGGAGAACAAAAAATGATATATTTTTTTGAAAAATAATAAATTTTTTGAAAAAATTGATACACTTTATTATCCCATATTTATACAACAATAAATTAAAAAATATACAATAAAAATATACAATAAAAATTAAAAATTAATATTCTGGCTGGTGTGGCGTTTAATGATGACCGTAAATCCCTAGTCCATCATTTCACCACATCATATCAGAACACTATTGAAGTAAACCACTTTAGATATACTGCACAGTTATATGTTATGTTGAATCCTGATTGGTACGGTAATTTAATGGTAACCGTATTGACCTAGTCCACCATTCCACCGTCCCATATCAGAGCATATAAACACATTGAGTCCACTGTTTAACGTGAAGATCCTCAGTACTTCCCAGTGTACTGTGCGGTTATAGGTCTGAATTATCTCCAATATGATTAGTTGATATTCAAGTTCGCAATTAATCCTTTAGGTCAGGTCCCAATAATTCAGTTTGTGTGACCAAATTCATCAGTATTCACGCCGCTATTTCATACTTAAATTGGATTTGAAATATTACTATATGCCCATAATATCTGCGGTACTCCAGTTTAATTATGTTGTATAGTAACACTGCAGTATAATGTCCTTTTTAAATTAAGTTCTTAATACTGTATTGTATAGTGAATTATACTTTCATTCATTTCGGTACCTTATCTTCTTGAGGTTGCCGGCAGCCGCTGCATCCACTGGCGTCCCACGTGGTGTCAGCACCCGGAGTGTCTTACCTCATGTAGTGTAGCTGTACGGGCTTGCAGTGTGCCGGAGGATAGCTGTACGGGCTTGCGATGTGCCGGAGGATAACACCGCTTGCTGGAAGATTACCAGTGTTCCTTCGGAGCGCTCCTTAATGTAATTTGCGGGGTCTTCTTACCAAACGCGTTTCGGGACTAACATGTCCCTTCCTCAGTGGTGAAGATCCCCGCATATTCTCAACTACTTTATAGATTCCGTTTCCGTCTTGCGGTGGTAAGAAACAAAGAAAGAAATCCTGGATTGGATCATATGTCATATATTGTCCCGCACATCATATGCATGTATTCTCTCATAAGTGACAAGCTAAATACTCATAATAAACATGAGTGTATCATAATAAGTCCAATATAGTACAATAGGAATAAAAAAATGGTAAAAGATGGATAAAAAAGTGAATAAAAGATAAAAAATAAAAATATACATATGGAATTCCTCATATAATATTCAATATTGCCCGAAAATTACTTGCAGAATCAATTTAATGCCTTCACTATGAAATAAGATGTCTGAAGGCATTAAAAAGATTCTGCAAGTAATTTTCGGCCAATATTGAATATTATATGAGGAATTCCATATGTATATTTTTATTTTTTATTTTTTATTCACTTTTTTATCCATCTTTTACCATTTTTTATTCCTATTGTACTATATTGGACTTATTATGATACACTCATGTTTATTATGAGTATTTAGCTTGTCACTTATGAGAGAATACATGCATATGATGTGCGGGACAATATATGATATATGATCCAATCCAGGATTTCTTTCTTTCTTTCTTACCACCGCAAGACGGAAACGGAATCTATAAAGTAGTTGAGAATGTGCGGGGATCTTCACCACTGAGGAAGGGACATGTTAGTCCCGAAACGCATTTGGTAAGAAGATCCCGCAAATTACATTATGGAGCGCTCCGAAGGAACACTGGTAATCTTCCAGCAAGCGGTGTTATTCTCCGGCACATCGCAAGCCCGTACAGCTACACTACATGAGGTAAGACACTCTGCGCGCTGACACCACGTGGGACGCCAGTGGATTCAGCGGCTGCCGGCAACCTCAAGAAGATAAGGTACCGAAATGAATGAAAGTATAATTCACTATACAATACAGTATTAAGAACTTAATTTAAAAAGGACATTATACTGCAGTGTTACTATACAAAATAATTAAACTGGAGTACCGCAGATATTATGGGCATATAGTAATATTTCAAATCCAATTTAAGTATGAAATAGCGGCGTGAATACTGATGAATTTGGTCACACAAACTGAATTATTGGGACCTGACCTAAAGGATTAATTGCGAACTTGAATATCAACTAATCATATTGGAGATAATTCAGACCTATAACCGCACAGTACACTGGGAAGAACTGAGGATCTTCACGTTAAACAGTGGACTCAATGTGTTTATATGCTCTGATATGGGACGGTGGAATGGTGGACTAGGTCAATACAGTCACCATTAAATTACCGTACCAATCAGGATTCAACATAACATATAACTGTGCAGTATATCTAAAGTGGTTTACTTCAATAGTGTTCTGATATGATGTGGTGAAATGATGGACTAGGGATTTACGGTCATCATTAAACGCCACACCAGCCAGAATATAAATTTTTAATTTTTATTGTATTTTTTTTATTGTATATTTTTTAATTTATTGTTGTATAAATATGGGATAATAAAGTGTATCAATTTTTTCAAAAAATTTATCATTGTTCAAAAAAATATATCATTTTTTGTTCTCCATATGGACCAATGTAAGGAGTGCTCATCCTAATTTTCTGTATAAAATAGAGATTATACTGGTAATAACAGATTTTTTTTTATAAAGAAAAATTGGACAGCCTCTGCGGAGCTGGGTATTTTTTGGCCGCGTTACTGAATGCTCATGTACAATGGCTGTAGGCTCATGCGTCCTTTTGTGGCGGTGACAAACCTGGTCAGTCAAACCCAAGGCAACATCATCGACCACATCCCATATGTGTTTTTTCTGGAGCGTGCCCTGCGAAGAGTGCTGGATCAGGTCGTAGATGAGCATGAAGTGGAAGAGTTGTGGTCACCATCACCACCAGAAGCAGCCTTGCCGTCGTCGATTGCTGAACCTGCGGCAGAGAGAGGAGTCTGAAGAAGAGGAGTCAGAGGAGGAAGGTGGCCTTAAAGAGGTGGAAGACCAAACACAGCAGGCATCCCAGGGGGCTTGTTGTCACCTTTCGGGGACCCTTGGTGTTGTACGTGGCTGGGTGGAGGAAGAGACCTTCAATGACGTCAGTGAGGACAAGGAACGAGACATGGCTAGCTTGGTATCCAACCTTGTGCAAATGGGGAGTTTGCGGTTGTGCAGATGGACTGTTTGTGGTGCGTTAAATGGGGAGTTTGATCTGTCACTGTGAAGCGGGTGTAACCCTTACACTACCTGATCGATACAACATCATACCTGATCGTATACACACACTGGATGTTTTAAAGCACGTTATTCCAAACAATTTAGGAATGTTAGGTGATTTATGCCCTTTATGGATTAAAACCCTACTCTGCGTCAACTACATCATTTTCCATGGGAGTTTTGCCAGGGATCCCCCTCCGGCATGCCACATTCCAGGTGTTAGTCCCCTTGAAACAACTTTTCCATCACTATTGTGGCCAGAAAGAGTCCCTGTGGGTTTTAAAATTTGCCTTCCTATGTTCGTGAACATTTGGGGAAGTTTGCATTCGCCGTTCACGAAAGGAAAATTTTATGTTCGCAACATCTCTATTGTAAAGTAGGATTAGGTTATAAAAAAAAAAAAAGTATCACAAGCTCTAAACATCTCATGGAGCACTGTCCAATCTGTTATCCAAAAATGTAAGAAGTATTCCACAACTGCAAATGTACCAGGACATGGCTGTCCACCTAAACTGACAACTCAGGAAAGGAAAGTACTAATTAGAGGAGCAGCCAAGAGGTTCACTCTGGTCACTTTGGAGGACTTTTAAACATCCATAACTTAGATGGGAGAATCTGTCCACAGGACAACTATTAGTCTTGCACTCCAGAAATCTGGCCTGTATGGAAGAGTGTCAAGAAGTGGCCACTTTTCAAAGCAAGTCATAAGAAGTGCTATTTGCAGTTTGCCACAAGTCATTTAGGGGACACAGCAAACATGTGGAAGTAGGTGCTCTAGTCAGATTAGACCAAAGGCAAACTTTTTGGCCTAAATGCAAAATGCTGTGTGGCGGAAAATTAACACTGCACATCACCCTGAACACACCCACACCATCTATGGCAAAGCAGCAGAGAAACGGAAGAAAGACGGGAGACGGCACGTGCACATAGAGCGTGCCATCTACTCATACAGCCGATCGGTGGGGTGCTTGGTGTCGGACCCCTGTTGATATGATATTGATGACTTATGAAGCCTGGACAACCACTTTAACTCTTTATTAGAGATCCACCAGGTCACTACACATACTCTTCAGTATAGCAGCATCGGATCAAATCATCTTGACATGTAGTAACAGCATAGCCTTGACACAAAACAAGCACAGCAGGGGAACCAGGAACAGAAAAGCAGTTGAAGAAAATGCTCAAATGGCTGATGGAAATAGCCCTCTAATGGTACATATACTGCGTCTAAAATACAAAATTTAAACAATAAAATTGGAAATTTATAGATTATTTATTCCATGTACATACAGAGTTCCATACTTAACATAACAGTCATATTTGCTGTCATCTAGTTTTTCCAGTACTAAGTAAGACCTCTGTGTATTGTAGTAATAGAGTGCAGGCACATACTTGGTTTTACTAGTGGTTTTATTTTATTTAGATGATTTTTTAATTGGATTACTCTGTGTCAAAAACGAATTTATATTTTACAGACTTGTTCATAACAGCAGAGCTGAGCAATGGAAAAATAGTATGCATAATATCCAGTACCCAAGTCTCTTTCGGTTTACTATATTTTTAGTACTAGAATAAAACACACATTAGGCTTGTTGAGAGGCACTGTTGAAAGGCTGCCAGAATCACTTAATAAAATGTTATGGAGCATTCCCATATGAAACCTTTCTTTCTTTTTTTCTAAATGGCAGTACTGTATAGATATATGTATGCTCTCTGGCAGTTTTGACATCTGTAGTCTGGTTTAGGATGAGGACAGGATGATTAAGCACTCTCTTGGGCAATAAACAAAATGTGTCATTTAGCTTTCCCTGCTCAGCATTTCACCGTCTATACTCTAGATAGTCTTAATAACAAAAATGTGCGTGTGTGTGTGTTTTCTTGATAATTAAGAGGGGAAAATATGTAATTACAAAAGTAACACATTGTATCATTTTAGAGACATTTTAGTGATATTATCAAGTTAAAGCCTCCATTGTTTCTCTAGAATGAAAATCTATGCCTGTGATGGCTAACCTCCGGCCCTCCAGCTGTGGTAAAACTATGATTCCCAAAATGCACACTTGCTTGGCTTTTCTCAGAACTCCATAGAAATGAATGGAGCATGCTGGGAGTTATAGTTTCACCTCAGCTGGAGTACTGGAGGTTAGCCATCACTGCTCTATGTGGTTATTTAGAATATTAATCCTAAAGAAACAGGAATTACAGCTCATTCTGGAGCATAAAGGTGGATTTATACTGATCGATTTTCCAGGCAGATTATCGGGAATGACCGTTCCTGCAAATGCTTGTTCCCGACAATCTGCCCTTCTAAATGTGCTGCCGAGCCTGTCGTTCTTGCAGACACACCAATCATTGTTTCTGGGCAGCAGATAGTGCTGTCTAATCGGCTGTAACATTGTACGGTGTAAACTTGCATTAACCTCTTCCTGACTGCCATACTGCTATATAGGTTGGCTGTTGAGGCTTCAAAGAGCGAAGCGGGCACCATAGCCGCAGGGTGCCTCCTCTTTCATACTGCAGGCACCCACAGCTAATGTCCGCGACCTTCAGATGCCGGAGTGTCCTGTTTGACAGGAGGCTGCTGCATAATAAGTTTTATGGAGCCCCTGCCTGTAGCAGGACTCCATAGAAATACAAGAAATACAGTAAAACCCTAATGGACTCCACTGCCAATGCATTGGAGTCTATGAGAAAAGCAATCCAATGATTGCTTGTTATAGTTCCCTATGGGAACTATAAAAAGAAGTGTAAAAAAATGTTTTTATAAATTGAAATAAATAAATAAATCACCGCTTTCCCCCCCCAAAAAAAAACATAAAAATAAAAAATACACATTATAGGTATCCCAGCGTACAAAAATGCATGTACTATTAAAATATAAAAAATATAATCCTATACAGAAAACAGAGAAAATTGCCGATTTGTCATTTTTGGTCGCTTCTCCTCCCACAAAAAAATAAATAAAAAGTGATCAAAAAGTCGTACACACCCAAATGGTATCACTGAAAAGTAAAGATCAACCCACAAAAAATGAATCTTCCCATAGCTCCGCATACATACAATACAAAAAAGTTATAGGGGTTAGAATATGGAGACTTTTTTTTTCAGTATAAAAATGCAATCAAAAATATACATATGTGGTATTGACGGATTCGTACTGACCTGGAACATGAAAGTTACTGGTCAGTTTTATGGTATAGGGAAAGCCGTAAAAACATAACCCCAAATAACAGCTGTGTTTCCAATTTTACCCCATTCATTATTTTATCCCGCTTCCCACCACATTGTATGCAACCATCAATAGAGCAATTTTGAAAAGCATCTTGTCCTGCAAAAAACAAGCCCTCATACAGCTATGTGAACAGAAAAATAAAAAAAGTTTTGACTTTGGGTGGGCTGGGAGTAAATAATGAAAACGAAAAAATGGCAAATCATCCGGTCATGAAAGGGTTATGGAGTGTATTAATTTGCCCCGTATACAAAGGTCAAGCTCAGTACTATCATTACCTTAAGCCTTTCAAGCCCAGAGTTTTATTTTTATTTTGCATTTTCTTTTTGCGCTCCCTTCAACTTTTTTATTTGTCTGTTCACATAGCTGTATGAAGGCTTGTTTTTTGCGGGACAAGTTGTACTTTCCAATGCCACCATTTAATATTGTATATAAAGTAGTGGGAAGCAGGAAAAAAAATCCAAATGTGGTGAAATTGCAAAAAAAAAGCAATTTCACCACAGTTTTACCGGTTTTTAAATTTTGACTTTCAAGGTGCAATAAAACCGGCGATATCTAATATGTATAGTTCTTCTTGTGTTTTGCTAGTGATAAAAAAAAGGTGGTTAAATTCTATTTTATTTTTTTTTCACCATATTTTCACCCCAATAATTTTTTGTTATTATGAGTACGAAGCTGTATGGGACCCCGTTTGCAGGGAAATCTGAACTTTTAGTTCTTTTATTTTAATTTTGGAAAAAGCGAGTGATTTGAATTTTTGTATTTTTTATTTTTTTATTATTTTACACTTTTATATAGTTCCTATAGGGAACTATAACATGCAATCATTAGATTGCTATTCTCATATACTCTAATGCACTAGCATTGGAATATATGAGAAAATTGCTTGTTTCCTATGGAGCCCTATTGCAGGCAAGGGCTCCATAGGAAATACTTTTCAGCAGCCTAGTTTTATTCATAAAGACCGAGGTTGCAGCATACAGGCTCCAGCTCCTCCAATCGCCACACGGGGGAGACGGAGCACAACCAAAAGTTTCACTTTCAGTTTTCAGCGCTCAGATGCCACGGTTAGGATTGACCACGGCATCTGAGGGGTTAAATTTCCATGATTGGCATTACTGCCGGTTGCGGACATGAGAAGCGGGTGTCTACTAAAAGAAGCAAGAGGCCACCTGCGGGTATGGTGCCTACAGCGAGCAGGAGCGAGCGCAACCATCTTTAAAGTCCTGCCCAATGACGTAGATCTGCATAATTTGCCGTGAAGGGGTTAATGAAAAATCACATACATGTATCAAGATCGTGCCATGTAATTGGTGCTCACACCATTTACAGTCCATGTCAGCTATAATAGCCAGATTGGAGTTATATCATCAGTCAATACTGACCTCAGCATGTAAATTCTCATATTTAGGGAGAGCACACCCTCTATCAGGGTAAAATTGGCATCATCATATTAGACACACACAGATAGCAGATCTGGAGAGTGTTCTTTAGGCTCTTGGCTGCCATAGGAACCTACCAGCTTTCTGTTATAGTGCCGATGAAAGAACGTCCAGACAGTCAGGACTTATCTTAGGGCTGTATTAAACCAACAGAATATCTGACAGATTTTCTGCCTAATGATTGGTCACATGGTCCAATCACCTGCTTCCATCATGGAAGCAGGTGATTGGACCATGTGACCCAGTGACATCACTGAAGGTCCTTCACCACCCGCCCAGCTGAAGACAGAACAGGAGACCGGCAGCTACGCGATCAATTGGAGTAGGTGAGTTTGTTTTTTTATTATTTTTAACTCTCTATTGCCCTTTTTACTTTGCATACTCTATTGAGAATGCTATTATTTTCCTTTATAGCTATGTTATAAGGGAAAATAATAAAATATACAGAATACTCAATCCGAAACCGGACTTCAGTGATGAAGTCCGGCTTCGGATCTGGGTACCAAACATGCCAATTTTTAAAAAGCGCATGCAAAACGCATTAAAATGCTTTGCACTCACGCTAAAAAATTGTGCATTTTCCCCGCAACGCACCCGCCTCATATCCGGGCGTCAAACGTGACACTCGTGAGAAAGAGGCCTTAAAAGATTGCACCTGCATGCTAATCGTGCAGGCAGGAGGCCCTCCATAGAGAAGAAAGGGATGGTTTTTCACCATCACTGCATTCCCTATTGCTCCATAGAGAGTGTTGAACTAGCACTGTGTAGAGAGACTGCTTCCTGTTCTGATTATGTGACTGCTGAACAGTAGTCTGCATGAAGTGCTGGGTCTTATCAGAACCAGATCATCTCAGCAGTGTTGTGTAGCACTGTAGAACCTCTCTGGGGGCTGGTTTTCCCCTGTAGCTCGGGTTACTAAGGTGACACCAATACAGGAGAAATCAGAAATAAAAATAAAATGGAATATTAGATGTCCATAAAGGTCTTATATGACCTTATGGGGGGGGGGGGGGGCACAAAGTGTAAAATATTTTTTTTTTTTTTTTATAAAAACAAAAAAATAAATGAAGCTTTCAAGTGTAAAAAGCACTTTCCCATCATTAAGCCATTTATCATTGTAAAAAAAATAGGAAAAAAACAAATAGACATATTTGATATTGCTGCATCTGTCAGGTGAATGCCGTTAAAAAAAAGAAAAAAGCTCTATAAAAATATGACATGATGTACCCTGCGAGGTGAACTTCACAAAAAAAAACAGGAAAACAGGACAGCCACAAGCTTTCAAAAAATCTTATGTACCTCAAAATGATACCAATGAAAAGGTCATCTCATCCTACAAAAAAATTAGCTCCCACACAAGACCATCGCCAGGAAAAAAAAATAAAATATGGTTTTCTGAAAAGGATAATACAAAAACCTAATAGTTTTAAATGCTTTTAATATGTAAAAGTAACACTATACATCATGTGTATCTTTGTAATTGTACTGACCAGCACTATAAAGTTAACATGTTGTTTTTCCCACAGGTGCATGGTGTACCCAAAAAACAACAGCAACATTGCTGCCTTTCTTCATCCTTCTTCTGAAAAACAAAATAAAAAGTGATTAAAACATTTTATGTACCCCAAAATAGTTGCAATGATAATGACAGCCTATCCCACCAAAAATAAGCCATCACATAGCTCCAGTGAGAGTAATATAAAAAATATATTCTCAGATGGTATGCAAAAGCAACATGGCATCCGTAAACTATTCCATTAAATCTAAAATCTAAGCAACGAAAGCCAAAAGGTGGTATTTTCTTTCTGACCTCTGTGACATGACAAAACAGCAGTTTATGTCCACATTTATGTCCTTTTTGTACCCAGTAGAACCCACCTAACAATTTAAGGTGCATGATGTGTCTCAGGTGGTACAAGCTGGCCACAGCTTACTGGGCACTGATATGCCATGTGTGGAAAACTTGCATTACTGCAAACTTACTCATTAGTGCAAAATACCTGCAGTGTAAAAATGCTCCCTCCACCCCTTCATAAATAATTTGAGAGGTGTACGTAGTTTCCAAAATGGGGTCAACTATTGGAGGGTTCCACTGTACAGGGACTTCAGAGTCTCTGCAAATGTGATATAGCACCCAATAACCTTTCCAGCTAAATATGTGCTTCAAAACCCAAATGACACTTCCCTTCTGAGCCCTGCCATGTGCCCATACTGTAGTTGACGTCTATCTTCATGGCATTTCCATACTCAGTAGAAACTGCCTAACAATTTAAGAAGTGTGATATGAGGCCCAGCTATATCTGTGGAAAAATTGCAATTTTCACCTTGAACAGACCACTGCACATTAATTTCTGCAAATTACCAGTTGAATCAAGATGTTTACTCTACCTCTTTATATCTCAAAGGGTGAAATTGACAAAATGGGTGTCACTTCTTTGGGGTTGGATTTATTACTTCACTCCAGAGCCTCCATATTTCTCAACACAAGCTATATAAATAACCATATTGGGCCTCAAATCCCCATAGTTCTCTTTTACTCCTGAGCCCTGTGGTATGTCCAGTCAAAAGATTATGGTCACATGTAGAATGTTTCTAAAACCAGGATATACAACATAAAAAGAAGGCTGACTTTTCACTCTAACACACTCTAGGTACAACATATTGGGCACTAAAATGGCATACCTGTGTAAAAAGTATAATTTTCAGTTTGTACCCTCTGCTGTGCATTCGTTTTTTCAAAACACCTGGGGTGGGGTCAAAATGTGCACTACACCCATTGGTTCATTCTGTGATGGGTGTAGTTTCTAAAATGGGGCCTTCTTTATAGTTTCCTAAAATATTCCATCAAAATCAGTCCCCCAAAAACTATAAGACCCATTTCACACAAGCGAGTTTTCCGTTTGGGTGCAATGCGTGACGTGAACGTGTACCCGCACTGAATCCTGACCCATTATTTTCAATGGGTTTGTGTACATTAGCGTTTTTTTTAACGCATCAGTTTTGCTTTGCATGAAAAACGCAGCATGTTCTATATTCTGCATTTTTCACGCAGCCCTGGCCCCATAGAAGTGAATGGGGCTTCATTGAAAAACGCATTGCATCCGGAAGCAAGTGCGGATGCAATACGTTTTTCACTGATGGTTGCAAGGAGATGATGTTTGTAAACCTTCAGTTTTTTATCACGCAAGTGCAAAACGCATCACTCACAACACATTGCACTCGTGGGGGAAAAAACAGAACAACTGAACGCAATTGCAGACAAAACTGACTGAACTTACTTGCAAAATGGTGTGAGTTTTACTGAACGCACCCTGAACGCATCTGGAGACAATCCGTCAAGCTCGAGTGAAAGAGGCCGTAGTATCTTGCAGAGAGATGTGGCTTCTCCCTCTCCTCAAGCAGAGAAAGCAAAAGAACTGGCCAGCCTGATTAACTAACACTTTACCAGGTGCACCTCATCAGGACTCAGGCTAGTGGTTTAACTCTTTCCTCAGCATATGTCAGGAACCTGGGAGACACATAGACACCGTCAATTACTTCACCCTGTGAAATAACATATACTTCACCACTATATATATATATATATATATATATATATATATATTTTTTTTTTTTTTTTTTTTCACAGTAGTTTAAAGACTTGCAGGGTTACTACATTTGGGTGTGATGGAGGTGCAGACTCTGCTGGCTTGTTTTAGTAGGGGAGCGGACCCCTGCTCCAACAGCTCTTGCACTTAGAATCTTTCTAGTGCATATGTTATAGTAACTGAGCACAGGGGGACAGGAAATAAACGTGTCATCAAAGATGATTGACACATTAATTGTAGGCTGTAACCAAGGGCAAGGATTATGTACACAATGAACGGCACGTGATCGGCTAGCAAGGAAGAAATTCCAGTGTATCACGTCACCGGAAAGCTTATCACTGGCCCAGAAATTTTTAATGCAGTGTATTTGCAAAGTTGTTGCACACAAATTTCTACTACTATTTTTTCCAGAAATATTTGACAGATTATATGGTGCCAAGAGTTATCTGCTGAGTTAAATTGGCCACAACCTTCTGGACTAAATGAAATCCAACATTTTCTGGACTTTACAAATAACTATAGGCCGCAATTCTTTTTGGAGGAGGACACATCCTCCATGGGAGCAGGAATTGTCCAAACTCAGAAGACTACCTCTGGGAAGACAGTCGTGTGTTTTTTTTTTTTTTTAAAAGCTTGAGGTGGCCAGCCATAGATAACCAGCTGATGGCCTGTCACTTCAGGGTATTTAAGGCGCCATCTTCTAGGGCACGGTGCCAAAGCTTTAGTTTATCTAGCTTGCTAGTTCCTAGTGAAGGTGTTCTGGCACAGTGGTTGACACAGTTTTTCCACACTCATTGCTCGTAACACCTTTTTTATTTACACCATTCTGCTCTGATCTAAAAATGCTATCCTGACAACTATTTTAAGTATCAGTAGGCAGTAGTTTGGTCACATTCAGTCAATGTTGTTTGTAAACATTCCATTCTTTATCATGTGCGTGCAAAACGCAGTAAATTGCATTGCACCTGCGCGATAAAAACTGAACAACTGAACTCGATCACAACCAAAACTAAATGGACTTGCTTGCAAAATCTCTCAGTTTTCACTGAACACATCTGCAAGGCATCCGGACCTAATCCGCTCAGATTCGTCTGCAAGGGGCCTTACTCATCTCAAATTATCAGGTGTAATTTGTATTTATTTAACCTAAAGTAAAAGAATGGCATTAAGTCTTATAGCTGAGATTTCAAACAGCATATTTTGGAAGAATTTTATTCAAGTAATAAATTAACAAAAAATTGAGGTCTAAAAATATACTTAGAGGATACATATAAAGTTAGACAACACATCAGAAAGAGAAACACTACAAGGATGTCTGTAAACTTGAAGCAGAAGCCGTGACAAGAAAATCCTTTTTTTTTTATGAAAATGGTCACTATTTATGAACATTAAAGTCACATAGCAAATCTCTGCTATAGCTTTTATTTACAATAGTCAAAGATGATCATGCTCATATTTTAGACCTATAACTGGGTTGTCTATGACCTCAGGTTCAGCTAAAAATAAAAAATAAAAAGTATGTGAAAACTTACTTTTGAAGAATTGTATCTCTGACACTAAACTTCAATTTGCCAAGAAGAAAATTATTTGCCCTGTGAATGACTTTTCGATTTATACACCTGCAATGATACCACAGAAATTTTCCAAAAACTATTTATCATATCCCTCCCATTTCCATATACTCTTCTTGACACAATAATGTTTTTTTTTTCTAAAAACTGTAACTTAAACTAAAAAGTATATTTTCCTAAAATCGTAACAATGAATCATGTTCAGAAAAATAGCAACTACAGTAGATAGAAAAAAATATTCTATACGAGGAACCAGCAGATATGAATATAAAACAGGGGATGGTGAGGATAAAATAAAGGTTGTGTTTATTCAGATAATTATAGTAAAAAACGTGATCAATGTGGATCAATCCAAAAGTAAAAAGAAAAAAGAAAAAAAGATGGTGAAAAGGCCCTATATTAAGCTGTGAGTCCAGGAAAAATGTATAAAATAGAATTAAAATAAAATGATGGTCAATGGGTTACAATAGGTTGGGTTGAATAGAATCAATAAAAAATTGGTACATGAATCTAAAATATAATATAAGAGGAAGTGTATTTGCAGCAGTCCAGGCCCAATATGCAAGTTTAAACGATTATACAGAAGTTGTTTTCAGCGAACCAGTGCCTGGGGGCGTCCCACCAAAGGTTGGCTAGCTGGTCGCTGTTACCTCTCCTGAAGTCCGCAAGTTCCTCTATGCGGGTGTCTCTGCTCGCGTCCGTCTGTGGGCTGAGATGGTCCTCTCTAGTGGCTGCGCTGTAAATCGTTGGTGCGGCTGTGAATGGAAGGAGCTAGCAGCGCGACTGCAGGAGGATGCGATGTCCGCTTAAGCCGCTGGCTATGGAGCGGTTTGTAAGTCCGAGTGCTGAGTCTGTTTCCTCCGGTCTGTTTACATCTGGCGTTCTTGCCACTTGCAGCGATACAGCACGCGCTTTTTTTGGATGCTGTAGTTCCCGGTATTCCAATGGATAAGGGCAAGCTGATGGTGAAGGAGAGTTGGAAGCGCTTCCAGAGGGCTTGAATTACCATACACATTTCGAAGGTTCACAATACCTTCTTCATCAGTGGTGGCCCGTACATCATCCAGGATTTAAATATTCTCATCAGGTTGGATCAAAAAACCGAGATAGATCAGAAAGTTGTGAAAAGTGTTTGGAATTATCCTATTTTCCATTTCAGTGGTGCTGGCATGTAGTCCCAATGGGAGGGCATAGGTGTGTTCTTTCTTTTGGATAATATTGTTTACGTTATCTCTAGGTAGTTTTGTATAGCCACATCAGCTGGATAGTATATACACCTATATCGGGTGGGTGCTCCTAAAGTCATATTGTGTGCAGTCATAATTCCATATTTATGCAAAGATGATATCAGATAAATAAATAGATAAATAGCACTTTTGTGTCTTCTGGAATGATATTTCTGGAATCGTGTAGTATTTTGTGTATATAAATAGTGACAGGTATTCAACATGAATTCTCCAGTGTGAACAGATAAAGAGTATGTGAATTTTTGTTCATTAAAAATATATGTATTTGTGTGCTTGGAGCAATATGCATTGTTATCCCTGGATTGTGTCCAATTAATAATCATAGAGGTGAAAAATAAAAAGTGATGTTAGCAGTGTATGTGTATGTTTGACAGTTTATTTTACTGTTTATGGGTAGTCTTAATAGGTCTTCTTGGCTGTGTGTCTATATTGTCATAGCCTCCCTATTATGCTGTATGATATCTGAATAGTATGGTCTGTGTGAGGGGGGTTTGCATGGTGATACGTAGGGGTGAAGGGTCAACGTCACATATATGACCTGGGCATATGTGGTTTCTGAGTGATTGATAGGTAGGTATGCAGTTGGGAGGGTAGGTGGGAGCCCAAGCCCAAGGGGGGATAGAGGTGCTGATAAGCAGCCGGACACTCGATCCGCCATCAGTCAGGGGCCTCCCACCTAGTGTCAACAGGAAGCCAAATAGTTCCAGTTCGGCTTTTAGTCCACCTGGTGCAAGTGTGTTGAATTCAAAGATGTATTTTGATTCCACACGGGACATTTGTTTGATATAGTTTCCTTCTCTCCAGTTTTTAGGTACTTTTTATACGGCTGCAATTCTTATTTTTAGGGTCCATTTCGTCAGTCCCACATACTGTTTCCCACATGGGCATTGTATCAATCACCCCAGTGCTATTGCATGTTAAAAAGTCCCTGGAGCCAGTTGTCTGAGATCTTGGTGTGTTTTTGTTGTGGTCTAATTGAGGGGGCGATTTTAATTCTCAGATTGGGAGCTTTGGTGTAAATGATTTGGGGATGTGCAGTAATAATAGGATTTAGTAGTTTGTCCTCAAGTATGAAGTGCCAATGTTTCCATATGATCTGTTCGATCTTTTTGTATTCTGCATTAAATGGTAGGATGATCTGTGTCCCATTCCTGATGTCCTCACTCTTTTTGACAGTGGTTGTTTTACAGAAGGTCTTCCTGTCAAAATTTCTGATTTTGGTGAGTGAGTTTTCTATTTCCGATATTGGATAATTCTTTTCAATGAACATTTTTTTTTTCAGATCTTCAGCTTCAAGTTCAAAGGATTCAGTGGCTGTGCAATTCCTCTTTAGCCGTCTAAATTGGCCTGACGGAATATTGAGGAGCCATTTGGGGAGATGACAGCTCAGGAAGAGAATGTGGCTGTTCCTGGCCGTAGGTTTTTTATAGGTATAGCAGGTGAGTTTGTCTTGTCCTGTTTTAATCTGTATATCTAGGAACTCGATTTGAATCTTGCTGATGTTTGGTGTGAAACATATATAGATGGAATTGAGATTAATGTCATCCAGGAATGATGTAAAGTATTCTTTACTGCCCTTCCAGATAAAGATAATGTCATCAATGTAGTGGTGCCATAGCACCAGATCTGCCCCCAATCTCGGGGTGATGTTGTGGTCTTCCCAGTCTGCCATGAAGAGATTGGCATAACTGGGGGCAAATCTGGTGCCCATGGCTGTGCCCCTAATCTGGAGTAAATATTCAGAAGCAGAAATAGCTGTGTGTCAATATAAATTCTACTACTTAAGTTAAATATCCTATTTTTTCTTTCGGGTATGAGCTATTTTGTTCTAGTTGTCAATGACTGTATAGCAAAGACAGGTGCACTCTGCTGTAATACTAAACCCTCACACTGATGTTAAAATTGAGAGTTTAGTTTCACATATCCTACTAAGAGGACATGTCTTAAGCTCGGGCACCGCGCCAAGGTCTCTCAAGTAGTCCGAGGTCCTACCACTCACCGACCTGTGCCGTATGGGCAATACCAGGTGCCAGTGGGCGAATTACGGGAGCATAAGGCCTGACTCACAAACACCTTACCAGTAACCTCCAGCATGTAGCCATGCTTGCAATGGGAGGTGGGAGGTGCCTGTGAGCCCCACCCGAGACTGGCTGATATGGCCCAGGGCCTAACAGGTGCACCTAAATGTAGCCTGTAGATGAAAAGCAGGCACATTTAAATTGGAGTTTATACACCTCCAAACATAAGAATATACAAACCATTAGAAAACATGATGTGGTGTTAAACAGGCAGGATATGCTCAAACCCATATGCAGTTGTGCATGTATATAGGGGAGCATATCCTGCACTTGTAGTCCGTTGCTGATGGCAAAAAAACTTAACAATAGCAAAGACAGTGACTGTATATAATGATTGTACAGTCGTGGCCAAAAGTTTTGAGAATTACATAAATATTGGAAATTGGAAAAGTTGCTGCTTACGTTTTTATAATAGCAATTTGCATATACTCCAGAATGTTATGAAGAGTGATCAAATGAATTGCATAGTCCTTCTTTGCCATGAAAATTAACTTAATCCCCAAAAAAACCTTCCACTGCATTTCATTGCTGTCATTAAAGGACCTGCTGAGTAGAGATGGCCCGAACTATTCGCCGGCGAACAGTTCCCTGCGAACATAGCTTGTTCACGTCCGCCGCGGCGGGCGAACATATTCGATGTTTGCGTTCGCCCCTATACGTCATCATTGAGTAAACTTTGACCCTGTACATCACAGTCAGCAGACACATTCCAGCCAATCAGCATACCCTCCCAGACCCTCCAACCTCCTATCTAAACGCAAGGACAGCATCCATCTTAGATTCATTCTGAAGCTGCAGTTTTAGTAATTGTAAATCGCAATGCGATTAATATAACCTGTACTATTCGCATTGCGCTTCCTAATGGTTATGTTGCTAGAATATAATGAAGATAACGAATCAAAATAAAAAATGCCCAAATGGCCACTAGGGGGTTCAGATATCTTGCCTCAGAGGCAGCAGAGGTGGTTGTCATTGGTGGTAGTCATAGTCAACCATCATATACAATCAAATAGAGGCATCAAATGGATTCGCAAAGTGATTAATAATTGTAAGTATTATTCGCACTGTGATTACAATGCAGGTTATATTAATCACATTGCGAATTAAACTTAGCTCTGAGTTCCTAATGGTTGTTGTATTGCTAGAATATAACGAAGATTGACAATATAGCGCTAAATTCTCAATCTTCGTTATAATCTAGCAATACAACCATTAGGAACCTAGCTCTAAGTTGAATTCCCAAATAAGATGTCCCAAACAATTCACCGGCGGACAGTTACCGGCGAACATAGCTTGTGCGCGTTAGCCGCGGCGGGCGAACATATGCGAACATAAGCAGGGCCTTTTATTATCTTGGACCCTGGAGGGGGCTGGATGCACCTATAGAGGACACTGACCGTGTATCGTCAAGGCTGTGCCGCTATATCTTTAACAGGAAGAAACTAAATTAACTTTGCGGCCTCCCAGTTTGGCTACTTCATATTCTCCCTTACAAAACTGGCAGCACCGACCAGAGAAGTTGATATTTGAGTCATGAGGTTATGAAGCCAGTGGATTTTGACCCAGAGTTGGAATTAGCGGTCGGTGGCTCAAGGCGGGATCTGATAACCAGCTGGGAGTGTATAGCAGTTTTCCCCTCTATGTGAATGATGTATCTGTGACTGTTACTTCCGAACGCTGGATGCGAATTCAGTTCTCTATTGTCTATAAGTTTTTGTTCAACGACTTCCATAAACAACCAGTACACAGCACGGGTCCCGCATCTATTGTTTACTCTGAACATATGCGATGTTCGGTCCATCGTTGAGTAAACTTTGACCCTGTACCTCACAGTCAGCAGACACATTGCAGCCAATCAGCATACCCTCCCTACCATCTCCTGGATAGCATCAATTTTAGATTCATTCGGAAGCTGCAGTCTTATTGAAAGGAGTGACAGTGTAGCTGCTGCTGATTTAATAGGGAAATCGATAGCTAGGCTAGTGTATTCAGTGTCCACTCCAGTCCTGAAAGACTCAACAGATCTCTCCAGTCCTGAAAGACCACATTCCAGGTGTTGAAACAACCTTTCCATCACTATTGTGGCCAGAAAGAGTCCCTGTGGGTTTTATTCCTGCACATCCCCAAATCATTTACACCAAAGCTCCCTATCTGGGAATTAAAATTGCCCCCTCATAGACCACAACAAAAACACACCAAGATCTCAGAAAACTGGCTCTACTTCAAGGGGTTCTACCTGTGTAACCAATGCCGTAATTGCAGAATTACCTGTTTTAAAGAGAAAACAGATACTATTCTTTCTACAACTAACTCCTTCCTACATACAATTAAGGACTTTTTAACATGCTATAGCACTGGGGTGATTGATACAATGCCCATGCGGGAAACAGTCTGTGGGACGGACAAAAAGGACCCTAAAGATAAGAATCGCGGAACATATCAACATCATCTGAATAGGCTATATAAATAGAGTTGAGCGAACACCTGGATGTTCGGGTTCGAGGAGTTCGACCGAACTTCCCGAAAATGTTCGGGTTCGGGATCCGAACTCGACCTGAACTTCACACCGAACCCAAACCCCATTGAAGTCAATGGGGACCCGAACTTTTGGGCACTAAAAAGGATGTTGAATAGTCCAGGAAAGGGCTAGAGGGCAGAAAAATGTAGGTAAATCCCATGAAAATGTGGATAGGGAAATGAATTAAAATAAAATAAATAAAAAATTAAGCAATATCAATTGGAGAGAGGTCCCATAGCAGAGAATCAGGCTTCAAGTCACCCACCAATGGAGAAGGCCACTTTCATTTATTTAGGCCCCAGCACCCAGACAGAGGACAGAGGTCGCATAGCAGAGAATCAAGTGTCATGTCACCCACCAATGGAGAAGGCCACATTTAGATAATTAGGCCCCTTGCACCCAGACGGAGGACAGAGGTCGCATAGCAGAGAATCAGGCTTCATGTCACCCAGCATGAGAGAAGGCCACTTCCAGATATTTAGCCCACGGTACCCAGACAGAGGACAGAGGTCCCATGGCAGAGAATCAGGCTTCATGTCACCCACCACTGGAACAGGCCACTTTCAGATAATTAAGCCCCTGGCACCTAGACGGAGGAGAGTTTCATTTGACTTTTGGTTGCACCGCAATATAATGGTAAAATTAAAAAAAAGAAGTGCCCCGGAGTACAAGAATATATGGTTGAGGGGGAGGCAGTTATAAATGTCTTTTCTGCACAAGGGATGGACAGGTCCTGTGGCATCCATGCCTGGTTCATTTTTATGAACGTCATCTTGTCCACGTTGGCTGTGGACAGGCGGCTGCGTTTGTCAGTAATGACGCCCCCTGCCATACTGAATACACGTTCAGACAAAACGCTGGCTGCCGGGCAGGCCAGCACCTCCAAGGCATAAAAGGCTAGCTCTGGCCACGTGGACACTTTGGAGACCCAGAAGTTGAATGGGGCCGAACCATCAGTCAGTACATGGAGGGGTGTGCACATGTACTGTTCAACCATGTTAGTGAAATGCTGTCTCCTGCTAACACGTTCCGTATCAGGTGGTGTTGCAGTCAGCTGTGGAGTGGTGACAAAACTTTTCCACATTTCTGCCATGCTAACCCTGCCCTCAGAGGAGCTGGCCGTGACACAGCTACGTTGGCGACCTCTTGCTCCTCCTCTGCCATCGCCTTAGGCTTCCACTTGTTCCCTTGTGACATTTGGGAATGCTCTCAGGAGCGTGTCTACCAGCGTGAGCTTGTACTCGCGCATCTTCCTATCACGCTCCAGTGCAGGAAGTAAGATGGGCACATTGTCTTTGTACAACCCAGCAGTCCACACACGATAAAATGTGGTCAACTCTTCTGTCGTTGCGCAGGCACTACAGCATGTAGTCGCTCATCTGTGCCAGGCTGCCCAGAGGTAAGGACAAGCTGTCCTCTGTGGGAGGGTATTGTCATCATCCTCCGTATCCCCCCAGCCATGCACCAGTGATGGGCCCGAGCTGTGTTGGGTGCCACCCCGCTGTGAACCTGCTTCATCCTCATCCTCCTCCACCTCAACCTCATCCTCCTCATCCTCCAGTAGTGGGCCCTGACTGGTCACATTTGTACCTGGCCTCTGCTGTTGCAAAAAAACTCCCTCTGAGGCACTTCTAACAGACTTACCTCAAAGTGCTAAAAATGACCCCTCATCCTCCTCCTCCTTGTAACGCTGATAACGGCATCATCGTCAATTGCCATGTTGGTGGAGTGCTCGAAAAACAGCGCAACAGGGCACTAGTGTTGAGCGCGAATATTCGAAAAGCGAATTTTTTTAGCGAATATCGGCACTTCGCTAATTCGCGAATATTTCGAATATAGCGCTATAAATTCGCTATTTCGAATATTCGTTTTTTTTTTTTTTTAGTTATATTTTTTTCTTTCCTACTTCCCAAAAGTAGTTCTTACCTGTCCTGAGGATTCCTGGCTTCCTGGCTGCTCTAGTCAGTGCCCGTTGCCGCTTCTGCCGACTTCCGTGCTCATGTGGAGCGTCCCCATCCATGGGAGAATCTCCATATACTAAAATGTACTGTCGGATTTGAGGAATTACGTTGAAATCGCAATGCGATTAATTCAAGTTATATTAATCGCATTGCGATTACAACTTAGCACTGCTATCTTACATAGGCTAGAATTAACGAATATGGAGTATAGCTATGCACTAGCAGTGCTAAGTTGAAATCGCAATGCGAATACTTTAAGTTAAATTAATCGCATTGCGATTACAACTTAGCACTGCTATCTTACATAGGCTAGAATTAACGAATATGGAGTATAGCTAATGCTATGCACTAGCAGTGCTAAGTTGAAATCGCAATGCGAATACTTTAAGTTAAATTAATCGCATTGCGATTTCAACTTAGCACTGCTGCTATATTCCATATTCGTTAACTCGTTAATTCTAGCAAGCTGACCCATTATAAACCCAGCTCTAAGTTGAAATCGCAATGCGATTAATATAACTTGAATTAATCGCATTGCGATTTCAACGTAATTCCTCAAATCCGACAGTACATTTTAGTATATGGAGACGTTCCCATGGTGATGGGGACGCTCCATGAGCACAGAAGTTATGGTTGGCTTGGTAGAATTAGCGAATAGCGAATATGACGAATGTATTCGTCATAATACTCAAAACGAAGATAACGAAGTATTCTACATCTTCGTTTTAGCTACCTATTCGTCTCGTCATCGTCATCGCCAACTTCGCTATTCGCTAATTCTAGCAATCAAATAGGAAGGTTGACTTACAGATAGCTGTGTTAAATTCGCTATGCGATTATTATTTTTTTAATACAATAATTATATTACTTGATAAAATTATTATAAGTATTCAATTTATTAAAAAAAAAAAACGCATAGCTAATTTAACACAGCTGTCTCTATAGTCAACCTGCCTATTTGATTGCTAGAATTAGCGAGGTTGACGAAAAGGTAGCTAAAACGAAGATGTAGAATACTTCGTTATCTTCGTTTTGAGGAATAGACGAATACATTCGTCATATTCGTCATCCTCGCTAATTCTAGATATGAAACCAATAGGAAAGTAGCCTTAAGTACAAATCGCAATATGCGATTATTTAAATCGCATGTTAATCGCGATAACTAGAAAAAATGACGAATATTCGATTTCGACGAATATGAAACGAATATTCATTCGAATATTCGCGAATTTCGTCAAAATCGAATATGGCACCTGCCGCTCATCACTACAGGGCACACAGGTCTCGCATGGAGGCCCAGTCATTGGTAGTGAAGGGGTGCTGTTCCACAGTGCGACTGACCCGTGCGTGCTGCAGCTGAAACTCCACTATGGCCTGCTGCTGCTCCCACAGTCTCTCCAGCATGTGCAAGGTGGAGTTCAACGTGGTGGGTAAGGCAAGCAGAACGCTGGAAGCGTGCACAGACGGCCCGCACTTTATGCAGCAGCTCTGACATGTCGGGGTAGTTGTGAATGAACTTCTGCACCACCAAATTCAGCACATGCGCCAGGCAAGGGATGCGCGTCAAACCGGCTAGTCCCAGAGCTGCGAAGAGATTTCACCCATTATCACACACCACCAGGCCGGGATTGAGGCCCACCGGCAGCAACCACTGGTCGGTCTGTTGTTCAATACACCACCACAACTCCTGAGCGGTGTCGGGCCTGTCCCCCAAACATAGGAGTTTTAAAACGGCCTGCTGACGTTTACCCTGGGCTGTGCTGAAGTTGTTGGTGAAGGTGTGTGGCTGACTGAATGAGGAGGTGGAAGCAGAGGAGGAGGAAGCAGAGTAGGAGGAGGAGGCTACAGGAGGCAAAGAATAATGCCCTGCGATCCTTGGCGGCAGCAGAACTTGCGCAAAAGAACTCTCTGCCTGGGGCACAGCCGCCACTACATTTACCCAGTGTGCATTTAGGGAGATATAGCGTCCCTGCCCGTGCTTACTGGTCCACGTATCTGTGATGTGGTGGACCTTGCCACAGATGGCGTTGTGCAGTGCACACTTGATTTTATTGGATACTTGGTTGTGCAGGGAAGGCACGGCTGTCTTGGAAAAGTAGTGGCGTCTGGGAACAACATACTGTGTGACAGCCATCGCCATCCGCTCTTTGAAGCTGTCTGTGTCCACCAGCCTGAATGACAACATTTCAAAGGCCAGTAGTTTAAAAATGCTGGCATTCAGGCCCAGGGCTCGAGGGTGGCTAGGTGGGAATTTACGCTTTCTCTCCAAGGTTTGTTAGATGGAGAGCTGAACGCTGCCGTGTGACATGGTGGAGATGCTTGGTGACGCAGGTGGTGGTGTCGGTGGCACATCCTCTGTTTGGTGGGCGGCAGGTGCCAACATTCTTCCCGAGGCGGAGGAACAGGCCGAGGCAGCAGCGAAGAAGGGAGCAGGGGGAGCCTGAGTGAGTTCTTTGTTTTTAAGGTGTTTACTCCACTGCAGTTCATGCTTTGCATGTAGATACCTGGTCATACGGGTTGTGCTAAGGTTCAGAACGTTAATGCCTCGCCTCAGGCTCTGATGGCACAGCGTGTAAACCACTCGGTTCTTGTAGTCAGCACATTGTTTAAAGAAGTGCCATGCCAGGGAACTCCTTGAAGCTGCCTTTGGGGTGCTCGGTCCCTGGTGGCGGTGGCCAGTAGCAGGCAAACTCTCTTGGCGGCGGCTGTTCTGCTTTTGCCCCCTGCTCCCTCTTTTGCTATGCTGTTGGCTCGGTCTCACCACTGCCTCTTCCTCTGAACTATGAAAGTCAGTGGGACGACCTTAATTCCATGTGGGGTCTAGGACCTCATCATCCCCTGCATCGTCTTCCACACAGTCTTCCTCCCTGACCTCCTGTTCGGTCTGCACACTGCAAAAAGACGCAGCAGTTGGCACCTGTGTTTCGTCATTATCAGAGACGTGCAGACTCTGATGAGGTGGTATTCCCATGTCCTCCTCATCAGGAAACATAAGTGGTTGTGCATCAGTGCATTCTATGTCTTCCTCCACTGGGGAAGGGCTAGGTGGATTCCCTTGGGAAACCCTGCCAGCAGAGCCTTCAAACAGCATAAGAGACTGCTGCATAACTTGAGGCTCTGACAGTTTCCCTGATATGCATGGGGGTGATGTGACAGACTGATGGGCTTGGTTTTAAGGCGCCACCTGTGCAATTTCTGCAGAAGACTGGGTGGGAGATAATGCTGTAAACGTGCTGGATCCACTGTCGGCCACCCAATTAACTAGCGCCTGTACTTGCTCAGGCCTTACCATCCTTAGAACGGCATTGGGCCCCACCAAATATCGCTGTAAATTCTGGCGGGTACTGAAACCTGAGGTAGTTGGTTCACTAGGACGTGTGGCTGTGGCAGAATGGCCATGTCCTCTCCCAGCACCAGAGGGTCCACTAACACCACCACGACCGCGTCCCATACTAGATGTTTTCCTCATTGTTACCGTTAACCAAGAACCATAATAAGAAAAAAAAATATATTTATATAAACAATGTATTGATTTCAATTTCAGTCCTTTTTTTACAGGCACCTTACACTATCTGCCTATTTATGTACCGTATTACACTAATCCAGGCACAGCAGTAACCACTGATTTAGGGGAATATCACTTGAAGGCCTAGTATTTAGACCCTTGATGAAAGGTATCCTTTTATGGACAGATTTACACTTGGAAATGCACAGTAGCATGTGGAAAAATATGTAGGATTATGCCTTCAGCAATTGTATTTTAACACTTTGTGTAATATACCCTTTAACGAAGAGAAATACACTTGGAGATGCACGGTAGCGTGTGAAGTTATTGAGGATGACCCTCTAGGCACTTGTATATACACCTTGAGTGTAATATAACCTTTTACGGACAAAAATACACTATGAGATGCACAATAGTGCGTGCAGATTTACAGGATTATGCTTTCAGCAATTGTAATGTAACACTTTTTGTAATATACCCTTTTACGGAAAGAAATATACTTGGAGATGCACACTGAGTGTAATGTACCCTTTTACAGACTGATTAACACTTGTCCTGCAACAGCTGGAGCACCAGATTCAGGATATTGCTATATTGGCAAGTGAATTTCACCCCAGAACAAAATCTATCCTTTGACGGATACTATTACACTTGTCCAGTCACAGCTGGAACACCAGATTTACGGTATTGCTATTTTGGCAATTGAAGTTGACCCCAGAACAAAATATATCCTTTGCTGGACACTATGAAACTTGTCCAGTCACAGCTGGAATACCAGTTTTACTGTATTTTTATTTTTGCAACTGTACTTCACCCCAGAAAATAATATATCCTTTGACGGACACTAGGGAAAATGTCCAGTCACAGCTGGGGCACCAGACACCAGATTCAGGATATTGCTATTTTGGCAATTAAATTTCGCCCCAGAAGAAAATATACCCTTTTAAGGACAGATTTAAACTAGGCCTGCAACAGCTGGAACACCAGATTCAGGGTATTGCTATTTTGGCAATTGAGTTTCACCCCAAAAAAAATACCCTTTTACGGACAGATTTATACTAGGCCTGCAACAGCTGGAACACCAGATTTACTGTATTTCTATTTTTGCAACTGTATTTCACCCAGAAAATAATATATCCTTTGATGGACACTAGGGAAATTGTCCAGTCGCAGCTGGAACACCAGATTCAGGGTATTGCTATTTTGGCAATTGAATATCACCCAGAACAAAATCTATCCTTTGACGGATACTATTAAACTTGTTCAGTCACAGCTGGAACACCAGATTCAGGGTATTGCTTTTTTGGCAATTGAATTTCACCCCAGAACAAAATCTATCCTTTGACGGATACTATTAAACTTGTTCAGTCACAGCTGGAACACCAGATTCAGGGTATTGCTATTTTGGTAATTAAATTTCACCCCAGAAAATAATATATCCTGTGATGGACACTATTAAACTTGGCCGGCCACAGCTGAAACCACTGATTTATGGTATTGCTATTTGGGCAATTGAATTTCACCCCAGAACTAAATCTATCCTTTGCCGGACACTATGAAACTTTGCCAGCCACTGCTGGGACACCATATTTACGGTATTGCTATTTTGGCAATTGAATTTCACCCCAGAAAAAAATATATCCTTTGCCGGACACTATTAAACTTGTTCAGTCACAGCTGGAACACCAGATTTACGGTATTTCTATTTTTGAAACTGAATTTCACCCCAGAAAATAATAAATCCTTTGCCGGACACTATTACACTTGTCCAGTCACAGCTGGATCACCAGATTTACGGTATTGCTAATTTGGCAATTGAATTTCACCCCAGAATATTATCTATCCTTTGCCGGACACTATTAAACTTGGCCAGCCACTGCTGGGACACCAGATTTAGGGGATTGCTCTTTTGGCAATTGAATTTCACCACAGAAAAAAAAAAATCTATCCTTTGCCAGACAGCAGAAAGTATTACACTTGGCTAGCCACAGCTGAAACACCAGATTTAGGGGATTGCTATTTGGCAATTGAATTTTACCCCTTAATAAATATTGAGATTTCAATCCTAAGTTTCTAGGTGTGACAATAAGCACAGCCAAGCCCCTGATGTAGGATATAGCAAAAAGAAACCTAGTATTGATGGATTGATGGACTTGGTGGCAGCTTGTGCTGGTGCACCAAAAGACACAAAATGTCCGCGGATCAAAGTGACAGAAAAAACGCTCTGTACAGCCTAAAAACCAGTAAGCAATTAACTAGCAGAAGTTTAATGATTCACAGCTGTAGATCGATCACTTCATTATGTGTTTTTGCTGACTTTTCCCTGCCTAATCTCGCCCTCACAGATGCTGCGTCCTCTCCCTACACTAATCAGAGCAGAGTGACGTGCGGCGCTATTTGACTCCAGCTCAAGTAGAGGCTGGGTCACATGCTTCACTTGGCTAATCACAGCCATGCCTTTAATAGGCTTGGCTGTGATGGCTTCTCAGGGCAAGAAGTAAAACGCTAGCTGATTGGCTGCTGTGCAGCCCTTCAGAAAGCGGGAATAAATCGCCGAACAACGGACCCAAACCCGAACTTTTTCGAAAATGCTCGGGTCCGGGTCCCGAACACCCCAAAATTCGGTACGAACCTGAACTATCCAGTTCGGGTTCACTCATCCCTATATATGAATCATTCAGTGCCAAAACACTTCAAAATGCATCACAACAAGGACCCCAAGGGAATAATATTCCTGGCCGTAGTAAAAGTACCTAAAAACTGGAGAGGAGGAAACTATATCAAACAAATGTCCCATGTGGAATCAAAATACATATTTGAATTTAACATACTTGCACCAGGAGGACTGAACGCTGAACTGGAACTATTTGGCTTCCTGTAGACACTAGGTGGGAGGCCCCTGACTGATGGCGGATCGAGTGTCCGGCTGCTTATCAGCACCTCTATCCCACCATGGGCTCGGGCTCTCACCTACTCTCCCAACTGCATACCTACCTATTAATCACTCAGAAACCACATATGCCCGGGTCATACATGTGACGTTGACTCTTCACCCGTAGGTATCACCATGCAAACCTCCCTCACACAGAACATACTATTCAGATATCATAGAGCATAATAGGGAGGCTATGACAATATAGACACACAGCCAAGAAGACCTATTAAGACTACCCATAAACAGTAAAATAAACTGTTAAACACACACATACACTGCTAACATCACTTTTTATTTTTCACCTCTATGATTATTAATTGGACACAATCCAGGGATAACAATGCATATTGCTTCAAACACACAAATACATATATTTTTAATGAACAGAAATACACATACTTCTTGTCTGTTCACACTGGAGAATACATGTTGAATACCTGTCACTACACGATACTACACGATTACTACACGATACTACACGATTCCAGGAATATCACTCCAGAAGACACAAAAGTGCTATTTATTTATTTATTTATCTATCTGATATCATATTTGCATAAATATAGAATCATAAATGCACACAATATGACTTTACGAGCACCCACCCGATATAGGTGTATATACTATCCAGCTGATGTGGCTACACAAAACTACCTGGACATAACATAAACAATATTATCCAAAAGAAAGAACACACCTATGCCCTCCCATTGGGACTACATGACAGCACCACTGAAATGGAAAATAGGATAATTCCAAACACTTTTCACAGCTTTCTGATCTATCTCGGTTTTTTGTTCCAACCTGATGAGAATATTTAAATCCTGGATGATGTACGGGCCACCACTGATGAAGAAGGTATTGTGAACCTTCGAAATGTGTATGGTAATCCAAGCCCTCTGGAAGCGCTTCCAACTCTCCTTCACCATCAGCTTGCCCTTATCCATTGGAATATCGGGAACTACAGCGTTAAAAAAAAGCACGCGCTGCTTCTCTGCACGTGGCAAGAACGCCAGATCTAAACAGCCGTCATTGCAAAAACCATATGTGATAATTAACTCACTCTACCTATTCTTCTAGTTGAGTCATGATCAAGTATTTTTAAATGGAAAGACTTTCGATACCCATCCAAGTCTTTACACATGATGAAGCCTCTTTGCAAAAAAAAAAAAAAAAAATTGGTGGTTTTTTAAAATGATTATTATTATCATTATTAGTGTTGAGCGTATCAAAGCCTTCCAACTGGAATTTGGTTTAGAAAAATTTTGATTTGCAATGAATCTGAATTTCCTCACAAGTTGTGTTTTTTCCTAAAATGGCAGTGATATGTGTGAAAGTGAGAAGCCCGGGAACATGAGATAACCCATAATGATGCACACCTAGCCAATCCACAGATAGCCACCCCCCTAATGTCACACCCCTATAAATCCCTCATCCTACACGGTCTCCACCATTGTCCTGTGACCTGAGCATACGGAAAGACTTGGAATGCACGTGTTGCTGAAAATGATTAATAGAAGAATATTGGAGAGGGGGGCTGCAGGGAAATTTATTCTGTATCAATTTTATTTATTCCTACATTTAGTTTTTCTTACATCAGCCATAAATCTAATTCAGTGCCAATAAGACATAAGCCTTTATTATTCCAGTGCCAGCGTGCCAAACAATACTATCCAGTCTGCACCCCTCATGGGGGCCAGGTCTTAATGATGACCTTCCTGATCTTTTCATGGCTGTACCTCTTACAAATTTCCCTTCAAAGTTTCCATGTCCTAGAAAAGTAAGCAAGATGCAGAGAGAGGAGGAGCTGTATGTTCCTGAAGACATATTCTCATCAATATTACATGAGGTGGAAAAGGAGGAAAAGCAGATGGCAGAAGGGCTCCCACCTGTAGGGCAGGAAAGTGCTGGTGTTGGAGAAGTGAGTATGCCAGAGATGATTTACTGTCAAATAACCTGCAAGAGATTGCAGCCAAGAACAGCAATAATAAGCATATTAAGCAACCAACCTAAATAGCCAAACTTCATATCAGCAACAGCCCCTGTTTAAAGGTGCATTAAATGTCTTCATTATTACATGAAAGGCAGCTGCAGGCTAATTGGCCATGCGGTTCTTCACCACAGCATGGCCAAAAACCACTTCTTGTGGCCATACCCTAAGAATGAGTGGCCTGGGTATACCTGATTTATAGTGATTTGGGACAAACTTCTTGGCTAACTTTGGCAAAGTTGCTTAATCAAATGTTTCAAAACTTTGCACATCTCTAATTATTATTATTATTATTATTATTATTATTATTATTATTATTATTATTATTTTATTCGCCGGTTCGCCATGTGACCCATTGACAAAGTGTGGAGGTGGCAACAGCATCAGGAGGCCACAGAATGGCAAGGTAACGTAGAGTGGAGTTGGCTGCAGCATGAGGAGACCACAGAGTGGCAAGGTGACAGTGTGGAGGTGCAGCAGCATGAGGAGACCACAGAGTGACCCGGTGGCAGAGTGTGGAGGTGGCAGCAGCATCAGAAGGCCACAGAATGGCAAGGTGACATAGTGTGGAGGTTGCAGCAGCATCAGCAGGCCACAGAAGGCAAGGTGACATAGTGTGGAGGTGGCAGCAACATAAAGAGACCACAGAGTGGCTGGTGACATAATGTGGAGGTGGCAGAAGCATGAGGAGAACACAGAAGGACCCGTTGACAGAGTGTGGAGGTGGCAGCAGCATCAGGAGACAACACAGTGGCAAGGGGGCATAGGGTGGAGGTGGCAGCAGCTTCAGGAGGCCACAGAGTGGCAAGGTGACATAGTGTGGAGGTGGCAGCAGCATGAAGAAACCACAAAGTGGACAGGTAACATACTATAGGCGGGTGAGGAAAGCTGCTCATCAGCGACTCTAGACTCAAGTTGCTGCTGATGGAGCTGGAACTGCTCTTACCCCCCTGCCCTGCAACAGCAGGCACGGCAGAGGAAAATGAGCGCAGAGGGCTCCCCGGGTCAGACCTGTAAGAAGACGAATGATGGCGCAGATAGGCACTGGCCAACTGACTACATAGGATCTCTCTATAGTAGTTCAGTTTGTACTCCCTCTCAGCGCATATTAAAAAGGCCACTAGTTTGCAACGGTAGCCAGAATCCAACAAGGTGGAGATCCAGAAGTCATCCCTCTGTCGAATGGTGACAATTCGGCTGTCACTATGCAAGCAAGTGAGCATGTATCGGGCCATTTGTGCAAGTGACTCGGATGGACTCCCTGCCTCCATCTCCACTGCATACTGCCATGGTGTGTCTGGGTCCTGTAGCCCCTCTGGCTAGTCCTGCGCCTCCTCTCCTGTCACCTGTGTAGAAAAACCACCCATTTCGATACACATTGCTTGTGCACCAATGTTCCCCTCCTCCAGGTCAGCCCCTATAGGGCTCATTTGGCCATGAGATCTAGGCACCACATCTCCAGTCCCATGACCAGTCATTGTTACCACCATCTTTTCCAGGACATGAAGCAGTGGAATGACATCATTTATCCCGTAGTCCTGGTGACTGACAAATAATGTGGCCTCTTCAAAAGGCCTGAGCAAACGACAGGTGTCACGCATGAGCTGCCACTGGCTGACATCGAAGTTACACAGGGAAGTACTCCATTTCGCTCGGATCATCAAAAAATCGTTTATTGCCTTTCTCTGTTCGTATAGTCAGTCTAACATATGGAGGGTGAAATTCCAACTGGTGGAAACGTTGCATATCAGCCTATGTTGGGGGATGCCAGTCTGCTGCTGTAGCTCAAGGAGGGTGTGATTTGCGGTGTAGAAGTGGCTAAAGTGCATGCAAAGTTTCCTGGCCATTTTTAGGATGTCTTGCAGATTGGTGGAAGACTTCAGGAACGGCTTGACAACCAGATTAAATACATGTGCCATGCAGGGTGCATGGCTCAGCCATCCTTGACGCAGCGCCGACAGAATGTTCTTCCTGTGGTCGGCCACCATGGTTCCGATTTTGCGTTGTCGCAGAGAAATTCAGGATTTGATTTATTGATAAAGGACACGGAGAAGTTACTCCCCTGTGTGACTCCGTTCGCCCAGGTAAACGAAATGCAGAACAGTGTGACACTGCTGTGCCCAGAACATGTGGTATGCTGGAGGGGCGCTATAAATTGTCCCTGTAGTGGAGACTGAGGACACGGTGGATGATGAGGAGGCAGTCGCTGACGATTGTCGCAGGACCAACGGCTTGAGAACGTGGAGGCGAAAGCGGTGTCACCTGGCCAAGTTGCTGGTATGGCTGTGCAGGAACCACATTCACGCAGTGGGCCGTAAAGGATATGTAATGTCCCTGACCGTAGTTACAACTCCACACTTCGGTCCTGCCATGCACTTTGGCAGACACCGACAGGCTCAAGGACTGGCCCACCTTCTGTTCCACATACGTGTCCAGGGCTGGTACTGCCTTTTTGGCAAATAAATGACGGCTTGGGACTCTCCACCTCGGCTCAGCACAAGCCATCAGTTCTCTGAAAGGTGCAGAGTCCACCACTTGGAAAGGGAGGGTCTGCAGCACCAGTAACTTGAACAGGAGCACATTCAGCTTCTGCGCCGTTGGATGAGTGCAAGCATACTGTTGTCTCTTGGCAATCGCTTTTGTGATTGATTGCCGACGGAATTACTGACGAGAATTAGCAGGAGAAGGAGCATCAGGACCAGCAGATTATAGGAAGGACAGACAGCTGCCTTCGGCTGAGGTGGTGGAGCCTTGATTGCCTGAAACTGGGTGCATGCCACTGGCTGATTCAGCTGTTGCTGCGGCAGGCTGGACCACCAGATCGGAGCCACAGTTCTCCCAGACCAGTTTATGGTTAACGCACGGCCGTGGTGCCAACATTGGCACCCTGGCCAAGCTTCACCTTCCGCCCACATATTCTACGTATGGCCATGTTCACCTCCTCCGGCGGCTTAACAAAAAACTGCCACACTGCCGAGTACATGATTTTACCCCCAAAACTGCGCACTGACTGACTGCTACTTCCCCTGCCTCCGTGAACCCGTGCACCGCTACTTCCTGGGCAGGTAGGCTCCTGCATAGCGGGTGGTCTACCCTGGGCATGTTTGGCTTCCCACCTCCCACTGCTGCCACCCTGCTGACTCCCGGCCATACTAGCAACTTGCAGGCACCATCGCTGCCTCACGGGCAAGCTGCCACCCTCTTCTCCCGATGATGATGAAGCCTCTATGTCACCTAGCTCCCAAGTGCGATTAGCTACCTCATCAACATCGAGTACTGTCAGCACTTCACTGATGCCCTCCTCAACCATCTCTGAGTCAGGAGCCTGACAGCTCGCAACACCAGCTCCCACGCCACTCTCCTCATCACTACTTGCCCGCCTAGTAGAGGAAGCGACGGATGTCTCCTCCACATCTTGGCTTGCCAGTAGCTGCTGACTGTCTTCTAGTAGCTCGTCCTCACTGTATAGTGGAGCTTAGCCCACAGCATACAATATTTCTCTGGCTGAGGAAACAGAAAAGTACAGGTGAGGGCACAGGGCCTTCTCATAGGCCATGGCAAATAAAGGTTGTGTCTGACGAACCCACTGACTCTTGGCTGATGTCACTTGCGACAAAGTCAAAGATCGAGTCAACTATTCAAGAACCGCTGGGTTGCTAGTCACGACACGACAGCTAGCTGATCGAAGTGAACCCTGCTGCCATGGCCACTTACTCTTCTGCGACCTGTGCCTGCGCCAGAAACATTTAGGCCTCTGACACTCCCCCGTTCAGGGCCCGGCACTTCTCTGTCTGACATACTGTTAGATCAAATAAATAAAAAGGGAATTAAAACACTCCAAAAAAGTCTGTAATTTTCTCACTTCAGCACACAACGGCTGATAAAATAAGCCCTTCTTTTACTCCACTAATACACTCAAAAAAGGGCTTTAGAACATATAACTGCACCGTTACACAGCAAATATATTTTTTTCTTTTTCCACTAATACACACCACAAAAGGCTTTAAAACAGATAACTGCACTGCTATACGGCAAATATATTTTTTTCTTTTTTCACTAATACATGCCACAAAAGGCTTTAGAACATATAACTGCACTGCTGATCGGCAAATATATTTTTTTTCTTTTTCAACTAATACACACCACAAAAGGCTTTAGAACAGATAACTGCACTGCTGATCGGCAAATATATATTTTTTCTTTTTCCACTAATACATGCCACAAAAGGCTTTACAACAGATAACTGTACCACTACAGTCGTGGCCAAAAGTTTTGAGCGTTACACAAATATTAGTTTTCACAAAGTTTGCTGCTAAACTGCTTTTAGATCTTTGTTTTAGTTGTTTCTGTGATGTAGTGAAACATAATTACACGCACTTCATACGGTTCAAAGGCTTTTATCGACAATTACATGACATTTATGCAAAGAGTCAGTATTTGATGTGTTGGCCCTTCTTTTTCAGGACCTCTGCAATTCGACTGGGCATGCTCTCAATCAACTTCTGGGCCAATTCCTGACTGATAGCAACTAGAGATGTCGCGAACATAAAATTTTCTGTTCGCTAACAACGAACCCGAAATGTTCGAGAACAGGGCTAACCGCAATAGACCTCTATTGGCAGGCGAATATTAAAACCCACAGTGACTCATTCTAGCTAAACTATTTTATGACATCTAAATCTACTCTAACATTTTATTTTCTAACCTACTTTTAAATGCTAATTTAGTTATTTAACATACTTTAATTACTTGTAAAATAAAAAAAATCACTCTACACCATGTCAAAAGCCAGGTATGTGCAGGCTGACTATCTATCCATAAGACAGGGCGTCAGCATACCTTAAAATGACAGGTTTGAGCAATTTAGACAAACAAACATAAGTTCTCAATCCAAAAGGAGAGAAATTGGTTAGCATTGGTTGGCTATCTAGAGGGGCCTGGACCCTAGACCATTATCATTAGGGCGACAAAAATTGTAATTTTATATGCCAGCCTAACTCTCTCTCACTGCCTAAGAGAGCTGCATAAACATTTCACAACATTTAAATCTCATTTGCATACACATGACCAAGAAATGCTAATGAGCAATATAGCAGTATCTGCCTTGTTTGTAAACTGAAACACGATTTGCATAGCTTTCCCATAGTCCCATGGTATGCAAATGAGTTTATATGACAAAACAGAATAGAAAGATTATAAAGTTAGTCTTTAAAAATTGCTAAATCAAAAAAAACTATGCAGCCTTCCTAATCATTGAGATGAGAGCTAGGTGGCATATTAAAAAAAAAAAAAAAAAAAAATGTTGTCACCCTAATGATAATCATCTATGTGCACAGGTCCCCCTAGATACCTAACACTAAACAGAAAATTTCCCTTCTGGGAAATTTCCCTTCTGGGGGGAAAACTGGTTAATACCCAGGCTGCCTTGCTAAGGTATGCTGATGATCTGTCTGTCTGTCTGATGGGTTGTTGGTCCTGCATATACCTGGTGCTTGGCGACCATAGGGGAGAACTGTTCTGTGTTGTTCATTAAATGTTTTATGTAATAATACAAATAATAATAAGATTTTATGATAGGCAGGCTAGGGTAAATGTCTGTAAGTCTGTCTTTGTCTGTTTTATAAAATACAAAGATTAGTTTTTTTAGTCAGCTACCTTACTGTATGTTTGATTGAGTATTATACTTTAAAGGGACAGGCTGTTTTACCCTATAGAAATATATATATATATAGTTCTGTATGCGCACAGGTCCCCCTAGATACCTAACCCTAAATAGACAATTTTCCTTTTGGAAAAACTGGTTAATACCCAGGCTGCCTTGCTAAGGTATGCTGATGATCTGTCTGTCTGATGGATTGTTGGTCCTGCATATACCTGGTGCTCGGCGGCCATAGGGGAGAACTGTTCTGTGTTGGTAATTGGATGTTTTATGTAATAATACAAACAACAACAACAATAACTAGAAAGTGCTGTTTCTGAAGAAACCACAGGATGTTGGCTTGGAATATGATTGGCTGTTTGTGGCTCCACCTACTTTCTTGAATTTTAATGCCAGTCCTCAAGTGACCAATTGTGCCAAGTTTGAAGTCTGTGCCAATAACAGGCTACGAGCTACGGCAGTTTTACATTTTCCCATTTAAACCAATTGCTAAAATTTGATTGGCTGATATAGACTGCCCACTTTTAACAATTTTGACCCAAATGACCCACGGTGCCAAGTTTGGGTATTCTCATTTAAATACTGTGAAAATGGCAGCTTTTTAAAGTTTTCCCATTGAAGTCAATAGGGAAAATCTGATTGGTTGTAGTTAGCTCCGCCCACTTTTTCCAATTTTGAATTGGACATAACCTACCACCTGATTTCTGAAATTTGAAGCCCCTGACATCAAAAATTTGAGAATTGCAGCATTTTTGGAAGTTAAAATTTTTCAAATTTTCACATTTTTTACACTCAAAGAAATCTGATTGGTTGATTTTGGCCCCGCCCACTTTTCAGAATTCTAATCCCAGTCCTCAAGTGACCAATTGTGCCAAGTTTGAAGACTGTGCCAATAACCGTCTACGAGCAGCGACAGTTTAAAATTTTCCCATTTAAACCAATTGCTGAAATTTGATTGGCCGATTTAGACTCCGCCCACTTATAAAAATTTTGACCCCAGTCACCCAATGACCCAGGGTGCCAAGTTTGGGTATTCTCGTTTAAATACTGTGAGAATGGTAGCTTTTTAAAGTTTTCCCATTGAAGTCAATAGGGAAAATCTGATTGGTTGTAGCTCCGCCCACTTTTTAATGTCCCCAAAATGTGACATAAATTTTCAGGTTGACCCCATGACTAAGTGACCCAAGTTTGGTGAGTTTCACTCCGAAGCTGTATGAGTGACAAACGTTTGCATTTTTCCAATAAAACTCTATGGGAAAAAAGAGGTTTTCGTGGGCCCGTCCCAGGGGCCCGGAGGGTGGGATCGGTTAACAAAGCACAAGCAAGGGACTCGGGTGGGTGCCGACCAAGTCTGCAAAGTTTGGAATTTGTACTCCTAAAAATGTGGGAGGAGTAGCAATTTCAACGTCTCATTACAGTCAATCAGGAGATTTTGATTGGTTCTGTGTGGCCCCGCCCACTTTTTGGGGTCCACAAAATGTGCCAAAAATTTTCGGGCTGACCCCATGACTAAGTGACCCAAGTTTGGTGACTTTAACTCTAAAGCTGTTTGAGTGACAAAAGTTTACATTTTTCCAATGAAAGTCTATGGGAAAAATGGGATCTTCGGGGGCCCGCCCCAGGGGCCCAGAGGGTGGGATCGGTTAAAAAAGCACAAGCAACCTATTCGGGTATGTGCCGAACAAGTGTGCAAAGTTTGGTAATCCTAAAACTGTGGGAGGAGTAGCGTATAGAAATTTGCTAAATTTTCATTGGCCGTTGGTAGCCCCGCCCACTTTGGGGTGTCCCCTCAAATTTACCCATTTATTCGGGTTGACACCAACAATATGTGATCCAAGTTTGGGGAGCGTAGCTTCAAAATTGTGCGAGTGGGAGCGATTTGAAAATTTTCCCTGTCAAAGTAAAAAGGAAAAAGTGGGTGTTCGGGGGCCCGCCCCAGGGGCCCCGAGGTTGGGATCGCTTAACCCCTTAAGGACACAGGGTTTTTACATTTTTGCGTTTTCGTTTTGCGCTCTATGCCTTCCAAGAGCCATAACTTTTTTATTCTTCCGTTCACATGGCCATATGAGGGCTTATTTTTTGCGGGACAAGTTTTACTTTCCAACGCCATCATTTAATAATGCATACGGTGTAGTGGGAAGCGGGAAAAAAATTCCAAATGGGGTGAAATTGCAAAAAAAAGCAATTTCACCACAGTTTTACGGGTTTCTAAATTACGACGTTTGATTTGCGATAAAACTGACCATTTAGTTTTATTCTACAGGTCAGTATGAATCCGCGATACCCAATATGTATAGCTTTTCTTGCGTTTTGATAGTGAAAAAAATTCCAAAGTGGGAAATTTTTTTTTTTTTTGTCGCCATGTTTTGACCGCTATAACGTATTTGTATATAAGTGTATGGCGTTGTATGGGGGCTTATTTTTGCGGGCGATCTTAACTTTTAGTTGATACCATTATGGGGTGTGTAGGACTTTTTGATCGCTTTTATTTAATTTTTTGAGGAAATGAAGCGTCCAAAAGCGGCAAATCGGCCATTTGGGCGCTTTTTCCGTTTTTCTGTTTACCGTATGGGAAATATATTTTTATATTTTTATACTATGGGCGTTTTCACACATTGTGACACCCATGATGTGTATTTTTTTATTTTTTTATTATTTTATTTTAATTTTGGGGAAAGGGGGTGATTTAAATTTTTAGTTTTTTTATTTATTTTTTATTTTTTTATTTTTTTATTTTTTTACACTTTTATATAGATCCCATAGGGACCTATATAAATCAGTTACCTGATTGCTTCTATCATAAACTCCAATACACTTGTATTGGAGTTTATGAGCATTTACTACTTTCCTATGAAGCCCTATTGCTAACAAGGGCTCCATAGGAAATAGTAAGTGATAGCCTCATGCTGAATGAAAGGCTTGAGGCTATCCCTTACAGCGCTCCGATTCTCCCGATCACCACTAGGGGAGCCGGAGCGTTGCCAGAGTTTACTTCGGTTTTAGCGATGCAGATGCCGTGATCAGGATTGATCACGGCATCTGCAGGGATAATGATCGCGGTCGGCAGCGCTGCCGACCGCGATCATCAGCTGCGGGGTCAGCTACAGGAATCAGCCGTACCCCCGCAGCGATGGTGCCCGCAGCGGCCAGGAGCGGGCGCCATCTTTAGGGACTGGACACATGACGTACCCATACGTCATGTGTCCTTAAGGAGTTAATAAAGCACAAGAAACGTACTTCGCTATAGGCCGAAAAAGTGTGGAAAGTTTGGGGTCTGTAGCACAAAAACTGTAGGAGTAGCGTTTAGAAAAACGGGGGGCGGAGAATAATAATAATAATACTAATAATAATAAGCTGAAATAATCGAATAACAATATGATAGCTTTGACAAGCCAACATAATAATTTTGTCTTTGTCTGTTTTATAAAGGACAAAAATTATGAATAAAAACGTTTTATAGACATTATGCAAAGACAGTGTTTGATGATAATAGCATAGTTTTTCTGAGATCAAGGATCCTAATATAGGACTATATATATATATATTTCTATAGGGTAAAACAGCCTGTCCCTTTAAGGTATAATACGCAATCAAACATACAGTAAGGTAGCTGACTAAAAAAACTAATCTTTGTATTTTATAAAACAGACAAAGACAGACTTACAGACATTTACCCTAGCCTGCCTATCATAAAATCTTATTATTATTTGTATTATTACATAAAACATTTAACGGACAACACAGAACAGTTCTCCCCTATGGCCGCCAAGCACCAGGTATATGCAGGACCAACAATCCATCAGACAGACAGATCATCAGCATACCTTAGCAAGGCAGCCTGGGTATTAACCAGTTTTCCCCCCAGAAGGGAAATTTCCCAGAAGGGAAATTGTCTGTTTAGTGTTAGGTATCATTAGGGTGACAACATTTTTTTTTTTTTTTTTTTTTTTTTTTTTATATGCCACCTAGCTCTCATCTCAATGATTAGGAAGGCTGCATAGTTTTTTTTTGATTTAGCAATTTTTTAAAGACTAACTTTATAATCTTTCTATTCTGTTTTGTCATATAAACTCATTTGCATACCATGGGACTATGGGAAAGCTATGCAAATCGTGTTTCAGTTTACAAACAAGGCAGATACTGCTATATTGCTCATTAGCATTTCTTGGTCATGTGTATGCAAATGAGATTTAAATGTTGTGAAATGTTTATGCAGCTCTCTTAGGCAGTGAGAGAGGAGTTAGG
This sequence comes from Bufotes viridis, assembly GCA_033119425.1. Lineage (NCBI taxonomy): Eukaryota > Metazoa > Chordata > Amphibia > Anura > Bufonidae > Bufotes > Bufotes viridis. The sequence continues at coordinate 458,815,743 of CM065589.1, forward strand.
CTGGCATATAAAATTACAATTTTTGTCGCCCTAATGATAATGGTCTAGGGTCCAGGCCCCTCTAGATAGCCAACCAATGCTAACCAATTTCTCTCCTTTTGGATTGAGAACTTATGTTTGAAAGCTCATGATTGTCATTGTAAGGTATGCTGACGCCCTGTCTTATGGATAGATAGTCAGCCTGCACATACCTGGCTTTTGGCATGAATGGTTTAAGTTAAATGTAAAAGAAAATGATTATTAATGATATATCATTTTCAGAAAGGACTTTTTTTTGGGTTGGGGGTGGACAGAGGACACTAGGTAATACTCTCCTTGCTTTAACATTGTAGCTTTAGATTGAATTTACTATGCCTGGCTTTGGTAGGAAGATAAGCTGAATGTAAGAATGCAGGGTGAATCAAACATACATTGTTTGCAGGGAACTGTTTGCAGTCGAACAGTTCGGGACATCTCTAATAGCAACCCATTCTTTCATAATCACTTCTTGGAGTTTGTCAGAATTAGTGGGTTTCTGTTTGTCCACCCGCCTCTTGAGGATTGACCACAAGTTCTCAGTGGGATTAAGATCTTCTTGGGAGTTTCCAGGAGATGAACCCAAAATGTCAACATTTTGGTCCCCGAGCCACTTAGATATCACTTTTGCCTTATGGCACAGTGCTCCATCATGCTGGAAAATGCATTGTTCTTCACCAAACTGTTGTTGGATTGTTGGAAGAAGTTGCTGTTGGAGGGTGTTTTGGTACCATTCTTTATTCATGGCTGTGTTTTGGGGCAAAATTGTGAGTGAGCCCACTCCCTTGGATGAGAAGCAATCCCACACATGAATGGTCTCAGGATGCTTTACTGTTGGCATGACACAGGACTGATGGTAGAGCTCACCTTTTCTTCTCCGGACAAGCCTTTTTCCAGATGCCCCAAGCAATCGTAAAGAGGCTTCATCAGAGAATATGACTTTGCCCCAGTCCTCAGCAGTCCATTCACCATACTTTCTGCAGAAGATCAGTCTGTCCCTGATGTTTTTTTTTGGAGAGAAGTGGCTTCTTTGCTGCCTTTTTGACACCAGGCCATCTTCCAAAAGTCTTCGCCTCACTGTGCGTGCAGATGCGCTCACACCTGCCTGCTGCCATTCTTGAGCAAGCTCTGCACTGGTGGCACTCCGATTCTGCAGCTGAATCCTCTTTAGGAGATGATCCTGGCGCTTGCTGGACTTTCTTGGACGCTCTAAAGCCTTCTTAACAAGAATTGAACCTCTTTCCTTGAAGTTTCTTAAAGATCCTATAAATTGTTGATTGAGGTGCAATCTTAGTAGCCACAATAGCCTTGCCTGTGAAGCCATTTTTATGAAACACAATGATGGTTGCACGCGTTTCTTTGCAGGTCACCATGGTTAACAATGGAATGCAAAGATTTCAAGCATCACCCTCCTTTTAACATGTCAAGTCTGCCATTTTAACCCAATCAGCCTGACATAATGATCTCCAGCCTTGCGCTCGTCAACATTCTCACCTGAGTTAACAAGACGATTACTGAAATGATCACTATTTTACACTAATACACGCCACAAAAGGCTTTAGAACAGATAACTTTACTGCTATACGGCAAACATCTTTTTTTCTTTTTCTACTAATACAAGCCACAGAAGGCTTTAGAACAGATAACTGCAACGCTATACGGCAAATATATTTTTTATTTTTCCACTAATACACGCCACAAAAGGCTTAAGAACAGATAACCGCACCGCTATACTGCTGTAACAGCGGCTGCTGTGCGCCGCTGTTCCCCTGCTTATTACCACGTTCATGGGCGCTATGCTCAGCAGTGATCTGTGGCCAGAGCTTCCCATTTACTGCTGCAGCTCTGGGCTCTGTTTGTGTAGGTGCTGTGGTTCTGAGGATCTGCTCCACAATTTCATCTCAGCCCTTGCCACAGCATGCTTGCTGCTGGTTTTTTGTAGCACTTACTTATGGGACAGCGCGCGTCAGCTTGCTGACCAATCCTAGCCCTTATGCACATATATAAGTGGCTTAGCCCCCTTCCCAGATGCCTCAGTGACAAGGTCCTTGTGCTCTACTTAGGTTCATGATAACCACTTGTGTACCTGTGTTCCTGGATTCTGTTACTTGTCTTATTCCTGCCGGCTTGCCTTGAATCTCTTGTTGCCAGATTGCCTGACTTGTACTTGTGCCGCCTGCCCTGACATTCTGCCAGTCTGACTACGCCTCTGCTTCATCCTTAAGTCCTGCACTGTTACTCCTGGTAACGACTCTGCCTGCCTGACTACACCTGTACTTCTGGTACCTTTATCAGGTACCTCCTGGTCTGCCTGGACCAGCTGCCTCATGTAACTATCCTCCTTAAGAATTATCTGGCAACCCAACCCCCCCCTTTCAGAAGCTTCTCACTGAGCTGCTGCAAGAAGGACTGGGTAAGGGCTTCATTAGCCAAAAACAATATGACTATATGAAAGTATTACATCCCATCTGCCCAATCTTTCACTCATTACCCAAGGTGCACAAACCTGGCTTTCCACCGGCTATGCGACCTATTGTTTCTGGCATAGGTTCCTTTGCAGAGCATGTGTCAGCTTGGGTGGATGGCATATTACAGCCCCTAGTTCAGACTGTGCCAGGCTTTCTTAAGGACACTAGAAGTGTACTTCAGGCCTTTGGGGATTTTAAATGGGAATCCAAATTTTGCTGGATTGCGGCAGATGTTGTCTCACTTTACACGGTCATACCACACGACCTTGCCATACAAGCTTTGACCTGGTTTCTAACTGCATATTCAGATCATCCTGAGAATTTCCGTATATATGTTGCCAAAGTAGTATTATTTTTATTACGCCATAATTTTTTCAGTTTTAATCAGCGTTATTTTTTGCAACTAACTGGCGTTTCTATGGGGGCAAAATTCTCCCCATCTTTGGCTAACATATATATGTGTTGGTGGGAACATATGCATCTTTTTTCTGCCTTGAATACTTGGGCACCCGCCCTAAAATGGTATGGTCGTTATATAGACGACTTGTTGTTCATTTGGTCGGGTGATGTTCCAGATATAACCCTTTTTGGGGAATTCCTCAATACAAATTGTAACAACCTAAAATTCACGGTGAAACATGATATTTCCTCAATTGAGTTTTTAGACCTCAATCTACGAGGAGATGCAGTCAGCAATAGAGTCATTTCTGCCAGCTATCGCAAGGAAACCGCAGGTAACACAATTCTCCACGCCACATCTTGTCATCCCCCCCATGTTACCAAAAATTTACCTAAAGGGGAATTTACCCGTATACGGCAGTAACTGTACATTGGATGACAAATGTAGAATGGAGCTTCAGGCAGCCTCTGACCGTCTTGTCCGGAGAAAGTATCCTAGGCACAGTCTGAACAGGGCCCAACAAAATGCATTGGGTCTTTCACAGAGAAGTCTGGTTTTCCTACAGCAAAGGGTGTGATCCAAACAAGCAGGTATATGCCAGTATTCCCACCTTTGTGACCAATTACAGTCTGGAATATGCGCAGGTATGCAAGATTGTTAAATCACACCTGCCCATACTCCATATGGAAGAGGATTGGCGGCCTCTTATTGGACACGGCATAAAATGTGTAGCTCGGAAGGCACCCACATTAGGAACTAAACTTAGTCCATCGATGTATAGGGATCAACCGCAAGTCCAACATACATGGTTACGTTATTTAGGCAGCTTCAAATGTGGCCATAAAATCTGCACTTGCTGCACACATATGATAGTAGGAAAGGAAATAATGTCTTTCTCTAAAAACAAAGTTTTCCCTATACGGCAATATATCAACTGCAATACCCCATATGTGGTTTACTGTATATCCTGTACATCATGCTCCCTACAATATATTGGCTGCACAACAAACAGTTTGAAGATTAGGATCTGCAGACACATCTCTGATGTCCCTCATTCCCGGGACAGAGGTGTGTCTGCAGCCAGTTTACATTTTGCGGCCATACATGCCGGCAGTGTGGAGAGCATGGTAGTGCAGGGTATAGAACGAGTGCCCCCTCCAATTAGGGGTGGAGACCACCGCAAGAAGCTTTTGAATCGAGAATCTCTATGGATATTTAAAATGGGTTCATATGCACCTCTGGGCCTTAATCAAAAACACGATCTGATCCTGCATTATTAATTACTTGCTTTTATCTTTTCTTATGTTTAATTTCATAGATTGTATGTTTAGATGTATTGACATTTTAAGCATTTTGTATGTGTATAGCCTTTGGACATATATGTGGGCGGCACCCAATTAAGGCTCAATTGTTTCAGCTGGTGTATTAGCTTATATATGTGTGGCTTTGCCAATGTTGCTTTGTCATGATTAAGGATCGGTATTTGTAACAGAGATCCGAAACGCGTAGACGCGACATGTATCCCGCAGTTTTTATCGCTTTGAAATAAAGAACGAGTTGGTGTATGAAGCTGGACATTTTCCTCGTTTTCCCAAAGTACCTTGGTGCGTCCTGGATCCGGACGCTGTCCGTGCTGCACCTTCCACGGTGAGCGCACCACATCTCCTGATTCTACTTATCCTCCTTAAGAGGTAGAAACCTGGTGTTCCCCTCAGGAAACTCTATCCCCACCATCAGAGGTATTGTGAAGAATCGAGGGGTTCACCTAGACAAGGCACTTAGAGGAGGTAGTACCCGTTGGACAGTGGGTTCACACCCGCTAGTTTGTGACAAACGCAAATTGATTTTTTCTTTTTCCACTAATACACGCCACAAAAGGCTTTAAGACAGATACCTGCACTGCTATACGGCAAATATATTTTTTCTTTTTCTACTATTACACGGCACAAAAGACTTTAGAACAGATAACTACAACGCTATACGGCAAATATATTTTTTATTTTTTCACTAATACAAGACAAAATGGGTTTTTAATTTTATCATTTCACCACACAACGGCTAATAATACCTTTTTTCCCACTAATACAAGACAAAAATACTTTAGAACATATAACTGCACTGCAGAAGGGCAAATAAGACGTATAAATATTTCCTTGTAATAAACCCTGTTTATGTCTGTTTCAAATAGCAATTGCCCACTAATAAGCACGGTTTGCTGGAATTACAGAGCTTTTTAATGGAAATTTGGATCCCCAGTCAGTGCAGCAAGGTGTAATCGGATTGTTCCTATTACTCCCTATCCTTTCCCTACATCTTGAATAATTTTTGCCTGCACTTGTAAATAGTTTTTAGCACAATTACATTTTTTCTAGCACTGTCCCTACTGCCTGCTGACGTCTCTCCCTGCATTAAGTACACTGGCAAATGCCAGAATCTAAGATGGGTGACACTATTTATAGGGCTGTGACATCACAGGGCTGGCTGGCTGATGATTGGCTGCATGTATGGCATTATGGGTGACCCCATCTTCCCAGAGTTCCTTGCTCCAAGTCCTCACATGTGCAGCAGCCATTTTTGAAAAAAAAAATGCCATTCGTTACCACAAAGCGTCAGGAAATTCGGCTCTGGTAAAAATCAAAGTATTTCCGGAAATTCGTATCAAATTCCACTTTGTCACCTTTGATTAGCTCATTCTAATAATAATAATAATAATAATAATAATAATAATACTAATAATAATAATAATAATAATAATAATATCATTATTTTTAGTATATTTTGTCTTTATTTTTCACATTGTGCCCCTGCAAGGTCATACAAAACCTTTGGGGACATTTAACAAGAGTTTTTTTATTGCTAATCTTAACTGGGACTGACAAGGTTGTAACAAAGCTGTTTAGTCTCAGTGCAGAGCTGACCCAAGTCTAAGCTTGTGCAGTTACCCAGTCCCCAAAGATCAAATGATTACATTTCCATCTCCTGATTTGTATACATAGCACTCATTGTGCACTGTGTATGGAGCAAAGAAGAAAGCAGAGAAGGTTAAAGAAAACATCTCTGCATTCTCTTTATAACAATTATAATATCCTAAAATAGCAAATGGAAGAGCGATCAAGATAAAATTTATGAAACTGTAGCAACATAGTGAGAGAGATCTTGATAGATGCTTCTATTAAAGAAAATTAGTGACCACCTTTTTCAAAATGGAAAAAGAACATCTGGAAAACTTAATGTGATTGAGCTAAGATTGACAACATATAAACTGCATATAAAATGAGGTGCCAGCAATCAGACCCCTGCAAATATGATATTGATGACCTATCGTGTGAATAGGTCATCAATATAGGATAAGAGGAGAACCCCTTTAATGATCTTGTCTGCCAGTGTGGTAAGAGGTGGGGTTTGATTTAAGGGATTTGTAAAAATTACCTACTATCTATTGTGCCTTCATTGTTTTAATAGGTTTATTGATAGGATGGATTGTTAATGTATTTCATAATTATGACGTCCATATGGCCTTTATGATTTTCCGTATCCTTGTTGCCAATATCTATATTAAAAAAAAATTAAAAATAAATTAAAAAAAACTGTGACCATTGGGCCTGGCAGGGGTTGATGCAGGGTTTAAAAATAGGTCAGATTTTTGTGATCTGTGTAGACTATCAGGTGATTATCTCCTTCTAACAGATGATGCTGCTTCTCCAAGATCAACTTAATAACTAGTAGCACCCATCCAAGATGGAATAATTATGTTATGCAGGGGAAACAACTTTAGAGAAGAAACCATAGGTGTGCATATTTCCAGAACCCCTTTTTTTGCAAGAGTAAGGCACCAGCACCAATATAGGATGTATCTACCTCCAGGAATTGTTTTGTGACATCTGGGCAGTGAAGGGCAGGGGCAAAGCAAAAGGCCTGTTTCAAGATCTACAAAATCAGCATTAGTCCATTTGTGGGTCAGGGGAGAAATTGGTCCTGTCAAGGAGAACAAGTGGGGAATAAACTGACTATATTAATTAGCAAAGCCACAACACAGAATTTGATCAATCTATGGTTTGCAAATTCTTCAAATACTGCTGAAATTTTACTGAGTCTGGATGGCATGACCAAGTACTCATAGTGGCAATTACGGGTATTGAAGGCAGTCTCCCATTCGTCTCTCTGCTGAAATCTGATAAGATTGTATGCTCCATGTAGATCAAGTGAAGATCCAGGAACCACGCAATCTATCAAAAAGTTCTGGTATTAAGAGTAGAAGGTACTTATTCTTCACCATTATTTTGTTTAGTCCGTGGTAATCTATGCATGGTTTAAATGATCTATCTTTTTTCTTAGCAAAGAGGAATCCTGATCCAGCTGGAATAGAGGACTTATAAATAAATCCCCTCTCCCTATTCTCCTTAATATTTTCAGACAAAGCCTGCAAGAGACAGGGAATACACTCAACCTCAAGCAGATGTAGTCCTAGGAAGCAAGCCAATTAGACAATCATATGGATGATGAGGGGAAAAAATGTCAGCCATCAAAGACATTTGTATAACTGAAATAAAATTCTGGTAGCTTATTCAGTTTTCCAGCGTCCGGACATGTATAACGGCCATCAGGCATCGAGAATGGCAAGCAGGTCCCCGTGAAGTATTTGTCCAGAATTCCAGTCCAGAACAGGGTGATGCAAACGTAGCCAAGGACGACCCAGGAGTAGGGACAGGATAAGGTAATCTTATTTGCGTGGAGAGGTCACACACAAAAAGCTCCAAGGGTTTTATGACATATTGTATGGTCTCAATAAGAGCTTTTCCATTGAGGACCTGCACAGTGAACCATGTACCTTCGGCAGACAGTTCTATGGCAATAGTCAATTTGGAGAAAGTCAGTCTTCTTCTAGGGCTGTCTCTACCACGGGCCCTAGGCTTGAGAGTTTTCCATCTACTGAGGGGAAGTGAATGCATAGTATCCCTTTTCCCCAAAGTACAGAAACAGATTGTTGGTGAACCTGCATAGACGTTTCTCTATGGACAAGCTTACTCTTTTCATCTGCATGGGTTCTGATGTGGTGATTGAGGAAGATGAAGGAGAAAGCAGGTTCTGAAACATAGGTGCCAATCGAGGAGAACTCCTCTCACTAACTGACTCCTAGACCATCTCCAGGAACCGAAGGTCAATGCTGGTAGCCAGTTAAATCAGGGCTTCGAGAGTGGATGGTACTATATGTCCCGACTCACCAGATAATCCTTAATTCACCCTTACAACCCTTCCCAAAAATCTACCACAAAGGCTTCATTCTCCTAGGCAGGTCAGAGGCCAAGGTTTGGAACTGGATTGTGTATTGGAAAACTGAGAGACTGCCCTGACAATATTGTAATAGGGAGGAGGAAGCAGAGGAGGTTACCCCAGGTTTCTCAAACATTTTATGGAATGTCTTTAGGAATTCTTGCACCATACCCATGACTGGATTTCCCCTCTCCCATAATGAGTTGACCTAGGCTAGGGCCTCACCAGACAGATAAGAGATCATAAATGTCACTTTGGTCTGGTCAATAGGAAACTGGAGAGACAGCAATTCAAAGTGGATTGTGCATTGGTTTATAGGTTATTGGCACAATTAGGATCACCATTATAATGTGCAGAAGTTGACAGAACTAGAACCTCTAATAAGATCCAATGGATACCGCTCTCTAACGTATTTAGCTGAGGGTATAACCCAGTGACAGAGCGGTTCCCCCAATGTTCGGTAATCCCTATGTTACTATGGTATTCCGATTATATGTGCTGCCGTAATATATACAACATACAATCTTACCATTAGTTGCGCACGTTTCCGTGGGCTTCCTGCGACCTGTGGGGTGTACTTGCCGGGTGCAGTCTAGGGGTTTGTTGCACGCTTTGGACTTGAGGGCATGCTCTGTGGAGTCGCGTCCCGGCCAGTGGCGCGGCTCCGATGCGTGGTTCGCGCACGCAAGGAGCGGGAGTGACGTCACTGCTGTGGCTACGGGTAGTTACAGCTACCACTAAGGAAAAAAAATGGAGGTTGCAGTCAGCACAACCCAATAAGCAGGTGCACGTTGCTATGGTGAAATACACATACAAACGTAAAAACAAAAAAGAAGCCGCTTTTGTAAATATTTAACATCCAAAAATTGCGGCATTTTACCACAACCCCAAAATCCACAAGGACGACCAAAACCCGCCAGGCAGATCCATTGTGTCTGGTATAGGGTGCCTCACCAGCGCACTATCCGGATACGTGGACCGGTTCCTACAGCCATATGCACAAGCACTCCCTGCATATATAAAATGTACTAAACACATCCTGAAAATACTAGATACCGTAGAATGGAAAGACAGCTATATTTTGGGAACATTGGACGTAAAGTCCTTATATACAATCATTGAAAACAAAAAAGGATGTGAGGTGACTAAATTTTTCCTGAATACCATGGGAGGCATGCAAAAAGACCAAATAGAGTACCTGGGGGACTGTATCAATTTTATATTAGAGACAAATTATTTTACATACGGTGACCATTTTTATCTACAAAAGTGGGGGACCGCGATGGGGACGAGGTTCGCATCGGGGGTTCGCCAATCTATACGTGGGATGATGGGAACATGAGTTTATCCATCAAAATGGCGGACTCCGGTCGGGTCTCATCCTATGACACCGTTTTATTGATGATATTGTTTTTATATAGGAAGGGGGGGAAGTGAAACTTGCAACATTTTTTAAAGAAATTAATAAAAACGAGTTTTACTTAGAATTTTTGCCAATATACAGCAAAACTGAAATTCACTTTTTAGATTTAACAATATTCATTGACAACGGCAAGATATGCACCAAAACATACAGCAAACCGACGGATGCCAACAGTTTCATCTCTATGGAGAGTTGTCACCTGCCCCAATGGCTGGAGAATATGCCAAGAAGCCAATTTTTAAGAATAAGAAGAAACTGTACAAACAGATCACACTATGATGAAGAAGCCGAACTTATGCAGAGAAATTTGAAACAAAGGGGTATAGCCCGGAAAAGCTAAAAAAAGTCTAGAACAGAAATAGGAGAGATAGACAGACGGACGTTACTAGGAGAAAAAACTAAAGAACCCAAAGAAAATGAAGAATCGTGGACTATCCCACCCATCATCATGCCTTACAATAGTCAAGCCTTCAGGTTTAAGAAGGTGATAAAGAAATACTGGAATATCCTGGGAGAGGACAAAAAAATAGGGGAGCTGGTACCCAAAGCCCCAAGGTTCATCTTCAAAAGAGCAATAAACATAGGCAATGCCATAGCATCCACTAACAAATGTACAGGTAGACACAATAAAAAAGAAGAAAAATGGCAGGATGGGAGCCTGAAAGGTTTCTTTCCATGTAAAAAATGTCAGGGATGCAAAAAATCACAGACAATAAAAATACAGAAACAAATACAAAACACGGGTGGATTCTATATCCATGATATACGTGATTTTATCTCCTGCCAAGGCGTCATCTATGCCATCATCTGTCCCTGCAACAAAATCTACATTGGCAGAACCAAAAGGGCCCTAAAGAAAAGGATAGGAGAACATATATGTAATATCGAGAGAGAGTTTGAGGGACACCCTCTATCACAGCACTACAAAGACAAACATCAATCAAAATTTACAAACTCAAACTTTTGCGGTTTAGAAATAGTTAAAAAAAACAGAAGGGGGGGTGACTTCATCAAAGAGATGTCAAGGGCAGAAACTAAATGTATATTTAATATGGACACATTAGCACCAACAGGCCTAAACATGGAATTAGAGATTTTTGCATTTGATTAAACAACACTAGTACTCACGGAGTTAATAGAAAGAGAGGGAATGTATGCACGCATATAAGAGGGGACATGCCTGATAGTATCCATCAACCCTTGCTCCTGACGAAGGATAGCGCTTCTATCCAAAACGCGTTGAGAGGTTTAGTGGTAGCTGTGACTACCCGTAGCCACAGCAGTGAAGTCACTCCCGCTCCTTGCGAGCGCGAACCACACATCGGAGCCGCGCCACCGGCCGGGACGCGACTCCACAGAGCATGCCCCCAAGTCCAAAGCGTGCAACAAACCCCTAGACTGCACCCGGCAAGTACACCCCACAGGTCGCAGGAAGCCCACGGAAACGTGCGCAACTAATGGTAAGATTGTATGTTGTATATATTACAGCAGCACATATAATCGGAATACCATAGTAACATAGGGATTACCCCATATTGGGGTAACTGCTCTGTCACTGGGTTATACCCTCAGCTAAATACGTTAGAGTGCAGTATCCATTGGATCTTATTAAGCCTTCACGTTAGAAAAAACAGCAGATACGTTGCGGTTCTGCTGTGATACCGCTGCTAACACAGTGAGAAGGATAGGCGTAGCGCTAGTGGGTTCTTTAGTCTTTTTAATTAATTACTAGAACCTCCTGTAGGTGAAATTTGAGAAGGGGGCACAGGTGCTGTGGCTGTTGCTGATGGTTGCAGTACTGGTACATTAAGGTGGGCAGAGAGATTGTGCAAATTGGATGGTATTTTCTCATGGCGTTAATGCTGTAGAGTCAGCTGTTGGAAAGCTTCCATTCACTTTGGATAAGAGTGAACCATGACCTGTCCTTCCTGTAATGGGGGTGGACCTACTATGCCAATCAGTTAGTTTAACTTTGGGCTAACCCTAAGAGTTGTCCTTACTGTTCCCTGATATTCACCCTTTAACTTCTGCACAAGGGTCTGGACTTTGCTGCAGCAAAGAAACCTGGTGGTAAACCTCCTGGAATAGACCCAGTGTCATTCGTAGCTGACCCAGAGGCATCAGAAACTCATGTGCGAAGCACCAAAGGGACAGGCAATACCCATAGTCAGGAAACAGCCAGAGGACAGAGCAGGTGAAGTTTAAGCATATATGTGAAACAGGTCTGAGGTCTGTGCAGGAAGCTGAGGATCAACACAGTAAACTGGTAGAGGTTTGGTTCATGGATAGACAGTTTCAACAGCACACCTTCACTAGGTAAATTAGGTAGCCAGAATCTTAAAGCTGATGCACCCTCCCATTCGTAAAAATGCCTTATAGACTCAGGGTCAGCCAGCCATCGGCTGGGGAAAAATTTGGATGTGCACTTGCTGGCCCTTTAAGGGACCCAGCAGCGAGCACACGAAACACCTGTGGCCTGACTCACTGCAGGTGGCAGATAAGAGGACATAGGTCCAGAACACTGGTAAGGCAGGATAGAGGACAGGGTAAGAGATGTAGCACCCAGGGAGCAGGGTAGTGTGGGCACAAGACACCATCATAACAGGCTTTTTATATCCAGTGCAGTTAATAGCTGGAGCCTGTTCTCACTGATTTTATTTGAGGCAAGTTGGCATAAAGACGGGAGACATCATAGAATAGGTCCCAGTTAAACAGGTCAACTTGCATTGACAGATGGGCACAAATGATTTTGATCAAAATATATTTGCTAATAATCTCATGCTCATTTATATAATGAATATAGCATTAGTTCATATATTCAAACAGCAAATGCCAGTTTTAAATCTCCCACCTAACCCTGGGATTGGACACTGAGCCAGGGCTTAACTGGTCAGCATATCAACCCTCCTAAAATAGCCATGGATCAATGGTAATGGATCAAAAAGTAGCTAGGTAAGTTCCTGATAAGTACAGGGTAATTCAAAAAAGGATGGTGCAAAAGTGAAGGCCTGTAGTTAAAGTAAATAAATCCTGCTTGTGAAAAATGAAAGCTGTGTTGTAATTAGTTGCTATGGGCAGCAAAGTCAGTTTCTTTTAGATAATTTTCATTAATCAGCCCCATTGTGTACAGGTTAGCTTAAACCTGAACACAAAGGTGCAGGTATTAGATGGCGACATTGCACCATGAAAAATAATTTTGTGTGTTGGAATCTGCCTGCAAGAACTGGGTTTGTTGTAACAGTAAAGCAATACCAAGCACAGCTTCTATATAATGTAGATGCTGTGCTTGGTGAGCATACGGATGGTGTCTTCTGTAGTAATGAGCAGCATAGGCAATATTCGTTTTCGGGATATTTTGCAAATTTTTTGCATAATATTAGCAATAAATTCACAAATTCTAGAAATCGCGATCTCTAGTCATTATTTTCGCGATTGCGCAAATTGGCACTAATGATGCCCATTTGTTTTGCACAATACATCCAACTTCATATTTTATCAGGTCTTAGTAGATATTACTGATTGGTGCACTAAGTATTGTTGTGACAGCAAACAAAGACACTAATCCCTATCACAGCACAGTCATTTATATCACACTACCTAACACCCTGCACTGGAACCTATCAGCTACACTATATGACTATCTAACCTACACTGACTATCTCCTACTAACTATCTGTATTGTATATATGAGCTAACTAGCTAATGTAATTAATTAAGGACCCAGATGAGTCTGCAGAGCATAGAGCACAGCAATAATACTGCTGTCTATCTCAGAACTACAAAAAACAGCAGAAAATGGCTGCTGGGGAGTTTCCTATATAATAAGGGGTAATCAACTTTCCTATTGGTTGCTAGAGATGTTGTTAAGCTCTGACAAATATATTGCAGCCTTCTCATTGACCCACAAGCAAGAAGCAGTAGTACTGATGAAAAAAAAAAATAGAATATTTGCAATTACGAATATATAGCACTATTTTCTAGAATTCCGCGAATTCTCGAATTGCCGATATTCGCGATAAAAATTCACGATTAGAATATTTGCGATCAACACTACTCATAGGATTATTGGAGATTTCTTTACGGTGATAAAAGGGTCGTCTTCTGTTTTGGTGCTGCATGTGGCACAATGTCCAGGATTGATTTGGCCTTTGTGAGCTCCCCTTTATTAAATCAGGTAGTGAAAATGAAGTTTGAGCCACAGGGAGTATTCGACCATTCCCCGATCATTTGATGTTTGGGGCAGTGAATGGTGAGAGAGTTCGGAAAATGTTCTTTTTAAACCCTCACTGGTTGAGGAGGGGGGGGGGGGTGGGGATCCATACTGTCACTTGACGCTGTTACTGCGTTTGACAGGGTGGAGTGGCCCTTCCTCTGGCAAACCATGACCAAGATGAACTTAGGTACCAACCGATATAAGATTAACACAGCTACTCTATGCAAAGTCTATTGCTAGAGTCAAAGTTAATGGGGTTAGTTCTGTAGATTTCCCCTTGGAACGGGGTACCAGGCTGGGTTGCCCACTCTCCCCCCTGCTATTTGCTATTTTTTTGGAACAATTGGCTAGTAAAATTAGAGCAAATGAGGCCCTGGCTTGTTTGGGGGGTCGGGCGACTCGGATAAAATTAGTTTATATGCTGACAATATTCTGATATTCTTGAAGAATGGTACTAAAGAATTGAAACATGTACCAAGAATTTGGATTTTTCTCCGGGTTTTAAATAAATTGGAGAAAGTCTATGCTACTTCTCTTGGGTTGACAAGAGAGGATCACTTAGATTATCTAGGGATTAAAATTGGCCTGGATTTACGTGACTTTACAAATTACAACGTTAAGCCCTTACTGGAAAAAAGCAAGAGTCAAAGTTAAAGCCTGGCAGAAGTTATCATTCTCCCAAGTTGATAAAATTGCCTTAGTTAAAATGACCCTTCTTCCATCCATATTGTATGTTCTGATGGTTTGTTCCATTTGGATTGATGACTCCTTTTTCTCGAAGCTGGAGAGGATCATTAATAATCTTCTCTGGGGCAGAAAAAGGGTTTGTATCTAATTGAAATTTTTGTGTCTTTCATATAGGGATGGTGCACAAATTCAGAGGTGCTTAATGCACAAGAAAATGGGTTCCTGCGAGTGTATAATGGACCCTGGGAAAATGTATTCAGTATCCTGGAGACTGGTCAATTGGGAGTTAACATTATTCACGGTCTGATTTCCTACATGACAAAATAAAGTTTATTCTTAAAGTATCACATTCACTACATTTTTCCCCTCTCTGGGATAACGTATTCTCAGAGGACTTTTATAAGATACTCATTTTTGGGTTCATAGAGGTATCGCTAAAGTTTCCCACTTTTTTCAGGCTGGGAAGTTAAAGCCCTTGGCTGAAATTCTTTTAGAAGAGGACATTTCTTTTATGTCCCAGTTTAGATATGCACAATTAGCACATGCTGTTTCATCTATGACTAATAAGAATTTATTACTGGTGCACAATCAAGGGAATGTTCGGGTTCGTGATCCGAACTTGACCCAAACTTGACCCCGAACCCCATTGAAGTTAAGGGGGACTTGAACTTTTTGGCACTAAAATGGCTGTAAAATAGCCATGACAAGGGCTAGAGGGATGCAAAAGGCAGCAAAATGTGGGTAAGTACACTGCAAAAAAATGTGGATAGGGAAATAACTTAAAATAAAATAACTAAAAATTAAACAATATTAATTAGCAACTCGGAGGAGGAGGTGGAATAGAGGTTGGGGAGGGGTCAGGTGGGAATGCAATCAGCAGCGCGTCTACCAGCGTGCGTTTTGTAGTCAGTACTCACGCATCTTTTGATCAGTAACATTCGTTTTTACATTTGGTTTCCTGCCAGCAATGCACAGCTGTGGCTTATCAATGGCAAAAATGGGTTAATGTCACCCACCAATGGAACTGGTGATATTCAGAAATTTTAGGCCCCTGGCACCCAGACAGAGAAGAGGTCAATGCTCGGCAAAACAGGCTTCATGTCACCCCCCAATGGAGCAGGCGATTATCAGAAATAGAGGCCTCTGGCACCCAGACAGCGGAGACGTCATTGGACAGCAAAAAGAGGTTAATGTCACCAACCAAAGCAAAAGGCGATTATCTGAAATGTAGGCCCCTGGCACCCAGACAGAGAAGAGGGCAATGCATGGCAAAAGAGGTTTCATGTCACCCATTAATGAAAGACGCCATTTTCAGTAATTTAGGCCCCTGGCACCCAGACAGAGGAGAAAGTGCATGTAACAGCAAAACAGGCATCATGTCACACAGCAATGCAGCAGTTGATTATCATAAATGTAGGCCCCTGGCACCCAGACAGAGGAGAGGTCATTGGATGGCAAAAAAGAGATTAATGTCACCCACCAAAGCAACAGACGATTATCTCAAATGTAGGCCCCTAGCACTCAGACAGAGGAGAGGGCAATGCACAGCAGAAGAGGCTTCATGTCACCCAGCAATGAAACAGGCCATTTTCAGTAATTTAGGCCCCTGGCACCCAGAGGAGAGAGGTCACGTAGCAGCAAAACAAGCATCATGTCTCCCAGCAATGCAGCAGTCGATTATCATAAATGTAGGCCCCTTGCACCCAGACAGAGGAGAGGTCAATGCATGGCAAAAAGAGGTGAATGTCACCCACCAAAGCAACAGGCGATTATCTGAAATGTAGGCCCCTGGCACCCAGACAGAGGAGAGGGCAATGCATGGCAAAAGAGGTTTCATGTCACTCATTAATGAAAGACGCCATTTTCAGTAATTTAGGCCCCTGGCATTCAGACAGAGGAGAGAGTGCATGTAACAGCAAAACAGGCATCATGTCACACAGCAATGCAGCAGTCGATTATCATAAATGTAGGCCCCTGGCACCCAGTCAGAGGAGAGGTCATTGGATGGAAAAAAAAGATTAATGTCACCCACCAAAGCAACAGACGATTATCTCAAATGTAGGCCCCTGGCACTCAGACAGAGGAGAGGGCAATGCACAGCAGAAGAGGCTTCATGTCACCCAGCAATGAAACAGGCCATTTTCAGTAATTTAGGCCCCTGGCACCCAGAGGAGAGAGGTCACGTATCAGCAAAACAAGCATCATGTCACTCAGCAATGCAGCAGTCGATTATCATAAATGTAGGCCCCTGGCACCCAGACAGAGGAGAGGTCAATGCATGGCAAAAAGAGGTGAATGTCACCCACCAAAGCAACAGGCAATTATCATAAATGTAGACCGCAGCCACCCAGACAGAGAAGATAGGTCAATGCACGGCAAAACAGGCTTTATGTCACCCAGTAATGGAACAGGCCACTTCCAGTAATTTAGGCGCTAGCACCCTGACAGATAAGAGAGGTCCTGTAACAGCAAAACAGGCTTCATGTCACCCAGCAATGGAACAGGTATTTATCATTAATGTAGGCCGCTGGCACCCAGACAGAGGAGAGAGGTCCCGTAACAGCAAAACAGGCTTCATGTCACCCAGCAATGGAACAGGCCACTTTCAGTAATTTAGGCCACAGTTGAACCCTCAGTCAGTACGTGGAGGAGTGTGCACATGTACTGTTCCACCATGTTGTTCAAATGTTGCCTCCTGCTAAGACGTTCCGTATCAGCTGGTAGTGACAAAACTTTTCCACATGTCGGCCATGCTAACCCTGCCTTCTGAGGGGCTGACCATGACATAGCTGCATTGGTGACCTCTTCCTCCTCCTCCTCCGCCTTCGCCTTGTGCTTCCACTTGTCCCCCTGTGTCAGTTGGGAATGCCCTCAGGAGCGCGTCTACTAGCATGCCCTTGTAGTCGTGCATCTTCCTCTCATGCTACAGTGTGGGAATTAGGGTGGACACGTTGTCTTTGTACCGGAGATCCAGCAGAGTGGCAACCCAGTAGTCAGCACAAGTTACAATGTGGACAACTCTGCTGTCATTGCACAGGCACTGAAGCATGTAGTCGCTCATGTGTGCCAGGTTGCCCAGAGGTAGGGATAAGCTGTCCTCTGCAGGTGGTGTATCGTCTGTGTCCTCCGTATCCCCCAGCCACGCTCCAGGGATTGCGCTGAGCTGTGTTGGGTACCACCCTGCAATGAACCCGGTTCCTCCTCCTCCTCTACCTCATCCTCCTCGTCCACCAGAACTGTGCCATGGCTGGCCACATGTGTACCTGGCCTCAGGTGGTGCTGGTTCAGGAACCTACCCTCTGAGCCACTTCAGAATGACCGGCCTGAAACCCTGTGAAATATCTCCTCTTCCTCCTCCTCCTCTGCCACATCCTCTTCCATCCTCGACGTAATTGATTTTTCAAGGAGACATAGAAGTTGTATTATAATGCTAACAATGGCGTCATCAGCACTGGCCATGTTGGTTGAGTACTCAAAAGACCACAACAAGGTACACAGGTCTCGCATGCAGGCCCAGTCACTGGTGGTGAATTGGTGCTGATCCACAGAGCGACTGACCCATGCGTGCTGCAGTTGAAACTCCACTATCGCCTGCTGCTGCTCACACAGTCTCTCCAGCATATGCAAGGTGGAGTTCCACCTGGTGGGCAAGTCGCATATGAGTCGGTGAGCTGGAAGTTTTTAAGAAACTTCTGCACCGCCAGATTTAGCACATGTGCCAGGCAAGGGATGTGCATCAAACCGACTAGTCCCAGAGCTGCAACGACATTTTGCCCATTATCGCACACCACCAGGCCGGGCTTGATGCTCACTGGCAGCAACCACTCATCGTCCTGTTGTTCTATGCCCCTCCAAAGCTCCTGTGCGGTGTGGGGTTTGTCACCCAAACACATGAGTTTTAAAATTGCCTGCTGACGTTTACCCCTGGCTGTGCTGAAGTTGGGGGTGAGGTTCTTTCGATGACCGGATGTGGATGTGGTAGAAGAGAAGGAGGAGGATGCGGAGTAGGAAGAGGAGGCAACAGGAGGCAAAGAATGATGCGCCAAACCAGTATCTGCCTCGGGCCCTGCCGCCACTACATTTACCCAGTGTGCAGTTAGGGAGATATAGCGGACTTGGCCGTGCTTACTGGTCCATGTATCTGTAGTTATGTGGACCTTGCCACAGATGCTGTTGCGCAGCGCACGCTTGATTTTATCCTCCACTTCGTTGTGCAGGGAAGGGATGGCTCGCCTGGAAAAGTAGTGGCGGCTGGGAACTAATTACTGTGGGACAGCCAATGCCATCAGCTGTTTGAAACAGTCTGTCTCCACCAGACGGAATGACAGCATTTTAAAGGCCAGCAATTTTTAAAAGCTGGCGTTAAGGACCAGGGATCAAGGGTGGATAGGTGGGTATTTTCTCTTTCTCTGCAATGTTTGCTAGATGGACAGCTGAACGCTTGCCTGTGACATGGTAGACATGCTTGGTGATGGTGACGGAGGTGGTAGTGGTGTTGGTTAAAAATTCTCTGTTTGCTGGGTGGCAGGTGCCACTGTGACTTCAGAGGTGGAGAAAGAGGCAGAAACAGCAGCAGAAGAGGAAGAAGGAGGAGCCTGAGACCTTTAGTGGTTTTTAAGGATGTGTACTCCACTGCAGTTTGTGCTTTGCATGTAGACTCATGGTCATGCAGGTTGTGCTCAGGTTTAGAACGTTTATGTCTCGCTTTAGGCTCTGATGGCACAATGTGAAAACCACTTGTGTCTTGTCATCAGGACATTGTGTGAAGAGCCAATGAACTCCTTGGAGCAGGCCTTGGTGTGCTCTGTGCCTGGGTGCAGTGGGCAGTAGCAGGCATTCTGTCTATGGAACGTCCACTCCGCTTTTGCACCCTGCTCCCTCTTTTCCTGTGCTGTTGCCTCTGTGTGACCACCGCCTCTTCCTCAGAACTGCACACATCACTAGCACAACCTTCAGTGCAGTCTGGGTCTAGGACCTCATCATCCTCCACATCATCTTCAACCCATTCATGACCTCTGCTCTCCTCGTCGGTCTGCACATTGCAGAAAGCCACAGCAGTTGGCAACTGTGTTTTGTCATCATAAGAGATGTGCTGCAGCGGTCTTCCCATGTCCTCATCCTGCAACATAAGTGGTTGGACATCAGTGCATTCAAGGTCTTCCACTTCTGGGGCAGGACTAGGTGGATGGGCCAGGGAAACCCTGCCAACAGAGTCATCAAAAAGAATAAGAGTTTGCTGCATGACTTGGAGCTCTAACTGGTTGGCTGATTTGCAAGGGGGTGAGGTGAAAGACTGATGTGCATGGGCTGCAGGTGCCAATTCTGAGCTTTCTGCAGAGGACTGCGTGGGAGACACTGTGAAGGAACTGGAGGCACTGTCAGCCACCCAATCTACTATCGCCTGTGTGTTTTCTGGCCTCACCATCTGTAGAGAGGCATTCGGGCCTACCAAATAACACTGCAGATTCTGTCGCCTACTCGCACCAGAGGAAGGTGTTTCACTTGGACCGGTAGTTGCCGCTGAACAGCCACATCCTCTGCCAGCAACAGGAGCTCCACCAACACCACCACGACTATGCTCACATCCCTTATTTGATGTTCTCCTCATTAGTTGCGTTCACCCACCAAGCTGAAAGATGGTTTCTCTCTGGCAATAACACTGCTGTCTCTCTCAGAACTGCAAAAAACAACAGCTCTGACAAAGATATTGCAACCTTCTCATTGGCCGACAAGCAACAGAGGCTCAAAATCTTCCATACTGAAGCCAATTTCATCTTACACAAACTCTCTGTGAGCATCAACAGTACTAGAAGACAAAAGCATTGTTGTGCGAAAGATCTGCAGGATTAATATAAGCCATGGGCATTCAAACACAAACATAAGCTCCATTACTCTACTCCATCATCATCTATCAATAAGGGAATGTGGGGCTATAAAACAACGCTACATGCCAAGCAGTCCACTGGTGAGCAAGCTTAACAACTATCTGTTTTGCACTGCTGTGGCTCGGCAGCACATCAGCAACAAAGCCAGGTCTTATTGACACCTACAGTTTGTGTTGGTCTAGTTCCCACACTAGATACTTATCTGTCTCCTCCATATACCCAACAGAAGCAGACCAGAGCTTCAGTCAGAGTGAAAAAACCAGAGTGAAAAAACATCTCAGTGGGGGGAGACGCCGTAAAGAATTCAATTCTTGGGCATGCTTGCAAGAATGGCAAGCTGTGTGGTTGCTTGCTTATGTAATGAAAGACATATCATTCACATGAAGCAATCTGATAATTACTGGATAGCCATGCTTTTAGACCCTTGCTATAATAGCAAAATGGGAGAATGTTTTTCTGTTGTGAAAGGAAGAACACATTGCTTTATTACCAGGATGCACTGTGTACACATCTTGCCTGCTGCAGATGCCTGACACTCATGTGTATGAGGCCCTCTCCATCCCCTGCAATGTCACCTGCATCCCGCCATTTCAGCTACCACAAGCAGTAGCCACAGTAGCCAGTTGAGTATCATCAGCAATTTGGCTACTACTACTAGCTCTAAACAGCCTCACACACATCTACTGCCTTTTCTGTTCTGTGCTGCTACTGTTACCACTACTATTTTGGCCACTATTACCCTACCCTTTCCACATTCACAATTTTCTGTTACTGATCCAAATTAAAAGTAAGACTTTTTCCAGGCTCATTCCAGACAAGCTCTTTCTTCTTACAATTAACATGTCTGTGTATTAATAAGGGCAGGCATTCTGCTCTCACTGATGCATAACTTTTGGATGCTTGTGCAAAACAAGCCACTGTTTCTTTACATTAGGACATGTGTGTACAAACTGATGGCAGAGATCTGCCACTTTTAAGGCATAATTTGTGTAGGCTTGGTCCCAAAATGCCACAGTTCTTTTTCCACCATCTGCCCCTGACATGGGACAATTTTTGTAAGCTTTCTAATATAAATATAAAAAAGCATAAACCTTGTGGTGGCATATAGTGCTTTCAACCTTAATGTTTAACACAGTCAATCATACATTTACCCATAGGTAAAATTTGTTTAGAAAAAAAATTGAGATAATAAAAAGATATTTAACATAGGAACATAGAATGTGTCGGCAGATAAGAACCATTCGGCCCATCTAGTCTGCCCAATATACTGAATACTATGAATAGCCCCTGGCCCTATCTTATATGAGGGATGGTGTTATGCCTATCCCATGCATGCTTAATCTCCTTCACTGTTTTTGCAGCTACCACTTCTGCAGGAAGGCTATTCCATGCGTCCACTACTCTCTCAGTAAAGTAATACTTACTGATATTACTTTTAAACCTTTGCCCTCCTAATTTAAAACTATGTCCTCTTGTAGCAGTCTTTCTTCTTTTAAATATCCTCTCCTCTTTTACCGTGTTGATTCCTTTTATGTATTTAAAAGTTTCTATCATATCCCCTCTGTCTCTTCTTACTTCCAAGCTATACATGTTAAACTTTCCTGGTAGGTTTTGTCCTTCAATCCATGTACTAGTTTAGTAGCTTTTCTCTGAACTCTCTCCAAAGTTTCAATATCCTTCTGCAGATATGGTCTCCAGTACTGCACACAATACTCCAAATTAGGTCTGACTAGTGCTCTGTAGAGCGGCACGAGCACCTCCCTTTCTACTGATAATGCCTCTCCCTATACACCCAAGCATTCTGCTGGCATTTCCTGCTGCTCTATGACATTGTCTGCCCACCTTTAGGTTGGCTGATATATAGACCCCTAAATCCCTTTCCTAAGATACTGAGGTTAGTACTCTATCACTGATTTTATATTCTGCTCTTGTGTTTTTATGCCCCAGGTGCATTATCTTGCATTTATCAAAATAAAATTTTAGTTGCCAGATTTTTGACCATTCCTCTAGTTTTCCTAAATCCTTTTCCATTTGGTGTATCCCTCCAGGAACATCAACCCTATTACAAATCTTTGTGTCATCAGCAAAAAGACACACCTTACCATTGAGGCCTTCTGCAATTTCGCTGATAAAGATATTAAACAATATGGGTCCCAGAACAGATCCCTGAGGTAGCCCACTGGTAACAATACCATGGTCTGAATATGCTCCATTGACTAAAACCCTTTGCTTTCTGTCCTTCAGCCACTGCCTAAATCCATTCAACAATATGTTAGCCCAAGCTCAAAGACTGCAGTTTATTGATAAGCCTTCTATGTGGGACAGTATCAAAAGCCTTACTAAAATCCAGATCCAAGGACCTCAGAGTGTCATATGATAATTTTCAGGACAACTGGAGCAACTTTCATTTGACAATTTCAATAAGTTCTAAATTTATATATTACAGATGAGCAGAATGTTTCTGACTTTATCATAATATTGAGTTGAGAACTGTGTTCAGTGTGTCTATTGACAGTTCAAACACATTGTATAGCATGTGGCACTATTTTGCTTTCAAAAACAGAAATCTTAACCCCTTAGTGACCAAGCCTGTTTGGGCCTTTATGACCAAGCATTTTACTTCCTTTTTTCATGGTCTCGTTCCAAGAGCTATAACTTTTTCATTTTTTCGTCTATATAGCTTTATGAGGGCTTGTTTTTTACGGGACAAGATGTAGTTTTTAATGGCACCATTTTGGGGTACATGTAACTTTCTGATTAACTTTTATTAACTCTTTCTGGGAGGGAGATGGGGAAAAATGGCAATACTGCCACTGCGTTTTTACATTATAAATTTTACGGCGTTCATTTTTCGGTACAAATAACATAATATCTTTATTCTCTGGGTCAGTACGATTACAGTGATACTAAATACTTATAATTTTTTTTACGTTTTACTACTTTTTTTTGCAATAAAACCCCTTTTATTAACCCAAAAAATTATTTTGCATTGCCACTTCCCAAGACCCATAACTTTTTTATTTTTTATTCTATGGAGTTGATTGAGGGCTTTATTTTAGAGGGAAGACTTGTATTTTTCATTGGTATCAATTTGGAGTAAATGCCGCTTTTTGATCGCTTGTTATTACGTTTTTTTTCGGTGGAAACTAAGAATAAATTAGAAATTTTTTATTTTTTTTTTTTTTTACGGCGTTTACTATAGGGGATAATTTACGTAATATGTATTTAGTCCGGGTCGTTACGGACGCGGCAATACCAAACATATGGGGGATATTTTCTTTTTGCAATTTTTTTCATTGAAAAGCGTATTTTCAATGGAAAAAAAAGCATATATTTTTATTTTATGGAATTTTTTTTAATTTAATAAATGTGTATTTTTTTTATTTTGTTTTTACTACTTAATAGTCCCACAAGGGGACTATAATATACAATATTTTGATTGCTTTTAAAATGTAATGCATTATGTCTATAATGCATTACATTTTAATAGCAATGCTATTCCAACATTGACCAGCAGGCTGCGCCAGAGAGGCACAGTCTGCTGGAGATGCCGGAAGACAGGCTCGGGCCCTGATCGGAAGCTAGGTAAGCTTCCCAGCACATCAGCACCCCGCAATCGCATTTGCGGGGTGCTGATGGGAGACAGAGGGAGTCCGCTCCCTCTGTTACCACTTTACATGCAGCGGGCGCCATTGCGCCCGGCATGTAAAGTGTTAAACAGCCCGGATCGGCACTCCTGCCGGTTCGGGCTGTTAGAGCAGGGCCCCGGCTCTCATGTGAGAGCCGGGTCCGTGCTCCCCGCTGCACGGGGGAGCCGTGCAGCGCTTAGACTGGGCCGCCGTAAAAACGCGGCGGCCCAGCCTAAGGCCCCTTAGTGACCGCCGTAAAAACATGTATGGGTGGTCACTAAGGGGTTAAAGAAATGCCAATAGACCACATTATAATGAGGACTGTTGGGTGCCACTGTAAGATCAGAATGATACAGCATCATGGCTTCCTTTATGAACTTATGCCATGACACAGATTTTAGCAGAGCCTAAACAGTATTTAAATAACAAAAGTAGACAGGCACTCAATATCTGGGTTTACATAAAAGTTGGCTTTATTTGGTTATTTATATTACATATATTTTGATGTATTAGTATATATTTTTTAAATGTATATACGTATTTATTAAAATAATTTTTTATTATAAAAAGTTATTTTTTATTATAAAAATTATAAACATGGGTATTATTTTAAAAAAAAGGTTTGGAGTATTAAGTTTTATATTTATTTATGGGTAAACGGAGAATAAGAAAAAGAAAATGAAAAAATAGGGGGTATGGAAAAAGTGGTAATAGCTAATGATAAAATACGGTAGGTTTTGACTGAATGAGGATTGTAAAGAAGTTAGCTGTTTTTGCTGGTAAAAATTAGTTCCATTGTAATATGGTTATATGTCCATCTAGAATCCAGGGTATTTAGTTCAAGAAGAAGGTATAATAGGTGGGAGCAGAGGATGTAGTCTCAGTCCTCTTTAGTGTATGTTAGTCACTTTCCGCGCTGTGGGTATATTCCCGATATGTTTATCACTTTCCACGCTCTGGGTATATTATCGATGCTTGTACTCACTTTTTTCAGGTGGTTCGGTTTGGTGTGTCTCTGCTGGTGGCGTCCCACACTGCAGTAGACGGTACTCACTCTGCTTGTCCAGATCTTGCTGTCCCGTAGTGAGCGGTGTTAGTTTCGCGCTGTTTCCTCAAGCTGGCGTCCCACGTGTCCGGATCACGTGACGCTGCGTATGTTTGAGCGGCTGGTGATGTCGCGATGTTCCGTCTCCCGGTCTGCTTGTCTTTCTCTTTCTCAGCGCAGAGATTTCTCCTTGGTTATATGGGTATTGGTGGCGTGACAAGGCATCTACATCAAGGAGACTACCCACCAATACCCATATAACCAAGGAGAAATCTCTGCGCTGAGAAAGAGAAAGACAAGCAGACCGGAGACGGAACATCGCGACATCACCAGCCGCTCAAACATACGCAGCGTCACGTGATCCGACACGTGGGACGCCAGCTTGAGGAAACAGCGCGCAAACTAACACCGCTCACTACGGGACAGCAAGATCTGGACAAGCAGAGTGAGTACCGTCTACTGCAGTGTGGGACGCCACCAGCAGAGACACACCAAACCGAACCACCTGAAAAAGTGAGTACAAGCATCGATAATATACCCAGAGCGTGGAAAGTGATAAACATATCGGGAATATACCCACAGCGTGAAAGTGACTAACATACACTAAAGAGGACTGAGACTACATCCTCTCCTCCCACCTAGTATACCTTCTTCTTGAACTAAATACCCTGGATTCTAGATGGACATATAACCATATTACAATGGAACTAATTTTTACCAGCAAAAACAGCTAACTTCTTTACAATCCTCATTCAGTCAAAACCTACCGTATTTTATCATTAGCTATTACCACTTTTTCCATACCCCTATTTTTCATTTTCTTTTTCTTATTCTCCGTTTACCCATAAATAAATATAAAACTTAATACTCCAAACCTTTTTTTAAAAATAATACCCATGTTTATAATTTTTATAATAAAAAATAACTTTTTATAATAAAAAATTCTTTTAATAAATACGTATATACATTTAAAAAATATATACTAATACATCAAAATATATGTAATATAAATAACCAAATAAAGCCAACTTTTATGTAAACCCAGATATTGAGTGCCTGTCTACTTTTGTTATTTAAATATCAATAATCCCATAGTGGCTGGGTGAGCCACACCAGATAAGAGCACCACCCCTAAGTGATAAATTGGGAGAAGCCGCTATCACAACATATCCTAAACAGTATTTATCTTTTATGTGCTGGGTTTAGTTTGAATGCACCTAGTAATGTTTGTGTTAAGGCTTTGGATGTGGAACCACTTTGACAACCATCAAGACTGGTTGACTGCTGGGCCATAGGGGTTATAAATAGTGTTAAGCAAATTGTAATTAACAAAGTGGACTTTGATCCGAATTTCAGGAAAAATTTGATTCACCACAAAGCCGAATTTCCTCACAATTTATGGTAACAAATCAATTTCTCCTGAATTGGTGGTAAAAACAAATGCACTAAATCATGCATGCACTAACTAATGACCCTACTGTGCTGCATTTTCTTTGATCAAGATGGCCACGATTTGCTCTCTGCGAGCAAATGGATGCGGTATGTATTTTTTTTAACCCCTGAAAGGCATGAATGTAACTGTCAGATGCTGCAATCAGCATTGAACACGGCATCTGAGGGGTTTAATGACAAGATGGGTTTTTTTGTGGGATCACCCTTCCCCATCATTGAGCCCGCTATATACAATGCAATGTGATTTGTGACATAGTATTTCATAACGAATCAAATTTCTTTGTGAACTTTGATTAAGCAGCTGTATCAAATTATTGATAACTTTACTCATCTCTAGTTGTAAACACCAATGCATGGAACCAATGGGTCAGGTAATATTCATAGTCAGGAACAGGCAGAGGTCAGGGCAGGCAGCTCAGGGTCATTATGCCCCTAGCATAGGGATGGCAAACCTACGGCTCTCCAGATTTTTTAAAACTACAATTCCCACAATGCCCTTCTGTTGGCTGATAGCTGTAGGCAGTCTGGGGATGCTGAGAGTTGTAGTTTTGCAACAGCTGGAGAGACGCAGGTTGGCCATCCTTGCCCTAGCAGACCATAGCAGATCTTAGCAAAACTTGTTGATCAGACAAAGGGTGAAACCAAGAGCCCAGCATATAAAGGAGAATTGATGAGCTCATTAGTCAGCAGCTGGACAGCAACACACAGAGCAAGGAGAGGAGGGTGGTAACCCTTGTAGTGCTGAAACTGAGGGGAGATACACTGAATACTAGTCCCAATTCACACACAGGCAGCCAAAGCATACACTTATTTTTCTCTACAGCAGACATTCGTTTATAGTTATTAAATATCAGAACCAAAAATTGCAGAATCAAATGAAATATAGTTCAATAATTTAACACTGTTCTCCGATTACTTTGCTTTTTTTTATTTTCACATTATTGACAAAACAGTCGGGGACTTCTTCTAATAATACATGCTTTGTACTTTTGTACATTTCCTTCACATGAGTCTTCATTGTACTGTAAATTTGAAATAACAAAACCACAGGTAATTGTGTGCTACAAAATGACCTTAATTTATGATCTTTTTAAGCGTCTCCTTTATAATTCAGACAACTAACAATGGTAAAGAATTATTTTTCTTTTCTGTTTCTTATACTTTAAAGTTATAAGAAACTGAATTAGGTGTACTGTCGTAATGTTTTGTGATTTGCTCAAGACAGGAAACCGTTAACATATCTGACATATTATTGAGAAGATATAAAAAACTCCTACGTTAACTACTAATGAATCAAGAAATAACAGAGGGTTCCAGATTACAAAGGCAATATGCCAAGTGAGATGCTAATTTCAATATCTTACCCAGAAACCAAGGATATTCAAATTAGCTTTCCTTCCAAAAGGAAAAGATAGCTAAGCCTCTCAGATGCCAGCAGATGTAAGATGTGCTAATTTGCATATATTTTACACAGATGAGCATTACTTGGTCTACAGTACCCCTCACATTTACTCACACACTCTCTATAAAGAGAAATAATACTCACTCTGACCCCAACCAAGGCCTCTCAGGCAACTAAGCTAATTCTCTCTTTTCAGCTCTTTGCTGGTAGGAGATCCTCAGTTTTATTTTCCTTTTGCAAAGAAGACTGGTTTGCATGTTATTATTATGTGGAGATGTTTAGTTTTACTTTCTTTTGGAAGAAGGACTGATGTGCACATCTCATTTTCAGAGGAAGGAGGTTATGGGATGGTCTTTCTCTCTCTGATTTATATATAATTGATTCAGAAGAAAATTAAATTTGCTCATATATCTTAAATATAGATAGGAAGGAGGAAGGAGGTTATGGGCTGGTCTTTCTCTCTCTGATTTATATATAATTGATTCAGAAGAAAATTAAATTTGCTCATATATCTTAAATCGCTTTCACGGAATTTAGTAGACTGGGTGAACTGCTATTCCAAAGATTGCAAGGGCAAGAATGTATCCAGAAAAAAACCCAGCCATTTCTAAGCACATAAAATTTGATTAAGCTGTCAGTAGCTTGTGGTTTCATCCAGTACTTGAGTATCATCCATAGTCAAAGGAATCCACATATGGATAGATGAGTAACTATGACTACATCCAACTTGATTTATCTGTAAATAGGGTTGAGCGAACCCAAACTGAAAGGTTTGGGTTCGTACCAAACTTTGCGAGTTCGGGTCAACAGACCCAAACCCGGACTTTTTCACTGGGATTTTTCAGTTGGGGTTCGGGTTCGGTGTTCAGGTGATTTTATTTTATTTTCCATTATAACATGGTTATAATGGAAAAAAATAGCATTCTTAAGACAGAATGCTAAATAAAATGGCCATTGAGGGGTTAAAAATAATAAAAAAATCTCACCTCATCCACTTGATCGGACAGCTGGTATCCTCTTCTTTCTTCTTTCTGCAGGACCTCCAAAAGGACTTGCGATGACCTCACTGCGCTCACCTGACCGCTGTGACGTCATCGCAGGTCCTGTTGAATAAAGATAGAAGGACCTGCGGTGACGTCATCGCAGGTGCTTTCGCAGGTTCTGTAGAAAGAAAAAAGAAGAGGATAGCGGCTGCGCGATTAAGTGGATGAGGTGAGTTTTTTATTATTTTTAACCCCTCAATGGCCATTTTATTTAGCATTCAGTCTTAATAATGCTATTATTTTCCGTTATAGCCATGTTATAACTGAAAATAATAAATTAAAGTTCGAGTCCCAATTGACTTTAATGGGGTCCGGGTTCGGTGTTAAGTTCAGGTCCCGAACCTGAACTTTGACATGAATTTCGGCCGAACCCGGCGAACCCGAACTTCCACTGGTTCGCTCATCCCTATCTGTAAAGTTTTTCTATGTTTAGTATGGTTAAGATTCGAGATAGAGATGAGTGAATGGAAGCTGACGAAGTGGAATTCGTTTCGAATTTCAGTAAAATTTTGATTTGCAACTAATGCGAATTTCCTTGTGCTTCGTGGTAACGAATCATAATTTTTCCTAACATGGCGGCTACAATGGTGGCTGAAATGGCGGCTACACGTGTGAGGACATGGGTCAAGGAACTCTGGGAAGGATGACCCATATGTCATACATGCAGCCAATCAGCAGCCAGCCAGCCCGTTTATATAAGAGCCCTATAAATACTGCGGGCATTTTAGATTCTGCCATTCACAATTGTACTTTGTTCAGGGACAGACGTGTATGCAGGTGCTAGAGAGAGTGGAAAAAAAACTAACTGTTTAAAAAAAAAAAAAAAAGGATAGCGATTTACTAGTGCAGGGAAAGGATAGTGAGAGTAATAATTTCACAGGCAGGGAGAGACATGTGCAGATGCTAGGGAAAGTCATAGGAAAATCCTCATTGTGAAAAAAAGCGATTAAGGGTACTTTCACACTAGCGGCATAGCCATCCGGCAGGCTCTTCCGGTGGGTAAACAGCCTGCTGGATTTGCCATGCCGCAAGTACCCATGCACTGCCGTGCTGCCGCTCCGTCCTTATTGACTATAATGGGGCAGGGGTGGAGCTACGGCGCAGCATGGCAGTGCACGGCAGAGATCGCCAGACTAAAATTCGGACCTGCAGTACTTTTAGTCCGGCGATCTCTGGCCGTGCACTGCCGTGCTACGCCGTAGCCGGAGCGGCAGCATGGTAGTGCATGGGTACTTGCTGCATGGCGGATTCAGCAGACTGTTCACCCGCCAGAACAGCCTGCCAGATAGATATGCCGCTAGTGTGAAAGTACCCTTACAAGAAGGAGGACATTGGAGCACAGGCAATGTGTAGCCAAATGAGTGGTTTTTCTACTCAGATGACAGGACAGGAGGAGCAGGAGCAGCGGGAGGAGCTACAGGGGGGGAGGAAGAAGACGAGACAGAGGACCCGGACACACTGTGGCAGTATGCAGTGGAGACGGAGACAGGGAGTCCTTCCGAATCACTTGCACAAATGGCCCAATGCATGCTCACTTGCTTTTGTAGTAACAACCATATTGTCACCATTTGGCAGAGGGATGACTTCTGGCTCTCCACCTTGTTGGACTCTCGCTATCGGTCCAGAATGGTGTCCTTTTTTACGCCCACCGAGAAGGAGGACCAACTGAACTACTACAGAGACATACTATGTAGTCAGTTGGCCGCTGCCTATCTGCACCACCGTCCATCCTCTCACAGGTCTGACCAGGGGGGCCCTCTGCACTCATATTCCACTACCATTAATGCTAGGGAGGGGTGGGGTGTTAGGAGTAGTAACAGCTCCATCAGCAGCAGCCTGAGTCTACAGTCACTGATGAGTAGCTTTCTTCACCTGATTAGTGAAGAAACTACTCACCAGAAGCAGCAGCAGGTAGAAATGGAGCAGGACCTGAACCAGCAGGTGGTGGCATACTTGGACTGCACCCTGCTGCCCCACATTGAAGATCTGCTGGACTACTGGGTAGCCAAACTTGATTTGTGGCCGCAACTAGCAGAGTTTGCCCTGGAAAAGCTGTCCTGCCCGGCCAGTAGTGTGGCATCAGAGCGGGTGGTTAGTGCGGCGGGGGTCATAGTTACCCCAAGAAGAACTCGCCTGTCCACCCAAAATGTGGAGAGACTGACCTTTGTCAAGATAAATCAGGTGTGGATCAGCCACGATTTCCAACCACCAATTCCTGATGTGTCAGCCTAGATCATCCATGGTGCCACACAACACTTTGATACAAGAGACCGGTTTCTTCAGACTACCTGCCTCAGCTACGAATTTGATGCTGCAACCCACCTGATGACACACATCTGATGCCATGTGCTTCTTACTTCACCCACCATCGTCAGCAGGTACTGGTACTGCTACCCGTTGCCCTACTCTGTTACCGGGTGACTTTGTGGTCTTGTGATGCAGCTGTTGCTGCCATCTCCAAACTATGTCATCTTGCCACTCTGTGGTCTCCACATGCTGCTTCCACCTCTAGATTCAGTCATTGTGCCACTCTATGGACTCATCCTGATGCTGCTTCTGCCGACACCTCCACACAATGACATTCTGTCATTGTGCCACTCTGTGACCTTCTCATGTTGCTGCCAACTCCACACTCTGTCATTGTGCACCTCTCTGGCCTACTCATGCTGCTGCCACCTCCACACTCTGTCATTGTGCCACTCTGTTGCCTACTCATGCTGCTGCCAACTCCACACTCTGTCATTGTGCACCTCTCTGGCCTACTCATGTTGCTGCCACCTCCACACTCTGTCATTATGTCACTCTTTTGCCTACTCGTGCTGCTGCCAACTCCAGACTCTGTCATTGTGTGGTATCATCATGCTGCTGCAACCTTCAGACTCTATTATTGTGCCACTCGGTGGCCTCCTCATACTGCCGCCACCTAAAGACTCTGTCATTGTACACTCTGTGGCATTCTCCTAATGCTGCCACCTCCACACTCTGTCATTGTGTCACTCTCTGGTCTACTCATGCTGCTGCCACCTCCACACTCTGTCATTGTGCTACTCTCTGGCCTACTCAAGCTGCTGCCACCTACAGACTGTCATTGTGCCACTCTGTGGCCTACTTATGCTGCAAACAAGAAAGGATAGCGGCACTCCTTCGTCTGTAGAAAATGTTCTTTATTCCACCTTAAATGATGCTTGATAAAGACTTGATTAAAGTCGAAACGTCGCACTTTAAGGTGGAATAAAGAACATTTTCTACAGACGAAGGAGTGCCGCGATCCTTTCTTGTTTGGTATTGTATTGGGGACCAATGGTCAGGTCCTAACATCGCAGGCACCGCCACTATATGGACTTTGGGTATTTACCTACAATGGTGCTGTCACCCCATGTATTTTTGCTTCACTACTTATGCTGCAGCCACCTCTAGACTCTGTCATTGTGCCACTCTGTGGACTGCTCCTGATGCTGCCGACACCTCCTAACTCTTTCATTGTGCCACGCTGTGGCCTACTCATGCTGCTGCCACCTCCAGATTCTGTCATTGTGCAACTCTGTGGCCCACTCATGCTGCTTCCACCTCCATACTCTGTCAATGTGCCAGTCTGTGGCTTGCTCATGCTGCTGCCATGTCCAGACTCCGTCATTGTGACACTCTCTGGCCTACTCATGCTGCTGCCACCTCCACACTCTGTAAATATTCCACTCTGTGACCTACTCATGCTGCTACCACCTCCAGACTCTGTCATTGTGCCGCTCTGTGGAATCCTCATACTGCTGCCACCTCAGGACTCAGTCATTGTGCCACTTGGTGGCCTCCTCATACTGCTTCCACCACCAGACCCTGTCATTTGGCCACTCTGTGGTCTCCTCATACTGCTTTCACCTCACCACTATGTCATAAGTCCACTCTGTGGACCTTGCTATCATGCTATTCCCACCCTCCCCACTTCATACCTGGTCCACTAATGTGGCTTTCGGCCTGGCTGACATCATCATTTATTTGACACTTCTTCGGATCTGTTAGAAGGAAGGGAAAGTGAGACGCACAACGGATCCTGTCTGTGTAGCAGCTTTAAGGCCTGAATGGTCCCATCAGAAATGACTTATGATTTGGTAGCCAAAAGCAGGAGTGGGTACAAAACACAGAAGATATGCAAATATTCTATTCACGTGTCATCTCTGTTTTAGATCCACTCTGTTATTTTTTGCCTTTAATAATACTGATGGATTGTTGAGCAAATGCTAACTGAGTGAAGGCAGATGCTCCACAAACAGGATCCGTTTTTTGTGGGTTATTGTTCTGATGGTTTAGAAAAAAGCCAAAATAATTAGTGGTCTACACAAACTTACTTCTGACACCCTCTCCACTCTGTCAGGGGGTCTCTACTTGTATAAACGTTTAATAGAAAAGGTTTTGTAGATATCTATGTGGATTCAGCTAATGAGGATGTAAAAGGAGTGCACTTCTTCTTGACGGTAACATCTACCTGTAAGGCTGAGTTAATACTTGACTTATTTGGGTGGTCACAGGGCCAAAACTGACCAAATAACTCAAGTATGCAGTGATTCTAAGAGATTACAACACAGCACTCCACAGTATCTCTTAATTAATTTTTATTAAACAATGTTTCCAGAATTGCCACCACACATGTATATAAGACATATGGCCTACATTTTGGTCCAACTCCGAATCTTTATCAGGGCCTACAATAGAATAAAGCAAAACTTAGTCTATATTATAAAAGAATCAAACATAAGATATCATCTGTGACAATCAGGGCTCAAACATAACAGCAAAATTAAAAAATTTTTTTATGATTTACACACTTAGTCTATAGAGACACCAAGTATAACAAGCAGAGGTGACTAGAAGTCATCACATGTCATCTATAAATTCATACAGTTATTGCTACACATAGAGATATACTTTTCTCTAGAGACAGGACACAAGCTGCTATATATACAAGACAAGTATCTTCAGAGTCTCTTAAGAGTAGAAAGACAGCTATCTTATCAATAAGACAGACATATGCCCAAGCAGTTTAGCAAAATGGCAGGGAGAGATCCTGGTCCAGCATATTTACATTTGTGAATAGCGTTAAGAGGAATCCTGGTGGCTTGCTCCTACCCGCCACAGGCCGGGTTTAAATAGCCCTATTGTGATGTCATTTCCGGTCACGTCACAACCGGAAGTGTGTCATGCAGACATGCGCACTAGCAGCGTTGATGCCGAAAGAAGTCAGGGAATGGACAATGATTAGTATCGACGGCGTAAAGCCTGAGCAGCTAGCAACAAAAGGAGCATGCATACTATTATGTATAGGATAAAAGTTAAAGGTGCACTATATGTACTGGATAAACCAAATACAGTTGAATGCCATATTTGTGCAACTTTTTAATGCATATTATTATGCGATTTATTGATATGATTTTTTACAAAACATGAATTTGAGTCAAAATTTTGGTTTAATCCTAATGGATGCATGGTTTGTAATTCATGGATCCAATAGGATTCCCGTTTACGTAACAGCAACTTGCGTTTCCGCCCCTGCGTGGCATAGAGACATGATCTATCACCTGGAATTTTAATTGACTAATTTGATGACCAATTTGTATAAAGTGATGTAGGATCGGTAGCTCTGTTTTACGACAACGTATATCAGACTTATGTTTGCATATGCGGTCTCTCACACACTAGGATGTCTCACTAATGTATGTGAGACCGCACGGGCATTTAAGTATACCACATATGAAGTCAAGCAGGTGTAGAAGCCGTGAATGTTATACTGTTTACCCGAACGAGGATGTGTGAAAAAGGACCCTCTCTGGACATTAGTACATTGAGTGCAATTTAGGCAAGGAAAGGTACCTTGTCTGGGACCTATAAGAGTAGTTTGAACATTATGAGTTTTATTAGAGCCCACATCGGTGTGTACCAGAGAATCCCGTAGATTTTTAGGACATTTATAACGCATACGTGGCGGTTGCGTAAATTCTTGGATGGATGGATAAGATTTCATCAATAGGGGCCAATGCTTCCGTATTATGTATTAAATACGAGGGATAAATGGATGATAAGTCATCACTAATAGTATCCGTGGTGATTCTGCTTTTGGTACACGGCGATGTTGGTTGTTCTGTAACATTTTATTTTGTAGAAGTTTATGTGGATAACCACGAACTGCAAATTTAGAAGCCATCTCTGATAAGCGAAGTTGTTTCTGTTCGGGATCACTCACTATCCGAGACACACGCATAAACTGTGATCGTGGGAGTGACAATTTCGTATTTTTCGGATGATTACTAGAGAATAACAGCAAGGTATTTCTATCAGTGGGTTTAGTAAATAAGTCCACTGAAAGTGTGCCATTTGGTCTCTTGGACACAGTGGTGTCCAAAAAACTAACAGCCTCCAAATCAATGTTAGCAGTAAAATAAAGACCCAATACTGTTAAGATCTCGGTAAAATGTAGAAAAAGTATCTTGATCTCCATCCCAGATACAGAAAATGTCGTCGATGAATCAAAATAATTTCTTCTCGACACATCACATTTTTTGGAGGTACTATCATCTATCAAGACAGTTCCTAATACAGCATGCTTGATTGCTTTAGATGTAGGAAGTCTATATACCTCCATATCTCACGAGGGAGGCACAAGAGCGGTTCGACTTCTCCTTGCATCTACAGAATTTTCGGCTGATCAACAATCCTTTTGTATTGATCTTTACGGTCAGTACTCGAAAAAAATTTTTATGTTTGGTGATAAATTCTTTGTGCAATGTAAAGGTACCGTGTACCCTCATATTCAATATTGATGAAATCTTATCCATCCATCCAAGAATTTACGCAACCGCCTCATATGCGTTATAAACGTCCTAAAAATCTATGGGATTCTCTGGTACACACCGATGTGGGCTCTAATAAAACTCATAATGTTCAAACTACTCTTATAGGTCCCAGACAAGGTACCTTTCCTAGCCTAAATTGCACTTAATGTACTGATGTCCATAGAGGGTCCTTTTTCACACATCCTCGTTCGGGTAAACAGTATAACATTTGCGGCTTCTACACCTGCTTGACTTCATATGTGGTATACTTAGTTAAATGCCCGTGCGGTCTCACATACATTGGTGAGACATCCCAGTGTGTGAGAGACCGCATATGCAAACACAAGTCTGATATACGTTGTCGTATAGAGCTACCGATCCCACATCACTTTATACAAATCGGTCATCAAATTAGTCAATTAGGTGACCTGGAATTCATTAGTCAATTCCAGGTGATAGATCATGTCTCTATGCCACGCAGGAGCAGAAACCGCAAGTTGCTGTTATGTAAACGGGAATCCTATTGGATCCATGAATTACAAACCATGCATCCATTAGGATTAAACCGCGATTTTGACCTATGTATATAACCAATGGTTGCTCTAATTAGTGTTCTCTATTCTATTTTTCAGACTAAATGAATGCTATTAAGGTAGGGTTCTAGAGCGGCTTGAAATGCACTATATGGTTTGTTGATTTGGAGTTACAAATAATTAGTATTTATGTCTATATTTACTAACATCTATACCTATATATGTATCTATCTAGACCCAGTGTGTCTTAAATTAGCTACATTGATATATTCTACTGACCATTGAAATATGGTAACATATTGTGTGATTTGACTATTTCATACACTTATAATTTTGTCTAGTGGTCCTTCTCATATATCAAGCATATAATTCAACTAAACCTTAATAGTTTAATTCCTAATCCCAATAGAAAAATTCATGTTCTAAAAAATCATATCAATAAATCGCATAATAATATGCATTAAAAAGTTGCACGAATATGGCATTCAACTGTATTTGGTTTATTCAGTACATATAGCGCACCTTTAACTTTTATCCTATACTTTTTTTGCTATCTCCTGAGGCTTTACGCCGTCGATACTAATCATTGCCCATTCCCTGACTTCTTTCGGCCTCAACGCTGCTAGTGTGCATGTCCGCATGACGCACTTCCGGTTGTGACGTGACCGGAAGTGACATCACAATAGGGCTATTTAAACCTGACCTGTGGCGTGTAGGAACAAGCCACCAGGATTCCTCTTAACGCTATTCACAAATGTAAATATGCTGGACCAGGATCTCTCCCAGCCATTTTGCTAAACTGCTTGGGCATATGTCTGTCTTATTGATAAGATAGCTGTCGTTCTACTCTTAAGAGACTCTGAAGATACTTGTCTTGTATATATAGCAGCTTGTGTCCTGTCTCTAGAGAAAAGTATATCTCTATGTGTAGCAATAACTGTATGAATTTATAGATGACATGTGATGACTCCTAGTCACCTCTGCTTGTCATACTTGGTGTCTCTATAGACTAAGTGTGTAAATCATCAACAAAAGTTTTTTTAATTTTGCTGTTATGTTTGAGCCCTGATTGCCACAGATGATATTTTATGTTTGATTCTTTTATACTATAGACTGAGTTTTGCTTTATTCTATTGTAGGCCCTGAGAAAGGTCTGGAGTTGGACCGAAATGTAGGCCATATGTCTTATATACATGTGTGGTGGCAATTCTGGAAACATTGTTTAATAAAAACTAATTAAGAGATCCTGTGGAGTGCCGTGTTGTTATCTACTATTGAGATTGGGATTTCCCCGAACACAGAACACCCATACATCTGAATTGGAGTGCCGACCAATTATTATTTTAGTGATTCTAAGTAGAGATGGCCCGGACTATCCGCCGGCGAACAGTTCCCGGCGAACATAGCTTGTTCGCGTTCGCCTCTGCCGGGCGAACATATGCGATGTTCGGTCCGCCCCCTATACATCATCATTGAGCAAACTTTGACCCTGTACCTCACAGTCAGCAGACACATTCCAGCCAATCAGCAGCATACCCTCCCTCCCAGACCCTCCCACCTCCTGAACAGCATCCATTTTAGATTCATTCTGAAGCTGCAGTCTTAGTGAGAGAAGGGAGAGTGTAATTGCTGCTGATTTAATTGGGAAATTGATAGCTAGGCTAGTGAATTCAGTGTCCACTCCAGTCCTGAAAGACTCATCTGATCTCTGCTGTAAGGACAGCGTCCTGACAGCACCCCAAAAAGCCCTTTTAGGGCTGCAACATTAGTCTGCTTTTTTTTTTTTCCTTTATATACATATTGCAGTTGCCTGGCCTGCCTGTGTGTGAGGAGCTGCAGGCCCACAGACTGTAGTGTGCCCACTGCCAGTGCCCACCCCTGTCATTCCATGTGGTACAGGACTTTGCATCAAAAAAAGGCATTTAATTTTTACACTTTAATCTAAGGTTAGTTGCCTGCCAGTGTGTGTCAGGCTGACTTCCACTGACTGTAGTGTGCCCACTGCCAGTGCCCACCAATCATACCGGCTGGCACAGGACTTTGCATAAAAAAGGCATTTAATTTTTACACTTTAGTGTAATTTCAGCTGCTTGCCTGCTGCTAGTGTGTGTCAGGCCGACTTCAACTGACTGTAGTGTGCCCACTGCCAGTGCCCACCCCTGTCATCCCGTGTGGCACAGGACTTTGCTTAAAAAAAAGGCACTTAATCTTTACACTTTAATCTAAGGTTAGTTGCCTGCCAGTGTGTGTCAGGCTGACTTCCACTGACTGTAGTGTGCCCACTGCCAGTGTCCACCACTGATACCGGGTGGCACAGTAGCTTGCCGATAAATAAGGCATTTAATTTTTAGACAGTAGTCTAAATTCAGTTGCTTGCCTGCTGCCAGTGTGTGTCAGGCCCTCTTCCACTGACTGTAGTGTGCCCACTGCCAGTGCCAACCACTGATACCGGGTGGCACAGTAGCTTGCCGATAAATTAGGCATTTAATTTTTAGACAGTAGTCTAAATTCAGTTGCTTGCCTGCTGCCAGTGTGTGTCAGGCCCTCTTCCACTGACTGTAGTGTGCCCACTGCCAGTGCCAACCACTGATACCGGGTGGCACAGTAGCTTGCCGATAAATTAGGCATTTAATTTTTAGACAGTAGTCTAAATTCAGTTGCTTGCCTGCTGCCAGTGTGTGTCAGGCCCTCTTCCACTGACTGTAGTGTGCCCACTGCCAGTGCCAACCACTGATACCGGGTGGCACAGTAGCTTGCCGATAAATAAGGCATTTAATTTTTAGACAGTAGTCTAAATTCAGTTGCTTGCCTGCTGCCAGTGTGTGTCAGGCCCTCTTCCACTGACTGTAGTGTGCCCACTGCCAGTGCCAACCACTGATACCGGGTGGCACAGTAGCTTGCCGATAAATTAGGCATTTAATTTTTAGACAGTAGTCTAAATTCAGTTGCTTGCCTTCTGCCAGTGTGTGTCAGGCCCTCTTCCACTGACTGTAGTGTGCCCTTCTGCCAGTGCCAACCACTGATACCGGGTGGCACAGTAGCTTGCCGATAAATAAGGCATTTAATTTTTAGACAGTAGTCTAAATTCAGTTGCTTGCCTGCTGCCAGTGTGTGTCAGGCCCGCTTCCACTGACTGTAGTGTGCCCACTGCCAGTGCCAACCACTCATACCGGGTGGCACAGTAGCTTGCCGATAAATAAGGCATTTAATTTTTAGACAGTAGTCTAAATTCAGTTGCTTGCCTGCTGCCAGTGTGTGTCAGGCCCGCTTCCACTGACTGTAGTGTGCCCACTGCCAGTGCCAACCACTGATACCGGGTGGCACAGTAGCTTCGCCGATAAATAAGGCATTTAATTTTTAGACAGTAGTCTAAATTCAGTTGCTTGCCTGCTGCCAGTGTGTGTCAGGCCCTCTTCCACTGACTGTAGTGTGCCCACTGCCAGTGCCAACCACTGATACCGGGTGGCACAGTAGCTTGCCGATAAATAAGGCATTTCATTTTTACACATTAGTCTAATTCGGCACACGTCCCCGTATAGGGTACGTAACAGGGATTAAACTGAT
The DNA here is from genome assembly GCA_033119425.1 of Bufotes viridis. Taxonomy (NCBI): domain Eukaryota; kingdom Metazoa; phylum Chordata; class Amphibia; order Anura; family Bufonidae; genus Bufotes; species Bufotes viridis. Next base: position 458,855,591 of record CM065589.1, read on the forward strand.
AGGAATAGTACTAGTTAAGACACCACTCATATAGGGTGTCACAGCACATTGCTCTGTGCACGCGCAGTGCCCCAATTTGGGAGTAAGAGGACCGACCAAGCTGCTTTTTCCATCTCCCGGTTCCTGAAATCAATTCAGTTTAGTGTATGAGAGTTTGGTCTGTCACTGTGAAGGCAGTTGAAGGTACCCGGCCTAAATTTTTTTTCACAAAAGGCAATCCCTGATATGGGACGTAACAGGGATTAAACTGATGAGAATAATTCTACAGAAAATACCACTCATATCAGTGGAGGGAGCCAGCGTTTTTTTAACCATCTCCCCGTTCAAAAAATCTATTCAATAAATGGCCCCCAGATTGGGGACGTTAGAGGGATTAAACTGATGAGAATAGTACTACAGAAAATACCACTCATATCGGGTGTGACAGTAAATTGCACGGCGCAGACGCAGTGACCGTGGATTAAAACAGAGTGGAGGGAGCCAGCGTTTTTTTAACCATCTCCCCGTTCGAAAAATCTATTCAATAAATGGCACCCAGATTGGGGACTTTAGAGGGATTAAACTGATGAGAATAGTACTACCGAAAATACAACTCATATCGGGTGTGACAGTAAATTGCACAGCGCAGACGCAGTGACCGTGGTTTAAAACAGAGTGGAGGGAGCCAGCGTTTTTTTAACCATCTCCCCGTTCGAAAAATCTATTCAATAAATGGCCCCCAGATTGGGGACGTTAGAGGGATTAAACTGATGAGAATAGTACTACAGAAAATACCACTCATATCGGGTGTGACAGTAAATTGCACGGCGCAGACGCAGTCACCGTGGTTTAAAACAGAGTGGAGGGAGCCAGCGTTTTTTTAACCATCTCACCGTTCGAAAAATCAATTCAATTCACCTTTTGGGGACCCTTGGTGTTGTACGTGGCTGGGTGGAGGAAGAAACCTTCAATGACATCACCGGGACGTGGCTAGCTTGGTATCCAACCTTGTGCAAATGGGGAGTTTGGGGTTGTGCAAATGGACTGTTTGCGGTGCATTAAAAGGGGAGTTTGGTCTGTCAATGTCAGTGAAGCGGGCGTAACCCTTACACTACCTGATCGATACAACATCATACCTGATCGTATACACACACTGGATGTTTTAAAGCACGTTATTCCAAACAATTTAGGAATGTTAGTTGATTTATGCCCTTTATGGATTAAAACCCGACTCTGCGTCCACTACGTAATTTTCCATGGGAGTTTTGCCATAGATCCCCCTCCGGCATGCCACAGTCCAGGTGTTAGACCCCTTGAAACAACTTTCTCATCACTATTGTGGCCAGAAAGAGTCCCTGTGGGTTTTAATATTCGCCTGCCAATTGAAGTCTATGGCGGTTCGCCCGGTTCGCCCGTTCGCGAACATTTGCGGAAGTTCGCGTTCGCTGTTCGCGAACTGAAAATTTTATGTTCGCGACATCACTAATTCTAAGATAGACGCCTGTCATCTGCATGTCATACGGACTCACAGTATTATTTCACTACCAGGCATACTACCTATCCGTGTTACTGCAAGGCACAGTGTTCTACACCACTATAAAGGCTCTCAGCAGCCAGGAAATAGCCATTTTTTTAAATGTAATTTGCAGCTAATATATTTGGTTTGAATCAAATTTTTCCCCAAAAATTTGGCGAACCAACAAATCAAATTTTTTAAAGAACTGGCTCATTTCTAATTAGAGATAAGCAAATCGAAGCTGACAAAGTGGAATTTGATCTGAATTGCAGGAAAAATTTGATTTGCAATGAATGCAAATTTCCTCACGCTTTGTGGTCAAGAATCACATTTTTCCTAAAATGGCTGCTGCACGTATGAGAACATGGAGAAAGGAAGTATGGGCAGGTGGGATCATCCAGACTGACTTGAATGATGCAGCCAATCAGCAGCCAGCAAGCCCTGTGATGTCACAGCCCTATAAATACCGTGGCCATCCTAGAATCAGATATTTTCCAGCGTTCTGAGCGCTAGGGACAGCAATTGGAAAAACTTAATTGTGAAAAAAAAAACTGAAAAAACAATTTATAAGTGCAGGGAAATGATAGGGAGGAATCATTTCACAGCATCTTAGTGCAGGGAGAGATGTCAGAAGGCACTAGGGACAGTGGTAGAAAAGCAATTTACAAGTGCAGGGAAAGATAATTTGGGGATCCAAATAGCTATTATACAGCTCTGTCATTCCAGCAATTTGTTCTTTGCGTGCAAGTGCTATGTTGAAAAGCCTTTAGTGGCTTATATCTGTGGAAAAATAAAAATATATACACAGTTCACTTCTGCAGTTATATGTGGTGAAAGCGTTTAGTGACGTATTTCAGTACAAAAAGGAAGCGATACACAAACTTGCTTTGGGGTAGCTGTGAACTTGTCTGGTTGGTATATTTTACTATTATCTACACTTTTTTTGTATTCAGCATTTGTATGGCACTTTTCACTTTACTTATTGGTATTAGTAGGTAGGGACTGGTTACAGTTTATATTTTTCTTGATAAATGACTGCCTGCTATATATATAGACTTGTATGTTTACATAGTGTAGTGTTGATATATATTTAATCCAGACATCAGGTTCTGTGTGTTCCTGTGTGTTTTATCCACAGTTTTTTATGTGATTAATTTTATTGATTATTAAAGTATAATATTTACTAATTGTGCTATTCTAGTGTTATTGGTGCATTTATTTGTGGTAAAAGCGTTTAGTGGCCTTTTTCAGTACAGAAAGAAAAAAGATACGCACTTCACTGGTGCAGTTATTTGTGGCAAAAGCGTTTAGTGGCCTATTTCAGTACAAAAAGAAAAATATATTCTCAGTTCACTTCTGCAGTTATATGTGTTGAATGCGTTTAGTGGCCTATGTCAGTACAGAAAGAAAAATATAGACGCACTTCACTGGTGCAGTTTTATGTGGTGAAAGAGTTTAAGTGGCCTATTTCAGTACAAAACGATAAATATATATGCTTTTCACTTCTGCAGTTATATGTGGTGAAAGCGTTCAGTGTGCTATTTCAGTACAAGAAGGAAAAATATATATGCACTTCACTGTTGCATTTATTTGTGGAGAATGACTTTAGTGGCCTATTTCACTGCAAAATAAAAATACATACGCATTTCACTTCTGCAGTTTTATGCATTTCACTTCTGCAGTTTATTATTATTGTTTAAGTACAAAAACCAAATATATTCAGCATTCACTTTTGCAGTTATATGTGATAAAACCTTTAGTGACATATTTTGGTAGAAAAACAAATATATTCAGCGTTCACTGATGCAGGTATATGTGGCAAAATCTTTAATGACTTATTTTGGTCTAAAAACAAATTTTATTCAGCGTTCAGTGCTGTAGTTAAGTGAGGTAAAATCATTTGTGACGTATTGTGGTCGAAAAACTATTTTTTTTCAGCATTCAGCTTTAGTTATATGTGGCAATATCTTTATTGAAGTATTTCGGTGGAAAAACTAATTTTATTCAGCGTTCAGCGCTGCAATTTTATGTGCGTAAAGCTTTAGTGACGTATTTCGGTAGAAAAACTAAATATATTCAGCGTTCACTGTTGCAGGTATAAGTGGCAAAACTATGCAGGTATATGTGGCAGAAGCTGAGCTTGTGGATGTGCGATTCTACCTATTTCTCTTTCTCCGTTTTTTTTCATATGTGGCAAAACCTTTAGTGACATATTTCAGTAGAAAAACAAATTTTATTTAGCAGTCAGCGCTGTAGTTATGTGTGGTAAAATCTTTTGTGATGTATTTCGGTCGAAAAACTAAATTTATTCAGCGTTCAGAGCTGCAGTTATGTGTGGTAAAATCTTTATTGACGTATTGAGGTTGAAAAACAAACTTTATTCAGCATTCAGCACTGTAGTTATATGCTAGTAAAATCTCCATGATGTCTTCTTGATAAATCTGCAGCGTGGGGGCCCAGTGTGGCTTTGAGACACTTTCAAAATAATACTTCAGCGGGGCGAATAGATACCGGATGACTGGGATGCTCCCTGACCTTCCCAGGAGCTGTAGTCGGGAGCAGTGGTTCATTTCTGAGACGTCCATATAGTGCGGGGGGAATCCGAAGATCCTCTCCATCTCCGTGCTCCGTTATATGTGGTAAAATCTTTATTGACGTATTTCGGTGGAAAAAACTGATTTTATTCAGAGCTCAGTGCTGCAGTTATATGTGGTAAAATCTTTTATGACTTATTTCTGTGGAAAAAACTAATTTTATTCAGAGCTCAGTGCTGCAGTTATAAATGGTAAAATCATTTGTCACATATTTCGGTGGAAAAACAAATTTAATTCAGCGGTCAGCACTATTGGAATATGTTACTATCTGCTCATCGCTGTGAGACACAATATGTCTTGATAAACCGGCGTCCATATGCAGGTCCCCAGTCAGTCATTTAAGACTGGCTATTTAGTCCTTTAATGTAAGTCTATAGCGACAGAAGTGCAATGCAATCCAATTATGAAACCGGCGGCCATTACTTGGTCCCCGGATTTAATATTTGAATCGAGATATCGGTGGAAACTATTTCCTATGTACTGTTACAGGTTATACTATGTTATGTTATCCCATTGCAGGGTTGGCTAATGTGATTATTACGATTGGATGCCCATGTGTGTCAGCGGCTTCTGCATTGCTGTAACACAGGATCTTGTTTTTTAACTGCTGTGATTGCTTTATAAATTTAATACTATTTTTCAATGTTGATAATTAATAAACTTTAATAAAATTTGTGATTTATATATTTATAAAACGTGGATTTCTTTTTTGGTGGCTATTCAGCGGTGAGCACTGTAGAAATATGTGATAAAATCTTTGTGACTTATTTTGGTGGAAAAACAAATTTTAATCAGCGTTCAGCGCTGCAGTAATGTGTGGTAAAATCTTTACTGAAGTATTTCGATCGAAAAAGAAAATTAATTCAGTGGTCAGCGATTCGGTTTTATGCGGTAAAATCTTTATTGAAGTATTTTGATCTAAAAACAAAATTTATTCAGCAGTCAGCACTGCGGGTATATGCGGTAAAATTTTAAGTGATATATCTTGATGAACTCTGCGACTCTTCCAGGGTCAAAGCTATCTTGACACTTTGTCTTATCATTGTCTGTAGCTACTAGAAGCATGTTCATGACAGGCAGGTTCCCCCAGAAGTATCTTGGTCAATTTTCACTCTATCATTGTGCCATTCTGTGGCTTCCTCATGTTGCCGACACCTCCAAACTTTGTCATTGTGCCACTCTGTGGCCTACTCATGCTGCTGCCACCTCCAGACTCTTTTGTTGTGCCACTTTGTAGTCTACTCATGCTGCGGCCACCTCCACACTCTGTCATTGTGCTATTCTGTGGCATTGACATGCTGCTGTCACCTCCATACTTCGTCATTGCACCACTTTGTGGCCTCCTCCTGATGCTGCTGCCACTTCCAGACTCTGTCATTGTGCCACTCTCTGGCTTCCTCATGCTGCTGCCACCTCCAGACTCTGTCATTGTGCCACTCTGTGGCCTATTCATGCTGTTGCCACCTCCAGACCCTGCCATTGTGCCATTATGTGGCTTCCTCATGCTTAGCCACCTCAACAGTCTGTCATTTTGCCACTCTGTGGCCTACTCATGCTGCTGCCACCTCCAGATTCAGTCATTGTGCCACTCTGTGGCCTCCTCCTGATGTTGCTGCTGCCGTTTTTTCTGGGTTATTGTTCTGACGGATCAGAGAATGGGGAAAATGAATCAGGGACATCAACGCAAACTTACTGCTGACACCCTCTCCACTCTGTCAGGGGGGCTCTACTTGAATAAGCCTTTAATAGAACAGGTTCTGTAGACAGCTATGTGGAATCAGATGACGAGGTTGTAAAAGGAGTGTGCTTCTTCTTGACACTAACATCCAACTGTAAGGTTGAGTTAATACTTCAGTTATTTGGTCAGTTTTAGCCCTTTGACTGCCCAAATAAGTAAAGTATGCAGTGATTCTAAGAGCGACCCCTGTCATCTGCATGTCAAACTGACTCACAGTATTTTTTCACTACCATAGCAGACTCCCTATGCGCGTTACTGCAAGGCACTGTGCTCTACTCCCCTATAAAGGCTCTCTGCAGGCCGGAAATAGCTGTTTTTTAATGTGATTCATTGCAAATAAATCTAGATCGAAGCAAATTTTTCCCCAAAATTTGGAGAACCGGCCGAATCAAATTTTTGAAAAAATCGCTCATCTATAGTTACGATGCTCATGGAATTATTACAACTTAAAGTCATTATTTTCATTAACCCCTTCTCAACACATGACGTAATAGTACGTCATGGTGGCAAGTGATTTCCTGCATTTGGACGTGCTATTACTTCATGGTGAGATCGGGAGGGCACCGGAAATGTGCTCGCCCGATCACTGCAGGGGCACGATAGTCACTGATAGCCAGGCCTCTGCTGTATCTGCCGGCATTGCTGTAAAAGCCGATACCAGTGGATTAACCCCTTATATGCTGCAGTCAGCGCTGACCGCGGCATATAAGGGGTTTGCGGTTGAGGGAGCACATCGTGTCCCTGCACTGCTGTGGCAGGGAACCGATGTGTGACAAGGCAGCCCGATGCCATGTACAGGCTGCCCAATGCCTTTCATGGCATCCAGAACAGTTTTTTACAGGGGCCGAGAAGATCCAGCACCAGGCTGAGTATCCTAGGTAATCTGTTAGTGTATTACTCTGTGTATTGTATTGTAATGCATTGTAGAGGGGATCAGGTCCCCAAAATCGAAGTCCCAGAGTGTAACAGAAATAAAGTTAAAAAAAAAAGTTTTTAATAAAAAAAATTAAAGTAAAAAAATAATAAAATGCCCCTTTACCTAGATTTTATTAAAAAAATAGAAAAAAAAACAAAAAAACACATAATAGGTATTGTCGCGTCCGTAACAACCACCTCTATAAATATATCACATGATCCACCTCGTCCGATAAACAACAAAAAAATATAAAAACTGTGTAAAAAAAAAGTCATTTTTGTCACCTTACATCACAAAAAGTGCAAAAACACCAAGCGATCAGAAATGCGTATACCCCCCAAAATGCTACCAATAAAACTGTCACCTCATACCGCATAAAATGAGCCCCTACATAAGACAATCACCCATAAAACAACCTGCTCTATAAAAATAGCACATGATCTAAGCTATCATATGAACATTGTAAAATCCAAAAATAAAAACAGTGCAGACTATGTACCCCAAAATAGTACGCAAAAACCGTCCGTTTCCAAAATAGGGTAACTCTTGGGAGTTTCTACAGTAGGGGTGCGTCAGGGGGGCTTCAAATGGGACGTGGTGTCTAAAAACCAGTCCAGCAAAATCTGCCTTCTATAAACCATGCCGCGCTCCTTTTCTTCTGTGCCCTGCCGTGTGCCCTTATATCAGTTTACAACCACATATGGGGTGTTTCTGTAAACCGCAGAATCAGGGTAATAAATATTGAGTTTTGTTTGGCTGTTAACCCTCGATTAAAGAAAAAAAAAAGGATTAAAATTGAAAATCTGCCAAAAAGTGACATTTAGAAACTTCTCCATTTTCAGTTTTGAATAACTTGAGGGGTGTAGTTTCTACAATAGGGGTCATTAATGGGTGGTTTCTACTATGTAAGTAGTTTTGAGTGGCATGGGCAATATTTGAATTTGAGATATTTCGCCATAAATTCGCAAATTCGAGAATTCGTGATCTCTAGTCATTATTTTCTTGATTCTGAAAATCTGCAATCAGGAAATTCGCAATACAAAAATTTGCAATCAATACTACTCCTAAAGTCAAAGATATTGCAGCCTTCTAATTGGCCCACAAGCAAGAAGCAGTGAGGGATGATGGGTACTGATTAAAAACAATCTAGAATATTCGCAATTATGAATATATATCACTATATTCTAGATATTTGCAAATTCTCGAAGTTCCAAAATTCGCAATAAAAATTTGTGATTAGAATATTTTTCAATCAATACTATATTTAAGCCCCACAAAGTGATTTCAGAACTAAACTGGTCCTTAAAAAGTGGGTTTTTGAAATTTTCTAAAAAATGTTAAGAATTGCTTCAAAAATTCTAAGCCTTTAAAATGTCCTAAAAAAATTAAATGACATTTACAAAATGATGCCAACATAAAGTAGACATATAGGGAATGTTAGATAATAACTATTTTATAAGGTATCACTTTCTATTTTAAAAGCAGAGAAATTAAAATTTTGAAAATTGTGAATTTTTCTAAATGTTTGGTAAATTTGGGATTTTTTCATAAATAAAGGGGAAATATATTGACTCAAATTTATGACTGTCATGAAGTACAATGTGTCACGAGAAAACAATCTCATAATGGATTGGATAAATAAAGGAGTTCCAAAGTTATTACCACATAAAGTGACACATGTCAGATTTGCAAAAAATGGCCTGGGCAGGAGGGTGAAAACTGGCCCGGGGTAGAAAGGGTTAATCAAATTTCTATGAATACTAATGTGATTTGGTCCTGTTACAACAGTGATGTTTAAATGGGTTGTTCTAGATAATAAAAAATCTGGAAAAAGCCCTCCAGCAGCACAAAATAAAAAAAATGCTGTTATACTTAAAGAGGTTGTCTCACTTTAGCAAATGGCATTTATTATGTAGAGAAGGGTAATGCAAGGCACTTACTAAGTTATTGTGATTGTCCATATTGCTTCCTTTGCTGACTTGATCCATTTTTCCACCACATTATACACTACTTGTATCCATGGTTATGACCACCATGCAATACAGCTGAAGTGGTCATGCTTGCACCCTTTAAGAAAAAATGACGGCCTGTGCACTCACGCACTCCTGACCACCAGAGAGGCCAGCACTTTTTCCTATAGTGTGCAAGCATGACAACCGCTGCTGGATTGCAGGGTGGACATAACCCCTGGATACGAGCAGTGTATAATGTGATGAAAAAATGAATCAAGCCAGCAAAGGAGGCAATATGTATAATCACAATACATTAGTAAGTGCCTTGTATTAACTTTCTCTATATGATAAATGTCATTTGCTGAAGTGAGACATTCCCTTTAACTCTTTCTCCAGTGCGGTTTTCTGCAGTTTTATCTGATCCTCCTGCCACTGCTGGTTTAGAATCAACAGCTGTGATGTTCTAATATATGGTACATGATCAGTACATGAACAAACTTTCTTCAGGAGTCTAAGGCCTCATGCACACGACCGTATGTGTTTTGCGGTCCGCAAATAGGATGATGTCCGGTTTTTTTGCGGATGCATTATTTTTGCAGTTCCATTGTAATAATGCCTATCCTTGTCCGCAAACTAGAAAAAAATAGGGCATGCTCAATTTTGTTTGCGGGTCTACGGAACGGACATACTGAAGCAGAGAGCACATGGTGTGCTGTCCACATTTTTTGCGGACCCATTGAAATGAATAGTTCCGCATCCCATGAGCAATAAAAACATAACGGACAAGGAAACAAAATACGATCGTGTGCATGAGGCCTAATGCAGAGATCAATGATTGGCTGCAGCAATCAAACACCATATATTGGCACATCACCATGGCAATTTGTTAAAGAAGCAGCAGGAGGAATCTTTTTTTTTTTTTTTTTAAGTTTTGGCTAGTCGAGAGCATGTCTAATATCTCCTTTAAGCCAGCCTACAATGAGCTGAAACTGACTCGATGGCCATCTGTAATGTTCATGGTTGTTATATTCTCTTCCTCTTTACTCATAATTGAACAATACAGTATGGTTGGAACATGATTCAGTAATTTAATAGTTTTCACTTTACTGTGTTATTTTTACTTATCAATGATATTGCTACACTTTATTTCCTATGCTCTCTTGGAAGCACTGTATCTGAAAGAAAGCCAATTCAAAACTTAAATTATAGGTTGGAATATTTATGTACAAAAATTGTTCGGACAATCCTAATTAGAGAACTGTTTTGTATTTAAAGGAGTTGTGCAGGCCATATGTATTGATGACCTATTAGAAGGATAGGTCATCAATATGTGATCAGTGGATGTCTGACACCCGACACCCCCACCGATCGGCTGTTTGAAGAGGAGGCGGCACTCCATGTTAATGCTACTTTATCTTCATTACACTGCTCATGATCTCAGAAGTTTTGGTGGTGCAGTGTAATGACAAGTACTCACTCCATTCGCTTGGAGTAAGTACTTATAATTATTAGTGATGAGCGGGCGGTGCCATATTCGATTTTGCGATATTTTGCGAATATTCGATTGAATATTCGTCATATATTCGTCATTATTCTATATATTGCGAATGTTACGCGAATTTATATTCGCATCGCGAATTAAACTTAGAGCTGAGTTCCTAATGGTTGTAACTTGTATTGCTATAATTGACGAAGATAACGAATATCACGAATATAGCACTGTATTCTCAATCTTCGTTATATTCTGGCAATACAACCATTAGGAACCCAGCTCTAAGTTGAATTTGCAATGCAAGTAATACAGGTTATATTAATTGCATGGCGAATTGAACTTAGAGCTGAGTTCCTAATGGTTGTCAACCATTAGGAACTCAGCTCTAAGTTCAATTCGCCATGCGATTAATATAACCTGTATTACTCGCATTGCGAATTCAACTTAGAGCTGGGTTCCTAATGGCTGTATTGTTAGAATATAACGAATATCACGAATATAGCACTATATTCTCAATCTTCGTTATATTCTAGCAACGACCATTAGGATCTCAGATCAAAGTTTCATTCGCGAAGCGAACATATACTCGCATTGCGAATTTATCTTAGAGCTAAGTTCCTAATGGTTGTATTGCTAGAATATAACGAAGACGACGAATATCACAAATACACAAATATAGCACTATATTCTCTATCTTCCTTATATTCTAGCAATGACCATTAGGAACTCAGCTCAAAGTTTCATTCGCGAAGAGAACATATACTCGCATTGCGAATTGATCTTAGAGCTAAGTTCCTAATGGTTGTATTGCTAGAATATAACGAAAACGACGAATATCACGAATACACGAATATAGCACTATATTCTCCATCTTCGTTATATTCTAGCAAGAACCATTCGCAATGCGATTAATATAACCTGTATTGCTTGTATTGCGAATTCAACTTAAAGCTGGGTTCCTAATGGTTGTATTGCTAGAATATAACGAATATCGCAATGCAAATAATGCAGGTTATATTAATCGCATTGCGATTACAACTTAGTCAAATTTGTGAGATCGTGATTCTCACATCCGACAGTACATTTTAGCATGGAGGCGTTCCCATGCACACAGGGAGTCGGCAGAAGCGGCAACGGGCATTGACTGGAGCGGGCAGGGAGCCAGGAATCCTCCGGACAGGTAAGAACAGCTTTTGGGAAGTGAGAAGACAACCAGAGAGCAGCAAGGATTAACATCTAAAAAAAAACAAAAAACGAATATTCGAAATTGCGAATATATAGCGGTATATTCGCAATATTCGCGAATTATCGAACTTTTGATATTCGCAATAAAAATTCGCTATTCGAATATTCGCGCTCAACACTAATAATTATACCATGCCACCGCTCCAGAGAAGACGACACATAGTGTAATGAACAGGAAGCAGCACGCACATGAAGAGCAGTCTTTTCCTCAAACACATTCGACAGGCGGGGATGCCGGGTATCGGCCCATGCCGATCAGATACTGCTGACCTATTCTGACAATAGGTCATCAATATACTGTATACGGCCTGCAAAACCCCTTTAAAGGGGTTGTCCCATGATTCATAAAAAAATTGAAAATTAGACATCATATAGACCATGACAATCTCTTTCTAACAAAGCTAGAAGCAGCTCTATACTTCCAATACAGCCAAATATCTTCTCATTCAATGGTCTCCAAGATTTAAATAAAGCTGACAGCTCAAGGGGACATATATTTTCTTCTGGGCTAAGGGACTTGAAGGAGGAAACTGAGCATGTGTGGCCTTCTCAGTGAGCAGGACAATAAAAATAAGAAAAAGAACAAACAACAGATGGCGCTATACAGATACACTTTATTAAATAACTCGGTGGCTATACAACATTTACAACTACATGCAATTGCAAAAGTATTCAGATCCAGGAACTGGTTTAAAACTGTAGAATTTTTTTTTTTTGTTGCATACTAACAGGAATTCCAGATAAATGCAAGTGAAGTTTTGCAGATTAACAAATATGTTTACATTACTTCCATAGTAGTAGCATTGCATCTAAAAGAAGTAACTTAGCCTATTTTGGTTTTATGTTATCTTTTCTAAAAGTGGTTATAAAGGTAAAACTGTTATAAAGTTTAAATTGTTTACATTTATTTTCAATACTGTGTAGATGACACCATGTTATTTTTATAAGTTTTATGATCAAAGTACAACAAGGATTGCATGCCCAAGTTAGCCAATTGTCCCTGTTCATTAAATGATTTATTTTGTACTTTAGTTTTAGTGATTTTTTTTAAAGGCTTGTAAGGTATCTAAAAGTTTAATAAGTCAAGCTGAATGTTAGTAGCATTACATATGGCAGGCCTCAGATGTACTGTATATTTATTGCACTGTTAGCATCTTTATTGATATCCACTGTATCTTTCAAATAAACTTGAATAAGTAATTGCTTCTGAAAATTAGAAAACTTTCTGTTCCCGTTTAATGATCGGATTTTGAATCCCTAATATTGATTTCTGAAAGGATTAGACAGACAATGTTAGAGTAAAAACTAAATGCTGAACTAAGCAAAACTAGTAAAACAAGCCAAAAGAAAGTAAAGAACTTTTACTACCCAGAATTGGAAGAAAATGATTTGATATGAAAAGTAAAAATACAGTAGCAAACAATACAGTTTCACATACATAAGTGAAGATCCTCAAAAAAACTGTTTACTAACTAATCAATCCATCAATGTTTATTAGATATTTTGAATTAACAAGTAAAGAGTCTTGTACTTTTCTGGGATAAACTGTAATAACGTTAAAACTAGTAATTTATTTTTCTTTTCAAGTAACCTTTTATTAGTTTTATGCAAATGAAAATACAATTGGTACATACAGTAGTCCAAATGAGAGATCAATGACAAGTGTGTTATATGTCAATGGAAGATACAATATGGGGTACCAGATAGAGAATATTTGGAAGGTTTGGAGAGGATTCTAATAAGGAGATCCTTTCTATAAAGACAATTATAACTGACTGGTAGAAAGAGAGGAGGCAAACCTTCATGTATAGGACATAATTAGAGAGGAAAACAATGTAAGAGAAGAGAGATGGGGGAGGTAGTGGTAGAGTGAAGAGAGAGTGGAATGAGATGGGGCATGGGCTTCAAAGACAAATGTGTAATCTTCATGCGGGGGAAGTGGTGTCCACAAAACTAGTGAGGAAAGGTACTGTTTTGCTGTAATTAATCCAGTCTGCCCAGATCTTCTGGAAACTACTATGCGATCTAGATACCCAAGCTGATAGCTCTTCCATGTGGTATATGTGGTTTATCTCATGTAGCTACTGTGTTATTGTGGGTGAGGACTGTTGGTTCCACTGCTGTGGAATTAGTGATTTAGAGGCAGAAGTCAGATGCTGAAAGAGTCTCCATTTATTGTGGGGAATATCTTGTAGTCTAATATTTAGTAGTACTGAAACTGGAGTGGGGGTTTTAGGCCGAGAACACATAGTCTTGATCATCCTCAGGATCTCAAACCAAAAAGGCTGGAGAACCGGGCATGTCTACCATATATTTAGGTAAGGGCTCCGTGACTTAGAGCATTTCCAGCAATTGTCAGTACTGAGAAAGTTCATTTGTTGAAGCCTGTCTGGAGTGAGATACCATCTTGTGATCAGTTTGAATGCGTTCTCTTGGAGTCTTGTGCAGCGTAAGATACCGTGGGAAAGAAGGTATAGGTGTTTTATCTCAGGTTCTGTACAGGTCGTATCAAGATCTTTACCTAATTCAGATATATATTCTCTATCTAATGGGTGTTTCAGTTGTTGGAAGATTCTGTATATTTGTCATAGCAAGTGTTTTGGGGAGAGGCTATTCATTTTTCAAATTGAGTGAGGTCTCTATTAGAAACGGGGTTTGTGAAGTAAGGAGTTAAGAGTGATCAAATGTGAGCCTTATGTAGAGAGTGCAGGGTAGAGAACAAGTATGGATCTCAGTTCGGAGAGTCTTATGTGCGTGCCCGCATATTTTAGGAGATTTAAATCTGGACGGTCTGCCACTGTCATGAGTGGAGATGTGGGGGGGGGCTAAGTTTATCTTTAAGAGAGCTCCAGATCTTTAGTGAGGACTTAGTGATAGGATTCTGAGTCTGTTGGCTAAGCATGCCACTGTTTATACCCCAGATAAGGAAGAGCAGCGGGCTGGTAGCTAGGCATTCTTCTAAGGGAACCCACAGTTTGGTGTTGTCTAGTCTGGCCCATTGTATTTGTCTGGAGATGTCTACCGCAGCATAATGTAATTTACAATCAGGTAAAGTCATACTTCCACGTTTTTTGTGTTGGGTGAGCAAAGCATGTCTTAATCTGTGTCTTTTATTTTGCCAGAGAGATTTGTTGGCAATTTTCCTAATTGAATAGAAAAAGGAGAGCAGGAGGGGGATCGAGAGTGTCTGAAATAGGTATAGGCAGTGGCGTACATGGAGAAGTAAGGGCCCCATAGCAAGGATAAAACCAGGCCCCACCACACAGCACAGAAGGGTTTCTGCCTAAACCCCTTTCTATGACCCTTGGGACATTTTTTTGCTATCTCATTTGCTAAAAGTTGTTCCTGTTAGAGGGTAGAGTCCTGACCAAGTTTTTACCTCCAGTCGAAGAGGAGATGATCCCAACTAAGACTGAGCCCCTCTTGCCCCGGGCCCCATAGCAGTCGCATGGTCTGCCGCTATGGTAGTTACGCCCCTGGGTATAGGAGTTTTGGCAATAAGATTGCTTTGATAAGGTTTTTCCGCCACATCCAGGATAAGTATGGGAGGGACCAATACTCCAAAATAGTTTGAAAGGTGCGAGGGATATGAGTGTAATTGAGAGTGTATAGGTTGTTCCAGGTGGAGCAGATCTTGAGACATAGGTAAGTGAGATGTGTGGGGGCCATATGAGTATGATTTTGATAATTCAAATGAGAAGGACGTCTATGCAGGTTTTTTTAAGTAGTGAAGGATTTGGCTACCTTTTGTCGCCAAATTTAGGCCCCTCGCATTGAATGATACCAATTTAAGATTAGTCATTTCTAATTTGTGGGGGTTTTTGTCTCTCTATCAAAAATGAAGATGAATCATGATATGTATGTCGGTGGTGTATGTTGCATGCAAGGGGGGTGGGAATGAGAGGGGGACATATAGAACACAACTATCAAGTAGAATAGGAATTGTATATGAAAATTACAATACAAACATTGAGAGTAACATTGTATTGCCTTAACGGTGAGTCAGCTATGGGCCGGCTTGTAAGCTAGTATAACACTTTGAAAAAGGTGAGAGGAAAAATCGGTTTGCTCTGAGACGCGCCGCAAGCGGATGCAACTCAGTGCAAAGTATCACAAGGGTAGGTGGGTCGAGACCTGTGTCCATTTTGTCCTCTCCCACAATGAGCTTTGGGTGGGACACTGGTGGTAAATCTCTAAGACCGTCGAGAACGGGTCAAGGAGCAGACCGTGTTGAAACCATGTAAACCATGTAAAGTACCGGGCCACGGACAAACCCAACAACAGCCAACAGGCCACATCACAGCATAATGTGCAGTGAAAAGTTAAACAAAGGTGGGAGAAGGGACCCACTGGGTAAACAAACATAACTTAGATCAGGTGGGGTTTATGTCGATCCTCCTAGGGGTGAGCTTTCCTTGTCGTTTGCAATTCCTTCTGCGTTTCTCTGTGCCCACCAGCTTCCAAGGGGTTGGGGGAGGGATTGTTGGAAGGGTTTTCAGATCTTGTATGGCGGACCAGTCTGAAATATCGATCTGTAAGGAATGTCTCGGTGTATCAGCACTTCGGTTAGTGGTCTTGGGATACTTCTTTTAGAAAGGGTGACTCTGGCAAGATCTTGATAGATCAAAATCGTAGAGCCCTCTATGGGGGCTGGTGGCTTGGTTCTACCTAGACGAAGGATGTAATCTCTAACTTTGGAGAGAACTATGTGGTATATTATATCTCTTGGGGGTTCTGGAGAAGAGGGTTTGGCCTTTAGGGCTCTGTGTGCTCTTTCAAACTCTAGGGGATAAGACTCTCCTAAAATTAAGATAAAGATCCGCTTGACGGTATCAGGTAGGGCTTCTGCTGTAATAGTTTTGGGGACCCCTTTTAATCGCAGGTTATTTCGACGTGCCCTGTTCTCTTGATCTTCCATCCAGTTCACCATTTTATTCATGTGTGTTTGGCAAAAGTGGAGGATGGACAAGGCTGCTTCAGTGTAGGAGATCATTTGACACTGGGTGGTTTAAGCTCCTCAACTCTGCCTCCTATGTTTCTCATATCTTGTTTGATGTCTTGTAGCTCTTTCACAACTGGTTCAAGAGCTTTGGCTAGAGTCTTTCCAAGGAAGGACCTAGAGGAGGCCCCTGGCATCTTGTGTGTCGACTCGTCACCGTCGCTTTGCATTTTTTCCAGATTGCGGGGGGAAAGTTCTGTCCGTGTTTCTATCCAGAGATGTTTTGCATGTCTGGGAGAATCTGGATCGGTTAGGTGGTTGGCAATTCTGCACAACAGAGTCCAGTGAACCTCTTTGACGAGAAGAGGTTACGTTCCCAGATTTGTGTGGGCCTATTTTCACCACTAATGTCAGGGAAAGGACTGTACTCTTGTGTAGACAGGCTTCAGTGGCTCTTCCTGCTGTAAATCTCATCCAGCATAGTAACTCTGCTTGCTGAAAATCTCATCCTGCATAATCATCACGTATAGTATATATGGATGTCTATGTTTCTTAGAGTTGATAGCATCTATTTATCTGTTGCTAAATTTTTTGATCCTTAGGGCTCATTCACACGGCCATATGTTGTTGGCAAAAATGCGGATCCATTTTTTTGCGGATTAGATGCTGTCCCATTCACTCCTATGGGGCCCTTTTCTTCCACTGCATGTCTTAGCAAAACAAATGAAACATGTCCTATACTTGTCAGTGAAAATCAGGATATGGCTCCATTGAAGTCTATGGGTCAGCAAAAAAACGGAAAGCAATCCGTTTTTTTGCGGACATACTGAACTTTCCACAAAAAACGGCTCCACATTTTTGCGGACATCATACGACCGTCTGAATGAGCCCTTAGTGTGTAGCCTGAGACAGCCCAGGCAACAGACCTGTGCATCTTTTATCTTTGATTAGCTTTTCCTGTTCTGGTGTTGTGATCAGCTTGTTAAGGCTGGGTTCACATCTAGGTCATTTACCCCCTTCAGAACCCTGCCATATTTCACCTTAAGGACCAGGCCGTCTTTTAGGAAATTTGACATGTGTCACTTTATGTGGTAATATCTTTGGAATGCTTTGACTTATCCAAGCCATTCAGAGATGGTTTTCTCGTGACACATTGTACAGTCGTGGCCAAAAGTTTTTAGAATTACATAAATATTCCAAATTGGAAAAGTTGCTGCTTAAGTTTTTATAATAGCAATTTGCATATACTCTAGAATGTTATGAAGAGTGATCAGATGAATTACATAGTCCTTCTTTGCCATGAAAATTAACTTAATCCCAAAAAAACCTTTCCATTGCATTTCATTGCTGTCATTAAAGGACCCGCTGAGATCATTTTAATAATAGTCTTGTTAAGTCAGGTGAGAATGTTGACGAGCACAAAGCTGGAGATCATTATGTCAGGCTGATGGCGTTAAAATGGCAGACTTGACATGTTAAAAGGAGGGTGATGCTTGAAATCATTGTTCTTCCATTGTTGACCATGGTGACCTGCAAAGAAATGCATGCAGCCATTACTGCCTTGCATAAAAATGTCTTCACAGGCAAGGATATTGTGGCTACTAAGATTGCACCTCAATCAACAATTTATAGCATCATCAAGAACTTCAAGGAAAGAGGTTTAATTCTTGTTAAGAAGGCTTCAGTTTGTCCAAGAAAGTCCAGCAAGCTCCAGGATCATCTCCTAAAGAGGGTTAAGCTGCGGGATCGGAGTGCCACCAGTGCAGAGCTTGCTCAGGAATGGAAACAGGCAGGTGTGAGCGCATCTGCACGCACAGTGAGGCGAAGACTTTTGGAAGATAGCCTGGTGTCAAGAAGGGCAGCAAAGAAGCCACTTCTCTCCAAAAAAAAACATCAGGGACAGATTAATCTTCTGCAGAAAGTATGGTGAATGGACTGCTGAGGACTGGGGCAAAGTCATATTCTCCGATGAAGCCTCTTTCCGATTGTTTGGGGCATCTGGAAAAAAGCTTGTCCGGAGAAGAAAAGGTGAGTGCTACCATCAGTCCTGTGTCATGCCAACAGTAAAGCATCCTGAGACCATTCATGATTGGGGTTGCTTCTCATCCAAGGGAGTGGGCTCACTCACAATTTTGCCCCAAAACACAGCCATGAAAAAAGAATGGTACCAAACCACCCTCTAACAGCAACTTCTTCCAACAATCCAACAACAGTTTGGTGAAGAACAATACATTTTCCAGCACGATGGAGCACCGTGCCATAAGGCAAAAGTGATAACTAAGTGGCTTGGGGACCAAAACGTTGACATTTTGGGTCCATGGCCTGGAAACTCCCCGGATCTTAATCCCATTGAGAACATGTGGTCAATCCTCAAGAGGCGGGTGGACAAACAAAAACCCACTAATTCTGACAAACTCCAAGAAGTGATTATGAACGAATGGGTTGCTATCAGTCAGGAATTGGCCCAGAAGTTGATTGAGAGCATGCCCAGTCGAATTGCAGAGGTCCTGAAAAAGAAGGGCCAACACTGCAAAATACTGACTCTGCATAAATGTCATGTAATTGTCGATAAAAAGCTTTTGAAACAAATGAAGTGCGTGTAATTATTTTTCACTACATTACAGAAACAACTGAAACAAAGATCTAAAAGCAGTTTAGCAGCAAACTTTGTGAAAACTAATATTTGTGTAATTCTCAAAACTTTTTGCCACAACTGTACTTTGAGTCAATATATTTCAATATATTTTATTTTTAAAAAATTACCAAATAAAAAAATAAAATTATCAAATTTCCAGATTCCAATTTCTCTGCTTTTAAGGGTACTTTCACACAAGCGTCAAAGTTTTCCGTCATTGAGTTCTGTCCTCGGGGCTCAAAAATGGAAAATAACTGATCAGTTTTGCATCAGTTTGTCTTCAGTTCAGTCCTTTCATGTTTTTTGGATGCAGATAAAAGTGCAGCATGTTGTATTTTCATCTCCGTCCAAAAATGCGGAAACACTTAACGGATTGAAGGATCCACCATTAATTTCAATTGAAATGTATTAAGGGTGGATCCGACATTGAAAATTGACGCATTAACAGATCCATTCTTCCACTCTGAGCATGCGCAGACCTTTAAAAATGGTAAAATAATAAATAACTGATCCGTTTTTACAGATGACAAAGGAAAGACGGATCCGTTATTTCAATACAATTGTCAAACGGATCTGCATTAGTTTGCGAATGAAATACGTTTTCAAACGTTTTAACGGATCCTTTGGGCAGTTCCGTTTATGGAACTGCCTGACAGAATCCTTCAACGCAAGTGTGAAAGTACCCTTAAACAGATAGTGATACCACATACGTACCATAGTTATTAGTTTACATTTCCCATATGTCTACTTTATGTTTGGATAATTTGGACATTTTATTTTTTTGGACGTTAGAAGGCTTAGAATTTTAGAAGCAAATCTTAAATTTTTTCAGAATATTTCCAAAACCCACTTTTTTAAGGACCAGTTCAGTTATGAAGTCAATGTTGGGCTTACATAATAGAAACCACCCATAAATGACCCCATTTTAGAAATTACACCCCTAAAATTATTAAAAACTGATTTTATGAACTTAGTTAAACCTTTAAATGCTCCACAAGAATTAAGGGAAAATGGAGGTGGAATTTCAGAATTTCACTTTATTGGCAGATTTTCAATTTGAATATATTTTTTACTGTAACACATCAAGGTTTAACAGCCAAAAAAAGCTCAAAATGTATTCCCCTGATTATGTACTTTACGGTAACACCCATATGTGGGTGTATACTGTTCTACGGGCACATGGCAGGGTGAAGAAAAGAAGGAGCAATATATGGTTTTTGGAGGGCAGATTCCACGGGGATAATTTAAAGTTGTCATGTCCTATTTGAAGATGCACCCTAAGGCTGGGTTCACACTTAAGCGTTTTACAGCGCGTTCCTGGGTACTTATAACTATTTGATCAGTTGGTATTACACTTTGTGTGATGCAAGGTGACAAAAAATGATTTTTTTGGCAGTTTTTATTTTTTACAGCATTCAAGTGATGGGGTGGATCATATAATATTTTTATAGAGCTGGTCAATACGGATGCGGCAATACCCAATATGTCTGTTTTTAGTTTTTTTCATTTTTTTCCCCATTTTATGTTACTTTGTTTTGTTTTTTAAACACTTTTTTTACTTTTTATTTTTGTCCCCTTTTGGTCCCCTCTGCAATGCATTACAATACATCTGTATTGCAATACATTGCCTGTCAGCTTTTACACTGACAGAGAGCCTATGAGTTCCAGCCTAAGGCCTCCTTCACACGGCCGTAGTTGTCCCATGCCTGTGCTGCGGGCCGCAAATTGTTCACCCAAAGGAACAGACTGCTGGAGTTAATCAGTAGAGGACCTTGGCCATACATGTAAGGCGCTGAGATCCGTGACTGACAGCCAGCTCAACTGCTCCATATGCCGGCATTGATGAAAACACTGATGTCGGCGTATTAACCCCTTGTATGCCGTGGTCAAAGCTGACCATGGCATGCAGTGGGTTTGCAGATGGTATGGGTTCCTTCATCTTCCCCATCGGGTCCCCGCGATGCGGTGACAGGGACCCGATGGCTGAGGAGGCAGCCAGATGCCTTCCACAGGCATCGGGGATGCCTTCTACGGAAGCCTGTGAGATCCTGCCCCTTAGGCCTCTTGCACACGAACTTGTGAGCCCCGTGCCCGTATTCCGGCACCGACCGTGGGGCAGCCGCAGCGGATAGCGGACCCATTCACTTGAATTGGTCCGCGATCTGCCCGTTCCGCAAAAAGATAGGACATGTTCTATTTTTTTGCGGGATGGAAGTACGGAACTGAACCCCACAGAAGCACTCCGTAGTGCTTCCGTAGTGTTTCGTTCCATCATTCTATTCCGTACCATGGGGGCCCGTGTATTGCGGATCCGAAAATGCGGGCACGGGGCTCACACGTTCGGGAATTATACTGTGTTCCTATGGAGCCCTATAACAGACAGAGGCTCAATAGGAACTAATGTGCAGCAGCCTCCTTTCACACAGGGGGACAGGAGCTGCTGCACACACACTCCTACTCACTGAACCCCATCATGGGGATACATATAACACCCAGAAGCGCGTGTTTAATTTTTTTTTCCTTGTCTTGATGCTGTGGTCACATTTGACCATGGCATCTGAAAGGTTAAAAGTCAGCAACTGGCATTATCACCAGTCATGAACATTAGCAGCAGTTGTCTGTTGTATAAAACAGCAGGTACCCGGCAGCAATCCACGCACTGCACCGTGCAGTCTGCACGTAGATGCCATCTTTAAATTCTAACAAGTGACATACTTGTACAGTGTTGTTTGGGTAGGGGTTAAATAGCTTAAACAAGCTTTACTATTCATAATTCCCTGCATATAGTGCCCATGTGTGTGGGGTTGGCACATTACTCTTTTCGCAAAATGCCATCATTTGACAGGCAGTTAAACAGGCAGTTAAACAGGGCAATAAGACAGGGCAGGAGAAAGGCATGTTATGCAAAACATCATATCACGCTTTCATCTCTTTTTACAGTTTTGTTCATAGTCTCTCTGTCCATTTTATATGCTCCTGTCCTCCAAATTTACAGCCTTGCTACCCCCCATTTCATCTCCACATCAGCCCCTCTTTACTTCCCTCCCTCATGTATAACTCACATGCTTTATTTACCTTCCCGATTCATCTCAACCGATTGTGTCCAAGGGTGCAGCACAATAAGCAATCTTACAAATCACACAACCATTTGCTCTTTTTCTTCATACTTCTGCTACTAACGTCAGGGGATACTTCTCTTAACCCTGGACCCATTGATCTTTTCTTTACCCTGATCATGCTGCCTGCACCTTAAAAACATCTCTAGAATCTGTAGAATCAACAAAAACTCTACTTGTTACCCTGTTCCATTCCTATTTTGATTACTGTAACTCATTACTAATTGACCTCCACCTCCACCTTCTCGAAACTATCCTGAATGCAGTGGCCCGTCCCATCTGTCTAACAGCTACTCTGATGTCTCAACCCTGTGCCAGTCATTGCACTGCTTCCCCATACAGTACAGGATTCAATTTGTAGCTCTCATTCTCACCGACTAAGCTCTCCACCATGCTGCACACTCCTACATCTCTTCCCTCATTTCTATCTACCATCTTACTCGTGCTCTTTATTCAGCTAATGACTTATGACTGGCATCCACTGTGATCCTAACCTCTCTCTCCCACCTCCAAAACTTATTTCGAGCTTTACCAGTTCTGTGGAATGCCTTACCCCAGGGATGCGCAGATCTGTCTTTGGCGCACTCTGTTTGGAGGCTGACTGTAGGGTTCCAACCCAATAGATACACAAGTATAGAAACAGCAGCCAGTATAGTAATGCTTAAATTGTTTATTTTCTTTTTCTTTTCAGTTATTTCATGTGCGACAGTATTACGTTTCGGCATATATTTGCCTTCGTCAGATACTACATGAGAAGGAGTACAGATTACAATCATAATCATCATACATGAACAGTGACACTATATAATGGAGAAATACATAGTACACTGAACATCGACAGTAGTAGCGAGTGATGTACAATAAGAATCCAGGAGATTACTCCAGGTTGTAGTATCACCGGATTTATCAGTAATCACAAATTTTAATATGCAGGAAATCCAAGGGAATGATAACAGATATCCAGGGAGTTGGATTATCATTAAGAAAATAACTTAGACAATACTAGTATATAATACAATGGAGACAATTAGGATAATAAACCTGATCGTAAAACTTGTAACAAGGTTATTTGTGGCTATTATAACTTACCTATGCCGCAGGTGGAGAGAAAGGATGGGAGAGCAGGGCTAGCGAGTGCCATGCATATAGCATGTTAGGTATCAGAATGGCGTCTGTCAGGTAAGTGGAACAGGGTAATTTATATCTGTCGCGCCAAGAGGTAGGCGCCTAGTGTTGAGCTGTTAGTGCGCATGACCGGAAGTGGATGCGTTTCAGCTTGAACGCATCGCAAATCGAGTCATGTATGTCAAAAACATCAGTGAGGAAAGGATGTCGAAGATATAATCAACCTATAGATGGAAGAGATGATTATAATGGGAGTATTGGAGGTTGTATATACGGTCGTATCGTAGACCGGAGTACATGCGTTCCACTGTGGAGCGCATCGCGTCATGATCTATATAGAGTTATCAGAGGTCGGAAGTACAAGCGTTCCACAGTGGAACGCATGACCGGCTGTGAACTAGGTGCAGTATAGTGAAATATAATGTAAAATAAGAATTGTATGTAAATGAATGTGGGGAACTGTGAATAATGGGATAGAACTGGAATGTATTAGTGTAACGTAAATGATGGTACAATAAAGAAGGGATGAGAGAAGGAAAGAATAGAGAAGAATAAAGGCAGAGTGAGGAGAGCCAGAGATAATCAACATAGTGTGATACAGTGCCAAGAGGAATATAGATGGGATATATATTCCTCTTGGCACTGTATCACACTATGTTGATTATCTCTGGGCTCTCCTCCTCTCACTCTGCCTTTATTCTTCTCTTATTCTTTCCTTCTCTCATCCCTTCTTTATTGTACCATCATTTACGTTACACATAATACATTCCAGTTCTATCCCATTATTCACAGTTCCCCACATTCATTTACATACAATTCTTATTTTACATTATATTTCACTATACTGCACCTTAGTTCACAGCCCGGTCATGCGTTCCACTGTGGAACGCTTGTACTTCCGGCCTCTTGATAACTCCTATATAGATCATGTGACGCGATGCGCTCCACAGTGGAACGCATGTACTTCCGGTCTCACGATACGACCGGTATATACAACCTCCAATACTCCCATTATAATCATCTCTTCCATCTATAGGTTGATTATATCTTCGACATCCTTTTCCCTCACTGATGTTTTTGACATACATGACTCGATTTGCGATGCGTTCCAAGCTGAAACGCATCCACTTCCGGTCATGCGCACTAACAGCTCAACACTAGGCCGCGCCCTACCTCTTTGGCGCGCACAGATATAAATTACCCTGTTCCCACTTACCTGACAGACGCCATTCTGATACCTAACATGCTATATGCATGGCACTCTCGCTAGCGTCCTGCTCTCCCATCCTTTCTCTCCACCTGCGGCATAGGTAAGTTATAATAGCCACAAATAACCTTGTTACAAGTTTTACGATCAGGTTTATTATCCTAATTGTCTCCATTGTATTATATACTAGTATTGTCTAAGTTATTTTCCTTAATGATAATCCAACTCCCTGGATATCTGTTATCATTCCCTTGGATTTCCTGCATATTAAAATTTGTGATTACGGATAAATCCGAAGTGATACTACAACCTGGAGTAATCTCCTTTGGATTCTTATTGTACATCACTCCGCTACTACTGTCGATGTTCAGTGTACTATTGTATTTCTCCATTATATAGTGTCACTGTTCATGTATGATGATTATGATTGTAATCTGTACTCCTTCTCTCATGTAGTATCTGACGAAGGCAAATATATGCCGAAACGTAATACTGTCGCACATGAAATAACTGAAAAGAAAAAGAAAATAAACAATTTAAGCATTACTATACTGGCTGCTGTTTCTATACTTGTTTACCCCAGGGATGGGCAAACTGCGGCTCTCCAGCTGTTGCAAAACTACAACTCCCAGCATGCAAAGACTGCTTACAGCTATCAGCCTACAGCAGGGCATAGTGGGAATTGTAGTTTTACAACAGCTGGAGAGCCGCAGTTAAGTCAGTATCAAAAATGTATCTTGATTTGTCTTTCATTTGTACCATATTTGTTGCCTATAAGACGCACCGACCCATAAGACACACCTAGGTTTTAGAAGAGAACAATAAGAAAAAAAAATTCATCAAGATATGGATTTTGATGACAAAGTGGGTCAAAAAATAAAGGCGAGCATTACTCACCTATACCCATCCCGTGTTGATGCTCTGGTTGTCTTTGCTCTACACTTCCTGGTACCTGCTTGACATAACAGAAAAGCCAAAAAATGCTCACTCTGCCAATGACAGCCTAAGGCTCAACATATATAGAAAATATGTGCATGAGTTATTTTCAAAGAAAGGAGATGACCCTGCAAGCTATATTGCGAGTGGCTAGGCTGCAAGGATGGAGTATTTATTAAAAGAACAGTAATACAAATATGGATTCTATTTAGGCCTCCTACCTGAAGAAGTACAGTATAATGGACAGCTCACTTATGTTCCTGAAGTGTGAAGGGCTCAGCTAAATCTTCTACTCTAAAGAGTTTCTAAAAATCTAGAAAATAATAATTTGGCTCAGTTTTTAAAGTAAAGGGATTACTAGGTTCTCCATCAAATTCTAAACACTGCTGGAAAACATACATAATTGCTCTGAAATAAATATTATGGAGGAAACCTAATCAGCCTTTGATGTTTAAGCATATGCACATAGTAAAATGGTAGTCTTATTGTCATGAGCAAAAAACATATGTTAGGAGTATAAGAAGTAAAACCAATCTTTAGTTGAGAACATGGGGAAATTTTAGTTTCATTTACAGGTAAGGATTGGAACATTATCATATGATGAACATATACAGTAGCTTGGAGCCAATCAATACCTTTTCATAACATTGTAACAAATAAGTAATCTGGTTTTTTATTTGACCCATGTGTTAGGGAATAAAATGTGTAGTCAACAATGGAGTTTTTTTTTTGGATATACAACTGTATATACTAGTAGTTTAAGGACCGTGATTAGATCCACAGAAATGGCAACTATACCCACTTCAAATATATGTGTTCACAAATTCACTAGGTCACAAAATCTTGATGATTCAAATAGCAGTAAACATTAGGCCTCATTCTACTCTCACCACTCTGTTATGGGGTCAATATTGTGACTCTTTGCTGTTGCCACCCTCACCACTCTTTTATAGGGCCTCTAGTTTACCCATGTTTGGACATTTTTACATCACAGTTTATTTTTCCATTCTTCTGATCTGTCAGAAGAACAGAAAAATAACAAAAAATGGGTCCTGTCTTTTGATGGTCCAGAAGGCCCCTCTCACATGGTCAGTATTTTGCATTAGGATTTAATCATGATTTGGAAGCCAAAAGCAGGGGTGGGTCCAAAAAGATATGCACATATTTTCATCACATGTTATCTCTGTTTTGTCCTGTTTTTGCCTTACCAATGCTGATCAAAAACTGTTGCAAAAAAAAAAAAATATATTACCAAATACTGACTGTGTGAAAGAGGCCATTATATTCCAGCATGCAGGACTTCTTTTCCATCTGAATAAAACTGATTTCAGATGCAAATGACCAAAACTCATGCAAATTGAGCATAATGCCTCTATGACACAGTCAGTATTTTACATCCATATTTCATCATGATTTGAAAGCCAAAAGCAGGAGTGGGTCCAAAACACAGAACAGATGAGAACATTTCCATCACATTTCATCTTTGTTTTGGACTCACTCCTGTTTTTGCCTTACAAATACTGATCACATGCTGACCAAATACTGACGTTTTGAAAGCAGATGCTCAAAATTCAGGATCCACTTTTTGGGGGCTGTTCTTTTGACGGATCAGAAGAACAGAAAAATAAACAGTGATGTTTACACAGCTTTACTGCTGACACCAACCCAACTGTCCACTACTCGAATCTTGGACCACTTCACCGTTAAGTCTATGCCGATAAATTCGATCTAATGCTAACATTAATCTGTAAGGGCTCATGCACACAGCCGTTAACCGGCCATGGCAATATTGCAGCCCGCATACAGCAGGTCCGCAATGAGTGGGCACAGGCTATGAGCGCCCCACAAAAAACTATACATATTAGGTATCAGAAGAACAGAAAAATGAACAGTGATGTTTACACAGTACGTCTTAGTCTCTACAGGACCACGCAATGTCTTCTCATCTGGCAGGAAATCCTAGTAGCACAGAGCCATCCAATTCTATACACACAGGCAAAGACACTG
Source organism: Bufotes viridis (assembly GCA_033119425.1). Lineage (NCBI taxonomy): Eukaryota > Metazoa > Chordata > Amphibia > Anura > Bufonidae > Bufotes > Bufotes viridis. The sequence goes on from CM065589.1 coordinate 458,882,988, forward strand.
GAATTGTATTATACTCCTCCAAATCCTGTAGGATAGCACAAACCGCAAATAGTGAAGTTCCACCGTGTTAACGTTCACACTCTGCGTTTATGTACTTACAAACGAACATGGAGAGCAAGCATATCAAACAAACAAGCCATCGTCTCAATCCTTCTGGACTCTTTTCCCAGACAGATTCTGTGGGGTATTAAAAAGCCACTCCAATGGTGAAGAATTGTCATACAGCCCAATGCACGGAACACATTTATTATACTCACAAAAGCCATGTTAAAAATCGCAATGTACTAAAAGATCTGGTGCTGCTTCCCGACATTGATTTCGCTCCATAAGCTTTGTCAGGGGCGTAACCTTCGATACTGACGTCAATCTTTAAATACCCGCACCACCCTCCCCTCCCCCTCCCCCTCATATATAAAAAAAATAAAACAAAGCACCTATATAAAAACATAAAACACACAAGCATAAAAAGTCCTATGAAAATACCACCAAAATCTATATTATTCATTCCACACTATGCCCAAAAGACACTATTAGTGTGAGATTCATTTATAAAAAACACACCTCCTCTGACGTACCAAAACATTTCTATCACATGATCCAATGCAACCAATGAGAGGGCTATATCGGGACCTCTCCCCCGCATTTATATGCATGGCAGATGGTAGTAAAAAACTACAATTTATCCTGTCATACATGGTTTAAGATCGAACTCAACATTGAGACCTGCTGGTTGGATGGTGTTCAGATCATAGTTCCACTTAACCTCCCGGCAGTCAATCTTCTCCACCATATCGCCACCCCGCCTTCACCAATTCAATCCCCATAAAGATGAGACCTCTCAGATTATTTTCATGTACTAGTTTGAAATGTAATGAGACCCCGTGGGTCTCCGAAAACTTTTTGATTTTTCTTACATGCTCCTGCATGCAGGTTTTTAGCTTCCTCGCTGTACGTCCTACATACTGGAGGGAGTTTTTTGCAAATTTAAATAATGATGAGTGGAATATAAAGTTTACTAGTGATATTAGTGACAGGGTTGCAAATTTCTTAGATCTGACCATTTACATCCAGGATGGGTGTTTCAAGACGTTTTTCAAGTTGACAGATGTAAACGGTTATATCGATGTTTCCAGCTGTCAGAGTAAGTCTTGGCTCACACTAATAGTGTCTTTTTTGCATAGTGTGGAATGAATTACAGTTGTGTTCAAAATTATTCAACTCCCACTGAAATTTAGTGTTTTGGCCAGTTGACATTGATTTTGATCATTTCAGTCATCTTTTTTACAATTAAATCAAAGAGGGACTTGTAAGTCAGACAAATATAACATAACATTTATAATGCCTTTTCTGTGCTCACATCATTATCAGTTTTATTCAACCCCCAAGTGACATTCAATCTTAGTACTTAGTACAACATCCTTTTCCAGTTATAACAGCTTTTAAACGTGAAGCATAGCTTGACAGAAGTGTCTTGCAGCTATCTACGGGTATCTTTGCCCATTCTTCATGGGCAAAAGCCTCCAGTTCAATCACATTCTTAGGCTTGAGCGCTGCAACTGCTTTCTTTAAGTCCCACCAGAGGTTCTCAATCGGATTTAAGTCTGGTGACTGCGATGGCCACTTCAAAATGTTCCAGCCTTTAATCTGCAAACATGCTCTAGTGGACTTGGAGGTATGCTTGGGTTCATTGTCCTGTTGAAAGGTCCAACGTCTCCCAAGCCTCAGGTTTGTGACGGAATGCATCACATTTTCATCCAATATCTCCTGGTACTAAAGAGAATTCATGGTACCTTGCACACGCTGAAGCTTCCCTGTACTTGTAGAAGCAAAACAGCCCCAAAGCAGGATTGACCCCCCCGCCATGCTTCACAGTTGGCAAGGTGTTCTTTTCTTCATAGGCCTTGTTCTTCCTCCTAGCGTTGATCCATGAGCCCAAACAGTTCTAATTTTGTTTCATCAGTCCACAGAACACTATCCCAAAACTTTTGTGGTTTGTCCACATGACTTTTGGCATACTGCAGTCGACTCTTCTTATTCTATGGAGACAGCAAGGGGGTGCGCCTGGGAGTTCTGGCATGGAGGCCTTTATTACGCAGTGTGCGCCTTGTTGTCTGAGCTAAAACTTCAGTACCCGCATCTGACAAATCTTTTTTCAGTTCCTCAGCAGTCACACGGGGACTTTTCTCCACTTTGCACTTCAGGTAGCACACAGCAGTCAAAGTCAGCATCTTCTTTCTGTCACGACCAGGTAGCGTTTCAACAGTGCCTTTTGCCTTGAATTTGCGAATGATGCTTCCATTGGTGTCTCTTGGTATGTTTAACATCTTTGCAATCTTCTTATAGCCATTTCCCTTCCTGTGAATGGAAATCACCTCTTCTCTTGTCTTCCTGGACCATTCTCTTGACTTCACCATGTTTGTAAACACACCAGTAAATGTCTAGAAGGAGCTGAGTATCACAGTCATTTTACATCTGCCTAATTGGTGTTTATTATGCTTGATTGCTGCTCCTTGACATCCAATAGGTGTTTTCAATACCTGATCGAAAACACTTGAATGAACCTCTGTTCTTAAGAGTGGTAGTCTTTAAGGGGTTGAATAATTGTGTCAATGAAGAAATCACAAAAAAAAATTAATACTGTATTACAAAAACAATTGATGTCATTTTAGTTGCATTTGGTTCTTTAAAAAGTCCTTGTAAGATTTCATTCTGAACACAATTACAAATGTACACTAAATTCCCTAAAACCCATTACAGCATTGGGGGTTGAATAATTTTGAACACAACTGTAGATTTTGGTGGTATTTTTATCAGACATTTTATGCTTGTATGTTTTATGTTTTTATATAGGTGCTTTTTTTTTAAATATATATATGAGGGGGAGGGCAGGGTGGTGCTGGTATTTAAAGATTGACGTCAGTATTGAAGGTTACGCCCCTGACAAAGCTTATGGAGCGAATCCCGGGTTGGGCAGCAGCACCAGATCTTTTTGTACATTGTGATTTTTAACGTGGCTTTTGGGAGTATAATAAATGTGTTCTGTGCATTTGGCTGTATATCAATTATTCACTATCGGAGTGGATTTTTAATACCCCACAGAATCTGTCTGGGAAAAGAGTTCAGAAGGATTGAGACGATGGCTTGTTTGTTTAATATGCCTGTTCTCCATGTTCGTTTGTAAGTACATAAACACGGAGTGTGAACGTTAACGTGGTGGAACTTCACTTCTTGTGGTTTGTGCTATCCTACAGGATTTGGAGGAGTATAATACAATTAAAGTGTCTTTCCCTGTGTGTACGGAATTAGATGGCCCTGTGCTACTAGGATTTCCTGACTGATGAGAAGTCATTGCGCTGTCCTGTAGAGATCCGGCCGTGGCTATATTGTGGCCCAAATAAAGCGGGACTGCAATAAATGGGCACAGGCCGTGTGTGTCCTGAAAAAAACTATACATATTAGGTATTGCAGGATTCGTGCTAACTTGTCAGTTTTATTGCATATCGAACGTTGCAATTTAAAAACCCGTAAAACTGTGGTGGAATTGATTTTTTTTCCAATTTCACCCCATTTTTCCAGTTTCACACTACATCATATGCAATATTAAATGGTGGCATTGGAAAGTACAACTTGTCCCACAAAAAATAAGCCCTCATATGGCTATTTTAACCGATAACTAAAAAAGTTATGGTTCTGGGAAGGCAGGAAGCGCAAAACAAACACGCAAAAAAAGAAAAAATCTCCGGTCCTTAAGGGGTTAAAGGGGCAGGGCGCTGTGGATGACACTGTTAAGGGAGCGGAGTGCTGTGGAGGTCACAGTTAAGGACTAGAGATGTCGCGAGCACAAAATTTTCCGTTCGTGAACGGCAAACGTGAATTTATGCAAATGTTTGCGAACGTGAGAACAGGGCGAACCGCCATAGACTTCAATAGACAGGCGAATTTTAAAACCCACAGGGACTCCTTCTGGCCACAATAGTGATGGAAAAGTTGAGTTTCAAGGGGACTAACACTGGACTGTGGCATGCCAGAGGGGGATCCAATGCAAAACTCCCATGGAAAATTACGTAGTTGATGCAGAGTGTGGTAAGTTGAATTCGCAATGCGATTAATATAACCTGCATTAATCGCATTGCCAATTCAACTTAGAGCTGGGTTCCTAATGGTTGTATTGCTGGAATGTAGCGAAAATTGAGAATATAGCGCTATATTCTCAATCTTCATTATATTCTAGCAATTCAACAATTAGGAACTCAGCTCTAAGTTGTAATCGCAATGCGATTAATATAACCTGTATTAATCGCATTGCGATTACAACTTAGATCTGAGTTCCTAATGGTTGTATTGCTAGAATTGACGAATATAACAAATATAGCGCTATATTCTCAATCTTTGTTATATTCTAGCAATACAATCATTAGAAACCCAGCTCTAAGTTAAATTCGCAATGCGATTAATACAGGTTATATTAATCGCATTGCGATTGCAATTATTAACACTGCAGCTTCAGAATGAATCTAAGATGGATGCCGTCCTTGCTTTTTGATAGGAGGTGGGAGGGTCTGGGAGGGAGGGTATGCTGATTGGCTGGAAGTTGTCTGCTGACTATGAGGTACAGGGTCAAAGTTTGCTCAATGATAAAGTATAGGGGTGAACATTGCATATGTTCGCCTGCCGCGGCGGACGCGAACAAGCTATGTTCGCCGGGAACCGTTCGCCGGAGAATAGTTTGGGACATCTCCATTAATGACCATTCAGGCCACCGCACCCTGCTAAGCCACGCCCCTGACCCAAGTAGACCATGCCCCCTCCAACTCCTCAGCTGACAGGAATGAAAAAAAGGAAAAATCAACTTCTGTCAGCTGCAGGGGTGGGGGGGGGGGCTAACTTTCTCTTTGCAGCTCACGCTCAGACAGCATATCTGCTGTCTGAGAGTGAGCTGTTCAAAAGGAGATTCATGTGTCCGTCCAGGCCCTGCGCCGGACGGAGGACAAGGAGTCTGAAAGCAAGACTGCCCGGCCTAAATCCGCTATGGAGGTCAGTGTTAAGGGGCATATTGCTGTAGAGGCCATTCTTAAGGGGAGGGGTGTTGTGGAAATCACTGTTAAGGATACAGGGTACTGTGGCCTTCAGGGCTGGGAATAGTGGAGGTCAATTAAGGAGACTGTAACCTATGGTCAGTGTTAAGGGGTGGGTGCTGTAGAGGTCACTGTTAGGGCGGGCCCCTGTGGAGGTCAATGTGAAGGGGGTGGGGTGCTGTGGAACTCACTGTTAAAGTCTGCTGTAAAGGTCATAGTTAAGGAGGTGGCCTGCTGTGGAAGGATGGGACACAGGGGGGGGGGGGGGCTGTCAATGTTCTGGGTTAGGGGGCTGTGGAGGTCACTGTTAAGGGGCGGGATGCTGTAGATGTCACTGTTATAGTGGATACTGTCAATAAACACAAACATTTAATGAAATGGATTAAATATACCTGTTAAGCTAATAGAAGTGACACCTGCAGCTGCAAGGGGGCGGATGGAAAAAGAGACTGTCAGTCACTCTAAATCAGGGTACAGGGTGGATGTAAAATTGTTTTGAAGAAATATTCATGCAATTAACGTACTATAATTTTTTTCTTTAGCTGTTGATTCCAGTAATAGTTCTGGCTAAAAGGAATATGTATGGAAATAAACTGTCTATATTAAAAGGTAACTTAGCAAAATATTATTTTAAAATCTAATTTAACAGGGTTCTAGACTTTTCTTTAATTAGCTTATAGAGTGTGAACACATGAAGTGTTTCAAATCTGCAATATTTTTAATGCTGAGAGTAGATACAGCATGTAATTGTGAGCAGCACCTGAACTTCAGGTGTCTTTTTCACAAGGATAATTAAAAATATATATAATAATAAACGTATATTACAAATGTACATTTATTAATTCAACAGATAAAATAATCTACTTTCTTTTTATCCTACAACTTCCATTCAACCAATGTTATTTAGATAGCCTTTTCCTTTTCCTGCAATTTGCGGTTGCCAATGCACGTGCAACATCCATGCGGCGGTCAGGGTGGATCGAGACCCATTCACCTTGAATGGGTCTGTGATCCGTCCGCACCGTAAAAAATAGAACATCCGTGGGCTTCCGATCTGTGCTTCCGTTCTGCACCTCACTGCATCTCCTAATCAGAAAAAAAATCACTATTAAAACGCAAGTCTTGTGTTTTGATAGTGAAATTTAACTTTTTTTTCACCATATTTTGACCCCTATAACTTTTCTGTAATTATGTGTATGGAGCTGTGTGGGGCTCATTTTTTGCGGTGCAATCTGATCTTTTCATTGATACCATTCTGGGGTGTGTATGACTTTTTGATCAACTTTTATAAAAAATTTTTGAGGAAATGAAACGTCCAAAAAAGGCGAATCGGCCATTTGAATGCTTTTTCCCATTTTTCTGTTTACCATATGGGGAATATTTTATTTATATTTTTATAGTATGGGCTTTTTCGCACACTGCGACACCCATAATGTATATTTTTTTATTTTTATTTTATTTCATTTTGGCAAAATGGGGGTGATTTGAATTTTTAGGTTATTTTAAAATTTTATTTTTTAACTTTTTTTTTACACTTTTCTATAGTCCCCATAGGGAACTATAACATGCAATCATTAAATTGCTATTTTCATATTACAGGCTATGGCTCCATAGGAAATACTATGCAGCAGCCTGGGTTTCATTCATAGAGACCCAGGCTGCTGCAGGCATGCTCCGGCTCCACCGATGACCACACGGGGGAGCCGGAGCACAAACCAAAAGTGGAACTTTTGGTTTGTGTGCGCTCAGATGCCGTGGTCAGGATTGACCATGACATCTGAGGGGTTAGATGTCCGTGATCGGCATTACTGCCGGTCACAGACATGAGCCACGGGTGTCTGCTTGAAGAAACAGGCGGCCACCAGCGGCTACGGCACATGCATCCAGCAAGAGCAGGCACCAACTTTAAACAACGGCACAGGGCGTACATGTACCCCCTGTGTCCCTAAGAGGTTAAAGCTGATCTAAAGCAGTGAAGAAAAATGGCTGGGTTGTTATGGAAATCTGGTGTAAAACTGTGCGTATGTGGAGACTAAGGACCTGTGAGTTTCTATTGGCTGATAAGGGACATGTGACCATGTGTATGGCAGTTGGGATATGAAGTGAAAGACCTGCAGGTTTCCATTGGCTAATGTAGGTCATGTAATGTTCCATATTTGCATTTTTTTTGAATATATCAGGAACAGTACATGCTAGAGAGATTAGACCCGGCAGGTTTCCATTGGCTAATATATATATATATATATATATATATATATATATTAAATAAGATCAGCAGCACAGCTAAAAAGAATAGGGGTACAATTCCTATGGCCACTGACTAGGCAGTCCTTGGCGAATATATTCCTTCAAAGATGAGGCAGCACTCCAATGTTCAGTGCAAATAACGGACCCGCTATATTTTCCCATTGCAACTAGAGATGAGCGAACACCTGGATGTAGTCAATGGGGACCCGAACTTTTAAGCACTAAAAAGGCTGTAAAATAGTCCAGGAACGGGCTAGAGGGCTGCCAAAAGCAGCAAAATGTAGGTAAATTCCCTGCAAACAAATGTGGATAGGGAAATGAATTAAAATAAAATAAAATAAATAAAATTTAACCAATATCAATTGGAGAGAGGTCCCACTGCAAGGAATCATGCGTCATATCACTCAACACTGGAGAAGGCCACTTTCAGTTATTTTGGCCCCAGCACCCAGACAGAGAGAGAGGTCCCACAGCAAGGAATCATGCATCATATCACCCACCACTGGAGAAGGCCACTTTCAGTTATTTTGGCCCCAGCACCCAGACCGAGGAGAGAGGTCCCACAGCAAGTAATAAGTGTCATATCACCCACCACTGGAGAAGGCCACTTTCAGTTATTTAGGCCAAGCACCCAGACCGAGGATACAGGTTCCACAGCAAGGAATCATGCGTCATATCACCCACCACTGGAGAAGGCCACTTTCAGTTATTTCGGCCCCAGCACCCAGATAGAGGAGAGAGGTCCCACAGCAAGGCATCATGCGTCATATCACCCACCACTGGAGAAGGCCACTTTCAGTTATTTCGGCCCCAGCACCCAGACAGAGGAGAGAGGTCCCACAGCAAGGAATAAGGCGTCATATCACCTACCACTGGAGAAGGCCACTTTCAGTTATTTTGGCCCCAGCACCCAGACCGAGGAGAGAGGTCCCACAGCAAGTAATAAGTGTCATATCACCCACCACTGGAGAAGGCCACTTTCAGTTATTTAGGCCAAGCACCCAGACCGAGGATACCGGTTCCACAGCAAGGAATCATGCGTCATATCACCCACCACTGGAGAAGGCCACTTTCAGTTATTTTGGCCAGCACCCAGACAGAGGAGAGAGGTCCCACAGCAAGGAATCATGCGTCATCTGAACCACCACCGGAGAAGGCAAATTTCAGTTATTTTGGCCCAGCACCCAGACCGAGGATACAGGTCCCACAGCAAGTAATAAGTGTCATATCACCCACCACTGGAGAAGGCTACTTTCAGTTATTTCGGCCAGCACCCAGACCGAGGAGAGAGGTCCCACAGCAAGGAATCATGCGTCATATCACCCACCACTGGAGAAGGCCACTTTCAGTTATTTCGGCCCCAGCACCCAGACAGAGGAGAGAGGTCCCACAGCAAGGAATCATGCGTCATATCACCCACCACTGGAGAAGGCCACTTTCAGTTATTTCGGCCCCAGCACCCAGACAGAGGAGAGAGGTCCCACAGCAAGGAATCATGCGTCATATCACCCACCACTGGAGAAGGCCACTTTCAGTTATTTAGGCCAAGCACCCAGAACGAGGATACAGGTTCCACAGCAAGGAATCATGCGTCATATCACCCACCACTGGAGAAGGCCACTTTCAGTTATTTCGGCCCCAGCACCCAGATAGAGGAGAGAGGTCCCACAGCAAGGCATCATGCGTCATATCACCCACCACTGGAGAAGGCCATTTTCAGTTATTTAGGCCCCAGCACCCAGTCAGAGGAGAGAGGTCCCACAGCAAGGAATCATGCAATATATCACCCACCACTGGAGACGGCCACTTTCAGTTATTTAGGCCCAGCTCCCAGGCCGAGGATACAGGTTCCACAGCAAGGAATCATGCGTCATATCACCCACCACTGGAGAAGGCCATTTTCAGTTATTTAGGCCCCAGCACCCAGTCAGAGGAGAGAGGTCCCACAGCAAGGAATAAGGCGTCATATCACCCACCACTGGAGAAGGTCACTTTCAGTTATTTAGGCCCAGCACCCAGACCGAGGATACAGGTTCCACAGCAAGGAATCATGCGTCATATCACCCACCACTGGAGAAGGCCACGAGATTTTGCCCATTATCGCACACCACCAGGCCGGGCTTGAGGCCCACCGGCAGCAACCACTGGTCGGTCTGTTGTTCAATACCCCGCCACAACTCCTGCGCGGTGTGGGGCCTGTCCCCCAAACATATGAGTTTCAGAATGGCCTGTTGACGTTTACCCCGGGCTGTGCTGAAGTTGGTGGTGAAGGTGTGTGGCTGACTGGATGAGCTGGTGGAAGCAGAGGAGGAGGAAGCCAAGTAGGAGGAGGAGGCTACAGGAGGCAAAGAATGATGCCCTGTGATCCCTGTGAAGGACGTGCGCGAAGGAACTCTCCGCCTGCGGCCCAGCTGCCAATACATTTACCCAGTGTGCAGTTAGGGAGATATAGCGTCCCTGGCCGTGCTTACTGGTCCACGTATCTGTGCTTAGGTGGACCTTGCCACAGATGGCGTTGCGCAGTGCACACTTGATTTTATTGGATACTTGGTTGTGCAGGGAAGGCACGGCTGTCTTGGAGAAGTAGTGGCGGCTGGGAACAACATACTGTGGGACAGCCATGGACATCAGCTGTTTGAAGCTGTCTGTGTCCACCAGCCTGAATGACAGCATTTCAAAGGCCAGTAGTTTAGAAATGCTGGCATTCAGGCCCAGGGCTCGAGGGTGGCTAGGTGGGAATTTACGCTTTCTCTCCAAGGTTTGTGAGATGGAGAGCTGAACGCTGCCGTGTGACATGCAGGTTGTGCTAAGGATCAGAACGTTAATGCCTCGCTTCAGGATCTGATGGCACAGCGTGCAAACCCACTCGGGTCTTGTCGTCAGCACATTGTTTAAAGAAGTGCCATGCCAGGGAACTCCTTAAAGCTGCCTTTGTGGTGCTCGGTCCCTGGTGGCGGTGGCCAGTAGCAGGCAAACTCTCTTGGCGGCGGCTGGTCTGCTTTTGCCCCCTGCTCCCTCTTTTGCTACGCTGTTGGCTCGGTCTCACCACTGCCTCTTCCTCTGAACTATGAAAGTCAGTGGGCACGACCTTCATTCCATGTGGGGTCTAGGACCTCATCGTCCCCTGCATCGTCTTCCACACAGTCTTCCTCCCTGACCTCCTGTTCGGTCTGCACACTGCAGAAAGACGCAGCAGTTGGCACCAGTGTTTCGTCATCATCAGAGACGTGCAGACTCCGATGAGGTGGTATTCCCATGTCCTCATCATCAGAAAACATCAGTGGTTGTGCATCAGTGGATTCTATGTCTTCCACCACTGGGGAAGGGCTAGGTGGATTTCCTTGGGAAACCCTGCCAGCAGAGTCTTCAAACAGCATAAGAGACTGCTGCATAACTTGAGGCTCTGACAGTTTCCCTGATATGCATGGGGGTGATGTGACAGACTGATGGGCTTGGTTTTCAGGTGCCACCTGTGCGCTTTCAGCAGAAGACTGGGTGGGAGATAATGTTGTGAACATGCTGGATCCACTGTCGGCCACCCAATTGACTAGCGCCTGTACCTGCTCAGACCTTACCATCCTTAGAACGGCATTGGGCCCCACCAAATATCGCTGTAAATTCTGGCGGGTACTGGAACCTGAGGTAGTTGGTTCACTAGGACGTGTGGCTGTGGCAGAACGGCCACGTCCTCTCCCAGCTTCAGAGGGTACACTAACACCACCACGACCGCGTCCGCGTCCCTTACTAGATGTTTTCCTCATTGTTACCGTTCACCAAGCACCACAATAAATAAAAAAATATTTGGCCCAATGTATTGATTTCAAATTCAGGCCTTTTTTTACAGGCACCTAACACTATCTGCCTATTTGTTTATGTAGTGTATTACACTAATCCAGGCACATCAGTAACCACTGATTTAGGGAAATATCTCTTTTAGGGCTAGTATTTAGGCCCTGGATGAAAGGTATCCTTTTGTGGACAGATTTACAATTGGCCTGCAACAGCTGGGACACCAGATTCAGGGTATTTGCTATTTTTGCAATTTAATTTCACCCCAGAACAAAATATATGTTTTGGCGGACACTATGAAACGTGGCCTGCAACAGCTGGGACACCAGATTCAGGGTATTGCTATTTTGACAAGTGAATTACACCCCTAGAACAAAATATATGTTTTGGCGGACACTATAATATTTTGCCAGCCACAGCTGAAACCACTGATTTACGGTATTGCTATTTTGGCAATTGAATTTCACCCCAGAACAAAATATATGTTTTGGCGGACACTATTATATTTTGCCAGCCACAGCAAAAACCACTGATTTATGGTATTGCTATTTTGGCAATTGAATTTCACCCCAGAACAAAATATATGTTTTGGCGGACACTATGAAACGTGGCCTGCAACAGTTGGGACACCAGATTCAGGGTATTGCTATTTTGGCAAATTAATTTCACCCCAGAACTAAATATATGTTTTGTCGGACACTATGAAACCTGGCCTGCAACAGCTGGGACACCAGATTCAGGGTATTGCTATTTTGGCAAGTGAATTACACCCCAGAACAAAATATATGTTTTGGCGGACACTATTATATTTTGCCAGCCACAGCTGAAACCACTGATTTATAGTATTGCTATTTTGGCAATTGAATTTCACCCCAGAACAAAATAAATGTTTTGGCGGACACTATTATATTTTGCCAGCCACAGCTGAAACCACTGATTTATGGTATTGCTATTTTGGCAATTGAATTTCACCCCAGAACAAAATATATGTTTTGGCGGACACTATGAAACCTGGCCTGCAACAGCTGGGACACCAGATTCAGGGTATTGCTATTTTGGCAGATTAATTTCACCCCGAACAAAATATATGTTTTGGTGGACACTATGAAACCTGGCCTGCAACAGCTGGGACACCAGATTCAGGGTATTGCTATTTTGGCAAGTGAATTACACCCCAGAACAAAATATATGTTTTGGCGGACACTATTATATTTTGCCAGCCACAGCTGAAACCACTGATTTATGGTATTGCTATTTTGGCAATTAAATTTCACCACAGAAAATAATCTATCCTTTGCCAGACAGCAGACAGTATTATACTTGTCTAGCCAAAGCTGGAACACCAGATTTAGGGATTGGTATTTGGGCAATTGTATTTAACCCCTTAATAAAATATAGAAATTGCTGTCCTGAGTTTCTAGGGGTGACAATTAGCACAGCCAAGCCCCTGATGTAGGATATAGCAAAAAAAAAAATAGTATTGATGGATTGATGGACTTGCTGGCAGCTTGTTCTGGTGCACCACAAGTCACAAAATGGATGCCGATCAACCCAGAAAATAAGTGACAGAAAAACGCTCTGTGCAGCCTAAAAACCAGCGAGCAAGTAACTAGCAGAAGTTCAATCATTTACAGCTGTAGATCGATCCGTTCATTAGGTGCTGTTGCTGACTTTACCCTGCCTAATCTCGCCCTGACAGAAGCTGCGTCCTCTCCCTACACTAATCAGAGCAGTGTGACGTGCGGCGCTACGTGACTCAAGCTTAAATAGAGGCTGGGTCACATGCTGCACTTGGCCAATCACAGCCATGCCATTAGTAGGCATGGCTGTGATGGGCTCTTAGGGCAAGAAGTAAAACGCTAGCTGATTGGCTGCTGTGCAGCCCTTCAGAAAGCAAGAAGTAATCGACGAACAACGAACCCGAACCAGAACTTTTTTGAAAATGTCCGGGTTCGGGTCCGTGTCCCGGAAACCCCAAAATTCGGTACGAACCCAAACGATGCTCGAACTGTTCGCTCAACACTAATTGCAACGTTTCAACTGCTCCTTGCAGTCATTATCAAGCATACCAAATGGTGTCCAAAACCAGTGTTAAATACCCACAATTCATAGTGATTAATTGGTGATAAGTTTTTACAAATAACATATATAAAATCAATGTATAAGACATGAAAAAAGAAGTGATACATCATACATTGTATAGACAGTGAATGCATATAGAGGGATTCTTCCCAAAATTGTAATATTCAAATAAAGTGCCATAGTGCATAAGTATGTGATCGTGATCACCTGTGTGTGATTAAAAAGCAACCAATAGGGTGCATCTAAGCATAAAAACTTACCAAGTCCATTACCAAGCCAATTTTTTAGCCTGCAGCCAATTCGGTAGAGCAGTAGTGGGGAACCTCCAACCCACGGGCCGTATGCAGCCCACGGGATCATTTCATGCGGCCCCTGGCTCCCTGCCAGTACATATTGTGAAAATGCTAATGACTTCTTCCATTATGGAGGCAGTCATTAGCATGTGGGATGCACTTGAAGGTGAGAACTGGACTGTCTGTACTCACCTTCCCTGGCCTTCCTCCAGCCCCACACTGTGTCCTGACACATACAGCCTCAGGACATAGTGCACGTAGATGCGCATTATGACCTGACACTGTGCACTGTCAGGTCACAGTACGGCGTGGCGGGAGGAAGACCAGGGAAGGTAAGTGAATCTTCCAAACGGCGGCTATGTCCGTTGCTGGAGAGATAAGTTTATTTATTTATTTTAAATGTCTGATCTGAGGTCTGATTGGGGCTGATCTGAGGCTAATGGTGGGTGGGGAGGGTCTGATGGGGCTTTGATCTGAGGCTGGGGAGGGTCTTAAAGGGGTCTGATCTGAAGCTGGGGGATCTGATGGGGTCTGATCTGAGGCCGGGGAGGCCTATTAGGGTCTGGTCTGGGGCTGGGGGGTCTTATCTGAGGCTGGTGAGGGTCTGATCTTAGGCTGGGGGTCAAATAGGGGCTGATCTGAGGCTGGGAGGTCTGATGAACGTCTGATCTGAGGGTGGGTGGGTCTGATATGAGGCTAGGAGCCTATTGGGGCTCTAATCTGAGGCTGGGGGGATCTTATGGGAGCTAATCTGAGGCTGGGGGATCATATGGGAGATGATCTGAGGACATTGATTTTCTTTATAATTAGAGATGAGCGACTTTGTAAAAAATTTGATTCGGTTGGTTCGCCGAATTATCTGAAAAGATTAGATTTGATGCGAATTTAAAAACGGCTATTTCCTGGTTACAGAGAGCCTTTATAGTGGTGGTGAACACTGTGCATTGCAGTAACACACATAGGGAGTCTGCTATGGTAGTAAAACAATACTGTGAGCCAGTATGACATGCAGACGACAGGCATTGATTTTAGAATCACTGCACACTTCACTTATTTGGGCAGTTATGGGGCCAAAACTGACCAAATAACTCAGCCTTACAGGTCAATGTTAGCGGCAGGTATAAAGAACCGCACAGAGACCCAAGAACCTACTATAATATGAAGGAGTGCAGTCCTTTTATACCGTCATCCGCTGATTCCACATAGATGTCTACAGAATCTGTACTATTAAACACTTATACAAGTAGAGCCCCCCTGACAGAGTGGAGAGGGTGTCAGCAGTAAGTTTGTGTTGACATCACAGATTATATTGCCCTTCCACTGATCCATCAGATCAATAATCCCCAAAAAACTGATCCTGTCTGTTAAGCATCTGCCTTCACTCGGTCAGCATTTGGTCAGTAGCTAAAGCCAAAAAAAAAAAAAAAACAGGAGTGTATCTAAAACAGAGATGATACATTAATGGAATATTTGCATGTCTTCTGTGTTTTGGTAGCTTTTGGCTACCAAATCATAAGTTAATTCTGATGCAAAATAGGGACCCTGTCATATAGGTCTAAAAGCTGCTACATAGACAGGGTCCACTTTGTGTCTAATCTTTTCTTCCTTCTGACAGATCAGAAGAAGGGTCAAATAAATGAAGATGTCAACCAGGCCAAGAAGGCAAAATAGTGGCCCAGTCATGGACTGGGGAGGGTGGGAACAGCATGAGAAGTCCACAGAGTGGCCCAATGACAAAGTGGTGAGGCGGCAGAAGCATGAAGAGACCACAGAGTGGCCCAGTGACATAGTGCTGAGCTAGCAACAGCATGAGGAGACCACCGAGTGGCCAAGTGACATAGTGTTGAGGTAGCAGCAGCATGAGGAGACCACAGAGTGGCCCTGTTCTGTTCCATCCTATACATGTTCACACAGTGTGCAGTCTGACATTCAGCATAAACCATTCCCGTTTTACAAATACTGTAAGAGGACTGTTCTTTGTAGTCTAACTTGTTTATTGGTCAACGGGTCATACATATGTGATTGATTATATATGATTGATTGATTGGTAAAACAGGATTTTTTGGTAAAACTACAATAATACAAATAACATGTATAAGTATTAGGGGGTTGTCCAAGTTCTGGAAAAAAATATAGCATTGTAAATCTGATGGTCAACAATATATAACTAAGCTAAGCAAGATTTAGGCAAAAAAAAGATCTATTTTCTAATTTCCCTGGTTCTCTTCTGGGCCTTTGTTTACCTGCAGTAACAACAATCTCTGTCCCTCCCCTGCACTACTAAGGGAGTGAATACAATTTCTGCCCTGAGTGACATGTCTACCTGCTCGGAGACTCAGCAGCATGTTGTAGAACTACAAGTCATAGCTGTATATTGACACTGCTAATGGAGTGAATACAAGAGCTGCCCTGAATGCTGGGAGAATCAGCACCATGTTGTATGTGTAGAACTACAAGTCGTAGCTGTACAATGACACTGCTAATATACACAGGATCTTTCCCCTACCTGCAATGCTCTGCAGAACTTCTCTTTCAGCTCCTGTGCTAAGTATTTGTCTCCTCACTGCCTGCAGCTACACAGTAAACACTTCAGCCCTGAGTATGTGCAGCTGAAGGGGTTAAGAATCCTGGGAGAGAGCAATAAGAAGCAGCCAGCAGTGAAGGGGCTCGTGGCCAGCACGGTGACTCCTTGTGTACAGGTTTGTGCACGAACATTATCAGAGCAGGGAGAGAAGCTGACATCAGAGGTCATGTGACCCTCAGTGGAATCTGAAAAACCAGCCACTGGAGACAATATGAGTTAATTGGAAAGCTGTTACATTATTTCTACAATGTCATTGTAGAAATAATTACAGCTGACAACACTGGCGGCAGAGTACATAGTTCATTGGGCAACCCAGGAGGGGAGATGAGGGGGACACTCCACAGTTCCAACAGAGGTAGGACAACACTCTACAAGGCCTGTGACAATTTCATGAAACCCCGCCAGCACCCCGGATGCACGGCCTATTGTCACAAGGAAGGAAACATTTTGCAAGATGGTTAAGGAGTACATAGCAGACTGTGTCAGCATCCTCAGTAATCCCTCTGTGCCTTACAACTATTGGGTGTCCAAGCTCAACACATGGCACAAACTTTTTAGTTTGCCACTTCCTTCTTGATTATAAGGTAGAGATATACAGCTTCCTCCACCTGTCTCAGAAGGCATTAGAAAGACTTTAAACCTGCCTCTATTGTCGACTATAGACGTTTTTGTCATTAAATTCTCCAAGAGGAGCATTCGGGGTACTGGTCTTCTGTGTGAGTAACATGGCAGGAGTGAGGATAGTCAAATCTTCAGGGTCACCGAAAAGTGTAGTCAACGGTCTTGCATTCATGATGGCTGAGACTTCCACCAAGAATGTGGTCAAACTTTCATGTGTGAGTCTTGTACTCCCTACTTGAAAGAAGATTGAATGCAAGATTTTCCTTGCTATCCCTATCATCCTTTCCCAGGCGCTGCCCATGTGAGAAGAATGCGTTGGATTAAAGGTCCAGGTGCATCCTTGCTCATTTAAGTATCTTTCCATTTTGGTTGGGTCCAAGTTGAAAGGGATTTGAAGTTCGTTCACTGCCCCAACAAAATTTGTGCCTCTGTCCGAACGAATATGCTTCACAGGCCCTCTAATGGCAATAAACCGTCAAAGTGCGTTTATGAAACTTGAAGTGTCCATGGATTCGATCACTTCTATATGGACAACTCTGCTGGATATACAAGTAAATACCTCTAGTATGCCGTGTAGCCACTGACCAAGGACCGAATACATCCAGACCAACGTTGGTGAAAGGAGGATCTGTACTAAGTCTCTCATTTGGGAGACTGGCCATCTTTGGGTTCTGGAACATGCCACAAAGTTTGCGACAGGTAACACAGTTGAAGATGAGCTTGCTCACACACCTCTTTGCTACAACTATCCATAGTCCGGCAGCTCATAGATTCCCTTTGGTAAACAATCAGCCCTGGTGTTTCACTTGAATGTGATGAGGTCGCACGAGCAGGGTCGTGACGTGATGATGTCCAGGATTTATTACAGGAGAACTAGCAACATCCAAGTGGAGAACCTGCCAAAACGAAAGGATTCCTCCCCTTCCTCCCCTGTGTTACGTGCTGGCCAATCCTCTGTCCTAGATGCAGGCCTGGATTACTCCCGCCCTGCAACTGGGCCTTCTCAAGCACCATCTGCTAGCACAACAATTTCTGTGCCCAAGCACAGCGTACATATGTCCTTACACCAGGTCTTTGATCATTAGCGCAAATAGCCATCCACCCGCCCACAGGCTATAGCACTAAATGCACCACTTTCAGAATTTATGGCCATGGAAATCTTACCATTTAGGCCTGTTGACACTGAGGCTTTCCTCAGCCTCATGGCATCGGCCATCCTTCATTACTCAGACCTCAGCCGCCACCATTATTCACAGTGTCCCATCCCCGCATTACACCAGCAATTGTGTGTGTCCCGTAACATCCCCCGTGCCCTGACCAACACAGTTATTGGGAAGGTCCACTTAACGACGGACAGACGGACAAGTGCTTTTGGCCAGGGATGCTACATTTCCGTGACGGCACACTGTGTGAACCTTGTGTAGGCCGTTAGCGAGATAGACCCTGGGATGGCACAGGTGCCACTGACGCCAAAGATTACAGGCACTACTTCTATGAGGATTTCTGCCATCAACTACATTTGTGGCTGCAACCTCCCTCCCCCCCTTCTTCTCCTCCGCCTGCACCTCCTCCTCCACTGCAAACTCTGAATTGTAATGGGGAAGCGGCAACAGGTCTTGCTGAAATTCATTTGCTTGGGTGACTAAAAGCACACCGCCGCAGAGATGTGGGAGGGTATAAGGGATCAGGTTGGCTGTGTCTGATAATGGCCATAACTTGTTGGCATCTTTGTAGCTCGGCAAGCTCACACACATGGCAATCATGCAGCATATATGTACCATGTACAACAAACATCCCAAACTTATACATTAATATAACTAAAAACTTAACAAAAAAGAGTGGAGTTAAACCAATGGCATGAACTTTTTAAGAACTCAAATAACCAAATAACCATAACATATTTTACAACCTTAAACCATAATAACAATAATAATGCGAACTATAATACAAACAAAAAAAATATTATAATAACAGAACAGAATGTCATTGTAGAAATAATTACAGCTGACAACTCTGGCGGCAGAGTACGTAGTTCATTGGGCAACCCAGGAGGGGAGATGAGGGGGACACACCACAGTTCCAACAGAGGTAGGACAACACTCTACAAGGCCTGTGACAATTTCATGAAACCCTGCCAGCACTCCGGATGCACGGCCTATTGTCACAAGGAAGGAAACATTTTGCAAGATGGTTAAGGAGTACATAGCAGACTGTGTCAGCGTCCTCAGTAATCCCTCTGTGCCTTACAACTATTGGGTGTTCAAGCTCAACACATGGCACAAACTTGCACACTATGCCTTTGAGGGGTTGGCCTGTACAGTGTATTCACTAAAACCTCATCCAAAACTTACACATTACTATAAAATACACACATAACATACAACAGTGGTGGTAAAACAATAGCATGGCCTGTTGACTAACTCCTAAATAACAAAATAAATAACAATAATAATAACATATCTTAAAGACTAGTCATAAACTGTAACTCAACCATAACCAACAAAAAGTCAAACACAGTACACAGGGTGATAGCCAGACCACCCTCAGTTTGTATTCTTTATGCCTCAGAGGTGCTGGCCTGCCCTGCCACCAGAGTTTTGGCACAGCGGGCATTTAGTGCTGCTGGGGCTATAATAACAGATAAGCGCATGAGCCTGTCAACTAAAAATGCTGACAGGTTGACTATTATAAAAATTAACCAGCCCTGGATTGCCCCTGACTTCTGTACTCCATCAGATGAAAGCGGCTGAACATAAAGGCATTTCAAATGTGTTGTTTGTAATGTTCTGAAAACACTGTATTCACATGCACCTCTGCCACCACTAAAACGGTTATATAGTGCAATATTCCTATTTTTGTCCTTCATCTCCTCCTCAATCATATGAACATGCTTTTTAGTCTGCCCTGACAAAATAATGTTTTATAGGGTCAGCAAAACTCTTGCATAGGTGACAGAGGTGACACTCAGAACCCTCTCTGTGGGCACCATTACCCTTGAAAAAGTCTGTGGTGCACCAATATGCCTTACACTTTTCCTGCCTATCATTAGCATCAGGTATGCCATGAATGGCACAGGCAGCAAATTGACTGTAGGCAGGCTACTATAGCTAAATAATAAGGAACATGGAATATATAATATATTGGACTGTAGTATTCAGGGTAAATGATTGTTTGGGAACTTTGCGATATATAGGTGTGTTTGTGGTTGCAGATTGTTTTACTGTCTGTTAAAGACACAGTTTTCTGATGCAGGACAGTATTGGATACAAAAACCCACAGGTTGTGGACACTTTACAAGGCCCAGATGAATGGAAGTTGTAATAGACACAGTGTTTTCAGATATAGTTCAGTATGTCATACAAAAATCCACAGGTTGTGGACACTTTACAAGGCCCAGATGATTGGAAGTTGTATTAGACACAGTGTTTTCAGATACAGTTTAGTATGGGATACAAAAACCCACAGGTTGTGGACACTTTACTGGGCCCAAGATAATGGAATTTGTAATATACACTGTATTCAGATGTAATTCAGTATTTGAAGCAAAATACAACAGATTTCGACCAGCAAACTAGGCCCAAAATAATGGAATTTTTAATATACTCACTGTATTCAGATATAGTTCAGTATTGGAAGCAACATACAACAGATGTCGGCCAGTATACTAGGCCAAAGATAATGGAATTTGTAATATACACACTGTATTCAGATGTAGTTCAGTATTGGAAGCAAAATATAACAGATGTCGGCCAGTATACTAGGCCAAAGATAATGGAATTTGTAATATACACACTGTATTCAGATGTAGTTCAGTATTGGAAGCAAAATATAACAGATGTTAGCCAGTATACTAGGCCCCGAAAAATGGAATTTGTAATATACACACTGTATTCAGATTTAGTTCTATATGGGATACAAATTTGTCCCAAATAAAATGTATTCTCTGCTGGAAAACTGTATATACGGTTGCGGCCTAAATTCACACACAGATGTGCACAGAACTAGTTAACTATGGCCAACATATAAATCACTCTCTGCTGGAGTATTTAATATAATGGTTGCGGATTGAACACACACACAGATGTGAAACTAATTATTTTAATTTCCCCAGAAAAAATAATTTCTCTGATGGTGCTATGTATATCTCACTAGCAGGCACACTGTAGTGAATAAGCCCCTTTTTATAATGTCTACCGAACACACTGCTTTCTGATGGTGCAGTGTATATCTTACTAGCAGGCACACTGTAGTGAATAAGCCCCTTTTTATAATGTCTGCTTCACACACTGCTTTTTGATGGTGTACTGTGGATGTCACTAATCTGAAATCTTTCTGTCTTTTAGAAGTTTGGGTACTTAAAAAAGTGATTTCCAAGCCCTGCATGATCTGTCCCTTCCTGAAGATGCCTGTCCCTGATAGTGCTGAATTAAACCCCTTCAAAAAAAAAAAAGGTGCTGCACTGCTGTCAAACACACACTGTAGTCCTTAAAAGGACTGTTTGGTCTTTCGATAAGGTTTTTGGAGTAAAATTTGTAAGTTTACAGCAAAATGCTATCTGTCTCTGCCTACTGTCTGCTCTCCCTGACGCCGAATGAGCTGATATCACGTGTTCCGGCCAGCCAATCAGTGTAAAGCTTACAGCTCACATAGCTATTGCCTTACACTGAAGGGAATTACTTACCCGGACCTTGATTGGCTGCTTAGGTGGCGCCAAACATGCGGGGAAGAGACTTGAGCAATGCGACAAACACATGTGGTGCTCAGCCGAGTTAAGCTGAGTGCCGAGCATAGCGATGCTCGAGCCGAACCAATACTCAGCCGAGCATGCTCGCTCATCACTACTATCAAGCCCTATAGGACCCTGGTACTAATGTCAGGGACGAGACTACTTGTTCCTTCAAAAGGAAGGATGAACAGGAGTCGCCTTCAGACCTAATCCAAACAATAGGGAAATGCAACACAGAACCAAAACAAAATACAAAAGGGAAAGGAAAGACTTAACTTTAAAAAGAGGAATGGAAGCACCAGGAACTCAACAGAGTTCCAACCACAATCTATCCAAAGGTCCAAACAGAAGCTATAAACCGCACAGCATTATAGGAGAAGCAACTATAAATAGAGAAGGTTAAATAACCCTAATAGCCACACCTGGGGAAAGAAGGTGTGGCAAGCACAAGAAACAACACAGAGGTAATTTGATCCAAACGGAAAACATGTCAGATCAAACCAAGTGTTGCGAGTCTCACCGATCTCCTGCCACCTGTCACGGGAACGTTTGTGACACCATCCTTGGTCAAGTCTCTGGGCGTATGAAGTGTTTTGGGAACCATTAATCGGTCCTCTGGCCTTGTGAACTCGTAGTATGTCTCTTCCAAGGAGTAAGACTATTGGGGCTTCTGGATCCAGTTCCGGTCTCAGGTGAGCTATACGGTTGAGGTGGGTGTGGTATGCCGCTACCTCTGGTGTAGGTATCTCAGTCCGGTTGTCAGTAATATAATTGCACTCCAGTATGGCTGGTAGTGACAAGCAGGTCTGACAATCCATGGACTCTACCTTGTACCCAGTTGCTTTCCTTCCCGCTGTCTCAACGGTACCAGCATATGTCCTTAAGGAGTAGGGAGAACCGGGCCCTATGATGTTTAAGGTGTCGAAGAAGGTGGATTTTGCTAAAGACCTGTAATTTTGATCATTTAAGATTGCATATACCTTGATCGCCTTATCTCAGTGGCAAACTGGATAAACTCTGACAAGGCAGATTTTTGAGCAGGACTTCCCTCCTGTGAGTCTTTACAGATCTCTGTACACTGAGAAGTGACTACTTGGGTATCTATGTCGGTTTCTATCTACTTTAAGTCATGCTCCTCTGCGTGGGATGATACTTGAGAGGGTGGTCTAGTGTGTAAAGCTGTGTTGTGTTCTGTGATACCACATTCTGTGCATGTCACATGGACCTTACAGTTCCTGGGGTTGTGAGATGTTGTATTGCAGCACCTGAAGCAGACGTTGTTTATTTTTTAAGAATTATTTGTTGTCCTCTAAAGATTTCTATCTGAAGGCTCTGCATTTTAGTAGAGGATGTGGTTTATTGTGCAGGTGGCATTGTTTGGTAAGATCTTTGGGTATGTTCTCTTCTTGGGAAGACTTAAACAGCCCGTAAGGAGAACCTGTGGAGGCAACTTTAGTTTTTTGGACTGCCACTGGTGTTTTATGAGGTTTGATACCAGGGGTAGTGGGACATGACAATGTAAGATGAAAACTGGGATCATTTCTAATCATTGACTGTCGAGTAATAAAGTCTACAAACAACTAGTGATGAGCGGTAGGGGCAATATTCGAATTCACAATATTTTTGTGAATATTTGGGCAAATGTTCGCCATATATTCGTGAATTTGCAAATTCCTGACCTTCAGACATTATTTTCTTGATTGCGAAAATTCGCATGAAAAAATTTGCATGAAAAAATACGCATAAAATTCGCATAGACTGGTATTTAAAAAAAAAAAACGAATATTCGCGATTCCGAATATATTTTGAGATATTTTAAATATTCGCAAATTCCCGAAGTGCCGATATTCACAATTAAAATTCGCAATCCGAATATTCATGATCAACACTACAAACAACACAAAGGGGGGAAATGGTACATTGTGAACATGTTTATAATGGGAATCATGCATGATCCACTTCTCTTGTAGATTATAAGGGAGTTTTTGGACAATCGGATTGACACCTCTGGCGGTATCCAGGAATGCTAGCCCTGGCAGATCTCCTTCTGCCTGAGCAACCTGTACCTCTATCAACAAGTCGCTGAGTTTCCTTGGCTTCTGGTAACTAGTGATGAGCGGGAGGTGCCATATTTGATTTTGCGATATTTTGCGAATATTTGATTGAATATTCATCATATATTCGTCGAAATCGAATATTCGTCATTATTCTATATATTGCGAATGTTACGTGAATTTATATTCGCATTGCGAATTAAACTTAGAGCTGAGTTCCTAATGGTTGCAACTTGTATTGCTAGAATTGACAAAGATAACGAATATTACGAATCAATCTTCGTTATATTCTAGCAACGACCATTAGGAACTCAGCTCTGATTCATTCGCGAACTCAGCTCCTGCTCCTCCTCTCCTGTCACCTGTGTAAAAACACCCATTTCTCTACGCATTGATTGTGATCCAATGTCCTCCTCCTCCTCTAGTTCAGCGCCCACAGGGCTCATGTGGCCATGATATATAGTGGCCACTTCTCCTTTCCCCTGGCCAGACAGATTTAGTAGCATGAGCTCCAGGACTTGAATCAGTGGAATGACATTGTTCATCCTGTAGTCCTGGTGACTGACAAATAAATTGGCCTCCTCAAAGGGCCCAAGCAAACTGTAGGTGTCACACATGAGCTGCCACTGGCTAACATTGAAGTTACACAGGGGAGTACCTCTGTCAGCCTGTATCATCAAGAAATCATTTATGGCCTTTCTTTGATCATATAATTGGTCCAACATATGGCGGGTGGAGTTCCAATGTGTGGAAATGTCGCATATCAGCCTATGTTGGAGGACGCCGTTCTGCCACTGCAGCCTAACGAGGTTGTGTTTTGCGGTGTACGAGTAACTGAGGTGCATGCAAAGTTAATTGCCCATTTTCAGGATGTCTTACAGATGGGGTGAAGACTTCAAGAACCGCTTAACAATCATATTGAACACATACAACATGCAGGGTGTATGACTCAGCCCTCCTTGATGCAGCGCCGACATCATGTTCTTCCCATAGTCAGTCACCATGGTTCCGATTTTGAGTTTTCGAGGAGAAAGAAAGGATTCAATTTCTTAATGAAGGACACAAAACAGTTCCCCCCATGTGAATCCGTTCACTAAGGAAAACTAGGTGCAGAACAGCGTGACACCGACGTGCCCTGAACATGTGATATGCTGGTGGAGCACTGTAAATTGTCCCTGCAGTGGAGGCTGAGGATGTGGTGGAGGATGAGGAGGCATAGGCGGACATTGTCTCGGAACCAACGGCGTGAGAACGTGAAGGCGAGAAGCGGCGTCACCTGGCCAAGTTGCTGATTCGGCTGGGCAGGAACCACATTTACTCAGTGGGCCGTAAAGGACATATATTGTCCTTGACCATAGTTACCGCTCCACACGTCGGCGCTGCCGTGTATTTGGCAGACACCAACAGGCTCAATGACTGGCCGACGTTCAGTTCTACATATTTGTGCAGGGCTGCGTTTTTCACAAAGAAATGACAGCTTGAGACTATCCACCTCGACTCGGCACAAGCCATCAGTTCTCTGAAAGGTGCAGAGTCCACCACTTAAAAAGGGAGGGACTGCAGCACCAGCAACTTGGCCAGGAGCATGTTCAGCTTCTGCACACATACTATTGTCTTTTGGCAATTGCTTCGGTGATCGATTGCTGACGGAATGATTGATGAGGAGGAGGAGCAGGAGCATCAGGACCAACAGATGATGGGAAGGACAGACAGCTCCCTTCGGCTGAGGTAGTGGAGCCTTGACTGCATGAAATTGGGTGTGTGCCAATGGTTATTGCAGCGGTTGCTGCGGCAGGCTGGACTACCACATCAGAGCCATGGTTCTCTTAGTTCACTTGATGCAGGGTGGTGGTGCCAACATTGGCACCCTGGCTAAGCTTCACTTTCTGCCCACAAATTCAGCAAATGGCCATGTTCACCTCCTCTGGCAGCCTAACAAAAAATTGCCACACCGCCGAGTATGGCATTTCCCCCCCAACACTCTGTGCTAACTGCCTGCTACCGCTGCCTTTGTGAAACCCTACACCCCCTGCTACTTTCTTGGATGGTGAGCTCCTGCGAAGCGGGTGGCCTACCCTGGGCACGTTTGGCTCCCAACCTACCACTGCTACAACCCTGCTGACTCACAGCCACACTACCACCCGGCTGGCTCTGCCGCTGCCTCACGCCCAAGCTGCCAGCCTCTTCTACTGATAATGATGATGAAGCCCTTCACCCGGCTTCCAAGTTGGATCGGCTACATTATAATCATCCGCTACTGTCTGCACGTCACTGATGTCCCCCTCAATGGTCTTAGGGCCAGTAGCCTGTTTGCTCATAACACCTGCTCCCATTCGACTGCTTATCATAACTACTTGCCCACCTACCGGAGGAAGCGGTGGATGTCTTCTCCAGATCTTGGCTGTGCAGTAGCTGCTGACTATCCTTTAGTAGCTCGTCTGTGCTGAAAATGTGAAGCCAAGCCCACAGCACACAATACTTCTCAAGCTGAGTGAACAGAAAATGACAGAGGAAGGTTGAGAACAGGTGGGGGCACAGGGCCTGCTCCCGGGCTATGCCAACTAAGTGTCCTGTCAGACCAACCCACCGACTCTTGGTTGGGGGTGTCTGATGTTACTTGCGACAAAGTCGAAGACAGAGTCAACCATTCAAGCACCGCTGGGTTGCTGGTCATGACACAACAGCTAGATGACACCGGGAACTCGGGCCTCTTGCTGCGACTCCTGCTTCCCTCCCCCTTCTTCTGCTGCCTGCTACAGAAACATTTTGGCCACTGCCCATTCCCTTTGAAGGGTCTGTCACCAGTCTGTCTTTACAATTTTTCTCACCCGAACCCGAACATTTCCATAAAAGTTTGGGTTCGGGTTCGTTGTTCAGCGATTTCTACCCGCTTTTTTAAAGGCTGCAGGGCAGCCAATCAGCAAGCATTTCACTACTTTGACCTACTTTGGCCTAAGAAGCCATCACAGCCATGCCTACTAATGACATGGCTATGATTGGCTAGTGTAGCATGTGACTCAGCCTCGATATAAGCTGGAGTCACGTAGTGCCGCACGGAGGGGCGTACATAGAAATCACCCTCCCCAATAAAAAGTACAATTATTAAAGCTGATTAGTGAGGGTGCGGGGTACATTAGGGTTAAATAAAAGGTTAGGCTGTGTTCACATCACGTTTTTGCCATCCGTTTTTATGTATATGTTGGGGGTAAAAAAAGGATAACGTTAACATATACATTTTTCTTTCAAACTCTATGATGAAAGATGCCACTGTATGTATACATGAAACGGATGGTAAAAACTGTATATGAACTTGGCCTTACCCTTTAAGTTTTATTTATTTTTAAAGCAGAGGAGAGCCTATAGGGTTAATTACTGCAGCAGGACTGTCCACACTGGTCAATGTGACCCCTGGGACAGATCTTCTGCAGGTCCACAGCATTAGATCTCACAGCTCAACTTCTCCCTTTGTTATTAACAGGGAGCAGAGCTGAGCAATTTTAGTCATGTCCCATACTTTTACCTCAGAGGTAGGCTATCTGGAGCATCCAGCACATGCCCCAGGTCTCATATGAAAGAATATATATGCACTGCAGTGAGCAGAGCTGATGCTCCTGTCTGACTCTGACCCTAACAGCTATAAGTACAGTCACCCTGCTGTAGCAAACAGCCAGTCTTTCTGTCAGCTCCTCTCAACTCAGCTCTGCTCCATTATGCAGAGCGCTTCTGCTGCTGCCTCCTTCTGCCCTCTAACACAGCCTAGGAATAGTGTGAAGGAAGTGACTGCCCGTGCCAGGGGTAAAAAAGCAAAGAGAAGGGCAGGAAGACCCAGAGGAGGGTAAGCATGTGGGATATAAGGCAATTATCATTGCTGATAAAAGTAAATACAAAGCAGGTACTTTACCGTGCTGCTAGCTGTGGGAGCAAACTTCCACTAAAGACCACACAGAGCGGCGGGCACATCGGGTACTGAGCTGCTACCTGATTGGAGGAAGGGGCTGCTCACTCTCCTTTCCCTCCCTCCTTCTACTTGGGGCCCAGCCTGCTGTTGTCAGCGCAGCACTAGCGCTGCACATAGTCAGAAATGAAAATGTAAACATGCACTGCGGCGTTTGAGGTGGCAATGGGCCCCTTATTGACACTGGGCCGGGGCTGCCGACCCAAATGTCCCTATTATAATCCGCCATTGCCGGTACTTATATCTATACTGTTACTGGCATGCAGCGTGTATTCAGGTCGGGAAGGGGGCGGAACCAGGCAGCCTGGCCGGGTCCCCTAACCACACAGGCCCCATAGCCAGTGTGTGGTCTGCCTATATTGATGGTACGCCACTGGCCGTACGTCACTCTGCTGATCTCAGTGTAGGGACAGGTTGCTGCTGCTGCTCTCGGGGAGAGATTAGGAAAGAAATCCGTTGAACTTAGTGCTGTGAAATCTTCAAGCTACAGCAATTTGAGCCCAGTGATACTGCAAAATATATATTTTTTAATCCATCTGTTACTGAGTTGGGGGTCGGCGGCCATTTTAGCAACTTCAGTGTCCTTGGAACTGCATGTGACCTGCATGTGTGCCAGCCTGCCGGGGATATCAGTCTAATCCTTTTTTGGTAGCTCAGTGAAGGAAAAATTCCTTTTTTCTGGCAGGTCAAGTCCTCTACATTACCTATTTTATAATTTAGGGGTGACATAGTGAATTTCCGTAGTTGGGGACAAAACCTGTATTGTGGTGCTATAGAGCACTTGTGCATACAACACACAAAAACATATTTTAAATTTCAGCAGTGAAATACTGCAATATTGTATTTTGGGGAAAGAAACCCGTATTGTTGGTTCACAGAGCAGTTTTGCATACACAGCACAAATACCTATTTTTAGTTTCAGCAGTGAAATACTGCATTAGTGTATTTTTGGGAAAGAAACCCGTATTGTTGGTCCACAGAGCACTTGTGCATACACTGCACAAATACCTATGTTTAAATTTCAGCAGTGAAATGCCGTGTTTTTCGTTTTATAAGACGCACTTTTCTCCCCCCTCCCAAAAGTGTGGGGAAAATGACAGTGCGTCTTATAAAGCGAATGGTGCGCTAACACTGATGTATCGCTGGCCGCTATGCTGCACAGCACGGCCGGCGATACATCAGTTACAGTGCGGGAAAGAGGAGGGGCTGGGGGCCGGCATTTAGTCTTGTAATGGCAGCGGGGTCCACTGCAGTCACTGTACTCTATTGCACCGAGCCCCGCTCACTGTACTAATAAGAAGTATAACTGTAGCCAGTGTAATAATAATCTTCAAGTCTATTAACTAAAACTTGACGTAGTGAGTTACGCTGCCAGTGCCCGCCCACCCGCCCGGCCTCCTGCCTGCTACTTAGACTTTAGTACGTTTCAGTTAATAGACTTGAAGATTATTATTACACTGGCTACAGTTATACTTCGTATTAGTACAGTGAGCGGGGCCCGGTGCAATAGAGCACAGGGACTGCACTGGGCCCCACTGTCATTACAGAACCACAGTAGATGCTGGCCCCCTCTCACACTTAACAGGGACACTGTTATCGGGAAGATCTGTGGATGACACATAGCATAAGTTTCTATTTGTCATCCACAAATCCCCCCCTAGCAGTGTCATGCCATCCACAGATGCCCCCATAACAGTGTCATCCACAGTCCCCCATAACAGTGACATCCACATATCCCCCATAACAGTGTCACCCACAGTCCCCCAAAACAGTGTCACCCACAGTCCCCCATAACAGTACATCCACAGTCCGAGCATTCTCATTTTATATATTAACCTTTTGAGTGGTACAGTGTCAAATGCTTTGAGAAGTCCAGATATATGACATCCACTGACTCACCCCGGTCAAGTCTATAACTTACCTCCTCATAGAAACTGATTGAATTAATTTAGCATGACCGATCCCTCATGAAGCCATTCTGATATGGCGATATTTGACTTATTTTCATTGAAATACTCCAAGATAGCATCTTGTAGAAAACCTTCAAACCGTTTACCAACAGATGTTAAACTTACCGGCCTATAATTTCCAGGCTCTGGTTTTGGACCTTTTTGAATATTGGCACCACATTTGCTATGCGCCAATCCTGTGGTACATTCCCTGTCAGTATAGAGTCCTTAAATATCAGAAATAGAGGTCTGGCTATGACATCACTCAATTCCCTGAGGATACGGGGGTGTATGCCATCCGGTCCTGGCGATTTGTCTATTTTAATCTTTTTAAGTCGCTGTTGTACTTCTTCCTGGGTCAGACAGGGCACTTTTAATGGGGAATTTACTTTTACATTCTGCATTTCATCTGACAGTTTATTTTCCTCAGTGAATATAGTGGAGAAAAAAAATATTTAATAGTTTTTCTTTATTCTTGTCGCTCTCTGCAACACCCCCCTCATTGCTGTGTAGAGGGCCGACTCCTTCAGATTTATATTTTTTACCATTTATATAATTGAAGAACGTTTTTGGGTTAGTTTTACTCTCTTTGGCAATTAATCTTTCGATCTCTAGTTTGCCAGTTTTTATTAGTTTTTTACATATTCAATTTTCTTTCCTTATAGTTCATCAGTGCTTCCTGGCTCCCCTCCTGTTTTAGTGATTTATATGCTTTCTTTTTGTCATTTATTGCTTTCTTTACGGTTCTATTTATCCACATTGGTTTCTTATTGTTTCTTAGCCTTTTATTCCTATAAGGTATGTACCTCTCACAATTAGATGTTACAATGCTTTTAAAAATCTCCCATTTTGTGGTTGTATTTTTATTTTTGAGGACTTTGTCCCAGTTAGTTAGGCATATGGCCTCTCTTAGTTGGCTAAATTTAGCTTTTTTTAAGTTTGTTATTTTTGTTTCTCCCTTTAGAAACTCTAGTTTGAAGGATAATTGGAAGGTTATTACTTTATGGTCACTATTTCCTAGGTGTCCCCCAACCTGCATATCTGTTGTTCTGTCAGGTCTATTGGTTAATACTAAGTCCAGTATGGCCATCCCTCTAGTTGGGTCCTGAACAAGTTGGGGAAGGTTATTGTCTTTGGCTATTGCCAAGAACCTGTTTCCTTTATGGGATGTACAGCTTTCAGTTTCCCAGTTTATATCTGGGTAGTTGAAATCCCCCATAATAACGACCTCATTATGATTTGCCGCCTTGTCTATCTCGTTTAGTAATAGATTTTCTGTGGACTCTGGTATATTAAGTGGTTTATAATAAACTCCTTTTAGTAATTTATTATTGTTTTTGCCTCCATGTATTTCTACCCACAGTGACTCCCCATGTTCATGTCGCTCACAGATGTCTTCTTCAATTCTGGGCTTTACACAGGACTTCACATAAAGTTAGAACCCTCCCCCTCTCTGGTTATGATGATCCTTTCTAAACAGATTGTAACCTTTTTATATTAACTGCCCAGTCATAGCTATTATCCAGCCATGTCTCAGTTATTCCCACTATGTCATAGTCCTCCTTACACATCACTAATTCCAGTTCACCAGTCTTGTTAGTAAGGCTTCTGGCATTAGTATACATACATTTGAGAGGTTTATATATATTTTTTACCCTACACCATTCATTATGAACTGTTCTAGTCCCCCCTTCCATTCCTCCCCCAGTCACACTACCTCGCCCCTGGTCTCTATCTTCCCCTACTATAGTGTAATTACACTCCCCCCAGTCCCTAGTTTAAACACTCCTCCAACCTTCTAGCCATCTTTCTCTCCAACAAAGCTGCCCCTTGGCCATTGAGGTGCAGCCCGTCCCTACGATAGAGCCTGTAGCCGACAGAGAAGTGGGCCCAGTTCTTCAGGAACCCGAACCCCTCCTTCCTACACCAGTTCTTGAGCCACTTATTAACCTCCCTAATCTCCCACTGCATTTCTTGTGTGGCTCGTGGTACAGGCAGTATTTCAGAAAATACTACCTTTGAGGTCCTTGCCCTAAGCTTTTCACCTAAATCCATGAAATCACTTGTCATTGGTTCCGATATGGACCATGACCGCTGGATCTTCTCCAGCCCCTACTATTAATCTGTCAACCCGATCCGCGATGTGTCGAACTCTAGCGCCAGGAAGACAGCACACTGTTCGGCGATCACGATCTTTGTGAAAGATCGCCCTATCTGTTCCCCTAATAATGGAGTCTCCCACTACCAGCACCTGTCTGGCCTGCCCTGCTCTCCTGGTCCGCTGCATACTGGAGCTCACATTCCCCTGACTGGCAGAGGAAGTGTCCGGCTGCAGCAGTGCCATCCCTGAACTGGAATCCCCCTCATCTGCCAACCGTGCAAACTTGCTAGGGTGTGTCAGATCAGGGCTAGCCTCCCTGGCACTCTTCCCTCTACCCCACTTTCTTACTGTTACCCAGCTAACTACCTCACTGTCCTCAGCCTCCTCACTGTCACTCTCCCCTTATCTGCTCCATAGAGTGCTTGCTCAGTGAGCAGCAAACTCTTTTCCAAATTGTCAATGGCTTTCAGTGTTGCGACTCATCTGTTTAGAGACTCGATGTGCGATTCCAAACGGGTAATTTGCTCACATTTTGAACAAACATATACACCCTCGAACGGCTATTCCAGGACTGCATACATCAGACAAGATGTGCACTGGATGGAGTTGTCGATAATAAAAGTCATACTAAATGGGGATTACGCAGGAAAAGAGAAAAAAATGAATATACAATACAGAGCAGTGATAAGATTCTTACTTACCGTGGTCCCCTTACAGTAGTAGGAAGACTAGCTAGAATCAAGCCAACAATATACATGGAAAATCTAATGAATCTTTGTCTCTTGCTCCTTTTCTTAAACTCTGGTTTCTTTAAACTCCACTTATAAAAGCATCCACTTAGTAAAGCAAGCCTCAGTTTGTTGTAATAAACACTGGTTTTGTGCTACATTGCAGATCTGAGGCCTACCCTGTATTTCAGTGATTTTCAGTAACCTTTTAAACTCCGAATTTACATAGTTGGTTGCAAACACACTGGTTTTGTGGTAGATAGCACATTAGTGGTGTACGTTGCATTTCTGATTAAACCGTTAACTTCTGCTTTTACATTGTTGGTTTGAAAAATCTAATTGTTGGTGAAAGTGAAGTAATTGTATTGTATTGCTCCATTACACTGTTGTTTGACCTAAAGAAATTTATTCTGTTTATGACACTGGTACTGCCTTACTGTTAGTGAACTTAATTGTTGACTATTGGCAGTTAAATTGACACCGAAGATAAACCGACAATAATCTTTCCAGCTCACCTTCCAGACTTCACCTCCCCATGTGCAAAAATCAGTTCCAGCACCACAAATCCGATAAAATTGCTTCTTCTTTATTAAGACATACATAAGACACATTATGTATGCGGTAATTGTTGACGCGTTTTGAACTATTCGTCCTTAGTCGTACCAATGTGTTAGTTTGGAAACATACCTTTTAAAGTGCATCTACCTTCCACCCCGATCTCAGGGGGGTGGGAATATCTCAATACTTTTGGTCATTCCAAACAAACACCACCTGTTGCTTCACATAACCTTAAAATGCACCTGTGTTACAAGACTTTCTATTTCCTCAGTTGCTATTTAACCCCAGTTCTCACAGTATTAATAATTATACTAGGTTTCAGCCAATAAAAACTAACACCAGAGAAGCCGGTTCGAGGAAACCACATCATGTGCATGGTACCAATACATAATAAAGAACACAGTAACCAACCACAATATGGACAATCACTATCCGACCAAAGTTAGACCACAATACCCAGAATATCACAATAATTATACTCTTTAGTTGTGCACAAATGCCATCACTCATAGACATACTTTAACTCTTTTTTCTGAGATAAACAATCTGTAAGTTTGGTGGGTGAATGCAAATAATAAGGAGAATATCAAATAAGGGACGTAGGTATGGTCGTGGTGGTGTTGGTGGAGCTCCTGTTGCTGGAAGAGGACGTGGCCGTTCAGCGCCAACTACAGGTCCAAGTGAAGCACCTTCCTCAGGTGCGAGTAGGCGACAGAACCTGCAGTGCTATTTAGTAGGCTCGAATGCCACTCTATGGATGGTCAGGCCAGAACAAGTACAGGTGATAGTAGATTGGGTGGCTGACAGTGGCGCCAGTTCCTTCACAGTATCTCCCACCCAGTCATCTGCAAAAAGCTCAGAGTTGGCACAAGCAGCCCATGCTCATCAGTCTTTCTCCTCACCCCCTTGCAAAGCAGCCAAGCAACCTGAGCTCATGCAGCAGACTCTTATGCTTTTTGATGACTCTGCTGGCAGGGTTTCCCCAGGCCATCCACATAGCCCTGCCCCAGAAGTGGAAGACATTGAATGCACTGATGCCCAACCACTTATGTTGCAGGATGAGGACATGGGAATACCACCGCAGCACGTCTCTGATGATGATGAAGTGTGCAAGACCGAAGAGGAGGGCAAGGGTAAAGAATGGGTGGAGGATAATGTGGAGGACGATGAGGTCCTAGACCCCGACTGGACTCAAGTTCATACTAGTGACGTGTGCAGTTCTGAGGAAGAGGCGGTGGTCACACAAAGGCAACAGCACAGCAAAATAGGTAGCAGGCTTCAAAAGTGGAGCAGCTGTCCCCTAGACAGTATGCCTGCTACTGCCCACCACACCCAGGGACCTAGCACAACAAAGCCAGCTCCAAGGAGTTCATTGATGTGGCAGTTCTTCACACAATGTCCTGACGACAAGATACAAGTGATTTGCACGTTGTGCATTAAGAGCCTGAAGAGGGGTCATAAACGTTCTAAACCTGAGCACAACCAGCATGATCAGGCATCTACATGCAAAGCACGAACTGCAGTGGAGTAAACACCTTAAAAACCAAGAAAGGTCTCAGGTTCCTCCTGCTTCTTCTTCTGCTGCTGTCTCTGCCTCTTCCTTCACCTCTGGAGTCACAGTGGAACCTGCTACCCAGCAAACAGAGGATGTGCCACCAACACTACCACCTCCTTCATCATCACCAAGCATCTTCACCATGGATGTCACACGCAAGCATTCAGCTCTCCATCTCCAAAACACTGGAGAGAAAGAGAAAATACCCACCTACCCACCCTCATCCTGAATGCCAGCATTTCAAAATTATTGGCCTTCGAAATGCTGTCATTCCGTCTGGTGGAGACGGACTGTTTTAAACAGCTGATGGTGGTGGCTGTCCCACAGTATGTCA
This sequence comes from Bufotes viridis, assembly GCA_033119425.1. NCBI lineage: Eukaryota > Metazoa > Chordata > Amphibia > Anura > Bufonidae > Bufotes > Bufotes viridis. The sequence continues at coordinate 458,917,639 of CM065589.1, forward strand.
TTCCCAGCCGCCACTACTTTTCCAGTCGAGCTGTCCCTTCCCTGCACAACCAAGTGGAAGATGAAATCAAGTGTGCACTGCGCAACGCCATCTGTGGCAAGGTCCACATAACCACAGATACATGGACCAGTAAGCACGGGCAGGGACGCTATATCTCCCTAACTGCACACTGGGAAAATGTAGTGGCGGCTGGACCCGAGGCAGATAGCAGTTTGGCACATGTCCTTCCACCACCGAGGATCTCAGGGCATTATTCTTTGCCTCCTGTTGCCTCCTACTCTGCTTCCTCCTCCTCCTCTTCTACCACCTCTTTATCTGGTCAGCGAAAGACTTTCGCCACCACCTTCAGCACAGCCAGGGCTAAACATTAGTAGGCGGTTTTAAAACTCATGTGTTTGTGGGACAAACTCCACACTGCACAGGAGCTGTGGAGGGGCATATAAGAACAGACCGATGAGTGGTTGCTGCCAGTGAGCCTCAAGCCTGGCTTGGTGGAGTGAAATAATGGGCGAAATCTCGTAACAGCTTTGGGACTAGCCGGTTTGACGCACATTCGTTTCCTGGTGCATGTGCTGAATTTGGTGGTGCATAAATTCCTTAAAAACTACCCAGACATGTCAGAGCTGCTGAAGAAAGTGCGGTCCGTCTGTGCGCACTTTCGGCATTCTCACCCTGCTGCTGCTCGCCTGTCTGCACTGCAGCATAACTTCATCCTTCCCGCTCACCGCTTCATATGCGATGTGCCCACCGGGTGGAACTCCACCTTGCATTTGCTGGAGAGACTGTGTGAGCAGCAGCAGGCGATAGTGGAGTTTCAGCTGCAGAGCACGCACAGGTGAGTCGCTCTGTGGAACAGCACCACTTCACCACCAATGAGTGGGCCTCCATGCTTGACCTGTGTGCCTTGTTGCGATGTTTTGAGTAGTTAACCAACATGGCCAGTGACGATGACGCTGTTCTTAGCGTTACATTATCACTTCTATGTCTCCATGAAAAAACACTTAGGGCGATGATGTTAGAGGATGTGGCACAGGAGAAAGAGGAGGAGGAAGAGGGGGCATTTCACAGGGTTTCAGGCCAGTAATTCACAAGTGGTTGGATTCCTGCACCAGCAGAGGCCAGGTACACATGTGGCCAGCCAGGGCACAGTTGTGGAGGACGTGGAGGATGAGGTATATAAGAAGAAACTAGGTTCACAGCAGGGTGCCACCCATCGCAGCTCATTGCCATCACTGGAGTGTGGCTTGGGGGATACGGAGGACACAGACGATACACCGCCTACAGAGGACAGCTAATCCTTACCTCTGGGCAGCCTGGCACACATCAGCCTGCACAACGACAGCAGAGTTGCCCACATTTTAACTTGTGCTGACTACTGGGTTGCCACCCTGCTGAACGTGCAATCCTTAATTCCCACTGGAGCGTGATAGGAAGATGTGCGACTACAAGCGCACGCTGGTAGACGCGCTGCTGAGGGCATTCCCAACTGACACCGGGGGACAAGTGGAAGCACAAAGCGAAGGCAGAGACAGAGGAGGAAGAGGTCGCCAACGCAGCTGGGTCACGGCCAGCACCTCAGAAGGCAGGGTTAGCATGGCTGACATGTGGAAAAGCTTTGTCACCACGCCACAGCAACCAGCACCACCAGCTGATATGGAACGTCTTAGCAGGAGGCAGAATTTGAACAACATGGTGGAACAGTACATGTGCACACGCCTACACTTACTGACTGATGGTTCTGCCCCATTCAACTTCTGGGTCTCTAAATTGTCCACATGGCCTGAGCTTGCCACTTATGCCTTGGAGGTGCTTGCCTGCCCTGCAGCCAGTGTATTGTCTGAATGTTTATTCAGCACGGCAGGGGGCGTCATTACAGACAAACGCAGCTGCCTGTCCACAGCCAACGCGGACAAGCTCACGTTCATTAAAATGAACCAGGCTTGGATCCCACAGGACTTGTCTCTACCTTGTGCAGAATAGGCATTTATACCCGCCTCAACCATACATTATTGTACTTAAGTCCACTTATTCTTTGATTTCTTTTTTTTTTTTATTTGTCCCATTATTTTAGTGGCTACCCCAATAAAATAAAAAATAAAAAAATAAACATCTAGCTAGCTACCTACTCCTCCTCTTCCTCCATCGGTGCTTTCACCTACAGCACCACATTCACAGCCTCCTCAACCTCTGAATCGACATCCACCTCCCCCTCCGAGTTGCAGGTTAATAATTTTTATTTATTTTATTTTATTTTATTTTAAGTTATTACCCTATCCACATTTGTTTTCAGGGCACTTATCCACATTTTGCTGCCTTTTGCAGCCCTCTATCCCTTTCCAGGACTTTTTTACAGCCATTTTAGTGCACAAAAGTTCAGGTCCCCATTGAATTCAATGGGGTTCGGTTTCAGGGTAAAGTTCGGGTCAAGATCGAGTCCCGAACCCAAATTTTTTTGTGAAGCTCGGACCTGTCGAACCCGAACTTCCAGGTGTCCGCTCAACTCTAATTATCAGCTAAGCTTGTTTCCTATTCTCTCCCTGAGAACACCAGCAGCAACCTATCCCTACACTAAGAGCAGCGGTGTGACTTCTAAGGGCAAAGTAGTTAGACTCTTGTTGATTGGCTGCCCAACAGCTTTTCAACAAGCACCATAAAATCCGCCGAACAACGAACCCGAAACCGAACAATTACGAAAATGTCCTGGTTCGTGTCTGGGTTCCAAAAATCTCCAAATTCGGTATGATCCCGAAACTTGTTGACGGCCAAGCAATTTTTTGCATTTCTCTTAAACAGTCACAGAAATGCCCTCAGCGGCTACTGATTGAGAGATTCCATGAATCCAGATGTCTGTTTTCCTTCCCATAGTTATCTTGGTCTTCAGGTGCAGCTTGAAGTTGAAGTGGTTCTCACAGGTCACAAAGCATTGGGACACAGCTGAAGTGGTGGTTTGCGTTTCAAGTGCCCCTACTCTGTACCCTTTACTATATTTGAAATCCTGCTTAGTGCTAGACATATCTTATAGTGTAGGCTTGATTGCCTTAGTCACTCTGTACCTGTTTGATAAATGCTCTTGATATGGGAAGATTGCTAGAATCTATTGCACACTCATTGTTGCTTTTTCTTTCAGACCTTGCTAATTCAGGTTCTTTTGCAGAAGCGTGTGCAGTCAGAACCACCTTGGAGTCAGGTCCATAGCTTGCTTTTTCAGGTATGTATCAATGTCTCCAACAGTATTAGTAGATTAAGTAGTGTTTGCAGGGTTCCCAAGTTTTTTACCAATTATTTTTACCTTTTTGACTTGTCAGGTTAAAATGAAGTTATAGATCTTTCCCAGACATGGAGCCAACACAAAGTGCTAGCACAAAGATATCATTTACTTGGTAACTTGATCAAACTACACTGAAGAAAAATATAAATGCAATACTTTCGGTTTTGCTCCCATTTTGCATGAGCTGAACTCAAAGATCTGAAACATTTTCTACATACACAAATGACCCATTACTCTCAAATATTGTTCACAAATCTGTCTAAATCTGTGTTAGTGAGCACTTCTCCTTTGCCGATATAATCCATCCCACCTCACAGATGTGGCATATCAATGTGTTGATTAGACAGCATGAAAATTGCACAGGTGTGCCTTAGACTGCACACAATAAAAGACCACTCTGAAATGTGGAGTTTGATCAAACAGCACAATGCCACAGATGTCGCAACGTTTTTGAAAAAGCCAGAACGCTCATAAAATAGTTTGAAAAATATAGCTATCTGTATAGATATCTTCAGCATGACAAAAAACTAAATAATCACATGTAGGAATCCACTATGCCAGCACTGACCCACAGTGCTGCTATGAACATAATTAACTTCCATTAGAGATGAGGGAATTTCTTGAATTTGTTTGAGGGTCTGATTTACAAAATCAGTGGTCAGATTCCATTTTAGGTTAAAAAAATTTGACCCTTTTCGAAAGTTCCCCTATTGCCCTGAAAAGTCTGTGGTCTCCTATGACTGTATCCAACCACTTTAAAGCTCCTTAGTGCTATTAGTAGTATTATAGTGACAGTGATGCACATGAGAAGTAGGTATGAAAATTAGCTCTTAGCAAGTTGTGCCTCTGATGCCACTAGATGTAAGGTAGCTATACTATAAGTCAATGTTTGACCTTTAAAATAGGCCTTTAATCCAGCACCACATCTGCAAACAGATATTTTTGGGTGATTGACCCTCATCAATGCAGATTAGAGTACTAGCTTGACTGGGTCAGAGGCCTTAAGTTAGGATTTGGGGGTACTTTATCTCCTTACAGAGAGCACCTTAATCAGCATGAGGAGTCTTATAGGACAGGCGATGCTCCTCTGAAATTCTAGGTAGAAGTTATGCAAATGAGCTCTTAGCAAGTTCTGTAGCTATCCTATAGTTAATGCTCAACCTTTTAAACAGGCCTGAAAACATGACTTCAATAATAATTCAACCAGCACATCATATGCAAACTGCTGTTTTGCAGTGATTGCCCCTCTTCAGTGCAGAGAAGAGAGTACTGGCTTAACTTGGTGAGAGGTCTAGGTCAGTGAAACATGGATGGCACACTGACAGCAAAAAAGTGACACTCGGACCACAAACGGATCCTTCACGGACAGCTTCATGGATACATCACTGACCATGGTCTCACGGATTTGAGCACGTATGATTGTGGCTAAACACTTTGAGACTTTTTGGCCTTATTTGTTGATAAATTTTGAGACATTATGCAATTTTCTCCACTCACTGCAGTTTTGAAAAGTGGGTGATAAAGTGAGAGGGGCACCCTTTTCTAACCTGCCGTGCAACATTTAGTTGTAAGGCCGATTTTAATCCATGTTTACCAGTTGGGTGTGATGGGGACGGGCGCTTGTCAGGGACCATGCCATGGCATGGACTCTAGCCCCATTTATCCACATTTTTACTGCATTGTTCTGGGTTGCCAGGCCAGATCACGTGCACCATACCTGTATGCAGGTGAGCTGATCCAAATTTCTATTTCATTGAAGTTAAACCAGTTCTACTTTACACCAGTTTGACCCATCTCTTTATTGGTTCCAATGCTTCTTTTCATCTAGGCACTTTTTGTCATTTGCCTGTAATTAGCATTAGTGCCCAACACTAGAGACTTGTCAGGTAGTTGGTCTCCAGAGATCAGTGTCAACGGAACATCACTTAAATCACTGTCACTGGAAGGTAATTCACTAGCATGGAGACAGTATGGATTATAAGCACATTGGAGGTGCTAGAAGAAACAGCACCTGAACTAAGTAAGAGCTTGTTATTAAGGTATACGTAGCAGATTGCAAGAATTACTACAACATCTATTGATTTGAATGGGACTTGCAGAAATTGATGTCCTTGCTTCCACAATAAGAAATGTTTACAAGAAAAACATTTAGCGAATTATTATGAAAAATATTGATAAAAGGCACAAAATAATTCATTTTTAAAGGCTCCACAGCTGCTCAAACTTTAGCTATGTGAGCCGCATATGCAATTACTAGCAACGTTTAACTTTACTGTTATGTAAATTGTTTGCAAAGAACTAGCACCATGCAGCTATTACACAAATGTGTTCAAACTGTTTTATTGTGAGCTGACTTGACATTCTGACATTCTGCGATTATGCAGAACATGTGTTTGCCCAGTAGTTCCTACTTTCGAGGCACGAACATGCTGTTTGAAAGGATAAAGAATGAAAGGAGACTGGTGTGACAACCCATGTTTCAAGATTGCTAAGCGAAACTCCTCTGTGCAGTCTCGAATGATATCAAAGCATATCTACCTTAACGTAGGAGCTGAATGTGATGAAATTTGGCATATTAGCTAAACTTTTTCCAGGATTGTGAAAATGCAATTAAAAATAGTTAATTAGTACGATTGCCATAGAGAGTACAGCTGTGATAAATGTCAGTCCTACTACTGGCTGGCTTTCTTGTTTTCCTCAATTGTTAAACTACATATTTACCATCCAAAGACATTTTCAAAGACCACGCAAAACAAATTTCACATTTCGTTGCATCTGTTTAAATATGTGCTACCAAAAAGCAAATAGCTCCCTTTCTGCTGGACCATTTACAAATAATGTATTCAGAATATTTTTTAGACAGGTAAAACAGTAAATTGTAGTTATGGGATAGGTTAGGATGGGTTTCTACAGTATGTTCAGATTTTCTGATATAGTTTTTGAAACAAGGAATAAATGAAAAAAAAGTAGTATATGTACTTAAGGCTTCCATGACCGTACCTGTCTTGCAGTCTGCAGATCTGCAAAATATGGATGCGGTCTGTGTGCATTCCATAATTTTCACGAGAACCACTGAAAAAAAAAGCCTATTCTTGTCCGCAAAATGGACAAGAGTAGGACCTGTTCAATATTTTGTAGCCCAGGTGCAAGGATGCGGACAGCACATAGACGATTTCAGTGTGTTGTCCATTTTTTTTTCTGGACCCATGGAAATTAATGTGATGTGTGTGATAAGCCAATAAAAGCGGAGTGGTCATATTTAGTGTTGAGCGAACTTGTATTTCAAGTTTGGCGTACAAAGTTCGGGTTTGGGTTATCTAAGAATTCTGTTATGGATTCCACTACCACAGTTCATAACTTATGGTCTGTGCTAACCGAATCCAGACGGAATTCTTAGATAACCCGAAATTTGTACGCCAAACTTGAAACCCAAGTTCACTCAACACTAGTCATATTCCAAAAATATGGTTGTGTGTATGAGGCCATATATTTACTCTTACTTACCATCCATACCTGGTTTTGGCTTCAAAATTTGCATCAGAAAAGCTGAACATGTAAACCCAACCTAACTCACATCAGCTGAAACCATATCATATCAATGCTGATCATATTCTCTGTAAATTCTACAAAATCTCAATCCCTTCATTTATTTTATACTTTGCAGTATATTATGCAGAAGTATAAATCCTTCCCTTATATTTCCCTTTCCTTTTGAATCCCCTCTTGACACCAAAAACTGCATGAATAATTTTAATTGTTATTCCATTCAAAGTTTATATTTGCATGTGGCAGCTTTTTTTTTCAAAAGTTTTTGAAACTAAAAATAAGCTCCATTCATCTGAATGTGAATTCTTCAGCAGCGTTTTCCACTGCACAATAAGTTTCCCATTGCAGTGAATGGAGAGAGATTCTCATACAGAAAATCCACAATTTGCTTAGGTCTTATGCACATGAACATATTTTCTTTCCGTGTCCGTTCCGTTTTTTTTTAGGACCGTATATGGAACCATTCATTTATATGGGTCTGCAAAAAAAACGGAAGTCACTCCGTGTGCATTCCGTTTCCGTATGTCCGTATTTCCATTCCGCAAAAAAATAGAACATGTCCTATTATTGTCCGCATTACGGACAAGGATAGTACTGTTATATTAGGGACCAGCTGTTCTGTTACACAAAATACGGAATGCACACAGACGTCGACCGTATTTTTTGCCGTTCCATTTTTTGCGAACCGCAAAATACATACGGTCATGTGCATAAGGCCTAAGAAAAATTCTGCCATGTGTGAGTTAACCCTTTAGTATTGGGCGAAGCGAGCTTCCAATGCTTCATCCGAAGTCGGTTCGTTCAAAACTGCAGAATAATACTGTACGGAGATTTGTCTCTATACAGTATTAGAATGTATGGGCTCCAATGAGTGTGCACACGGCTGTCACCAGTATTTGTTCACGGCCTATACAATATGTTCATGGCCTATACACGTTCGTGTGCATGAGCCCTAAATCAGTGCATCCTGCTTGGTAGAACAAGTACACAAGTGCACATAGTCACAGTTAAAGGGAAAGTCAAGCAGGCAAATCAGCATTCTTCAAACCAATTGTGATTTATTATTTATATACAAACTAATATCTTGTCTACAATGCAATCAGATATTCTTAGCAGATTTATTTTTTGATCAAACAATATCTGGGCCATCCACGAATAGAAAGGTGACCTCGATATGGATGGGTACTTAACTCTTAATCAATTTTGATTCAATTTATGGGCATCTACTTTCAAGGAGAGCTGATCCTATAAAAACACCAGGCGCATTAACTATAGTCTGTGCCTGTTTTTAGTTGTCAAAATGCTGTTTTAGAATGTCTTATTTTTTAGTCACATTTACTACTGAAAATTAGCCTGTTTGGGGGGTGAAGCCAACTTATGACCAATCTAAAGGTGTAGATGCACCAGCTGCTACATCGCTAACACAAAAATCCACAATCTTCAATGGCTCAGTGATCCAGGAGAGTGGTCTTACCAGTTCAGACATCATTTTCAATTTCAGTGAATTTTTGACCATCTGTAGTCATGTGGCCTACACCTCGAGGAAGGCTTTATCCTAAATGTCCCTTCTCACACCCTAGTGAAGAAAGCTACTCATTAACTCACTGTTCCACATTTTCTCCTTACTCCTCACAGTAGAGCCAGTCTGAGAATTACTTGGCTGGGTTTGCTGGGTGCTGCAGCTGGGATTCGGCACAGCAGAACCTTGTGAACCTTTTTATTCATATGCAAATAAGCAATTCAAGCACTCAGAGGCAGGGATAAATATTCTGCTATGTAACACCCCCTGTGCTCTGAACTTCCCCCCTCCCCTTGATTGACAGGGCTAGACATCACGCTGAGGGCAGAGCTATGTCCAGGCTTATATATATATCTACTGTATATATGTGTATTATACACACTCTGTACTATAGCTTCACCACACTGATATCTGCTCAGAAAGTTAATCTACATATTACTGCTTTATTCACAGGCAGAATATTTGCTTATAAAGAAACCAGTAATATGCAATAGCTTATAAGTATAGAAAAACCGTTCAGCTCTATGTGGTAATGCTATAGCTCAGAGGTTAAGCTATTGGTTTTGCATGTAAAGACCCTAAGTTTAAATCTATTAATGCTATGAAGTTTTTTTTTTCTTCAGACATTTATCCCATAAGAAAAGTCTATGTCCTTATTATATTGAGTATAATGTTTTCATGATCATGTATTGTTTTCATGAATAAAGTTTTAGAAAAAAAAAAAAAAACACTATTCTTAATATAGTAAGACATTATTATTATTATTATTATTATTATTATTATTATTATTATTATATGATTATATATTATTTATTATAGTAGAACCTTTTAATATGGTTTTAAATAAAAAAGGGAAAAAAAAAACATATGTCTCTCTTGGCGCTTAAACCAGGGAGATCTATATTCAAGGCAGATCACTATATCACTAAGCTGTAGCATAACCACATACACTCACCTAAAGAATTATTAGGAACACCATACTAATACGGTGTTGGACCCCCTTTTGCCTTCAGAACTGCCTTAATTCTACGTGGCATTGATTCAACAAGGTGCTGATAGCATTCTTTAGAAATGTTGGCCCATATTGATAGGATAGCATCTTGCAGTTGATGGAGATTTGAGGGATGCACATCCAGGGCACGAAACTCCCGTTCCACCACATCCCAAAGATGCTCTATTGGGTTGAGATCTGGTGACTGTGGGGGCCATTTTAGTACAGTGAACTCATTGTCATGTTCAAGAAACCAATTTGAAATGATTTGAGCTTTGTGACATGGTACATTATCCTGCTGGAAGTAGCCATCAGAGGATGGGTACATGGTGGTCATGAAGGGATGGACATGGTCATAAACAATGCTCAGGTAGCCCGTGGCATTTAAACGATGCCCAATTGGCACTAAGAGGCCTAAAGTGTGCCCAGAAAACATCCCCCACACCATTACACTACCACCACCAGCCTGCACAGTGGTAACAAGGCATGATGGATACATGTTCTCATTCTGTTTACGCCAAATTTGGACTCTACCATTAGAATATCTCAACAGAAATCGAGAATCATCAGACCAGGCAACATTTTTCCAGTCTTCAACAGTCCAATTTTGGTGAGCTCGTGAAAATTTTAGCCTCTTTTTCCTATTTGTAGTGGAGATGAGTGGTACCCGGTGGGGTCTTCTGCTGTTGTAGCCCATCCGCCTCAAGGTTGTGCGTGTTGTGGCTTCACAAATGCTTTGCTGCATATCTCGGTTGTAACGAGTGTTTATTTCAGTCAACGTTGCTCTTCTATTAGCTTGAATCAGTCGGCCCATTCTCCTCGGACCTCTAGCATCAACAAGGCATTTTGGCCCACAGGACTGCCGCGTACTGGATGTTTTTCCCTTTTCACACCATTCTTTGTAAACCCTAGAAATGTTTGTGCGTGAAAATCTCAGTAACTGAGCAGATTGTGAAATACTCAGACCGGCCCGTCTGGCACCAACAACCATGCCACGCTCAAAATTGCTTAAAACACCTTTCTTTCCTATTCTGACATTCAGTTTGGAGTTCAGGAGATTGTCTTGACCAGGACCACACCCCTAAATGCATTGAAGCAACTGTCATGTGATTGGTTGACTAGATAATTGCATTAATGAGAAATAGAACAGGTGTTCCTAATAATTCTTTAGGTGAGTGTAGATATGCATGGTTTTCTATGCTTCTAAACTAATACATATCACTGATCTCTTTATAATCATACATTGTGCCTTTGAATACAGCGAATCTCAGTGTGGTAAATCTATGGTACAGAGTGTGTATAATATGCATGTATACATACAGAGTGTGTATAATATGCATGTATACTGTCATAGTCTGAAACAGATCCTTTAGCACGTGCATACCTGGACCGGGATCTCATTTGTACTTCCCGGCACCGGATTAGTACTAGCTGATTTGATATCACTGTATGCATACTGTTCTGAGTCCCCCCTCCACTGGGTTTTTTCTCCAGTACATCTCCCCATATTGTATATGTTCCCTCATTGGTTGTTTTTCTATGTCTATTATATGTTATCTATGGATTTTATGGAGTAAGATTTAATAAAATAGCTTTTGAACCATTTATTTTTGTTGATTATTGCAAGGGATTTAGCACACATTTTTGTAGGTTGTATGCATGTATACAGTAGAAATGTATAAGCCAGGACCTCATTTGCATATGAATAAAACCACTGATATCTCTGCAGCTGTTTAACATACAGACAAAAGAAAGGTATAGTTTTAATCAGCATGATGAGCCCCGCCAGGAAATATGTTTGGTTTAATAGGTTTGACCCTGGTGACAGAGCCGCTTTAACAATACGTAGGTGCATAAAGAGTTAACTAAACTATGATAAAGATTAGTGTTGAGAGAATCGAAGCTGACAGAGTAGAATTTGATCCGAAGTTTTGGAAACATGTCATTTGCACCAAATCCTGCGATTCCTGGCGCTTCTTGGTAATGAATAATTTTTTATCTAAATGGTGGCTACATGTGTTACAAACTGAAAGTAAGAAGCTTGAGAACAAGAGATCACCCATAATTCCATGCAGACAGCCAATCAGCAACTAGTCAGCCGCTGTGATGTCACAGCCCTAAAAAAAACATCATTCCTCCTGGTCTTCGCCAGTTCACTGTGAACTGAGTATAGGGAGATATGTGACAAGCACTAGGGACAGTTTTTAAGAAAGCCTTTAATTGTAAAATGTTGGCTAGGAAGAGATCAGGGACAGCGCAGGGACTTTGTAGGGAGACGTTTTAGACAGTATGGGGAGAGCATAGGTAGAGCATAGAGAGAGTTCAGGGACTAATTGAACAGCCTCCCCCTTGGTTTATAGATAAACAATTTTATTACACCTTGATTAACTAACTGGGTGGTCTATTACCACTGCTCTTGGGGAGTCCACATTGTTTTATTGATAAGAAATTCTATAAAGCGTTGATTCTCTAATTGGGGTTTAAAACAGTCTAATACTACTGCTATTGGGGTGTCCAAATTGTGTTATAGATAATACATTGTATAACGCTTTGAATCTCTAATTGGGGTGAAAATTCTGTCTCATACTACTGTTTTGGGGTGTCCATATTGTATTAATATTTTAAGAAATGTATCTGTATAGCGCTACCTGCTGTTTGTTTGGGTGTTCACATTGTGTTATACATAAATAATTTTGTAACACCTTGATTCTGTAATTGGGGATGAAAAAGCACTCTTTTTTTTAAACTATTTGTTTTTCCACTTTGTTTTATAGATAAGTAATTCCATTAGGCCTTTATTTTGTAATTGGGGCGAAAAAGTGGTCTAGTACTACTGCAATTCTCCACGTAACTAACACAGTTACTGTTACTGTACAGTATATCAGACAGGTTCCAGGGCCTTCCAAGGGAACGGCAGTGGCAAAATGATTCTGGAGCTGGCAGAAATAAGGGGGATGTGTGAGGTGGGGGGGGGGGTGGTAGCAGCAGTCGCAGCAACAAACCAGAGCTGCCAGTTTCATCCAGCGGTCGTGTTTTGACCAGCAGCCGAGCTATCCGTGAATGGTTAACTTGGTCTTCAATCCCAACTGACATCAGACACTCATAGGCAGGAGTCAGTGGGTTCCTCTGAGACCACGCTTAGTTGGCATGACTCAGGACAAGCTCTGTGTTCCCACCTGTCCTGAACCTGCCTCTTCCTTTTTCTGCTACTTCTGCTCGGGAAGCATTGTATGCTGCCAGCTGTGATACACTTTTCAGCCCAGATTTGGAAGAGAGATCCGCTGCTTCCTCCGGTAGGTGGGAATGTAGCTACAATGAGAATTGTGTGGTAACAGGTGTTGCAAGCAGTTAGGGATGCAGCCATGAGACTGGTGAAGGTGACATCAGTGATATGCAGACAGTAATGGATGATGATGTAGCCAATTGTACGTGGGAGCCAGGTGAAAAGGGGGTGAGGGTGGCAGCTTGCAAGTGAGACAGCTGGTGAGCCAGCAGGGTGCAGGTGTGGCCGTGATTCAGAAGGGTGGCAGCAGTGTAAGATCTGGAGCCAAAGGTGCCTGAGGTAGACTGCTACTCAGGAGCCTACCTATCCAGAAACTACTAGCGGTGCATGGCTTCATAGAGGCAGCAGCAGGCAGTCATCATGCAGCCATGGAGGTAAAATGCCAATTTCACAAGTGTGGGAATTTTTCATCAAGTCCCAGGAGGACATCAGCTGGGTCATATGTATAATCTGTGGGCAGAAGGTGAAGTGTGGCCAGGGTGCCAATATTAGAAGCATAGCCCTGCATCAACACATGGAACATTACCATTAAGTGTACTGGTAAAACCATGGTGCTAATGTGGTACAGCCTGAGGCATCTTGTAGTGGCCTGCAACCAGCAGTCAAAGCAGTCGAAGCTCCACCACCTCAGCAGAAGGGTGCTGTGTTTCCTTCCCATCATCTACTGGTCATGATGCTCCTCATCACTAATTTTACCAGCAATCGATGACCGAGGTGTTTGCAAAAAAGAACAGTATGCGTGCACTCATCCAATGGCGCAAAATTTGAATGAGAAGCTGAAGGAGATGTGATGTCTTGTGCTGAGCCAAGGTGGAGAGTCTCAAGCTGTCATTACTTTTCCAAAAAGGCTGTACCAGCCCTGCACACATATTTTGAGCAGAAGGTGGGCCAGTCCTTGAGCCTATCTGTGTCTGGTACAGTACATGGCAATGCCAACTTTGGTGCTGTAACTATGGTCAAGGACAATATCTGTCTTTTATGGCACCAGCAACTTGGCCAGGTGACGGCAATCCCGTCTCCCCGTTCTCATGAGCCAATTTCTTCTCTGCCTTCTCATCCTCCACCTTGTCCTCAGCCTCCACTGTAGACACAATACAGAGTGATCCTCCAACATGCCACCTATGCAGAGTACGGCAGTGTCATGCTGTCCTGCACCTTGCCTGCCTGGGCGAACGGAGTCACACCAGGGAGGAACTGCTCCGTGTCCTTCAACAAGAAAATGAATCCTGGCTACATCCTCACCAACTGAAGATTAGAACCATGGTCACCAATAACGAGAGGAACATTGTATTGGGTAACAATTTCTTGATGATACAGGCGGATATCCCCTGTGTAACTTCGATGTTAGCCAGTGTCAGCCCATGCATGACACCTGCCGTTTGGATACTTGGACTGCACCCTACCACCCCAGATCCAAAATCCCCTGGACTACTGGGCAGTCAAACTTAAATTGTGACTGCAACTGGCTGAGTCCTGACAAGGTTTCCTGCCCAGCCAGTAGTGTAGCATCAGAGTGGGTGTTTAGTGCGACAGGGGGCATAGTTACCCCCCAAAAAATATTCCTTTCAAAGCAAATTGTAAAGATGAATCAGGAGTGGATCAGCCAGGATTTCCACACGCCAATGCCTAATGCATCTGGGAGCCACACCAAAACGTTGTAAAAATGCCCCATTACTTCTGGCCACATGCTTCAGACACTATTCTGATGCTGTTACACGCCTGATGCCACACACCTGCTGCTTCTGCTGCCTTCTTCTCCTACTTCCACTTTCTTGTACTGTTACTGCTATTGCTGTTGCCCCCCCCCCCCACCTCCCCACTCTGTGACCAGGCCGGTATTTTGATTTCTTATGCTTTTGCCACCCTCACTACTCTGTGACAGGGCCACTAGTGTCCCTGTTTGGCCTTGTTGACATCACCGTTTATTTTACCCTTCTGATCTGTCAGATGAAACAAAAAATTAAAAACACATCAGATCCTGTTTTTGGAGCATCCATAAGGCCTCTATAACACAGTCAGTATTTTAAATCAGTATATGCTCATGATTTGGATGCCAAAAGCAGTAGTGGGTACAAAACACAGAAGGCATGCTAATATTTCCATTACATGACATCTCTGTTTTGGACCCACCAATACTGATGTAACACTGATGCAAAAAAACCTGACCAAATACTGACCGTGTGAACTGCATCAGCCAAGAAAGTCTCAGACTTTAAAAGCTCTATCATGTAAAGAGCCATATCTGAAAGTACATCAAGAAGGCTTTATTTTAAGGTTGATTTCCTTCCCAAGATCTTATCTGACATGAATACAAATTAAGAAATTATCTATCTATCTATCTATCTATCTATCTATCTATCTATCTACCGTAATTCTCAAGGTCTTGCTCATAGCACTCTTTGCTGAGTACCTCATTGGTGTTGGCACACGCAAAAGCGGAAGCAGCGAAGGTACAAGCTCACTGCATTAGAAAGGAAGCAGCCATTAAGGCACAAGTCGCAGAGACACAAGCCTAATCTCAAGCTAATCAAGCAGCTATACAGGCTCAGGCGCAAGTGACCAAAGCCAAGGCTGACGCTGAGTTGGAGGTCCTTCAGAAGGAAAGGGAAGAAGCAGCAGCCATGGCTGAAGTCAGAGTTCTTGAAGAAGCTGCTGAAGAAGAAGAAGCTTATAATCCTATGTCCAATATATCTAATGACTCATAAGGGCGTACTCTGCAATTCGTCCTAGACCAAAGCAAAGTCAATGCTTTTACACCAGAAGATTTGGCCTCTGCATGCCAGCCTGCTGAACTCATGCGAGTAGAAAAATAGGTAGCTAATAAATATAAAGTTGACCCCAGTCCAGTGGACATTTTTCTTTCTTTCAAACCTCTGGCACCTTACACAGTATTTCAGGCGCCATTAGAGACCAAGCCGCTTCAAGTTGCATATCAACCAAGACGCTGGCGCCAACATTACCAGATGTGAAGCCTCAACGCTCAACCCAGCTGCCAATCCATTCCATCTTCCAAACCCCAAACATAGGGTATCAGATGGTGCCAACAACAACAGAGAGGGAGAAGGTCCCATCACCATGATGCAGGAAAGAAATTATGCATCAGAAATCGCAAAGTAACTCACCCTCAGGGATCTCATCAGTACTAGCCTTACCAACTTTGATGATTGCCCAGAGAACTATAGAAGTTGGGAGGCCGCCTTCAAGACAACAGTTTAAACCCTTGGTGTACCGCCTATGTGAAAACTTGATTTACTAATTAGGTGGCTAGGTCCATGGTCGTCAAACTGTATTAAGAGACTCAAAACCGTTCATATCTACGAACCAGTCAAAGCATTCATCTCGAATGGGAAAGATTAGAGCAGACATACGGTGGCTCGGAATCAGTTGAATGTGCCTTATTTAAACGACTATACGACTTTCCTGAATTATCCAATACAGACCGCTGAGGGTTTCAGGAATTAAGCGACCTTCTTTTTGAGTTTGAAATCATTAAGGGAGACTTGCAGCTACCAGGTCTCAGCTTTCTTGATACCTCCCATGGTGTGGGCCTGATCGTGGATAAATTACCCCTCAATATTCAAGACCAATGGGCAACAACAGGTTCAAAATACAAGGAGCAACATTGTGTTCCCTTTCCACCATTTTCATTCTTCTGTAAGTTCATCAAGGACTTCGCTAGAGCTAAAAACGATCTAAGCTTAAACACCTTGGGGACTAACATCATTGACTCTACTAAAGAGAGACACAAGACTTTCATTCCCAGACAGAGAAACCCTAAAAGTCTAATTTCAGTAAAAAAGACAGGGGTTGTGCCCACTACTAACGCAGCCACTTCCAATGGAAATTTAAAGCCCTAAGGAACCCAATCATTGCCCTATCCATGATAAACCACATTCTTTAACAAAATGCTGTGTCTTCATAGCAAAGTCCTTTGAGGAACGTAAGGAGTTCCTAAGTAATCATAATATCTTCTTCAGATGCTGTGCATCCATTGAGCATTTCACCAGAGACTGTGAGGTTCCAGTCAAGTGTTCTGAATGTAATAGTGATCTACATGTGTCCGCTGTTCACCCTGGACCAATCAGATGAAACCTAGAACCAGTTAGCTGGTGCAAGCCCCATTCCAATCAAGGCGGGGAGAGTAATTGCGGGGAGAGTGCCGACCGACCAATCACTACCGTCACGCCCAGATGCACAAAGGTATGCGGAGAAGGACTTGTGTGCGATAAGTCTTGTTCTAAGATTTGCCTCGTGGATGTGTTTCCAACTGCACAACCAGAGAAGACCATAAGAATGTATGCTACTCTAGATGACCAAAGGAATCGTTTCCTAGCTAGCCCTAAGTTCTTTGATCTTTTCAGGATATAGGGAGAAACTACACCCTACACCCTAGGAACATGCTCTGGTCTTGTGACAACCTCAGGAAGAAGAACTAATGGTTTCACCTTAAAGCCCATCAAAGGAGATAAGAAACTCTCTCTTCCAACCCTTATTGAGTGTGACAAATTGCCAGATGCAAGGGTTGAGATTCCTACACCTGAAGCTTCACAGCATTACCCTCATCTCAGGAACTTAGCCAGAGAGATTCCTCCCCTTGATAGCCATGTCGAGATCTTACTCTTGCTAGGTAGAGACATTCTTGAGGCTCATAAGGTCATTGAACTTCGCAATGGCCGTTTCAATGCTCCATATGCCCAGAAACTTACTGTGGGTTGGGTCATCGTGGGAAATGTATGTCTCGACAGAGCCCATAGACCCTGCCAAGTACACTCCTGCAGAACTGATGTATTAATAGGGGGACAAACTTCTTACTTCAGGAGGTTTCCTAACCACTACTATGTGCAAGAGGTCCCTTGCCCAAATATTCTAAAAACTTGTTCATCAGAAAGGCAGCAGATGAATGGCAGCTTGTAGCAAGGCCTTCAGGATCTCAAATGGAGTCCTCTTCAAGCCCTTCCCAGCTTTGCAGTCCTCACACAGTTTATCATAATGAATCCTATATCTTCACTGACAGCAAGCCTTCTGATTCATGTAGTTCTGATGAGACACCACAGAAATGTGAGCTTTCCAGTCAACCATTTGACAATGAGTTTAATTCTGTAAAGGAAGCATCTTCTGAACGTTCCATAAAGGAGGTTCCTTCAGTTCCTTCAACAGAGCAAGAGTTAATTTCAGATACTTTGCAAGAATCTTCAGTTCCATCTGCAGTTGTTGATTGCACCCAAGAGGTTCATAGTTCTTCCCAGTCTTCAACGGATGAGCACCTTCATATTGCTCAGTCTTTTCTGGAAACCACAGGGAAAAGTTTACCGCCAATGTCCATGACAAATACTGCATGTCAACAACCCAAGTCTGAATGTACAAAAATAGATCCCATTTCAGAAGTGAAAAGCAGACATGAGCATTCGCGTTCACGATCTATAGACAGAAAGCAATCTACATCTAAATCAGCCTCACAAAATAAGCGTTTTCGCTCTAAATCTTTGGCAAGATCAAGGAGAACCAAGTCTCGCTCAGCTTCTAATGAAAGCAACAGACAATCTCCTGTAGTAAAAAAGAAGAAATCCACATCTGGTGTGCATAAAAGATCACTCAAGAATAAACCAGAAAAGATAGGAAATATTCCTGTGCCATCTGGCATTTTCAAAGAGCACAACCTTTGTAAGTTTCAGTCGAAGCAGGTACAACATCTCGCCAGTTAGTTGTGGAAAAGGTGGAGAAGAAAGTACCTCTGCCTTTTGCAAGAACACAGAAGGTGGCAAGAACCAAGCCTTAATTTAAAGGAAGGAGATTTTGTTCTGTTAAGAGACAAACAAGTTGATAGTCTCAACTGGCCTACTGGACTTATTACTAAAGTTGTATACAGTTTGGATGGAAAGGTTCGTAAGGTGGAAGTTAGAACCGCAAAAGGTGGTGTAATCAAGACCTTCTTCCCCCCCGTTACAGAAGTTGTGTTACTCATGCATACAGAACTTCCAGGTTAAGATTCTACCAAAGATGCTCATCATCTTCGAAGACTGTTTCCAGTACCAGTTCTATGACCTAAACTGAATACATATTCTTTTTTGGTTTGAATAAATGTTCATTGCATGTTTCCTTTTCAGGTTTATGGACATTATTTATCTGTTTATTCATCAGGTTTATGGACATTATTCATTGCTATTTTATACATTTCCAAATTACAACAAGTGGCTGAGAATTTTCATAGCTACTTATGATATTGAGTCTGTACCCCAGGTCTTTAGTGGCCCTTTAATCCACACATTTTTTATTTGGCTTCTATTTTCCTGATATTCAATCAGAGTTAAAGCTCTGTACATGTTGGTCCTCTGTGCTTAACTGTGCTGCTAAAGCTTCCAAAAAAATAATCACATCATTACATATTGTCCCCAGACTCTCTACTTTGTGACCTACAGTATTTCATGTAGTTGAATTTTTATCTCTTTAAGGTCTGTTAGGACAGGTCGTAGTGCTTTTTAAAGGGGTGAGCAGAGGAGAGGACTGCCTTCTTGAGGAAATATTTCAGGATGTCTCCTTGATGTTTGTTATCTTTAGGTGTTTTACGTTTTAAGTTCTAAGGGAGTCATTTATCAAACTGGTGTAAAGTAGAACTGGCTTAGTTGCCCATAGCAAACAGAAGCCTACTTTCATTTTCCAAAGGAGCTGTCCAAAATAAAAGGTGGAATCTGGTTGCTATGGGCAACTAAGCCAGTTCTATTTTGCACCAGTTCTATAAGTCACCCCCTAAGTTTTTCCCCAGTCCACTCCTTGGACATTTGGGACATAGAAGAGACTACTAATACAGGTGCATTTCAATAAATAAGAATATCATCAAAAAGTTAATTTAGTTCAGTAATTCAAGTAAAACTCATATTATGTAGATTCATTACATACATAGTGATCTGCCTCAAGCTTTCATTGTTTTTATTTAATAATTATGGCTTACAGATAATGAAAAGTAATGTCTCAGAAAGTTAGAATATTGTTAAAAAGTTCAAAATTGTAGACTCATGGAGTCACTCTCTAATCTGAACAAAACAACTGCAAAGGTTTCCCAAGCCTTCCTAAATGGTCCCTGAGTCTGGTTCAGTAGGCGACACAGTCATGGGGAAGACTACTGACAGTTGAATCAGGTGAGAGAAAGAAAGTAATAGGGTGGCACTACGTGAAACCGAGTAAAAGCTGCACCGATGCAATTGTAGCGGAGCAAAGTCCTTACAGCAGTGATAAAGATGTACAGCAGGTGGTACTCAGCCTGATGAGCAAAAGCCAAGGTATAATAGGGGTAGAAAAAACGGCGGCACTCACCAAGTACGTAAAACAGTCTTACTGTACTTCATAAAAACAAACAGCTCGTGGGTAATGGGGCGGTACACAATACTAATGCGCTGGCGCACCTCATTAGTATTGTGTCCCGCCTATTACCTACGAGCTGTTTGTTTTTATGAAGATTACAATTAAAGGACTGTTTTTACGTACTTGTTGAGTGCCGCCGTTCTTTTCTACCCCTATTATTCCTTGACTACTGACATTTGTCCAGAAGACAGTCATTTACTCCCTCCACAAGGAGGGTAAGCCACATAAGGTCATTGCCAAAGAAGCTGGCTGTTCACAGAATGCTGTATCCAAGCATATTAATGGAAAGTTGAGTGTAATAAAAAAGGGGTTGTAGAAAAGGGTGCACAGGCAACAATGATAAGTACAGTCTTGAAAAATTGTCAATAAAAAGGGCATTCAGGGTCTTAGGGCAACAGTCTAGTCCCTTTTTCTCCTTAGCCCAGGTAAGGGTACTTTTACACTTGCGGCAGGACAGATCCGGCAAGCTATTTAGCCTGCCGGATCCGTCCTGCCGCAAGTGCCCATGCACTGCTGTGCTGCCGCTCCGTCCTCATTGACTATAATGGGGGGGCGGAGCTAGGGTGCAGCACGGCAGTGCACAGCGGGAGATCGACGGACTAAAAGTCCTGTATGTCAGACTTTTCAGTCCGGTGATCTTTGCCGTGCACTGCCGTGCTGTGCCGTAGCTCCGCCCCCCGCCCCATTATAGCCAATAAGGACGGAGCGGCAGCACGGCAGTGCACGGGCACTTGCGGCAGAATGGATCCGGCAGGCTGAATAGCCGCAAGTGTAAAAGTACCCTTACCTGGGCTAAGGAGAAAAAGGGACTAGACTGTTGCTCAGTGGTCCAAAGTCTTCTTTTCAGATGAAAGCAAATTTTGCATTTAATTTGGAAATTAAAGTCACAGACTCACAGAGTCTGAAGAAAGAGTGAAAGGCACATAATCCAAGTTGTTTGGGTCCAGTGAAAAGCTTCCACAGTTGGAAGTTTCCACCGTTGGTCCACTGTGTTATATCAAGTCCAAAGTCAACACAGCCATCTACTAGGAAATGTTAGAGAACTTTATGCTTCCCTCTGCTGACAAGCTTTATATAGATGCTGATTTAATTTCCAGCAGGACTTGGAATCAGCTCAAATTTCCAAAAAATTCCAATACCTGGTTTAATAGCCACAATATCACTGCATTTTATTGTCAAAACTCATCTGACTTAAAACCATTGACAATCTATGGGGTATTTAATGGATGGATTAGCTGAGACCAACTGCCCAGCCCTCACAAGTCCCTCATTGTGCCTTTACCACACACCCTTTTCATTGAGAAATTACCCTCAAAGTTGTTATTTCACCTTTATATTTGGTGCTGGACAGTCTCTTTAAACAGATGTTATAATTTTTAGAAGGTTGACATATTATTACTGTAGAGGTTTTAGCATACATGAGCATAACCGGCAGAACAAATTTAGTCCCACTGCAGGAGCATTTTTGTTTAAATTTGAAAGGATGATTCAGTATTAAAACAATGTAACAACTAGTTTCAGCAACTATTATTTTAACCTTTTTATTTGTAATGATAACTGATGGTCAGTGAATGCATTTCATTAAACCTTTCAGAACACAACATTTTTTTTTTGTTTTAATTTTTTTTTTATTCCTCACCTTTCAAGAGTCTTTTTTGTTTTAAAGATTTATGTTCATATAGCCATTTTGTAAGAAAGTTTTTTTTTTTTTTTAGCCATGGATTTTCTTGTTTTTTTTATGGCATTTACTGTTATCTAAAATAACATGATGACCTTATTCTGCTGGTCAGTACCACTGCAGCAATACTAAATGTATATAGTTTATATTATGCTTTACTACTTAAAAGAATTAAATCTTTGCATTGACATAGTCTGACACCCATAATTGTTTTATATTTATATCTACAGAGCTGTGTAAGGCTTGTTTTTTGCAGGGTGTTCTGTAGTTTTTATTGGTAACTTTTTGGAGTACATATGAATTTTGGATCACTTTTTATTTAATCTTCAGGGGAGTGAGGGGATCAAAAAAACATCAAATCAGTCATTTTTATGAATTTATTTATTTATTTATTTATTTCCTTTACGGTATTCAAGGAGCAATAATTTATTTTTAAATAGTTCTGACATTTTGAAATGAATCAATACCAACTATGTTTATTTTTTTATTGTTTATTTATTTTGTGAATGAGAAAGGAGTGATTTGCATTTTTTATTTTTTGGATGTTATTACATAAAAAAGTAAACTTTTTTTTGCTGTAGTTTTTAGTCCCCCCTAGGAGGTCTTGTAAATGTGATGCAGTGATGACTATAGGCTTCTAACAGGCTGTCTATCAGGTTGTGCCTTAGACATTGCTCTTCAGGCAGCTCATTATGAGAACAGTGGCTGCTTCACAAGGCCACAGACTGTTAGGCTAGGTTCACACGACGATATTTGTCGCGCGACAAAAAGTCGCACTATTGTCGCGGGACAATTTTTATAATGGGAGTCTATGGTGTCGCATTGCGACATGCAACATGCTGCTACTGCGACGAGACAGTTGCAAAAAATCCATTCAAGATGGGTTTTTCTGCGACTGTTGCATCACAGTCGCAGCATGTTGCATGTCGCAATGCGACACCATAGACTCCTATTATAAAAATTGTCGCGCGACAATAGTGCGACAAAATGTCGCGCAACAAATGTTGCAGTGAAGTTGTGCCCTATTTGTCGCGCGACAAATTTTGTTGTGTGAACGTAGCCTTATAGAAACCAATTGGAGCTCCTCCAATCAGAGGGGCCCCCTCTCTCTGTCTAACCCCTCAGATGCTGTGGTCATTATTGACCACAACATTTGAGGGGTTAAATGACCAGGATTAGTATTATCTCTGAACCCAGTCATTGTGACTGTGTACTTGCTGGCTGTATTACACAGCCAGTACTCGGCAATAGAGATGAGCGAACACCTGGATGTTCGGGTTCGAGAGGTTCGGCAGAACTTCCGGAAAATGTCAGGGTTCGTGATCCGAACTCAACCCGAACTTCATCCCGAACCCGAACCCCATAGAAGTCAATGGGGACCCGAACTTTTGGGCACTAAAAAGGCTGTAAAAGACACCCAGAGGGATAATATACCGCAATAAACGCATTGCGATTACAACTTTGAGCTAACGATCACCATGGAACGCTCTCCAGTAGAATGTACTGTCGGATCTGAGAATTAAGTTGAAATCGCAATGCGATTCTTATATATTTGCTTAATCGCATTACGATTTCAACTTAGCATTGCTAATAATTCCATCCATATCATTAACTTACTGAGTCAGTAAGTTAACGAATATGGATGGAATTATTTAGCAATGCTAAGTTGAAACGGCAATGCGATTAAGCAGATATATAAGAATCGCATTGCGATTTCAACTTAATTCTCACATCTGACAGTACATTCTACTGGAGGAGGCGTTCCCATGGTGATCGGTAGCTCAAAGTTGTAATCGCAATGCGATTAAGTAATACATAAGAATCGCATTGCGATTCCAACTTTTAGTACTCAACTTTTAAAATCGTACACCACTTTAAGTTCCAAAGTTGCAATCGCTGCTCGAATAGAACTTAAAGCTGTCTCTTAGTCAGTTTTAGTATTGGTGTGTTGTAATAGAAGTTACATTCGTACGCGAATATAACTTAGAGCAATACAGTCAACTTTACACTGTTAGTTTTATTATCGCGATAATACAACTATTCAAGAATCGTGCACGTATGCCTGTACGTGTGTGCGTTACCTAGGATCGGATCGAGAGAGACGAGTGGAGATTGGTGACTGTCCCAGCGATTATGGCGAAAAGTAATTTCTCTAAAGAAGAGCTGGATTTCTTAATAACTGTAAGTAATTGAACTTAGTTAGTGTGTAATGCAGTAATGTGATTTAAACTTATTAATGATTTTTATTAGCCAAGAAGCCTGCAGGCCTTCACTGATCTCATAACTGCCTTACACTGTCACATGTCCTACTGCTTGGTGACATAAACTCATCACAGGCTTTAGCAGACTGCACAACTACATGAGTGATCAGTGAAAGACACTGTTAAAGGTGGCAATGTTCAAGTCACTTTTAAAGGGATGACGATGTTCAAGTCACTTTTAAAGGGATGGCGATGTTCAAGTCACTTTTAAAGGGGCGGCAATATTCAAGTCACTTTTAAAGGATCGCAATGTTCAAGTCACTTTTAAAGGGATGGCGATGTTCAAGTGACTTTTAAAGGGGCGGCAATATTCAAGTCACTTTTAAAGGGATCGCAATGTTCAAGTCACTTTTAAACGGATGGCAATGTTCAAGTCACTTTTAAAGGGGCTGCAGTGTTCAAGTCACTTTTAAAGGGGCGGCAATGTTCAAGTCACTTTTAAAGGGATGGCGATGTTCAAGTCAGTTTTAAAGGGATGGCGATGTTCAAGTCACTTTAAAGGGGCTGCAGTGTTCAAGTCACTTTTAAAGGGGCGGCAATGTTCAAGTCACTTTTAAAGGGATGGCGATGTTCTACTCTTTGACTGTTTTGATATTAAATGTTATTTTTGATGGTTCTTATGACTATGATAACTAATAATTGTATTTTAGAACTGTGGGATTACATGACTTAATTGTTATCTTGCAGGAAATGTTGGAGAAGGGCACGACCGCAGAAGGTCAAGGGGCTAAAAGCATGCCATAGTGCGGAGAATTGCTTTCCATCTGTGGCAGAAGCATGGGTGCACTCATCGGAAGGATGCGATTCTAAAAAGTGGTCAGATCTGAAGCGCCACAGGATGGATCTGATCACTAATATCAGAGATAAATCTTTTCCAGGTACAATACTTATTTGCATAACTGAGCAGATAGATAACAATATGTTGGTGAGAGAAATAAGTATTTTAACCCTTTACAATAAATCACTTAGTACAGTGGTGTTGAACTGATGGGAAAGGGTGCTAAAGGTGGCAATATGAGACCTCTTTCTGGGCCACATATTTTTTTGACTTTACACAGTTGACTTTGGCCCTGAAGCTTGTCCAAACTCCTCGCACGTCTGGACGAGTGTAGACAACAAGCATCGATCAGGACACTAGGCTACATGCCCAAATGAAGGCATAGACTCGAATCACTCTTGTTCCCTGGGAGTGGCCCAACACCCAATAGCAGCAGTGAGTTGAAGCTGAACTTAATCAACGATGCTCAAAGGCAGAGTGCAGGGGTACCCACAGGGTCCTGGGCCAGCAGGTCAAGGCAGACACTGATGATACTACACTTGATCTAAGCCAAAAGGAGAAGAAATATAGGTGTAGTTAATTATTATGCCATCCAGACACTACCATAGATTAATTTGTGTACCTTTAACTGTAATTTGGCGTTACTTGTTTATCTTGGCATTTTAAAAAATTTGGTCATCATCATTACAGATGCTCCGCTTCCCAAAGTGAGAGCCAAGCTTCTAAAAGAAGAAGGCGGTGGAGGTGGAGGAGGAGACAGACCACTCGACGAGGAGGAGCAGGAAGAGGCAGGGCCATCAGGCTATCGGGCCCATAGCCCACCTGCTGCAGTGGAGGAGGGTGATGACTCTGAGGAGGCAGAAGAGGAGATGGTCACTACCCCGACAAGAAGGTAAATGGATGATGTGGATATTTTTATTTATTCAGTGTCCCAGAAAGCTAATGTTACGGGTGGGAGTACTGATTTCATAACGTATCTAACTGACACATACATTTTTGAAGTACGATATAACAAGCATGCAATATATAAATTTTTGTAAGAATATATTTTAACAAACTATATTATTTTTTTAAATGAAGAAAATATAATAAAACAGGCAACAAATAAAGTACAACACATAACAGTAATATAAAAATAAACACTAAAAGGTAATTGATCAACATCAAAACCATTAACGTAACTACTAAGTCAATAACCCAAAACTAAAAGGAACTATTATTAATCCTACCTAAACCAATATATAAACAGATTTCAAGAAAAATATCATCTGCTTTATATAACAATTAATGATTGTATTTTAATGTACATTTCCAAATTTTATTTCATTTATTTTACAGCTGACAACATCATGTTAAAAAATAAAAACAATGGGAAGGAAGCACCAGCTGCGAATGCAGCAGTTCAGGAGCAGCAAACCAGGAAGATGAGGCAGCTCAAGATGCAGTTCTCCCACCAAATGCGAGCCATGGAGGAGGCTCATCTTAAGGACATCGATGATCTGCTGGAGGAGCAGAGAAAATTAAAAATTACCCTAATTTTTTGGTTATTTATATATTTATGTTAAAAATAATTCTATTTTGTTAAAGATTATTTTATAAAACTATAATGTTAAATCAAATTTATTGCGTTTTGTTTGATTGGAAACAAAGGGTACAGATAGTGTTGCCCATATTAATAATTATTTTTCATTACTGTAATCTTTCAAGGGTTTCCAAGTTCAACTGGTTTATGTGCTAGATCTGGTAAGGTTTCTGGTAAGGCTGTAAACACACCCGAAAGGGCTAGAGGGCTGCAAAAGGCAGCAAAATGTAGGTAAATCCCTGCAAACAAATGTAGATAGGGAAATGATGAGTTAACATAAAATAAATAAAAATTAAACAATATTAATTGGAGTGAGGTCCCATAGCACAGAATCAGGCTTCAAGTCACCCACCAATGGAGAAGGTCACTTACTATTATTTCTGACCCCAGCACCCAGACAAAGGAGAGAGGTCCCACAGCAGAGAATCTGGCATCATATCAACCACCACAGGAGTAGGCCACCATTTAGTTACTTTGACCCCTTCACCCAGACAGAGGAGAGAGGCCACACAGCACATATTCAGGCATCATATCAACCACCGCAAGAGAAGGACACTTTTAGATACTTTGACCCCTGCACCCAGGAAGAGGAGAGAGGTCCCACAGCAGAGAATCAGGCATAATATCAACCACCACAGGAGAAGCCACCATAAAGTTACTTTGACCCCTTCACCCAGACAGAGGAGAGAGGCCCCACAGCACATATTCAGGCATCATATCAACCACCGCAAGAGAAGGACACTTTTAGATACTTTGACCCCTGCACCCAGAAAGAGGAGAGAGGTCCCACAGCAGAGAATCTGGCATCATATCAACCACCACAGGAGTAGGCCACCATTTAGTTACTTTGACCCCTTCACCCAGACAGAGGAGAGAGGCCACACAGCACATATTCAGGCATCATATCAACCACCGCAAGAGAAGGACACTTTTAGATACTTTGACCCCTGCACCCAGGAAGAGGAGAGAGGTCCCACAGCAGAGAATCAGGCATAATATCAACCACCACAGGAGAAGCCACCATAAAGTTACTTTGACCCCTTCACCCAAACAGAGGAGAGAGGCCCCACAGCACATATTCAGGCATCATATCAACCACCGCAAGAGAAGGACACTTTTAGATACTTTGACCCCTGCACCCAGGAAGAGGAGAGAGGTCCCACAGCACAAATTCAGGCATCATATCACACACCACAGGAGAAGGCCTCTTTCAGTGACTTAGGCCTTGGACCCAGACAGAGGAGAGAGGTCAGAGATTAGCTTCATATCCCCAGCACAGCAGAAGACCGCTTTATTTGACTTAGGCCTCAGCACCCAGACAGAGGACAGAGGTAGCATGGCAGAGGTTATGGCTTTATGTCACCCGATAGTTTAACAGGCCACTTTCATCTAGTTAGGCCCCGGCGCCCAGACAGAGGAGAGTTTCATTCAACTGTGGGTTACATAAAATTTGTATTAAATAAAGAAGTGGCCCGTAGTACAACAAGACATGTTTTAGGCAGTTATTAAGGACTACTCTGCACAAGGGAGGGACAGGTCCTGTGGGATCCATGCCTGGTTCATCTTTATGAACGTCAGCTTGTCCACATTGGCTGTGGACAGGCGGCTGCGCTTGTCAGTAATGACGCCCCGCCGTGCTGAATACGCGTTCTGATAAAACGCTGGCCGCCGGGCAGGAAAGCACCTCCAAGGCATAACATGCTAACTCTGGCCACGTGGACAATTTTGAAACCCAGAAGTTGAATGGGGCCGAACCGTCCGTCAGTACGTGGAGGGGTGTGCAGACATACTGTTCAACCATGTTAGTGAAATGCTGCCTCCTGCTAACACGCTCCGTATCAGGTGGTGGGGCAGTTAGCTGTGGCGTGAGACAAAACTTGTCCACATTTCTGCCATGCTAACCCTGCCCTCAGAGGAGCTGGCCGTGATACTGCTGCGTGGGCGACCTCTAGCTCCTCCTCTGCCTTGGCCTTGGCCTTCCACCTGTTCCCTGTGACAGTTGGGAATGCTCAGGAGCGCTGTCTACCAGCGTGCGCTAGTACTCAAGCATCTTCCTATCACGCTCCAGTGCAGGAAGTAAAGTGGGCACATTGTCTTTGTACCGGGATCCAGCAGGGTGGCCACCCAGTAGTCAGCACACGTCAAAATGTGGGCAACTCTGCTGTCGCTGCGCAGGCACTGCAGCATGTAATCGCTCATGTGTGCCAGGCTCCCCAGAGGTAAGGACAAGCTGTCCTCTGTGGGAGGCGATCGTCATCGTCCACCGTATCCCCCAGCCACGCACTAGTGATGGGCCTGAGCTGTGTGGGCTGCCACCCTGCTGTGAACCTGCTTCATCCTCGTCCTCCTCCACCTCCTCCTCATCCTCCTCGTCCTCCATTAGAGTGCCTTGGCTGGCGACTTGTGAACCTGCCCTCTGCTGCTTCAAAACCTCCTCTGAGCTACTTCTAGCAGACTGGCCTGAAAGTCTTAGAAACGAGCCCTCCTCCTCCTCCTCCCTCCACCTGGGCCACCTCCTCTTCCATCATTGCCCTAAGCGTTTTCTCTAGGAGACATAGAATTGGTATTGTAACGCTGATAACAGTGTCATCGCCACTGGCCATTTTGGTGGAGTACTCAAAGCAGTGCAGCAGGGCACACAGGTCTCGCATGGAGGCCCAATCATTGGTGGTGAAGTGGTGCCGCTCCGCAGTACGACTGACGCGAGCGTGCTGCAGCTGAAACTCCACTATGGCCTGCTGCTGCTCGCACAGTCTCTCCAGCATGTGCAAGGTGGAGTTCCACCGGGTGGGCACGCCGCATATGAGGCGGTGAGCGGGAAGGCCGAGTTCCGCTGTAGCGCAGACAGGCGAGCAGCGGCAGGATGTGAACGCCGGAAGCGCGCACAGACGGCCCGCACTTTATGCAGCAGCTCTGACATGTTGGGGTAGTGGTGAATGAACCTCTGCACCACCAAATTCAGCACATGCGCCAGGCAAGGGATGTGCGCCAAACCGGCTAGTCCCAGAGCTGCCACGAGATTTCGCCCATTATCGCATACCACCAGGCCTGGCTTGAGGCCCACCGGCAGCAACCACTCGTCCGTCTGTTGTTCAATACCCCGCCACAACTCCTGCGCGGTGTGGGGCCTGTCCCCAAACATAAGAGTTTCAGAATGGCCTGCTGACGCTACCCCGGGCTGTGCTGAAGTTGGTGGTGAAGGTGTGTGGCTGACAGGAGGAGCTGGTGGAAGCAGTGGAGGAGGAAGCCGAGTAGGAGGAGGAGGCTACAGGAGGCAGAGAATGATGCCCTGCGATCCTAGGTGGCGGAAGGACGTGCGCCAAGGAACTCTCCGCCTGGGGCCCAGCCGCCACTACATTCACCCAGTGTGCAGTTAGTGAGATATAGCGCCCTTGGCCGTGCTTACTGGTCCACGTATCTGTGGTTAGGTGGACCTTGGCACAAATGGCGTTGCGCAGTGCACACTTGATTTTATCAGACACTTGCATGTGCAGGGAAGGCACGGCTGTCTTGGAGAAGTAGTGGCGGCTGGGAACCACATACTGGGGGACAGCCATGGCCATCAGCTGTTTGAAGCTGTTCTGTGTCCACTCAGCCGGAATGACAGCATTTCAAAGGCCAGTAGTTTAGAAATGCTGGCATTCAGGCCAAGGGCCTCGAGGGTGACTAGGTGGGAATTTGCGCTTCCTCTCAAAGGTTTGAGAGATGGAGAGCTGAACGCTGCTGTGTGAAATAGTGGAGACGCAAGGTGACGGTGGCGGTGGTGGTGGTGGTGTCGGTGGCACATCCTCTGTTTGCTGCTCGGCAGGTGGCAACATTCCTCTCGAGGCGGAAGCCGAGGCAGCAGCGGTAGAGGTAGCAGGGGGAGCCTGAGCGTGTTCCTTGTTTTTGAGGTGTGCACTCCACTGCAGTTCATGCTTTGCATGTAGATGCCTGATCATGCAGGTGGTGCTCAGGTTAAGAACGTTAATGCCTCGCCTCAGGGTCTGATGGCACAGCGTGCAAACCACTCTGGTCTTGTCCTCAGCACATTGTTTGAAGAAGTGCCATGCCAGGGAACTCCTTGAAGATGCCTTTGGGGTGCTGGGTCCCTGTTGGCGCTGGCCAATAGCAGGCGAACTCTCTGGACGGCGGGTGTTCTGCTTTTTGCCCCTGCTCCTCTTTGGCTTCGCTGTTGTCTCGGTCTCACCACTGCCTCTTCCTCTGAACTATTTAAGTCAGCGGCACGACCTTCAGTCCATGTGGGGTCTAAGACCTCATCGTCCTCTGCATCGTCTTCCACCCAGTCTTCCTCCCTGACCTCCTCCTGTTCAGTCTGCACAATGCAATAAGACGCGGCAGTGGGCACCTGTGTTTCGTCATCATCAGAGACTGGGTGACTCTGCTGTGGTGGTATTCCCATGTCGTCATCATCTGGATACATAAGTGGTTGTGCGTCAGTGCATGGTATGTCTTCCACCGCTAGGGAAGGGCTAGGTGGACGCCCCTGGGAACCCCTGCCAGCAGAGTCTTCAAACAGAAGAAGAGACTGCTGCATAACTTGAGGCTCGGACAGTTTCCCTGATATGCATGGGGGTGATGTGACAGACTGATGGGCTTGGTTTTCCGGTGCCACCTGTGCGCTTCCGCAGAAGACTGGGCGGAAGACAATGTGGTGAACGTGCTGGAAGCACTGTCGGCCACCCAATCGACTAATGCCTGTACCTGCTCAGGCCTTACCATCCTCATAACGGCATTGGGCCCCACCAAATATCGCTGTAAATTCTGCCGGCTACTTGAGGGAGTTGGTTCACTACTTTGTGCGCCTGAGGCCGAACGGCCACGTCCTCTGCCAGCAACAGAGACTCCACGGACCCCACCACGACCGCGTCCTCGTCCCTTAATAGAATGTTTTCTCATTGTTGCGATTCAACTCGCACCACAATAAAATATATTATTTTTAGCCCCAAAATTCCCACACTGGAAGATATACCGTATTCCTTTTTCCGGTATTAATTACAAGAAAACTGCTGCAAATTGGACACCAGAATTTTTAAATGCTACTTATGTTAAATGAATTCCCACAGTGGGAGAACTATTTCCTTTTCAAAGGAGTAACAACGTGCGGCCTACTATTTCGGGTGTCACCAACACCAGATTGATTAAATTGGCCTTTTGGAACCAAAATGACAACACTGGACACTATAATGCCTTTTTCTGGTATTAATTACAAGAAGACTGCTGCAAATTGGACACCAGAATTTTTTAAATGCTACTTATGTTAAATGAATTCCCACAGTGGGAGAACTATTTCCTTTTACAGGAGTAACAACGTGCGGCCTACTATTTCGGGTGTCACCAACACCAGATTGATTAAATTGGCCTTTTGGAACCAAAATGACAACACTGGACACTATAATGCCTTTTTCTGGTATTAATTACAAGAGGACTGCTGCAAATTGGACACCAGAATTTTTAAATGCTACTTATGTTAAATGAATTCCCACAGTGGGAGAACTATTTCCTTTCAAAGGAGTAACAACGTGCGGCCTACTATTTCGGGTGTCACCAACACCAGATTGATTAAATTGGCCTTTTGGAACCAAAATGACAACACTGGACACTATAATGCCTTTTTCTGGTATTAATTACAAGAAGACTGCTGCAAATTGGACACCAGAATTTTTAAATGCTACTTATGTTAAATGAATTCCCACAGTGGGAGAACTATTTCCTTTTCAAAGGAGTAACAACGTGCGGCCTACTATTTCGGGTGTCACCAACACCAGATTGATTAAATTGGCCTTTTGGAACCAAAATGACAACACTGGACACTATAATGCCTTTTTCTGGTATTAATTACAAGAGGACTGCTGCAAATTGGACACCAGAATTTTTTAAATGCTACTTATGTTAAATGAATTCCCACAGTGGGAGAACTATTTCCTTTTACAGGAGTAACAACGTGCGGCCTACTATTTCGGGTGTCACCAACACCAGATTGATTAAATTGGCCTTTTGGAACCAAAATGACAACACTGGACACTATAATGCCTTTTTCTGGTATTAATTACAAGAGGACTGCTGCAAATTGGACACCAGAATTTTTAAATGCTACTTATGTTAAATGAATTCCCACAGTGGGAGAACTATTTCCTTTTCAAAGGAGTAACAACGTGCGGCCTACTATTTCGGGTGTCACCAACACCAGATTGATTAAATTGGCCTTTTTGGAACCAAAATGACAACACTGGACACTATAATGCCTTTTTCTGGTATTAATTACAAGAAGACTGCTGCAAATTGGACACCAGAATTTTTTAAATGCTACTTATGTTAAATGAATTCCCACAGTGGGAGAACTATTTCTTTTCAAAGGAGTAACAACTAGTGCTGGAGCGAACAGTTCGAGCATAGTTCGGGTCCGCACCGAATTTTGGGGTGTTCATGATGACGGATCCGAACCCGAACTCTTTTCATAAGAAGTTCGGGTCTCGTCTGCTCGCATGTATTTTGGCGCATTTTTGAAAGGCTGCAAAGCAGCCAATCAACATGCATCATACTACTTGCCCTAAGATGCCATCGCAGCCATGCCTACTATTGGCAAGGCTGTGGATTGGCCAAGTGCAGCATGTGACTCAGCCTCTTTATAGCTTGTGCGCACGTCGGGACGTGCTCACCCCCGATGTGAATAGAACAGGGATAGACGCAGCTGATGCTAGGGCGAGAATAGGCAGGGATAATTGAATAACTGGAAGCAAATTTCTCTCCTCCACCTGTGATTCATCTGAACAACTGCAGCTGAGCTGCTTTTTTGATAGGGATTGGCTATTTTTAGAGTGGCCAGAGTGATTTTTCCATCCACATGTACCTGAGCTGACCGCCGTCGCCATTTTGCGACTCTGTAGTGCTGCAGCAGAAGCTGCCACAGTGTGCATTCCAAAGCTCCAAACAAGTCAGACATCTACACCTGGGATTCAGACCAATAGCGATTTAGCAGCACAGTCCAAGGCTATTTTTGTTAAAGGTTGTGCAGACCATTTTGTGGCACATGTTACTGGGCTGATAGGCGGCGGCCATCTTGGGACTAGTGCTGCAGCACAATCTCTCCCAACGTCCATTAATCACTTGTAATAGTGGTCTGTGCCATAGAAATCCTAAGCATCAGGGACTTGGGTGTGCTTGTGTCACCCCTACTAATACCAGTCCACCTGTAATCCATACAGTGAAAAGCCATAAAGTATTCCAGTGAGGGAATTTTTTTTTATTTAAAAAGGCCAAGTTAGTTTATCTGGCGTTCAATATACTAGATACAGTTAGGCCTGCGTTTCATACATCTGGAATTAGCAAACTAATGTGCTGGGGTTGGGAAAACATATATGTACCCATACTAGAATCTGTCAAAGAAAGCGGTACTCACATATAACAGTCATTCCATCTGTAATCCATACAGTCAAAAGACTGAAAGTATTCCAGTGAGGGAATTTTTTTATTTAAAAGGCCAAGTTAGTTTATCTGACGCTCAATATACTAGATACAGTTAGGCTCATGCTTCATACATCTGGAATTAGCAAACTAATGTGCTGGGGTTGGGAAAACATATATGTACCCATACTAGAATCTGTCAAAGAAAGCGGTACTCACATATAACAGTCATTCCATCTGTAATCCATACAGTCAAAAGACTGAAAGTATTCCAGTGAGGGAATTTTTTTATTTAAAAAGGCCAAGTTAGTTTATCTGGCGCTCAATATACTAGATACAGTTAGGCTCATGCTTTCATACATCTGGAATTAGCAAACTAATGTGCTGGGGTTGGGAAAACATATATGTACCCATACTAGAATCTGTCAAAGAAAGCGGTACTCACATATAACAGTCATTCCATCTGTAATCCATACAGTCAAAAGACTGAAAGTATTCCAGTGAGGGAATTTTTTTATTTAAAAAGGCCAAGTTAGTTTATCTGACGCTCAATATACTAGATACAGTTAGGCTCATGCTTCATACATCTGGAATTAGCAAACTAATGTGCTGGGGTTGGGAAAACATATATGTACCCATACTAGAATCTGTCAAAGAAAGCGGTACTCACATATAACAGTCATTCCATCTGTAATCCATACAGTCAAAAGACTGAAAGTATTCCAGTGAGGGAATTTTTTTTATTTAAAAAGGCCAAGTTAGTTTATCTGACGCTCAATATACTAGATACAGTTAGGCCTCATGCTTTCATACATCTGGAATTAGCAAACTAATGTGCTGGGGTTGGGAAAACATATATGTACCCATACTAGAATCTGTCAAAGAAAGCGGTACTCACATATAACAGTCATTCCATCTGTAATCCATACAGTCAAAAGACTGAAAGTATTCCAGTGAGGGAATTTTTTTTATTTAAAAAGGCCAAGTTAGTTTATCTGGCGCTCAATATACTAGATACAGTTAGGCTCATGCTTTCATACATCTGGAATTAGCAAACTAATGTGCTGGGGTTGGGAAAACATATATGTACCCATACTAGAATCTGTCAAAGAAAGCGGTACTCACATATAACAGTCATTCCATCTGTAATCCATACAGTCAAAAGACTGAAAGTATTCCAGTGAGGGAATTTTTTTATTTAAAAAGGCCAAGTTAGTTTATCTGACGCTCAATATACTAGATACAGTTAGGCTCATGCTTTCATACATCTGGAATTAGCAAACTAATGTGCTGGGGTTGGGAAAACATATATGTACCCATACTAGAATCTGTCAAAGAAAGCGGTACTCACATATAACAGTCATTCCATCTGTAATCCATACAGTCAAAAGACTGAAAGTATTCCAGTGAGGGAATTTTTTTATTTAAAAAGGCCAAGTTAGTTTATCTGACGCTCAATATACTAGATACAGTTAGGCCTCATGCTTCATACATCTGGAATTAGCAAACTAATGTGCTGGGGTTGGGAAAACATATATGTACCCATACTAGAATCTGTCAAAGAAAGCGGTACTCACATATAACAGTCATTCCATCTGTAATCCATACAGTCAAAAGACTGAAAGTATTCCAGTGAGGGAATTTTTTTATTTAAAAAGGCCAAGTTAGTTTATCTGGCGCTCAATATACTAGATACAGTTAGGCTCATGCTTCATACATCTGGAATTAGCAAACTAATGTGCTGGGGTTGGGAAAACATATATGTACCCATACTAGAATCTGTCAAAGAAAGCGGTACTCACATATAACAGTCATTCCATCTGTAATCCATACAGTCAAAAGCCATGAAAGTATTCCAGTGAGGGAATTTTTTTATTTAAAAAGGCCAAGTTAGTTTATCTGGTGCTCAATATACTAGATACAGT
Organism: Bufotes viridis; assembly: GCA_033119425.1. Taxonomy (NCBI): domain Eukaryota; kingdom Metazoa; phylum Chordata; class Amphibia; order Anura; family Bufonidae; genus Bufotes; species Bufotes viridis. The sequence continues at coordinate 458,953,230 of CM065589.1, forward strand.
TAGGCCTCATGCTTCATACATCTGGAATTAGCAAACTAATGTGCTGGGGTTGGGAAAACATATATGTACCCATACTAGAATCTGTCAAAGAAAGCGGTACTCACATATAACAGTCATTCCATCTGTAATCCATACAGTCAAAAGACTGAAAGTATTCCAGTGAGGGAATTTTTTTATTTAAAAAGGCCAAGTTAGTTTATCTGGCGTTCAATATACTAGATACAGTTAGGCCTCATGCTTCATACATCTGGAATTAGCAAACTAATGTGCTGGGGTTGGGAAAACATATATGTACCCATACTAGAATCTGTCAAAGAAAGCGGTACTCACATATAACAAGTCATTCCATCTGTAATCCATACAGTCAAAAGACTGAAAGTATTCCAGTGAGGGAATTTTTTTATTTAAAAAGGCCAAGTTAGTTTATCTGGCGCTCAATATACTAGATACAGTTAGGCCTGCATGTTTCATACATCTGGAATTAGCAAACTAATGTGCTGGGGTTGGGAAAACATATATGTACCCATACTAGAATCTGTCAAAGAAAGCGGTACTCACATATAACAGTCATTCCATCTGTAATCCATACAGTCAAAAGACTGAAAGTATTCCAGTGAGGGAATTTTTTTATTTAAAAAGGCCAAGTTAGTTTATCTGGCGCTCAATATACTAGATACAGTTAGGCCTGCGTTTCATACATCTGGAATTAGCAAACTAATGTGCTGGGGTTGGGAAAACATATATGTACCCATACTAGAATCTGTCAAAGAAAGCGGTACTCACATATAACAGTCATTCCATCTGTAATCCATACAGTCAAAAGACTGAAAGTATTCCAGTGAGGGAATTTTTTTATTTAAAAAGGCCAAGTTAGTTTATCTGGCGCTCAATATACTAGATACAGTTAGGCTCATGCGTTTCATACATCTGGAATTAGCAAACTAATGTGCTGGGGTTGGGAAAACATATATGTACCCATACTAGAATCTGTCAAAGAAAGCGGTACTCACATATAACAAGTCATTCCATCTGTAATCCATACAGTCAAAAGACTGAAAGTATTCCAGTGAGGGAATTTTTTTATTTAAAAAGGCCAAGTTAGTTTATCTGGCGCTCAATATACTAGATACAGTTAGGCCTGCGTTTCATACATCTGGAATTAGCAAACTAATGTGCTGGGGTTGGGAAAACATATATGTACCCATACTAGAATCTGTCAAAGAAAGCGGTACTCACATATAACAGTCATTCCATCTGTAATCCATACAGTCAAAAGACTGAAAGTATTCCAGTGAGGGAATTTTTTTATTTAAAAAGGCCAAGTTAGTTTATCTGGCGCTCAATATACTAGATACAGTTAGGCCTGCGTTTCATACATCTGGAATTAGCAAACTAATGTGCTGGGGTTGGGAAAACATATATGTACCCATACTAGAATCTGTCAAAGAAAGCGGTACTCACATATAACAGTCATTCCATCTGTAATCCATACAGTCAAAAGACTGAAAGTATTCCAGTGAGGGAATTTTTTTATTTAAAAAGGCCAAGTTAGTTTATCTGGCGCTCAATATACTAGATACAGTTAGGCCTGCATGTTTCATACATCTGGAATTAGCAAACTAATGTGCTGGGGTTGGGAAAACATATATGTACCCATACTAGAATCTGTCAAAGAAAGCGGTACTCACATATAACAGTCATTCCATCTGTAATCCATACAGTCAAAAGACTGAAAGTATTCCAGTGAGGGAATTTTTTTTATTTAAAAAGGCCAAGTTAGTTTATCTGGCGCTCAATATACTAGATACAGTTAGGCTCATGCTTTCATACATCTGGAATTAGCAAACTAATGTGCTGGGGTTGGGAAAACATATATGTACCCATACTAGAATCTGTCAAAGAAAGCGGTACTCACATATAACAGTCATTCCATCTGTAATCCATACAGTCAAAAGACTGAAAGTATTCCAGTGAGGGAATTTTTTTTATTTAAAAAAGGCCAAGTTAGTTTATCTGGCGTTCAATATACTAGATACAGTTAGGCCTGCGTTTCATACATCTGGAATTAGCAAACTAATGTGCTGGGTTGGGAAAACATATATGTATCCATACTAGAATCTGTCAAAGAAAGCGGTACTCACATATAACAGTCATTCCATCTGTAATCCATACAGTCAAAAGACTGAAAGTATTCCAGTGAGGGGATTTTGCTTATAAAAAATAATATATTTCATTGTGGTGCGAGTTGAATCGCAACAATGAAGAAAAATACTATTAAGGGACGAGGACGCGGTCGTGGTGGTGTCCGTGGAGCCTCTGTTGCTGGTAGAGGACGTGGCCGTTCGGCCCCAGGCGCACACAGTAGGGGAACGAACTCCTCAACTAGCCGGCAGAATGTACCGCAATATCTCGTGGGGCCCAATGCCGCTCTTAGGATGGTAAGGCCTGAGCAGGTACAGGCATTAATCAATTGGGTGGCCGACAGTGCTTCCAGCACGTTCACCACATGGTCTTCCACCCAGTCTTCTGCGGAAAGCGCACAGGTGGCACCTGAAAACCAAGCCCATCAGTCTGTCACATCACCCCCAAGCATATCAGGGAAACGGTCTGAGCCACAAGTTATGCAGCAGTCTCTTCTTCTGTTTGAAGACTCTGCTTCCAGGGTTTCCCCAGGGGCGCCCACCTAGCTCCTTCCCAGTGGAGGAAGACATACCATGCACTGACGCACAAACCACTTATGTCTCCAGATGAAGAGGACATGGGAATACTTCACTCACAGCAGAGTCACCGACTCTCTGATGATGACGAAACACAGGTGCCCACTGCCGCTCTTTTTGCAGTGTGCAGACTGAACAGGAGGAGGTCAGGAGGGGAGACTGGGTGGAAGACGATGCAGAGGACGATGAGGTCTTAGACCCTACATGGACTGAAGGTCGTGGCGATGACTTTCACAGTTCAGAGGAAGAGGTAGTGGTGAGACCGAGACAACAGCGAAGCCAAAGAGGGAGCAGGGGGCCAAAGCAGACGATCCGCCGCCCCAGAGTTCGCCTGCTACTGACATCGCCAACAGGGACCCAGCCCCACAAAGGCAGCTTCAAAGAGTTCCCTGGCATGGCACTTCTTTAAACAATGTCCCACCGACAAGACCCGAGTGACTTGCACGCTCTGCCATCAGAGCCTGAGGCGAGGCATTAACGCTCTGAACCTCAGCACAACCTGCATGACCAGGCATCTACATGCAAAGCATGAACTGCAGTGGGGTACACACCTTAAAACCAGGCACTCGCTGAGGCTCCCCTGCTCCCTCTACCGCTGCTGCCTCGGCTTCCGCCTCGAGAGGAATGCTGCCACCTGCCGAGCAGCAAACAGAGGATGTGCCACCGACACCACCACCACCGCCACCGTCAACTAGCGCCTCCACTATATCACACAGCAGCGCTCAGCTCTCAATATCTCAAACCTTAGAGAGGAAGCGCAAATTCCCCGAGTCACCTCTCGAGCTCCTTGGCCTGAACGCCAGCATTTCTAAACTGCTGGCCTTTGAAATGCTGTCATTCCGGCTGGTGGACACAGACAGCTTCAAACAGCTGATGGCCATGGCTGTCCCGCAGTATGTGGTTCCCAGCCGCCACTACTTCTCCAAGACAGCCGTGCCTTCCTGCACATGCAAGTGTCCGATAAAATCAAGTGTGCACTGCGCAACGCCATTTGTGGCAAGGTCCACCTAACCACAGATACGTGGACCAGTAAGCACGGCCAGGACGCTATATCTCACTAACTGCACACTGATGAATGTAGTGGCGGCTGGGCCCCCGGCGGACAGTTCCTGGCGCACGTCCTTCCGCCCCTAGATCGCAGAGGCATCATTCTCTGCCTCCTGTAGCCTCCTCCTCCTACTCGGCTTCCTCCTCCACTGCTTCCACCAGCTCATCCGGTCAGCCACACACCTTCACCACCAACTTCAGCACAGCCCGGCAAACGTCAGCAGGCCATTCTGAAACTCATATGTTTGGGGGACAGGCCCCACAGCGCAAAGGAGTTGTGGCGGGTATTGAACAACAGACCGACGAGTGGTTTCTGCCGGTGGGCCTCAAGCCAGGCCTGGTGGTATGCGATAATGGGCGAAATCTCGTGGCAGCTCTGGGACTAGCCGGTTTGACGCACATCCCTTGCCTGGCGCATGTGCTGGAACTTGGTGGTGCAGAGGTTCATTCACCACTACCCCAACATGTCAGAGCTGCTGCATAAAGTGCGGGCCGCTTCTGTGCGCGCTCCGCCGCTACATCCTGCCGCTGCCGCCTGTCTGCGCTACAGCGGAACTTCGGCCTTCCCGCTCACCGCCTCATATGCGACGTAGCTCCACCCGGTGGAACTCCACCTTGCACATGCTGGAGAGACTAGCGGCAGCAGCAGGCCATAGTGGAGTTTCAGCTGCAGCACGCTCGCCAGTCGTACTCGCCGAACAGCACCACTTCACCACTCAATGATTGGGCCTCCATGCGAGACCTGTGTGCCCTGCTGCGCCTGCTTCGAGTACTCCACCAACATGGCCAGTGGCGATGACACTGTTATCAGCGTTACAATACCACTTCTATGTCTCCTTGAGAAAACACTTAGGGCAATGATGTTAGAGGAGGTGGCCCAGGTGGAGGAGGAGGAGGAGGATGAGGGCTCGTTTCTAACACTTTCGGGCCAGTCTGTTCGAAGTGGCTCAGAGGGAGGTTTGTTTAAGCAGCAGAGGACAGGTTCACAAGTCGCCAGCCAAGGCACTGTACTGGAGGACGAGGAGGATGAGGAGGAGGAGGTGGAGGGGGACGAGGATGACGCAGTTCACAGCGGGGTGGCAGCCCAGGCCCATCACTGTGCGTGGCTGGGGGATACGGTGGACGCATGACGATACGCCTCCCACAGAGGACAGCTTGTCCTTACCCATGGGTAGCCTGGCCCACATGAGCGAATATATGCTCCAATGCCTGCGCAACGACAGCAGAGTTGCCCACGTTTTAACGTGTGCAGACTACTGGGTGGCCACCCTGCTGGATCCCCGGTATAAAGACAATGTGCCCACTTTAATTCCTGAACTGGAGCGCGACCGTAAGATGCGCGAGTACAAGCTCAATGGTGGCCTACTCCTGTGGTGGGTGATCTAAATGCCTGATTCTCTGCTGTGTAACCTCTCTCCTCCGTCTGGGTGTAGGGGTCAAAGTAACTAAATGGTGGCCTACTCCTGTGGTGGGTGATATGATGCCTGGTTCTCTGCTGTGGGACCTCTCTCCTTTGTCTGGGTGCTGTGGTCAAAATAATAGTAAGTGGCCTTCTCCATTGGTGGGTGACTTGAAGCCTGATTCTGTGCTATGGGACCTCACTCCAATTAATATTGTTTAATTTTTATTTATTTTATGTTAACTCATCATTTCCCTATCTACATTTGTTTGCAGGGGATTTAACTACATTTTGCTGCCTTTTGCAGCCCTCTAGCCCTTTCCGGGTGTGTTTTACAGCCTTTTTAGTGCCCAAAAGTTCGGGTCCCCATTGACTTCTATGGGGTTCGGGTTCGGGATGAAGTTCGGGTCGAGTTCGGATCCCGAACCCGAACATTTTTCGAAAGTTCGGCCGAACTCGTCGAACCCGAACATCCAGGTGTTCGCTCAACTCTAGTAACAACGTGCAGCCTACTATTTCGGGTGTCACCAACACAAGATTGATTAAATTGGCCTTTTTGGAACCAAAATGACAACACTGGACACTATAATGCCTTTTTCTGGTATTAATTACAAGAGGACTGCTGCAAATTGGACACCAGAATTTTTTAAATGCTACTTATGTTAAATGAATTTCCACAGTGGGAGAACTATTTCCTTTTCAAAGGAGTAACAACGTGCGGCCTACTATTTCGGGTGTCACCAACACCAGATTGATTAAATTGGCCTTTTGGAACCAAATGACAACACTGGACACTATAATGCCTTTTTCTGGTATTAATTACAAGAAGACTGCTGCAAATTGGACACCAGAATTTTTAAATGCTACTTATGTTAAATGAATTCCCACAGTGGGAGAACTATTTCCTTTTCAAAGGAGTAACAACGTGCGGCCTACTATTTCGGGTGTCACCAACACCAGATTGATTAAATTGGCCTTTTTGGAACCAAAATGACAACACTGGACACTATAATGCCTTTTTCTGGTATTAATTACAAGAGGACTGCTGGTATTTCAGAACACCGGAATTTTTAAAATGCTCTGCTTTGGTACATAAATTGCCCACACTGGGAGAATTATTGCCTAAACCTTTTACAGTATTATTTACTGAAGGAGTGCTTCTTCTGGTCTAACACCAGAATTATGTTTGTTACAGGGAAAGATTTTTTTAATTTATATTTCTGGCAAAAATAAAAATTTAATTTCTGGCTGACAGTATTGGACCTGGCTGTAGTGACACTGGCTAGCCTAGCTGGAACAGCACATTCATGGGATTTGCTATCCAAGTGGGTTACTTTCAGTTTCACCACTGATATATTAAATATATTGGCAGTTAGTAGGGTGACACAAGCACAGCCAAACCCCTGATGTAGTATATCTATGAAAAATCGACTATTACATGAGATTAATGGACGCTGTGGCAGCTTTGCTGTAGCACCACAAGTCCCAAAATGGCCGCGCCTATCAGCCCAGTAACATGTGCCAGAAAATGGTCTGCCCAGCCAGAAAAAAATTGACTTTGACTGGAGCAGCTGAATCGCTGTAGTTCTGTGTCACAGGAGTAGATTTTTCAATTCTTTGAGCTTTTTGACTCTGTGGCAGCTTGAGCTGGCGCACCACAGGTCCCAAAATGGCCGCGCCGGTCAGCCCAGTTACATGTGCCGGTAAAATCGATCTGGCCAGTGTAAAAAATGAACTTTCAGTGAACAGCTCAGCTGAGTTGTTTTGATTCACTGGTGTAGATCTTTCACTTCTTCTCAGGTTTTTTTCCTCGATTATTCCCTGCCTATCTCGCCCTCACAGCAGCTGCATCTATCCCTGTTCTATTCACATCGGGAGTGAGCACGTCCCGACGTGCGCACAAGCTTATAAAGAGGCTGAATCACATGCTGCACTTGGCCAATCACAGCCTTGCCAATAGTAGGCATGGCTGCGATGGCATCTTAGGGCAAGTAGTATGATGCATGTTGATTGGCTGCTTTGCAGCCTTTCAAAATGCGCCACAAAAAATGACGAACTACAAAACCGAAACCGAATTTTTATGAAAATGTTCGGGTTCGGGTCGTGTCACGAACACCCCAAAATTCTGTACGGACCGGAACTATTCTCAAAATGTGCGCTCGTATCCCACTAGTGCTATTCGTATCCCACTCTTAAGTTCTAATCGCATTCGATTTTAACTTATGCTTTTTTTTTGACAGGCATCGCATTCTATTTTAACTTACTGCTGATGCCTGGCAAAAAAAAAAAAAATGCATAAGTTAACATCGAATGCGATTAGAACTTAACCACTTCAGCCCCCCTAGCTTAAACACCCTTAAAGACCAGGCCACTTTTTACAATTCCGCACTACACTACTTTACCCGTTTATTGCTCCGTCATGCAACTTACCACCCAAATGAATTTTACCTCCTTTTCTTCTCACTAATAGAGCTTTCATTTGGTGGTATTTCATTGCTGCTGACATTTTTACTTTTTTTGCTATTAATCAAAAATTACCGAAATTTTTACAAAAAAATGACATTTTTCACTTTCTGTTGTAAATTTTTTTTTAAAAAAACTACATTTCTATATAAATTTTTCTCAAAATTTATTGTTCTACATGTCTTTGATAAAAAAAAGTCCAATAAGTGTATATTTATTGGTTTGGGTAAAAGTTATAGCGTTTACAAACTATGGTGCAAAAGTGAATTTCGGCATTTTGAAGCAGCTCTGACTTTCTGAGCGCCTGTCATGTTTCTTCAGGTGCTAGGAATGTCAGGATAGTATAAATACCCCCCAAATCACACCATTTTAGAAAGAAGACACCCCAAAGTATTCGCGGGGGGCATGGTGAGTTCATGTATCATTTCATTTTTTTCACAAGTTAGCGGAAAATGACACTTTCTGAGAAAAAATAAATAAAAAAGTTTCAATTTCTGCTAACTTCTGGCAAAAAAGAAATCTCAGACGGACTTCACTATGCCCTCAGTGAATACCTCGGGTGTCTACTTTCCGAAAAGGGGTCATTTGTGGGGTGTGTTTACTGCTCTGGCATTTTGGGTGGGGCTAATTGTGAGTCGCCATAAAATCTAAAGGTACTGTTGATTTAGGTCTTTGTTGATTTCAGGCTGTGCAAACATACACATGGTGTCGCCGCATCAGGGAGAGTAAGGTCAGCTTGGGGTGTATTTACATATACCCATGCTGGGTGAGAAATATCTCTGTAAACTGACAACTTTGTATAAAATTTTTTAAAAGTTGTCGCTTACAGAGATATTTTTCACACACAGTATAGGTATATATAAAAATACACCCCAAAACACATTGCCCTACTTCTCCTGAGTACGGCGATACCACATGTGTGCCACTTTTTTGCAGCCTGGGTGCGCAAAGGGGCCCTAAAACCAATGAATACCTTTAGGATTTCACAGGCCATTTTTACGCATTTGGATTCCAGACTTCTTCTCACGCTTTAGGGGCCCCTAAAATGCCAGGACAGTATAATAGCCTCACATGCACTTATTTGGAAGACACTCATAGTATTCTGTGAGGGGTATGGTGAGTTCATGTAAAATTTTATTTTTTGTCACAAGTTAGTCACAAGTTTATTTTTTGTCACAAGTTTTGTAAAAAAACAAAATAAAAAAAAATAAAAAAAACTATTTCCGCTGACTTGTGGCAAAAAATAAAAATTCTGTGGACTCACCATGCCCTCACAGAATACCTTGGGGTGTCTTCTTTCCAAAATGGGGTCACATGTGGGTATTTATACTCACCTGGCATTTTAGGGGCTCCTAGAATGAGATACAAATGCATCTCTGTGAGTCTCTAAAGGTACTCATTGTTTTAGCCCTTTGCGATCTTGCTGCAGTGTCATCAGGTAGTCGCCAGATTGGAGCAGTGAGGTCTTGGGGTGTATATAGTACATACCATGTGCGTGTGAGAAATATCGCTGTAAACGACAACTTTTACATTTTTTATTCAAAGTTGTCAGTTTACAGAGATATTTCTCTCACCCAGCATGGGTATATGTAAAAATACACCCCAAAACACATTGCCCTACTTCTCCTGAGTACGGCGATACCACATGTGTGACACTTTTTGCAGCCAAGATGCGCAAAGGGCCCAAATTCCAATGAGTACCTTTAGGAGGGCATTTTTACGCATTTTTCTTCTCACGCTTTAGGGCCCCTAAATGCCAGGGCAGTATAAATACCCCACATGTGACCCCATTTTGGAAAGAAGACACCCCAAGGTATTCCATGAGGGGCATGGCGAGTTCATAGAATATTTTTTTTTTGGCACAAGTTAGTGGAAATTGATTTTTATTGTTTTTCTCACAAAGTCTCCCTTTCCGCTAACTTTTGACAAAAAGTTTAATTTTTCATGAACTCATTATGCCCTCAGCGAATACCTTGGGGTGTCTTCTTTCCAAAATGGGGTGACATGTTGGGTATTTATACTGCCCTGGCATTTTAGTCCTAAAGCGTGAGAGAGAAAAATGCGTAAAAATACTTTCCTAAAAGGCACTTCGTTAATTCTGCCTCTTTAGCATTTGGCTGCAGAAACACATGTAGATCGCCAGATTCAGGAGAGTAGCGAAGTGTTTGGGGTGTATTACATATACCATGCATGGGTGAGAGAAATATCTCTGTATATTGACAACTTTGAATAAAAAATGTAAAAAGTTGTCGTTTACAGCAATATTTCTCACACTCCAGCATGGGTATATGTAAAAATACACCCTAAAACACATTGCCCTACTTCTCCTGAGTACGGCGATACCACATGAGTGACACTTTTTGCAGCCAAGATGCGCAAAGGGGCCCTAAAACCAATGAGTACCTTTAGGATTTCACAGGCCATTTTTACGCATTTGGATTCTCACGCTTTAGCACTCCTAAATGCCAGGGCAGGTAAATACCTCACATGTGACCCCATTGTGGAAAGAAGACACCCCAAGGTATTCCGTGAGGGGCATGGCGAGTTCACAGAAAAAAATTTTGCACAAGTTAGCGGAAATTTTTTTTTTTTTTTTTTACAGTCTCATATTCCACTAACTTGTGACAAAAATAAAATTTTGCATGAACTCACCATACCCCTCACGGAATACCTTGGGGTGTCTTCTTTCTAAAATGGGGTCACATGTGGGGTTTTTGTACTGCCCTGGCATTTGAGGGTCTCCGCAATCATTACACGTATGGCCAGCATTAGGAGTTTCTGCGATTCTCCTTATATTGAGCATACGGGTAATGAGATTTTTTTTTCCGTTCAGCCTCTGCGCTGAAAAAAAAAAAAAATGAACGGCACAGATTTCTTCATTCGCATCGATCAATGTGGATGAATAAATCTCTGCCAAAATCAGTGACTGCGGTGCGGTGGGCTGGGCGCTAGCTACCTAACAAGTAGCTAACTAACTGGTGGTGATAGGGGACCCTTATGCCCCATTCACACGTCCGCAATTCTGTTTGCGGAACGGAATTGCGGACCCATTCATTTCTATGGGGACAGACTTTGTCCCGCTCGGATCCGGAATTACGGATCCGCGCTCCGGGTCTGCACTTCCGTTCCGCAAAAATATAGAACATGTCCTATTCTTGTCCGCAACTGCGGACAAGAAAAAGCATTTTCTATATAGTTCTGGCAATGTGCGGATCTGCAAAATGCGGAAAGCACATTGCCGGTGTCCGTGTTTTGAGGATCTGCGGATCCGTGAATCCACGGATCTGTGAATCCACGGATCCGCAAAACACATATGGACGTCTGAATGGAGCCTTACAAGGGGTGTGATCAATGACAGGGGGTGATCAGGGGGTCTAGATGGGGTGATCAAGGGTTAATAGGTGAGGGGGGGGTGGGGGGGTTAGTGTAGTGTTTGGTGCAACTTTACTGTGTTACCTGGTCCTCTGGTGGTCGATTCCAGAAAATGGGACCACCAGAGGACCAGGTAGCAGCTATATCAGACGCTGTTCATAAAACAGCGTCTGATATAGCTGTTTGATGCGATTTATATCGCATCTACAGCCTGCCAGCGATTGATCATCGCTGGCAGGCTGCAGTACAACTCTTCAGACGCCAGACGCCCTCTCGCGAGATGACGCCCCGGCGCGTCCGATCAGAAGAACAGGACCGCCCGCAGGACGCAATCCTGCGTACGGCGGTCCTGAAGCGGTTAATAGTGCGATACGAATAGCACTGCGTGCTAGAACAGCACGCACACGATTATTCAAATTTTGTATTATCGCGATACAAAACCAAACAGTAAAGTTAAAATCGAATGCAATTAGAACGTGTAGTGTGATGCGATTTATTTGAGTTCTAAGAATCGAATTGTGATTTCTGCTTCAGCTGGATTCCGTGCTAATGGAGCGTCTACATCACCATGGGAAAAATGCTAGAATGTACTGTCGGATTTGAGAAGTTGAAATCGCAATGCGATTAAGCAAATATATAAGAATCGCATTGCGATTTCAACGTAATTCAAACATCCTACAGTACATTCTACTGGAGGAGGCGTTCCCATGGTGATCGGTAGCTCAAAGTTGTAATCGCAATGCGATTTCAGCTTTAAGCCTGTACTATTCTGCTATATAGTACTTTCAAAATGCGCCGAGAGAACATGCCGAACTCCGAACTCGAACCCGAACGTTTTTGAAAATGTCCGGGTTCGGGTCCGTGTCACGGACACCCCAAAATTCGGTACGAACCCGAACTATTCTCGAACTGTTCACTCAACACTACTCGGCAAGTATGTACCAGTCTCACACCTGACTCCACTACACTTACACCACATCAACCATGAACAGCCGTTTTGGTACATTTAAGGGTTAAATTTATTGCTATTTCATTTTTTTTTTATTCAATCATTCCTCTCTGTACCAAAAATGTATTTTTAAATTTCCTATTAGTGATGGGCGCGAATATTTGAATCACGTATTTAATTGCGAATATCGCCACTTTGAGAATTTGCGAATATTTAGAATATTGTGATATATATTTGTAATTTTCTAATATTCTAGATTTTTTTTATTCATCTGAACCCATGATCCCTGCCTGCTTCTTGCTTGTGGGCCAATGACTTTGTAGGAGCTTAGCAACATCCCTAGCAACCAATAGGAAGGTTTCCTAACCATTTACTATATAAGAACCTCCCCAGCAGCCATTGTATGAAATATTTTGCAGATCTGAGAGAGACAGCAGTGTTAAGCTGTGTTCTCTGCTTTCCTGTGTCATTACATTAGATAGTTAGTTAGTTAGCTTATATATAATACAGATAGTTAGTGGGAGATAGTCAGTGTAGTTTAGAGACTGATATAGTGTAGCTGATATCCATACAGCTATCCATACATACATGCTACGTACATAGTGCTATATGTATGTATGTATGTATGTATGTATGTATGCTACATACATACATACATACATAGTGCTGTGATGTCACAAGTTCACAACAATACTTAGTGCACCAATCACTAATATGTAGTTAGACCTGTTAAAAATGTGAAGTTGCACGTATTGTGCCAAAATATTTGCATCATTAATGCTGATTTCGCAATCGCAAATATATTGGAGCACTCTATCTGCATATAAAGCTATTGTAATGTTCTGCCGTGCCAACCATTTTCTCCAGTCTCAGGAAACTTCTAGCAGCTTAAAAAATGTAGCTATAGTGACCCACTCCAGTATTGCACGCACATTACGCGCATATTACATTGTCAATTTTTACAATCAAGACCATATCCGCAAATTCTCAAATATATATTGAATATTCTACCAAGTATTTACAAAATATCGTGAATTTGAATATTGCCCCTGCCGCTCATCACTATTGCCTATGAGTATACTGCACTTCCTGTATGCAATAGGATTATACTTCTCAAAACTGCTGCCTGCAATATTTGCATTATTATAAATTCTATGTGTATGAACTGACCACTTCATGTTAAAAAAGAACAAGATATTGTTTTGTAAATTTGGCGAAATTTACATATTTCTGAAAACATTTCTGAACAAAATTATTACCTTTCAAGGTCCAATATTTAGAATAAAATATCTGTATTTGGCTTACTGGATGGCAATAAATTAACTAATTAAAGTATGTTATAACATTTAGTATGATTTACACTCACATCTAATGACTCACTATCCATTTATATTTTTGGCAGCATGGACAAATTAGCTGTGTTTTCCTGGCACAATTAGCTATAAGTCCTTAGTTTTATTTTACTTAGTACTGAAGGACAAATCAGTGATAAGTGATGCAAACATTTGGATAGTCAGCTAAGATTTTTGTCTTGAAGCAATTTATCATGTAAATTGGGTCGTCTTTGTTTTATGGAAATTCGAAAACAGCTTTCTATATGATTGAATGTTTTGTCAGCCTATTCAATATGCGACACATTTATTTTTATCTTTTGATATACAAGGTGTAGAAATCTATTTTTGTCTTCTGCACGGATACAGTATATAATCTACATTTTAAGTTACTGTGGCTTTTTAAGTTAAAGCTTTTAGTTTAGTTAATAATATATCAAATTCCTATTAACAGAAGAAATATTCATTGTTATACTGTTCACTAGAACATTTTCATTATATTTAGTTTGTGTTCAAGTAAATAACAAACGAGCAAACATTTTGTAACAGTGTACCACAGTGTCACTAAACAGATTCGACTTAGCACTTTTTCTACAGGCATTGTCTAAGTGGCTCCCTTGGTTATCACCTCTGTACAAGGATCTGGACTCCACTGCAAGGGAACCACCAGATTGGCCACTCTTGAAGTAGTCTCTATGCAGTGATAGCTGACTGAGACATATTAGGAGACATTGTTTGATCAATCTGATAAACAGGAAAAAGTTCAGACCAGGTGGCACAGGCATAATTCCAAAGTCAGGCAGCAGTCATAACAGGCAACAAAACATCAATCCGGAAAACAGGTGGAGGTTGGCATGGAAGGTCAAGACAACAGGGCATATTATCAGGACTAGACAAAAACCTACTGCTTAGGTACCATTCCATAGTGAAAGGTACCTTAAAAACCTAGGAAAGGCTGTCATTGGCCAGGGACCAAATAGGCCACATGCAGGCCCTTCAAGACCCAGTTTGAGCATTCATCTCATGAGAGTAAAGAATAGCAGGCAGTGAGCTTGGAAGAGACCTATATCATGGAAAAAGCAGAATTATGCACACATCGGTGTCGTACCTGCCAGATGGGAGCAAAGGGGTGCAGACAGTACATTGCCACCTACAACTAAGTTCTGTGGGAGGGATTATTTTATAAGTGGTGGTACCTCTAGGCATGGATTGCCTGCATTACATATATAGCACAATTTTTTATAGTTGCTTATATTCATAATGTTGTACATATAATTATCAAATATAGAAAATCTGTTGCCCTTCCGATTGGCACACACTATTAGTTAATGGGAAACTGTCATTTCTGCTATACTACCCTCATTGAGGACAGCATAGTATAGTGACAGAGCCACTGAATGGGTTAATAAATAGTGTGATCTCCAGACTGCATACCAAATTTGATCCACTGATATCAGGATTTATTCAGTCCAACATGCTTCTTTAATAAATTGGTTCTGGGGGGGCGTGGCTTGACATCATGCAGTAAAGAAGCAAACAGAAAGAGCTCCGGCCAAACTCCTGCCCCAGCTACAAATTACAGCATCCAACAGAAGCAGGACAGCGGCAAAACCAGCCCAAAAGAAAGGGGAGAAGACAAAGGAATGCCCTGGAACATACATCACACGTACCCGGCATAAGAAGCCCCAGCAAAGAGTCTACGGGAGGCCGGAGGCCCGTGTGTGGAGGCAGCAGCCGCGGCGGGAGACACAGGAGGGAAGTCCCAGAAGAGTGCCGACTGCGCAGAAGAACAAAGAGAGGGACCGAGAGCAGAACTAGCGAACAGAGACCAGAGGCACAAGTTCCTGCTACAGACAAGGGAGAGGAGCGCTCAGTACACCCACAAGAGGTACCGGGAGGAGGGGTGAAAGAAGGGAGAAAAGTCCAGCCGTCGCCATCTTGGAGAGGAGTGCCGCCCGCGCAGGAGAGCAAAGAGAAGGACCATGAGCTGAATTAACAGGCCGAGACCGGAGGCACAAAGTTCCTGCTACCGACAAGGGAGAGGAGTGTTCAGGACACCCACAGAGGTACCGGGAGGAGGGGTGAAAGCGCCATCTTGGAGAGAAATCAGGCTAAAGATCAGCCTACATATAGATATACATTAGTTCTACTAATCTGCTGCAAGATTAATTGGTGGAAGCACCAACAAATTGAATAAAACACAACTCTGCAGTGCAAGATCAATAGCTAAAACAAAGGGGAAAAAAAAAAAAAAAAAAGGGGTATATACTGTATCAAAACCCTTCATACCCCTCACATCCCAATAGAGACAATAAAAGGAAAGATAAATCCAAGAACAGAATAGAAATCCTAAGAAAAGCTTTCAGAGTATATTATGCAACATAACAAAAACTGCCACCCGTATCAGACCAGAGGCATAAGCAATTTGGAAAACCAACATACTCCCTCAAAGTCACCAACGCATACTCCAGCTTATAATTGCGACGATTGCACAACATTCGATAAAATGCACAGTGCACAAAAAAATAGAACGGCTGGACCGAAAGGGATGAAACTCATTCAGACAATTCGTCGGAGACTTCTAGCCCACTAAAACAAAAGGCAAAGACAGACATTCAAAACGACACATCCCACAAAAAAGCCCCCCTCACCGAGGTAGAAGAGGACATACCAGAACCGAAGTCTGACAATGAATTAAACTCCATCATGGCGACAGACAAAACCGCCTCTGAAGCTTTTATCAAAGAAACAATGCTCCTTCTCCACAAATCATTTACCAAAGAAATTAATAACGCCCTCTCCGCAACAAACACCAGAATAGGGAAGATAGAGTCAAAGGTCTCCCATGTTGAATCTAAAATGGAGCAAATCTGCAAGTCCCACAATGACATAGCCGACGCTACTAATGCAAATACAGATGATATTGAAAGACTTCAACTAAAACTAGCTGACTTAGAAGATCGCAACAGAAGAAATAACTTGAAGTTCAGAGGCATCCCAGAAAGTGTATCACCTCCAGAACTTATACCATATTTACAGAAACTAATCTCCACAATCCTGATAGATTGTTCCCCACACGACCTGGAAATAGATAGAGCACACCGTCTGCCCAGACCTAAAGGAATGGACTCCACTATTCCGCGAGACACAATAGCAAGAATTCACTACTTCAGGATCAAAGACCAATTTGTCCAGGAATTCAGAAAATTTAAAAATTTACCGGAGGAATATAAGAATATTCAAGTATACACCGACCTTTCACAATTTAAGCTACAAGGCAGGAAGAAATTCCAATCCATCACTAGTACACTTCGCTACCACAACATTCCCTATAGATGGGGATTCCCTGTCAAATTAATAATACCGGATGGAGGAACCACGAAAGTAATCTCCACTATCGATCAAGGTCAAGATCTTTTACGCAGATGGGACATAACGGTGGAGGAAATGGACACACCTAGCAGAGGAGCACCTAAAAGAGGAAGGATGAACAGAGACAATCCCCGTTGATCAAAACTTCTCAAGTTAAATATCACTTGGACGTTAAAGTTCTATATGGGCAGGAAGGCCATAGAGCGTAATATTACGTCAAGCCTAATTGTTGTTTCTTTTCTTCTGATACTGTTTTTACAATTTTCCCCAAATTGTGTAGCAATAGCTACCCTTACTCTTTCTTTACTATTTTATGTAATATTTGACTGTGAAATACTAACTCAAGTGTATAGATAATCTAGGGTATAACCCTACAGATATAAGTGCCGCTGAATAACTTATCTCTTGTACCTATTTTCATTTTACTTTCTTTTCTCCTTTCCATCTCTTCAATTGTAGATAATTTGCTTAAAGTCTCGAGGGTAATTGACCAGTCCCTGATTTTGACTACTAATCGACTGAATAACTGTCTCTCCTATCCCAGCAGCTAAAAATAACTATCGACCAGAATCAAACAGATTGCTGGCGCAAGAAAACTTCAAAGAACCCGACAAACTCAATTATTAGAAGAAACCGCAAGTAGGAAGAGCGAACTATCTACAACAGGGTAAGACGTAACAACACATACACATAGGGCATTTGCTCTCTCGACCGTCTATTAGGCGAGGCGAGAGCAAAATGTCTCTACAATTCTTAAGTTACAATGTGAGAGGACTTAACAGTCCACACAAGCGCTCCTTCATCATACACGACATACGAAAACATAAACCGGATATAATTTTTCTCCAAGAGACACACTTTAAAGGTAATACCCATCCTCAACTTAAAATACCAGGCTACTCAAAAACATATTACGCAAACACAACCGCTAAGAAAGCAGGCGTGGCTGTACTAATTAACGATTCTGTAACGTTCCAAATGCTAGAACGATATGATAGTCCTGTAGGCAGATACATAATTATCATATGTACGCTAAACAATATTGAATTCACTCTAGTCAATGCATACGCCCCAAACAAAAACCAAATACACTATCTAAATAAATTAATGAGGAAAATCAACAAGGTACAAAAAGGCAGATTACTAATAGGTGGGGACTTAAATGCGATTAATGATCCCCTACTAGATACAACGGGGAAAAAAAATAAAAACAGAACCACCTTAGCCAAATGGCTAACAGAAAATAATCTATATGACGCATGGAGATGCATTAACGCATCTGAAAGGGATTACACACACTACTCTCAGTGTCATAATTCCTATGCGAGGATAGACATGTTCTTAGTTAGATCCAGAACTCTTTGTGAAATTGTCTCAAGCAAAATTAAGAACATTTTAATTTTACCCTCGAAATTAAATCTACGGCATACCACAGAAATACGCCAACGTGGAAAAATAACACATTTATCCTCTCAAATCCAGAAACACAAAAAACAATCAAACAGAATCTAGAAGAATTTTTCGAAATCAACAAGAACTCAACAGATAACCCCATAATACTGTGGAGAACACATAAAGCTTTCTGCAGAGGAATTATTATACAACAAACAGCCAGATTCAACAAAATGCACCAGAAAGAGATTAAAGATGTCCTAGACAAACTGAACTCACTTGAAAAATTACACAAAACAAATAATTCATACTTGACCCTACAGGCCCTTGCTTCTACAAGAACTAAATTACATGAACTTCTTATCAAAAACACATGAAAGCAATGGGGAAAATGGAAACGAAATATTACGGTGATTTTAACAAGCCATCCAAATTAATGGCCAAACATACGAAAGAAACAAGATATCAATACAGGATTAATCATCTAATCAACGATATGACTAAAGAAAAAATAACTAATCCAAATGAAATAGCTGAACACATCGCACAGTATTATAAAGCACTGTACAACCTGAAAGATGACAATACTTTGTCACATCCAAATCACACTCAACAGTCTCTATACATAGACAATTGCAAACTTCCCAAGATAACCAATGAAATCAGAAACTCTTTAAACAGCCCCTTCACAAATTTAGAAACAATGAATGCGATAAAATCACTAAAACTAAACAAAACCCCGGGACCCGACGGATTCTCTTCGGAGTATTATAAAAATTTTAGTGACATACTAACTCCCTTCCTTACGGAAACCTTCAATATGGCCAGAAATACAGGCGCTTTTCCGCCAGAAATGCTTTCCGCAAACATTATAATGCTTCCTAAACCGGGAAAAGAGCCTACTAGTCCAGGAAACCTGAGACCGATCTCACTTATAAATACAGATGTAAAACTATACGCAAAAATATTAGCATTTAGACTACATGAAGTGATCCCGTCATTGATACACAGGGATCAAGTCGGCTTCACAAAACATAGACAATCACATGACGGTTCCAGAAAAGTGATAGATTTGGCTTACTGGGCTAAAATAAGGAAAACGCCTTCTCTGCTCCTCTCCTTGGACGCAGAGAAGGTGTTTGATAGAATCCACTGGGATTTTGTTAAGATAGTCCTTGAACGCTATGGCTTTGCAGAGGGGTTCATCAAATCAATTTTTTCTCTATATTCCAACCCTACTGCTAGGGTACAATGCAATGGAACTCTATCCAAAGAATTCCACATAAGCAACGGGACAAGACAGGGGTGTCCCCTATCACCAATATTATTTATACTGGCCTTAGAACCCCTAGCATCAAGCATAAGAAACAATAACAAGATAGAAGGCATTAAAATAGCGGAGAAATCATATAAAATAAGTATGTTTGGTGACGATATGATACTAACACTCTCAAACCCAATTAAATCAATAGAAGAGGTCCAAAAAGAACTAGAACATTTTGGGCAAGTATCTTATCACAAGATAAACCAAAACAAATCACACATCCTAGGCATAAGGTTGGAGGGAGACACAATATCCTCAATACAGCAAAACTTTAAATATATCTGGAACCCAAAATCCATAACTTTTCTAGGCATAGAAATAGCTCCAGACAAACAAACCCTGATAAATGAAAACTTCCCCAAACTATATAATGAAATACAAAAAGAACTGAAATCATTATTGTCTAAAGAATGGAGCTGGTTTGGGAGACTAATCCTCTATAAGATGATTGTCTTACCAAAGATTCTCTACAAATTCAGGACAGTACCTATCTCTCTTCCGCGTCACCTCCTTAAGAAATTTCAAACACAGGCCTCTAACTTTATATGGAAAAACTCCAGACCAAGAATAGCTGCAAATGTTCTTAGCAGGAAAGTACAGAATGGAGGCATTGCTTTTCCAAATATAGCAGCATATCATAACGCCACTATTGTAAAACAATCCATAAATTGGCTTAACAGCACGGACAACCGCACTCTATGGACTCAAATAGAAACAGACTCTTTCGATACAGATAACTGGCCACAAGTTATAATAAATGCCAGCAAATTCAATGACCTGCCAAAATCTTGCATGCCAACTGTTAAAGCATCATTGGAAGCATGGAATATGCACATAAAAAAAGACAACGTCAACTCAAATTTAGTGCGTAACAACATAGAATTATTCTCCCTTAAGCATTTCACGACACTTAAAAAAATAACCACATGGAGGGGAAAGGGCATTGATAATATGAGACAAATAACAAAAGATAAAAAGATCTTGGACTTCTCAACACTAAAAAAGAAATATGCTCTAACTAACAAAGACAAAACTATTTATAATACCCTGAAAAAACTATGGGACAAACACCCTACCTCAGAAGCATTCATCCCTCAATATCTGTCGGATCACATCAACAACACATCCATACAAAAAACAGCAGTCAACTTCAAGATGATCTATGATATTGCAAATAATGACACGACGTTTCAGATATTATCATACCATCAAAAATGGGAAAGAGACCTAAACAAATCCATAAAATGGGACCAATGGAATAAAGCAATATCAGCGTTTGTGAAGACCACCA
Source organism: Bufotes viridis (assembly GCA_033119425.1). Classification (NCBI taxonomy): domain Eukaryota; kingdom Metazoa; phylum Chordata; class Amphibia; order Anura; family Bufonidae; genus Bufotes; species Bufotes viridis. The sequence goes on from CM065589.1 coordinate 458,973,887, forward strand.
ATTGTACGAACCATAAAGAACAGTACTTATCAATACTTAACAATACTATCAAGGTGGTACTACACCCCTGCTAAACTCAATAAATTCTACAGCAACTGCTCAAACATGTGTTGGAGAAACTGCAAACAACAGGGAACACTTCTACACATTTTCTGGATATGCCCAAAATTAAACAAATTAAGAAAAGATCTATATGAACTAACAAAACTAATAGCAGGAAGAGAAACAACGTGCACTCCAGATTTAGTTTTGCTCAATCTAGGAATAGAAAAACTGGAACCAACAATCCGAACGCCGATATCCCATATTTTCATAGCATATCGCATATTATTAGCAAAACAATGGAAATCAAATGCAATACCTACTATAAGAGATATCATAGAAGTCGTTTCAAAAAACTACATAAACGAATACTTATACGCAACAATGAGAAACAGAGGACAAACCATGCAAGAAAAATGGAAACATTGGCTTCTACATTATCCTAAACAATAGAATGCAATTCCGAAATCCGGGACTGGTCAAGCTCTAATTATTATTTTATTTGTTCTTTTTCCCTTTTTTTTTTCTTCCTTTTCAATCTCTTATTGTTTTCTTCTTCCTTCTTACTCCTTCTCATTCTCTTGGTGGAGGAGGAAGAGGGAAGGAAGTATAATTGTTATAACCCTCAGAGACCCTGAATTAATACCATGCAATTTGCATAATATGTGCTAAACTACTCTTAGATAGTACAACATACGTATCATTTTGTTGCAGCTATTACGTACAACATGTATATTTGTTTATATAACAATCTTACAAATTATGCAAAAATTATTTCCTATTACTGTACGATATTAATTGTTAAATATGTAACTTGGTTCTTGTTGAAAACCAATAAAAAATTATCCAAACTAATAAATTGGTTCTAACAACATGATGTGGATCTCAGTTCTAAATAATGTAAGCCAGTCTAAATACCTATTTAATTCATCTTCCAAGGGAAAATAAGGTGGTACTTAAGCCTTTGTTTCTCTCAGAAATAAAGTAAATGCAAATTACTTTGCTAATTACAGGAAGGCTCAGGAGAGAATGGTAGAAAGGAGATGACCTGAATTGTAAAGTTAGGGTTTGTACCAAACTTTAGGGTTTTTGGTACATTTTAATAAAAGTTCGGATTTGAGTTCGGTGTTTGGCAATTTAATGCCGCTTGTTGAAAGGCTGCAGGGCAGCCAATCAACAAGTGTTTAACTAGTGTGCCCTTAGAAGCCTTACTAATGGCATGGCTGTGATTGGCCAAGTGCAGCATGTGACCCAGCCTCTATATAAGCTACACTCTGCTCTTACTAGTATAGGGATAGGCTGCTGCTGCTGTGAGGGAGAGATTAGGAAACAATTCTGGTCTGGTGTACTTGGTGTTAAATATGCAAACTACAGCAATTATTTTTGTGCTCTGCTACATTTTTGTATAGTTCGGGTTCGTACCGAATTTTGGGGTGTTCGGGACCCGCACCCGAACATTTTCAAAAAAGTTTGGATTCGGGTCCATTGTTTGGCGATTTCTTCCCGCTTTCTGAAGGGCTTCACAGCAGCCAATCAGCTAGCGTTTTACTTCTTGCCTTAAGAAGCCATCACAGCCATGCCTACTAATGGCATTGCTGTGATTGGCCAAATGCAGCATGTGACCCAGCCTCTGTTTAAGCTGGAGTCATGTAGCGCCACACGTCACTCTGCTCTGATTAGTGTAGGGAAAGGACGCAGCTTCTGTTAGGGCGAGATTAGGCAGGGAAAAGTCAGCAAAAACACCTAATGAAGTGATCGATCTACAGCTGTGAATCATTCAACTTCTGCTAGTTAATTGCTTACTGGTTTTTAGGCTGCACAGAGCGTTTTTCTGTCACTTTGATCGGCGGCCATTTTGTGTCTTGTGGTGCACCAGCAAAAGCTGCCACCAAGTCCATCAATCCATCAATACTAGTTTTTTCTACATCAGGGGCTTGGCTGTGCTTATTATCGCCCCTGGAAACTCAGGATAGAAATTTCTATATTTTATTACGAGGTTAAATTTAATTGCCAAAATAGCAATCCCCTACATCTGGTGTTCCAGCTGTGGCTAGCCAAGTGTAATACTGACTGCTTTCTGGCAAAGGATAGATTTTTTCTGTGGTGAAATTCAATTGCCAAAATTGCAATCCCCTAAATCTGGTGTCCCAGCAGTGGCTGGCAAAGTTTAATCGTGTCCGGCAAAGGATAGATAATTTTCTTGGGTGAAATTAAATTGCCAACATAGCAATACCGTAAATCTACGGTTTCAGCTGTGGCAAGCCAAGTTTAATAGTGTCCGGCAAAGGATAGATAATTTTCTGGGGTGAAAATAAATTGCCAAAATAGCAATACTGTAAATCTGGTGTTCCAGCTGTGACTGGACAAGTTTCATAGTGTCAGTCATAGGATATATTATTTTCTGCGGTGAAATTCAGTAGCAAAAATAGAAATACAGTAAATCTGGTGTTCCAGCTGTTGCAGGCCTAGTTTAAATCTGTCCGTAAAAGGGTATATTTTTTTCTGGGGTGAAATTTAATTGCCAAAATAGCAATACCCTGAATGTAGTGTTCCAGCTGTGGCAGGACTAGTTTAAATCTGTCCGTAAAAGGATAGATTTTGTTCTGGGGTGAAATTCAATTGCCAAAATAGCAATACCCTGAATCTGGTGTTCTTGCTGTGACTGGACAATTTCCCTAGTGTCCTTCAAAGGATAAATTATTTTCTGGGGTGAAATACAGTTGCAAATATAGAAATACCGTAAATCTGGTGTTCCAGCTGTGACTGGACAAGTTTCATAGTGTCCGGCAAAGGATTTTTTTTTTTCTGGGGTGAAATTCAATTGCCAAAATAACAATACCGTAAATCTGGTGTCCCAGCAGTGGCTGGCCAAGTTTAATAGTGTCCGTCAAAGGATTTATTATTTTCTGCGGTGAAATTCAGTTGCCGAAATAGAAATACAGTAAATCTGGTGTTCCAGCTGCAACTGGACAAGTTTAATAGTATCCGTCAAAGGATAGATTTGGTTCTGGGGTGAAATTCAAATTCATCTCCAAGTATATTTCTTTCCGTAAAATGGTATGTTATAAAAAGTGTTACATTACAATTGCTAAAAGCATAATCCTGAAAATCTGCACGCTCTATTGTGCATCTCATAGTGTATTTCTGTCCGTAAAAGGGTATATTACACTCAAGGTGTATATACAAGTGTCACACGCTACCGTGCATTTCTAAATGTATTTCTGTCCGTTAAAGGGTATATTACACAAAGTGTTAAAATATAATTGCTGAAGGCATAATCCTACATATTTTTTCACACGCTACTGTGCATCGCCAAGTGTAGGGGCCTAAATACTAGGGCCTAAATACTAGGCCTACAATTGATATTCCCCTAAATCAGTGGTTACTGCTGTGCCTGGATTAGTGTAATACAGTACATAAATAAATAGGCAGATAGTGTTAGGTGCCTGTAAAAAAATGCCTGAATTTGAAATCAATACATTGGGCCAAATATTTTTTTCTTATTGTGGTGCTTGGTGAATGGTAACAATGAGGAAAACATCTAGTAAGGGACGCGGACGCGGTCGTGGTGGTGTTATTGGACCCTCTGGTGCTAGGAGAGGACGTGGCCATTCTGCCACAGCCACACATCCTAGTGAACCAATTACCTCAGGCTCCAGTACCCGCCAGAATTTACAGCAATATTTGGAGGGGCCCAATGCCGTTCTAAGGATAGTAAGGCCTGAGCAAGTACAGGTGCTAGTCAATTGGGTGGCCAACAGTGGATTCAGCACGTTCACAACATTATCTCCCACCCAGTCTTCTGCAGAAAGCGCATAGGTGGTGCCTGAAAACCAAGTCTGTCACATCACCCCCATGCATATCAGGCTGTCACATCACCCCAATGCACATCAGGGAAACTGTCTGAGCCTCAAGTTATGCAGTAGTCTCTTATGCTGTTTGAAGACTCTGCTGGCAGGGTTTCCCATGGGAATCCACCTAGCCCTTCCCCAGTGGTGGAAGACATAGAATGCACTGATGCACAACCACTTATATGTTTCTTGATGATGAGGACATGGGAATACCATCTCATCGGAGTCTGCACGTCTCTGATAATGATGAAACACAGGTGCCAACTGCTGCGTCTTTTTGCAGTGTGCAGACCAAACAGGAGGTCAGGGAGGAAGACTGTGTGGAAGACGATGCAGGGGACGATGAGTTCCTAGACCCCACATGGAATGAAGGTCATGCCAATGACTTTCATAGTTCAGAGGAAGAGGCAGTGGTGAGACTGAGCCAACAGCATAGCAAAAAAGGGAGCAGGGGGCAAAAGCAGAACAGCTGCCGCCAAGAGAGTTCGCCTGCTACTGGCCACCGCCACCAGGGACCGAGCACCCCAAAGGCAGCCTCAAGGAGTACCCTGGCATGGCACTTCTTTACACAATGTGCTGATGACAAGACCCGAGTGGTTTACACGCTGTGCCATCAGAGCCTGAAGCGAGGCATTAACGTTCTGAACCTTAGCACAACATACATGATCAGGCATTTACATGCAAAGCAGGAACTGCAGTGGAGTAAACACCTTAAAAACAAGGAACTCACTCAGGCTCCCCCTGCTCCCTCTTCTGCTTCTGCCTCGGCCTCTTCCTCCACCTCGGGAGGAATGTTGGCACCTGCTGTCCACCAAACAGCAAATGTGCCACCGACACCACCACCTGCATCACCAAGCATCTCCACCATGTCACACAGCAGCGTTCAGCTCTCCATCTTACAAACCTTGGAGAGAAAGCGTAAATTTACACCTAGCCACCCTCAAGCCCTGGACCTGAATGCCAGCATTTCTAAACTCCTGGCCCTTGAAATGCTGTCATTAAGGCTGGTGTACACAGGCAGCTTCAAACAGCTGATGGCCATGGCTGTCCCACAGTATGTTGTTACCAGACGCCACTACTTCTCCAAGACAGCCGTGCCTTCCCTGCACAACCAAGTATCCGAAAAAAATCAAGTGTGCACTGCGCAACGCCATCTGTGGCAAGGTCCACCTAACCACAGATACGTGGACCAGTAGTCACGGCCAGGAACGCTATATCTCCCTAACTGCACACTGGGTAAATGTAGTGACAGCTGGTCCCCAGGCGGAGAGTTCTTTGGCGCTCGTCCTTCCGCCGCCAAGGATCGCAGGGCATCATTATTTGCCTCCTGTAGCCTCCTCCTCCTACTCAGCTTCCTCCTCTTCTGCTTCCACCTGCTCATCCAGTCAGCCACACACCTTCACCACCAACTTCAGCACAGCCCGGGGTAAATGTCAGCAGGCCGTTCTGAAACTCATATGTTTGGGGGACAGGCCCCACACCGCGCAGGAGTTGTGGCGGGGTATTGAACAACAGACCGACCAGTGGTTGCTGCCGGTGGGCCTCAAGCCCGGCCTGGTGGTGTGCGATAAGGAGCAAAATCTCGTTGCAGCTCTGGGACTAGCCGGTTTGATGCACATCCCTTGCCTGGCGCATGTGCTGAATTTGGTGGTGCAGAAGTTCATTCACAACTACCCCGACATGTCAGAGCTGCTGCATAAAGTGCGGGCCGTCTGTGTGCGCTTCCAGCATTCACATCCTGCCGCTTCTCGCCTGTCTGCGCTACAGCGTAGCTTTGGCCTTCCCACTCACCGCCTCATATGCAACGTGCCCACCAGGTGGAACTCCACCTTGCACATGCTGGAGAGACTGTGTGAGCAGCAGCAGGCCATAGTGTAGTTTCAGCTGCAGCACGCACGGGTCAGTTGCACAGCGGAACAGCACCACTTCACCACCAATGACTGGGCCTCCATGCGAGAGCTGTGTGCCTTGTTGCGCTGTTTTGAGTACTCCACCAACTTGGCAAGTGGCGATGACACCGTTATTAGCGTTACAATACCACTTTTATGTTTCCTTGATAAAACGCTTAGGGCGATGATGGAAGAGGAGGTGGCCAAGGAGGAGGAGGAGCAGGAGGATGAGGGGTCATTTTTAGCACTTTCAGGCCAGTCTGTTAGAAGTGCCTCAGAGGGAGGTTTTTTGCAACAGCAGAGGCCAGGTACAAATGTGTCCAGCCATGGCCCACTACTGGAGGACGAGGAGGATGAGGAGGAGGTGGAGGAGGATGATGACGAAGCAGGTTCACTGCGGGGTGGCACCCAACACAGCTCAGGCCCATCACTGGTGCATGGCTGGGGGGATACGGAGGACGATGACGATATGCCTCCCACGGAGGACAGCTTGTCCTTACCTTTGGGGAGCCTGGCACACATGAGCTACTACATGCTGCAGTGCTTGAACAATGAAAGCAGAGTTGCCCACATTTTAACATGTGCGGACTGCTAGGTTGCCACCCTGCTGGATCCCGAGTATAAAGACAATGTGCCCACCTTACTTCCTGCACTAGAGCGTGATAGGAAGATGCACAAGTACAAGCTCACGCTGGTAGACATGCTCCTGAGAGCATTCCCAAATGTCACAGGGGAACAAGTGGAAGCCCAAGCCGAAGGCAGAGGAGGAGCAAGAGGTCTCCAACGCAGATTTGTCACAGCCAGCTCCTCTGAGGGCAGGGTTAGCATGGCAGAAATGTGGAAAAGTTTTGTCACCACCTCACAGCTTACTGCACCACCACCTGTTACGGAACGTGTTAGCAGGAGGCAGCATTTCACTAACATGGTTGAACAGTACGTGTGCACACCCCTCCACATACTGACTGATGTTTCGGCCCCATTCAACTTCTGGGTCTCCAAATTGTCCACGTGGCCAGAGCTAGCCTTTTATGCCTTGTAGGTGCTGGCCTGCCCTGCGGCCAGCGTTTTGTCTAAACGTTTATTCAGCATGGCAGGGGGCGTCATTACTGACAAACACAGCCGCCTGTCCACAGCCAACGTGGACAAGCTGATGTTCATAAAAATGAACCAGGCATGGATCCCACAAGACCTGTCCATCCCTTCTGCAGAATAGACATTTATAACGGCCTCCCCCTCAACCATATATTCTTGTACTCCGGGGCACTTCTTTATTGAATCCTCTTTTTTTAATTTTACCATTATATTGCGGTGCAACCAAAAGTTAAATGAACCTCTCCTCCGTCTAGGTGCCAGGGGCCTAATTATCTGAAAGTGGCCTGTTCCAGTTGTGGGTGACATGAAGCCGGATTCTCTGCTATGGGTGACATGAAGCCTGATTCTCTGCTATTTGACCTCTCTCCTCCATCTGGGTGCCAGGGGCCTAATTATCAAAAAGTGTCCTTCTCCATTGGTGAGTGACATGACGCCTGATTCTCTGCTATGTGACCTCTGTCCTCTGTCTGGGTGCTGGGGCCTAAATAAATGAAAGTGGCCTTCTCCATTGCTGGGTGACATGACGCCTGATTCTCTGCTATGTGACCTCTGTCCTCTGACTGGCTGCCGTGGGCTAAATATCTGAAAGTGGCCTTCTCTATTGCTGGGTGACATAAAGCCTGATTCTCTGCTATGTGACCTCTGTCCTCTGTCTGGGTGCTGGGACCTAAATAAATTAAAGTGTCCTTCTCCATTGGTGGGTGACATGACACCTGATTCTCTGCTAAGCGACCTCTGTCCTCTGTCTGCGTGCTGGGGCCTAAATAAATGAAAGTGGCCTTCTCCATTGGTGGGTGACTTGAAGCATGATTCTCTGTTATGGGACCTCTCTCCAATTGATATTGCCTAATGTTTCTTTATTTTATTTTATTTAAATTCATTTCCCTATCCACATTTGCTTGCAGTGGCTTTACCTACATTTTGCTGCCTTTTGCAGCCCTCTAGCCCTTTCCTGGACTATTTTAGGCCTTTTTAGTGCCCAAAAGTTTGAGTCGACATTGACTTCAATGGGGTTCGGGTTTGGGATGAAGTTCGGGTCGAGTTCGGATCCTGAACACGAACATTTTCAGGAAGTTCGGCCGAACTTCTCGAACCCGAACATCCAGGTGTTCGCTCAACTCTTATTGTTAGTTGAAAAATTCCCATTTTTTGTGCTGGAAAGTATTTTTTGGGCTGTGCTGCATTTCTGACAGTCCAATAAAACCAATAGTTCATTTACGATTTTTGGTTTAAAAAAGCACACTTTTTGTGCTAGATAGTACATTTGCAGACTGTGCTGCATTTCTGACAGTATAATAAAACCGTTAAATACTGCATTTATATTTTTGGTAGAAAATGCCCACTTTTTGTGCTAGAAAGTACATTTGCAGCCTGCGCTGCATTTCTGACAATGAAAAAAATACACTTAATTCATCTGTTTAATTGTGTGTGAAAAAAAAAACCTTCTTTGGGTCATAAAGTACCTTTACGGCCTGCACTGCATAGCAGACATGACAATAATTTTCAAAAATTAGTCTGTTCCATTGTTGGGTGTCATTTACCCATTTTTTGCTGTTTTATACCCCTGCTCTATATAGCCGACAGTGAAAAAATTTTCAAAGATTTGTGTGTTCCATTATTGGGTGACATTAACCCATTTTCTGCTGTTTTATACCCCTGCTCTACATAGTAGACAGGGTAATAACTTTTAGAAATTTGTCTGTTCCAGTGTTGGGTGACATTAACCCATTTTTTTCTGTTTTATACCCCTGCTCTACATAGCAGACAGGGTAATAATTTTCAAAAATAAGTCTGTTCCATTATTGGGTGACATAAAAACATTTTTGGCTGTTTTATACCCCTACTCTACATAGCAGACAGGGCAATCATTTTCAAAAATTTGTCTGTTATATTGTTGGGTGACATTAACCCAGGTTTGCCATATACAAGCCCCTGCTCTGCATAGATGACAGGGAAATACATTTCTACAATTAGTCTATTAAATTGGTGGTTGACATTGAAACATTTTTGCAGTATACAAACGCCTGCTCTGCATAGGTGACAGGGACCTATATTTCTAAAAAATCTTTTGTTCCATTGGTGGGTGACATTAACCCATTTTTGCCATATACAAACCGCTGCTCTGCATAGATGAAAGGCACCTATATTTCTAAAAATCCACTGTTATATTCTTGCGTGACATTTGACCATTTGTGCCGTATAAAAAACCCCTGCTCTGCATAGGTGACAGGGAACTATATTTCTAAAAATCCTCTGTTCCATTGATGGGTGACATTAACACATATTTGCCATATAAAGAACACTGCTCTGCATAGATGAAAGGCACCTATATTTCTAAAAATCCACTGTTATATTCTTGCGTGACATTTGACCATTTGTGCCGTATAAAAAACCACTGCTCTGCATAGGTGACAGGGAACTATATTTCTAAAAATCCTCTGTTCCATTGATGGGTGACATTAACACATGTTAGCCATATAAAGAGCACTGCTTTCCATAGGTGACAGGGACATATATTTCTAAAAATCCTCTGTTCCATTGGTGGGTGACATTAACACATTTTTGCCATATACAAACCCCTGTTCTGCATAGGTCACAGGGACCTATATTTATAAAAATCCTCTGTTACATTCTTGGGTGACATTTTACCATTTTTGCCGTATACAAATCCCTGCTCTGCATAGGTGACAGGGACCCATATTTCTAATAATCGTCTGTTCCATAGGTGGGTTACGTTAACCCATTTTTGCAGTATACAAACCACTGCTCTGAATAGGTGACAGGGACCTATATTTCTAAAAATCCTCTGTTCCATTGGTGGGTGCCATTTTACCATTTTTGCCATATACAAACCCCTGCTCTGCATAGGTGACACCGATCAATATTTCTAACAATCCTCTTTTCCATTGGTGGGTGACATTAACCCATTTTTGCCATTTTTAAACCCCTGCTCAGCATAGGTGACAGGGACCCATATTTCTAAAAATTGTCTGTTACATTCTTGGGTGACAGTTTACTATTTCTGCCCTATACAAACCCCTGCTCTGCATAGGTGACAGGGACCAATGTTTCAAAAAAATCCTCTGTTACATTATTGGGTGACATTTTACCATTTTTGCCGTATACAAACCACTGCTTTGCATAGGTGACAGGGAGCTATATTTCTAAAAATCCTCTGTTCCATCGGTGGGTTACATTAACCCATTTTTGCGATATACAAACCCCTGCTCTGCATAGTTGAAAGGGAACTATGTTTGTAAAAATTGTCTATTCCATTGGGCCTGCACTGCAAAGCAGACAGGGTAATAATTTTCAAAAATTCGTCTGTTCCATTGTTGGGTGACATTAACCCATTTTTTGCTGTTTTATACCCCTACTCTACATTGCAGAATGTGAAAACATTTTTAGAAATTTGCCTGTTCCATTGTTGGGTGACATTAACCAATTTTTTGCTGTTTGGTATCCCTTCTCTACATAGCAGATAGGGTAATAATTTCCAAAAATATGTCTGTTCCTTTATTGGGTGACATTCAATCATTTTTGGCTGTTTTATACCCCTGTTCTACATAGCAGGGCAATAACTTTCAAAAATTAGTCTGTTAAATTGTTAGGTGACATTAATCCAGTTTTGCCGTATACAAACCCCTGCTCTGCATAGGTGACAGGGAAATACATTTCTACAATTGGTCTATTAAATTGGTGGTTGACATTGAAGCATTTTTGCAGTATAAAAACGCCTGCTCTGCATAGGTGACAGGGCCTAAATTTCTAAATATCGTCTGTTCCATTGGTGGATGACATTAACCCACTTTTTCCATATACAAATCCCTTCTCTGAATAGGTGACAGGGACTTACATTTCTAAAAATCCTCTGTTCCATTGATGGGTGACATTTGAATATTTTTGCCATATACAAACCCCTGCTCTGCATAGGTGACACGGACCAATATTTCTAAAAATCCTCTTTTCCATTGATGGGTGACATTAACCCATTTTTGCCATTTTGAAACCCCTGCTCTGCATAGGTGACAGGGACCTATATTTATAAAAATCCTCTGTTACATTCTTGGGTGACATTAACCCATTTTTGCGGTGTACAAACCCCTGCTCTGCATAGTTGAAAGGGACCTATATTTTTAAACATCGTCTGTTCCATTGGGCCGCACTGCAAAGCAGACAGGGAAATAATTTTCAAAAATTCGTCTGTTCCATTGTTGGGTGACATTAACGCATTTTTTGCTGTTTTATACCCCTGCTCTACATAGCAGACAGGGTAATAATTTTCAAAAATATGTCTGTTCCATTGTTGGGTGACATTAACGCATTTTTTGCTGTTTTATACCCCTGCTCTACATAGCAGACAGGGCAATAATTTTCAAAAATTTGTCTGTTAAATTGTTAGGTGACATTAACCCAGTTTTGCCGTATACAAACCCCGGCTCTGCATAGATAAAAGGGAAACACATTTCTACAATTGGTCTATTAGATTGGTGGTTAACATTGAAACATTTTTTCAGTATACAAACGCCTGCTCTGCATAGGTGACAGGGACCTAAATTTCAAAATATTGTCTGTTCCATTGGTAGACGACATTAACCCATTTTTGCCCTATACAAACCCCTGCTTTCCATAGGTGACAGGGACCTATATTTCAAAAAATCCTCTGTTCCATTGGTGGGTGACATTAACCCATTTTTACCATATGCAAACCCCTGCTCAGCATAGGTGACAGGGACCCATATTTCTAAAAATCGTCTGTTACATTCTTGGGTGACATTTTACCATTTTTGCCCTATACAAACCCCTGCTCTGCATAGGTGACAGGGACCAATGTTTCAAAAAAATCCTCTGTTACATTATTGGGTGACATTTTACCATTTTTGCCGTATACAAACCACTGCTTTGCATAGGTGACAGGGAGCTATATTTCAAAAAATCCTCTGTTCCATCGGTGGGTTACATTAACCCATTTTTGCGATATACAAACCCCTGCTCTGCATAGTTGAAAGGGACCTATGTTTGTAAAAATTGTCTATTCCATTGGGCCTGCACTGCAAAGCAGACAGGGTAATAATTTTCAAAAATTCGTCTGTTCCATTGTTGGGTGACATTAACCCATTTTTTGCTGTTTTATACCCCTACTCTACATTGCAGAATGTGAAAACATTTTTAGAAATTTGCCTGTTCCATTGTTGGGTGACATTAACCAATTTTTTGCTGTTTGGTATCCCTTCTCTACATAGCAGATAGGGTAATAATTTCCAAAAATATGTCTGTTCCTTTATTGGGTGACATTCAATCATTTTTGGCTGTTTTATACCCCTGTTCTACATAGCAGGGCAATAATTTTAAAAAATTAGTCTGTTAAATTGTTAGGTGACATTAATCCAGTTTTGCCGTATACAAACCCCTGCTCTGCATAGGTGACAGGGAAATACATTTCTACAATTGGTCTATTAAATTGGTGGTTGACATTGAAACATTTTTGCAGTATAAAAACGCCTGCTCTGCATAGGTGACAGGGCCTAAATTTCTAAATATCGTCTGTTCCATTGGTGGATGACATTAACCCACTTTTTCCATATACAAATCCCTTCTCTGAATAGGTGACAGGGACTTATATTTCTAAAAATCCTCTGTTCCATTGGTGGGTGACATTTGAATATTTTTGCCATATACAAACCCCTGCCCTGCATAGGTGACACGGACCAATATTTCTAAAAATCCTCTTTTCCATTGATGGGTGAAGTTAACCCATTGTTGCCATTTACAAACCCCTGCTCTGCATAGGTGGCCGGGACCTATGTTTCTAAAAATCCTCTGTTACATTCTTGGGTGACATTTTACAATTTTTTCTGTATACAAACCCCTGCTCTGCATAGGTGACAGGGACCTATATTTCTAATAATCCTCTGTTCCATTGGTGGGTGACATTAACTTATTTTTGCGGCATACAAACCCCTGCTCTTCATAGGGGAAAGGGACCTAAATTTCTAAAAATCGTATGTCACATTCTTGAATGACATTTTACCATTTTTGCTGTATACAACCCCCTGTTCTGCATAGGTGACAGGGACCTATATTTCTAAAAATCCCTTCACAACTCTTAAACCGAAAAGTAAGAAAATGCCCCCACCACTGGATTACCACTGTATCGATATTTTTCTTCAAATGGTATTAGCTGATTTGGAACTAATAGCGGACACCAGACCAAAAAACTACAATATGTCTCACCAAGAAATACAAGCTTTACGTACACTTGAAAGTGATCAAACAATTGTGATAAAGCCCTCTGATAAAGGGAGAAATCTGGTTATTCTGGACCATACTCAATACAAACGGATGTGCTTGAATATACTTGATGACAGGGATGGATATAGAATACTACCCAGTAACCCAATCGATGAATACACGATAGAACTTAAAAAAATTCTGGAATCCGGTTTGATGAATAAGATCATAAGTGTATCTGAATATGATTTTCTTTTACCTAAGTAAATTGTAATGAGGTGGGCCTTCGTTTTACCTATGAAATTAATCATTCCATCATCACCTTTTTGGACGTATTGGTCACAAAGGTAGATGATAGATTAACTACCAGTGTATTCAGAAAGTCAACCGCAACGAAGTCTCTCCTTCACTGGGAGAGTCATCACCCGATCCCCCTGAAGCGGGGAATACCCAGGGGCTAGTATTATTTGGAGGAATTGCTCTAACAAGGATTCCTTCTACAAGGAGGCTCATAATTTACAAACTAGGTTCAAAGATAGGGGTTACCCACAAGTGTGCCTGAAGAAGGCATTTGTGGATGCGCAACTAGGGACAGAGCTCAATTACTTGTCCCTAAATCTAGGACGGATTCAGAACCAATCAAACGGATTATAGGGACCTTTGACTCCAGTAATGAACAAGTAAGGGCTATTTTGATTAGATACTGGCCTATATTAAAAATGGACACAGACCTAATAGATGTCATTGGAGCACACCCGGGGATAACTTATAGACGAGGTCGTAGTCTCAGAGATTGTCTTGTCCATAGCCACAATATGCCACCAGATAGAGCTGGCACTTGGCTGGACCGTAAGCCACTTGGGGTATACAAATGTGGATCCTGTAAGGCATGTGACTTTGTCACCCCGACTAAGGTGGTTACTTGTTCTGTGACGAAACAACAATATAAAGTAAAGGACTTCTTTTTTTGTCGCAGTAAAGGGGTGATATATCTTTGTCAGTGCCCCTGTCCCCGTGACTATATTGGCAAAACTAAACGGGAAGTGAGAAGAAGAATCTTGGAACACGTAAATGATGTGACCAATAAAAGAACCACACCAGTGGCGACACATATGAATGAATTTCATGGGGGAAATCCACGTTTACTACAATTTTCCATTCTTGAAGGGGTCCCTATGTCGGTGAGAGGTGGTGACTGGGACCGTAAGATCTTGCAAAAAGAATGTATGTGGATACAAAGATTTAAGTCCCAGTCACCACTGGGATTAAACGAGAGATTAGAATTCTTGTGTTTTCTCTGAATCGTCCTATATGTTCTTCCTTGCAATGCCTATTCAGGGATCTCTTGTATCTTTATGCTTGCCAGTCTGTATATTTTTCTGGAATTGTCCCTAACTGGCCTGAGGTGCATGAAGCGCCCAAAAGGAGACTAATTTTTCACAAGTGTATTTCTTGTTGTTTTATTTTATTTTGGTTCAACTCTTTGTTTATTTCAAGACTAGTTCAGGGCTTCTAATTATTACAGATCTTAAATTTGATTTGGTCCCCTCTGATTGCCATTCCAGACAGATGGACTAAGCTCCTAATATCAATGCTGGTCTTGTAACCTCTAATTTACTATGAAATCCTAAGTGAATATTAGAGATATAAGCCCAGATGGAACTACCTGCTTAGTATTAGCAATAAAATATTTTGATTACCCGATTGGAGCGTTTTGCATGGTGACAAGTAGTCGACAGCATCACGTGACCGCAATTTGCGTTCCATTCACAGGGAGCTTGCGATCCATTGACAGAAAGTCAATGTAATCACATGACTGTAACATGAGCTCCACCGGATGTGACTGCGTTACATTCACAGGAAGTGAAACTGGCGTGTAGTGGCGCAGACGTCCTTCCATCTACAGGAAGTGACATTGGTGTGTATTCCACCTGCCGGATGTGAAGTGGAAATAATAGCGGCGTGCGTCTCATCCACAGGAAACATGACCATAATCAGCAGGATTGCTCCCTGGATAAAATCACACTGTGGCCACATGACATCTGTCATTGGGGGAAACTGATTGGATCCCTCCTAGTGTGGGCATTACAGAAATTGGCAATCAGGATAGGAGACCTTAAAAGGAGGGGTTGGACTAATCTGTTTTGTGCCAGAGGAGGGAACGTGAGCGGAAGGACTCATATGTGAGTAACTATATTACACGTGGAATTAGGCAAGTGATCAAGGGATGTATGGCCATGTAATCGTATGCGCTTTCTTAGGTTATCATTCCTGCCTGACTACTGCGGAGTTATAATGGGGATATCCATATATGTTGCCTGATAATGTGACCATAGTAAGTTGATATATCTCTGTCTGGGTCTGTCATCACATATATAACCCTAAAGTGGTTATTTGAATATAGGCTTGTGTTTTTCAGGCTATGATTGAGTAAATATGGACTGAAACCCTGACTGAAACCCTGATCCTATCCGCATCATTAGCGCTGATTTGCGTAATACCTCCTCTTGACACATCTGACATATCAGGTTTTATTTAAACCATTCATCATACTGACTAACTATATCTAATGCCTCCTGATGAACCTCACTAACGTGGGGAGAAACGCGTTGAGGATTATGAGGATTGTAATAGATCTTTTAGTGTCAAAATCTATGTGAATAAACGCACCCTTAGTGAATATGCCTTAGCAGGTTGTTTTACAAGAAACGACCACTGGATCATTAATATCACGCTATCTGGTCATGTGACTGATACACATGGTGGCCAGTAATTCATTGTGTGTTCGGTAGATTTTTTTTTTTATTGAGCACTGAGTGTCTATGTATATGTAATACTATTCAAAACCCCTGTCAGGGAGAGATATCAGGGGCAGTATACTTTAGGCACGAGGACAGAGAGTCCCCACCATCAGGGGCCGTCTCTGGGCATAGGTTTATAAAAGGGTTTGCGCTAGGGAAAGGATATCACATTTTTTTTTTCTTTTTTTGTTTCAGTTGTCATACAAGTGTGACGTATCATAGACACTAAGAGAGTGACATTTTTGTTTTCTTTACATAGACCATGATTTATTGTGAATAATAGACTTGGAGTATGAATTGTATCGTATGACTTCGGATATTTTCCTAGATTTATCAACTTCATTAATTTTTTGTGTAAGGGGGAAATAAGGGTTTTTATATATGACTAAGTAAAGGTTAAGTTTTAATAGGGGCATTTGCTTGCTGGATATTGTACTCATTGATAAGCCCTTAATACTAATATATATATATATATATATATATATATATATATCTGGATTTAATATATTTCTAAAAATCCTCTGTTGCATTCTTGGGTGACATTTTACTATTTTTGCCGTCTACAAACCCCTGCTCTGCATAGATGACAGGGAAATACATTTCTACAATTGTTCTATTAAATTGGTGGTTGACATTGAACCATTTTTGCCGTATACAAACCCCTGTTCTGCATAGGTGACAGGGACCTATATTTCTAAAATTGTCTGTCACATTCTTGGGTGACATTTTACCATTTTTGCCATATACAAACCGCTGCTTTGCATAGGTGACAGGGACCTATATTTCTAAAAATCTTGTGTTCCATTGGTGGGTGACATTAACCCATTTTTGCCATATACAAACCCCTGCTCTGCATAGATGACATGCACCTATATTTCAAAAAATCCACTGTTACATTCTTGGGTGACATTTTACCATTTTTGCCATATATAAACTACTGCTCTGCAGGGGTGACAGAGACCTATATTTCTAAAAATCCTATGTTACATTCTTGGGTGATATTAACCCATTTTTGCGGTATACAAACCCCTGCTCTGCATAGTGAAAAGGGACCTATATTTGTATAAATCGTCTGTTCCATTGGGCACGCACTGCATAGCAGACAGGGTGATAATTTTCAAAAATTTGTCTGTTCCATTGTTGGGTGACATTAACCATTTTTTTGCTGTTTTTTACCCCTGCTCTACATAGCAGACAGGGTAAATAATTTTCAAAAATATGTCTGTTCCTTTATTGGGTGACATAAAATCATTTTTGGCTGTTTTATACCCCTGTTCTACATAGCAGGGCAATAATTTTCAAAAATTTGTCTGTTAAATTGTTAGGTGACATTAATCCAGTTTTGCCATATACAAACCCCTGCTCTGCATAGGTGACAGGGAAATACATTTCTACAATTGGTCTATTAGAATGGTGGTTGACATTGAAACATTTTTGCAGTATACAAACGCCTGCTCTGCATAGGTGACAGGGACCTAAATTTCTATATATTGTCTGTTCCATTGGTAGATGACATTAACCCATTTTTGCCATATACAAACCCCTGCTTTGCATAGGTGTCAGGGACCTATATTTCAAAAAATCCTCTGTTCCATTGGTGGGTGACATTAACCCATTTTTACCATATACAAACCCCGGCTCTGCATAGGTGACAGGGACCTATATTTCTAAAAATCCTATGTTCCATTGGTGGGGGACGTTAACCCATTGTTGCAATATACAAACCCCTCCTCTGCATAGGTGGCCGGGACCTATGTTTCTAAAAATCCTCTGTTACATTCTTGGGTGACATTTTACAATTTTTTGCGTATACAAACCCCTGCTCTGCATAGGTGACAAGGACATATATTTTTAAAAATCCTCTGTTCCATTGGTGGGTGACATTAACTTATTTTTGCGGTATACAAACCCCTGCTCTTCATAGGTGAAAGAGACCTAAATTTCAAAAAATTGTCTGTTACATTCTGAATAACATTTTACCATTTTTGCCGTATACAAACCCCTGTTCTGCATAGGTGACAGGGACCTATATTTCTAAAATTGTCTGTCACATTCTTGGGTGACATTTTACCATTTTTGCCATATATAAACCCCTGCTCTGCATAGATGACAGGAACTTATATTTCTAAAAATCTTGTGTTCCATTGGTGGGTGACATTAACACATTTTTGCCATATACAAATCCCTGCTCTGCATAGGTGACAGGGACCTATATTTCTAAAAATCCTCTGTTCCATCGGTTGGTTACATTAACCCATTTTTGCGGTATACAAACCCCTGGTCTGCATAGTTGAAAGGGACCTATATTTGTATAAATCGTCTGTTCCATTGGTCCTACACTGCAGAGCAGACAGGGTAATAATTTTCAAAAATTCGTCTGTTCCATTGTTGGGTGACATTAACCCAGTTTTGTCATATACAAACCCCTGCTCTGCATAGGTGACAGGGACCTATATTTCAAAAAATCCTCTGTTCCATTGGTGGATGACATTAACCCAGTTTTGTCATATACAAACCCCTGCTCTGCATAGATAACACGGACCAATGATTCTAAAAATCCTCTGTTACTTTCTTGGGTAACATTTTACCATTTTTGCCCTATACAAACCCCTGCTCTGCATAGGTGACAGGGACCTATATTTATAAAAATCCTCTGTTACATTGGTGGTTGACATTAACCCATTTTTACAGTATAAAAAAACCCTGCTCATCATAGGTGAAAGGGACCTATATTTCTAAAAATCGTATGTTACATTCTTGATTGACATTTTACCATTTTTGCGGTATACAAACCCCTGCTCTGCATAGGTGACAGGGACCTATTTTTCTAAAAATCCTCTGTTACATTCTTGGGTGACAGTTTACCACTTTTGTTGTATACAAACCCCTTCTCTGCATAGGTGACAGAGACCTAAATTTCTAAAAATCGTCTGCACTGGGCCTGCACTGCATTGCAGACATGGCAGTCATTTTCAAAAATTTGTCAGTTCCATTATTGGGTGATATTAACCCAGACAGCGGTGTGGGTGCAGTTTAGAGGCAAAACAAGGAGTCCAGATTGTGCAACAAACAGTGTTTTATTCACACTTGCACACAAAATGAAAAACAGTCTCTTGGTGACAGTTCACACACAACGGAAATAACGTAGCCAAACAAAAACAGTCCAACACAGGTTCAGTCACCTGGGAGGTGTAGGTGCAGGTTCGCACCACGCTGTCGGCCCAGCCGCAGGAGAATCCAGCTTCAGGTAGCCAGGAATAAAATACCTCCTTGCTGAGCTCTTTCCTCCTGGACAGAGAACTCCCAGCCCTGTTAGCAGCTCCAGGATAATCACACTCCTCAGACACAGCTGCTGGCTGCGTTTTATATCCAGCCCAAAACATGGACTGGACCGTGGGGAGCAGCCACCCACCCTACTCTTTAGCTGCTCCCAGTAAGAGCCGGCCCGGATCGGCTTTGCAGCCATGCTATTTAACAAAGTCAAACAGCACTAGCTGCTGCAGACAAAAACCCGGCTCTCACCTCACCGAGGTGACATTAACACATTTTTGCCATATACAAATCCCTGCTCTGCATAGGTGACAGGGACCTATATTTCTAAAAATCCTCTGTTCCATCGGTTGGTTACATTAACCCATTTTTGCGGTATACAAACCCCTGGTCTGCATAGTTGAAAGGGACCTATATTTGTATAAATCGTCTGTTCCATTGGTCCTACACTGCAGAGCAGACAGGGTAATAATTTTCAAAAATTCGTCTGTTCCATTGTTGGGTGACATTAACCCAGTTTTGTCATATACAAACCCCTGCTCTGCATAGGTGACAGGGACCTATATTTCAAAAAATCCTCTGTTCCATTGGTGGATGACATTAACCCAGTTTTGTCATATACAAACCCCTGCTCTGCATAGATAACACGGACCAATGATTCTAAAAATCCTCTGTTACTTTCTTGGGTAACATTTTACCATTTTTGCCCTATACAAACCCCTGCTCTGCATAGGTGACAGGGACCTATATTTATAAAAATCCTCTGTTACATTGGTGGTTGACATTAACCCATTTTTACAGTATAAAAAAACCCTGCTCATCATAGGTGAAAGGGACCTATATTTCTAAAAATCGTATGTTACATTCTTGATTGACATTTTACCATTTTTGCGGTATACAAACCCCTGCTCTGCATAGGTGACAGGGACCTATTTTTCTAAAAATCCTCTGTTACATTCTTGGGTGACAGTTTACCACTTTTGTTGTATACAAACCCCTTCTCTGCATAGGTGACAGAGACCTAAATTTCTAAAAATCGTCTGCACTGGGCCTGCACTGCATTGCAGACATGGCAGTCATTTTCAAAAATTTGTCAGTTCCATTATTGGGTGATATTAACTCAATTTTGCTGTTTTATACCCCTGATGTACATAGCTGACAGGGTAATAATTTAAAATCATTCGTCTGTTCCATTGTTAGGCGACATTAAACCATTTTTGGCTGTAATATACCTCTGTTCTATATAGCAGACAGGGCAAAAATTTTCTAAAATTTGTCTATTATATTGTTGGGTGACTTTAACTCAGTTTTGCCGTATACAAACCCCTGATCTGCATATGGGAATCGTGATGTGAACCCAATTTTCATTTGGAAAATCGGGAAGGAAATGATCGCGTACAGTACGCTGTCACATGATTGCGTAAGTACGCGATAGCAATACAATCGTGTGTGGTTTCGCATCCATTTGGAAGTCGGCCAGAGAAGTTTCTTCTTACCTGAAAAAATTGTACGAAAAGCCTTTACACCAGAAGAGATCGAAATCTTGGTAACTGTAAGTAATACTGCATTACCCATTATATTTCACGAAGGACAGAAGAATTTTGTATTATTTAAAAATATTAGTGTATACGATTATTATCAATAGCTATACAAATTTTTATTTTTTTCCCCCCAATATGAATAAAATTGACAGAATTAAAACAAAACTTAGAACAGTGTGAATTACGGACAATGAAGCAGTCCTAAAATACGGAGTAGGTCCTGTCTCCTTCAAAGTCACAGTATTCAAAGGTCAGGTATCAGGTCCGCGCTAATGGATCCACCATAAACACGTGCTCCAAACGCGCTGTTCTCTTTTTCAGGTCACTCGTAATTTCACTCCGAACACCAACTGGAACTCTCCATATCCAGAATCCCTTTCAAAAATGGGAAACAGATACCCCAAGTAAAAGGTTAAAAACAACTTTATTCTACTTACAGGTTTACACCTTGTAGTTAGCGTGATAGACAAACAGCACAAGTCCGACCCGGGTTTCGCCACGTTGGCTTCGTCAGGGGCTAATCAGTGACTGGCACCTGAGGTCCTTTTATTACCTCCTTACGTTCTGCTCAATTTCCGGCTATCTTGCTTCCTTAGGTCACGGGCCAAACTTTATACATGTATAATTAAAATTACATTAAACCAAAAAAATTATGATATACATAAAAGATATATATATAATGGCAGTATCGCAGTCATTATTACATAATGCGATATAAACCGAATAATATCATACAAATATTAATGCAATCTTTATAAAGATACAAAAACATTTATAAATATTAAATATAGCTAAAATATCCAATCTTTCTGTAAATCAAATGACTACTTAATTTAAGAAAAATAACATATATAGATAAGGAATAGGATCAGGCAGCAACTGACAAGGCCAATAAGATAATGGGTTGCATCAAAATGGGCATAGATGCCCGTGATGAGAACATAGTGCTACCACTTTACAAATCACTAGTCAGACCACACATGGAGTACTGTGTACAGTTCTGGGCTCCTGTGAACAAGGCAGACATAGAAGAGCTGGAGAGGGTTCAGAGGAGGGCAACTAAAGTAATAACTGAAATGAGGGAACTACAGTACCCTGAAAGGTTATCAAAATTAGGGTTATTCACTTTAGAAAAAAGACGACTGAGGGGAGATCTAATAACTATGTATAAGTATATCAGGGGTCAGTACAGAGATCTGTCCCATCATCTATTTATCCCCAGGACTGTGATGTGACAAGGGGACATCCTCTGCGTCTGGAGGAAAGAAGGTTTGTACACAAACATAGAAAAGGATTCTTCACTGTAAGAGCAGTGAGACTATGGAACTCTCTGCCTGAGGAGGTGGTGATGGTGAGTACAATAAAGGAATTCAAGAGGGGACTGGATGTATTTCTGGAATGTAATAATAGTACAGGCTACAGATACTAGAGAGGGGTCGTTGATCCAGGGAGTTATTCTGATTGCCTGATTGGAGTCGGGAAGGAATTTTTTTCCCCTTAAGTGGGGAAAAAAGACTTCTGCCTCACAGGGTTTTTTGCCTTGCTCTGGATCAAATTGTAGGAAACAGGCCGAACTGGATGGACAAATGTCTTTTTTCGGTCTTATGTACTATGTTACTATGTTACTATGTTACTATGTGCATTACTTACGGCACATCACACCAGAATTATATTGGGATCGTGAGAACAGGCTTAGAGTTGATACATTACACCTGGGTGATTTTACTATTTACATAGCTCATGGCTACCTAACGGCAACGGAAAGGTAGGAGAGAAGGAGGGGGGAAAAAAAAATGGTTAAGAAAGGTGGGGGGGAGGAGCCATTCAAATTGGATCATACTTGCTGATTTTATATCCCATTCAATATTCATTCAATTTGGCTGAAGAGTGCCCAAATCATGTATCCACTCAACTTCCTTTTTATTTATTTGTTTTACTGGATCCCCTCCCCTCCAATTTTTTTGCACTAGTTAAATTTCGCAAAACTGAAGGCCTTTTGGATTTTTATTATGGCACTTTTTGAAATGTGCAGACACACTATGTGTTTATAACCATTTCTTTATATTTCTAACATGTTCTCCTATCCTCCTTTTTAATTTTCTAAGGTTTCTCTCTACATATTGTACCTTACAGGGGCATTCCAGTAGATATATTACCCCAATTGACTCACATTAAATATTACCCTTTACCTTCCAGATTTTTTTGTTGCTTGTAGACTCAACATTTTCCATTTCGCTTATTTTTTTATCAGTCACAGATCTATTTTTACAGGCGGCACAAAAAACCCAAAATGAGAACACATTCCTGTCCAGACTTTCTTTCTGTTTATTTTCTTTCAAAAAACTCTGGACCAGTTTTTTTTCTAATGGTAGGGGCTTTTCTATAAATAAAAGGGGGCCTTTTATGAATTACACTACCTATTACTGGATCATTTTTTAGTATATTCCAATTGTTTTGGACTACTTGCTTAATACGAGGGCAAAGTGTTAAAAACGTCATTATAAAAGCAAACTTAAAATTTTCTTCATTCTTATTTTTTATAAACCATCAAAAAATGTGGTGATAAGTAAGCAGGATGCGCTCATACCCATATGCAGTTGTGCATTTCTGTAGGGGAGCACATCCTGCACTTGTAGTCCGTTGCTAATGGCAATCACCAGCAAAAAATGCATACAATGGATGATGCCAGCAACAGGCTACAAGTACCACAATGGACATCCTACATAAGATGAAATTTATGTGGATGTGGCAAGAATTCAGAACAAACACAGAACCAGAGATAGGTGCACGCTGCCGTCACACTAAACCCTCACACTGATGTTAAAAATTGAGAGTTAGTTCGACATATCCTACTAGGAGGACGTGTCTTAAGCCTCGGGCACCAGCGTCAAGGTCTCTCAAGTAGCCCGTGGGCCCTAACACTCACCTACCTGCGCCATATGGGCGATATCAGGGGCCAGTGGGCAATTACAGGAGCATTAGGACGACTCACAAACATCTCCTCTGTTACCTCCAGCATGTGGCCATGCTTGCAATGGGAGGTGGGAGGTGTCTATGAGCCCTACCCAAGACTGACTGATATAGCCCAAGGCAAGGCAGGTGCACCCAAATGTGACCTGAAGATGAAAAACAGGCACATTTAAAATGGAGTTTATACACCTCCATACATATATATATATAAACCATCAAAAATGTGGTGATAAGTAAGCAGGATGCGCTCATACCCATATGCAGTTGTGCATTTCTGTAGGGGAGCACATCCTGCACTTGTAGTCTGTTGCTAATGGCAATCACCAGCAAAAAATGCATACAATGGATGATGCCAGCAACAGGCTACAAGTACCACAATGGACATCCTACATAAGATGAAATTTATGTGGATGTGGCAAGAATTCAGAACAAACACAGAACCAGAGATAGGTGCACGCTGCCGTCACACTAAACCCTCACACTGATGTTAAAAATTGAGAGTTAGTTCGACATATCCTACTAGGAGGACATGTCTTAAGCCTCGGGCACCAGCGTCAAGGTCTCTTAAGTAGCCCGTGGGCCCTAACACTCACCTACCTGCGCCATATGGGCGATATCAGGGGCCAGTGGGCAATTACAGGAGCATTAGGACGACTCACAAACATCTCCTCTGTTACCTCCAGCATGTGGCCATGCTTGCAATGGGAGGTGGGAGGTGTCTATGAGCCCTACCCAAGACTGACTGATATAGCCCAAGGCAAGGCAGGTGCACCCAAATGTGACCTGAAGATGAAAAACAGGCACATTTAAAATGGAGTTTATACACCTCCATACATATATATATATATAAACCATCAAAAAATGTGGTGATAAGTAAGCAGGATGCGCTCATACCCATATGCAGTTGTGCATTTCTGTAGGGGAGCACATCCTGCACTTGTAGTCCGTTGCTAATGGCAATCACCAGCAAAAAATGCATACAATGGATGATGCCAGCAACAGGCTACAAGTACCACAATGGACATCCTACATAAGATGAAATTTATGTGGATGTGGCAAGAATTCAGAACAAACACAGAACCAGAGATAGGTGCACGCTGCCGTCACACTAAACCCTCACACTGATGTTAAAAATTGAGAGTTAGTTCGACATATCCTACTAGGAGGGCGTGTCTTAAGCCTCGGGCACCAGCGTCAAGGTCTCTCAAGTAGCCCGTGGGCCCTAACACTCACCTACCTGCGCCATATGGGCGATATCAGGGGCCAGTGGGCAATTACAGGAGCATTAGGACGACTCACAAACATCTCCTCTGTTACCTCCAGCATGTGGCCATGCTTGCAATGGGAGGTGGGAGGTGTCTATGAGCCCTACCCAAGACTGACTGATATAGCCCAAGGCAAGGCAGGTGCACCCAAATGTGACCTGAAGATGAAAAACAGGCACATTTAAAATGGAGTTTATACACCTCCATACATATATATATATAAACCATCAAAAAATGTGGTGATAAGTAAGCAGGATGCGCTCATACCCATATGCAGTTGTGCATTTCTGTAGGGGAGCACATCCTGCACTTGTAGTCCGTTGCTAATGGCAATCACCAGCAAAAAATGCATACAATGGATGATGCCAGCAACAGGCTACAAGTACCACAATGGACATCCTACATAAGATGAAATTTATGTGGATGTGGCAAGAATTCAGAACAAACACAGAACCAGAGATAGGTGCACGCTGGTTTATATATATATGTATGGAGGTGTATAAACTCCATATTCTTATTTTTTACCTCCAATTTTTTACCTTCCTTACTTTCATTCGCAATTTCTTGTCTTTGTAAAACGTCCTCATCATATCCCTTTTCTTTAAAACGCTGTAAAAATTAGACTGCTCTGCTCATTATAATCATCAATTTCGGTACAATTCCATTTAATTCTTTTATATTGGCCTTTTGGAATATTATTAATCCACGGACCGTAATGGCAACTGTTGATGTCAATATATCCATTACGGTCCGTGGGTTTAAAATACGTTTTTGTGACAATTCTCTTAATCTCTTATTCTCAATCATAATTTCTAAATCTAAAAACTCAATTTTCTGATAACTTATTTTTTCTGTGAGAACAATATTCCACATATTTTTATTTAAATAATTGATGAAGTCTTCTAGATCGGTTAAATTTCCCTGCCAAATTCCAATACAATCATCAATATACCGCTTCCATAAAATTAGGCCACTTCCATCACTTTTATCTCTCAAAACTGGGTCAACAAAACTATATTCCCAAAAGGCCATAAAAATATTTGCGAAACTGAGCGCAAATTTTGCGCCCATCGCCACGCCAGAAATCAGAAGGTAAAAGGCATTATTGTACCAAAAATAATTGTGAGTTAAGCAGTAATTTATACATTCTAATAAAAAGGGTTTTTTCTTTTCCTCCATCTCGTCATCTTTATCCATATAAATTTGACAGCTTTTAGACCTACATCATTCGGGATAATTGTATATAAAGATGTTACATCCACTGTCATGAGGATCGTATCTTTTGTTATATCTTTAAAATCTTTTAAAATTTCTAAGACATGCCCTGTATGTCTTAAATATGATGGTGTATTCGGTACATATTTTTGAAAAAAAATATCAATATACTCCGAAACCCTGCTGGTAATTGACCCAATTCCGGAGACGATTGGTCTCCCAGGGGTTTTTTTCGGATCTTTATGTACTTTTGGCAAGTAATATATTGTTGGTATCTTTGGGTATTGGTTATTAAAGTATTCATACTCCTTCTTATTTAATATTTCTTGTTTTAAACCCTTATCTAGTATTACTTTCAATTCCTTCTTATATTCAACAACAGGGTCTTTTTTTAATTTCCTATATGTATTCTGATCATTCAAAATTTGTTGCATCTCATTTTCATACTGCTCTTTATTTAAAATAACGATGCACCCCCCCCCCCCCTCTTATCAGCTTGTTTTATCACTATTTTCTTGTTTTTTTCCAGACTTTTTAAGGCCATGAATAAAATTGAACAGCACAGTTTGTCTGAATGCTAAAAGTAGATATACTATTTGAATATTCACACTCAACATTACATTATCCCTGGACCCATATATCATCTACCAGCACAGGGTGTACTGATCCTGAGTAGGTCACAATACAAGAAAAGGATCCATTCACACGTCCGTGGTGTGTTACGGATCCGCAAATTGCGTATCCGCAACACATACCCAGTCGGCACCCCCCATAGAACTGCCTAGTCTTGTCTGCAGCTGCGGACAAGAATAGGACATGTTCTATTCTTTGTGGAGCTGCGGACCGGAAGTTCGGGGCCGAAGCACAGAATTCGGGGCTGTGGCTCCACAAACGCGGAAGCGGAGAGAAGGACATAGTGTGCTATCCGCATCACGTCCGGTCCCATAGAGAATGAATGGGTCCTCACCCGTTCCGCAGGATTGAGGAACGGATGCGGACCCATTTGTGGACGTCCTGCGGATGTCTCAATAGAGCCTAAAACCTGCTTTCTGTGTTGTGTTCTGTACTGGATGTACCACACAGATTAGGAAGAATTCACACAGAGTATAAATGAATGAAAACACATGTTTTTTTTTTTTAAGTTCTTACTATGTAATAAAATGCAGTCTGCTGTATAGACCACCACTGTAACAAAAACATTTCAGGACTGACGGCTGTCATTCAGTGCTATACTGCACCCCAGGGCTTTAATAAACATAGGAAAAATGTGCAAAAAGATATTTATCCAGAAGCTGCCAGAAGTTCCAACATGAGTTAGGCCTATTCACACGTCTGTTTGGCATATATGTAAAAATGGCTATAGTTTAATCCATGCAAATGGACATTTTTATCCCATTTATTGTCTTTTTTTGCATCAATTTGCCATGTGCACTGCTAGCTTAAAAAGAGGACTTCTGGAATGCATCCATGTTCTGTCGGTGGTTTCCATGGCCCCATAGACTTCTATGGTTGTATTTGGTCAGCAACATAGACCAAAGTGCTGCATGTATCTCCTGTTTTTCCACAGACCCATGGTCAGTGGAAAAACAATAATGAGTGAATAAGGCAATTTACAAGACTGTATCTTCAGTCCGGACAGCACTGTGTTTGTAGCATATATTTATGCACAGCATAGAAATATCTGTCACATGCACATAGCACATCAATTTTCGTGGCAAACACTATATACCACACACTATATACCATCACACAAAATCTCTATATGTAAAAATTTTTGTCCATCAGCTTACTTTGTCTGATGGTAAGTATTTGCTGGTTCATTTAGCGGTACCCAGAGTGCACCACGGTGAGGCAAACCAGCAGTACACCCCATACCATACTGTCACTTCACTAGACAGGTACACACACATATAATTGAAATTGAAGACGTAACTACTTTTTGTTGTTTTGTTGAGGACATTATTTTAAAAAAATGGTTGTAACAATTTGTGATTATATGCTTTTATCTTTATTCTGCAGCATATGCTGGTGTAGGATTATGACCACACCAGTAAGCAGGAGGAGAAAAATGCCATATTGCGTCATGCCGTTTGTAACTATGGCACACCTTCAATTGGAGGCACACCAAGCAAGCGATGCAAAAGAAATGGTGTGACCTTAAACGTTTTGATATGACGTGGATTAGAGAAATGAGCGAGAAATTATGGCTAGGTACAATGATTGCTTTGTATGCTTACATGACTTTTGTATATCTCTCTATAACCTTCTGTAATGTATATATTCATTTATGCTGTTAAGCTAATCAGTACAGATGTAGCAGAGTTAACACAAACTCTTAACTGAAATTTCTTAACTCATTGCGTTATCTTAAAAAAAAAGCCATTGAAAATAGATTAACACATTTTGTGGCATTTAGTTTACATAACATGTCTCAGCATGTGTGTTAGTTCTACAACATCCGTATTCCAGCCCTTTAAAAGTGATTACTTAATACCTGGTGTGACACGTGCAAAATGAACCTATTACATCATACATCTCTACCTCATCCTACCTTGTAACTTAGTCGTGTTTACCCATCTGTAACACTGGTTTTGCCATGTTATTTCATCCAAAAATTAGGCAAATCCACAGTTGGGATATTCATAATCCCATGCAGATCCTTCCATATAGGAATTTCTGGATCTTTAACTTTGTTGATGTTTTCTGAGTATTTTTACTAAATTCTTAAAAATGTGTGATTAAAGATCAACCAGTTCCCACAGTAAAATACCACCCACGAAAATGTGTTGCAGAGGAGACGGTGGACTCCATGAAGGAGGAGGTGAAGCAGGCGGATGAAGAAGAGCAGCCAGGACCTTCGCAAAATGTTGCAGTCCCTCCGCCACCAGATGTTGCCGAAACAGTGGAGGTCAAGGCAGAGGAAGCCAGACCCATTTCAGCCTCCAGATTCCGACCCCCAAGCTCCAGAAGAGGAGGAGGAACAGGTGGTCTACACCCCCCACCAGGAGGGTAAATATCTGCACACATTTCTATAATTAGGTATACATAGCTTATTCCCAAGCATCCCACGATCCCCCATCACCACCCTGCGTGCTGCAGGAACCAGCTAAATTGATTTTGTGCTTAGAAGTCCCAGATACTTGGGCGTTGCTCAGTCCAAAAGAGGCACCACCCTCAATATAGACTATAAGACAAAGTTCAGACTAAGCAAATATACATCTATACTCACAAGTGCATATCCCATAAGGCAAATAAAGTTGGTTAAAAGATGGCTGCACAATACATCAAAAACTAATAGAAAAAAATAAAAAAGGGGCTCATTCCAAAATGGAATGAAGGAAGATCTTAGCGCACATTTTTGATCAAAAGTATGTCGGGCCCAAGTGCCAAGTCACCGCGGCTTCCGCACAAGGGTCCCTAACACTACCTCTTATAGATGTAGATGTAGATTTGCTTAGTCTGAACTCTGTCTTATAGTCTATATTGAGGGTGGCGCCTCTTTTGGACTGAGCAACGCCCAAGTACCTGGGACTTCTCAGCACAAAATCAATTTAGCTGGTTCCTACAGTGCCCTGAATAAAAGGCCCTTGCCTGTAATGTTTTAGAGGGTAGACAGCAGGCCCTTGCTTCAAATGTTTTTGAGGGTCACCAGCAGGCCACCAATCATGGGCGTAGCTATAGGGGGTGCAGAGGTAGCAGTCTCTACCGTGCCAAGGAGCCTGAGGGAGCCCAAAGACCCTTGTGCCACATAAGAAGACACACAAAGCACTGAGGGAAGGGGGCCCAAGCTGAACTCTTGCACCAGGGCCCATGAGCCGTTAGCTACGCTCCTGCCACCAATTATAATTTTTCAAGGGTGTGTATGATGCCCTCCTTTGTGTCTAATAAAGGGTGTATTGTAGTGCTGGTACCTTGTAATTTTTGGCAGCCCTTTCACTTAGTGCATAGGATTTATGATTGTAGGGGTATCACTACCTGAACAATTGTACCACAATGTGAATGAGGCCCTCCTTTATGCTGACTCTGTAAAATATTATGGTTGAGGGTCTGCTGGTGAGCTAACCCTATAAAAAATTATGGTTGAGGGCCTGCTGGCGAGCTGACCCTATAAAACATCATAGTTGAGGGCATGCTGGTGAGCTGACCCTGTAAAATATTATGTTTCAGGGCCTGCTGGTGAGCTGACCCTGTTAAACATTATGGTTGAGGGCCTGCTGGTGAGCTGACCCTGTAAAACATTATGGTTGAGGGCCTGCTTGTGAGCTGACCCTGTAAAACATTATGGTTGAGGGCCTGCTGGTGAGCTGACCCTATAAAACATTATGGTTGAGGGTCTGCTGGTGAGCTAAGCCTGCAAAACATTATGGTTGAGGGCCTGCTGCTGAGCTGACCCTGTAAAACATTATGATTGAGAGCCTGCTGGTGAGCTGACCGTCTTTAAAAATTATAGTGGAGGGAATATTTACAATCTGGATGCGGAGTAGGATGAGGAGGATGAGTAGAAAACGAGATTCAACAATTTACACTTTTTTGTTGTGGAAAAGGTGCATGGGAATAAACTAAAGTAGTCTGAGTACATTATAAACAATATACAAAACAACTGAAAGCTGGTATGAAGCAGGATGCGCTCAACCCAAGATGCAGTTGTGCATATATATACAGGGGAACAGATCCTGCACTTGTGGCCCGTTGCTAATGGCGATCCCCAACAAAAATGCGTATGGTGGAGGATGCCTGCAGCGGACCACAAGAACCACAATAGACAACCTACACAAGATGGGAATTGTGTGGATGTGATAAACAATATAACAATATAGCAATAACAAATGACAAGACAGGTGCACACTGCGGTCTTACTAAGCCCTCAAACTGATGTTAGAATTGAGAGATTGGTCAACATATCCTGCTGTGGAGGACATATATAAGCACGAGCACCACGCCAAGAATTCTCAAGTAGAATGGGTATGCATTTTTCCTGGGGATCGACATTAGCAATGGGCCACAAGTGCAGGATCTGCTCCCCTGTATATATATATATATATATATATATATATATATATATATATATATATAAAGAAGAAAATGGACAGCACTCCAAGCGAATCTTCTTGAAAACAGATGTGATTTATTCACCCATGTGAAAAGAAGGACAACGTTTCAGCTTTACAATCAAGCCTTTTTCAAGTCAAAAAACATAAGTGTAGGTGCGCTTTTTATGCTCAAACAGTGGTAAAAGGATACACCCAGTAAAATGACGTCATATCCTGGGCGTACTACATGATCGTGATTCTCACTAGATACATAGCAAACAGAATGTGCAATCACACAGTAGGTATACAAAATCTAACTGTGATAAGTATATATATATATGTATATCTCAAAACATATGTCAATCAATAAATGTGTTGTGTACATAATTAGGTGAATGTCCCAGTGAGGTTAAAAACAAGGACCGCCTACAAGGGGCTGGAAGCGGCATGATGACACGTGGACACAATCAATACGTCACCAAGAAGTAAGCCCAGTCATTCAAACGCACTAACGCTATGCCGGAAGTGAGAATCACTACCGGTCATGCGTATTAAACTTAAGCTGCAAAAGTGGCCATGTTAGTTAAGGGCAGAATAGCTGCTGATTAGCGCACACCGCATATCACAAGAGAAGAGGTAGCGTACATGCCAGTAACTGGCAAACTTGCCAGCATCCCATATCGGGACCTGAGTGGTAAGAAAAGAATGAGGACCTATTTTACCCAGCGAGGGCATAACTAGGGGACACCCACCCTCAAGGAGGTGAAGCCCCAGTTTGAACCTACTCCCTATTAACAGTGGTCCGGCGGAAAGACGCCGTCACTATCCTCAGGAGCAAGCAATACCCATCACTGTCGGGTTGGGTCCGATTGCGGGATTCTCCGCTGTGCCAATTACTGACAGGCAACGAAATAAAAAGCAAATACTGTATATAATAATTATTATCTATAGCCTCCACACAGCAATAATAAGGTGCAATGAATAATCGGGGCAATTCGAGGGATGTGGTCCACTGTCATGTCAATTCCCATCCACTTGTGCGTCCTTTTCAAAGATTCTAAAACAATGAGAGAAAAACATTACATTAGTACAATGGTCCATATTGTATCTCATCAATACACTTTATGTTCAACAATTGGACTAAACACAAAGAGGAGAAAAAGATGTATTAGCGGAAGGGACATGTAAGGGCAAGCACACTCATATTACACCTGTCCATATTCAATATTCAATCCATAAGGTTTTAATGAACTCAAAGTGGAAATCCAGTGATTTTCTCTTCTTTTCAGAAGAGAGATCCTGTCACCACCACGTCTTGGAACTGGAACGTGGTCAATTATCCAACATTTAAGTTCTCGCTCCAAGTGATTAGACACAGTGAAATGTCTGGGCACCGGTAAATCCATACGTTTTTGTCGTATGGAGAACCTATGGTTATTAAGTCTTGTTTTCAAATCAGTCGATGTCTCACCAACATACAGCAGTTTGCA
The DNA here is from genome assembly GCA_033119425.1 of Bufotes viridis. Classification (NCBI taxonomy): domain Eukaryota; kingdom Metazoa; phylum Chordata; class Amphibia; order Anura; family Bufonidae; genus Bufotes; species Bufotes viridis. Next base: position 459,006,574 of record CM065589.1, read on the forward strand.
AGGGCAAGAGAGTACATAAATGACGAAGTTTGAGTCACATGTCAGATAATGTTTAATTTGATAGGTCATATTAGTTGCTGGATGAACAAACTTTTTGGATTTCTGTATATATTTACAGTTGACACACCGTAGGCAGGGAAAACATCCCTGGCTGCGATGTGTCAAATATTTCTGTGTTTTTACATTGAGAGGGCCCACATCAGCCTTGACCAATTGGTCCCTAAGAATCCTAGATCTGCGGAATGCAAAGAGTGGAGGTGCACGAAATTGAGGTATATTGGTGAGTCTGCCAAGAATACCCCAATGCTTCCTGATAATGTGCTTGATCCTGTAACTTTGTTCACCATATGTCGTGATGAATGGGATTCTATCTCCACCTTCTTTCTTATTTTTGGGGGCCAATAAAATACGTCTATCCAAGGTTGATACTTCCTCCATTTGTGGCCGAAGTAATGAGGAAGGATAACCCCGCCGTGAAAATTTTTGGGCCATATCATTCAAAGTCGATTCAAAAACAGACTCATCAGAGATTATTCTTTTTCTCCTCTTTGTGTTTAGTCCAATTGTTGAACATAAAGTGTATTGATGAGATACAATATGGACCATTGTACTAATGTAATGTTTTTTTCTCTCATTGTTTTAGAATCTTTGAAAAGGACGCACAAGTGGATGGGAATCGACATGACAGTGGACCACATCCCTCGAATTGCCCCGATTATTCATTGCACCTTATTATTGCTGTGTGGAGGCTATAGATAATAATTATAATTATATACAGTATTTGCTTTTTATTTCGTTGCCTGTCAGTAATTGGCACAGCGGAGAATCCCGCAATCGGACCCAACCCGACAGTGATGGGTATTGCTTGCTCCTGAGGATAGTGACGGCGTCTTTCCGCCGGACCACTGTTAATAGGGAGTAGGTTCAAACTGGGGGCTTCACCTCCTTGAGGGTGGGTGTCCCCTAGTTATGCCCTTGCTGGGTAAAATAGGTCCTCATTCTTTTCTTACCACTCAGGTCCCGATATGGGATGCTGGCAAGTTTGCCAGTTACTGGCATGTACGCTACCTCTTCTCTTGTAATATGCGGGTGTGCGCTAATCAGCAGCTATTCTGCCCTTAACTAACATGGCCACTTTTGCAGCTTAAGTTTAATACGCATGACCGGTAGTGATTCTCACTTCCGGCATAGCGTTGGTGAGTTTGAATGACTGGGCTTACTTCTTGGTGACGTATTGATTGTGTCCACGTGTCATCATGCCCTTCCAGCCCCCTTGTAGGCGGTCCTTGTTTTTAACCTCACTGGGACATTCACCTAATTATGTACACAACACATTTATTGATTGACATATGTTTTGAGATATACATATATATATACTTATCACAGTTAGATTTTGTATACCTACTGTGTGATTGCACATTCTGTTTGCTATGTATCTAGTGAGAATCACGATCATGTAGTACGCCCAGGATATGACGTCATTTTACTGGGTGTATCCTTTTACCACTGTTTGAGCATAAAAAGCGCACCTACACTTATGTTTTTTGACTTGAAAAAGGCTTGATTGTAAAGCTGAAACGTTGTCCTTCTTTTCACATGGGTGAATAAATCACATCTGTTTTCAAGAAAATTCGCTTGGAGTGCTGTCCATTTTCTTCTTTGTATCCATTTGGGTAAGGACTCACACCCTTGGACCTAGCACCCTTATTTCATTTTTTGGACTCTCGGTGCCGCCATTATTTTCCTTTTATATATATATATATATATATATATATATACACAAATGCATCTTGGGTTGAGCACATCCTACTTCATGCCAGCTTTCAGTTGTTTTGTATATATAATTTTATGGAGGTGTACAAACTCCTATGCAAATGTAGCCTGTTTTCCATCCACAGGCTACATTTAGGTGCACCTGTGAGGTCTGGGTCATATCAGCCAGTCTTGGGTGGGGCTCACAGCCTTCTCCCTCCTCCCATTGCAGGCATTACTACATGTTGGAGGTAACTGGGGAGTTTTCTGCGAGTAGGCCTTTACACTTCTGTAATTGCCCACAGGCCCCTGGTATTGCCCATATGGAACAGGTAGGTGAGTGTTAGGTCTTGAGCTACTTGAGAAACCTTGTCGTGGTGCTCGGGCTTAGACATGTCCTGCACAGCAGTATATGTTGACCAATCTCTCAATTTTAACATCAGTTTGAGGTTAGTAAGACCGCAGTGTGCACCTGTCTTGTCATTTGTTATTGCTATATTGTTACATTATAAATAAAGATGTCGCGAACATAAAATTTTCCGTTCGCGAACGGCGAACGCGAACTTACGCAAATGTTCGCGAACCGCCATAGACCTCAATTGGCAGGGGACTTCAAGAGGACTAACACCTGGACTGTGGCATGCCGGAGGGGGATCCATGGCAAAACTCCCATGGAAAATTACGTAGTTGACGCAGAGTCGGGTTTTAATCCATAAAGGGCATACATCACCTAACATTTCTAAATTGTTTGAAATAACGTGCTTTAAAACATCCAGTGTGTGTATACGATCAGGTATGATGTTGTATCGATCAGGTAGTGTAAGGGTTACGCCCGCTTCACAGTGACAGACCAAACTCTGACAGACCAAACTCCCCATTTAACACACCGCAAACAACCGCAAACAGTCTATTTGCACAACCGCAAACTCCCCATTTGCACAAGGTTGGATACCAAGCTAGCCATGTCCCATTCCTTGTCCTCACTGCCGTCATTGAAGGTCTCTTCCTCCACCCAGCCACGTACAACACCAAGGGTCACCGAAAGGTGACAACAAGCCCCCTGGGGTGCCTGCTGTGGTTGGTCTTCCACCTCCTCAAAGCCACCTTCCTCCTCTGACTCCTCTTCTTCAGACTCCTCTCTCTGCGTTGCTGCAGGTCCAGCAATCGACGACGATAAGGCTGCTTATGGTGGTGATGGTGACCACAACTCTTCCTCTTCATGCTCATCTACAACCTGATCCAGCACTCTTCGCAGGGCACGCTCCATAAAAAAAGCATATGGGATGAGGTAGATGATGTTGCCTTGGGTTTGACTGACCAGGTTTGTCACCTCCAGAAAAGGACGCATGAGCCTACAGCCATTGTACATGAGCGTTCAGTAACGCGGCCAAAAAATACCCAGCTCCGCAGAGGCTGTCCTATTTTTTTAAAATTTTAAAAATCTGTTCTTACTAGTTTAATCTCTGTTTTTTTTCCCTATCAGGGGCCGGTGTATGGAAGATATTTTAGGAACCGGGAGATGAGTGTGTTAAGTAGTACTATTCCTATCAGTTTAATCCCTGTTATGTCCCCTATCAGGGGACGTGAATAAATTTTAGGAACCGGGAGATGGAAAAAGATGATTGGTCGGTCCTCTTACTTCCAATTCAGGGCACTGCGTACTGTGACACCCTATATGAGTGGTGTGTTAAGTAGTACTATTCCTATCAGTTTAATCCCTGTTACATCCCATATCAGAGGACGTGTATCGAATAGATTTTAGACAACCGCAAAGAGTTGTCAATAGTTGACACAATCATGACATAAATTTTATTCCTCTATGCGTCAATCTTGGTGTAGTGATGACTGTGCTCGTGCGCACGTTTGGGAGATTGCAGGCGATGGCGGTTTTTCAAAGCCTATGGTCGTGCTGAGGTAGTTCAGTGACAGTTAAGTGACCCAGAAAACAATGATTCTGCAGTGTGGGCCCATTGTTGGCCTAGCAGGCTTTAATGATCACCTTAGATGATCACAAAGAATTTTTTTTTTTTTATGAAAAATTATCCAGCCGATTGCTTTTGGTCTGTTCACAATGAAGCAACAAACTTATCATCTGGGGTGTGCCAACATTGCCAACCCAGTCATAGAGGTGATCGCTTCAATGTGATACGCAAGCCCCTTCACCACAACAAGGTAACGACCACAAAGGGGAGTTGACACATGTATGTGCTTTTTTTTTTGTTTTGTTTTTGCAGCCACAGTGCAGCACCAAAGGCCAGAAAAATTAGGCATGTACACATGCCTGAAAAATTAGGTATTGTTGCAGCTGCTGCTGTAGCAGCGGCCGGAAAAATTGATGTTTTCCAGGCAGAAAGTGTACTAAAACATTGTGCCTTGAACCCTAGTTGGTGGTGGAGAAGTCACGCAAGTTATCCGGCATGCAGAGATGAAATGCAGCAATGTGGGGACCAATTTTAGCCCAAGGCATCTCATCAGGCATTTTTTAGTCAAATGTATCCCCCACTGTCACCTAGGTGACTTCTCTTGTCAGTGACAATACCTTCTGCTGTGCTGAAGGTCCTTTCTGACAGGACACTTGAAGCGGAGCATGCCAGAAGTTCTATCACAAATTGGGATAGCTCAGGCCACAGGTCAAGCCCTCACACCCAGTAGTCAAGGAGTTCATCGTTCCTCAGAGTGTCGATATCTGCAGTTAAGGCTAGGTAGTCTTCTAAATGTCGGTCGAGTCGTTCCCTGCGGGTGGACCCCGAAGGGCTGTGGTGATGTGTAGGACCTAAAAAGCTCTGCATGTCCTCCATTAACAACACGTCTTTAAAGCGTCCTGTCCTTGCCGGTGTGGTCGTGGTAGGAGGAGGATTACTTTCATCTCTTCCCCTGTTATATTCCCATTGTGCTCTGACATCACCCTTATACACTGTGTAAAGCATTCTTTTTAATTTATTTTGGAACTGCTGCATCTTTCCGACTTCCGGTAATTTGTTATCATTTCTGCCACTTTCTGCTTATACCAGGGGTCTAGTAGTGTGGCCACCCAGGACAGGTCGTTCTCCTTCAGCCTATTTATACGAGGGTCCCTCAACAGGCATGACAGCATGAAAGACCCCATTTTCACAAGGTTGGATGCAGAGCTACTCATTTCCCGTTCCTCGTCCTCACTGATCTCATTGACGGTCTGTTCTTCCCCCCAGCCACGTACAACACCACTGGTCCCAGATAGGTGACAACAATGAGCACTCTGGGATGCCTGCTGTGTTTGGTCTTTCTCCTCCTCAAAGCCACATTCCTCCTCTGACTCCTCTTCCTCAGACTCCTCTTCCAGCGTTGCTGCAGGTCCAGCAAGCAATGATGATAAGGCTGTTTCTGGTGGTGATGGTGACCACAACTCTTCCTCTTCATGCTCATCTACGGCCTGAACTATCACTCTTCACAGGGCATGCTCCAGGAAGAAAACAAATAGGATGAGGTCGCTAATGGTGCCTTCGGTGCGACTGACTTGGTTTGTCACCTCCTCAAAAGGACGCATGCACCTACAGTCATTACGTATGAGCGTCCACTAACGTGGCAAAAAAATACCCAGCTCCAAAGAGGCTGTCCTAGCACCCCTGTCATACAAATACTCGTTGATGGCTTTTTCTTTTTGGAGCAGGCGGTCGGACATTAGGAATGTTGAATTCCAACGTGTCGGGCTGTCGCAAATCAAGCGCCACACTGGCATGTTGGTTCACGCTGAATATCGGAAAAGTGGGCCATGGCCGTGTAGGAACGCCTGAAATGGCCACACACCTTCCTGGCCTGCTTGAGGACATCCTATAAGCCTGGGTACTTATACACAAAGCGTTGTACGATTAGATTCAACACATGTGCCATGCACGGCATATGTGTCAACTTGCCCAAATTCAATGCCGCCAACAGATTGCTTCCGTTGTCACACACCACTTTGCCGATCTCCAGTTGGTGAGGGGTCAGCCATTGATCCACCTGTGCGTTCAGGAAGCACAGGAGTACTGGTCCGGTGTGACTCTCTGCTTTCAGGCAAGCCAACCCCAAGATGGCATGACACTGTCGTATCCGAGATGTGGAATAGCCCCCAGGGAGCTGGGGGGTACAGTTGATGTGGAGCAAGACGCAGCAGCAGAAGAGGACTCAGCCGAGGAGGTTAGCGAAGAGGATGGAGTAGGAGGAGTAGAGGAGGTGGCAGCAGGGCTGCCTGCAAGTCGTGGCGGTGTCACCAACTCCGCTGCAGAGCCACGCATTCCATGCTTGGCAGCCATCAGCAGGTTTACCCAATGCGCAGTGTACGTGATATACCTGCCCTCACTGTGCTTTGCAGACCAGGTATCCGTGGTCAGATGGACCCTTGCCCCAACACTGTGTGCCAGACATGCCATTACTTTCTTTTCCACAATAGAGTACAGGTTGGGGTTTGCCTTTTGTGAAAAAAAAATTTGGCCGGGTACCTTCGACTGCGGTGTCCCAATAGCTACAAATTTTTGAAGGCCTCAGACTTCACCAGCTTCTATGGTAAAAGCTGGCGGGCTAAGAGTTCCGACAAGCCAGCTGTCAGATGCCGGGCAAGGGGGTGACTCTGTGACATTGGCCTCTTACACTCAAACATTTCCTTGACAGACACCTGACTGTGGGCAGATGAGCAGGAACTGCTGAAGTTGATAGGTGGAGTGGTGGGTGGTTGAGAGGGGGCAAGGAGGACAGCAGTGGTTGACGTGGCTGAAGATGGATGGTGGATGGTGGCTTTGAGTTTCTGTGCTGATTGTACTCATGTGTTGGTCCCATAGGCGTTTGTGAAGTGAGATCATGTCATGTGCCTTCGCAAAGCAGATGTACCTGGGTGGGTGTTGGACTTCCCACGACTCTGTTTCTTTTGGCACAGGTTGCAAATTGCATTGCTGTTATCAGAGGCAGACACACAAAAAAATGCCACACTGCTGAGCTTTGCAATGACAGCATTCTGGTGGTGGCAACAGAATGCGTTGATTGGCGTGCTGTCTGGCTGACCCTGGGTGGCGATACATGCTGTCTGACTGTGCCACTAGCTCCTTGCGACGACCTCCTCCTGGTTCCAACTCGCCTCCTTCTCCTCTCTGTCTCCATCTGAACTTTCCCCCTGTTCTTCATTGTCATCATCAACCGCTTTACTTGTATCTGACAACTCAGCAAAGGAAGCAGCAGCAGGTACAACATCATCATCATCATACCGTACGTTCATGTGTGTAATGCTGCCTGACTGAGAAATATCCCTCTTATCTACATCGCCTGGCAATAATGGTTGCGCAGCACTCAGTTCTTCCAACTGATGTTTAAATAACTCCTCTGACTGATCAAGTGAAGCGGCTGTGGTGCTAGTGTTGGTGGTGGCGACAGGCGGGCGAGTGGTAACTTAAGAGGTGCCCGAAGCTGTGCTGGAGGAGGATGGTGCATCAAGGTTCCGAGCGGAAGCTGTAGAAGATTGGGTGTCCTTTGTAAGCCAGTCAACTATGTCCTCTAAATTTTTTGAGTTTGGGTATGTGGCCTCTGAACTCTGGGCATTATTCTAGGGCCAAAGGAAATCACAGCACCACGACCACGACAGCCCCTGCGGGTTGGCCTGTCATTTATTTTTTGGATTAGTGGTACTATGTGTGCAAGATACTGTGCCACCCTATATGAGTGGTGGGCATCAGGCACAGTTCAGACTGTGGGCCTGACACTCACTGGCAGGAAAATGCAATTATATTAAAAGGTTAAAATTAAATGGTTAAAATTAAATTAAAATTAATTAAATGACTTTTTTATCTGCAATTTACTGTGTCACCAGATATGAGTGGTGGGCACTGGCAGTGAGCACAGTACAGTCTGTGTGGGCCTCACACACCTTGGCAGGCAACTGAAATGATATTAAAGGGTAAAAATTAAATGACTTTTTTATCTGCAAGGTACTGTGACACCCTATATGAGTGGTGTGCACATGGTACAGTCTGTGGGCCTGTGGCCTCTCACACACGGGCAGGCAACTGCAATATAATATATATACATATATATCATAAAAAAAGCAGACTGATATACAAGCCCTAAAAAGGGCTTTTTGGGGTGCTATAAGGACGCTGTCCTTACAGCAGATGAGTCTTTGAGGACTGGAGTAGACACAGAACACTAGTAGCTAACGGTTTACCTAGAATCCCTATATTAATTCAGCAGCAGCAGCACTCTCCCTGCTCTAACTAACACTGCAGCTTCAGAATGAATCTAAGATGGATGCTGTCCTTTCTTTTTGATAGGAGGTGGGAGGGTCTGGGAGGGAGGGTATGCTGATTGGCTGGAATATGTCTGCTGACTGTGAGGTACAGGGTCAAAGTTTGCTCAATGATGATGTATAGGGGGCGGACTGAACATCGCATATGTTCACCCGTCGTGGCGAACGCGAACAAGAGATGATCGCCAGGAACTGTCTAACGGTGAATAGTTCGGGACTAGAGATGAGCGAACATTTAAAAAAAGTCCGTTGTTCGGGGTTCGGGTGGTGGTTAATCGCGCAACCCGTTATGGATTCCACTATAGCGCATATGGAATCCATAAGGGGCGGCTGCCACCTACCCGAACTGTTGCACAGCCGAAGGACCTGGGGTGACGTCACTGTCATGTGATCAGTGCAGGGAGCGTGGCTCAGCACGGGATTTGATCCCGTGCTGAGCCACGCCCCCTGCACTGATCACATGACAGTGACGTCACGCCAGGTACTTCAGCTGTTCTACAGTTCGGGTTGGTGGCAGCCGCCCCTTATGGATTCCATATGCGCTATAGTGGAATCCATAACGATAGGGCGCGATTAACCACCACCCGAACCCCGAACAACGGACTTTTTTTAAATGTTCGCTCATCTCTATTCGGGACATCTCTAATTATAAACAATCTGTTGAAATTGCCTTTATGTTCATCATCAATCATCTCAGCTCTCCTCTAGTGAAGTTGTGAAGTCAGGGGCAATCCAGGCCTTGTTCATTTTTATCTGAGTCAACCTGTCAGCATTGTCAGAGGACAAGTGGATACGCTTATCTGTTATAATGCCACCAGCAGCACTAAATACATGCTCAGACAAAACGTTGGCAGTAGGGCAGGCCAGCGCCTCCAAGCGCTCCAAGGCGTAGAGAGCAAGTTTGTGCCACGTGTCCAGCTTGAACACCCAGTAGTTGTAAGGCACTGAGGGATCATTTAGGATGCTGACACGGTCTGCAATGTACTGTATTCCTTCACCATCTTTCAAAACTTTTCCCTCCTTGTAGCACTAGGCCGCACTTCAGGGTGAGGTTGCTGGCGGGGTGTCATGAAAGTGTCCCATGCCTTAGAGAGTGTTGCCCTGCCTCTGTTGGAACTGCTGTATGTTCCCTTTGTCTCCCTGCCGCTCTGGCAGCCGCATTATGAGATGGAAAATTTTGGAGCAATCTATCAACAAGTATCTTCTATTATTGCACCGTTTTACTCGTCCTCTCCACCACAGGAATGAGAGATGAGAAGTTCTCTTTGTAGCAGGGGTCGAGAAGGGTGAACACTCAGTAATCTTTGTTATCTAAAATGCGTATAACGCGAGGGTAACGACAAAAAGGCAGCCTAACATGAAGTCAGCCATGTGTGCCATGAGTACTAACAGGCAAGACGTCAATGTCAACATCAGGATGACTCTCCACTAGAGATGAGCGAACTTTAAAAAAAAGTCCGGTGTTCGGCGTTCGGGTTGTGGTAAGTCGCGCATCCCGTTATGGATACCACTATAGCGGCATATGGAATCCATAAGGGGCGGCTGCCACCAACCCGAACTGTTGAACAGCCGAAGGACCTGGGGTGACGTCACTGTCATGTGATCAGTGCAGGGGGCGTGGCTCAGCACGGGATCAAATCCAGTGCTGAGCCACGCCCCCTGCACTGATCACATGACGGTGACGTCACCCCAGGTCCTTCGGCTGTTCAACAGTTCGGGTTGGTGGCAGCCGCCACTTATTGATTCCATATGCCGCTATAGTGGAATCCATAAAGGGATGCGCGACTTACCACAACCCGAACGCCGAACACCGGACTTTTGTTTAAAGTTCGCTCATCTCTACCTCCACCCTTATCCTCCTCTTCTGCCCATCCACGCTGAACAGATGGAATTAAAGTTCCATGGGTACTACTTTCAGCATATGGAATCATACAGGCGGCTGCCACCAACTCCGAACTGTTGAACAGCCGAAGGACCTGGGGTGACGTCACTGTCATGTGATCAGTGCAGGCGTGGCTCAGCACGGGATCAAATCCAGTGCTGAGCCACGCCCCCTGCACTGATCACATGACGGTGACGTCACCCCAGGTCCTTCGGCTGTTCAACAGTTCGGGTTGGTGGCAGCCGCCCCTTATTGATTCCATATGCCGCTATAGTGGAATCCATAAAGGGATGCGCGACTTACCACAACCCGAACGCCGAACACCGGACTTTTGTTTAAAGTTCACTCATCTCTACTCTCCACCCCCTTATCCTCCTCTTCTGCCCATCCACGCTGAACAGATGGAATTAAAGTTCCATGGGTACTACCCTCTGTAGCAGAGGCAACTGACTCCAACTCCTCCTCCTCCTCGTCATGGCCCAAATTGCGCTGAGAAGATGAACTTTGGGTAGTCTGGCTATCACCCTGTGTAATATTCTCCCCCATTTCCTGCCACATTCAGAGCGCCCTCCTTAATTGTGAGCAGCGATCGTTTGAGTAGACACAGCAGTGGATGGTTACGCTGATAATAGCGTTATCACCTTTACCATCTGTGTGGATTCATCAAAGTTTTTTAAAACCTCACATAGGTCTGACATCAATGCCCACTCCTCGCTTGTGAATAGTGGCAGTTAACTGGAAAGGCGACGACCATATCACAGCTGGTATACCACAACTGCCCTCTGCTTCTCACAAAGCCTGGCCAACATATAGAACGTATATTTCCAGCGTGTACTCACGTTTCACAACAGTCGGTGAGCTGGAAGCAGCAAACTATGCTATAGCATTGACAGACTGCCTGAAGCTGTGGACGACTTGCAGAAATGGGTACACACGTGGCACGCATTCACTAGTTATTCTTGCAAATTGGAGTAGGTTTTGATGAACCACTAAGTTTAAGACGTAGGCTAGGCATGGGATGTGTGTCAGGTTTCCAAGCTCCAAAGCCGCCACGAAGTTACGTCCATTGTCATACACAACCATGCCTGGCTGTAGGTTGAGTGACGAAAGCCACAGCTCGGTCTGGTACCTTATTCCCTGCCACAGCTTTGCAACTGTGTGCCGTTTGTCCCCAAAGCAGATCAGCTTCAGCACGGCCTGTTGACACTTACCCACAGCAGTGTTACACTGCTTCTAGCTAGCGACCGCTGTTGGAGGTGGAAGTGGAGGAGGAGGCGGCGGCGGAAGAGAAGTGGGGGTTGGAGCCAGTAACATAGCTGCTGGCGGAGACTCTGATGGATGTAGGGCCCGCAATCCTGGGCTTGGGTAGCACCTGTGCCATCCCAGGGTCCGACTCACTCCTGGCCTCCACAACATTCACCCAGTGTACGGTCAGGTAAATGTAGCTTCCCTGGCCACCAGCACTTGTCCATGTGTACGGGGTGAGGTGAACCTTCACAGTAAGTGCGTTGGTCAGGGCATGGGTGAGGTTCCGGGACACATGCTGGTGTAAGGCGGGCACGGCACATATTGAAAAATAGTGGCGGCTGGGAACTGTGTACCGAGGGACGGTCGCCGACATCAGGCTGTGGAAGGCCTCAGTGTCCACAAGCCTAAAAGGCAACATTTCAAGGGCCAGTAATTTTGAAAGATGCTCATTTAGTGCTATGGCCTGTGGGAGGGTGGGTATTTGCGTTCAAATACCTGTGTTATTGACATTTGGACGCTGCGCTGGGACAGGGAAGTGGATGTTGTTGCTGACGGTTCATGCAAGGGTCCAGGTGCAGGGTGAGGGGCATCTGGGCCTGCGCCTTCGACAGGGGATTTGTCAGCAGTGCAGAAGAACACAGAGGAAGAGGAGGCAGCGTTGTGACCTGAAGACCCAGATTGTGGAACCAGGCATTCGGCCCACTTACAGTTGTGTTCAAAATTATTCAACCCCCAAAGCTGTAAAGGGTTTTAGGGAATTTAGTATACATTTGTAATTCTGTTCAGAATAAAATCTTACAAGGACTTTTTAAAGAACCAAATGCAACTAAAATGACATCAATTATTTTTGTAATACAGTATTAAATGTTTGTTTTGTGATTTCTTCATTGACAAAATTATTCAACCCCTTAAAGACTACCACTCTTAAGAACAGAGGTTCATTCAAGTGTTTTCGATCAGGTATTGAAAACACCTGTGGATGTGAAGGAGCAGCAATCAAGCATAATAAGGCAGATTTAAAATGACTGTGATACTCAGCTCCTTCTAGACATTTACTGGTGTGTTTACAAATATGGTGAAGTCAAGAGAATGGTCCAGGAAGACAAGAGAAGAGGTGACTTCTCTTCACAGGAAGGGCAATGGCTATAAGAAGATTGCAAAGATGTTAAACATACCAAGAGACACCATAGGAAGCATCATTCGCAAATTCAAGGCAAAGGGCACTGTTGAAACGCTACCTGGTCGTGGCAGAAAGAAGATGCTGACTTCGACTGCTGTGCGCTACCTGAAGCGCAAAGTGGAGAAAAGTCCCCGTGTGACTGCTGAGGGACTGAAAAAAGATTTGTCAGATGCGGGTACTGAAGTTTCAGCTCAGACAATAAGGCGCACACTGCGTAATGAAGGCTTCCATGCCAGAACTCCCAGGCGCACCCCCTTGCTGTCTTCAAAGAATAAGAAGAGTCGACTGCAGTATGCCAAAAGTCATGTGGACAAACCACAAAAGTGTTCTGTGGACTGATGAAACAAAATTAGAACTGTTTGGGCCCATGGATCAACGCTATGTTTGGAGGAGGAAGAACAAGGCCTATGAAGAAAAGAACACCTTGCCTACTGTGAAGCATGGCGGGGGGTCAATCATGCTTTGGGGCTGTTTTGCTTCTACAGGTACAGGGAAGCTTCAGCGTGTGCAAGGTACCATGAATTCTCTTCAGTACCAGGAGATATTGGATGAAAATATGATGCAGTCTGTTACAAACCTGAGGCTTGGGAGACGTTTGACCTTTCAACAGTACAATGATCCCAAGCATACCTCCAAGTCCACTAGAGCATGGTTGCAGATTAAAGGCCGGAACATTTTGAAGTGGCCATCACAGTCACCAGACTTAAATCCAATTGAGAACCTCTAGTGGGACTTAAAAAAAGCAGTTGCAGCACGCAAGCCTAAGAATGAGACTGAACTGGAGGCTTTTACCCATGAAAAATGGGCGAAGATACCCGTAGATCGGTGCAAGACACTTGTGTCAAGCTATGCTTCACGTTTAAAAGCTGTTATAACTGGAAAAGGATATTGTACTAAGTATTAAGATTGAATTACACTTGGGGGTTGAATAAAACTGATAATGATGTGAGCACAGAAAAGACATTTGTGGTTATTTCATTATAAATGTTATGTTATATTTGTCTGACTTACAAGTGCCTCTTTGATTTAATTGTAAACAAGATGACTGAAATGATCAAAATCAATGTCAAACTGGCCAAAACACTCAATTTCAGTGGGGGTTAAATAATTTTGAACACAACTGTATTAGGGTGCTTGGATGCCATGTGGCCGATCTTGCTGGTAGTGGTGAGGTTGCTAGTGTTCAAGCTCTGGTTCATTTTGGTATGGCACAGGTTGCAAACTACCACTCTTTTGTCATATGCGCTTTCCTCAAAAAAGCGCCATACTGCGGAACACCTACCCTTTGGCAAGGTTTTAAGCATTAGGGTGCTCAGTGTAACCGTTGCGCGTCAGTTTGGTGTTGGCCGACGTCTCCCTTTTGCAACCCCACTGCCTCTTATAGACTGTTGCGGTGCTGCGGATCCCCCCCCTCTCTGTACTGCTGTCCTCGCACGGCTTTTCACCTTCTCATGTTGGGTCAGTGACCTCATCGTCCACTAACTCCTCTTCCCTTTTCTCACTCTGCTCATCCTCCTGACTTGACCTAACCATAACCTCAGTGATTGACAACTGCGTCTCATCATCATGCACCTCGCGAACGATCGATTGCTGTTCACCATCGTCATCTTCTTGAGACTGTGAAGGCTCAAGAGTTTGGGAATCAGGGCCCAATATCTCAGATACTTCTTCAAGGGTGCTTGGCGAGAGAGCCAAACCAAGTACTGGCAATGAAAATAGGTCATGTGAGTATCTGAGTGTGGGATCACGTGTTTGGTCAGATGCGACATGGTGGGAGGAAGAAGGATCACAGTGAGGATTCGGTTGAGCAGATTCTTGGCTACAGTGACTGGACTTAGTGGAAGAGAAGGTGGTGCTTAACTGACTGGAAGCATTGTCTTCTGCAATCCAACCGACCACCTGTTCGCACTGATCTGACTTTGACAGTGTTGTCCTGCGCCGCCCAGCTGAGTTGGACATGAAGCTGGGGAAGGTAGATTTTTTTAGTTTTTTCAGGGGCACTGGCAGCAGGCACAATTTTATGATGCCCAGGGCCACGGCTTCTACATTGCACCATCAGAATCACGCCCACTTCCAGGTCCCTTTGTGCTAGCCTTCTTCATATTATTGGTTTTGTCTGTAGATGTGGCGCAGATTGTTTTACTGTCTGCTAAAGACACCGTTTTCTGATGCAGAACAGTATTGGTTACAGAACAGTATGGGATACAAAAACCAACAGATTGTGAACACTTTACTAGGCCTAGATTAATATAAGTTGAAATATACACAGTGTTTTCAGATTCAGTTCAGTATGGGATACAAAAACCAACAGATTTTTGACATTTACTAGGCCCAGATTAATGGAAGTTGTAATATACACAGTGTTTTCAGATTCAGTTTAGTAATGGATACAAAATGCCACAGATTTTGGACACTTTACTAGGCCCAGATTAATGAAAGTTATATAATAATAGTAATATAGTAATATACACAGTGTTTTTAGATCCAGTTTAGTATGGGATACAAAAACCCACATATTTTGGACACTTTACTAGGCCCAGATAATGGAAGTTGTAATATACACAGTGTTTTCAGATTAAGTTCAGTATTGGATACAAAAAGTCACTGATTTTGGACACTTTACTAGGCCCAGATTAATGGAAGTTTTAATATACACAGTGTTTTCAGATTCAGTTCATTATGGGATACAAAGACCCACAGATTGTGGACACTTTACTAGGACCAGATTATTGGAAGTTGTAATATACACAGTGTTTTCAGATTCAGTTCAGTAATCTGAATTAAACAATAAGCTCCCCCCCTCCTCGTCACGTCATAACTAGTGTTGAGCGACACGTCCGGGACACGGACCCGAACCTGAACTTTTTCAAAAAAGTTCGGGTTCGGGTTCGTTGTTCGGCGATTACTTCCCGCTTTCTGAAGCGCTGCACAGCAGCCAATCAGCTAGTGTTTTACTTCTTGCCCTAAGAGCCCATCACAGCCATGCCTACTAATGGCATGGCTGTGATTGGCCAAGTGCAGCATGTGACCCAGCCTCTATTTAAGCTGGAGTCACGTAGTGCCGCACGTCACACTGCTCTGATTAGTGTAGGGAGAGGACGCAGCTTCTGTGAAGGCGAGATTAGGCAGGGAAAAGTCAGCAACAGCACCTAATAAAGTGATCGATCTATAGCTGTGAATGATTGAACTTCTGCTAGTTACTTGCTCACTGGTTTTTAGGCCGCACAGAGCGTTTTTCTGTCACTTATTTTCTGGGGTGATCGGCGGCCATTTTGTGACTTGTGGTGCACCAGAACAAGCTGCCACCAAGTCCATCAATCCATCAATACTAGTTTTTTTTTTTTTTGCTATATCCTACATCAGGGGCTTGGCTGTGCTAATTGTCACCCATAGAAACTCAGGATAGAAATTTCAATATTTTATTAAGGGGTTAAATACAATTGCCCAAATACCAATCCCCGAAATCTGGTGTTCCAGTTTTGGCTAGCCAAGTATAATACTGTCTGCTGTCTGGCAAAGGATAGATTATTTTCTGTGGTGAAATTCAATTGCCAAAATAGCAATACCATAAATCAGTGGTATCAGCTGTGGCTGGCAAAGTATAACCCTAAGTTCACACCTGAGCGTTTTACAGCGCGTTCAAACGCGCTGTAAAACGCTCAACACATAAAGACAAATGCTTTCCTATGGCCCTGGTTCTCACTTGAGCGTTTTACAGCGCGTTTGAGCGCGCTGTAAAACGCCCGACGCATAAACAAGTACTTGAGCTTTTTTTGGGGCGTTTGTCGCACATTTTGTGATTGACATCACAGTAGTCAATCACAAGAACGCGCGTACGAACGCGCGTTTCCTATTTGCAAAAACGCGCTGAAATACGCACAACAAAAACGCGCGTTTTAAGAACGCTCAGGTCTGAACCCAGCGTAATAGTGTCCGCCAAAACATATATTTTGTTCTGGGGTGAAATTCAATTGCCAAAATAGCAATACCCTTAATCTGGTGTCCCAGCTGTTGCAGGCCAAGTGTTAATCTGTCCGTAAAAGGGTATATTTTGTTCTGGGGTGAAATTCAATTGCCAAAATAGCAATACCATAAATCAGTGGTTTCAGCTGTGGCTGGCCAAGTTTCATAGTGTCCGCAAAAACATATATTTTGTTGCGGGGTGAAATTCAATTGCCAAAATAGCAATACCCTGAATCTGGTGTCCCAGCTGTTGCAGGCCAAGTGTTAATCTGTCCGTAAAAGGGTATATTTTGTTCTGCGGTGAAATTCAATTGCCAAAAAAGCAATACCATAAATCAGTGGTGTCAGCTGTGGCTGGCCAAGTTTCATAGTGTCCGCAAAAACATATATTTTGTTTTGGGGTGAAATTCAATTGCCAAAATAGCAATACCATAAACCAGTGGTTTCAGCTGTGGCTGGCCAAGTTTCATAGTGTCCTCAAAAACATATATTTTGTTGTGGGGTGAAATTCAATTGCCAAAATAGCAATACCCTTATTCTGGTGTCCCAGCTGTTGCAGGCCAAGTGATAATCTGTCCGTAAAAGGGTATATTTTGTTCTGGGGTGAAATTAAATTGCCAAAATAGCAATACCCTGAATCTGGTGTTCGAGCTGTTGCAGGCCAAGTGTAAATCTGTCCATAAAAGGATACCTTTCATCCAGGGCCTAAATACTAGCCCTAAAAGAGATATTCCCCTAAATCAGTGGTTACTGCTGTGCCTGGATTAGTGTAATACGCTACATAAATAAATAGGCAGATAGTGTTAGGTGCCTGTAAAAAAAGGCCTGAATTTGAAATCAATACATTGGGCCAACTATTTTTTTTCTTATTGTGATGCTTGGTGAACGGTAACAATGAGGAAAACATCTAGTAAGGGACGCAGACGCGGTAACCTCTTGTGCTGGGAGAGGACGTGGCCATTCTGCCACCGCCACACGTCCTAGTAACCCAACTAACTCAGGTTTCAGTACCCACCAGAATTTACAGCGATATTTCGTGGGGCCCAATGCCGTTGGTAAGGCCTGAGCAGGTACAGGCGATAGTCAATTGGGTGGCCAACAGTGGATCCAGCATGTTCACAACATTATCTCCCACCCAGTCTTCTGCAGAAAGCACACAGGTTGCACCTGAAAACCAAGCCCATCAAGCCCATCAGGGAAACTGCCTGAGCCTCAAGTTATGCAGCAGTCTCTTATGCTGTTTGAAGACTCTGCTGGCAGGGTTTCCCAAGGGACTCCACCTAGCCCTTCCCCAGTGGTGGAAGACATAGAATGCACTGATGCACTGATGTTTCCTGATGATGAGGACATGGGAATACCACCTCATCGGAGTCCGCACGTCTCTGATGATGACGAAACACAGGTGCCAACTGCTGTGTCTTTCTGCAGTGCGCAGACCGAAAAGGAGATGAGGGAGAAAGACTGTGTGGAAGACGATGCAGGGGAAGATGAGGTCCTAGACCCCACATGGAATGAAGGTCGAGCCACTGACTTTCATAGTTCAGAGGAAGAGGCAGTGGTGAGACCGAGCCAACAACGTAGCAAAAGAGAGAGCAGGGGGCAAAAGCAGAACAGCCGCCTCCACAAGAGTTCGTCTGCTACTGGCCACCGCCACCAGGGATCGAGCACCCCAAAGGCAGCTTCAAGGAGTTCCCTGGCATGGCACTTCTTTAAACAATGTGCTGACAACAAGACCAGTGTGGTTTGCACGCTGTGCCTTTAGAGCCTGAAGTGAGGCATTAACGTTCTGAACCTTAGCACAACCTGCATGACCAGGCATCTACATGCAAAGCATGAACTGCATTGGAGTAAACACCTTAAAAGCAAGAAACTCACTCTGGCTCCCCCTGCTCCCTCTTCTGCTGCTGCCTCGGCCTCTTCCTCCGCCTCAGGAGGAATGTTGGCACCTGCCGCCCACCAAACTGAGGATGTGCTACCGACACCACCTCCTGCGTCACCAAGCATCTCCACCATGTCACACGGCAGCGTTCAGCTCTCCATCTCACAAACCTTGGAGAGAAAGCGTAAATTCCCACCTAGCCACCCTCGAGCCCTGGGCCTGAATGCCAGCATTTCTAAACTACTGGCCTTTGAAATGCTGTCATTCAGGCTGGTGGACACAGACAGCTTAAAACAGCTGATGTCCATGGCTGTCCCACAGTATGTTGTTCCCAGCCGCCATTACTTCTCCAAGACAGCCGTGCCTTCCCTGCACAACTAAGTATCCGATAAAATTAAGTGTGCACTGCGCAACGCCATCTGTGGCAAGGTCCACTTAACCACAGATACGTGGACCAGTAAGCACGGCCAGGGACGCTATATCTCCCTAACTGCACACATGTAGTGGCGGCTGGGCCCCAGGTGGAGAGTTCCTTGGCGCACGTCCTTCCGCCGCCAAGGATCACAAGGCATCATTCTTTGCCTCCTGTAGCCTCCTCCTCCTACTCGGCTTCCTCCTCCTCTGCTTCCACCAGCTCATCCAGTCAGCCACACACCTTCACCACCAACTTCAGCACAGCCCGGGGTAAACTTCAGAAGGCCATTATGAAACTCATATGTTTGGGGGACAGGCCCCACAGCGCGCAGGAGTTGTGGCGGGGTATTGAACAACAAACCGACGAGTGGTTTCTGCCGGTGGCCCTCAAGCCCGGCCTGGTGGTGTGCGATAATGGGCAAAATCTCGTCGCAGCTCTGGGACTAGTCGGTTTGACGCACATCCCTTGCCTGGCGCATGTGCTGAATTTGGTGGTGCAGAAGTTCATTCACAACTACCCCGACATGTCCGAGCTGCTGCATAAAGTGAGGGCCGTCTGTGCGCGCTTTCGGCATTCACATCCTGCCGCTACTCGCCTGTCTGCGCTACAGCGGAACTTCGGCCTTCCCGCTCACCGCCTCATATGCGAAGTGCCCACCAGGTGGAACTCCACCTTGCACATGCTGGAGAGACTGTGTGAGCAGCAGCAGGCCATAGTGGAGTTTCAGCTGCAGCACGCATGCGTCAGTCGCACTGCGGAACAGCACCACTTCACCACCAATGAGTGGGCCTCCATTCGAGACCTGTGTGCCCTTTTTCGCTGTTTTGAGTACTCCACCAACATGGCCAGTGGCGATGACACCGTTATCAGCGTTACAATACCACTTCTATGTCTCCTTGAGAAAACGCTTAGGGCGATGATGGAAGAGGAGGTGGCCCAGGACGAGGAGGAGGAGGGGTCATTTTTAGCACTTTCAGGCCAGTCTGTTAGAAGTGGCTCAGAGGGAGGTTTTTTGCAACAGCAGAGGCCAGGTCCAAATGTGGCCAGTAGGGCCCACTACTGGAGGACGAGGAGGATGAGTAGGAGGTGGAGGAGGATGAGGATGAAGCAGGTTCACAGCGGGGTGGCACCCGACACAGCTCAGGCCCATCACTGGTGCGTGGCTGGGGGGATACGGAGGACGATGACGATACGCCTCCCACAAAGGATAGCTTGTCCTTACCTCTGGGGAGCCTGGCACACATGAGCGACTACATGCTGCAGTGCCTGCGCAACTACAGCAGAGTTGCCCACATTTTAACGTGTGCGTACTACTGGGTTGCCACCCTGCTGGATCCCCGGTACAAAGACAATGTGGCCACCTTACGTCCTGCACTGGAGCGTGATAGGAAGATGAGCAAGTACAAGCGCACGCTGGTAGACGCGCTCCTGAGAGCATTCCAAAATGTCACAAGGGAACAGGTGGAAGCCCAAGGCGAAGGCAGAGGAGGAGCAAGAGGTCGCCAACGAAGCTGTGTCACGGCCAGCTCCTCTGAGGGCAGGGTTAGCATGGCAGAAATGTGGAAAAGTTTTGTCTCCACGCCACAGCTAACTGCACCACCAGCAGATACGGAACGTGTTAGCAGGAGGCAGCATTTCACTAACATGGTTGAACAGTACGTCTGCACATCCCTCCACGTACTGACTGATGGTTCGGCCCCATTCAACTTCTGGGTCTCCAAATTGTCCACGTGGCCAGAGTTAGCATTTTATGCCTTGGAGGTGCTGGCCTGTCCGGCGGCCAGCATTTTGTCTGAACGTGTATTCAGCACGGCAGGGGGCGTCATTACTGACAAACGCAGCCGCCTGTCCACAGCCAACGTGGACAAGCCGACGTTCATAAAAATGAACCAGGCATGGATCCCACAGGACCTGTGCCTCCCTTGTGCAGAATAGACATTTATAACTGCCTCCCCCTCAAACATGTATTCTTGTACTCCGGGGCACTTCTTTATTGAATCCTAATTTTTTTAATTTCACCATGATCTTGTGGTGCAACCCAAAGTTGAATGAACCTCTCCTCTGTCTGGGTTCTGGGACCGAAATAACTGAAAGTGGCCTTCTCCAGTGGTGGGTGATATGACGCATGATTCCTTGCTGTGGGACATCTCTCCTCTGACTGGGTGCTGGGGCCTAAATAACTGAAAATGGCCTTCTCCAGTGGTGGGTGATATGACGCATGATTCCTTGCTGTGGGACCTCTCTCCTCTATCTGGGTGCTGGTGCCGAAATAACTGAAAGTGGCCTTCTCCAGTGGTGGGTGATATGACGCCTTATCCCTTGCTATAGGACCTCTCTCCTCTGTCTGGGTGCTGGGCCTAAATAACTGAAAGTGGCCTTCTCCAGTGGTGGGTGATATGACGCATGATTCCTTGCTGTGGGACCTCTCTCCTCTGTCTGGGTGCTGGGGCCGAAATAACTGAAAGTGGCCTTCTCCAGTGGTGGGTGATATGACGCATGATTCCTTGCTGTGGGACCTCTCTCCTCTGTCTGGGTGCTGGGGCAGAAATAACTGAAAGTGGCCTTCTCCAGTGGTGGGTGATATGACACATGATTCCTTGCTGTGGGACCTCTCTCCTCGGTCTGGGTGCTGGGCCGAAATAACTGAAAGTGGCCTTCTCCAGTGGTGGGTGATATGACGCCTTATTCCTTGCTGTGGGACCTCTCTCCTCTGTCTGGGTGCTGGGGCTAAATAACTGGAAGTGGCCTTCTCCAGTGGTGATAATACTAGTACCACACAGAGCCCCCCATAGTGCCCCATAATAATGCGCCAGTAACAGATGCTCCCCCAATCATGTGCCAGTAATAAGTGCCCCCATAGATGCCCCTTAATACTGTGCCAGTAATATGTGCAATAATAGATGCCCCTCAATCATGTGCCAGTAAGAAGTGCCCCCATAGTGCCACCAAATAATGTGCCAGTAAAATGTGCCCCCAATAATGTGCCAGTAAAATGTGCCCTCAATGATGCCCCCCAGTCTTAATGTCACATTTTGTCCCCTCCATCCATGTCACATTTTACCCCCTCAATGTAATTTCCCACACCCTCCAGCTCCTTCCGTGTCACATTTCTCCCCCTCCATGTCACGTCATCACCCCCTCCTTTTTACATCATCCCCTTCAACTCACATTATTTCTTCCCCCTCCATGGCAGCATACTCCCCCCCCCTCCAACTCCCCCCCAATACCCCATTTCTCCAGCACAGATGCACTTCCTCCCCATGGCACATTTCTCCAGCACAGATGCACATCTCTCCCCCACACCGTGGCACATTTCTCCAGCACACATGAACATCTCTCCCCCCCATGGACCATTTCTCCAGCACAGATGGACATCTCCCCCCCACCCCAGATGCATATCTCCCCCCCCCGCCCCATGGTTCATTTCTTCAGCACAGATGCACACTTTCTACTTACAGATGCACATTCCCTTGGTCCTTGCCTGTGCTGTGTCTGTAGGCAGAACTTGGCTGTGTGGACAGAGAGCCGCAGAGGCACAGAATGGAAGTTGAGCACGGCGTCGGCACGCGGCAGCCATGGTGAGGGACACAGGACAGTGCGCTCGCTCCTTCTTCTTCTGGAGGCTGGGCTCTGGCAGCGTCATAAATGCGAATACGTGCCTGTGCCGCGGTATGCTCCGAGCCCCAGTAGCTACTGCTCTCTTAAAGAGGCAGAGAGAGGCTCAGAGCGGCCGCGGCGCAGGCCCCCTATTGTAGTTAGTTGTGGGCCGGTGCTGGTGGTGGGGTTGGGGGCCCCTAAGGGCCTGGGGGCATTTGCCCTCCCATGCCAATATGGAAGTGCCGGCCCTGCAGTTAAGTATGGAATACAAAAACCCACAGATTTTCGACACTTTACTAGGCCGGTTTACTGGAAGTTGTAGTATACACAGTGTTTTCAGATTCAGTTCAGTATGGGATGCAAAAACCCACAGACTGTGGACACTTAACTAGGCCCAGATTAATGGAAATTCTAGTATACACAGTGTTTTCAGATTCAGTTCAGTATGGGATACAAATTTGTCCCAAATAAAATGTTTTCTCTGCTGGAATACAGTATATACGGTTGCGGCCTAAACGCACACACAGATGTGCCCAAAACTAGTTTAATTTACCCAAAATACAAATAATTATCTGCTGGAGTAATGAATTTAATGGTTGCGGATTGAACGCACACACCGGTGTTCCCCAAATTAGTTAAATTTGTCTAGAATACAAATAATTCTATGCTGGAATAATGTATATATGGTTGTGGCCTAAACGCACACACAGATTTGTCTAAAACTAGTTAAATTTGTCCTAAATAAAATGTATTCTCTTCTGGAATACTGTATATACGGTTGCAGCTAGAGATGAGCGAACACCTGGAAATTCGGTTTCGGGAAGTTCGGGTTCAGGATCCGAACTCGACCCGAACTTGAAGTCAATGGGGACCCGAACTTTTAGGCACTAAAAAGGCTGTAAAATAGTCCAGGAAAGGGCTAGAGGGCTGCAAAAGGCAGCAAAATGTAGGTAAATGCCCTGCAAACAAATGTGGATAGGGAAATGAATTAAAATAAAATAAATAAAAATTAACCAATATCAATTGGAGAGAGGTCCCATAGAAGAGAATCATGTGTCATATCACTCACCACTGGAGAATGCCATTTCCAGTTATTTCGGCCCCAGCACCCAGACAGAGGAGAGAAGTCCCACAGCAAGGAATAAGGCGTTATATCACCCACCACTGGAGAAGGCCACTTTCAGTTATTTCGGCCCCAGCACCCAGACAGAGGAGAGAGGTCCCACAGCAAGGAATAAGGCGTCATATCACCCACCACTGGAGAACGCCACTTTCAGTTATTTAGGCCCAGCACCCAGACAGAGGAGAGAGGTCCCACAGCAAGGAATCATGCGTCATATCACCCACCACTGGAGAAGGCCACTCAGTTATTTCGGCCCCAGCACCCAGACAGAGGAGAGAGGTCCCACAGCAAGGAATCATGCATCATATCACCCACCACTGGAAAAGGCCACTTTCAGTTATTTTGGCCCAGCACCCAGACAGAGGAGAGATGTCCCACAGCAAGGAATAAGGCGTCATATCACCCACCACTGGAGAAGGCCACTTTCAGTTATTTAGGCCCTGGCGCCCAGATTGAGGAGAGGTTCATTCAACTTTGGGTTGCAACGCAAGATCATGGTAAAGTTAAAAAAATTAGGATTCAATAAAGAAGTGCCCCCGGAGAACAAGAATACATGGTTGAGGGGGAGTCAGTTATAAATGTCTATTCTGCACAAGGGAGGCACAGTTCCTGTGGGATCCATGCCTGGTTCATTTTCATGAACGTCAGCTTGTCCACGTTGGCTGTGGACAGGAGGCTGCGTTTGTCAGTAATGACGCCCCTTGCCGTGCTGAATACACGTTCAGACAAAACGCTGGCTGCCGGGCAGGCCAGCACCTCCAAGGCATAAAATGCTAACTATGGCCACGTGGACAATTTGGAGACCCAGAAGTTGAATGGGGCCGAACCATCAGTCAGTACGTGGAGGGGTGTGCAGACGTACTGTTCAACCATGTTAGTAAAATGCTGCATCTTGCTAACACGGTCCGTATCAGGTGGTGGTGCAGTTAGCTGTGGCGTTGAGACAAAACTTTTCCACATTTCTGCCATGCTTACACTGCCCTCAGAGGAGCTGGCTGTGACACAGCTGCGTTGGCCACCTCTTGCTCCTCCTCTGCCTTCGCCTTGGGCTTCCACCTGTTCCCCTGTGACATTTGGGAATGCTATCAGGAGTGTGTCTACCAGCGTGCGCTTGTACTCGCGCATCTTTCTATCACGCTCCAGTGCAGGAAGTAAGGTGGGCACATTGTCTTTGTACCGGGGATTCAGCAGGGTGGCAACCCAGTAGTCCGCACACGTTAAAATGTGGGCAACTCTGCTGTCGTTGCGCAGGCACTGCAGCATGTAGTCGCTCATGTGTGCCAGGCTCCTCAG
The DNA here is from genome assembly GCA_033119425.1 of Bufotes viridis. Lineage (NCBI taxonomy): Eukaryota > Metazoa > Chordata > Amphibia > Anura > Bufonidae > Bufotes > Bufotes viridis. The sequence goes on from CM065589.1 coordinate 459,031,153, forward strand.
AGGTAAAGACAAGCTGTCCTCTGTGGGAGGCGTATCGTCATCATCCTCCGTATCCCCCAAGCCACACACCAGTGATAGGCCTGAGCTGTGTCGGGTGCCACCCCGCTGTGAACCTGCTTCATCCTCATCCTCCTCCACCTCCTACTCATCCTCCTCGTCCTCCAGTAGTGGGCCCTGGCTGGCCACATTTGGACCTGGCCTCTGCTGTTGCAAAAAACCTCCCTCTGAGCCACTTCTAACAGACTGGCCTGAAAGTGCTAAAAATGACCCCTCCTCCTCCTCCTCCTCCTCTTCCTGGGCCACCTCCTCTTCCATCATCGCCCTAAGCGTTTTCTCAAGGAGACATAGAAGTGGTACTGTAACGCTGATAACGGTGTCATCGCCACTGGCCGTGCTGGTGGAGTACTCGAAACAGCGCAACAGATCACACAGGTCTCGCATGGAGGCCCAATCATTGGTGGTGAAGTGGTGCTGTTCTGCAGTGCGACTGACGCGTGTGTGCTGCAGCTGAAACTCCATTATGGCCTGCTGCTGCTCGCACAGTCTCTCCAGCATGTGCAAGATGGAGTTCCACCTGGTGGGCACTTCGCATATGAGGCGGTGAGCGGGAAGGCCGAAGTTCCGCTGTAGCGCAGACAGGCGAGCAACGGCAGGATGTGAACGCCGGAAGCGCGCACAGACGACCTGCACTTTATGCAGGGGCTCTGACATGTCGGGGTAGTTGTGAATGAACTTCTGCACCACTAAATTCAGCACATGCGCCAGGCAAGGGATGTGCGTCAAACCGACTAGTCCCAGAGATGCGACGAGATTTCGCCCATTATCGCACACCACCAGGCGGGGCTTGAGGCCCACCGGCAGAAACCACTCGTCGGTCTGTTGTTCAATACTCCGCCACAACTCCTGCGCGCTGTGGGGCCTGTCCCCCAAACATATGAGTTTCAGAATGCCCTGCTGACGTTTACCCTGGGGTGCTGATGTTGGTGGTGAAGGTGTGTGGCTGACTGGATGAGCTGGTGGAAGCAGAGGAGGAGGAAGCCGAGTAGAAGGAGGAGGCTACAGGAGGCAAAGAATTATGCCCTGTGATCCTTGGCGGCGGAAGGACTCTCCGCCTGGGGCCACTACATTTACCCAGTGTGCAGTTAGGGAGATATAGCATCCCTGGCCATGCTTACTGGTCCACGTATCCGTGGTTAGGTAGACCTTGCCACAGATGGCGTTGCGCAGTGCACACTTAATTTTATCGGATACTTGGTTGTGCAGGGAAGTCACGGCTGTCTTGGAGAAGTAGTGGCGGCTGGGAACAACATACAGTGGGACAGCCATCAACATAAAATGTTTGAAGCTGTCAGTGTCCACCAGCCTGAATGACAGCATTTCAAAGGCCAGTAGTTTAGAAATGCTGGCATTGATGCCCAGGGCTCGAGGGTGGCTAGGTGGAAATTTACGCTTTCTCTCCAAGGTTTGTGAGATGGAGAGTTGAACGCTGCCGTGTGACATGGTGGAGATGCTTGGTGACGCAGGTAGTGGTGTCAGTGGAACATCCTCTGGAGGTGGAGGAAGAGGGCGAGGCAGCAGCAGAAGAGGGAGCAGGGGGAGCCAGAGTGAGTTCCTCGCTTTTAAGGTATTTACTCCACTGCAGTTCATGCTTTGCATGTAGATGCCTGGTCATGCAGGTTGTGCTAAGGTTCAGAACGATAATGCCTTGCTTCAGGCTCTGATGGTACAGCGTGCAAACCACTCGGGTCTTGTCGTCAGCACATTGTTTAAAGAAGTTCCATGCCAGGGTACTCCTTGAAGCTGCTTTTGGGGTGCTCGGTCCCTGGTGGCGGTGGCCAGTAGCAGGCAAACTCTCTTGGCGGCGGCTGTTCTGCTTTTGCCCCCTGCTCCCTCTTTTGCTACGCTGTTGGCTCGGTCTCACCACTGCCTTTTCCTCTGAACTATGAAAGTCAGTGGCAATACCTTCATTCCATGTGGGGTCTAGGACCTCATCGTCCCCTGCATCGTCTTCCACACAGTCTTCCTCCCTGACCTCCTGTTCGGTCTGTACACTGCAGAAAGACGCAGCAGTTGGCACCTGTGTTTCGTCATCATCAGAGACGTGTGGACTCCGATGAGGTGGTATTCCCATGTCCTCATCATCAGGAAACATCAGTGTTTGTGCATCAGTGCATTCTATTTCTTCCACCACTGGGGAAGGGCTAGGTGGATTCCCTTGGGAAACCCTGCCAGCAGAGTCTTCAAACAGCATAAGTGACTACTGCATAACTTGAGGCTCAGACAGTTTCCCTGATATGCATGGGGGTGATGTGACAGACTGATGGGCTTGGTTTTCAGGCGCCACCTGTGCGCTTTCTGCAGAAGACTGGGTGGGAGATAATGTTATGAACGTGCTGGATCCACTGTCGGCCACCCAATTGACTAGCGCCTGTACCTGCCCAGGCTTTACCATTCTTAGAATGGCATTGGGCCCCACACTATGACGTGTGGCTGTGGCAGTGGCCACGTCCTCTCCCAGCACAAGAGGGTACACTAACACCACCACGACCGGCGTCCACGTCCCTTACTAGATGTTTTCCTCATTGTTACCTTTCACCAAGCACCACAATAAGAAAAAAAAATATTTGACCCTAATTTTTTTAAAGGCACCTAACACTATCTGCCTATTTATTTATATAGCGTAATACACTAATCCAGGCACAGCAGTAACCACTGATTTTTGGGAATATCTCTTTTGGGGCTTGTATTTAGGCCCTGGATGAAAGGTATCCTTTTTGGACAGATTTGCACTTGGAGATGCACAGTAGCGTGAGAAAAATATGTAGGATTATGCCTATGTATTTTAACTCTTTGTGTAATATACCCTTTAACAGACAGAAATCCAATGGGAGATGCACGGTAGCGTGTGAAGTTAATGATGATGTCCCTCTCAGCACTTGTACAGTATATACACCTTGAGTGTAATATACCCTTTTACGGACAGATTAACACTTGGTCTGCAACTGCTGGAACACCAGATTCAAGGTTTTGCTATTTTGGCAAATGAATTTCACCCGAGAACAAAATATACCCTTTTTACGGACAGATTAACACTAGGCCTGCAACTGCAGAAACACCAGAATTATGGTATTGCTATTTTGGCAATTGAATTTCACCCCATAACAAAATATATGTTTTGGCGGACACTATTATAGTTTGCCAGCCACAGCTGTGACACCAAATTTATGGTATTGCTATTTTGGCCATTGAATTTAACCCCAGAACAAAATATATGTTTTGGCGGACACTATTATAGTTTGCCTGCCACAGCTGTGACACCAGATTTATGGTATTGCTATTTTGGCCATTGAATTTAACCCCAGAACAAAATATTTGTTTTGGCGGACACTATTATAATTTGCCAGCCAGTGCTGGGACACCAGATTTAGTGGATTGCTATTTTGGCAAGTGAATTTCGCCCCAGAACAAAATATATGTTTTGGCAGACACTATTATAGTTTGCCAGCCAGTGCTAGGACACCAGATTTAGGGTATTGCTATTTTGGCAAGTGAATTTCACCCCAGAACAAAATATATGTTTTGGCGGACACTATTATAGTTTGCCAGCCACAGCTGTGACACCAGATTTATGGTATTGTTATTTTGGCAATTGAATTTCACCCCAGAACAAAATATATGTTTTGGCGGACACTATTATAGTTTGCCAGCCAGTGCTGTGACACCTGTTTTAGGGGATTGCTATTTTGGCAATTGAATTTCACCACAGAAAATAATCTATCCTTTGCCAGGCAGCAGACTTTATTATACTTGGCTAGCCAAAGCTGGAACACCAGATTTAGGGGATTGGTATTTTGGCAATTGTATTTAACCCCTTAATAAAATATAGAAATTGCTATTCTGAGTTTCTAGGGGTGACAATATGCACAGCCAAGCCCCTGATGTAGAATATAGCAAAAAAAAATAATAGTATTGATGGATTGATGGACTTGGTGGCAGCTTGATCTGGTGCACCACTAGTTACAAAATGGCCGCCGATCACCCCAGAAAAAAAGTGACAGAAAAACGCTCTGTGCAGCCTAAAAACCAGTGAGCAAGTAACTAGCAGAAGTTGAATCATTCACAGCTGTAGATCGATCACTTCATTTGGTGCTTTTGCTGACTTTTCCCTGCCTAATCTCGCCCTTACAGCTGTTGCGTCCTCTCCCTACACTAATCAGAGCAGTGTGACGTGCGGCGCTACGTGACTCCAGCTTAAATAGAGGCTGGGTCACATGCTGCACTTGGCCAATCACAGCCATGCCATCAGTAGGCATGGCTGTGATGGGCTCTTAGGGCAAGAAGTAAAACGCTAGCTGATTGGCCGCTATGCAGCCCTTCAGAAAGCGGGAAGAAATCGCCGAACAACGAACCCAAACTTTTTTGAAAATGTTCGGGTTAGGGTCTGTGTCCCGAACACCCCAAAATTCGGTACGAACCCGAACTATTCTCGAACTGTTCGCTCAACACCAGTTGCAGCCCACATTATCTGATAGTTCGGTGTATATCTCACTAGCAGGCACACTCTAGTGAATATGCCCCATTTTATAATGTTTGCTAAACACACTGCTTTCTGATGGCATACTGTGGATCTCACTTGCAGACACACTCTAGTGAATAAGCCCCTTTTTATAATGTCTGCTAAACACACTGCTTTCTGATGGCCTACTGTAGATCTCACTTGCAGACACTCTAGTAAATAAGCCCCTTTTTATAATGTGTGCTAAACACACTGCTTTCTGATGGCATACTATAGATCTCACTAATATCAAATTTTTCAGTCTTTTAAAAGCTTTTGGGTACTTAAAAAAGCGATTTTCCAGCCCTGCACTATCTGTCCCTTCCTGAAGTTGCCAGATACTTCTGAATTTAACCCCTGGTAAAAAAAAAATGGTGCTGCACTGCTGTCCAACACACACTGTAGTCCTTAACCCCTTTAGGACACATGACGTACCGGTACGGCATGTTTCCCGAGTCCTTAAGGACACATGACGTACCGGTACGTCATGAGTTGTTCCGATCACTGCTGCTCAGCTGGCAGTGATCGGAACAAGGTACCTGCTGAAATCATTCAGCAGGTACCTTGTTACAATGCCCAGGGGGGTCCTGTGACCCCCCCATATGGTCGATCGCTGCAAACCGCAGGTCAATTCAGACCTGCGGTTTGCAGCGCTCTATGTGATCTCTGATCCCGCGGTCTGTGACCGCGGGGATCAGAGAGTTAATGCCCCCAAATTCTTGATCTTTAACCCCCTGCAGCCCCCAATCATATTTTGGCTGCGGGGTGCAGGGGGTGGTTGCGGGCGGCGGGAGGCGGTGCGGGAGGCGGGCGGTGCGGCGGGCGGGATCGCGATTGCGATCCCCCGCCCGCCTCCTCTGTAATGTATCCCTGGTGTCTAGTGGGTCTATCAGAGTGTCAGCACATTGCTGACACTCTGATAGAAACGGCTGGCATCTGTGCTTGATCAGATGCCAGCCGTTTAACCCCTTCTATACTGCGGTCCGTACGGACCGCGGTATGGAAGGGTTAACAGGGAGGAAGCTCCCTCCCTCTCCCATCGGGGGGCTGCTGTGCCTTTGCAGCCCCCCAACAGGACGGGATCACAGAGGGAGGGGGCTACACTCCCTCACCATCCATCACCCGCTGCTTTCTGATGGCTGCGGGTGATGGTTGCCATGGAGACAGGACGCTTTCAGAAGCGTCCTGCTCTCCATGAGGCTGAAAGTCTGAATAGACCTGCTAAAGGTCTATTCAGACTTTGTAAAGTACAAAATACAGCACAGTGCACTATATAGTGTACTGTACTGTATTATACAGACACCAGATCCACTGGGTGGGTCTGGGTCAAAAAAAAAAATGTAAAAAAGTAAAAATGAAAAAAACACATATCACTGAATAAAAAAAAAAAAAAAAAATACACTACACATATTAGGTATCGCTGCATCCGTAAAAACCTGCTCTATAAAAATATCACATGACTGAACTCCTCAGGTGAACGCCATAAGAAAAAAACCCCAAAAATGGTGTAAATAAGCCATTTTTTGGCACCTTACATCACTAAAAGTGTAATACAAAGCGATCAAAAAGGTGTTTGCCTCCCAAAATAGTACCAATCAAACCGCCATCTCATCCCGCAAAAAATGAGCCCCTACCTAAAACAATTGGCCAAAAAATAAAAAAACTATACCTCTCAGACTAAAACATGATTTTTTTTGTTTCAAAAATGCTTTTTAGTGTTAAATGTAAAAAAAAAAAAAAAAAAAAAGTAGACATATTGGGTATCTCCACGTCCGTAAGAATCTGCTCTATAAAAATATCACATGACATAACCCCTCAAGTACACACTGTAAAAAAATTTAAGAAAAACTTTGTCAAAAAGCCATTTTTTGCCACCTTACATCACAAAAAGTGTAATAGCAAGCGATCAAAAAGTCATATGACCCCTTAAATAGTGCCAATCTAACCATCACCTCATCCCACAAAAATGATACCCAACCTGAGACAATTGCCTAAAAACTGAAAAATATATGGCTCTCAGACTATGGAGATACTAAAACATGTTTTTTTTTTTTTTTATTCAAAAAGGATATTATTGTGTAAAACCAAAATAAATAAAAAAAAGGTATACATATTATGTATTGCCGCGTCCGTAAGGACCTGCTCTATAAAAATATAACATGACCTAACCCCTCAGATGAACGCTGTAAACATAAAAAATAAAAACGTTGTCAAACAAGCCATTTTTTTTTCACCTTACATCACAATAAGTGTAATAGTAAGCGATCAAAAAGTCATATGCACCCCAAGATAGTACCATTCAAACCGCCATCTCATCACGCAAAAAATGAGCCCCTACATAAGACAGTCGCCCAAAAAAATAAAATAAAACTATGGCTTTCAGAATGTGGAGACACTAAAAAATATTTTTTTTCAAAAATGCTTTATTATGTAAAACTGAAACAAAAAACCACAAAAAGTAGTCATATTTGGTATTGTCGCGTCCATAACAACCTGCTCTATAGAAATAGCACACAATCTAACCTGTCAGTTCAACTATGTAAATAACAAAAAATAAAAACGGTCCCAAAACAGCTATTTTTTGCAAATTTTCCATTGTAATCCATTTTTCCAGTAACAAAGCAAGGGTTAACAGCCAAACAAAACTCAATATTTATTGCCCTGATTCTCTTGTTTGCACAAACACCCCATATGTGGTCGTAAACTGCTGTATGGCCAAACGGCAGGGCACAGAAGGAAGGGAACGCCATATGGTTTTTGGAAGGCAGATTTTGCTGTACTGGTTTTTGACACCATGTCCCATTTGAAGCCCCCTGATGCACCCCTACAGTAGAAACTCCAAAAAAGTGACCCCATTTTGGAAACTACGGGATAAGGTGTCAGTTTTGTTGGTACTATTCTAGGGTAAACATGATTTTTGGTTGCTCTATATTACACTTTTTTTGAGACAAGGTAACAAAAAATAGAAATTTGGAAATTTCATCTCCATTTGCCAATAACTCTTGTGGAACACCTAAAGGGTTAACAAAGTTTGTAAAACTGGTTTTTAATACCTTGAGGGGTGTAGTTTCTTAGATGGAGTCACTTTTATGGAGTTTCTACTCTAGGGGTACATCGGGGGGCTTCAAATGGGACATGGTGTCAAAAATCCAGTCCAGCAAAATCTGCCTCCCAAAAACCATATAGCATTCCTTTCCTTCTGCGCCCTGCAGTTTGGCCATACAGCAGTTTACGCCCACATATTTGGTGTTTGTGCAAACTGCAGAATCGGGGGAATAAATATTAAGTTTTGTTTGGCTATTAACCCTTGCTTTGTTACTGGAAAAAATGGATTAAATGAAAAATTTTACAAAAAATTGAAATTCTGAAATTTTATCTCCATTTGCCATTAACTCTTGTGGAAAACCTAAAGGGTTAATGACGTTTGTATAAATCAGTTTTGAATACCTTGAGGGGAGTAGTTTCTAGAATGGGGTCATTTTTGGGTGGTTTTATTATGTAAGCCTCACAAAGTGACTTCAGACCTGAACTGGTCCCTAAAAAGTGGGTTTTTGAAAATTTCTGAAAAATTTCAAGATTTGCTTCTAAACTTCTAAGCCCTGTAACGTCCACAAAAAAATAAAATGGCATTCCCAAAATGATCGATACATGAAGTAGACATATGGGGAATGTAAATCAATAACTTTTTTTGGCAGTATTACTATGTATTATAGAAGTAGATTAATTGAAACTTGGAAAATTGCAAATTTTTAATTTTTTTGGTAAATTTGGTATTTTTTTATAAATAAAAATTAAATTTTTCGACTTCATTTTACCAGTGTCATGAAGTACAATATGTGACGAAAAAACAATCTCAGAATGGCCTGGATAAGAAAAAGCGTTTTAAAGTTATCACCACATAAAGTGACAATGGTCAGATTTTGAAAAAATGGCCTGGTCCTTAAGGTGAAATAGGGCCGTGTCCTTAAGGGGTTAAGAGGAATGTTTGGTCTTTCAATAGTTTTTTTGGAGTTTAATCTGTAAATTTCTAGCAAAACGCTATCTGTCCCTGCCTACTGTCTGCTCTCCCTGACGCTGAAGGATCCGAGCACGGGACATCGGCTCCTATATAAACTGGTATCACATGTTCCAGCCAGCCAATCAGTGTAAGGCTAATAGCTAATGTTGCTATGGCATTACACTGAAGTTAATTACTTACCTGAACATTGATTGGCTGCTTAGGAGGCACCAAACGTGCGCGGAGGAGACCCAAGCAATGCTTCCCGCACACGTGGTATTCGGCCGAGTACCGCCACATGCCGAGCCTAGCGATGCTCGAGCATCACTAATTTTAATTTACAAAGTACTATATATTCTAAATATATAATAATATGTGTAAATATATTATGGCTAAAAAGTTATATATATATATATATATATATATATATATTTTTTTTTTTTAATTTATTTTTTTATTAAGTTGAGCCTCTATTTCTGAATAGTTTGTGATGGGAATTGAACTCACAGCTTCCACATCACAGCCCAGAACTTTAACCAAAAAAAGAATATGAGACTTCAGGAAGGGACAGATGGAGCTGGAAAATCACTTTTTGAAGTAAAGTCTCATATTTTTATTTTTTTATTTTATTTAAGTAACTAGCAGCTATTACTGTATAGCTGAGTGGTAAAGTACCTTGCCTCTAATGCAGAAGGTCATGAGTTTGAATCCCAGCAGAAACTTTTCTGAAATGCAGGCTTAATTAGATTTAAATACACTCGGTGTCCTCAAGCACTGACCTCATATATGGACATAGCTATATATGGAGTAAGAGCAGGGACTCCTAAGCAGCATACTCACACTCAGGGATTCCTTTACTGTACAGCGATCTTCTGCATAGAAGTAGAGGCTGAATTAGATTTAAACACATTCATTCGAGCATCACGCTCGAGCACACACAGTGTTCAGCCGAGCATAGCGATGCTCAATCCGAACTGGTGTTCTGCCCATCGTGGTCGCTCATCACTAGTGCACACACAATCATTCTATTGGATCATTATGGTTTAAATATCACCAGATTGCACATGTCGCTTATGCCCCTGAAGAATCCATCAGCTAAACGCATTGGGCAGCTGGGCATGTCATCAGTAACATCACAATGATTTTTTTAATCTTATATATTTACACCATTATAGCATTTAAAATTATGCACACTGGATAAGTTATTTATAAGTGTGATATGCAGCAAAGCTGAATGTGTTATCTATAGATGGATGTCATGTGTAGAATGGATGAATGTGTTATATATCAGGTTATCAGGTGAAGCGAAGTTGACTATGCCAAGTTTAATAATGATAATAATAATCTTTAATTATATAGCGCCAATATATTCATCAGCGCTTTACAATCAAGGGGTTCAAGTACAAACAGAGTTATAAATAACATAGCAGCAAAAAGGTTAACAATTTAGGCAAGAGGAATGAGGGCCCTGCTAGCAAGAGCTTACAATCTATGAGGAGACAGGGGTGAAACAAAAGGTGTTTGTTTTATACAATAGTACTGCCATTTTAACACAATAGGGTTGTAGGTATAAGACTGCATAAACCGGTCATCAGCCGATATCTGTAGCGCCTTTAAGTGCATAGGGTGATGCACAAATGGTGATGGAAGCATGTGATTGGACCATTTGACCCCTGTGACCCAGTGACATCACGGAAGGTCCTTTACCCCCCCACCCAGCTGAAGACAAAACAGGAGACTGGCAGCTACACGCTCAATTGGATAAGGTGAGTTATTTTTATTTTTAACCCTCTATTGCCCTTTTTACTTAGCATTCTGTATTTAGAATGCTATTATTTTCCTTTATAACTATGTTATAAGGGAAAATATACAGAATACTCAACCCGAAACCGGATTTCAGTGATGAAGTCCGGCTTTGGGTCTGGGTACCAAACATGCCAATTTTTCTCAAGCGGGTGCAAAACGCATTACATCAGTTTGCATATGCGCGGAAAAGTTGTGCATTTTCCCGCAATGCACCCGCCTCTTATCTGGGCCTCAAACATGACGCTCGTGTAATAGAGGCCTTAAAAGGACTTATGGGTCTCTAACATGTTTTAGCAATTTAGCGCAGGTTGCGCTAAAAATAAATATTGCTGCCACACAATAGTCCTTAAAAGGACTTTTGGGTCTATAACAAGTATAAACAGTAAAATATTCTTATTTCACTCCCTACACTATTTCTCCCTTCTACTCTCCAGCTCTCCCTGACTAAGACTGAGCCGATGACGCGTTACGACCAGCCAATCGCTGTAATGCCAGCAGCCAACATGGCTATGGCATTACAGTGAATGGCAGTTCTTAACTGCACGTTTATTGGCAGCCAACAAACGCACAGGAAGGAGACTCGCGCATCGATGTGCCGAGCATCGTGCTGCTCGAGCCGAACTTTGTTTGTGTGTTCATGTGTTTTTTCTATTGTTTAACCCTTTCACCCATGGGGGTTTTTTTGTTTTTTTTTGCCTTTTCGTTTTGCGCTCTCTGCCTTCCCAGAGCCATAACTTTTTTATTTGTCTGTTCACATAGCCATATGAGGGCAAGTTGTACTTTCCAGCGCCACCATTTGATATTGCATATGATGTAGTGGGAAGCAGGGAAAAAAATTCCAAATGAGGTGACATTTAAACAAAAGAGCAATTTCACCACAGTTTTACGTTTTTTTTTATTTATTTATTTACATTGTTCAAAGGGTGATGAAACTGACCAGTTACTTTTATTCTACAGGTCAGTACGAATCCGGCGATACCTTATATATACAGTTTTTCTTGCGTTTTGATAGTGTTAAAAAAATTAAAATGTGGGAAAAAAATCAGTTTTGTTTTTTTGTCGCCATATTTTGACCCATATAACTATTTGTACCTATGTGTACAGAGCTGTATGGGGGCTAATTTTTTGCGGGTTGATCTGATTTTTTTTTGGGGGGGTTCAAAAGCCTAGGCGGCTTTGTCTGACAGCAGGGGTGATATTTAACTGCTGAGACATGCCCCCTGATTGCAGGGTTCTGTGGAGTTGGTAGTCGTTGGGTGGTACCACACCAAATAAGAAAAAGTAACCACTTGTAGAGCCAACCCTGATGAATTGAGTTGATTTATAAAAATCCCTTATGTAGAGTATGTAGAATTTTGGGCTGTATACTCTTAATTATGCTAAAAAATCTTGTGAATGTGCAAAAATTTTATAGAATTTTTTTATTTTTTACTTTTTAATAAACTCTTTCGAAGACATCATCCCTAAGGAAGAGTTGGCTGCTGTTTGCTTCTAGAGCCACAGCCTTGACCATTGTTGAATCTGTATGACTTGATATGTTTACTTTTAAGTTGTGCCAAGTATTATAGCACAGCTCTTCCAGTTCAGCATCATTCTTGTCTGTGAGTCTGAATGTTTCACTAGTTTACCAAGGCAATAATTGAGGTATACTTTTTATTCTCCCCTCTCCATTTTCATTTTTTTTTTACTTTGCTGCTTCTATCTACTGCAACTTAGCAATGCATTCATAGTAAGGTGTTATTTTTTTCAGGCCACTTAAAAATCTGTCATGGGTTTCCTTGTTTTTGTCATTTGAATAGAAAGGAACCATCACATTGAAGTTAAAGGGACGGTGAAGTTATAATTACACCTGCTTGCTGCTGCAACATCGATGGCGAGCAGGTAAACAGTGAAGAGAACACAGGGTTCTTACGAGCTGTGAGTTCTCTTCTCAAACAGCTAAGCAGTGGGGGTTCCAGCAATTGGGCCCCCGATAATCTGATATTGATGACCTATCCTGAGGATAACTTATCAGAATTCCAAATGTGGGCAACCCCTTTAACAGTTTGAATATAATTTTTCGATATCTCAACTGGACTTTACTTTCAAGAGAAAAAACACGCTTTTGCTTCCTAAATCAGTATTCTATCCTGTTTTAATTAAACCTTATCTTGTGAAATTATATATGCAGCATTACAAAAAGTGCAGGAAATTAATTTCTCTTTTATATGAGCTTGGATATTTAACTCTAGGGAAAGTGTTTGGTGTGTTCATAAAAAAGAATCATTTTTAAAATCTCTTACAATTGTGCAAAATGAAAACAAAATCAAGGTAAACACAACACTCAAACTTTAATTTACACTGCATCTTTTTATCAAATTATTTTTATTGATATTTATTTATATTGACAACAACAGCACAACACCAGGGTACGCAATAACATAGACAATAATGAAAATCTGGGCCAATAAATAACGGGTAGCATAAATATTTGACAGCATTTTTTTTTTTTTATGGATTAAAGTGTAAGTTTATAGCCACACAATCAGTTGGATCAGTTTTGGATCAACTCTGGGTCAACTTGCAGGATAACAGGCTGAACTGGATGGACAGATGTCTTTTTCAGCCTTATAAACTAAGTTACTAAGTTACTATGGTTACTAAAATCATGGGTGGATCATAAAAGGAAAAAAGTATACAGGACAGATATGATGTCTGCTTTTTTTTTTTTTTTATTCACTCCTGGTTTTGGCTTAAAAAACTGCATTAGGAAACTTGAATGATGCCTAAGGGTTGAAGTATTTATTTCAAGTACCATAGTCTACAATTATTAACAAACAGATGAAAGGTATGAATGGTTATACCTACACATACGGTGCATGATGTGTCTTACAGATTGCACGATAATATCATTTTTAAATTACAACATCACTTTGCAATAAGAATATTTAGACAGTAACTGCAGTATTAAGAACATTTTATTTTGGCATTCCCTGCTGAAATATTAGGATGACAATTAAATAAATATGCTCAGTGTGCATTTCATTCATCAGCATATAAATTATATTTTCTTGTATTAAAATGCCAAGTCATGGCAGTCACAATAACAGCACATGAAACTTGCTGTTATGGATCAGTGAGTGTGTACCCACTGTGCTAACTACACTAACTGGTTTGGCTTTGGGTGAAACCCTAAGGGCATTATTCCATTGCTTCTCCATTATTAACCCTTTAACCCCTGCACAGGGATCTGGACTTCATCACAGGGAAACAACCAGACCACTACCTCTTGGGATAGCCCCTCTGTAGTTGGCAGCTGAGGTCAGGAACACTAGTGCAAGCATCAGAAGCTCTAGACACAGAAAACACACCAAAAACAAAGGTACAGTTTGAACAATCAGTTACACTGATTATGCATTTTTGGCAGAACTTGACTGTAGAAAAAATGTCCCATATGGATGGGATGCAGGGATACCACGCCACAATTGCAGAAGCAGTCTGGACAGTCACTGATAGTGGAAATGCAAATATTTGGCAATACTGAACAAGAGACACTAGGAGAGCTTGTGTCCAGGGTAGTGTTGGATGTAGGAACAAGGCCGGCAGGAGCCAAGACTGTAGCACAGACAGGGAGACAGACTAGGAGAGCTTAAACACAGACTTGAACTGAAACTGAACTGTGAGTACTGAGCAGGGTGGATACAAAGCAGGAACACAGATGGGAATACATTCTAGATAATGCAGGTAAACCACAAGGAAATTGCTGATGCACTAAGTCTTCCAAACAGCTTTGCTGGTCACAGGGAACCTTTAAGCTCAGGAACCCTCTGCCTGGAGAGGGTGCCTTAAATACCCAGGGACCCTCAGCTATTGGCTGGGGAAGGTATAGTGAGCATACGCACTGGCCCTTTAAAAGACCAGACGGGAGCAGGAGTATGACCTAAGGGCACACTAGACAAGATGATGGAGGCTGCAACATTAACAAGATGTCAGCGACCAGGACACTGGATGATATGGTGAGTGATGTGGTGTCTGTGCCCACAAGGGACAGCAGGAGAGCAGTGGGCATGACATTTGCCTGTTTTCACAACCCACATATATCAATATTATACTGTAAGTTTGGTCTATAAAGCCCATGGCCATGACACATCAGAGTAATCAAGAAAACAGTCAGTCAGTGCTATAGGGGAGCCTCCATATCATGCATCTCATTTGACTACTTGCCGTCCACATGTTGCAAATTTTAACATGTGGACAGCATAATATTTAATAATAATATTAACATAATATTTAAAAGCGACTTCCCATTAGAGGGGATTTCCAGGCCCTTAATATGTATGATGTGTCCTCAGGATAGGTAATTAATATCCAATTGGGGAGAATCTGATACTTATCAAAATCAATGGTAGCTGAACTGCAGTAACCTAGCATGGTCACTACACTTTGAACAGAGCTGAGATTTTTGTTCCATTTAAAGTGTTACTTCCAGGGCTGGTCGCTGCAGGGAATAGCTCATTAGTGTGAGGTTGTGTTTCAGACCCTCACTTATCATATATTAATGACCTATTTGATAATAATCTTGCAAGCCCAGGAGGATCTGGCTGTAACAGTCAATCATATATATAACAGCCCGTGAGGGTGCCAAATTTCATTGTATATATGAAATAACCGCCCGTATGTAAACACCAAACTATCAAAAAAATGGGGGTTTTTTAAACTTAACTTTTAATAAATACCAATAAAATGCCCTTGTAGGTGCAAAATATCAAGTGACAATACACTTGCTGGGTAGTAGTGCTGGACCCAGTGCTCGCATAAACTAATACAAGGGGAGGAGCAGTGTGCGGGGTAAGGGGTATCTGGGTCTATGACCCTAAGGAATGCCCCTAACAGTTTACGCTCCCTCACTGCTGTATGGCGCCTCCTAATTCGCCCTTGTCCTTTACCCTAAGTTGTGCTTGACTGCCCAGTTTCGTCCTGACACACAAGGAATGTAGGGAAGGGGGGCCATGAGCGAGCATACAATCCAAAACACTATCTCATAGTTTGAGCGCTAGTGAGCGTCCAAACTGACCCAGCATAAACAGAGACAACATGAATGTACATTTACCATGGATTTACACACATTTCCCTGGTGATGATCCAGTTCATCAGGGGTAACATAACACATACAGCAATACACATTACACATTACAAGTTAATCAAGTGCTCAAAGGTAATCGTGCACAAGTTAAAAGACAAGTGTCTTATCTCCATAGGACCTCGATGTCATTCACCATCCAAAGGTTCAGGGGCCCATGTGATGCTCATGGAGAGTCCGCCCGGGAGTGGAAGCCACATATGGCGGCATCACTGTAAATGCCCAAAATAGTGCGCTTTTTAAATGCGCGCTTGATGGGCGTCATCGCTCGTGATCCCGATCATGGGATCAGTCACGTGATCCGCTGCGTCATGCCCGCGGTCACGTGATTCAGGTCCTTTAGTTATAACATTATCGGGAAACCAAGGTAAGGTATAGTTGTAAGGGGAGGAGCAAATAAGATGATCACATCCCCTATCTTCCTTGGATTAGTCCACCATATTTCAAAAGTTTAATCTCTTAGTGGACACTAGAGCTGAGCTTATATACAGGGAGAGATAACAAGAAGGGCATCTCCTTATCTCTGTACTTATCCCTTAGAAAGAGAAAGGAAACTAGTTCACAGTATTCCAATCGGGGCACATCATTTAAGATTATACTGATAATGTGCCTAAAGTATTTTAGACCGGTTCCTTTATCAAGGTTTTTTAATCAATAGACCATAACACATAGGACATTAGGAGAACAACACAAATCAATTATATATCAATGAGCGTATCTCCTTCATCCTCACATAAAATGTCAGCCATTGTTAGTTGTTACAAAGTTGCTTACCAAAGTACTGTATAGCGGGCTATGTAGGGAGTCCACATGAACCGCTAAAGCCCAATAAGGGGCTGTCAAAGGTTACACAGGAGATCATACGGTATATAAGGGGCGATGAAGAACTCGTCCGTTGAATGGTCTAATATTTTTTCAACAAGACCCATCGATTTGGTAGTCTATTATTTTTGGATAAAAGATATAAATGATAACTGTTCGTTTAGTCCCTTTGGGTGGACCGTTTCAATTCATAGATCCACCAGGTTTCTCTCTGGAGGATCGTGCGGTCCCAATCACCACCTCTCTTTGGATGTGGGATTGTCTCAATCCCCATGAATCTCAAGTTAGAGTAGTTTCCCCATGTACCGTGTTGATATGCCTCGCTATGGGAGTATCTCTTTTGTGGCGTATATCTCCTAGATGCTCGCCCACTCTCCTGCGCAACTCCCTCCTTGTTTTCCCAATATACTCAAGGTTGCATTCACACTGTGCTCTCTAAATGACTCCTGTAGATCGACAATTGATGAAGCTTTTAATTTGATAACTCCTATGTGTCACATGGCCTACGAAGCTGCTGCCTCGTGTCATCATTGGGCATGCCACGCATCCACTGCATTTGTATGATCCTACTGTTGGTTTCAGCCATGTAATGGATGTTTGGCATGGGTCATGATAGTGGCTATGGACCACAAAGTCCCGCACATTGCGGCCTCTCCTAAAGGTCACCTGAGGATAAGATGGCACTATTTTGGCCAAATCCGGATCTAGAAGCAATGTACCCCAATGTTTTGCCAAGATTTTCCTGACAACATTAGCCCCTGCATCATAGGTCCCTATCATACGGATTTTTTCTGCTATAGGGGAGGTTTTGTTTGGATGTAGGAGTTCTGTACGGGCCGACGACTGTGCCCTCTGATATGCTCGCCTCAAAATAGCATCTGGGTATCCTTTAGACAGAAACCTATTACGGAGGTCCCTTGATTGTACGCGGAACTGGCCTGATGTAGAGCAATTTCTTTTCATCCGTAGATATTGCCCTGTTGGGATACCACGTTTCAGGGGCAGTGGATGGTAACTGTCCCAGCTAAGAAGGGAGTTGGTGGAGGTTGGCTTCCTGTAAGTCTCTGTTAGTAGCTCCCCCTGTGGTCCCCTTTTAATCAGAATGTCCAAAAATGGCAATATACTGTCCGATGACTCTGATGTGAAGTGCAGACCCACATCATTGATGTTAAGGGTCTCCACAAAGGAGAGGAAGGTGGTGCTCGCCCCCCGCCAGACATCGTCTATGTACCTGACCCACATCACAATGTGATCTGTGAACGTGGAAAGAGGGTCAGCGAACACCACCTCCCTCTCCCACCAGCCCAGGAGCAAATTAGCATACGATGGGGCACATGAACTCCCCATCGCAGTACCCCTGAGCTGGTGGTAAAAGGACCCATCGAAAAGAAAGAAATTACTAGTAAGTGTAAATTGAAGTAACTTCAGCACAAAGGAGTTATGAGCAGTAAATTGGCAGCCTCTAGTGTTGAGAAAGAATTCTACAGCCTGCAGACCTAAGTCATGTCTGATAGAGGAATATAAGGCCTCTACATCAATTGACGCCAGTATGCAGTCATCATCGATGGTTAAACCCTCCAATCTACCCAACAGATCACTAGTGTCCCTAATGTACGAGGGTAGTGTTGTAACAAATGGAGCCAAGATTTTATCAATGTAGACCCCGATGTTCTGGCACAGACTATTCACTCCTGATACAATGGGACGTCCCTTGAGGGGGGAGGTCCCCTTGTGTATTTTTGGTAGTGAATAGAATGTGGCTATCGTAGGGTGTCTGCAATTCATAAAATCATATTCTTCATCCGAGATTAACCCCAACATTTTACCTTCAGAAAGAATCTGAAGTAATTTAGTTTGATAATGACGTGTTGGGTTCGCTTTAAATTTCTCGTATGTTTCTCTATCAGACAAAATCCGTAAACACATTTGTTTATATTGGGGAGTGTCCAGAACAACAATGTTACCCCCCTTATCCGAGGGCTTGATGGTCACATTTTTTTCGTTTTCTAAATTCTTTAACGCCAAATATTCACCTCTAGTGCAATTAGATTTCATTTTAGGGACTACCAAATTTTCCAAACCCATGGAGACTTGATGTAAAAAAATGTCTGCACATGTGGGGTCCCCTATTGGGGGTATTTTTGTACTTTTGGATTTTAACAGTGTAAATGGGCCTTTACCGTCCTGTGGGTTACTCTCCGTTAGACTAAATAGCAGTCGCACGTCCTGTATAAGTTCCTGTGATATGCCCAGTTCTTTGCTTTCTCGCTTATCAATCAAAGCGAAATGTTTCAACCAACGTAATCTCCTTACGAACAAATTAAGGTCTTTGATCCAATTGAAAACAATAAACTGAGGCATTGGAACAAAAGATAGGCCGCGACTTAGAATTTTTTCTTCTTACAAGGGTAAGGATTCTACTTGACAAATTAATAATTTAGATATTTACTGGGGAGGATTGTTGTATTTTGGGGGCGGAGGAGATTTCCGTCCTCTCAGGTGGTAGGGTCCCACTTGTTCTAAAAAAGGTTGATTGTGAGTGTCTTGATAACTCCTACCCCCTCTACCCCTGGATCTACCTCTGCCCCTACCTCGGGATTTTTTCGTGTCTCTCTCCCCCTCAGATGCGTCAATATCACTAGATGAAATGTCCGAGTCTGCTTTTCTGGAAACGCTAGATCCTTCTAGGTTAGTATAAACTCTATTATCATGAAAGTCTTGTAGGTCTCGGTTAAATTGTTTATGCTTTCGTTCTTTTAGCAGATACTCGAATTTTTCAACAGTGTTCTTGAGTGCTAATTCTTTACTTGTATATTCTGGTTCTTGTTTGAATTTTTTGGCTGTTTCTATACAATTTTTTAAAGAGTTCTCCAATTCCCCTAGCTTGAGTCTCTCCTCTTCCAGTAAAAGGCGCATAAAACGCAACGAACTGTTCGTTGCTTCCTCCTCCCACTTTGTAATTAATCTAGAGGTTCTACAGCGACCTGCTGGTTGTAAGTAGATTCTCAAGCCCCGAGGAACTATATTGTTCTTTATATAATTGTAACCTTTGACAGCCCCTTATTGGGCTTTAGCGGTTCATGTGGACTCCCTACATAGCCCGCTATACAGTACTTTGGTAAGCAACTTTGTAACAACTAACAATGGCTGACATTTTATGTGAGGATGAAGGAGATACGCTCATTGATATATAATTGATTTGTGTTGTTCTCCTAATGTCCTATGTGTTATGGTCTATTGATTAAAAAACCTTGATAAAGGAACCGGTCTAAAATACTTTAGGCACATTATCAGTATAATCTTAAATGATGTGCCCCGATTGGAATACTGTGAACTAGTTTCCTTTCTCTTTCTAAGGGATAAGTACAGAGATAAGGAGATGCCCTTCTTGTTATCTCTCCCTGTATATAAGCTCAGCTCTAGTGTCCACTAAGAGATTAAACTTTTTGAAATATGGTGGACTTATCCAAGGAAGATAGGGGATGTGATCATTTCATTTGCTCCTCCCCTCACAACTATACCTTACCTTGGTTTCCCGATAATGTTATAACTAAAGGACCTGAATCACGTGACCGCGGGCATGACGCAGCGGATCACGTGACTGATCACATGATCGGGAACACGAGCGATGACGCCCATCAAGCGCGCATTTAAAAAGCGCACTATTTTGGGCATTTACAGTGATGCCGCCATATGTGGCTTCCACTCCCGGGCGGACTCTCCATGAGCATCACATGGGCCCCTGAACCTTTGGATGGTGAATGACATCGCGGTCCTATGGAGATAAGACACTTGTCTTTTAACTTGTGCACAATTACTTTTGAGCACTTGATTAATTTGTAATGTGTAATGTGTATTGCTGTATGTGTTATGTTAGCCCTGATGAACTGGATCATCACCAGGGAAACGCGTTGGGTATGTGTGTAAATCCATGGTAAATGTACATTCATGTTGTCTCTGTTTATGCTGGGTCAGTTTGGACGCTCACTAGCGCTCAAACTATGAGATAGTGTTTTGGATTGTATGCTCGCTCAGGGCCCCCCTTCCCTACATTCCTTGTGTGTCAGGACGAAACTGGGCAGTCAAGCACAACTTAGGGTAAAGGACAAGGGCGAATTAGGAGGCGCCATACAGCAGTGAGGGAGCGTATACTGTTAGGGGCATTCCTTAGGGTCATAGACCCAGATACCCCTTACCCCGCACACTGCTCCTCCCCTTGTATTAGTTTATGCGAGCACTGGGTCCAGCACTACTACCCAGCAAGTGTATTGTCACTTGATATTTTGCACCTATAAGGGCATTTTATTGGTATTTATTAAAAGTTAAGTTTAAAAAAACCCCATTTTTTTGATAGTTTGGTGTAACAGTCAATCCTCACACTGATGCTATCTAGGGCCAGGGCATTGTTCTTTCCCCATGGCATACCCTGATGTTGGGGTCCTGCCTGATGGTAGGTCGGGTAGTCTCTGTGTTATAGGTTTGGTGAGGTTACAAGACAGTAGATGTAAGGTGCAATGTTTGGCATATGGTGCAGGAGTTAGTAACCTGACTAGTTATAAAAAGTGAATGTTTCTCTTTACTAAAGTGCAGAATGGGAGTTATAGCCAATCCAATGGCATCAAAACACAGTTCCAAATAATTAACAATGTGCATCTTCCCAGATAGCAATGTATGGATTTGAGCAAGGATGGGAGTTCTAGTACTCTTTTATCTCTATCTTCCCAGAGTGTTTCTCTGTGAAGAATCTATGGCTGGCAATATTACTCTTGCAATGATGGCTGTAATTTCCAACTGAGGAATACAGGTTTGGTTGAACAGACCATGTGTGAAGGGTATATCAGCAATGTCCTTCTCACAGCAGTATAGTCTGTCAGCTTTGATCAGCAAAATAACTTACTGACTGACCCCAATGCTTGGCCATGCAGATTCTGGACCTTCCTGGTTTTTTACTTTCCCTCTCACTTCCTGAAGTACGGCAGGAATGGTGAAGTTTTTCTCTTAGTAGATAATCCTCATATAAGTTAATTTTGAATTTTGCAAGTATCCTGGTCTGGCGTATGTCTACAGGTCCTCAATATCTGGAAAACTACTTTAACTCACAATTCAAAGACCACTAAAAAGTGCAGCATCTGTCACTTTACTGTGCTGTCCTTAGAGAGGGCAACATAAAGGACCTAATTAGTTTCCTTTAAGTAGCCATACATTTTCTAATATACTGAGTTGATGACAATAAAAACTACAAAATCAACTAATTGTTTGTTTCACTGCATATTATAAAGGAGTTTATCTTGCTATAACCACAGGTTTTTAAATCACAATCCGACTGGTGATTAACTGACTTTAGCCACATAACCAGCTTCTCAAACCCTTGATTGAACAGCTGATGTGGTTAGGGAAAATTGCTGCTGACCATAATCTTTATTTCTACTGCACACTCATTCCTTTAAGTAGGGCTTTCACTGTGTCCCAATCCCTCATTCTCTCATCTCATAAACCTATTTAAGTTGGCATTGATTGAGGTTTTATACTTAGACCACTTTTATTCTTGATTTACATGTTTATTGGTCTTCTACTTTCTAAAATTCATAAATGAAACCATGACTTTGCAAGGTTAGTACAAAAACAAAAGTCCCCCCCCACTCGATTTAGGATCGAATTTAAACGATCATATACAGCAGTGGTCCTCAACTCCAGTCCTCAGGGCCCTGCCGGTCATGATTTGAGAATATCCCACAGAATGAATACCTGTGCTGGGTCCTGATGTGTTTACACTAATTCTATCACCTGCTGAATACTAAGCAAATCCTGAAAACATGACCAGCAGGTTGGCCCTGAGGATCGGAGTTGAGGAACACTTATATACAGTACTAAATGTCATTTTCCATGTCTTTTATTCCAAAAGAGATATTACTGTATTAATGGAAGCCTTTAATTTGTTCCCTCACTATGCTGTAAATATATGAGATGGCAGGCATTACATTCTCCTCACATTGCTTTACATTTATGGCATAGAGATAAGAGCAGCCAGGACCTGAGCCACCACCGTCGGCAATAGGTGTCACCTGACACCCTGCTGCAAAAGCCGTGATCGGTGTTAGCCATAATCCTGACATTTAACCCTTCAGATGCTGCAGTCAGTAGGCTGTGGCATCTAAGTGGTTTGCAGAGGGAGGGCCCCTAATTGGAGGGTCGTAAAGGTTGCAATGTACTGAAGCCCACCAGGCCCTGCAAGATGCAGAGTCTGGTAAGCTGTCAGTGTAAAACTGAGAAGTACAATACACTGCAATAGATGACTACTGTAGTGTATTGTACCAGCAATCATACCGCTGTATCTTCAAGTTTCCAAGTAGGACTTAAAGAGGTTCTTCTGTAAAAATTGCCCACATAAACTAACCCGTGGAAGGAAGATTCTCTTTGCCATACTTACCACCAGTCACACTGAAGATTCTGTTTTGTGCAGTCTGTTCACATGAATTGCTCCTCCCCAATTTCCCTTCTTCTGGAGAATTCACGTCTAGGCCCAGCAGTCGACAGAGCATCAATACTAATGTCACCATCGGAGACTATGGGGGCTGTCTCTGCCTTCTGACGCATACTCAGTACAATCTTAGTACTGCGCATGAATCTGGACCCTATGGGGCGGAATGAGTGCCATGAGTGTAGTCGAGTCCCCAAAAAGCAGTTTTTGACCACATTTTGGGTAATTCAAAATTGCCTAATGTATGGCACATGATCCCGGAAGTGGTGTTTGGATGTGATTGTGGCCGCATCTCTGATAACTCCTTTAAACATTGCCTTTCTGTATGTACAGGGTTTTAACTTAATGTCTAACTGTTCTTTAACTTTCTTTTTATACATGTGTAAGAATATTAATTTTAAGCATTTTTGAAATATATTTCACTACTGAATTTTGCAAACTTTTATAAAAAAAACAAAAACAAAAACTTTTACCTATCTCCTCAGCTACTGTCTGAGGCTGGTATTCTACATTGTTTTACTTATTATTTGACATTTTGAGGCATTTTGCAGTTGGTGTTTTTTTCTGCTGACTTTTTTGGTGCAAAAAATGTCTCAAACATTTTACAAACCACATATCAGGTGTATTTTGAGGCTTTTTTGGCCCAAAAATGCCAGGGACAAAAGATTTGGGTTGATATTTTTTGTATGTTAAAATTATCTTTGCTGAAATGCTTCTTCAAAAAACAACAAGAACAATATTTATTATTATAATTATTATTATTATTTTTCTCTCACACACGCAGAGCCAAATAATATAATAATAATATTTTGGTCTGCTACTTGATAACTTCTATCTAAAAGGGTTTGACATAGAAATGCATTTGACATAGAAATAAATTAAATGACAGTTTGCAATGAGAAAACTAATATATGTTATGTCAGTTTTAGAAATGTTTTGCAATGACAGAGCACATGTCAACAATGTCTAGTCACAGTTAAACTATACTGTTGGCATTTATTCATTACATTCATCATAACATTTATTTAATAACTCTTTTGGCTTTTTTTTTATTATAAACAAAAAAGTTTTTAAAAAAAGGTCTCTCTCTCTCTATCTCTCTCTCTCTATATATATATATATATGTATATATTGTAGAGCATGCCAAGGTTGGGCCCTCAATGGCAGATATATATCGCCATTGTTTGGGTTGTAACATAGTAACATAGTAACATAGTATATAAGACCGAAAAAAGACATTTGTCCATCCAGTTCGGCCTGTTTCCTACAAGTTGATCCAGAGGAAGGCAAAAACCCTGTGAGGCAGAAGCCAATTTTCCCCACTTAAGGGGAAAAAAATTCCTTCCCGACTCCAATCAGGCAATCAGAATAACTCCCTGGATTAACGACCCCTCTCTAGTAGCTTGTGGTGCCTTTAAGAAAGTACTGACTATCTGGGATCCTGTAACCACAGGGTTAACTCTCCTTAAAAGAGGAAAAGGAAGGGAGAGAGTGGGTGGAGTGTGGACACACTGCTGTTGGTGTGAGCAGAGCTGGAAGCTGAGGGTGCATGAGAAGTTTAGCAGGAAAGCTTACTGCAAGCTACCACGGTCTAAAGTCTCTGGGTAAAACAATAATACCTTTATTTGGAATGGACTGTTCTACTGTTTATGTTGTACTGAACCAAGCAGACTTTAAGTTGGTTTCTTATGCCCTTGGCTGCTGGAAGCTGTACCTATTTTTTCGTTTTGGAAAATAAACACCTGTTTTCGTTAACCCTGGGCTGGCTCATGCACCTGGTTATTGAAGCGGTCTTTCCCCATATTACAATATATATATATATATATATATATATATATATATATATAGTGATT
Source organism: Bufotes viridis (assembly GCA_033119425.1). Taxonomy (NCBI): domain Eukaryota; kingdom Metazoa; phylum Chordata; class Amphibia; order Anura; family Bufonidae; genus Bufotes; species Bufotes viridis. Next base: position 459,055,783 of record CM065589.1, read on the forward strand.
GCTCTCTTACAGGGGCTCGCAATCACTTCTCCTCTGACAAGCAGGTTCAAGTCCAAATGGTCCTTTATTTTATTTCTTCAGCACCCGCACAAAACAAAAACATAAACAAAATAAACACCTGCCCGTCCAGGCCATAGCTAATACAGAGGTTGTCTCTACCTCACCACTAGAGCGCAGTTTACACTGGACTTCAGCTTCCCTCAGCCATGAGATTTAGCAGCCTCCTGGCTTTCACACAGCCTCATGGCCCTCAGCCCTCCTTGCTGGATCCACACAGAGCCGCTGCTGAATTTCTTCTCCAAGTTCCCCCTGGGCTCCTACACTGAGAGCTAGTTTATCCCCCCCCCTCACCTGTGGTGGAATAGGGGTGTGGACTGAACTATCCACCCCATCTGTACCTCTATCCTGTATGAGGTCTGTCACTGCCTTATATATATATATATATATATATATATATATATATCAAGGAGGGTGTGTAAAAGTGGCTGAAATGCATGCACAGTTTCCTGGACATTTTTAACCACTCTTTCAGTTCAGTGGAAGACTTGAGGAACCAGGTGACAAGTTATACTATTACACCTGCCTTTAATACTTAGGCCTTTAATACTGAGACCTTTAATATTGAGGCACAATAACTATATCACTAACAGAATGGATTAACATCTGCCTTTAATACTGAGGCACAGTAACTGTATCACTAAAATAACAGATTAGCTATGAATGTCGGTGCACTGCACAGTGATGCACCCGGCAATATATTACACTTGCCTTTAATATTTAGGCACAGTAACTGTATCATTAAAATAACAGATTAGCTAGGAATGTCGGTGCACTGCATAACAGATTAGCTATGAATGTCGGTGCACTGCACAGTGATGCACCGGCAATATATTACACTTGCCTTTAATATTGAGGCACAGTAACTGTATCGCTAACAGAACGGATTAACTATAAATGTCGTGCACTGCACAGTGATGCACACAGCAATACACTCTCCATGCAGTCTCCATTCACTTTCCCTTTCTAATATTATTCTTTAAAACTTTTTGCAGCAATACTGTGTCTAGTGCATCAGTGCATGTCACGTCTCTCCCTATTCTCAGTCCACAGGACAATGGCGAAGACTGAACATGATGAGGGTTTTATAAGCTGTGACATCACGGGGGATGGCTACCTGCGGATTAACTGGATGCATGGCATTATGGGTGATCCCAGGCTTGTCTCCTTTACACTTACTTTTACCTTCTAACACACCATTTTAGTTAAACTGATTCATTACCAAGAAGAGTGAGGAAATTCATATTGTTTAGAATAGAAGTTTCCCTAAACTTCGGACAGAATTTCCCTTAGAATGCTTTGCTTCGCTCAACACTAGTATCAACATTTGTAATCATGAGAGCTCACATAATTGGCACTGTTATGGCAATTTATTAGGTATGTAAATAATGACTGATCATAGAGATGCAGACATAAAGAAGTAGCAGCAGCATATCCGGATATGCTGCTGCTACTTCTTTATGTCTGCTGTTCGTTTTAACCACTGGGGATCCGTGGCCTGTTCTGCAGCTGTTGCATTCCGGTGACCCGACAAGACCGTGTGTGCTGCCTTCATCTACCCGTTTACTGCTTTGATCATAGAAATGGTCAATGGACACTATATGCTATATGAAATTTGTATTATGTCATAGCCACATTATGTACAATCATATCCATTATATTCTCCACTAATTGATTTATTGTTCAATCATGTTTTGTATTATTTTACTGCTATATATATATATATATATATATATATATATATATGACTTTGATACTAGAATGCCCCATTGAGCTTGGCTGAAACATTGAAGTACTGTATATATATATATATATATATATATATATATATATATATACCCTTTGACTTTCTTCACACTGACAAAGTAAACAGAATGTTAAAAATATTTGCTTATTTATGGAAAAGGAAAAACTAAAATATTGCATTGACATAAATATTCAGACCCCTTAATCATTATTTAGCTGCAGCACGTTTGGCAGTGATTACAGCCTCCAGTCTATTTGAGTATGATGCCAGAAGCTTTGCACACCTGGATTTGGGGATTCTCTGTCATTCTTCTCTGCATATCCTCTCAAGCTGTGTCAGGTTGGATTGGGATCATCGGTGGATATCCATTTTCAGGTCTCTCCAGAGTTGTTCAGTTGGCTATAAGTCAGGGCAATCGCTGGACCACTGAAGGGCATTAATAGAGTTGTCCTTTAGCCAGTCGTGTGTTGTCTTGGTTGTGTGTTTAGGATCATTGTCTTGTTGGAAGGCAAACCTTCAACCCATTCTGATGTCCAGAGCACTCTGAATCATGCTATCATTAAGAATATCTCTGTACATTTGCTCCATTCAGCTTTCACTCAACTTTCACCACTCTCCCCTTCCCAGCTGCAGAAAAACAACCCCACCACCATGCTTTACTGGAAGGATTGGGCAGGTGATGAGCAGTGTCTGGTATTCTATAGACATAATGCTTGGAATTCAAGCCAAAATGGAGGGCTGAGATTAAGTATTTTGGCGCCCTAGACGGATCAGGCAAATTGCACCCCCCACAATACCGGAACCAATTTAAAGTGAACCTACTTTCTAATAAAGGAATGAAAACACATTTGAAAAGACGCAGTCAAGGGGAATTCCAGTAACTTACAGGTGACATCTCCATGGATTTGATTTTTTCACTTCTCTTTTCCTCTCCATGTGGTCCAGATCATCATGGGCAAAAATCTTTGGTCAGGGATGAGCCCCCACTGTTACATAAGAAGATAAGAGAATTATTTGATGGCACATGATAGATGGGGGGACTGTTACAGATTTTGCAACTCAGACCCCAAATTTATATAGAGCCCAGATCAGCCACTAAATTTATACAGGTCACTGTCAACCTACTGCTACTGTCAATACTGTGCCCACTGTGCTCCCCCATGCCCACAAACACTGCCCTGTCTTGTCACTTTGCTTTTGCTTATCTGGACTGCTTGACCTGTACCTGAGCTGCCTTCCTTGACCCATTGCTTATTCGATTTTATCTCTGTCTCATCCTTCGGTCCTGCAGTGTCGCACCTGGTTACAACTCTGCCTGTCAGCTATGACTATACCTCTTTTACCTTGCTCTAGTACCCTGCTTGGACCTCCTGCTTCGTGCACCAGTCTACCACAAGAGGTAGTGACCTGGTGTTCCCCTTGGGAAAATCTATCACCACCATCAAGGGTACTGTGAAGAATGAGGGGTTCACTTAGACAATGACTTTAGAGGAGGTGGGTCACATGGCACAGTGGGTTCACAATTGCTGGTTCGTGACAGCCAGCATATAATGCCCTTCGTTTGTAGTGCAGGTATACATAATGCTTCCCCCTTCCATTGTTCCCACAGTAGATAATGTTCCTCTCTGTAGTGCCAGGTATATATAATGCTCCCTCCCTTCCTTTGTGCCCCAGTAGATAATACGCCCCTCTATAGTGTCAAATAGTTGCCTGAGGACTATGAGGCTGAATGGCTGCAGATGTGGCCGTGATAGTGTCCCCCTTTATGAGTAGCAAGATGAGTAGAAGATTCTTTCTAGCCACTCTGCCATAAAGCCCAAACTGGTCGAGTGCTGCAGTGATGGTTGACCTTCTGGAGATTTCTCCCAACTGCACACAAGATCTTTGGAGCTCAACCAGGAAATTCAGGAAACACGGTATCAATGTCGAAACAGTGCATTTATTTGGTTCCAGCACAACATAAACTATACAGAAAATAAACACCTTGCCCGGGTGGGCCCTAACTAAACATACACAGTGTCCCTACCTCGCTATTAGTCACAGTTCACACCTGGAACTCATGCGACTTGTAGTCCTCCAGCCCTCCTAGGCTTACAGTCCTCCAGCCCCTAGGCTGCGCAGCAACAAAGTCCCTTGGGGGATTTGGGCTCACTAGTCCGCCTGACTAGCACCCATGCAAACCACTACCAGGCGTTGTCTCTTCCCCCCAAGACAGGCTATACCAAGCCTCGTGGTCCCTCAGCCTTACCCAGCTGAGGCCACCTCACAGAGCCATCCCAGGCCTTTGCTAAAAACTCTCTCCCAGAGCCTCCTTGGCTCTCCTTCAAAGAAACTCCTTTATGTGAGACAGAGGGAGGTGCTTTATGTGCTTTATCCCATCCTGATACCTCCAGCTCTCCCATCTGTGGTGGAATAGGGGTGTGGAAAGCACTATATATATATATATATATATATATATATATATAATTACTGTATATATATTGTCTTGTATCCATTGTTTCATAGTTTCACATTACACCCACAAACTAAAATGTATTTATTCAGATTTTATACAAACAAAAAGTATCAAGTATGTGTGAAATGAAAAAAAAAACAACAACTTTTTTAAATCTTGCCACAGATTCTCAATTGGATTTAGGTCTGGACTTTTACTGGACCATTCTAACACATGAATATGCTTTGATCTAAACCATTTCATTGTAGCTCTGGCTGTATGTAGTGTTGAAAATTTGTTTAAGCACTGTAAGAGACCTGTCTCTGTACAGCATTCAAATGTACAGACTTCGATTCTACAACTTTAAAACCATTTTAAAACTGCAATCCAAAGTCGGCTTCGGTACCGAGGTACCCGATGGTACTGAAGCCCACTTCAGATCCCAGTTTTAAAATGTTTTTTTTTTAAGTTGAATAATCAAAGTCCAAAGTTATTCAACAAAGTTTTGCAATAATTCAGACATAACAAATTTCCACTCCACAAAGCCCATACATTTGAATACTGTACAGTAATGGGTCTCCATACAGCATTCAAACAAAATTTTGAACAAAGCAACGTTGGATCTATATTCTGAGGCATGCTTCACTCAGCACTAGCTGTATGGTTGCTGTCTTGCTGGAAGGTGAACCTCCGTACCTGTCTCAAGTCTTTTGCCTGGTATTTAGCTCCATCTACCTGTATCCTGCCATCAACTCTGACCAGCCTCCCTCTCCCTGTTGAAGAAAAGCATCCCCACAGCATGATTTTGCCACCACCATGTTTAACTGTGGGGATGGTATGTTCAGGGTGATGTGCAGTGTTTTCCACCACATATCATTTAGTATTTAGCCCAAAAAGTTCAACTTTGCTCTTATTTGACCAGAGCACCCTTTTCCACATGTTTGCTGTATCCCCTACTGTATATGGCTTGTGGCAAACTGCAAATGGGACTTCTTATGGCTTTCTTTCAGAAATGGCTTTCTTCTTGCCACTATTCTATATAGACCAGATTTGTGTAGTACACGACTAATAGTTGTCCTGTGGACAGATTCTCCCACCCGAGTTAAGGGTCTCTTCAGAGTGACCATGAGCCTCTTGCTGTTAATTTAGGTGGATGGTCATGTCTTGGTAGGTTTGAAGTTGTGCCATACTCCTTCCATTTTTGAATAATGGATTGAACAGCGCTCCATGAGATGTTCAGAGCTAGTGATATTTGTTATAACCTAACCCTGCTTTAACTTCTCAACAACTTTATCCCTTACCTGTATGGTGTGTTCCTTGGTTTTCTTGATGCTGTTTGATCACTAATGTTCTCTAACAAACCTCTGAGGACTTCACAGAACAGCTGTAGTTATACTGAGAATAAATTACACCCAGGTGGACGGACCCTATTTACTAATTAAGTGACGTCTGAAGGCAATTGGTCACACTGCATTTTATTTAGAGTACTAGGGGCTGAATAGAAATGCATGCTAAGCTTTTCTGATTTTTGTTTACTAACATTTTTGAAAGCCATCTCTCATTTTGTTTTTACTTCACACATACTTGCTACTTTGTGTTAGTCTATCACATACAATACCAATAAAATGCATTAATCTAGGAGCATTTTAACACTCTGAAGGGAGGTTTTAATCCCAGACAGACGGGACTAAGTTTCCTTGGCCAACCACTGCATCTTTGGCCCTCAATGTTGCCTGTTTCTTTGAGCTTCTTCAATATTATCCATCAGACACAGATCCCTCTGCAACAATGTGTGGGCAGAGCTTATACAGATTCCCGGGTTGCAGGCTCCTCCCACACAGGCCAGCAGCGCTATCGATGCCTGCAGGCTGAATGGTGAAGCAGGGAGAAGTATCCTGCTTCATCATTCAGTGTGGGAGAGACAGAGGGCAGGGAGCTGAGGGAAATGACTAAAGCTCCCCATGCATCAGTATCGGTGGAAGTGCTCATTGCTTCTGGGCTCTGGCACCCCCCTGGCACTGGGTGTGAAGGACCCCCCCTCCCCTTAGCACATTTAGCACACCACTGCCGGGAACTTCCTGTGAGGCTGCCTTGCAGTAACTTTCAGAAGAATTGGGAAATTCACTTAACATGCATGTGGTTACACACATTCCAATTCCATATTTTTTTAAATAATTGTATTTAGAAAATTATTTCTTTTAAACATATTTTTAAATAAAACATTTAGTAATAGATTATTTTTAAACATTTATACAAGACATTTCAAGTAGCTCTACAAAATTATGTAGACTGATAATCACTAAAGATTTTCAACCATGTACGGTTACTTTTAGAATTAATTTTTTATTTAGTAATACAGTCACTGGCGCAACTATAGTGGTCGCAGCGGTCGTAGTTGCGATCGGGCCCCTAAGTCAGGGGGTGCTGCTGAGCCCTGGCTGCCTGTAGTGTCAGGACGCACAGGGCATACTCTGACCTGATGCTGCAGGAGGTCAGGTGACAGCAGCGGGGGGTTGGGGAGGGCAGGATGGGGTGTTTTGAAAGTGAGGATAATGTAAAAGTAGGAAAGTAAGATGTCTCTTTGTTAAACGTTCTCTTTCTGTTAAACTTCCTCTTTCTGTTAACTGCAGAGACAAGACACGGCTAAAAGAAATCATGATCTAGTCATCTAGTCATCATCTAGTCTGAAAGTAGAAGATGAGGAAAGAGAATATCTACATCAGAGGAGACATCACTGGATGTAAGAGGTAGATATGTGGTGCTGTATTACCCTGTATGTTATGTAGCACTGTACAGTTGTGTTCAAAATGATTCAACCCCCACAGAAATTGAGTGTTTTGGTCAGTTTGACATTGATTTTGATCATTTCAGTCATCTTGTTTATAATTAAATCAAAGAGGCACTTGTAAGTCAGACAAATATAACATAACATTTATAATGAAATAACCACAAATGTCTTTTCTGTGCTCACATCATTATCAGTTTTTTTCAACCCCCAAGTGACATTCAATCTTAGTACTTAGTACAACATCCTTTTCCAGTTATAACAGCTTTTAAACGTGAAGCATAGCGATGCAGCGATCTACGGGTATCTTCGCCCATTCTTCATGGGCAAAACCCTCCAGTTCAGTCACATTCTTAGGCTTGTGCGCTGCAACTGCTTTCTTTAAGTCCCACCAGAGGTTCTCAATCGGATTTAAGTCTGGTGACTGCGATGGCCACTTCAAAATGTTCCAGCCTTTAAACTGCAACCATGCTCTATTGGACTTGGAGGTATGCTTGGGATCATTGTCCTGTTGAAAGGTCCAACGTCTCCCAAGCCTCAGGTTTGTGACGGACTGCATCACATTTTCATCCAATATCTCCTGGTACTGAAGATAATTCATGGTACCTTGCACATGCTGAAGCTTCCCTGTACCTGTAGAAGCAAAACAGCCCCAAAGCATGATTGACCCCCCCCGCCATGCTTCACAGTAGGCAAGGTGTTCTTTTCTTCATAGGCCTCCTCCAAACATAGTGTTGATCCATGGGCCCAAACAGTTCTAATTTTGTTTCATCAGTCCACAGAACACTATCCCAAAACTTTTGTGGTTTGTCCACATGACTCTTGGCAATACTTCTTATTCTTTGGAGACAGCAAGGGGGTGCGCCTGGGAGTTCTGGCATGGAGGCCTTCATTACGCAGTGTGCAGCTTATTGTCTGAGCTGAAACTTCAGTACCCGCATCTGACAAATCTATTTTCAGTTCCTCAGCAGTCACACGGGGACTTTTCTCCACTTTGCGCTTCAGGTAGCGCACAGCAGTCGAAGTCAGCATCTTCTTTCTGCCACAACCAGGTAGCGTTTCAACAGTGCCCTTTGCCTTGAATTTGTGAATGATGCTTTCTATGGTGTCTCTTGGTATGTTTAACATCTTTGCAATCTTCTTATAGCCATTGCCCTTCCTGTGAAGAGAAATCACCTCTTCTCTTGTCTTCCTGGACCATTCTCTTGACTTCACCATGTCTGTAAACACACCAGTAAATGTCTAGAAGGAGCTGAGTATCACAGTCATTTTAAATCTGCCTAATTGGTGCTTATTATGCTTGATTGCTGCTCCTTGACATCCAATAGGTGTTTTCAATACCTGATTGAAAACACTTGAATGAACCTCTGTTCTTAAGAGTGGTAGTCTTTAAGGGGTTGAATAATTGTGTCAATGAAGAAATCACAAAAAAAACATTTAATACTGTATTACAAAAACAATTGATGTCATTTTAGTTACATTTGGTTCTTTAAAAAGTCCTTGTAAGATTTTATTCTGAACACAATTACAAATGTACAGTAAATTCCCTAAAACCCTTTACAGCATTGGGGGTTGAATAATTTTGAACACAACTGTATATAATGTTTTCCAAGTATAATTTTAAAGGGGTTGTCCTCTTTTTTTTCCGTATGAGCGCTGCCTTCTCTGCTCTGTTTACCTGCTCACCACTACAATTGCAGCGGCGAGCAGGTGAACAGAACAGACTAATCAGCTCTCATATGAGCGCTGCCCTCTCTAAAAACAGCTGATCGGCAGGGGTGCCGGGTACGAGTACAACTCCTTTAACAGTAGGACTGGAAAGAATGGGTTAGATTGAGAATTTGGCATGGGCGGGATGTTTCAATTTTTGCCACAGGAAGCAGAAAGGCTAGGCACACCCCTGCCCCTTGCCATAAATGCACTGAGGGAAGATGGGCAAGCTGAACTCTTGCACCAGGGCCCATGAGCCTTTAGCTACTCCCCTGGATACAGTGTTTGTTTACTTTGCAGCTTAAGTAACTGAGTTAGAATCTAGGTACATGAAAGCAAAAAGTATTCACATACTAACATACTGTAGTAAGTTTTTTTTTTTTCTTTGTTTTTTTTATATTTGCTTATCCTTTAGTGAGAGTCAATGAAATGCATGTGGTGTGGATAATGTTACAATTCACCTTTTAAAAACAACACTGTCTATCTTTTTATTCAAGGTAGTACTTTTCTTAGTAGTTAATGATCCTTGAACATAGTCAATTCTGAAAATTTATTCAAGGAAATGCAAAATATTTGAACCTTTTTCACTTGGAAAACTGAAACTGATAGATGCTTCATGCAAGTTTTTATGATTAATCATGAAAATGTATAAGTCAAAATCAAAATTTTCGAAATGCCAGCAACTAATGTCTGGTCGCTGACTTTTATTAAACCTTCCCTCCCCCCCCCAATTATATTGTTTATGTGATTATATAAAATAAATAATAATGTTACATATACAATCAATGAAAAAAACTTTCCAGGGCAGGGAAGTATATTAGCTGGTCTATTAGGTTTAGTGCTATGTATAAAACAGAGATGTCATTGTGAGCTCAGCCAGTGATGAGAGGCGTGTTACAGCCATATTAGGGGATATACATGGGATAGCTTAGGGCAGGGGTAGGCAACCTTTGGCTCCCAACTGTTTTGAAACTACAACTCCCAGCATGCATAGTTGCTCTGTTCTTCTAAGAACTTACATAGAAATGAATGGAGCATGCTGGGAATTGTAGTTTAACAACATCTGGGAGCCGAAGGTTGCTGATGCCTGGCTTAGGGGATAGACGTATTTAGCTTGGAAGATTGAATTTGAATGTGAATGTAGAAAAGTCAGTTTTTTATCAGTAGAGATGGAGAGCATGGGGCAGAATTCACAGTTTGTGTGTGACTTATAGTGAGTGCAATTGCTGGAAAGTGGAAAGCTGTTCAAGTAATCCACTGCAGGAACAAAAATCCTGCATATAGATTGCTTGTATTTTATTTTCTGTGCATAAGCAGCAAGCCTTTCAAAGATTTCAAGCTCCTACAGTTCATAAGTGTTTTATAGGCTTATTTCCAGCACCTCCAGCAACACTTCATTGGGTATGTTGCACAATAGCATTTCAATAGCATTCCCTGTATTAGATCAGAGGAAAGAGGCATAGATAGTAAAGTACCACAATCTCTAGTGAAAATCAAACAGATTTATCATACTTACAGATTGGTTAAAATCGCAAGGATTTCAGGTATTAAAAGCCAGTTTCCTGTTGTGCACCCAACCTAGGTTTCACCACAGCTTCATCAGGTTTACTGTTTACCTTTCTCTCATTAAGGGTTTCCTTTTTATTCACCTGTAAAGGTTCCTTTCACTGTTTGTATACATTGATTTTTATTTCCCTTACAATTCAACAAGATATAACTCCATTTGGAGTAGGGCATATCATAGATAATGTTAATTAAAACCACACTTGCCAATTCATTCATAAGAAATTCATGTGCCTAGAGCAGCCAATAATTCATCTAAAAGGCTTTTAAGTTTTTCAGCCAATACGTCTCCACAACTAACACTAATGGCATCAGCAGGGCATGTCTATAACAAGCCTGCATGTCATCTATAGTGATGAGCGGGAGGTGCCATATTTGATTTCGGGATATTTCGCAAATATTTGATTGAATATTCGTCATATATTCGTCTATATCGAATATTCGTAATTATTATATATATTGCGAATGTTACGCAAATTTATATTTGCATTGCAAATTAAACTTAGAGCTGGGTTCCTAATGGTTGTAACTTGTATTGCTAGAATTGACGAAGATAACGGATATCACGAATATAGAACTATATTTTCAATCTTCGTTATATTCTAGCAACAACCATTAGGAACTCAGCTCTAAGTTTACTTCGCAATGCGAATATATACTCGCATTGCGAATTCAACTTAGAGCTGGGTTCCTAATGGTAGAATATAATAAATATCACGAATATAAGAGGGGGTCAGTCAGCATGTCCCTGTATGCAGGTGTACGTAGCCATGGCAAAATGTACATACAGCACTCTGCAACCAGCACTCTGCCCTGCCTCTATGCTAGAATTTATCAGAGGCGTTAGTGTACATTTTGATCAAAAAGTAATAAGCCACTCGTCACGCCAAGGCCGCTTCTATGAGTGGTCCTAATGCCAAATCCTACCTGTTATGGGCCATGACAGCCACATAGAATCCAGGGAGTTTGGGCCCAGCAAACATGCTAGGATCGACCATGCTTATTAACCCTTTCTGGTGCCATAACAGCCTCCATTAGATCCAGGGATGCAGGTACCAACATGCATGCTGAGCCCACTGTGTACTCTTCCTGGAGCCAGATGGTTACTAGTAGGTACTATGAATGCAAGTTCAGTTTTATACTTACTCTGATTAAAACCAGCCTCTAGGGCAGACAAACTAGTCAGGTGTGCACGACTGAATAGAGGCCGTCACACCTCAGGCATATACTACACAGAAACAAAAGGGGGGGGGGGGGTCAGTCAGCACGTCCCTGTATGCAGGTGCACGTAGCCATGGCAAAATATACATACAAACACAGAAATGCAACAGTACTCTGCCCTGCCTCTATGCTAGAAGTTATCAGAGGCGTTAGTGTACATTTTGATCAATAAGTAACGAGACACTCGCCGCGCCAAGGCCACCTCTATGAGTGTATAGCACTATATTCTCAATCTTCGTTATATTTTAGCAACTGCCAAGTGCCAACAACCATTAGGAACTCAGCTCTAAGTTGATTTTGCAATGTGAACATATACTGGCATTGCAAATTCGACTTAGAGCTGGGTTCCTAATGGTTGGCTATAACGATATATATATATATATATATATATATATATATATAAATTTAAAATATATATATGAATATAGTGCTATATTCGTGAATTTGTGATATTATTTATATTCTAACAATACAAACATTAGGAACCCAGCTCTAAGTTGAATTCGCAATGCCAGTATATGTTCACATTGCAAAATCAACTTAGAGCTGAGTTCCTAATGGTTGTTGGCACTTGGCAGTTGCTAAAATATAACGAAGATTGAGAATATAGTGCTATACACTCATAGAGGTGGCCTTGGCGCGGCGAGTGTCTCGTTACTTATTGATCAAAATGTACACTAACGCCTCTGATAACTTCTAGCATAGAGGCAGGGCAGAGTACTGTTGCATTTCTGTGTTTGTATGTATATTTTGCCATGGCTACGTGCACCTGCATACAGGGACGTGCTGACTGAAGGCGTTCCCATGCACACGGGAAGTCAGCAGAAGCGGCAACGGGCATTGACTGCATGGAGCCAAGAATCCTCCGGACAGGTAGGAACAGCTGGAAAGTGGGAAGACAACCAGAGAGCAACAAGGATTAACAACTTAAAAAAAATAAATTCAAAATAGCGAATATATAGCGCTATATTTGCAATTTTTGTGAATTTGTGAAGTGCCGATATTCGCAAAAACAAATTTGCTATTCGAATATTCGCGCTCAACACTAGTCATCTATTGGGAAGGAATGAGTTTGGAGGAATTGGTTAGTCTAAAGATTGTCAACATATTAATATTAGACCATATCATATCTCGATTACATATATGCCAAATATAGTTATAGGAAACAAGGCTTCAGATCAAATTTAATGTTCAAACCCCGTGGTTGGAGGGTTCCTAATTTGTAGATCCATTCTACCCCCTTTTTGTTGATTTTAAACACAAGATCCTTTCCCCCGCCATTTGTTACTAACCAGTTCAAGTCCTCCAGTTTGTTCTTATGGAATTTTTTGAATTATAATGAGACACTGTGTCTCTAAACCTTTTCTTTAATATTGAGAATACACTCTGGTACTTGAGTCTTTAATTTTGTCATGATTCCTACTACATACTGGAGTACACATGGGCCCTCCAGCATGTAGACGACCCCTGAATGTTCACGATTAAATAAGTATAAATAAGTTGGTCCCTGATATTTGGAGCTCTTTTGAATATAATAGTTGGTTTCGATGGAATTAATTGTCGTAATATGGGGTAATTCTTTCAATACAGACCTGTTCTTCAAGAGTGCATTTTTAATTAGTCATTGATTGGTGCTATATTGAGTTAAGAAGGAGAAATTGAAGTACCTTTTTATGATAGATTTATCCTCATTCTTTTTCTATGAATTTTCCTCTATATTTCAAGGTTTGTCTTTTTATAAACCTTCTCCAAAAAACAGTTTTGTATTACTTTACTTTGTTCTATGTAGTCTTGCCGGTTTGTACAATTGCAATGTATTCTTTTAAATTGTCTTTTTTAGATATTCCTTATCCAAGTAGATCCATTCTTCCCACTTTTTGTTGAACTTCAACACAGGATCCTCCCCCCCCCCCCATTTGTTTCTAACCAGTTCAAGACGTATAAATGACAAGCCCTCCAGTTTGCTTTTATGGGGTCTTCAGAACATTTTGCAAATATATGTCCACATATTCAGAGAGCCAACTGGTCAGGGAATTGATCCCTGAATAGAGTTGTGCGAACACCTGGATGTTCAGGTTCGAGAAGTTCGGCCAACTTCCCGAAAATGTTCGGGTTCGGGATCCGAACTCGACCCAAACTTCATCCCGAACCCCATTGAAGTCAATTGGGACCCAAACTTTTGGGCACTAAAAAGGCTGTAAAATAGTCCAGGAAAGGGCTAGAGGGCTGCAAAAGGCAGCAAAATGTAGGTAAATCCCCTGCAAACAAATGTGGATAAGGAAATGAATTAAAATAAAATAAATAAATAAAAATTAAGCAATATCAATTGGAGAGAGGTCCCATAGCAGAGAATCAGGCTTCAAGTCACCAACCAATGGAGAAGGCCACTTTCATTTATTTAGGCCCCAGCACCCAGACAGATGACAGAGGTCGCATAGCAGAGAATCAGGCGTCATGCCACCCACCAATGGAGAAGGCCACTTTTCGATAATTAGGCCCCTGGCACCCAGACGGAGAAGACAGGTCGCATAGCAGAGATTCAGGCTTCATGTCACCCAGCAATAGAGAAGGCCACTTCCAGATATTTAGCCCACGGCACCCAGACAGAGGACAGAGGTCACATAGCAGAGAATCAGGCTTCATGTCACCCACCACTGGAACAGGCCACTTTCAGATAATTAGGCCCCTGGCAACTAGACGGAGGACAAGTTCTTTCAACTTTTGGTTGCACCGCAATATGATGGTAAAATTAAAAAAAGAGGATTTAATAAAGAAGTGCCCTGGTGTACAAGAATATATGGTTGAGGGGGAGGCAGTTATAAATGTCTATTCTGAACAAGCGATGGACAGGTCCTGTGGGATCCATGCCTGGTTCATTTTTATGAACGTTAGCTTGTCCACGTTGGCTGTGGACAGGTGACTGCATTTCTCAGTAATGATGTCCCCTGCCGTGCTGAATACACGTTCAGACAAAACGCTGGCCGGCGGGCAGCCCAGCACCTCCAAGGCATAAAAGGCTAGGTCTGGCCATGTGGACAATTTGGAGACCCAGAAGTTGAATGGGGACGAACCATCAGTCAGTACGTGGAGGGGTGTGCACACGTACTGTTCAACCATGTTAGTGAAAAGCTGCCTACTGCTAACACGTTCCGTATAAGGTGGTGGTGCACTTAGCTGTGGCGTGGTGACAAAACTTTTCCACATTTCTGCCATGCTAACCCTGCCCTCAGAGGAGCTGGCCGTGACACAGCTGTGTTGGCGACCTCTTGCTCCTCCTCTTCCTTCACCTTGGGCTTCCACCTGTTCCCCTGTGACATTTGGGAATGCTCTCAGGAGCGCGTCTACCAGCGTGCGCTTGTACTCGCGCATCTTCCTATTACGCTCCAGTGCAGAAAGAAAGGTGGGTACATTGTCTTTGTACCGGGGATCCAGCAGGGTGGCAACCCAGTAGTCTGCACACGTTAAAATGTGGGTAACTCTGCTGTCGTTGCGCAGGCACTGCAGCATGTAGTCGCTCATGTGTGCAAGGATGCCCAGAGGTAAGGACAAGCTGTTCTTTGTGAGAGGCTTATCGTCATCGTCCTCCGTATCCCCCCAGCCACGCACCAGTGAAGGGCCTGAGCTGTGTTGGGTGCCACCCCGCTGTGAACCTGCTTCATCCTCATCCTCCTCCACCTCCTCCTCATCCTCCTCGTCCTCCAGTAGTGGGCCCTGGCTGGCCACATTTGTACCTGGCCTCTGCTGTTGCAAAAAACCTCCCTCTGAGGCACTTCTAACAGACTGGCCTGAGCCTCCTCCTCCTCCTGGCCACCTCCTCTTCCATCATCACACTAAGTGTTTTCTCAAGTAGACATAGAAGTGGTATTGTAACGCTGATAACGGTGTCATTGCCACTGGCCATGTTAGTGGAGTACTCGAAACAGCGCAACAGGGCACACAGGTCTCGCATGGAGGCCCAGTGATTGGTGGTGAAGTGGTGCTGTTCCACAGTGCGACTGACCCGCGCGTGCTGCAGCTGAAACTCCACTATGGCCTGCTGCTGCTCGCACAGTCTCTCCAGCATGTGCAGGATGGAGTTCCACCTGGTGGGCACGTAGCATATGAGGTGGTGAGCGGGAAGGCCGAAGTTACGCCGTAGCGCAGACAGGCGAGAAGCGGCAGGATGTGAATTCCAGAAGCGCGCACAGACGGCCCCCACTTTATGCAGCAGCTCTGACATGTCGGGGTAGTTGTGAATGAACTTCTGCACCACCAAATTCAGCACATGCGCCAGGCAAGGGATGTGCGTCAAACCGGCTAGTCCCAGAGCTGTGTCGAGATTTTGCCCATTATCGCACATCACTAGGCCGGGCTTGGGGCCCACCAGCAGCAACCACTCGTCGGTCTGTTGTTCAATACCCCGCCACAACTCCTGCGCACTGTGGGGCCTGTCCCCCAAACATATCAATTTCAGAACGGCCTGCTGACATTTACCCCGGGCTGTGCTGAAGTTGGTGGTGAAGGTGTGTGGCTGACTGAATGAGCAGGTGGAAGCAGAGGAGGAGGAAGCTGAGTAGGAGGAGGAGGCTACAGGAGGCAAAGAATAATGCCCTGCGATCCTTGGCGGCGGAAGGACGTGCGCCAAAGAACTCTCTGCCTGGGGCCCAGCCGCCACTTCATTTACCCAGTGTGCAGTTAGGGGGATATAGCGTCCCTGGCCGTGCTTACTGGTCCACGTATCTGTGGTTAGGTGGACCTTGCCACAGATGGCGTTGCGCAGTTCACACTTGATTTTATCAGATACTTGGTTGTGCAGGGAAGGCACAGCTGTCTTGTAGAAGTAGTGGCGGCTGGGAACAACATACTGTGGGACAGCCATCGCCATCAGCTGTTTGAAGCTGTCTGTGTTCACCAGACTGAATGACAGCATTTCTAATGCCAGTAGCTTAGAATTGCTGGCATTCAGGCCCAGGTCGAGGGTGGCTATGTGGGAATTTACGCTTTCTCTCCAAGGTTTGTGAGATGGAGAGCTGAACGCTGCCGTGTGACATGGTGGAGATGCTTGGTGACGCAGGTGGTGGTGTCGGTGGCACATCCTCTGTTTTGTGGGTGGCAGGTGCCAACATTCCTCCCGAGGCGGAGGAAGAGGCCAAGGCACCAGCAGAAGAGGGAGCAGGGGGAGCTTGAGAGAGTTCTTTGTTTTTAAGGTGTTTTCTCCACTGCAGTTCATGCTTTCAGTAACCACTGATTTAGGGGAATATCAATTGTAGGCCTAGTATTTAGGCCCTGGATGAAAGGCATCCTTTTATGGACAGATTTACACTTGGAGATGCACAGTAGCGTGTGAAAAAATATGTAGGATTATGCCTTCACCAATTGTATTTTAACACTTTGTGTAATATACCCTTTAACGGACAGAAATACACTTGGAGATGCATGGTAGCGTGTGAAGGTATTGAGGATGACTCTCTCAGCACCTTAAGTGTAATATACCCTTTTACGGACAGAAATACACTATGAGATGCACAATAGTGCGTGCAGATTTACAGGATTATGCTTTCAGCAATTGTAATGTAACACTTTTTGTAATATACCCTTTTACAGAAAGAAATATACTTGGAGATGCACGCTGACTGTAATATACCCTTTTACGGACAGATTAACACTTGGCCTGCAACAGCTGGAACACCAGATTCAGGGTATTGCTATATTGGCAAGTGAATTTCACCCCAGAACAAAATCTATCCTTTGACGGATACTATTAAACTTCTCCAGTCACATCTGGAACACCAGATTTATGGTATTGCTATTTTGGCAATTAAATTTAACTCCAGAAAAAAATATACAGTTGTGTTCAAAATTATTCAACCCCCACTGAAATTGAGTGTTTTGGCCAGTTTGACATTGATTTTGATCATTTCAGTCATCTTGTTTACAATTAAATCAAAGAGGCACTTGTAAGTCAGACAAATATAACATAACATTTATAATGAAATAACCACAAATGTCTTTTCTGTGCTCACATCATTATCAGTTTTATTCAACCCCCAAGTGACATTCAATCTTAGTACTTAGTACAACATCCTTTTCCAGTTATAACAGCTTTTAAACATGAAGCATAGCTTGACACAAGTGTCTTGCAGCGATCTACGGGTATCTTCGCCCATTTTTCATGGGCAAAAGCCTCCAGTTCAGTCACATTCTTAGGCTTGCGTGCTGCAACTGCTTTCTTTAAGTCCCACCAGAGGTTCTCAATTGGATTTAAGTCTGGTGACTGCGATGGCCACTTCAAAATGTTCCGGCCATTAATCTGCAACCATGCTCTAGTGGGCTTGGAGGTATGCTTGGGATCATTGTCCTGTTGAAAGGTCAAAAGTCTCCCAAGCCTCAGGTTTGTAACAGACTGCATCACATTTTCATCCAATATCTCCTGGTACTGAAGAGAATTCATGGTACCTTGCACACGCTGAAGCTTCCCTGTACTTGTAGAAGCAAAACAGCCCCAAAGCATGATTGACCCCCCGCCATGCTTCACAGTAGGCAAGGTGTTCTTTTCTTCATAGGCCTTGTTCTTCCTCCTCCAAACATAACGTTGATCCATGGGCCCAAACAGTTCTAATTTTGTTTCATCAGTCCACAGAACACTTTTGTGGTTTGTCCACATGACTTTTGGCATACTGCAGTCGACTCTTCTTATTCTTTGGAGACAGCAAGGGGGTGCGCCTGGGAGTTCTGGCATGGAAGCCTTCATTACGCAGTGTGCGCCTTATTGTCTGAGCTGAAACTTCAGTACCCGCATCTGACAAATCTTTTTTCCTCAGCAGTCACACGGGGACTTTTCTCCACTTTGCGCTTCAGGTAGCGCACAGCAGTCGAAGTCAGCATCTTCTTTCTGCCACGACCAGGTAGCGTTTCAACAGTGCCCTTTGCCTTGAATTTGCGAATGATGCTTCCTATGGTGTCTCTTGATATGTTTAACATCTTTGCAATCTTCTTATAGCCATTGCCCTTCCTGTGAAGAGAAATCACCTCTTCTCTTGTCTTCCTGGACCATTCTCTTGACTTCACCATACTTGTAAACACACCAGTAAATGTCTAGAAGGAGCTGAGTATCACAGTCATTTTAAATCTGCCTAATTGGAGCTTATTATGCTTGATTGCTGCTCCTTGACATCCACAGGTGTTTTCAATACCTGATCGAAAACACTTGAATGAACCTCTGTTCTTAAGAGTGGTAGTCTTTAAGGGGTTGAATAATTTTGTCAATGAAGAAATCACAAAACAAACATTTAATACTGTATTACAAAAATAATTGATGTCATTTTAGTTGCATTTGGTTCTTTAAAAAGTCCTTGTAAGATTTCATTCTGAACACAATTACAAATGTACACTAAATTCCCTAAAACCCTTTACAGCATTGGGAGTTGAATAATTTAGAACACAACTGTACCCTTTTACAGACAGATTTAAACTAGGCCTGCAACAAATGGAACACTAGATTTACTGTATTTCTATTTTTGCTACTGACTTTCACCCCAGAAAAGAATATATCCTTTGACGGACACTAGGGAAATTGTCCAGTCACAGCTGGAACACCAGATTTACTGTATTTCTATTTTTGCAATTGAATTTCACCCCAGAAAATTATGTATACTTTGCCGGACACTATTAAACTTAGCCAGCCACTGCTGGGACACCAGATTTACGGTATTGCTATTTTGGCTATTGAATTTCACCCCAGAACAAAATATATCCTTTGCCGGACGCTATTAAACTTTGCCAGCCACTGCAGGGACACCAGATTTAGGGGATTGCTATTTTGGCAATTGAATTTCACCACAGAAAAAAATCTATCCTTTGCCAGACAGCAGACAGTATTACACTCGCAACCATTTTTGACTATGATCGTTTTTTCACTACTATATCTTTTGCAATTGTTCGTGCAAGTATTTTTACACTCATTTTCAGAAAGTTGATGGATTGTTATGAATTTTGTGAATACACTCAGGAAGTCTGTGCCTAGTTTTATATGAAAATCATTGGTTTAGAGTAAAAACGCATTAATACCGCACAGATACCGCACCAGTATCGTTGTGTTTTTTTTTTTTTTTATAGAATTACAGATTGAAATAGGTTATTTTATTGTATGGAAGGTTTTGTTTTTATTTTATTGCCTTACATGGATTATTCAATTTGTATTCAAATATATGCCAAAATATTATCGCTAAATTTTGAATGAATACTGTCGGCTTCGCTTTGATTTTTAAGGTAGAAAGTGGTGATTATATGTGAACTTATTACTGTACATTTAAAAATGAATATTGTAGGATATGATTTATTGGCTTACTTTAATATTACCACTAAACTAAGTGCAGTATCCCAACACCAAGATCCACTCCAGGTTTTTGATATAACTATAACCCCTATATAGTAGGGATTTGTAGGGGCGTCTGATTACCACTGAGGAAGGGGACATTTAACACCCCGAAACGTGTCTGGTCAGACCCCCCAATGTAATTACCGCTAGTCCAAAGAAGGAACGCTACCTCAAGAGTTGGAGTGCCCCCCTGTCTAACTGATATACTGTGTGAAATGTGGGGTGACTAATAATAGAGACCGCGTGATCCTATAAGGTCCACACGCCTGCATCCCGCCAACGCGAACATTAAAGACAGCAACTGCTTGGAGGACATTGAAAAACTGAGATTTAGCTGATGTCCAGAGCTGAATTGAGGCACATAAAGCAACACGGGGTAAGATCGTTCTAATACTATTGCCGCCACAATAAATAGTAGTTCATCCGTACGTGGTGCACTGCACTTCAGCTGGACGCCGCTGATAGATTCGCTTAGCGGGACGCCGCTGTATGCATTGCTAAACTGACTGTCTACTCAATTAGAGTGAAAGTTGTTTGATGTCGCAACAAGAACTACTATAACCATTATTTGCTACAACAACGAACTGCAATTTATGAATGGAGGAAAGATTTACAGTGTAGACTATTTGACTGGCCGTGATATATCTTGAGCAACAAGTGTTATCATTGATATTGGGACAGTTATCTCTTATGAGTTACTTGTTTTGAGATACTTTTAGCTTGGCCGAGGTGCTACTTTATCAGTAATCATTGTAATCACACGTACAAATGGTTTCTGCTCTGGATAGCGATTTTTATGTGTAGGAACCCTATGCATATAGAGTGAAGTGTGGCATGTCTGCAGACATTTAAGGGCAAGTTTTTTTTTTTTTTTTACCAAGTAGTGTTTTATTGTTAATTTAACTTATTTTCAATGGTGTAATTTTATATACTATTAAATTTTACATTGGTCCAATATCAGAAGAGTGCCCAGTATTTGCCAATTCAGTATTACACTTGGCTAGCCACAGCTGGAACACCAGATTTAGGGGATTGCTATTTTGGCAATTGAATTTAACCCCTTAATAAAATATAGAAATTTCTATCCTGAGTTTCTAGGGGTGACAATAAGCACAGCCAAGCCCCTGATGTAGGATATAGCAAAAAAAAATAGTATTGATGAATTGATGGACTTGGTGGCAGCTTGTGCTGGTGCACCACTAGACACAGAATGGCCGCCGATCAAAGTGACAGAAAAACGCTCTGTGCAGCCTAAAAACCAGTGAGCAATTAACTAGCAGAAGTTGAATGATTCACAGCTGTAGATCGATCACTTCATTACGTGTTTTTGCTGACTTTTCACTGCCTAATCTTGTCCTCACAGAAGCTGCGTCCTCTCCCTACACTAATCAGAGCAGAGTGACGTGCGACGCTAAGTGACTTCAGCTTAAAGCTTAGAGGCTGGGTCACATGCTGCACTTGGCCAATCACAGCCATGCCATTAGTAGCCATGGCTGTAATGGCTTCTTAGGGCAAGAAGTAAAACGCTAGCTGATTGGCTGCTGTGCAGCCCTTCAGAAAGCGGGAAGAAATTACCGAACAACGGACCCGAACCCAAACTTTTTTGAAAATGTTCGGGTCCCGGTCTGTGTCCTGAACACCCCAAAATTCAGTACGAACCCAAACTATCCAGTTCTGGTTCGCTCATCCCTATCCATGAGATTATCGGCCTTCCTGTGGGGTCTACTAAGCTCTTGTGTATCTTGGGCAACTGGTAAATCACCGGGAATCCCAAATGTTTTATATTCAGGAAATATGTGGACATATATGTCACGAGTTGGAGGTCCCGCGAAAGACCTCCGTGTCGTTTCACAATAAACGAGATACAAAGGTACGGTCTAAACAGTGTTTAATGTACAAATGGAAAACAACGGAGAAACATAAGCTCTACGTACCGTCAATGCAGTGGGAGGAACCCCCACTGTGCCACTGTCTAGTAATACTCCAGAGGGGCGTGACTAAGCAACTCCTGGTGTTCACTAGGGTCCCAGATGGTAGGGATAGGCTTTGCCGCAGGAAGTTGCCAGGGTCCACTCTGGAGCGTGAACTAGACAGTGACCCCAGGAGCGAGTGACAACTGGTACAAGAATGTACCGACGGTACAGAGCAACATGACATACACAGGGAACACGAACGGGAGTTCAGGCAAGGACACAGGAGTGACAATGGACAGAGAAGGTCTTGCTCCACCAGTTGGAACTGCGTGGCCTTGCCCAAGCACTCTGCAGCAAGGAAGCTGCAAGAGCTTGCTGAACACAGAACATGGACAGAGACGACAGACCCCCTTTCGGAGGAGCCCGGAAACATAGCAAGGCAAGACATTACAGAACAGGCGAACTCAAAGCAGAGACACAGGAGTACGGACAACATAGCCTGAGACAACAAACAGTGGACAACAACAAGCAATGGAGGACAAGCAAAGCAACAACAATGAACAAGTAGGGGAACCTACAGAGAACAGACGGACATGGATCCCATGGGTCAGCAGCATGGGAGACAGTACACACCAGGAGCAGGACAGGACAAACACACACCAGGAGAGCTGACCCAGAACTGAGGCAAAGTCAGCCTTAAATACAGGTTCCATGGGTGCAGCAAAGAGGCCACACCGATGGACCAGACAGAGAGGATTAACTCCTGATACACACACACAGGGGAGTTAACCCAAACAGAATCACAGACACACAGGAACAGAACTGCAGCGGGGAGCTGCAGTATGAGCGTGGACAGAAGGTCACAGCCAGAGCTAGCGGCTGTGACAATATATTTGCAGAAAAATGTTGTAAAGACTCATTATTATCTAAAGGATACTAGTGATGTGATAACATCACCCCCCCAAAAAATTGAACTACAGCGCCTCCATATTAAACATAGAAAATGTTATTGTAAATATGAAGTTAGCAGCAATAAAGGCATATCATTGATGAGGAACTGAAACTTAAGAGGAGGCTGAGGGTCAGCACACAGAGCGTACATATAATTTAAAAAAAAACACACACAAAACCCCAAGTAATAGATGTAACCCCCGGACAAAAGGTCCAATAAAGGGACAAAAAATCGGGTAAGTGTGGAAGTCAAATAAGTATAGATACCCACAGACTGTGTGTCGATCCCTCAGCTGCCTCCTCCCAACGCTGTTTCGCCAGTAACCTGGCTTCTTCCGGTATACCTTCTGTGTGCTGACCCCTCAGCCTACACTTAGCTTTCTGTTCCTCATCGATGATATGCCTTTATTGCTGCTAACTTCATATGGTATATTTGATTGTTTGTGTATTTACAATAACATTTTCTATGTTAAATATGGAGGCACTGTATTTACATTTTTTGGGGGGTGATGTATTCAGATCTATATAGGCCCTACTTAGTATAATGATTATTACTAACCTGGTAGTAAATTTGGTGTGTAGTGATGTGATAAGTCTGCTGAATCTCTTTGGTCTCTACACTAACGATATGTTCCTTGCTAGAGTAGATGTTACCTCCTCTTACAAGATCATAACAAAAAGTAGAGAGATGACCGGAGTGAAATACCAATTGGATAGCGACAATTCAATTTCAGAAGAAAAAAAGTCTTCTAAATTAAATTGTTTTGATTTTTGTTTGTCGCAATTATTTTTGGTCTATTGATCCAGTTCTAAATTACTGAAAGGATGGAAGAGGACTGGTATTTTGGAAATGGTATATCAATGACTGCCTACTAACTTGAAAAGGGGAGTTATTAGGAATAGAAAAATTACTGAAATTCTAATCAATGGAATATGATATTTACAGAAAGTATTAGTAGAGAGCCCTTCAATTTCTTAGACATATCTATGTGGAGGGGGAGAACAAAAAAACTAAAACCTACTGATGTGAATGAATACAAAGAAACTATAAGTTGCCATTGTGATACTTGGATAAGGAATATCTCAAAAGGACAATTTAAAAGAATACATTGTTGTAGGTCAGTGTCATTTTGACATTATTTACTACTGTTGTCAGTGTTAAAGAGCTTAAGAGGGAGGGAGGAGAGAAAAAAGTGGAAAAAATCAAATAGGAGAGAAAGACAAGAGAGAAAAAAAATATGAATCCTAGAAGACCTCAGATTGTCATATACCAATTTTCATGCCAATCGGAGCACATTTGATTCGGGTAGAATCAATTCAGACCAGTGTCAAATTTTTAGATGGATTTGTTAAAATCGGACCCAAAACGTATTTCAAGAAATTTGATCATCTCTGTAGCCAACGCATACTTTAAAATTAAAGAAATTCTCAAGAATCCATACCATACGCAGCGGCTGCAATACAAAATCACAAATTGCAACAGTACCCTGCAAAAATTGAATATATGGATTATAAATTGTACTAATAATACAGTATATTCGGTATATAAATTAGTATAAGGTACTTAGCAAATATTATTGATAAAAATAAATATGCCCATCCACCACACCAATTTGACCTCTTTCGGATGGGAACCTACTCTAAAATAAGTTACCTGTTCTTTGGTCTAGGCATCTAAAATAATTCAGGGAAAGTAGGATCCAGCTATATTCTGTTCTGATTAAATACATTATTGGAAAGGTATCATATGTATAATGATATATCAAATCTTGGTTTTGAGAGTGTTCAATAGCTCTCCCTTCAGGTTTTTATGGATTGGGTGCTCACTCCCTTTAAGGCTACACCCCAGCCTCAGTAAAATTCAGAGTAAGAAAATATGGCTTAAGGGGAGGGCACTCCTTTATCTGGGTCAAAACGTCAGTGAATCAATGAATCAGTGAATGTATTATTTTAAAATATTATCTCATTTATTTTAAGAATACTTTTTTTTAAAAAAAAAAACATTGAGGAAGGGACAGTAGCGTCCCGAAACGCGTCTGGTGTGGAGGAATTACCAGCATACATGAATTCAAAAGTAATATAATTACTGAGCGCTCAGTACCCTTTGAACTTTACTAGCGGTAAAAACCACGTGGGACGCCGCGTGTGTACACCGCCAACGCCATATCTCAAGTCTGCGCATCACAAGCCCCGAACGTGAGACCGCTGATAGCCGGAGACACAGCCAGGAGCACAGCATACAACAGGGGATCGCATCGGCCGGACGGGTAAAGTAGCCAGTGCGGCATACTTACAAATAACAGTTGTTACACCGCCAACGCCATAGCTCAAATCTGCGCACCCCAAGCCCCGAACGTGAGACCGCTGACAGCCGGAGACACAGCCGGGAGCACAGCATACAACAGGGGAACGCACCAGCCAGACGGGTAAAGTAGCCAGTGCGGCACATCTGTTACTTTACAAGCCTCCTGCAGGTTCTATTGATAATAATAATACAATATGCGATATATTAGCCAATAGAAAAATATTGGGCATTTCCTGCTGATCAAAAACTTCCTGCAGATGCCGCAGAGAAACTCAAAATAATTAATTATATCAACCAGCACAGCAGACTATTTTTTTCTATTTTCTCTATTTTTTTTTCTATTGGAAAATCAATACATCTGGAACATTAAAGTCACAGCAACAAGTGTTTGCATCTATTCAGATATTATATGTTTTATATCCTGGTTGTCGCACTCTAACTTTGTGGTAACTTCTGATGAATTTTTTGGATGGACTGATGAACTTTTAAACAAAGAATCATTTTTCTAAGTTTACAGGATAACCACTATAATCAAGATCTCTGTTGTTATTTTTGCATTGTTTTTTTCTGCATTATTTATATTTTGATACCCCGGATCTTCTTTCTCCTCAGCGGTGGAACCTAGAACATACAGGTTTACCCACCACTGGAGAAAAGTGATCATATAGTTGATACATTTGATCGAATATATCAAATCTTGCCATATATTAAGCCCTGGTGGCTGTTTTGTTTGTTATAGAAAATATTGTGAGTTTTCTATCGTAATTACCTCTTCGATATGGAATTTTTGGATTCCTTGAAAGAGAAATCTAGAGAAGTCACCATTATATCTTTCTAAAATGTCTAGTAAGGGCAGACACTTTCTCTCTAGCTGTGTCCAAAATATGGCATCTAATGTGTGTTTTCAAGGGACCTGATGTTTGCCCCACAAACTGTAATTTAAAAGATATATAATATGGGTTGCATTGAAGTTGATATACATATCTGCATATTTAATGTTAGAGGCCATTAAAGTGGCACCTGCCTGATGCCACACTCTTGCTGCCTCTACTGTAATCTACCACCATCCTGTGCTGTTACTGCCACTGCTGTTGCCACCCTTACCACTCTATATTAGGGGCACTATTGTTACTCTTCATGCTGTTGCCACCCTCACCAGTCTGTTCTGGGGACACTATTGTGACTCTTCTTGTTGCCCCCCTGGTTAGACCTTCGTAAGGATGGACAATGAGGCATGTAGGCAGCGACCAACTGATTACAAAAGATGTCTCGATAGTATTTGAGTTCTTAATCCCTCTCAGAAGCTAAAAAAAGGTCCCCTGTTTTGGACCAGTAGCGAGGGTTTAACATTGTGGAGAGCCAGTAGTCATTCCTCTGCTGAATGGTGACAATACGGCTGTCACTATGCAAGCAACTCAGAATGCATCTGGCCATTTGTGCAAAAGACTCAGAGGGACTCCCTGCCTCCATCTCCACTGCATACTGACACGGTCTGTCGGGGTCATTTGCGTTGTCTTTGTTGTCACCCACTAGATCCTCCTGCTCCTCCTGCTCCTCCTGTTCATCTCCTGTCACTTGGGCAGATAAACCACCTAGTTCTGTATAGAATTCCTAGGAATTTATGTCTTTCTCAACCTCCTCCTGAGCCCTCCATAGGGCTTAGGTGGCTGTGAGATGTAGGCGTAATGTCTTCTGTCCCCTCGCCAGTCAGATTTATCAGCATCACCTCCAGGACGTAGTTCATCCCATAGTCCTGGCAACTGAAAAATAAATTGGCCTCCTCAAAGGGCCTGAGCAGGTGTCACACATGAGCTGCCACTGTCTAACCTTAAAGTTACACAAGAGAGTAGTCCTATACATCTGTATCATCAATAAATCGGTCACGGGTTTCTGCTCATATAGTTGGTCCAACAAGTAGAGCACAGAGTCCCAAAGTGTAGAAATGTTGCATATAATTTGATGTAGCGGAACACCATTCTGCCTTTGCAGGTTAAGGAGAGCCTATTTTGCACGGCGTGCACGCACAGTTTCCTTGACCTTTTCAAGACATCTTGCAGTTGGTTGGAAGTCTTCAGGAACCGCTTTACTCCCGCCGCGTCATAAGCCATGGGCCATGACAACTAAGTAAGGTGTCAGAGGAACCCACTGATTCCTGTCTGTGTGTATCTGTTGTCACCTGAGATGATGTGGAAGAGCGATAGTGATGAGCGGCAGGGGCAATATTCGAATTTGCAATATTTTGCGAATATTCGTTAGAATATTCATCATATATTCGTGAATATTCGTATTCGACATTATTCTATTGATTGTGAAAAATCAGCAATGTAATATTCGCATAATGCGAATATTCTAAAACATGAATATATAGCATTATAGAATATAATGCTATATATTCAATTTTTAGAATATTCATATTTTTTTTCAATTTAATGTAAACAGTCATTGGCCCAAAAGCAACTTAAGCAGGGAGGAATCATGACTTCAGATGGAAAAAAAATGACGAATATTCTCAAATTGAATTGACCCAAGAGTCAGTAATGACTCATTACTGATTTTGAATATTCTTCATTATTTAATATAGTTTATGTTATGCGAAAAATCAGTAATTAAAAATAAGCATTAATCGAATTGCGTAAGAGCGTTAAGCAACTTTCCCATTCGGTTAGCTTGGCTTGGTAGACTTGTTGAATATGTACAATATAGCGCTATATTCGTAAATTACGAATATAGCGCTATATTCTACATTTTCGACAATTCTACCAAGCCAACCCAATAGGAATGTTGTTTAACGCTCTTACGCGATTCGATTAATGTGCATATTTATTTACCCATTTTTCACATAACATAAACTATATTAAATAATGAAGAATATTCAAAATCACTAATGAGTCACTACTGATTTAGAATTTTCTTCATTATTTATGCGAAAAATCTTCAATTAAATATGCACGTTAATTGAATCGCGTTAGGGCGAATATCATTTACGAATATACCACTCTATTCTACATATTTGACAATTCTACCAAGCCAACCCAATAGGAAAGTTGCTTAACGCTCTTACGCGATTCGATTAATGTGCATATTTAATTGAAGATTTTTCGCTAACATAAACATATTAAATAATGAAGAATATTCTAATTCATTAGTTATTGCAGCCTTCTCACATTGACCCACAAGCATGAAGCAGGCAGTTAATGGGTGCAGATGAAAAAAAAATTAAAAAAATAATGAATATTCTTTATTACAAATATATATCAATATATTCAAAATATTTGTGATTTCTCGAAGTTGCGATATTCGTGATTAATTCGCTATTTGAATATTCGCGCTTAACACTAAAGAGTGAGTCAAGAATTCTCATACAGCTGCATTTTTGGTCAAAACACGACCAATAAATGAGAGGGGCAGCGCTGTCTTGTTGCTACGACTGCTTCTACCACCCCCCCCCCTTCTTCTGCTGCTTCTTGTGCCGGCTATAGCAACAGTTTTGCCACTGTCCACTACTTTTGAGGGCCCAGGCAAATGTCTGTTGGCCATAGAGTACAGTAACTGAATCAGTAAGGTAATCAGTAATTATTAAGTATGAATAACACAACAGAAAAATGCACCTATATATTAGACCGCCTGTTGAGTTTTATGTCGTCATGGAGGAGTGGAAGAGGATTCCAGTTGCAACCTGTGAAGCTCTAGTTAACTCCATGCTCAAGAGAGTTAGGCCCCTTGCAGACGAGCGTTCCTCACGCAGCGAGTCCGCAGCTCCCGGCCTGACCTCCCAGCACTGCCAGGGATCACATAGCATTATATTGATTTATGATGCTATGTAACCCTTACAGTTCTGGAATGTATTGGATAACACTGGCAGCATTATGCCAGTGTTATCCAATACATTCCAGAACTGTAAGGGTTACATAGCATCATAAATCAATATAATGCTATGTGAATCCCGTCAGTGCAGGAAGGTCAGGCCGGGAGCTCCGTTGCGGACTCACTGCGTGAGGAACGCTCGTCTGCAAAGGGCCTTAAGGCAGTGCTGGAAAATAACTGTGGCCACACAAAATATTGATACTTTGGGCACAATTTGACCATTTTCACTTAGGGGTGTACTCACTTTTGTTGCCCATCAGTTTAGACATTAATGGCTGTGTGATTAGTTATTTTGAGGGCACACCAAATTTACACTGCTATAGAAGCTGTACACTGACTACTTTACATTGTATTAAAAGTGTCAGATATTTAGTGTTGTCCCATTAAAAGATGTAATAGAAAAGTTACAAAAATGTGAGGGGGTGTACTCACTCTTGTGAGATATTGTAGGTAAACGTGCATATATATTAGAGCACCTGTTGACAATTAGTCAGATGCAGAGTAAGTCCATGTATAGCAGAATAGATTATTAATTAATCCATGTATAGCAGAATAGATTATTAATGGCATAGCAGAGGAAATAGGTAAATGCCCCATATATTTTAGACTGCCTGTTGAAAAAGTCTGATGCACAGTAAGTCTATCTATAACAGTACAGATTGATTATTAATGGTGTAGCAGATGACATAGGTATATGTGCCTGTATATTAAACAACATGTTGACAATTAATCTGATGCAGAGTAAGTCAATATATAACAGAACAGATTAATTATTAATGGTTCAGCAGATGAAATAGGTAAATGCCCCTATACATTAGACCACCTGTTGACAATTAGTCTGATGCACAGTAAGTCTATGTATAACAGAACAGATTCAGTATTAATTGCGCAGAAGATGAAATAGGTAAACCTGCCTATATATTAGACCGCCTGTTGATAATGTGTATGATGCACAGTATGTCTATGTTTAACAGAACAGATTAAAGTGGTTATCCCATGAATACTGTAAAAAATGAAAAACAGACATAACAATCTCTTTCTAACATAGCTAGAATGAGCCCCGCATATTACATTAATTCAGAGATCTCTCCATTCATTTTTCTGCTAGATTTTTTATCAAGCTTGCAGCTCAAGGGGAATGTCTTCTCTGTTGCAACTCAGGAGGCGCGTCCATTCCACTGCGGCTCTCTCCCTATCACAGCTCAGGAGGCAGTTGAAAGATGAAACTGATCATGTGTGGCCTTCTTAATGAGCAGGTCAAAGAAATAAGAAATGAAATGGCGCTATACGGATATATTTTAGAATTAAAGTCACCAGCTACTAGGAATGGACATTGATTTTTTGAGGATATGCATTTTGCCAAGACGGAGAACACAACAAATTTAGTGGTGGTGGTATATCTATGAAGGCAAATATAATCTCCTGTCGATTCCAGAACCCATGCTAAAAAATAAATCTACCTTCTTTATCATTTAAATTATCAACAGGTTGAAAGTCCACCCCCAGATGAATATATACACTAACACCTCTTGTATAAGAGGAGAAGTGTGCATGATATTCATAGGCAGCCCATTTTCTTTTCAGTATATACAACCTGTCTTCTGATGCATGGGTTTCTAATAGTACCACAATTTCCGGTAAGTGACAGGCTACAAGATCAAAAACCACAGTCCTCTTAACTCTGTCTCCCAACCCTCTCACATTCCAAAATAAGATATTACGTAACATAAGATATATAAACTAATCAAACCCATTCTCCCATCTCGGAGAAGGACACGTGAACACACCAAGCTAGTGACGACAGCCAACCCCTCCCTTAAACCCAACCCCAATATCCCCACTACATGGTTAATAGGGTATAGATCATTACCCATCAACCTCTTTCAAACCACCAGAAACCCCCCCACCCCCTGCCCGTCTCCCCCTCCAGAACCCCCTCATCCTCATAATATCTACTACGTTATAAACCCGACAAATCCAACCATTGAACAACATCCGCAGGAGCGGAGAAAAATCGAACCAAGTCATTATACACCACTCTCAGTTTGGCCGGAAATAGCAATGAATATTTAATATTAGCAGCAACTAATCTTTTTTTAACCTCAAAAAAGGATCTTTTTTTTATTTGAGTTTCCCGTGAAAAATCTGGGTATATCAATATTAAATTGCCATTTAAGTAAATTTGCGAGAGTTCTCTTTTACGTCTAAGTACCCAGTCCCGATCCTTCGAACAAACCAATTTGGCCAAAAAGGATCTAGGGGGGAACCTGGGGGTGGTTTCTTTAATGGAATTCTATGGGCCCTCTCAACACAAAAAGTTGCTGCATCATGATCTAGACCAAGATTGTCAACCAACCATTTTGAAATGAAATTTACTGGATTATCCTGTTCTACCCCCTCTGAAAAGCCCACTAATCTCAAATTATATCTACGGGATCTATCCTTGAGGTCTATCACTTTTCTTCTGAGCCATAATCAATCTTGATAACCTCTTCTAACCTCTTTTTTATCAAGTTATTCTCTGATGCAACAGAAATCACTGTTGATTCCAACTCTTTCAGCTTCGATCTCAGTTTTAAAATTTGATCTCTAATTATCGTGACATCTCCTTGCACTGCTGAAAGGGAGGAGGGAAGCTCCGCAACCATGGTATTTGTGGAGTTTACTACTCTCAGAATATCTGAGAGTTTTTTTTATTAATAATATCCAATCCTTCACTCTGAGGCAACTTAGTTTGGGGATTATCCTGTTCTAAATGTGCAATATTATCCTCTCCCAACTCAACCTGTGGAGCAGGTCTTTGCAGTCCACTCCTGGTTTTTGTTGGTTGCGACTTAAAAAATTTATCCAAACGAGCCTGGGCGCTGCCCCCTATCCCTACTTTTGGCAAGGGCACCCCTCCAGATTTACGATATTTAGGAGCCAATATCCAAGTACCCCAAACAATTATATCACTTAGACTCAAACAAAGTAATAAATCAATGCAAGAAAGTAGAAATAACACATGTAAAATCCAACAGCTATATAAATTTAGATGAGTACATATAAGCTGAACATATATAGGCTAGATACATAGGCACTGAAATTTAAGGTTTTAAGCTGAGTACATATATAGTTCAAACACTGTAAAATTTTAAGCTAACAAAATGTAAGTTGAAACCATGTAGGCTATATCAATAAAGGATCAGACAGGTATATCCATTTTTGGGTTGATAATATCCTACTAGCCTCTGATACTCGCAGAAATATGTTAGAGTGGACAATAGCTAAAATAATACAGTCAGCCTAAAAACAGAACAAAAAAGAACCTGCCTTACCCTACCCATACAGATATATGTTATTGAATAACTTAGTAGCTATACAAAATTTTTAATTAAATGCAATCACAAAAGAATTCCAATCCAGGAGCTGGTTTGAAAATTGTTGAATATTTTTAGTGAGACAACCCTGTTAAGCATGAATGGAGCAGCAGATGAACTAGGTAAATGCCCCTATATTTTAGACTGCCTGTTGACATAGTCTGATGCACAGTACGTCTATGTATCTGTATAACAGAACATATTAATTATTAATGGTGCAGCAGATGAAATAGTAAAAAGTGGACAAGGAGTCTGATGCACAGTAAGTCTATGTATAACAGAAAATAATAATTAATGGTGCAGCAAATAAAATAGTTAATTGCCCCTATTTATTAGACACCCTGTTGACAATGAGTCTAATACACAGTATGTCTATGTATAACAGAACAGATTAAGTATAAATGTCACAGAAGATGAAATAGGTAAACGCGCCTATATAT
Source organism: Bufotes viridis (assembly GCA_033119425.1). Classification (NCBI taxonomy): domain Eukaryota; kingdom Metazoa; phylum Chordata; class Amphibia; order Anura; family Bufonidae; genus Bufotes; species Bufotes viridis. The sequence goes on from CM065589.1 coordinate 459,088,488, forward strand.
TAGACCGTCTGTTGACAATGAGTCTTATGCACAGTAAGTCTACGCTTAACAGAACTAATTAAGAATGAATGGTGCAGCAGATTAACAATATGTACAGGGCTATTACACTGAGCCTGCGCTGTTTCTCTGCACTGTCCCTGCTGTTGCCCTATGCTCTCCCTATTTTCCCAGAATTTTTCCTGAAATTTGGATCAAAGTCAATTAGTTTCACTTCAATTTGCTCAGCACTAGTAGTCATGTACAGATGATCATGACCAGCTGCTGTATGTTTTAATCAACTACATTTCACTGATTTCACTGATGTTTTAGTTTTCAACTTTTAAAATGAGAATCTGACTTAAAACTGATACAAAATGCTAATTTGTATTCCACACAAAAACTGTAATATGTGAAGAAAAACAAAACCAGAAATGTATATATCTCTGTTTCTTCTTTGTTTTTTGGTGCTGTTACTCACTGAAAGCCTTTGTCTGACTCCATTTGGTACATGAAGAAGTTTTGTATGCCAATGCTGTGATTAACTTTATGGATGCAGGGGAATTATGGAAATGCTTCATGTAAAAGTGCGTACTTGCCAAAATTATTCTGTGACCTTGTGCTTAAGCTGAGTTTTAAATAATTCAGAGATGTATTGAATGAATAAATTTGTGCTGCTTGTTACTCCAAACAGTCATACACTCACTTTCCCTTGCCATTTTTAATAAAGTCTATCATTCTAATATTCATGAAAACGTGAATATCAATTCAATTACATAGGTATTGAGAAAATAGTATGCCCTAAGCTCTTTAGTGTTGACATACTGTCATTTGTTTATTTTTCTTTTCTCTCATTCTTGTATGTATTTACTTTATTCTTTGTTTAATTTATTTCTAAATATTATTGTATAAAGTTTTAATGCATCATTACTAGTAACAGAGACTTAGACTGCAGTTTATTTTACATGGCATACGTACAAGATTGAGAGAATTGTAAGATTCATTCACATTGCCATGTCCGTTTGACGTCTCTGAAAAAAATCAGTCTGTGTTTCATTAGTGAAGATGTCCATGAAGGATCCATGTTTGATTTGTGTGTCCATTATTTTGCCCTCCGTGTGTCCCATAAGCTTTAATGGGTGTGTTTGGTCCATATCAAGGACCAAAGTAGATAATGTATTCTTGATTTTTTTTCATGACACAAGGTCAATAAAAAAAAAATATTGAACAGTGAATACTGTGTGAACAAACTTATTAAAATCAATGGGTACGTATGCTCTCCATGGAAAATATGGACAGCACATGTCAGTGAAAAATAGAAATGTGAACGAGGCCTAACTCATTGGAACTTATACATCTCCTGGCATTTTTTGTTTTCACTCATCACTGTCCATGTTAGTATATGAAACACTACATGGGAAGCATTTATTAGGGGTATGCAATCCATAAAAATAAAAAAAAAGGGTTTTAGAAATTATATATAAATTATATATAAAGTCTACCAGTACAATTTTACCCAAATCGAAAGTACTTTAAATTTCTCCCTCCCTCTCTCTCTGGAAAAATTCTATTGAAATGAATCGGAAGAAATTATGATTCTATCGCATAAGAGTACTTTTACACTTGCGGCAGGATGGATCCGGCAGGCTATTCAGCCTGCCGCATCCGTCCTGCCGCAAGTGGCCGTGCACTGCTGTGCTGCCGCTCCGTCCCAATTGACTATAAGCTACGGCACAGCACGGAACTGCAGGGCCGGAGATCGCCGGACTAAAAGTCCTGCATGTCCGACTTTTAGTCTGGCGATCTGCACCGTAGCTCTGCCCCCCGCCCCATTATAGTCGATGGGGACGGAGCTGCAGCACGACAGTGCACGACCACTTGTGGCAGGATGGATGCGGCAAGCTGAATAGCCTGCCGGATCCGTCCTGCCGCAAGTGTAAAAGTACCCTAAGAATTTTTTCAAAAATTTGAGTTGAATTTTCATTCTAACAAATTTATTTGCTTATCTCTAATACACGCGGATTGACCAACTTCTGCAAAACATGCTTATTTATCTTCAAGTGTCCACAGGGCATTTTTTTATGTTTTGTGATTAGGTACGTAACACCTCTCATCTACACTTTATTCACGCCTCTGTCTCCAAGGTTCTCTGCAAAGAAATATAAATGAAGTCTAGATTGGAGGAAATGCTGCCTGGATTGCAGGACATCAATTGTCTGCTAGAGAAATGTTAATGAACTTGCATGTGGTGCAGTAGATGTTTAACATACTTTTCCTGAAGTATGTTGCATGACTGATGGCATACCTCTTTAGCGTTGACAGTCATTTGGGGGATCAAAACCGCTGACAGGGTTGATAGTTGCAGTGGGTAGCTAAAAATTAATCCTTTACAGTAAATGTATTCATCATTTGCATAATTATTATGTCTCTAGCTTCAAAGGCATCGGTCAGTGAGGCCCAACCTGTCATGTTTGAATTGTATAAAATTGTGAAATTCATGCATTTTTTTTTTATTGTGACAAAAATATTTAGAGATGATCTTGCAACGCAGAAGAAAGAAGGAGAAATAACGAAAGAGAGATAAGGATTAAAAGTGTACATAAAAAGTACAGAATTTTTGGCAAGATAATGGATTTGAGACAGTTTTTCCTTAAAAAACTGAATTTGTGGGGGATTGATTAGGAGTCAATAATGAATTGTATTTTGGGAGTAGTGGCTTTAAGTTTACCCCTTCCCGACAGCTACAGATGTTACTCTTTAAAGATGGCATCTGAGCAGTCAATTACTGGGAATCCTGAGTGGATCCCCTGCATTTATATCGCATGAGCCGTTTGGTTGCTATGGCAGCCTGGAGCCTTCTGAAGCAATGCACTGATTACCCCATAGACTGCAATGATAAATTAGATTACTGCATTTTAAAATCCCCTAGGGGATTAAAAATGAGTTTGATAAAAAGTAAAGAAAAAGTTTATAGTTAAACCCCCTAAAAAAATGTAAAAAAAAAAAAATAAATAAACAATAAAAAATGAAAAGATCATTGATATAGCTGCATCCTAAAATGCACGCCATGTACTATTAAAATATTAAAGTATTTATTTCAAATAGCGGAAATAAAACTAAATGGCTTATTAAGAGTTTTTGGGTTGCTTCACACCCCAAAATGGTATCATTAAAAACTACTAAATGGTATCAATAAAAACTACTGTCACCCTGCAAAAAATGAACCCTTACACAGTTCCATAGACATAAACATAAAACTGGGATTCAGAATACGATAATGCAAAGAATTTTTTTTTTGTGTGTGTGTTTAGTTTTAACCCCTTTCTAAACCTCTGCCATACTATTTTGAGGCAGTGGGAGTGGCTTTCTGACCCACTCCGTAATAGTGTGAAACACTGATTGGGCGTTAGAGATGGACAAACCACAAAATTTGCATCGCGTCCATTGACTTTAATAGCAGGCGAACCTGAAAAACCTTTAGGTCACATTTGCAGCTACCAAATACAAACTATGAGTGCACAAATAGTCCCACAACATGGACAGTGACATACCAGAGGGGGATCACTGGCAAAAATTCCCACAAAAAATATGTATTTTAATCAGGGGCCATTTTTACGGGAAACTCTCAAAAGAGTGCCCTGCTGGATCCTTGAAACAATGTTTTTCCTATTGGTTTGATGTATACAAATGTGCAAATCTCCATGTTTTTGTATCCTGCAGAGTCCAGTAAAAAAATGCATACGTTAACGTTATTTTTTTTTTCTACCAAGGAACTGTATGGTGAACGGACGCCACTGTACGGCATCAGTCTGAGGCATGTGCTAACGTATACATGCATTAAATGGATGGCAAAAATAGTATGTGAACCCAGCCCTAGTGTCAGAAAAAGCACCAGTACATAGCGGAGCAGCGTGGTGGGGAGGGGAGGCCGCCATGTACTGACAGAGCGCTACCTGGTCCTGGTGGTCAGGGATGAGGATTGTGTTTCTCAAGGATCATTTTTGTACTGGTAAACATGGGGCACTGTATAATACACTAGAATCTATATAATCTATATTAGCCCTACCCCCGAAAAATAATACAATTAGGTCGCCATTTATTATATAGAAATACATCTATGTTAGGCGAATTTCTCACACAGATTGTGGCGCAAATGTCCTTAGCACCACAATCTGCTCATGCCAGGTCTAAAAAAGGTGTTGTGAGCAGGGAAAGGGATACAGTTATGGTCATCCAGTTGTTTCTGTATTCAGGTGAAAAAGAGAAACAAATTGTGGGATGATTGTATCCTGTTACCCATTGTAATAATTTGAAACTTGTAAAAACATTAAATGTTTTATTTTTATAGCCAAAATTTTATAAATTCTATGGCCTAGTGGGCCAAGGTGCTCGATGCACGCATTTAAAAATTCTTTGATGGTGAAAAGTTCACAAAATGGGGTATTTTTTTTGAGGGGTTTCCACATTAGGGATCCCTTAATCTCATTGAAAATCTGGGGAAAAAAATGTAATTACTGTAATAGTATAGTTTTTCCAAAATGTGGTCACTTTTGGGAGGCTTCCACTGTAGGGGTACCTCAGGGTGTCTTCAAAAGTGGCTTTGTACATGCAAATTATTCCAGTGAAATCTGCCCTTCAAAAACCATCTGGCGCTCCTTCCATTCTAAGCTCTGCCTTGTGCCCATACGGAAGTTTACGGCCATATATGGGGTTTTTAATGTAAAATTCAGAATCAGGGTATGAAATGTTGAGGTTTACATTTTTTAATTTTGCATCAATTTCTCTCTAATTCCTGCGAAACACTTAAAGGGGTTGTCCGAGTTATGAAAAAAAATTATATATAGCACTGAAAAAATGATGGTCAGCAATATATAACTAAGCTAATTAAGTTTTAGGCAAAACAAATAAATTATATTTCCTCATTTCCCTCTTTCTCTTCTGCCCCTTTGTTCACCTTCAAAAACAACAATCTCTTCCCCTCCCCCTGCTCTGAAAAGGGAGTGAATAAGTCCGCATTGAGTGACATATCTGCCTGCTAGGATACTCAGGAGCATGTTGCATGTTGAACAAGTCCCAGCTTTACAATGACACTGCTGATACACACAGGATCTTCCCACTACCAGTTCTTGTACAATGCTCTGAAGAAATCCTCTAGTCTGTCAGCCCAGCATTTGTCTCTTCACTGCCTGCAGTTACTCAGTAAAACATTCAGCCCTGAGTCTGTGCTGCTAAAGGGGTTAAAGTTTCCTGAACAATCCAGGGATGGGGTGGCCAGAGCAGTGACGTCTCGTGTACAAACACATATCTGCTCTCAGGCTTGTGCACGAAACACCATCAGAGGAGGGAGAGAAGCTGATATCACAGGTGACAGTGAAATCTGAGAAAGCAGCAACTGTAGATGCAGTAAGTGCATGGTAAAGCCTATACATTGAATTAGTTAGAAACATATAAAGAACAAAAACAACCTTAGACAACTTCTTTAAAGGGTTAGCAAAGTTTGTAAGATCAGTCTTGAATAAATTGTTGGGTGAAGTTTCTAAAATGGGTTAATTTATGGGTGTTAAAATGGCCCCATAAAATGACTTCATAACTGAATTGGCCCTTTAAAAATGTGGTTTTGGAAATTTTAAAAATAATTTTTAACATCCTAAAAAAATAAAATTACATTTACAAAACAAGGCCAACAGAGAAATTAAAATGTAGAAAATTGCAAGTTTTTCCAAATTTTCAGTACATTTTTCTATTTGCATTGATTTCATTAAGATGCTACCCTGACATTGCCCACCTCTGACAGAAGGCTGTGATATACATTGCATAGGTGTATGCTAGGATTCTTTACTAATAGGTTTCCATTTGAAGAAAAAAAAAAGGGAAGGATATTGTCCAGAGCCACAAGTGATGGATGATGTGGACAACATGTTAACAGTTTCTGAAAATGGATGAAGAGGTAAAAGTCCAAAAGATTAACGGTCCTCCATAGTGAAGGATCATCAAACATAAAAAATGCAAATGCAGGGTAACTACTTGTCTCACTAGAAGTGTGAGATTATAGACACAACTCTGTTCAGTGTAAAATCACTCAACACTCAAGGTAATCCGCAGCTTTACCTACCGGTCATCCAAAGAATTTCTGATACATGCACCACAGCAGAAACAGAAAAAAGCAGGCTTTCACCAGTGCAGGAAAGGAGGCAGCACATCTCCAAAACATGCCATATGTGATTTTGAGCAAACTTGTGTTTTCAAGTTCGGCATACAGGTTCGGGTTATCCAAGAATCTTGTTATGGACCATAATAAAATTATATTATTACATGCACCTTGGAAGCCAATAAAAGGCATTCCGTATTGCATTTCATCATAATTAGAGATGAGCAAATTTGTGAAAAATATTGGTTTGATCCGAATTTATTGCCAGCGAATTTCATAAAAAAATTGCTCTTTCCTGGCTGCAGAGAGCCTTTATAGTGGTGTAGAACACTGTACCTTGCAGTAACACGCATAGGGAGTCTGCTCTTAGAATCACTGCACACTTCACTGATTTGGGCAGTCATGGGGCCAAAACTGACCAAATAATTCAAGTATTAACTCCGCCTTACAGATTGATGTTAGCGCCAAAGAAGTGCATTTCTTTTACACTGTCATTGGCTGATTACACATAGATGTCTACAGAACCTGTTCTATTAAACGCTTATACAAGTAGAGCCCCCCGACAGAGTGGAGAGTGTGTCAGCAGTAAGTTTGTGTTGACATCACTAAATTATTTTGCACTTCCTCTGATCTGTCAATAACCCCCAAAAAACTGATCCTGTCTGTTGAGCATCCGTCTTCACTCAATGAGCATTTGGTCAGTAATCAGTATTGCTAATGCCCAAAATAAATGGGTAGATTCAAAACAGATATCACAAGTGAATGTTGAGACCACAGAGTGGCCCATTGACAGAGTCTGGAGGTGGCGGCAGCATCAGAAGGAGGCCACAGAGTTGCACAATGACAGCGTGGAGGTGGCAGAAGCATCATCAGGAGGCCACAGAGTGGCACAATGACAGAGTGTAGAGGTGGCGGCAGCAGCATTAGGAGGAGACCACAGGGTGGCAAAACGGCAGTGTGAAGGTGGCAGCAGCAGCATCAGGAGGCCATAGAGTGGCAAGGTGACATAGTGTGGAGGTGGCATCAGGAGACCACAGAGTGGCAAAGTGACATAGTGTGGAGGTGGTAGCAGCATCAGGAGACCACAGAGTGGCAAGGTGACATAGTGTGGAGGTGGCAGCAGCATCAGGAGACCACAGAGTGACCCGGTGACAGAGTGGGGAGGTGGGTGGCAATATGAGTACCAGCTGAAGATGGTGGGTGAAATAAAGAGCACTTGGCATCAGATTTGTGGCATCAGGCGGGTGGCAGCATCAGAATAGTAGATGAGCCCAGAAGAAACCAGTCTCTTTTGTCAAAGTGTTGGTGTGGCACCATGGATTATCTAGTCTGATGGATCAGGCATTGGTGGGTGGAAATCCTGGATGATCCGCACCTGATTCGTCTTGATAAAGGTCAGTCTCTCCACATTTTGGGTGGACAGGCGAGTTCTTCTTGGGGTAACTATGGCCCCCGCCACACTAAACACCCGCTCTGATGCCACACTCCTGGCCGGGCAGGACAGCTTTTCCAGGGCAAACTCTGCTATTTGCTCATACACTTATACACAACAAAAGGGGCTGTAATTTTGTCAATTCAACACACAATGGCTAATAAGCCCTTTTTTCTTTGTACACACTAATACACGCCAAAAAAGGCTTTAGAACATATCCGCTGAACAGCAAATATATATTTCTTTTGGAACTAATTAATGCCAAAAAGGGTTTTAGAACATATAACTGCGCCACTGAACGGCAAATATATTTTTATAATTTCCACTTATACACAACACAAAAGGCTTTAGAACATATAAATGCACCACTGAACGGCAAATAGGCCCTTATTTTTTTCACTCATACACAACACAAAAGGGTTTAGAACTATAGTTGAGCGAACCCGAACTGCATAGTTTGGGTTCGTACTGAATTTTGTGGTGTTCGGACCCGAACATTTTTAAAAAAGGGCTGCACAGCAGCAAATCAGCAAATTTTTTACTTCTTGCCCTAAGAAGCCATCACAGCCATAATAATGGCATGGCTGTGATTGGCCAAGTGCAGCATGTGACCCAGCCTCTATTTAAGCTGGAGTCACGTAGCACTGCACGTTACTCTGGTCTGATTAGTGTAGGGATAGGATGCAGCTGCAATGAGGGCGAGATTAGGAAGGGAAAAGTCAGCAAAAACACCTAATGAAGTGATCGATCTACAGCTGTGAATCATTCAACTTATGCTAGTTAATTGCTCAATGGTTTTTAGGCTGCCCACATCGTTTTTCTGTCACTTTTGTCTGGGGTCATCGGCGGCCGTTTTGTGTCTTGTGGTGCACTAGCACAAGCTGCCACCAAGTCTATCAATCCATGAGTGAAGAGGTTTTTTTTTTCTATATCTTACATCAGGGGCTTGACTGTGCTTATTGTCACCCCAAGAAACTCAGGATAGAAATTTCTATATTTTATTGAGGGGTGAAATTCAATTGCCAAAATAGCAATCCCCTAAATCTTGTGTTCAAGCTGTGGCTAGCCAAGTGTAATACTGTCTGCTGTCTGGCAAAGGATAGATTTTTTTCTGGGGTGAAATTCAATTTCCAAAATAGCAATCCCCTAAATCAGGTGTTCAAGATGTGGCTGGCTAAGTTTAAAACTGTCTGGCAAAGGATAGATTTTGTTCTGGTGTGAAATTCAATTGCCAAAATAGCAATCCCCTAAATCAGTGGTTTCAGCAGTGGCTGGCCAAGTTTAATAGTGTCAGGCAAAGGATAGATTTTGTTCTGGGTTCAAATTCAATTATCAAAATAGCAATCCCCTAAATCTGGTGTCCCAGTGGTTTGCCAAGTTTAATAGTGTCCGGCAAGGATTAGATTTTGTTCTGGCATGAAATTCAATTGCCAAAATAGCAATCGCCTAAATCAATGGTTTTAGCTGTGGCTGGCCAAGTTTACCTGGACTAAGGAGGAAGGTCTGGACTGTTGCTCAGTGGTCCAAAGTCCTGTTTTCAGAAGAAATTAAATTTTGCATTTCATTTGGAAATCAAGGTTCTAGAGTCTGGAGGTCCGGCAAAGGATAGATTTTGTTCTGGGGGAAATTCAATTGCCAAAATAGCAATACCGTAAATCAGTGGTTTCAGCTGTGGCTTGCCAAGTTTAATAGTGTCCGGCAAAGGATATATTTTTTTCTGGGGTGAAATTCAATTGCCAAAATAGCAATACCGTAAATCCGTGATTTCAGCTGTGGCTGGCCAATTTAATACTGTCCGGCAAAGGATAGATTTTAAATTGTTGGGTGGAATATTACCATTTTTGCCAGGTACAAACTCCTGCACTGCATAACTGACAGGGAACTTACAAGTGGCGGTTACATTTTTGCATGAAATAAAGCCTTTTTGGAATTAGTGTAGACCCCAAAACATTGGGAAAATATAAAAAATAAAACAAAGTGTAAGTGCACGGTAGCATAGCAATGTTTGGGTGCCTGTCGGTATACATGTCTATTATGCATAAGGTAAAAACAAGTCCTGTGGGATCCATGCCTGGTTCTTTTTAATAAACAAAAGCTTGCCCACATTGTCTGCGGACAGGCAGCTGCACTTGACTGTGATAACACCCCCTGCCATGCTAAACACACGTTCAGACAATATAGCGGCTGCAAGGTAGGCCAGCACCTCCAAGGCATAAAGGGCAACCTCAGGACATGTGCCCAAATTGATGATCCAGAAGTTGAACGGGGCATACCCAGTGGTGTAGCTAGAAATGATTGGGCACCACAGCAAATTTTTGAATGGGGCCCCCCTCCCCCAGTAATTTTTGCGCAAACCCCTTCCTTTCATGCCACCATGCCTGTGGCTACTAAAGATCGCTCTCTCAGACCAGGGCCAGCAGCTGTTCCATTCGCTTTCTACACTGTCTATACTGCCACTGTATATAATTTGTATATATTTGTATAATACTGTTGAGGGGGCCCTGACAAAGTCATTTAGTCCTCTTCCTCCTCCTGGATGGGTCCTTTTTAGGTCACGACCCCAAAGCAGTTGCTTCCCCTGCTTCCACTGTAACTATTCCCCTAGGCAGACCCATCAGTCAGTACGTGTTCCACCATGTTGCAGAAATGCTGCCTCCTGCTAAGATGTTCCAGATCTGCTGGTGGTGCAGGTTGTTGTGGCATGATACCAAAGCTTTTCAACATTTTGCCCATGATAACCCAGCCTTCTGAGGTGTTGGTGGTGACCCAGCTGCATTGGCAAATTCTCCCTCCTCCTCTGCCTTCACCTTGTGCTTCCACTGAGTCCCCGATGTCAGATGTGAATGCCATCAGCAGCTCATCTTTCTATCACACTCCAGTGAGAGAATTAAGGACCGCACGTTGTCCTTGTAACTGGGATGCAGCAGGGTGGCCACCCAGTAATCAGCACAAGTTAGAATGTGGCAGTAACTGGTCGGTCGTTGCGCAGGCACTGCAGCATGCAGTTGCTCATGTCTGCCAGGCTGCCCAGAGGCTAGGACAAGCTATCCTCTGTGGTAAGGTGCAGGGTGCCGTCCTAGATGGCAGGTACGTGTCACCGAGGTTGCTGGCCTCGGTGAGGTGAGAGCCGGGTTTTTGTCTGCAGCAGCTAGTGCTGTTTGACTTTGTTAAATAGCATGGCTGCAAAGCCGATCCGGGCCGGCTCTTACTGGGAGCAGCTAAAGAGTAGGGTGGGTGGCTGCTCCCCACGGTCCAGTCCGAGTTTTGGGCTGGGTTTATAAACTCAGCCAGCACCACCAGCTGTGTGTGTGATTATCCTGGTTTTGCCTCTAAACTGCACCCGCACCGCTGTCTACCAGAGCGACTCCCCACATTTGGTGGAGGATGCGGGCATGCGCAGTGAGGCTGGCGTGAACGCCGAAGTTTTGTTTTTCTAAAGTGTATGGAATATATTAAGCCAGCAAAGCTGCAAGCAGGAGTTTCTGACAACATGGAGGCTGCTGTGAAGGCTCTCATAGAGGCTAACGTGCAGCAGCGGGAGACCAACCAACTCTTGCTACAACATGTGATGGCGTTACAGGCGGCAGGAGCGTCCCACCACGTCCATGATGCCCGGAAGCGGTCCGTGCGGCGATCCCAAAAATGACCCCCGCAGACGGCGTTGGAGACGTACCTGGCGGTTTTTGAGAAGGTCGCCGTGAGGGAAAAGTTACCCCGTGACCAGTGGGCTGAGGTGGTCGCTCCGTTCCTGGCTTCCGGACCCCAGCAGGTGTTTTTTGACTTGTCGGACGACCAAGCGGCAGATTATGACACTGTGAAAGGAGAGGTCCTAGCCAGACTGGGCGTGAACGTGCTGGTCCGCGCCCAAAGAGTCCACCAGTGGGACTTTAAAGCGACTGAACCCGCTAGGCCGCAGTTCTACGATCTGCTGCACAGGCTGCAAAAGTGGCTGCAGCCCGACCTACTAAGTCCCACTGCCATGCTGGATCGACTGTTGGCGGACATCTTTTGGCGGGCCCTGCCTTATCCCCTCCAGCACTGGATCGGCCAGGTATCGCCCACCAATGCCCTGGAGATGAGTCGACCTGGTGGAGTGCTACGAGGCCACCAGAAACCTGCAGAGGACTCTTGCGGGAAGGGGTCAGTCAAACCCGGAGGCCTCTGCCCCAGTTCCGGCGTCCGGCGACAGAGCGGCCTGCCCGGAATATACCCCCTGCGAGTCCGCCTCCCGTGGTATGCTGGAGGTGTCAGGAGCCAGGCCACATCAGGGCCGACTGTCCGCATCGGGATGAGCCGATGGATATGAACTACGGGAGTCGTCACTCCCTGTATGCACGGAAGCTGTGCGCAACTGGCACCCGTGAGGTGCAGGACCATAACCACCTGTGTCAGGTAGAGGTGGGAGACTCTCTGGCGGTGGCTCTGCTGGACTCCGGGAGTTTAGTCTCCCTGGTAAGGGCTGCACTTGTACGTCCTGCGGAGTATACTGGCCGTAAAGTCGGGGTCCTGTGCATCCACGGAGACCTGAAAGACTACCCCACTGCACTAGTGACTTTGTCCACCGCGGCTGGTAGGTGGACCCACGAGGTGGCTGTCGCTACTAAACTCCCACACGAACTGATACTTGGGAGGGACTTCCCGGTTTTCCGGCGCTGTGGCCGGTAATAAAGGTATCTGAGGGACCCGAGACAGGGGTGACCCTAGTGGAGTGGCCTGATACCACTGGAAGGCCAGAACCCTGGGAGCCCGAGTCTGACGGGCCAGCGGTAGGGGTGACCACTGCTCCAGCGGTAGAGGGAGACAACCCCACTGAGTGTAATGGTGGGAGACACGGAGGACTTGCCACGGGACCTGAGTTGGCAGACCTCAATGTCTCCGGGAAAATTTTGGGACCGCACAACACCGGGACCAAACCCTAACCAGGGCCTGGGAGAATGTGCTGGAAATTGATGGTAAACCCCAGAAACCAGGGGCTGAATTAATGTTCCCACGATTTATTGTTCTGCAGGATATGTTGTATCGGGTGAACCAAATCCGAGGCGAACCTATTGAACAGTTGGTGGTGCCCACAGCGTATCGCAAGCTTGTCATGGAGCTTGCCCACCAACATGTTCTTGGGGACACCTGGGGTGGCAGAAAACCCAGGACCGCATACTGCAGCGATTTTATTGGCCCAGTGTGTTCAAGGAGGTAGAGAATTATTGTAAGTCCTGTCCGACCTGTCAGATAACTAGCCCCCAGCCACATTTCCGTAGTCCTCTGGTACCTCTGCCAATTATTGAAGTACCGTTTGAGCGAATCGCGATGGATTTAAGTGGGCCTGTACCAAAGTCTGCCAGGGGCCACCAACACATTCTGGTAGTTCTCGACTATGCCACTCGGTATCCGGAGGCGGTGCCTCTGCGACATACCTCAGCTAAGCTCATTGCCAAAGAGTTAATGGAGATGTTTTCCCGTGTGGGCCTGCCAAAAGAGGTTCTGACAGACCAAGGGACCCCTTTTATGTCTAAAGTAATGAGGGAACTGTGTAAATTGTTGCGTATAAAGCAGTTACGGACGTCCGTTTACCATCCGCAAACAGACGGTCTTGTGGAGAGGTTTAACCAAACTCTAAAAAATATGTTAAAGAGGGTGGTGTCTAGAGATGGGAAGGACTGGGATCTGCTTCTGCCCTATCTCATGTTCGCAGTGCGAGAGGTACCCCAGGCCTCTACGGGGTTCTCGCCCTTCGAACTGCTTTATGGCAGACACCCTCGGGGCCTGTTGGATATCGCCAAGGAAGCATGGGAACAGCAGCCTGTCCCCCACAAAAGTGTCATTGAGTATGTCGCCCAGATGCAGGAACGGATGGAAAGGGTGTTGCCCTTGGTCCGGGAGCATATGGAGGCAGCGCAACAAGCCCAGAGTAGGGTGTACAATCGTCAGGCTCGAGTACGGGACTTCAATCCGGGAGATCGGGTTTTGGTTCTGGTACCCACCCTTGACAGCAAATTCCTAGCTAGGTGGCAGGGCCCCTATGAGGTGATCGAGAAGGTAGGGAAGTAAATTACAAAGTACACCAGCCAGGGCGGCGCAAGCCGAGCAGGTGTACCACGTGAATTTACTTAAGCCGTGGAAAGATAGGGACACGGCCGGCGACCACAGCCCCGGCCAGGGCTTCTAGGTGAAAGGGTCCAGCCCCACAGTTCGAGGCCTGTGAAGCCGTAACCACGGTAAAAATTGCAGACAGCCTATCTTCCAAACAAGTTCAGGAAGTCAGGGAGTTCCTCAGTCGGAACACGGATGTGTTCTCGGACCTCCCTGGCCGCACGTCTCTCATCCGACATGACATCGTCACTGAGCCTCAGGCCAAGGTCGGTTAAAACCATACCGGGTACCCGAGGCTCGGCGGCGGGCCATCGCGGAGGAAGTGCAATTAATGTTGAAGCTCGATGTCATTGAGGAGTCGAAAAGTGAGTGGGCCAGTCCCATAGTCCTAATACCCAAGCCGGATGGGGCGTTGCGGTTCTGCAACGACTTTCGTAAGTTAAATGAAGTGTCCAAGTTTGATGCGTATCCCATGCCCCGAGTAGGCGAGCTTGTTGAAAGTTTAGGACAAGCCCGTTATTTTTCTGTGCTGGACCTCACTAAAGGGTACTGGCAGGTACCCTTAACGGAGTCGGCTAAGGAAAAACCGCATTTGTTACCCCTCAGGGCCTGTATCACTACAAGGTGTTACCCTTTGGCCTGCATGGCGCCCCGCCACTTTCCAAGGTTAATGGACATAGTGCTGCGACCACATCGTCGGTGCGCCTCGGCCTACTTAGATGATGTAGTCATCCACAGCACCGACTGGGAAAGCCATTTACCCAAGGTGCAGGCGGTAGTGGATGCCCTGAGGAAAGCCGGTCTGACCGCTAACCCAAAGAAGTGCTCCATAGGGTTAGAGGAGACAAAATATCTGGGATATGTAATTGGGCGGGGAGTCATCAAGCCTCAGGTAAATAAGGTAGAGGCAATACGGAGTTGGCCCCGACCGGTCACCACCAGGCAGGTAAAGTCGTTCCTGGGGATTGTGGGGTATTACATGAGGTTTGTGCCCCACTTTGCTACTATTGCTTCGCCATTGACAGAGTTGTTAAAGGGGCGTAAGACAGGGATGGTCCGCTGGAATGAGCAGGCGGAAAAGGCTTTCTCCGCCTTGAAATCGGCCCTGTGTGGGTCCCCGGTTTTGGTGACACCCGATTTCAGGAAGGATTTCGTAGTCCAGACCGACGCCTCTGAAGTTGGCCTTGGTGCGGTACTGTCGCAGGAAGTCAACGGGGAGGAGCATCCCGTTGTCTTCCTCAGCCGCAAGCTCACCCCAGCAGAGACTAGGTACAGCATAGTCGAGAGAGAGTGCCTGGCCATCAAGTGGGCACTCGAGGCCCTCCGTTATTACCTGTTGGGCAGAAGCTTTCGCCTGGTGACCGACCACTCCCCACTCAAGTGGATGTCCCAAGCCAAAGAGAGGAATGCCCGGGTCACCAGGTGGTTTCTGTCTCTACAGAATTTTAAATTCACGGTGGAGCACAGAGCGGGCCGGTTATTAAAAAATGCAGACGCGCTCTCCCGGGTACACTGTTTGTCCTGTGTCCACCCCCTCAGGGTTGAACAAAGGGGGGGGGTATGTGGTAAGGTGCAGGGTGCCGTCCTAGATGGCAGGTACGTGTCACCGAGGTTGCTGGCCTCGGTGAGGTGAGAGCCGGGTTTTTGTCTGCAGCAGCTAGTGCTGTTTGACTTTGTTAAATAGCATGGCTGCAAAGCCGATCCGGGCCGGCTCTTACTGGGAGCAGCTAAAGAGTAGGGTGGGTGGCTGCTCCCCACGGTCCAGTCCGAGTTTTGGGCTGGGTTTATAAACTCAGCCAGCACCACCAGCTGTGTGTGTGATTATCCTGGTTTTGCCTCTAAACTGCACCCGCACCGCTGTCTACCAGAGCGACTCCCCACACCTCTGTGAGGGAGGTATATTGTCTGTGTCCTCTGTATCCCACAGCGTTCCTCCTACTCCTCTTCCTCATCCTCCAGAACTGTTCTCTGGCTGGACAATTGTGATCCAGGCCAGGGCCTATGTTGGTGCAGATACCCACCCTCCGAGCCACTTGTATTTGGTTGGCCTTAAGTTAAGGATAAGGCGTGTATATAGTTTTGTTTCTTTATATGGTTAGTTTAGCTGCCTTATAGTTATTTTAATATGTTTTTAAGTAAATTTGTAAATAGTTTGTTAATGGTTTGAGTGAAAGGGGGGTGGGGTTGTTGAATGTGTAGGGTGTGAGGCTGTTTGGTTTATTTTCCATCGGCTTTCTACACTGTCTATGCTGCCACTGTATATAATTTCATTGTAAAATACTGTTGAGGGGGCCCTGACAAAGTCTTTTAGTCTTCCTCCTCCTCTTGGATGTGCCCTTCTAGGTCAGGGACACAAAACAGTAGCTTCCCATGCTTCTCTGTAGCTACGCCCCTGGGCCAACTCATCAGTCAGTAAGTGTACTCTTCCACCATATTGCTGAAATGCTGCCTCCTGCTAAGACGTTCCAGATCTGCTGGTGGTGCAGGTTGTTGTGGCGTGATGACAAAGCTTTCCCACATTTCGCCAATGCTAACCCAGCCTTCTGAGGTGCTGATGGTGACCCAACTGCACCGCTGATCGGCAAATATATGTTTTCTTTTTCCACTAATACATGCCGCAAACGGCTTTAGAATGTATAACTGCACCGCAGATCGGCAAATATATTTTCTCTTTTTCCACTAATACACGCCACAAAAGGCTTTAGAACATATAACTACGCAGCTGAATGGCAAATATATTTTATATTTGCCACTAATACATGATAAATAGGGCTGAAATTTTAGCACTTCACCACACAACAGCTAATAAGCCCCTTTTCCCCACTAATACAAGCCAAAAATTGCTTTAGAACATATAACTGCACAGCACAAGGGCAAATAAGGCATAGAAATATTTCCTTGTAAAAAAAAACCCTGTTAATGCCTTTTTTAAACAGCACTTTCACCCTAATACGAATTGTTTGCTGGAATTATAGAGCTGTATCATGGCAATATGGTTTCCCAGTCAGTGCAGAAAGGTGTAATAGGAATGTTCCTATTACCCAGGCTGTAACCTCCCCTGCTGAACCCTGTTCAACATAACTGTCACAGAATTATTCCTTCCTATCCTTTCCCTACACCTTGAATAATCTTTTCCTGCACTTATAAATCTTTTTTTTTTTTTTTTTTAGCACAATGACTTTTTTTTCTAACACTGTGACAAGCGCCTGCGGACGTCTCTCCCTGCACTGAGTACACTGGTAAATGGCAGGATCCAAGATGGCTGAGGCTATTTATTGGGCTGTGACATCACAGGGCTGGCTGGCTGCTGATTGGCTGCATGCATGGCATTATGGGTGATCCCGCCTTCCCAGAGTTCCTTGCTCCATGTCCTCACATGTGCAGCAGCCATTTTAGGAAAAAATTTGTTTCTTTACCACGAATCGTGAGGAAATTCAGATTCAGTGCGAATTGATTAATTCCTGAAATTTGGAATGAATTCCACTTCGTCAGCTTTGATTTGCTTATCTCTATTCATAACAGAAGTCTTGTATGTGCATCTGTGTCACTTTATTTAATGTATAAATCTTCGATGCTGTACAGCTTCTACATAATAAGGATATTTCTTTTATGTATGCTTTAATGTTTTTTGCCGACCTTAACCTTTGACACCTGTGATGACACATGGTCAGGTGAATCACCGGCCCTCTATAATGATGTCACCATGGTATCAGATGTCTGTCCTGCCCTCTTTGATGATTTCTCCACTTGGGTATTTAAACTTGCACTTACTGAGTGTATGCATGCTTGACAAAGGCTTTTTACCCCAAACTTTAAATCTCACAGTGCCTTCTCCATACTTCTTCTTATATATAACAGAAAAGGTGGCTCACTGTCAAGTAATTTTGGAAAAGGTGCACCAGTCCAAATTTGACTCCGTCAAACAAAATCTGAGTAATATAATGGTAGAGGGTGACCAGGCACACACTATAGAATCATGGTTCCAAAATACCAATTTATTCCTGAATAGAAATATACAAATCCACATAAAATAAATACCAAAAAACAAATCCTTAAAACATTAAATCATAGAATAGTAAAATAAGTTCCTATATTGTATCACACTAGTGTATATACGTAGTGTCGTACAATGGCGGTAGCGGAATATGCGTATATTGCAATGGAGGGTTCTAATTGGGATAATAAGTCCTTCCCAGAATGATGTAATCAATAAGTCCTTCCCAGATTCATGTAATCAATAAGGATATTGTCCTTCTCATGACCCCTTAATTTATTGCTGTTAATGTCCGTGAGCAATGTTAGTCCGCAAGTAGAGATATCTTACTGCGATACCCGTAGCAGGATTTAACTGTAAAATAAACGTGGAAGGCTTACTTACATACCAATCTGTCATCAGCTCATGGCGTCCCACAAGGATAATTCGACAGACTTACCCCGCATCTGTTGGTTCTGCGGGTAGCTAGCTGAAATCGTAAGCCCCGTGCAATGTCTCGGCATCCCACGTGTTCTGCCGGATAACTGCGCTTCACTCGCATGTCCGGGGATTCAGCATGCCCAGCGCTCTTTCGGCGTTCCACAGGTGATGTCAGGTGATGATACCTGCTCGGAATTAATTTTCCACCGTATTTTTCAGGAGCGCTCCTTTGGAATTTTACCGTCTATTTCTTTTTTTCTTTTATTTCTAGAATTCAGGTATACTTTTCCCAACTCGGTGGAGGAAGCCTGATGATATTGGGTTGCTTCACAGCCAAAGGCATTGCATACTTAACCAGGATTGATGATAGTCTCAATAATAAGCTAAAAGTGAGTATCCTACAAGTTGAGTTACTTTGTACACATGAGTGCTATGGGTATGAAACGAACAAGATAGCGTTCCTGCAGGACAATGACCCGAAGCATACATTGAGATTAGTGAAGAAATGTTTTAATGACGATGAAGTAGAGGTGCTGGATTAGCATCCACAGTCCCCAGACCTCAACCCATTTGAAAACTTTTGGGTAGAGTTGAAGACAAAGTTGTATTCGTACCTGGAACTGGGGGGGAGGGTAATTACGTTCTGCACTTCCGTGGCCATAATTTATTTTTATTTTTTTCATATAGCCATATAAGGGCTTGTTTTTTGTGGGACAAGTTGTACTTTTAAAGTCCTCTTGCACATGACATGTATTTTGCAGTCCACAAAAAACGTATACACGACAAAAAACGTATACACGAAAAATACGGATGATGTCCGTGTGCATTCTGGATTTCGTAGAACCGAACAGCTGGCCCCAAGTAGAACAGTAGTATCCTTGTCCATTATGCGGAAAATAATAGGACAAGTTCTATCTTTTTGCTGAACGGATATACGGAAATACGGAAATGGTATGCACACGAAGCACCTTCCGTTTTTTGTTTTTTTTTGCAGACGTATTGAAATGAATGGTTCCACATACAGTCCGCAAAAAAAAGGAATGGACACGGAAAGAACATACATTCGTGTGCAAGAGGCCTAAGAGTACCATTTAATATTTTTTACGACATAGTAAAGAGCAAGAAAAAAAACTCCAAATGGAATGGGATTGAAAAAAACCACAATTCCACCACTGTTCTATGGGTTTTGTTTTTATGGCATTCCCCATGTGGTAAAATGGACCTGTTATCGGGGTAGTGATTATGGCATATTTGTATAGTTTTTCTTGTACTGAGTAAAAAGTCATTTTTTCATGGTCATATTCTGACCCCTATAACTTTTTGTAGTTATGTGTATAAAGATGTGTGAGGGCTCATCTTTAGCAGGGCGATCTGTGCATTTAATTGATCACATATTGTGGTGTGTATGATTTTTTGATCACTTTTTAATAATTTTGGTGGGAGGTGAAACCTTTCTTCTTTTTTAAGATTTGCTGTATAGGATTGCTATTTTTATATTTTAATAGTACTAGCATTTTCACACTCAACAATGCCCATGATGTAGTCAAACCTTATTAAATGTGAAGTTGCACGTATTGAACAAAAATATGCGCAATAATAATTGCCGATTTGTGCAATCTCGAATATATCGGAGCACTCTATCTACATATAAAGCTATTGTAATGTTCTGCCATGCCAACCATTTTCTCCAGCCTCAGAAAACTTCTAGCAGCTTGAAAAATGTAGCAATAGTGACCCACGCCTGTATTGCGTGCACATTATGCGAATATTACATTAACTATTTTTGCAATCAAGAAAATAATCACTAATATTCACCAAAATATTTGCGAAATCGCAATTTTGAATATTGCCCCTACCGCTCATCACTACTCATTACATCGTTAAAGTCCCTTTAGCTCCCAGTGACAGGAGTTTCCATCTATTTTTACTGTACATTAGGACTAGAGATGAGCGGAAATCCGACTTAGTGTCAGAATTCCTAGCCTCTCTAACCCTCCCACAAATAACTGATGCGCAAGCACTTAAACTATGCTCTCCCATAACCCCAACCGAGATTAAAGAGGCTATCACGTCCTCTCCTAAAAATAAAAGCCCAGGTCCAGACGGCCTAACCGCATTTTATTACCTTTCCTGCCTAGATACCCTCTCACCTTACCTGACTAGACTCTACAATTCTGCTTTGGCGGGAATTCCCTTTCATGGACAGACTTTGTCGGCCCAAATTACGGTCATACACAAAGAGGGGAAAGACCCTAGCTTATGTGGCAACTACCGCCCTATATCTCTTCTCAACTTTGACCTTAAAACTTTCGCTAAAATCATTGCTCATAGGCTCCAGGTCCTCCTCCCATCTTTAATTGACCCAGACCAGGTCGGCTTTGTGATGGGTAGAGAAGGTAAAGATAATATATACAGAATATTACAATTGATCTCCCACGTTCAACACTCGAAATTCCCCCTTCTGCTCCTTAGCACTGACGCCGAGAAGGCATTTGATAGGGTGGATTGGGGTTTCCTAAAGGCCGCTCTACACGCTTTTGGAATCCCCTCCTCCTTCATACGTGCCGTATTCACCATGTACGAATGCCCTACAGCTAGGATCCTGATTAACGGGGTATTGTCACCGGTGTTCCCTATCTCCAATGGCACCAGGCAGGGATGCCCACTATCCCCGCTCTTGTTCGTGTTAACGATGGAAACACTTTTACAGAAACTGAGACAAGATCCTGGCTTATCAGGAATCTCTTGTGGAGGTAGGGAACACAAGGTGGCAGCATACGCTGACGATCTCCTGCTGCTAATCTCTAACCCAACTAATGCCTTACCGGTCATTGCTAACATTTTTGACACATTTGGTGTCATTTCAAACTTTAAAGTAAACATGAGCAAATCGCAAGCCCTTAATATATCCCTCCCTGCCTCAGTAGCAACACGTCTTGCGGCAGACTCGCCCTTTGACTGGACGCAATCCCACATTAAATTCCTCGGAATAAAAATCTCTTCCAATGAACAGAGCCCTATATAAAAACAATTTCGTCCCTCTCCTGACAGATATTTCCAATATCCTAGATAACTGGCCTACACCCTATATCTCCTGGTTCGGACGGAAAAATATAGCGAAGTGTCTCATTTGGCCCAAAGTGACCTACTTACTCCAGGCCCTTCCTATCCACATCCCTGGGACCTTTTTCACACAATTAAATAGGATCTTCTCTAAGTACATTTGGAATGGGAGGAAGCCGAGAATTAAATACTCGACTCTCCAATTACCCCGAAATACGGGGGTATTGACATGCCGACACCCCGCCCCTTTATACAGGCGATCCACTTAAATAGAATCCTGGATTGGGTCCGTAAACCCGCCCATAAGCTATGGGTACCTATTGAAGAGGACATCCTCCTATACCCGCTGAGACAACTGATCTTTTCCTCCCCTACTACTCTTACTAAACTTAAAATCTCAAACGCGCTCATACATGAAACTTGTGCAATTTGGAACGACAATGCCCTGCGCACCAGATGCGCTCAATTCCCCTCTCCTTTGTGGCAAGTTAGAGATCTGCTCTATACTACTGACCCTGTTACTAATGCCTCGATTCCCAAAGACCTACTGTCTAATAGCACCTTTGTGGACGCCATTATCAGTGATGGCATCGTACCCTCTCGAGAAGTCCTGTCTAATCTGCTAAACTGCTCTTCTCTACCTCTGTTACTTTACAATAAAATAGCGTGTTCCCTCAAAGCGCAGTTCAAAAACATGGATCCCCACCGGGACTTGACTCCCTATGAATCCTCATTAGCCCAACTAAAACCCCCGAGAAAGGTTGTTTCAAATTATTGTAAAATGTTAACAACTCCTGTGTTGCCGGTAACACATCCTTTTATAAAGGCATGGGAAGAGGATCTCTCTAGAAAATTTTCAGACACTGAAATCCGATCCCTCCTCGAAATTCCGAAACGCACGTCACGCTGCGTGAGAATGCAAGAAAGCGGCTACAAGATTTTAACTAGGTGGCATATGACACCAGTTCTTTTACACAAATTTAACCCAAGATATGACCCCACTTGCTGGAGATGCGGTCTTCATCCAGGTACTTATTACCATATGTGGTGGACATGTCCGCAGCATTATGCCATACTGGACGAATATCATAGCCCAGATAAATATCATAACTAAAGCACATTTGCCCACAACCCCCGAGGTATGCCTATTTCTTCTATTTCCGGTCAACCTGTCCAAAAATACAACAAAATTATTGAGACATCTTTTAGCCGCTGCACGCATCCTCATACACACTCTGTGGAAGGCAGCTCATCCACCCGCGCTCACCCAGTGGGTAGACAAAGTTGACTCGCTATACCGTTTAGAGGAACTTGCCAACTGGGAAACAAAAACACACTGCACTTTCGAACAGATTTGGGCCGCCTGGGCCACTTTTCGCTATCTCAACAAGTGACTTTACTGCATGCAAGGCGTAGGTTCCGGCTCTCCCCCCCCTCCCCCCCCTTCTTCTACCCTTCCTTCCTCTCGTGTCTGTCCCCCCTCCCCCCCATTTTTACTGTTTACATATTGTATTTTTATTGTATATTGTGAGGAGATCTGTTACCTGGGCTCTCAAGTTCACAGCCCATCGTATTGTTCTGTTATCCTCTTGACTGCTCAACAGAAGACTTACTACTGATCTCCTTCTGGTGATGTTAATTTTACGCTATAATGTGCATCCGTGTATAACCATACTGTATTGAAACTTTCTCTTTAATATAAAATAATAAAAAGAAATTTGAAAAGAAAAGGACTAGAGATGAGCGAACACCTGGATGTTCGGGTTCGAGAGGTTCGGCTGAACTTCCGGAAAATGTCCGGGTTCGTGATCCGAACTCAACCCGAACTTCATCCCGAACCCGAACCCCATAGAAGTCAATGGGGACCCGAACTTTTGGGCACTAAAAAGGCTGTAAAAGACACCCAGAGGGATAATATACCGCAATAAACGCATTGCGATTATAACTTTGAGCTAACGATCACCATGGGAACGCCTCCTCCAGTAGAATGTACTGTCGGATCTGAGAATTAAGTTGAAATCGCAATGCGATTCTTATATATTTGCTTAATCGCATTAGCGATTTCAACTTAGCATTGCTAAATAATTCCATCCATATCGTTAACTTACTGAGTCAGTAAGTTAACGAATATGGATGGAATTATTTAGCAATGCTAAGTTGAAACGGCAATGTGATTAAGCAGATATATAATAATCGCATTGCGATTTCAACTTAATTCTCACATCCGACAGTACATTCTACTGGAGGAGGCGTTCCATGGTGATCGGTAGCTCAAAGTTGTAATCGCAATGCGATTAAGCTAAATACATAAGAATCGCATTGCGATTCCAACTTTTAGTACTCAACTTTTAAAATCGTACACCACTTTAAGTTCCAAAGTTGCAATCGCGTTCGAATAGAACTTAAAGCTGTCTCTTAGTCAGTTTTAGTATTGGTGTGCTGTAATAGAAGTTACATTTGTACGCGAATATAACTTAGAGCAATACAGTCAACTTTACACTGTTAGTTTTATTATCGCGATAATACAACTATTCAAGAATCGTGTACGTGCGCCTGTACGTGTGTGCGTTACTCGGACACTATTCTATTTTGCCAGCCACAGCTGAAACCACTGATTTATGGTATTGCTATTTTGGCAATTGAATTTAACCTCAGAAAATAATCTATCCTTTGCCAGACAGCAGACAGTATTATACTTGTCTAGCCAAAGCTGGAACACCAGATTTAGGGGATTGGTATTTGGGCAATTGTATTTAACCCCTTAATAAAATATAGAATTTTTTTCCTGAGTTTCTAGGGGTGACAATTAGCACAGCCAAGCCCCTGATGTAGGATATAGCAAAAAAAAAAAAAACTAGTATTGATGGATTGATGGACTTGGTGGCAGCTTCTTCTGGCGCACCACAAGTCACAAAATGGCCGCCGATCAACCCAGAAAATAAGTGACAGAAAAATGCTCTGTGCAGCCTAAAAACCAGCGAGCAAGTAACTAGCAGAAGTTCAATGATTCTCAGCTGTAAATTGATCCGTTCATTAGGTGCTGTTGCTGACTTTAACCTGCCTAATCTCGCCCTGATAGAAGCTGCGTCCTCTCCCTACACTAATCAGAGCAGTGTGACGTGCGGCGCTACTTGACTCCAGCTTAAATAGAGGCTGGGTCACATGCTGCACTTGGCCAATCACAGCCATGCCATTAGTAGGCATGGCTGTGATGGGCTCTTAGGGCAAGAAGTAAAATGCTAACTGATTGGCTGCTGTGCAGCCCTTCAGAAAGCGGGAAGAAATCGACGAACACCGGACCCGAACCCAAACTTTTTTGAAAATGTCCGGGTTCGGGTCTGTGTCACGGACACCCCAAAATTCGGTACGAACCCGAACTATTCTTGAACTGTTCGCTCAACACTAATTAGGACCTTTCAGCATGAAGAAGGATGTTTTCCTCTTCAAGATCGTGCAACCTCCTAAAAGCACTGATCATACAAATTGATGTCAGGGAGGGAGAAAAAGAGGGATGCAGAGGTACACCTCTCTTACTGATCCAGTAGAGTGCTGTATGAGCATTCACATAACCATATGTATTTTGCGGTCTGCAAAACCCGGATCCACCAAATATAGATGATGTCTGTGATGCATCCGTTTTTTGTGGACCAATTTCACTCAATAAATCCATGAACCATTGACTTCAATGCGTCCATTGTCTGCATTTGTGGACAAGAATAGGACATGTTCTATCTTTTGCACAACATACATATGGATGCGGAGAATGCACAGAAGACATCCATGCGCTTTCCATATCATATACTTGTCCATAAAATGCTGTTCACGAATCCATTGAAGTCACTGGGTTTACAAAAAGAAAATGGATGCAACACAGACTTCATATTTTGCAGATACATATTTTGTGGACAGAAAAAAAACATATGGTCTTGCAAATGTACCCTGATGAAGGCTTTCCAGAGTGGCTGACCTGCAGTGGTAAACATTCTTACTTTGTCCCCGCCACTAAGTTTGGTCTCTGTTGCTCCCAGGCCAGCTCTTACTCTCCATCATTGGGGTGACACGTGCCCATGCAGCCAATCGCATGCCACATTGGTCACCTACTCCTCTTGGATCACATGACCAGTTATCATGACACAAAGGAAGCAGGTAACCACTGTGGCCTGTGATAGTGATAGCACTATTGAAAACCCCTCGTATAAATATATCTGAGAGCGAATATTCCCATTGCGAATTTTTATTGCTAATATAGGCACTTCGAGAATTCGCTAATATTTAGAATATAGTGTTAATTATTCGTAAAAATAAATATATTTGTCTGTTTTGTTTTCTTCTGAACCCATTATAGTGACCAGTAGCGGGAATTAATGCTGTACAGTGGGATGCCGCTTGTGCAGTGTGTATAGCGGGACGCCGCTTCCTTTACCAGACGCATGCTGGCCGAACCTTAAGTGGGGACATACCATCCACTTTTTCCTCCTTTTAGGATTTTATGAACATTATTTTAGGGCTAGCATGGATTTTATCTGTTGAATTATTATATATTTGATCACAGTCCGTGATAATTCTGGACCATATTATACGCTTTATGAGTTATATGTTTATGAGTATCGGATATACTTGTCCCTACTTTTTCCTATTCATGGTGTATCTGTCGGCATCCCATTTATTTTAGTTATTCATTTTAGGTGTAGATTTATATGTTCTGGATATAATAAAGGGATTTTATTTTGGTTCCAACTATCAGTGAGTTCCTAACTTATCTTTTTAATTGAACCCATTACCTGCCTGCTTCTTGCTTGTGGGCCAATGTGAGAAGGCTGCAATATTGTAGTCTGTAGTGAATTAGAATATTCTTCAATATTTAATTTATTTTATCTTATGCGAATCGGCAATGTAATATGCACGTTAATCGAGTAAGGGCGGGTTATAGGCAACTTTTCTATTGGGTTGGCTTGCTGGAATTTGTGAATATGTAGAATATAGTTTTCAATAACTTATCTACCTGAATATGAAAACAACTTTTTCTGAGAAAATGAACTTACTACTTTTCAATGTAATCCCCCTTGACTTCAACTCACTTATTCCACTAGTCTTCCATTGTATGCACTTTTGTTTGGTCTCAGGAACATGATGGTGGGCCCATGTTTTATCACCTGTAATAATAAGAGAAGTCTCCTGGATTTCCTCTAAGCATGTCTAAATTCTCTTGGCTAAAGGTATGGTGACAAATTTTTTGCTTAAGTGTCAACATTTGTGGCACCCACCAGGAACTAACCGTTGACATCTTCAAAACATCATGAATGATACTGGAAACTGTGCCCACTGAAATGCCTATTCAAAAGCTATAACACTGATCTTAAATTGATTTGCTACCCCATTTAAACTGATTGGCCCAAAACTTTACTTGGTAGTAGGAAGGTGCATCATCATCATAGATAGCAATCATCCTTTCATGGATTTCTTTAGGCTTTTTTTTTCCTTTCTAAGCAATTTAATCATGGAAGAAAGCTCCAAATCTCACACTTTCTTTATAGACCAACAATGTACTGAACTCGTTATACTGTCACTTCCAGTGCTTTTATCAGACTGAACTGCTACTGTGTGTGTTGCATGTCCAGATATGTCTCAATCTGCACAGAAATCCTAATTTGTCTCACACTGACAGAACATACTGGGGTAAATAATTTATTGAACACCCCTTGGACAATATATACAATATATATATATATATATATATATATATATATATATGTATTTTGTTACTTTCATCCTCAGAACTGTGAGAGAAAAAGAATTACTGAGCATACATCTTTTCAATTTCACAGTATAACACTATCAGGACTTATTTAATATGGGAATATTTTAGATACTAACAATATTTTAAGAAACTCTTGGAGCACATATAACTCTTTACACATTTGTGCTTTGGAAGCATTCCTATCAGTTTTGTGTTAAAAATGCAAAATGGATTTTTAACGGTGCATTGACACTTGCATTGTTAATGTGCCTTCAGGCATGTAATTAGCTAAGGAATTTTAATCTTTTATATTCCATAGTTTGATCAGAATGCTAAGGCTCAGAGGAGCTATAAAGTATTGACCAGAATCTTTGATAAAAGGCAGCTCTAATCACCACTTGAATGTATTTTACATAAATGTGAATGCACATCATTAGTTCAGCATAACTATATTAAAAGTGTTGTATTCCACTCTCTTTATGTGCCACCAGTCTTTTTCCTCTCAAGTGAAAAAGACAATAATTTTTAGCATGGCATGTTACTGTATTATTAAATAGGGGAAAATGACAAATGATTGCAAATTTATATAAAGTTATTTTATGAAAGTAGTAGCTGCATAATTGTATAAAAGAATAACCCACCATAAATTTTCATGAATGAATAGCTTAAGAAGTAATAGGCCCAGTGACTTGTTCAGTTCATGCCTAATATTATGGGTTTTCATATCTTTTATTTATTTATTTGCTTTCTGTAAGAACATTTCACTTTATAGACTTAAAGTTAACCCTTCTCAATAAAAATTAGTGATGAGCGGCAGGGGCAATATCCGAATTCGCGATATTTTGCGAATATTAACCATATATTTGCAAATTTGCGAATCCCTGATCTTCAGGCATTATTTTCTTGATTGCGAAAATTCACATTAAAAATAATTTTCATAAAATTCGCATAAAAATTCGCATAGACTGGTATTTAAAAAAAAAAGAATATTTGTGATTACGAATATATTTTGAGATATTCTAAATATTCGTGAATTCTTGAAGTGCCGATATTCGCGATTAAAATTCGCAATTCGAATATTCGTGATCAACACTAATGAAAATGCAGTGCAATCTGCAGGCAACATGTCACAAAGCAGGAGCATTGTTCTTTCTATGCTGAATAGTCATGTGGGCGTTCTACCTTTGTAGAGCAGGACCACCCACATTTCTTCATAGGATAGAATGAGCAGAAGTTTAAATGAATAAATCACAAGGTATAAATGAATTATTTTTCCACAACAACTACAGTTTATATACAGTATCAATTTGCTCAGCTCTTCCTTCTCCAAAACATGCTGCCTGCCAATTGCACTACATATTCATGGTGACAAGATCCCTTTACTTTTTAAGATATACATTTACTTTATTCAAGTGTTTAAACTTATTTTTAATAATATACTGTAAACATGTAATAAATATATAATCATCATCTTTTCTTCACAGCTGAAAACTATAATAATCACGGTTTCTAATTTTTTAAATTTTCTTTTGACAGATATTGTATGGCAGGACCATTGATGCAGGATTTTACGGTTGTCTTACTTAACCTCTGAAAGCAAGTATAATTTAATGTGATGGAAAAAATTAATCAAGCCAGCAAAGGAGGCAATAGGGACAATCACAATACATTAGAAGATGCCTTATACTAACTTTACCTACATTATGCCATTTGCAGAAGTGAGACAAGCCTTATAATAACTAAAAAACGTTTTCAATATTTGCTGCTGTTTATAATTGCACAGTTCAATGTATTTTACTGCATCAATATACCAGTTTAATTCAATGCATTAAACTGCATCAATAATCAGTTTAATTTACTGCATTTTAACACATCAGTATTCCAGTTTACTTTAGCATATTTTACTGTCAGTATACCAGATTAATTCAGTGCATTATCAAAGTCTAATAAAATTGGCAGTGAAAGTGAGGACAGGACTGAGAGTGAGATTAGGTTGCTGAGTAGGAGGTTAAATCAGACGAGTAGGGTGGTGGACTTGGTGGCAATAAAGAGCAGAAGTGATATACAGCCAAAACCATCAAAAAAACTGCCAGGGTCAGAGTTGCTTCTATTGTGGTTAGCTCAGGAACTAGTGATGCTGCTGATACTAGGATCTAGGTCAAGCTTGGCTACCACTAACTCTGCAAGTTTCTCTCATATGGCAGTTTTTCTCCATAGTGACAGCAGACAAAACCATAGCTAAGTGCAAGATCTGAAGAGAGAAAAATAAGACATGGGCATTTCGACACAAACATTTGCACTACGGCTGTATTGCAGCACAAGATAGGTACAGTATCACTAGATCCAGTGGGAAAATAGAACTGGCCAGCAATTTGATCAAGACTGTCCTTCTTTTCCTGGTCTCCTTTGCGACACTGAGGTTAGGCGCACAGCAATGAGGTTAGGTCTTATTAACAACTATCATTTATTCTTATGTGGCAAGGAGCATCTGTACTAACAGGATAATGCAGTGAATAATGTTTTCATGCACGAGACCACCACAGCAGAGAGCATGTGTTATGTTGAGGTCAGGTAATGGCAGACCCCTTTTTGCCCCTATTAAGCTGCCCAACTCTTACCATCTCTGCTACCAGAGATGGTAGAAGCCAGAGCAGCACCAGCAACAGACAATTTAGTCTAATGAATATAATGCAGCAACTTTTTGATGTATCATGCCGAAGCCATACCACCTTAACAATCAGGTTCAGCCCCACCTGGACTTTGGACTTTCTCTGTTCCCTGATCACATGGATCTCTATGAGATTGGAACAATGGACAAAAATGGTCCAGTTTTCTCTCCCTGTACTGTCTTATTCAGCATCCATTGTCATCTCAAAGAGGTTTTTCTGCACTGCACGTGGCATTGTCACACCCACATGTACAGTTGTCTTCAATAAGTGTACAAAGCATCACATTTGTCAAAATTATTAAGGCATGGATCCATGAGGATTTTTAGACACCTTTGGCCAAGGTTGATGAATAGATCTGCCATTGCTGATGGCTTTTTCTCTGGCCCAATTATGCCATTGCTGCTGTCTGCCTGCCTACCATCATATTCCATACTGTATGGCTGCTGTCATAACTGCTGCCATTGCAGCTGCTACTGACACTACCGCTACTATTTGCCCTACACAGCCACAAATCTATTGCCTTCTCTTTTCCATACTGTACTGCTATTACTATTGCTGCCACTATTTTCCATACACAGCTCACCTCTTCCATATCCACATTGTACTGCTCACAAAAAAGGGAGAATTTTTGGATGCTTATTCAGAATAATCCACTGTTTCTTCAGACAATAAGCGTGTCTTCAGATAATAAGTGTGTGTATAAACAGAGGTAGACACCTGCCCCCATTAAGCCACTGGTTTCTTTTCCCGATAACTCCAACAGTGCAGTGTATTTATAAACAGAATGTTTTTTTACATTGTCAACCATATGTTTAGTTATAGCTATATATGTCAATGTCACTGACATTATTTATTATTGCTATCATTGTGAATAAAGAGCTTAAGGGGGGAAAGGAAAGAAAACAATTTAAAATAAACAAATAAAAAAGAGCAAGAAAGACAATGGAAAAAATGAGTCATAGGAAAACTCAGAGTCATATACTAATTTTCAGGACAATTGGAGCACATCTGATTCAGAAAGAAGTCAAATTTGTTGACTGAATTGTTCGAATCAGGCCCAAAACAAATTTCGAGAAATCTCTAGCAAACATCAAGAGAATCCTCAGACATATATTTCTGAAGGAAGGCTACCACATATACAAATTTACGCATTGGAATACATTGGATCCCAGTTTAAAAAAAAAAATCTTATTGGCTATATGTATTTTTAACATATACCTATGTCTAGGATATTATAACTGGCATATAACAGTCTAACAGAGACCAAAAGACACTATTTGCACCTCTGCCAGGTGAAAGCCATATGGATATGTTTGTTACATACTTCAGGAGCTTTAGCTAACGTATATGGCAAAAGTAGGCTCTGAACCTGATATTAATGGAGAATCAGAATAACTTATTGCATTTGAAGAACATAAATCACATAATTTATTTTTATTTCAGGCCCTAAACTTACTGTAAATTTCAAGAAGTGCACTAACTGACTCATCAACTGTAGGTACTTTACGGTAATTGACCTTTGAGCACCTTACGGTCATGGGCTTTTGAAGACCAACCTAGCACTGAAATGGTCATGTTGTGTTCAGCAATCCACTGTGAATCTTGGTCATTGTTGCTTGTTTCGAGGAAATGGAGTTAGTAGAGGTGTAGCATTTCAGTGCTGGCTGCTTTGCCATGGTGCTATCATGAAGAGTAGTAAGAAGAAAAGTAAGTTGGTTGTAGAAAGAATTGAAGTGAGTTTGACTCTGACCACATCTGTAGTGCAGTGATAGTAGCAGGCTTAATACAACTACTGCCTGTTGAACTGGAGGGCAGAACAGAGTCTTTCCTAAACTAGAGTGAAAAGAGACATTTGTCTAGGGAGCTGAGGATACACTTCTGGATTTGGACTATTGGACAGAAAGCACATCTGCCCTATTGACTGACTGTAAAGCCAACCTTCTGAGACTTCCAGAGTGATTGGGCTCATGGGCAAAGAAAAATTCTACAAAGTAATTCTCTCATATCCTGGCTGTGTGGAGGAGTTGTCATCTGTTATATGGCAAGTGGTCTACATTTATAAATTACTATGTTTATGTTAAAGATGCAGCATAAATAAATGAATATGCACTTTTTAAAAAGATTGCACCCTAAATTGTATGGACTTGGAATGGTAGTGTGGCTGCCCACTAGATTGCAGCATAACAATCATAGAATAGGCATGTTGCCTATTTTTGGCCTTGAAAGGTCAGGGTCTGTGAAAGGTAGTTGAGTAATGGCAATGAAAACCCACAGAGGCACAGAATGGTTCTCTTCAAAGTTACCAATAAACCCCTTTGAGTGGTGTATACTTGGGTGAGCCTGTGGCAAAGTTTAGCCCTCAGAGACCCATAGTAGCACTGTAGGGCAGGTTGCATAACCCACAGTCACTTTGGTGCACCTGAACTTGAAAACAACTCATGCAGAGGTTAATTTTCTCAACCCTGGTTAAGTTCCACACTGTAAAGTTGCACTGTACCTCAAGTTTTCAATAAACCTGTTATACTACAACACGTGTCTTAATTTGAAGCTCCTTTTACATACCCAGTTATGTACAGTATGCCTACTTATACATTCTATATAAAGGAAGAGGTATAGTATAAGATATTTAATCCCTGGTTACTAATTTAAGGAAATTATATGGTTATATTGTAATTGTCTTCTAGAAGAAATGAAACATAAAAAGTGTAAATTTTTATGAAATATTAGGTAATTATGCAAATGGTTTAACACTAATTATCTAGTTATTAAATCCAGTTTTAAGAAATATATAATAAAAGCTGGGAGATAATAAAAAAGTGTATCATTTGTTGCATGCACAAATACTTTTAGAAGGTGCCTAAGCATATTAACGATGACAATTAAAAAAGCATTCTGTAGCTCCACTTGCAGGTTGAATTTATCATTATTTAACATGTTATAATCATGGAGGATTTAGAAACAACAGTTTAGAGGTTTACTTATACTTAAAAGGGTATGACAGTAAGTGTAGAACACTTGCCAAGTTAGTTTGTCCTACATGACATGACATAACTAGAAACTGAAATCACACTTGCCCCTTAAAGAGATAAAGAAGATTTATGAAAATAATTTTAAATACCTTGTTACTTTTGGACAACCACTTTTTGATAGAAGGGCTTCTTGATGATGACAAGATCATGGATTGCTCCACTGCTGGGATTGCCAGCATGAATCTTTGAGGCAAATTACAGCAAGTGTTCTGTTTCCCTACAGATGAGCAAATAGTAATACAGTATAGCATACAATATCTGATGTAACAATTAATTCTACTTCATGATAGTTGTGGTTGTGCTGTGGTATCAGCAAATGCTATATATTACACATATATCTGACATTTAATTATTGAAAACAATATTTTTGAAAAAGGTATGTCCTATGTTAGGAAATATATCAAACACTAAGGAGAGATATTTATTAGTACTGGTGTTTTACACACCTGTCTTAATCTATGCCCAACTTGCATCAGATGCATCACGATAATGGTTGCACACCTCTTTCCAATTGTGGTGCATCTGTGTAAGTGTGTATGCATCAGAATTGAAATCCACACATATATTAATATGAATTCTGAGATTCGGGAAAAAATACACTTAACAGGACTTAGGTGCATAAACGTTTACTAAATTATGAATATAATATATAGAAACTAAAGAGAAGCAGCAACACAGTTGAAGGTGTGAACAGGGTGCAAGATCCTCTTGGGAATAAGGCAAATATTCCAGGTGTATATAGTCCAAAGAATAGGCAGCAGTCCAGCATATGAAAAATACATTTCTGTGTTTGTGTATTTTGCCATGGCTACGTTCACCTGCATACAGGGACGTGATGACTGATCCCCCCCCCCTCCCTTGTGTTTCTGTGTAGTATATGTTGGAGGTGTGGTGGCCTCCTTCCAGTTGTGCACACCTGACTAGTTTGTCTGCCCTAGAGGCTGGTTTTAATCAGAGTAAGTATAAAACTGAACGTGCATTCATAGTACCTACTAGTAACCATCTGGCTCCAGGAAGAGTACACAGTGGGCTCAGCATGCATGTTGGTACCCGCATCCCTGGATCTAATGGAGGCTGTTATGGCACCAGAAAGGGTTAATAAGCATGGTTGATCCTAGCATGTATGCTGGGCCCAAACTCCCTGGATTCTATGTGGCTGTCATGGCCAATAACAGGTAGGATTTAGCATTAGGACCACTCATAGAAGCGGCCTTGGCGTGGCGAGTGGCTTATTACTTTTTGATCAAAATGTACACTAACGTCCTCTGATAGCGTCTAGCATAGAGGCAGGGCAGGTGCTGGTTGCAGAGTGCTGTTGCATTTCTGTGTTTATATATTAACTTACATGTTCTGTGTATTTTAATTTTGTAGAACGGAGGACAACCCTGAGGAGGAAGCTGAAGAGAATGTGCTGCAACACTCCAGTACCTGTGATGAGGAGCCTGCTGCGTCACAAGCTCCTCCAGAGAGTGATTAAGGGCCCAGCACCTCTGCCGCCTCTCGGCCCCCAGCTTCTGGAGTGGACACCCCACCCAACCCCCACACACACATACTTTGTCCTTACCCGCCACCGCAGACCAATGCCTCCTGGAACAAAGTAGCCCATATGCCCAACACTATCATGGCGATATGTCATATGGCATGCCTGACTACTCCACATCCCAAGCTGCCCCATCTCACCAATCTGGCCCACCATTACAACGCTCCTACCCTGGGCCTCAGTTTCAGGGTACAACTGGGTCACCTGGGAGTTTTTTAAATTTGTGAATTTTCAATTTTATTGTTTATATTAATTTTTTTGCAACATATTATGTAAATGTGAGTACTAGTTTAATTTTATCTTTATAGTAATAAGGTATAACTACATATTTCACATACCTATTTTATACACATAGAATGGTTGAGTTTTTTTCATGTGCGTTAAAAACATATGCAATCCGCATGTCATCCACATGGAAAAAAACGTAATAATGCAAAGCAAGCGCATACAAAACGGATGCCACACGCAAGCAAAATTGCGCGATTATCACTGAACGCACCCTGAACGCATCTGGACCTAATCCGTCACGCTCTTGTGAAAGAGGCCTAAGAAGTTGCAGAATTTTGCTAAGAAGGACATGCGACTTCATTTTTAATACATGCATTAATATTTACAATTAGTCTTTTATGACTAATGATTGCCTTATTGTAACATATGTCTGCTACACTTGATCATAAAACTTAACCTTTAATACTGGTTTGATAAACTAGCTCTTGTAACCAAAACCCAAAATAAAAATTAAAAAGTATCAAGAGTGTTGCTTCATTTTATCCATCTCATTAATTAAGTACAACACTGTTGTTTGCACAGTGTTATAATAGTAGCAGTGGAATTAGTGGGCTGGTAACTGCGCGCTTACTCCAGCGTATATCTCTTCCTGATTTTGTCCCTTTCTACTAATAGTAATTACGGTTGTCTCGTTAGAGATGGAGCCTCAATCCAGTGCTAAAACTTCCCTCAAACACTGCCCCCCGAAATATTTCGCCAGTTACTCTGGCATCTTCAGGAGAATGGGCAGTAAGATTACATACATTGGCTCATAGTTAGATCATCTAAAATGTAAGGGAGGAAGGAAGGAAGATTTCTTCAAATGCCTAGACTGATTGATTTAGTCTAAGAAATCTTCCTGGAGCAAGTGAGTAATGATGGATAGATAGATAGATAGATAGATAGATAGATAGATAGATAGATAGATAGATACTTGTGCACAGGCACAAAATCTAATTTAGCAATATGAAGATAAAATCCACTGTGATATTGAGTTTCTCTACAGGGACTGACTAGGTTACACTCTCTGTCTACACACTCACTTTGTATTAGGCAAAGCATACACTGGAGTGCTAGTCCAATATAGCCTATTTTAGTCATGATTAATTGCAGTTAGTCTGCACATATCCAGTCAATGTGGCACAATTTAGAATTTTATTCCTCAGTTTCTCAGTTTCGTCACACATATAAAGTGTATGTCAACCAAGCTCCTAAATAAGGATTGACATTGACCTCTTTTCATGTAAAATTTCCGTTCACTGATATGGAAAAAAATGGTCAAATGGTTACCTTTTCAGTTAATAGATTGCTCTAGCAATGTGCATTTATGGAGACACTATCTGTGCACAAAACTATTTTTTTTTAGGTAACTGGTTATTGGTATTTTTTGTACAGTAAATACTAACACAATTAATCATGCTAGTTACAGTATGTGAATGACATTTTTAATAATAAATGAGAATTAAGTTTGCTGTCAATTAGTGAAAAAACAGCAATTTGTCACATAATAGCAAAGTTAGCTTCATTCTGTGGAAGAAAATTCAAAATATTTATAGTACGTAAACTAACTAAAAATGTTTCAAAAATGCTTTTATCTTACATCATGATTTTGCTCCATATAATGTGTTTATATTTTTGGTGCAAAATATTAAATTGATTAATTTAGTATTCTCAAAACACTTCAATGGGATGTAGTGATGGACGAACATCGGGCAGGATGGTTGGCGAACGTGAGTTCCGGATCAAATGTTTGCGAACCGAGCGTTCGCGGTGTGACCCATTAACTTTAATGGCAGGCAAACCTGAAAAACCTTCAGGTCATATTTGCAGCCACCAAATACTTACTAGAAGTGCACAAATAGTCCCACAACATAGATAGTGACATACCAGAGGTGGATCATTGGCAAAAATGCCAAAATAGAAAAAACATGTATTTTAATCAGTGGCCATTTTTATGCGTCTTAAAGGGAGCCTAGAATTTTTTTTTATTTTAGGCCACGGGAGTACAGGCCCCAAAAATTAGGTATTCACCTGACAGAAAAGAACTTGTGATTATGTAGCTGGAGGCAGGGCCGGCTCCAGGTTCATGTGGGCCCTTGGGCGATAAATCCCAGTGGGCCCCTATACATTTATGACCACCAGTGGCCCCTATACAGTATAATGACCACTAGTGGCCCTTCACACAGTATAATGACCCCCAGTGGCCCTACAAACAGTATAATGACCCCACAGTGGCCCTCCATTCAGAATAATAACCCCCTGTCACTCCCCATTCAGAATAATGACCCCCAGTGGCCCCCACACTGAGGGTTATACTGTATAGAGGGGGCACTGGGGGTCATTATACTGCATGGTGGTCATGGTGGTCATCATACTGAATGAAGGGTCATTGGGGATCATTATGCTAAATGGGGGGGGGGCAGCTGTTGCTACCTACTCCAAGATCTCAAATGTCAGTGGTGGTGAAGGTGATGATGATGACCTGTCGATGGACGTCATGTGGGTGCCCACAAGAGAGGAAGAGGAGGGGAGTACAGAGGGAGAGACGGAGCAGCAGAGAGGGAGGAGAAGGAAGAGCTCGCAGGGCACAGGAGGCAAAAAGCAGACTGCAAATGTATCTGGAGCGAGCCATCCACTGCACGGTCACTTCTGCCACTCCCAGGCTCCGCAGTGTGGGCTTTTTTTAATGTGTCAGCTGCTGACAATAGTGTTGCCATCTGCAGCCTGTGCTGTCAACGCATAAGTCTCAGTAAGCCCAACAGTCACCTAGGGACGACTGCCTTAAGAAGGCAACTGGCCTCCCATCACCAAGCCCAGTGGGCGCCACGCCGTCAGAACCCACAAAACCACACTCCTGGCGCTCCACGTCCTGCCTCTTCTCCTTCTTCTTTCTCCTCCCATTTGTCCTCCACTCAACGTTCCACCGTGCTGTCGTAGCATTTGAGCACAAAATGTTGATGACGGTGGATAACCCTCTTGCCCAACGGCTGACCCGCCAACTACTGCCATATAAACTGGAGGCCTTTAGAAAATGTGTGCCCATTGGCACACTGCAATGGAAGGTCCCCGGAAGGAAATATTTCTCCCAGAAGGGCATCCCAGAGCTATTCACATGGGAAGGTACATAACTTTTACTGCCCACTGGGTGAACCTTCTGAAGGCCGTCAAGAATGTAACCCGTGGCTCCCGTGTGGATTTGGTGTTACCGCCAAGGATTGCATGCAGGCCTGCCTCTTCTTCACCTACTCCATCCTCCATCTCCTCCTCAGCTGACTCCTGCTTTTCCACTACTACAGCCTCTTTCGCTGCACCCCCCAAGCTCACCAGAACCTATTCGACGTCCGAGGTGAAACGTTGCCATGCTGTGCTGCGGCTGTTGTGCCTGAAAGTCAAGAGTCACACCGGTCCTGCGCGGCTTTCAGCTCTGCGGTCACAGGCCGATCAGTGGATAACCCCGCTCAATTTGACAGTTGGTAAAGTGGTGTACGACAACTGTGCCAATCTGTTGAGCACGCTGAATAAGGATAAAATGACACAAGTGCCGTGCCTGGCCCACGTCCTGCAGCAATTTGTTTCCAAATATCCCGGGGTCCAGGATGTCTTGCGCAGGCCAGGAAAATCCCTGCCCATTTTAGAAGATCTTACATGGCCATGGCTCGCCTTTCTGACATTCAGAGGCGACACCACTTGCCCGTCAGACATCTGATTTGTGACAGCCTGACACGATGGAACTACACCTTGTATATGCCAGATAGGCTGCTCCAGCAGCAACGTGCCGTTAACGACTACCTGTACGAAATCTGCAGCAGGAAAGGTTCTGGGGAGCTTGGCTCCTTTTCACTGCGCCAGTGGCTTCTCATGCACGACGCATGCAGACTTCTGCCGCCATAGGTTTTTCAATATAATGAGAACATCATATAGTACAAATTTTTGTCCACAAGATGGCCGCTATCCAGATGTGTGTGTAAGGTCTCTGTGAAGGGAGAGGGGGAGTTAGGTTACAGATTTCAAACCTACCTATGAACTCAGAGTTGACTTGCAGTTTTTGAATGTGCCAATAAACTAATGGATAAAGTTAGCAAACTACTCCCATTTTTGCAAGGAGCCAATTACCTTTTCTTAAGGAAAACCCCGTTTGTGATGTCATGTCTGCTATTTAACTGAATGTAACTTGAATAAAGATCTCTCTTGGCTTGGGGATGAGAAGTGCTTTGAATGGAACCAACTTGTGTCTGGTCTTATTATGAAAGCAGTATAGTGTACACATACTTATAACTTCTATTTAATTTGGCACCACACAAAGAAGATGAGAAGCGCATGAATTGCGTTAACAAAATGGCACCCAACGTGGGGCTTGATCAGCTTGTGTAGCTTCCGATTCAAACACCAGGAGAAGCACTTGCATAAAACCATCAGACGAGGTCATGCCAGTTAAAACAAGGTAATAAAGCTTTATTTCTTTCATACCTCCTCTGGGCTTTTGGCCAAGTAGACTCTCAAGAGTTAAATTGGTGTTATTGTTATAGAAGGGTTCAAATTATAGCTGATCTGTCCTTTAGAATGAAATAACCCGTTTGAACATTCCTTCTTTGTGTGGTAGGTCTGTAGTAAAAAAATGAAGAGTTTTCTCATGTTGTTAGTGGGTGGGGGAGAAAGCATTTAGATGATTAGCCTGTCACATTGTCTGAATATGCATCAGGACAGGGCAGAACGTGTGGAAAAAGTTTCCACTAGACTCCAGAAAAGTTGCGTGGATTTGGGGTTTTAGCAAACCTTAGAGATACATAAGAAAATCTTAAGTGTTGCCGTTGTGGGTGGTCTTCAGGATCATCTGGAAAGGTCTAATATTAGCTAGGCCTGAGTGAAGTTCACTATAGTACTCCATGTTGTCCCTCCATGTTGTAGAAGTTCAACTGAACAAAGGCCTAAGGCGGGCGTGTCTGCCTATGAGTCCTCCCCACAAGAAGGGGGGAAGGAAGGAAGATTTTAAATGTAGTTGCCCACTTCCTTGCCTGTGGGAGGAGCTGCAAATGTTCAGCCGTTCAAGTACAACGCCCATAGGGAATCAACAATCAAGAATCAAATTCTGGATTCCTGTTACCTATATAATCCTTCGGATCTGCTTCCATTGCCTCATAACAAACATGTTCCATGATCTCTCATGGCTAAGGACAGTATCACATGTGTAGGAGTAGATAGTAATGCAGTTCCTACTCCTCTTACCAATGATTCACCGTCTTAAAGGTGCACAAATTTAGATCCAACTACTCTGCTACAACTACATGATTGTCTCCAATTAATAACCAATATTTTTGAGTTTCTGGTAGATAATTTCAGGTTCTTGGAAGATGGATCATCTCAGACAGGATATTATGTTCCGTCTTAATCTGATGTTGTCAAGAAAGAACGACTCCCTCCAGCAATTTGATTGCAGGAGGCAGAGCTGAAGACACTCGCTGAGGTTTGTAAGATGACTGAGGGTAAGACTGCTAACATCAATATTATTCCAGGTATGCCTTCGGTATAACTCATTATTATGGTCTAATCTGGCGAAGCAGAGATTGTTTAATCCATGGGTAAGCCTATCAATAATGAATGCTGAGTGTATGAAAGATGTTTGATGCCCTGATGCTGCCTAAGAAGGTAAAGGCTGAACTATTTCCTGAAGTCTACGCTAAGTGGAATTCTGTGTGATATGGGATGGCTTAGGGCCAGTAGTCTTCCAAAAGTTTGTCTTTTTCAGATACAGGCTGCAAAGAGGAAATATCAAAGAAAAAGGTAGAAGTGATGATTGAGAATGGACTCTAGAAAGTTGGTAAGAAACTCTTCCTTCAGAGGGCACTCTAAATAAAGAGGATGGATTTATAAAATGGGCAAATCAAGAGAGAGAAGGTGTGATTGGGTTCTGTGGTGGATGGCTTCTGGGTTCCACAATGCTTCCACTAGGATAGTTAAAGGTGAATGCTGTAATAATGATGGGAGAACTATGGAGGTTCCAGGAAGGCATATGCCAAGGTCATCTTACCATTTTCAGAAACTGAGGATTGACTACATTCAGAAAAAAGGTGGAACAGTGTGAATATGTCTGTGTCTATATTGATCTCTTTCCAGGATATTCAGAAATTTGACCTGTAGCAAAAGCTACAGATAACAGGTACTGACTGAGGTGGGAGTACCTACCCCCTGGGACTTTCCTCCCTCCGGTTCACCCCTAACTGGAACATAGGCCTAAGTCCTTATGAAGTTCTCTTTGGGAATGCAAATAGATTAGGTCTCTATTTACCCAACAGCTCCAGATGCAGCATAATAGTTTTCCAAATTATGTTGCCTGTTGCACAAATTGATTGATGAATGTGTATTTCCAAGTTTTAGTTGTTTTCTAGAATCCAGACTGTCTAGAAGCAATTCATTCTTTACAATCAGGAGATTGGGTAGTGATGAAACCAGACATTGTGGAAAGTCCTAGAGCTACGGTTTGAAGATCTACATCAAGTCCTGATTAGTGTTGAGCGAACAGTTCGAGCATAGTTCGGGTCTGTACCGAATTTTGGGGTGTTCGTGACACGGACCCGAACCCGAACTTTTTCGTAAAAGTTCGGGTTCGGGTTCGTCGTTCGGCATGTATTTTGGCGCATTTTGAAAGGCTGCAAAGCAGCCAATCAACATGCATCATACTACTTGCCCTAAGATGCCATCGCAGCCATGCCTACTATTGGCAAGGCTGTGATTGGCCAAGTGCAGCATGTGACTCAGCCTCTTTATAAGCTTGTGCGCACGTCGGGACGTGCTCACTCCCGATGTGAATAGAACAGGGATAGACGCAGCTGATGCTAGGGCGAGAATAGGCAGGGATAATTGAATAACTGGAAGCAAATTTCTCTCCTCCACCTGTGATTCATCTGAACAACTGCAGCTGAGCTGCTTTTTGATAGGGATTGGCTATTTTTAGAGTGGCCAGAGTGATTTTTCCATCCACATGTACCTGGGCTGACCGCCGGCCGCCATTTGCGACTTGTAGTGCTGCAGCAGAAGCTGCCACAGTGTGCATTCCAAAGCTCCAAACAAGTCAGACATCTACACCTGGGATTCAGACCAATAGCGATTTAGCAGCACAGTCCAAGGCTATTTTTTTAAAGGTTGTGCAGACCATTTTGTGGCACATGTTACTGGGCTGATAGGCGGCGGCCATCTTGGGACTAGTGCTGCAGCACAATCTCTCCCAACGTCCATTAATCACTTGTAATAGTGGTCTGTGCCATAGAAATCCTACATCAGGGACTTGGGTGTGCTTGTGTCACCCCTACTAATACCAGTCCACCTGTAATCCATACAGTGAAAAGCCATAAAGTATTCCAGTGAGGGAATTTTTTTATTTAAAAAGGCCAAGTTAGTTTATCTGGCGTTCAATATACTAGATACAGTTAGGCCTGCGTTTCATACATCTGGAATTAGCAAACTAATGTGCTGGGGTTGGGAAAACATATATGTACCCATACTAGAATCTGTCAAAGAAAGCGGTACTCACATATAACAGTCATTCCATCTGTAATCCATACAGTCAAAAGACTGAAAGTATTCCAGTGAGGGAATTTTTTATTTAAAAAAGGCCAAGTTAGTTTATCTGGCGTTCAATATACTAGATACAGTTAGGCCTGCGTTTCATACATCTGGAATTAGCAAACTAATGTGCTGGGGTTGGGAAAACATATATGTACCCATACTAGAATCTGTCAAAGAAAGCGGTACTCACATATAACAGTCATTCCATCTGTAATCCATACAGTCAAAAGACTGAAAGTATTCCAGTGAGGGAATTTTTTTATTTAAAAAGGCCAAGTTAGTTTATCTGGCGTTCAATATACTAGATACAGTTAGGCCTGCGTTTCATACATCTGGAATTAGCAAACTAATGTGCTGGGGTTGGGAAAACATATATGTACCCATACTAGAATCTGTCAAAGAAAGCGGTACTCACATATAACAGTCATTCCATCTGTAATCCATACAGTCAAAAGACTGAAAGTATTCCAGTGAGGGA
Organism: Bufotes viridis; assembly: GCA_033119425.1. Taxonomy (NCBI): domain Eukaryota; kingdom Metazoa; phylum Chordata; class Amphibia; order Anura; family Bufonidae; genus Bufotes; species Bufotes viridis. The sequence goes on from CM065589.1 coordinate 459,130,888, forward strand.
ATTTTTTTATTTAAAAAGGCCAAGTTAGTTTATCTGGCGTTCAATATACTAGATACAGTTAGGCCTGCGTTTCATACATCTGGAATTAGCAAACTAATGTGCTGGGGTTGGGAAAACATATATGTACCCATACTAGAATCTGTCAAAGAAAGCGGTACTCACATATAACAGTCATTCCATCTGTAATCCATACAGTCAAAAGACTGAAAGTATTCCAGTGAGGGAATTTTTTATTTAAAAAGGCCAAGTTAGTTTATCTGGCGTTCAATATACTAGATACAGTTAGGCCTGCGTTTCATACATCTGGAATTAGCAAACTAATGTGCTGGGGTTGGGAAAACATATATGTACCCATACTAGAATCTGTCAAAGAAAGCGGTACTCACATATAACAGTCATTCCATCTGTAATCCATACAGTCAAAAGACTGAAAGTATTCCAGTGAGGGAATTTTTTTATTTAAAAAGGCCAAGTTAGTTTATCTGGCGTTCAATATACTAGATACAGTTAGGCCTGCGTTTCATACATCTGGAATTAGCAAACTAATGTGCTGGGGTTGGGAAAACATATATGTACCCATACTAGAATCTGTCAAGAAAGCGGTACTCACATATAACAGTCATTCCATCTGTAATCCATACAGTCAAAAGACTGAAAGTATTCCAGTGAGGGAATTTTTTTATTTAAAAAGGCCAAGTTAGTTTATCTGGCGTTCAATATACTAGATACAGTTAGGCCTGCGTTTCATACATCTGGAATTAGCAAACTAATGTGCTGGGGTTGGGAAAACATATATGTACCCATACTAGAATCTGTCAAAGAAAGCGGTACTCACATATAACAGTCATTCCATCTGTAATCCATACAGTCAAAAAGACTGAAAGTATTCCAGTGAGGGGATTTTGCTTATAAAAAATAATATATTTCATTGTGGTGCGAGTTGAATCGCAACAATGAAGAAAAATACTATTAAGGGACGAGGACGCGGTCGTGGTGGTGTCCGTGGAGCCTCTGTTGCTGGTAGAGGACGTGGCCGTTCGGCTCCAGGCGCACACAGTAGGGAACGAACTCCCTCAACTAGCCGGCAGAATGTACCGCAATATCTCGTGGGGCCCAATGCCGCTCTTAGGATGGTAAGGCCTGAGCAGGTACAGGCATTAATCGATTGGGTGGCCGACAGTGCTTCCAGCACGTTCACCACATGGTCTTCCACCCAGTCTTCTGCGGAAGCGCACAGGTGGCACCTGAAAACCAAGCCCATCAGTCTGTCACATCACCCCCAAGCATATCAGGGAAACGGTCTGAGCCACAAGTTATGCAGCAGTCTCTTCTTCTGTTTGAAGACTCTGCTTCCAGGGTTTCCCAGGGGCGTCCACCTAGCCCTTCCCCAGTGGAGGAAGACATACCATGCACTGACGCACAACCACTTATGTCTCCAGATGAAGAGGACATGGGAATACCACCACAGCAGAGTCACCGACTCTCTGATGATGACGAAACACAGGTGCCCACTGCCGCGTCTTTTTGCAGTGTGCAGACTGAACAGGAGGAGGTCAGGGAGGGAGACTGGGTGGAAGACGATGCAGAGGACGATGAGGTCTTAGACCCCACATGGACTGAAGGTCGTGGCGATGACTTTCACAGTTCAGAGGAAGAGGTAGTGGTGAGACCGAGACAACAGCGAAGCCAAAGAGGGAGCAGGGGGCCAAAGCAGGCGAGCCGCCGCCCCCAGAGTTCGCCTGCTACTGGACATCGCCAACAGGGACCCAGCCCCACAAAGGCAGCTTCAAAGAGTTCCCTGGCATGGCACTTCTTTAAACAATGTCCTACCGACAAGACCCGAGTGACTTGCACGCTCTGCCATCAGAGCCTGAGGCGAGGCATTAACGTTCTGAACCTCAGCACAACCTGCATGACCAGGCATCTACATGCAAAGCATGAACTGCAGTGGGGTACACACCTTAAAAACCAGGCACTCGCTGAGGCTCCCCCTGCTCCCTCTACCGCTGCTGCCTCGGCTTCCGCCTCGAGAGGAATGTTGCCACCTGCCGAGCAGCAAACAGAGGATGTGCCACCGACACCACCACCACCGCCACCGTCAACTAGCGTCTCCACTATATCACACAGCAGCGTTCAGCTCTCAATATCTCAAACCTTAGAGAGGAAGCGCAAATTCCCCGAGTCACCCTCGAGCCCTTGGCCTGAACGCCAGCATTTCTAAACTGCTGGCCTTTGAAATCGCTGTCATTCCGGCTGGTGGACACAGACAGCTTCAAACAGCTGATGGCCATGGCTGTCCCGCAGTATGTGGTTCCCAGCCGCCACTACTTCTCCAAGACAGCCGTGCCTTCCCTGCACATGCAAGTGTCCGATAAAATCAAGTGTGCACTGCGCAACGCCATTTGTGGCAAGGTCCACCTAACCACAGATACGTGGACCAGTAAGCACGGCCAGGGACGCTATATCTCACTAACTGCACACTGGATGAATGTAGTGGCGGCTGGGCCCCGGCGGACAGTTCCTTGGCGCACGTCCTTCCGCCCCCTAGGATCGCAGGGCATCATTCTCTGCCTCCTGTAGCCTCCTCCTCCTACTCGGCTTCCTCCTCCACTGCTTCCACCAGCTCATCCGGTCAGCCACACACCTTCACCACCAACTTCAGCACAGCCCGGGGTAACGTCAGCAGGCCATTCTGAAACTCATATGTTTGGGGGACAGGCCCCACAGCGCAAAGGAGTTGTGGCGGGGTATTGAACAACAGACCGACGAGTGGTTTCTGCCGGTGGGCCTCAAGCCAGGCCTGGTGGTATGCGATAATGGGCGAAATCTCGTGGCAGCTCTGGGACTAGCCGGTTTGGCGCACATCCCTTGCCTGGCGCATGTGCTGAACTTGGTGGTGCAGAGGTTCATTCACCACTACCCCAACATGTCAGAGCTGCTGCATAAAGTGCGGGCCGTCTGTGCGCGCTTCCGCCGTTCACATCCTGCCGCTGCTCGCCTGTCTGCGCTACAGCGGAACTTCGGCCTTCCCGCTCACCGCCTCATATGCGACGTGCCCACCCGGTGGAACTCCACCTTGCACATGCTGGAGAGACTGTGCGAGCAGCAGCAGGCCATAGTGGAGTTTCAGCTGCAGCACGCTCGCGTCAGTCGTACTGCCGAACAGCACCACTTCACCACCAATGATTGGGCCTCCATGCGAGACCTGTGTGCCCTGCTGCGCTGTTTCGAGTACTCCACCAACATGGCCAGTGGCGATGACACTGTTATCAGCGTTACAATACCACTTCTATGTCTCCTTGAGAAAACACTTAGGGCAATGATGTTAGAGGAGGTGGCCCAGGTGGAGGAGGAGGAGGAGGATGAGGGCTCGTTTCTAACACTTTCGGGCCAGTCTGTTCGAAGTGGCTCAGAGGGAGGTTTGTTTAAGCAGCAGAGGACAGGTTCACAAGTTGCCAGCCAAGGCACTGTACTGGAGGACGAGGAGGATGAGAGGAGGAGGTGGAGGGGGACGAGGATGACGCAAGTTCACAGCGGGGTGGCAGCCCAGGCCCATCACTGGTGCGTGGCTGGGGGATACGGTGGACGATGACGATACGCCTCCCACAGAGGACAGCTTGTCCTTACCCATGGGTAGCCTGGCCCACATGAGCGAATATATGCTCCAATGCCTGCGCAACGACAGCAGAGTTGCCCACGTTTTAACGTGTGCAGACTACTGGGTGGCCACCCTGCTGGATCCCGGTATAAAGACAATGTGCCCACTTTAATTCCTGAACTGGAGCGCGACCGTAAGATGCGCGAGTACAAGCGCACGCTGATGAGGCGCTCTTGAGAGCATTCCCACATGTCACAGGGGAACAGGTGGAAGGTGAAGGCAGAGGAGTGGCAAGAGGTCGCCAACGCAGCTGTGTCACGGCCAGCTCATCTGAGGGCAGGGTTAGCATGGCAGAAATGTGGAAAGGTTTTGTCTCCACGCCACAGCTATCTGCACCGACACCTGATACGGAACGTGTTAGCAGGAGGCAGCATTTCACTAACATGGTTGAACAGTATGTCTGCACACCCTCCACATCCTGACGGATGGTTCGGCCCCATTCAACTACTGGGTTTCGAAATTGTCCACGTGGCCAGAGTTAGCATGTTATGCCTTGGAGGTGCTTTCCTGCCCGGCGGCCAGCGTTTTATCTGAGCAGCGTATTCAGCACGGCAGGGGCGTCATTACTGACAAGCGCAGCCGCCTGTCCACAGCCAACGTGGACAAGCTGACCTTCATAAAGATGAACCAGGCATGGATCCCACAGGACCTGTCCCTCCCTTGTGCAGAGTAGTCCTTATTAACTGCCTAAAACATGTCTTGTTGTGCTACGGGCCACTTCTTTATTTGATACAAATTTTATGAAACCCACAGTTGAATGAAACTCTTCTCTGTCTGGGCGCCGGGGCCTAACCAGATGAAAGTGGCCGGTTAAACTAACGGGTGACATGAAGCCATAACCTCTGCCATGCTACCTCTGTCTTCTGTCTGGGTGCTGAGGCCTAAGTCAAATAAAGCGGTCTTCTGCTGTGCTGGGGGATATGAAGCTAATCTCTGACCTCTCTCCTCTGTCTGGGTCCAAAGGCCTAAATCACTGAAAGAGGCCTTCTCCTGTGGTGTGTGATATGATTCCAGAATATGTGCTGTGGGGCCTCTCTCCTCTTCCTGGGTGCAGGGGTCAAATAAACTAAATTGTGGCCTACTCCTGTGGTGGTTGATGTGATGCCTGATTCTGTGATGTGGAACCTCTCTCCTCTGTTTGGGTGAAGGGGTCAAAGTAACTCAATGGTGGCTTCTCCTGTGGTGGCTGATATGATGCCAGAATATGTGCTGTGGGGCCTCTCTCCTCTTCCTGGGTGCAGGGGTCAAAGTAACTCAATGGTGGCTTCTCCTGTGGTGGCTGATATGATGCCAGAATATGTGCTGTGGGGCCTCTCTCCTCTTCCTGGGTGCAGGGGTCAAAGTAACTCAATGGTGGCTTCTCCTGTGGTGGTTAGTATGATGCCAGAATATGTGCTGTGGGGCCTCTCTCCTCTTCCTGGGTGCAGGGGTCAAAGTAACTCAATGGTGGCTTCTCCTGTGGTGGCTGATATGATGCCAGAATATGTGCTGTGGTGCCTCTCTCCTCTTCCTGGGTGCGGGGGTCAAAGTAACTCAATGGTGGCTTCTCCTGTGGTGGCTGATATGATGCCAGAATATGTGCTGTGGGGCCTCTCTCCTCTTCCTGGGTGCAGGGGTCAAAGTAACTCAATGGTGGCTTCTCCTGTGGTGGTTAGTATGATGCCAGAATATGTGCTGTGGGGCCTCTCTCCTCTTCCTGGGTGCAGGGGTCAAAGTAACTCAATGGTGGCTTCTCCTGTGGTGGCTGATATGATGCCAGAATGTGTGCTGTGGGGCCTCTCTCCTCTTCCTGGGTGCAGGGGTCAAAGTAACTCAATGGTGGCTTCTCCTGTGGTGGTTAGTATGATGCCAGAATATGTGCTGTGGGGCCTCTCTCCTCTTCCTGGGTGCAGGGGTCAAAGTAACTCAATGGTGGCTTCTCCTGTGCTGATTGATATAAAGCTGATGGTTGTGCCATCTGACATGGTTGCCAGGGTCTGATTCAATGGGGGCCTACTCCTGTGGTGGGTGATCTAAATGCCTGATTCTCTGCTGTGAAACCTCTCTCCTCCGTCTGGGTGTAGGGGTCAAAAGTCTTTCAAAGTCGCCTTCTCCTGTGCTGATTGATATGAAGCTGATGGTTGTGCCATCTGACATGGTTGCCGGGGTCCCATTAAATTGTGGCCTACTCCTGTGGTGGTTGATATGATGCCTGATTCTCTGATGTGGAACCTCTCTCCTCTGTTTGGGTGAAGGGGTCAAAGTAACTAAATGGTGGCTTCTCCTGTGGTGGCTGATATGATGCCAGAATATGTGCTGTGGGGCCTCTCTCCTCTTCCTGGGTGCAGGGTCAAAGTAACTCAATGGTGGCTTCTCCTGTGGTGGCTGATATGATGCCAGAATATGTGCTGTGGGGCCTCTCTCCTCTTCCTGGGTGCAGGGGTCAAAGTAACTCAATGGTGGCTTCTCCTGTGGTGGCTGATATGATGCCAGAATATGTGCTGTGGTGCCTCTCTCCTCTTCCTGGGTGCGGGGTCAAAGTAACTCAATGGTGGCTTCTCCTGTGGTGGCTGATATGATGCCAGAATATGTGCTGTGGTGCCTCTCTCCTCTTCCTGGGTGCGGGGTCAAAGTAACTCAATGGTGGCTTCTCCTGTGGTGGCTGATATGATGCCAGAATATGTGCTGTGGGGCCTCTCTCCTCTTCCTGGGTGCAGGGGTCAAAGTAACTCAATGGTGGCTTCTCCTGTGGTGGCTGATATGATGCCAGAATATGTGCTGTGGGGCCTCTCTCCTCTTCCTGGGTGCAGGGGTCAAAGTAACTCAATGGTGGCTTCTCCTGTGGTGGCTGATATGATGCCAGAATATGTGCTGTGGTGCCTCTCTCCTCTTCCTGGGTGCGGGGGTCAAAGTAACTCAATGGTGGCTTCTCCTGTGGTGGCTGATATGATGCCAGAATATGTGCTGTGGGGCCTCTCTCCTCTTCCTGGGTGCGGGGGTCAAAGTAACTCAATGGTGGCTTCTCCTGTGGTGGCTGATATGATGCCAGAATATGTGCTGTGGGGCCTCTCTCCTCTTCCTGGGTGCAGGGGTCAAAGTAACTCAATGGTGGCTTCTCCTGTGGTGAGTTAGTATGATGCCAGAATATGTGCTGTGGGGCCTCTCTCCTCTTCCTGGGTGCAGGGGTCAAAGTAACTCAATGGTGGCTTCTCCTGTGGTGGCTGATATGATGCCAGAATATGTGCTGTGGTGCCTCTCTCCTCTTCCTGGGTGCGGGGTCAAAGTAACTCAATGGTGGCTTCTCCTGTGGTGGCTGATATGATGCCAGAATATGTGCTGTGGGGCCTCTCTCCTCTTCCTGGGTGCAGGGGTCAAAGTAACTCAATGGTGGCTTCTCCTGTGGTGGTTAGTATGATGCCAGAATATGTGCTGTGGGGCCTCTCTCCTCTTCCTGGGTGCAGGGGTCAAAGTAACTCAATGGTGGCTTCTCCTGTGGTGGCTGATATGATGCCAGAATATGTGCTGTGGTGCCTCTCTCCTCTTCCTGGGTGCGGGGTCAAAGTAACTCAATGGTGGCTTCTCCTGTGGTGGCTGATATGATGCCAGAATATGTGCTGTGGGGCCTCTCTCCTCTTCCTGGGTGCAGGGGTCAAAGTAACTCAATGGTGGCTTCTCCTGTGGTGGTTAGTATGATGCCAGAATATGTGCTGTGGGGCCTCTCTCCTCTTCCTGGGTGCAGGGGTCAAAGTAACTCAATGGTGGCTTCTCCTGTGGTGGCTGATATGATGCCAGAATATGTGCTGTGGTGCCTCTCTCCTCTTCCTGGGTGCGGGGGTCAAAGTAACTCAATGGTGGCTTCTCCTGTGGTGGCTGATATGATGCCAGAATATGTGCTGTGGGGCCTCTCTCCTCTTCCTGGGTGCAGGGGTCAAAGTAACTCAATGGTGGCTTCTCCTGTGGTGGTTAGTATGATGCCAGAATATGTGCTGTGGGGCCTCTCTCCTCTTCCTGGGTGCAGGGGTCAAAGTAACTCAATGGTGGCTTCTCCTGTGGTGGCTGATATGATGCCAGAATATGTGCTGTGGTGCCTCTCTCCTCTTCCTGGGTGCAGGGGTCAAAGTAACTAAATGGTGGCTTCTCCTGTGGTGGTTGATATGATGCCTGATTCTCTGCTGTGAAACCTCTCTCCTCCATCTGGGTGTAGGGGTCAAAGTCTTTCAAAGTCGCCTTCTCCTGTGCTGATTGATATAAAGCTGATGGTTGTGCCATCTGACATGGTTGCCAGGGTCTGATTCAATGGGGGCCTACTCCTGTGGTGGGTGATCTCAATGCCTGATTCTCTGCTGTGAAACCTCTCTCCTCCGTCTGGGTGTAGGGGTCAAAGTCTTTCAAAGTCGCCTTCTCCTGTGCTGATTGATATGAAGCTGATGGTTGTGCCATCTGACATGGTTGCCGGGGTCCCATTAAATTGGGGCCTACTCCTGTGGTGGGTGATCTAAATGCCTGATTCTCTGCTTTGAAACCTCTCTCCTCCGTCCGGGTGTAGGGGTCAAAGTCTGTCAAAGTCGCCTTCTCCTGTGCTGATTGATATAAAGCTTATGCTTGTGCCATCTGACATGGTTGCCGGGGTCTGATTCAATGGTGGCCTACTCCTGTGGTGGGTGATCTAAATGCCTGATTCTCTGCTGTGTAACCTCTCTCCTCCGTCTGGGTGTAGAGGTCAAAGTAACTAAATGGTGGCCTACTCCTGTGGTGGGTGATATGATGCCTGGTTCTCTGCTGTGGGACCTCTCTCCTTTGTCTGGGTGCTGTGGTCAAAATAATAGTAAGTGACCTTCTCCATTGGTGGGTGACTTGAAGCCTGATTCTGTGCTATGGGACCTCACTCCAATTAATATTGTTTAATTTTTATTTATTTTATGTTAACTCATCATTTCCCTATCTACATTTGTTTGCAGGGGATTTAATTACATTTTGCTGCCTTTTGCAGCCCTCTAGCCCTTTCCGGGTGTGTTTTACAGCCTTTTTAGTGCCCAAAAGTTCGGGTCCCCATTGACTTCTATGGGGTTCGGGTTCGGGATGAAGTTCGGGTCGAGTTCGGATCCCGAACCCGAACATTTTTCGAAAGTTCGGCCGAACTCGTCGAACCCGAACATCCAGGTGTTCGCTCAACTCTAGTCCTGATAACCACCGCCACTGCTGTCGAATTGCAAGAAGAGCCTGATTGGATCTATGTGTCATGTTGCAATCAAGTGCCAGGACTATAAGAGCCATCATGTTTTTGCATGTTGTATTGTTTGGTTCATATTGTACAAGGGGAAAATTATAGTCAAATCAAATTCCAACGGTGTTATATTATCAAGTAAAATCAGGAACAACTAAGTTGACTTTTTCAGTATAGTGGACTGTAAGGCTCTATTCACACGACCGTATGTTGTCCGCAAAAAAACTGATTTGTTTTTTTGCGGATTAGATACTGCCCATTCACTTTTCTTCCATTGCACAGCTCAGCAAAAAAAAATGAAACATGTCCTATACTTGTCAGTGAAAATCAGGACATGGCCATATTGAAGTCTATGGATCAGCAAAAAAACGGAATGCAATCCGTTTTTTTGCGGACACGGATCCGTTTTTTTGCGGACAACATACTGTCGTGTGAATGGAGCCTAAGACAGATGACAAATAGGACACTTGGTTTTGGTCTGATAAGTACATCTGTGTGACTGGAACTGACCCAATCTATGGTAATTGTTTTTAGATATGCCCATACCAATTGTAGATATTGAAGAACACTAGTCTGAAGTGTTGGGAATATAAACCAGTGGAAACTACCTCTAGAGTCAGTAAAGGTGAAGGTTTGTTGCAAGGAATGACTGTCCTGAAGGGAACATCACCCAACAGTTGTAAACATATTGATTGTAATCCTATGTTTCTGTCCATTAGAAACCTATCCAACAGGAATCGGAGATATATGTTTTAGGAGCATGTGTAAGAGACAAAGATCCCCTAGTCAAATTTAGAATGTTGGTAATGGAAAAAAACTCAAAGTTCAGTTGCATCTGTGGCTCCTACACCCTTACTTATAATTTGCATGAAATATTTGGCCAATTTAAAAACATGAAGACAAACTGGTCTTAGAAGCTGGATTTTATAAAGTAAAGCCCTTTGGTGTTTTCCCTCCAGGATATTGTTCTTACACAATTCAGCTGAATGGGACAAGTAGTGACTCTGATAATTTATCAACCAAAATGATCAAAACGAAGATATCTGGTGGTTGTGTGGAGATTTGAAACTCCGACCCAGGGTGCAAATGAAATGAAGTGGCCAATGTACCCTGATCAAGTACTGATGCCATTCGTTCTATTCTCACCTTCTGAGTGAGATCAAGTCAGTACGCAACACAATGTCCAGTCACGACTAAGGAGGTCACTCCCAACATCTTTTGACTCATTGAAGCCATAGGAGTCTGTAGAAGAGTTTTCTAAAAGTGAGATAGCTGCAGGATTTGAGTAATTAATTACCACAATGAGTAGTAATAAAATGTGTAGATTGGATTAACATCTCTATTGTCATCAACAGAGATTTGTGAATTACATCTCTGATTCTTGGGAATGGTGAAACAACTGAGCTCTTTTCCAGTGATAACTTTACAGAACCGACTGGTCCTTGACAGCAGAAAAAGGAGGAGTCTACAAGATTGTTGGAAGTTCCTGCTGAATCTACATTCCAGACAAACTGCCTCTAATGGAAGGATCACCAAGGATCTGAAGAAACTGATAGACTTTATTAAATGAACTGATGGGAAAAAAATCTGAAATTAATCACATCATGATCAGAATAATGTTTTGGGAACTGGTTCAGTGACTATAGTGTTTTTAGCATTTGGCTTTAACAGGGTGCTGTACAGTTTTCTGTTAGGAAAATTGTTTTCAAAATGTTTATTTCATCCATGCCCATATTATGTATATGTGTTTATGTGCCCCTGTGAAAAACAAAGATTATTCCATCCTGAAGTCAATAAAACCTTGTTGATGGTTGCGGGGTAAATAGGACAAGGTAAAGGCAAACCCGAAAGGAAGTTGAGGGGACCTGGTGAAGCAATAAGGAAAGTCCAGCTCTTCGCTATTTAGGGCATTGGTAGAGTATCTTACTTTACCTGTTCACCTTTGGTCTATTTCCCGCAAAAAGGAGGGATTTGTGAGAGATAGGATTTTTCAATATAATGAGAACATCATGTAGTACACATTTTTGTCCACAAGATGGCCGCTATCCAGATGTGTGTGTAAGGTCACTGTGAAGGGGGAGTTAGGTTACGGGTTTTAAATCTACCTATGAACTCAGAGTTCAGTTTCAGTTTTTTAATGTGCCAATAAACTCAGGGATAAAGTTAGCAAACTACTCCCATTTTGACAAGGAGACAATTGCCTTTTCTTAAGGAACACCCCTTTTGTGATGTCATGTTTGCTATTTAGCTAAATGTAACTTGAATAAAGATCTCTCTTGGCTTGGGGGAGGAAAAGTGCTTTGAATGAAACCATCTTGTGTCTGGTCTCATTATGAAAGCAGTATGGTGTACACATACTTAAGAAGAAGATGAGATGCGCATAACTTGCTCTAACAATACTGAACACATCTGTATGTCATCCGTTTTTTGCAGATCCATTCCCACTTTGCCCATGTGTTTCCTGTTTTCAAACATTACTGTACATTCCAGTAATGATTGCAAATGTTATGTTTCCGGTCCACAAAAAACGGATGGCATATGGAAACAGTACAGAGATTTATTGTGGAACTACGGAACGGAAACACAATGGAAATGGAAACACAACGGAAACAAAAAACGTAACTACGGATCAGTAAAAACCGACTGCAAAACACAGAAAAAAACATACAGTCGTGTGCAAGAGGCCTTACTGCAAGGGCTCTCAGCAACTATTGGAGGGAGGATCAATAATATAGCACATTTATTCATCCTTTCAATTTTAAGTAATGTTTTAGTAAATCTTAATACCTTGATACAACACCTGCCGGGTGAGTGAGAATGCTAGCTTGTTTTTCATATATTTATTTGCTCTGGACACTTAATAGGCTAGAGCACCCACGTTAGCCATATTGTAATACCAGAGAGGTGCTATTCAGTGTGAGTGAAAGTTATACACCAGGAGGTCACGTGAGAGGCAAAATCAGAGAAACAGGCAAAAGGTCAGCAATCCAGAGAAACAAGCAGAAGACTAGCTAGTGAGGCAGGAATCCCAATCATAGGCAAATGTGTCAACCAGCTCTCTGTTTACATAACCCACCCTCAGGAAGCATGCATCCCTGGCACAGAGCCTGATTAACACCTTAAGGAACTTGCCATTTTTCCCCTTAAGGACCAGGCCATTATTTGGGAACTTGACATGTGTCACTTTATGTGATGATAACTTCAGAACGCTTTTACTTAAGCAAACCATTCTGAGACTGTTTTCTCGCCATACATTGTACTTCACGATAGTGAAAAACTTTAGTCAATATAATTCACCTTTTATTTATTAAAAAATCCAAAATTTACATAAATTATCTATAGAAATTTTCAAAATTTGAATGTATCTGTTTTTAAGGCAGATAGTGATACATCATAAAATAGTTAATACTTTATATTTCCTATATGTCCACCTTCATGTTTGCATCATTTTGTAAATGTAAATTTTATTTTTTAGGTTCTTATAAGGCTTAGAATTTTAGAACCACATTTTTGAATTTTTAAGTACATTTCCAAAACCCACTTTTTAAGGACCACTTCAGTTATGAAGTCACTTTGTGGGGCTTAGATAGTGGAAGCCACCCATAAATTACCCCATTGTAGAAAGTACACCCCTCAAGTTACTTAAAACAGATTTTACAAACTTTGTTAACCCTTTAGATGTTCCACAAGATTTAAAGGAAAAAGGAGATTACATTTTATATTTCACTTTTTTGGCAGATTCTCCATTTTAATTATTTTTTCCCTGTAACATATCAAGGGTTAACAGCCAAATAAAACTCAATATTTATTATCCTGATTCTGCAGTTTACGGAAACACCCCACATGTGGTCGTGAACTGCTGTACAGGAACACGGCAGGGGGCAGAAGGATAGGAGCACCATATGGATTTTGGAGGGCAGATTTCACTGGAATAATTTTAAGCTGCCATATCACATTTAAAGACCCCCTGATGCACTAGAGTAGAGTAGGAACTCCAAAAAAGCGACCCCATTTTCGAAATTATAGGATAAGGTGACACTTTTATTAGTACTATTTTGTGGTATATATGACTTTTGATTGCTCTATATTCCACTTTTTGTGAGGCAAGGTAACAAAAAAATGGCTGTTTTGGCACAGTTTTTATTTCTTGTTTTTTACAGTATTCACCTGGCAGGTTGGATCATGTGCTATTTTCATACAGTAAGTTGTTATGGACGCGTCAATATTAAATATGTCTACTTTTATTTTTATTTAGTTAAATTTTTACATAATAAAGCATTTTTGAAAAAAAATCATGTTTTTGTATCTGCTTTTTCTGAAAGCTATATTATTTTTTTAGATGATTATCTTATATAGGGGCTCAGTTTTTGCGGCATGAGGCGACTGATTAATACTACATTGTGGGACATTTATACGGATACACCTTAATAAAATGGGAATGGTGGGTGATATTAACTTCCTGTTTGTGGCACATTAGTATATGTGAGGGGGGAAACTTTTCAAGATGGGTGGTGACCATGGTGGCCATTTTGAAGGCGGCCATTTTGAATCCAACTTTTGTTTTTTTCAATAGGAAGAGGGTCATGCGACACATTAAACTTATTGGGGATTTCACAAGAAAAACAATGGTGTGCTTGGTTTTAACGCAAATTTATTATTTCATGAGTTATTTACAAGTTTCTCTTTGTTTACAGCCATTGACATGTCGCCGAGGTTAACATGTGATAAGCGGATAGAAATTTTGTTGATGTCTGGTGAATGCAGTAACCGGGTCATTGCACCCTACGAGACCACCCATCTCCCATGCTACAGTTAGCAAACTGCTTGCTAAGTTTCGTAAAACTGGTTCAGTGTTGGATTTGCCAAAATGTGCACGCATGAAATCTGTCACTAATGAAGAAAGATCAGTGGCTGTCCTAGCTTCATTCAGCAAGAGCCCACAGCATAGCACTCGCCGCATGTCACTGGAGAGTGGCATTAGTCGAACATCCCTTCGGCAGATATTAGCTACTCACAAATGGCACCCTTACAAACTCCAGCTACTGCAGCATCTCAACGAGGATGACCCAGATCGGCGCACTGAATTTGCAGAATGGGCAAAACAAAAATTGGAACAGGACCCTCAGTTTACGCAAAAGATTTTGTTCAGTGATGAGGCAAACTTTTATGTGAATGGTGAAGTTAACAAACAAAACCACCGCTATTGGTCTGACACTAACCCACATTGGATAGATCCCTCCAAGACTGTTGGAACAAAAACATTGATGGTATGGTGTGGTATATGGAGTACAAAGATAGTGGGGCCATTCTTAATCAATGGAAACCTCAAGGCCACTGGATATGCGAAATTGCAACATGATGATGTGTTTCCCTCTTTATGCACTGACGCTGGCATGTTCCCTGAGTTTTTCCAGCAAGATGGTGCACCACCACATTATGGGTGTCAGGTCCGAGCATTGCTAGATGAACAGTTTCCAGGAAAGTGGATTGGTCATCGTGGGCCAGTCGAATGGCCCCCAAGGTCTCCTGATCTGACCCCCTTAGACTTTTATCTTTGGGGTCATCTGAAGGCAATTGTCTATGCTGTGAAGATACGAGATGTGCAGCACCTGAAACTACGGATAATGGAAGCCTGTGTTAGCATTTCTCCTGCGGTGTTGCTATCAGTGTGTGAAGAGTGGGAGAAGAGGGTTGCATTGACAATCTAACACAATGGGCAGCACATTGAACACCTTTTTTAAGTGGTCAGAAACTTGTAAATAACTCATGAAAGAATAAAGTTACGTTAAATCCAAGCACACCATTGTTTTTCTTGTGAAATTCCTAATAAGTTAGATGTGTCACATGACCCTCTTCCTATTGAAAAAAAAAAAAAGTTGGATTCAAAACTGCCGACTTCAAAATGGCCACCATGGTCACCACCCATCTTGAAAAGTTTCCCCCCTCACAAATACAAATGTGCCACAAACAGGAAGTTAATATCACCAACCATTTCCATTTTATTAAGGTGTATCCATATAAATGGCCCACCCTGTATTTTGGGGTACTTACTACTATTTGATCGTTCGGTATTCTACTTTTTGTGATGTATAGTGACAAAATGCTTTGTTGTTTTTGCGGTGTTCACGAGGCAGGTTAGTTCATGTGATAGTTTTATAGAATATGTTGTTACTGACACGTTGATACCTAATATGTCTGTTTTTTATATATATATTTTGGTTTTAAACAATAAAAGCATTTTTAAAACAAATAAAATTATGATTTTATGTCTCCATATTCTGAAAGCCATATCTATTTTATTTTTTGGCCGATTGTCTTATGTAGGGTCTCATTTTTTTCGGGATGAGATTATGATTTGATTGGTATTATTTTGGGCACACAGGACTTTTTCATCATTTAGTATTGCAATTTGGTGTATTTGAGTTTCATTTACAGCATACTTATATAAGTAGATATATATATTAACGCGAGGTTGGTCGCGACGCGTGGTTGATTAAGTGTGTGGTTGTGTAAGTGTGACTTAAGATTAAGTGAGGGAGTAACTGCCAGCTACATTATTTGTGGACATTGAGTGGCTGCATTTGACTCTATTGTACACTGGGACTTTCTGCTTTGCAAGCTTCATTGCTGTTTTAACACTTTTTTTTTTTTTCCTTTACCAGGGGTTGCACAGGTGAGTAATTAGGGTGTGGCTGCCTAATTAGGAGCCTTTAAGAACTCAGCAGTAAGGAGAACTCAGCCTTTGAATCCAGAGGGAAAAAAACAGGCTGGTGTATTTGAGTTTCATTTACAGCATACTTATATAAGTAGATATATATATAACGCGAGGTTGGTCGCGACGCGTGGTTGATTAAGTGTGTGGTTGTGTAAGTGTGACTTAAGATTAAGTGAGGGAGTAACTGCCAGCTACATTATTTGTGGACATTGAGTGGCTGCATTTGACTCTATTGTACACTGGGACTTTCTGCTTTGCAAGCTTCATTGCTGTTTTAACACTTTTTTTTTCCTTTACCAGGGGTTGCACAGGTGAGTAATTAGGGTGTGGCTGCCTAATTAGGAGCCTTTAAGAAGTCAGCAGTAAGGAGAACTCAGCCTTTGAATCCAGAGGGAAAAAAACAGGCTGGTGTATTTGAGTTTCATTTACAGCATACTTATATAAGTAGATATATATATAACGCGAGGTTGGTCGCGACGCGTGGTTGATTAAGTGTGTGGTTGTGTAAGTGTGACTTAAGATTAAGTGAGGGAGTAACTGCCAGCTACATTATTTGTGGACATTGAGTGGCTGCATTTGACTCTATTGTACACTGGGACTTTCTGCTTTGCAAGCTTCATTGCTGTTTTAACACTTTTTTTTTTTCCTTTACCAGGGGTTGCACAGGTGAGTAATTAGGGTGTGGCTGCCTAATTAGGAGCCTTTAAGAAGTCAGCAGTAAGGAGAACTCAGCCTTTGAATCCAGAGGGAAAAAAACAGGCTGGTGTATTTGAGTTTCATTTACAGCATACTTATATAAGTAGATATATATATAACGCGAGGTTGGTCGCGACGCGTGGTTGATTAAGTGTGTGGTTGTGTAAGTGTGACTTAAGATTAAGTGAGGGAGTAACTGCCAGCTACATTATTTGTGGACATTGAGTGGCTGCATTTGACTCTATTGTACACTGGGACTTTCTGCTTTGCAAGCTTCATTGCTGTTTTAACACTTTTTTTTTTTCCTTTACCAGAGGTTGCACAGGTGAGTAATTAGGGTGTGGCTGCCAAATTAGAAGCCTTTAAGAAGTCAGCAGTAAGGAGAACTCAGCCTTTGAATCCAGAGGGAAAAAAAAAACAGGCTGGTGTATTTGAGTTTCATTTACAGCATACTTTTATAAGTAGATATATATATAACGCGAGGTTGGTCGCGACGCGTAGTTGATTAAGTGTGTGGTTGTGTAAGTGTGACTTAAGATTAAGTGACTTCAGATTCAGGGACTGAAATTCGTCAGTTCTTGTAACTAGATTATATTGTATTTTTTTGTTTTTGTGGTGTAATCCCCATTAGTATGTCTTGCACAATTGACAATGCCGTCCAGTGCACATCTTGCATGATGTATGCAGTCCTGGAACAGCCGTTTGAGGGTGCATATCTTTGTTCAAAATGTGAGCAAATTACCCGTTTGGAATCGCACATTGAGTCTCTAAACGGGCATATTGCAACACTGAGAGCCACTGACAATTTGCAAAGAGTTTGCTGCTCACCGAGCAAGCAGTCTTTGGGGTAGATGTGGGGAGGGTGGTAGCGAGGAGGCTGAGGAGAGTGAGGTAGCTAGCTGGGTGACAGTAAGAAAGCGGGGTAGAGGGAAGAGTGCCAGGGAGGCTAGCCCTGATCTGACACACCCCAACAAGTTTGCACGTTTGGCAGATGAGGGGATGGCAGCTCAGGGACAGCACCGCTGCAGCCAGACACTTCCTCTGCCGGTCAGGGGAATGTCAGCTCCAGTAAGCAGGGGACCAGGAGAGCAGGGCAGGCCAGACAGGTGCTGGTAGTGGGAGACTCAATTATTAGGGGAACAGATAGGGCGATCTGTCACAAAGATCGTGATCGCCGAACAGTGTGCTGTCTTCCTGGCGCTAGAGTTCGACACATCGCAGATCGAGTTGACAGATTACTGGGAGGGGCTGGAGAAGATCCAGCGGTCATGGTCCATATCGGAACCAATGACAAAGTTAGAGGAAGGTGGAGCGTCCTTAAGAATGATTTCAGGGATTTAGGTCAAAAGCTTAGGGCAAGGACCTCAAAGGTAGTATTTTCCGAAATACTGCCTGTACCACGGGCCACACAAGAGAGGCAGCGGGAGATTAGAGAGGTTAACAAGTGGCTCTTAACAGGCTCTATCATAGGGACGGGCTGAACCTCAATGGGGAAGGGGCAGCCGTGTTGGGGAGAAAGATGGCTAGAAGGTTGGAGGAGTGTTTAAACTAGGGACTGGGGGGGAGAGAAATTACATTATAGGAGGGGAAGATAGTGCAGATAGAGACCGGGGGCAAGGTAGTGGGACTGGGGGAGAAATGGAAGGAGGGACTAGAAAAGTTCAGAAGGAAAGGTGTAGGGCAAAAAATATGCATAAACCTCTCAAATGTATGTATACTAATGCCAGAAGCCTGACTAATAAAACTGGGGAACTGGAATTAGTGATGTGTGAGGAGGATTATGACATAGTGGGAATAACTGAGACATGGCTGGATGATAACTATGACTGGGCAGTTAATGTACAAGGTTACAATCTGTTCAGAAAGGATCGTCAAAACCGGAGAGGGGGAGGGGTCTGCCTTTACATAAAGTCCTCTCTAAAGCCCACACTCCGGGAAGACATTTGTGAGGGACACGGAAATGTGGAGTCATTGTGGGTGGAGATAAATGGAGCCAAAAACAATAATAAATTACTAATAGGAGTTTACTATAAACCACCTAATATACCAGAGTCCGCAGAAAATCTATTACTAAACGAGATAAACAAGGCGGCAAACCATAATCAGGTGGTTATTATGGGGGACTTCAACTACCCAGAAATAGACTGGGAAACTGAAACCTGTACATCCCATAAAGGAAACAGGTTCTTGGCAATAGCCAAAGACAATTACCTTTCCCAAATGGTTCAGGACCCAACTAGAGGGACGGCCATACTGGACTTAGTATTAACCAATAGACCTGATAGAACAACAGACGTGCAGGTCGGGGGACACCTGGGAAATAGTGACCATAAAGTAATAACCTTCCAATTATCCTTCAAACAAGAGTTTCTACAGGGAGGAACAAGAATACCGGAATTCAAAAAAGCAAAATTTAGCCATCTAAGAGAGGACATAGGCCCAATTAACTGGGACATAGTCCTCAAAAATAAAAATACAACCACAAAATGGGAGATTTTTAAAAGCATTGTAACATCAAATTGTGATCGATGCATACCTTATAGAAATAAAAGGCTAAGAAATAAGAAGAAACCAATGTGGATAAATAGAACCGTAAAAAAAGCAATAAATGACAAAAAGAAAGCATATAAATCACTAAAACAGGAGGGGAGCCAGGAAGCACTGATAAACTATAAGGAAAAAAATAGAATATGTAAAAAACTAATAAAAACTGCCAAACTAGAGACCGAGAGATTAATTGCCAAAGAGAGCAAAACTAACCCTAAAATGTTTTTCAATTATATAAATGGTAAAAAATATAAACCTGAAGGAGTCGGCCCTCTACATAGCAATGAGGGGGGAGTTGCAGAAAGCGATGAGGATAAAGCCAAGCTATTAAATATTTTCTTCACCACTGTTTTCACTGAGGAAAATAAACTGTCAGATGAAATGCAAAATGTAAAAGTAAATTCCCCTTTAAAAGTGCCCTGTCTGACCCAGGAAGAAGTACAGCAGCGACTTAAAAAGATTAAAATAGACAAATCGCCTTATCCTAAGGGAATTAAGTGATGTCCTAGCCAGACCCTTATTTTTGATATTCACGGACTCCATACTGACAGGGAATGTTCCACCAGACTGGCGTATAGCAAATGTGGTGCCAATATTCAAAATGGGTCCAAAAACAGAGCCTGGAAATTATAGGCCGGTAAGTTTAACATCTGTTGTGGGTAAACTGTTTGAAGGTTTTGTAAGAGATGCTATCTTGGAGTATCTCAATGAAAATAAGCAAATTACACCATATCAGCATGGCTTCATGAGGGATCGGTCATGTCAAACTAATTTAATCAGTTTCTATGAGGAGGTAAGTTCTAGACTTGACAGCGGCGAATCAATGGATGTCGTATATCTGGACTTCTCCAAAGCATTTGACGCTGTACCACATAAAAGGTTAGTATATAAAATGAGAACACTTGGACTAGGAGAAAATATCTGTATGTGGGTAAGTAACTGGCTCAGTAATAGAAAACAGAGGGTGGTTATTAACGGTACACACTCAGATTGGGTCCACGGTCACTAGTGGGGTACCTCAGGGTTCAGTATTGGGCCCTATTCTCTTCAATATATTTATTAATGATCTTGTAGAAGGCTTGCACAGTAATATATCAATTTTTGCAGATGACACTAAACTGTGTAAAGTAATTAACACTAAAGAGGACAGTTTTCTGCTACAGAGGGATCTGGATAGATTGGGGGCTTGGGCAGAGAAATGGCAGATGAGGTTTAACACTGACAAATGTAAAGTTATGCACATGGGAAGGAATAATGCAAGTCACCCGTACATACTAAATGGTAAAACACTCAGTAACACTGACATGGAAAAGGATCTAGGAATTTTAATAAATAACAAACTAAGCTGTAAAAACCAGTGTCAGGCAGCTGCTGCTAAGGCCAATAAAATAATGGGTTGCATCAAAAGGGCATAGATGCCCGTGATGAAAATATAGTCTTACCACTTTATAAATCACTAGTCAGACCACACATGGAGTACTGTGTACAGTTCTGGGCTCCCGTGAACAAGGCAGACATAGCAGAGCTAGAGAGGGTTCAGAGGAGGGCAACTAAAGTAATAACTGGAATGGGGCAACTACAGTACCCGAAAGGGTATCAAAATTAGGGTTATTCACTCTAGAAAAAAGACGACTGAGGGAGATCTAATAACTATGTATAAATATATCAGGGGTCAGTACAAAGATCTCTCCCATCATCTATTTATCCCCAGGACTGTGACTGTGACGAGGGGACATCCTCTGTGTCTGGAGGAAAGAAGGTTTGTACACAAACATAGAAAAGGGTTCTTCACGGTAAGAGCAGTAAGACTATGGAACTCTCTGCCTGAGGAGGTGGTGATGGTGAGTACAATAAAGGAATTCAAGAGGGGCCTGGATGTATTTCTTGAGCGTAATAATATTTCAGGCTATAGCTACTAAAGATGGGTCGTTGATCCAGGGAGTTATTCTGACTGCCTGATTGGAGTCGGGAAGGAATTTTTTCCCCTTAAGTGGGGAAAATTGGCTCTACCTCACAGTTTTTTTTTTTGCCTTCCTCTGGATCAACTTGCAGGAAACAGGTCGAACTGGATGGACAAATGTCTTTTTTCGGCCTTATATACTATGTTACTATGTTACTATGTAAAGGTGACCAAAATTTTTTAGCAATCTTTTTTTTATAATGGTGTTGACTGAATGGGGTGGATCATGTGATATTTGTATAGAAAGGTTTGTTACAAACAGGACAATACCTAATATGTGTGCTTTTTATAATTAAAGGGAATGGGATTTTTGAAATTGAAACTTTATTTTTTTTATTGTTAAAAACACTTTTATTATTTTTTATTTTTATCCCTTAAACATTACAGGGTCTGATCCCTGTTTCAATGCAGCACAATACATCTGTATTTTGCTGGATTGAACTGTCAGCGTCTTAGACCGTAAGACGCTGACAGTTGCCTAGGAGACCCAGCCCTGTAGCTGGATATGCTGAGCTTTTATAGCTGGCAGTCCCGATGCCTGTGCAAGGCATCGGGGCTGCCATAGCAACCATCAGGTCCCTGTCACCGCAGCACGGGGACCCGATGAGGATGTACAAGCTGCCGCAAAACCCCTGTATGCCACGGTCAGCGTAACCACGGCATACAGGGGGTTAATCTGCCGGCATCATTGTTTTCACCAATGCTGGTGGATACAGCAGGGGCCTGGCTGTCAGTATCAGCTGGGCCCCTGCTTCTGATGGGGCAGCCGGTTAACCCTAGGAAAAGAATGCTAGGTTGGAATGAGGTTAATCTGACATCCTTGCATTCTGATAGGTCAATCAGCCCACTGTCAGCGGAGCTGATTCTATATAGAAACAGCTAAACATTAATGAACTATCCTGATAGTCAAGGGAACGTTTTTCTTACTCTATTTGATTTAGTACATTCAGTACACTTAAACAAAGTGTAAAAAGTTATATAGTTCAAACTTACGTTATATTTTACAGTTCAGTAAAGTTACATATATCGAAGACTACAAAAGTAATATGTATATTAAAAATGCATTGTTTTAATATGATAAGAGAGACAGTTCTGATTCCTCATAGACCTGTTCAGGATGTGGAAGAAGTATTTCTAAACTCATTAAGAAAAGCATGTGCATCAAGTGTGGCTAATTTAAATATTTCAATTAGATAATTCATTTGGCATTTGGAAGTTGTGGTTCAGCAATCTGGGGGATTAAAATAGAACAATATATTTCAATGTTAAAAAAGAGATTAAGCACATCTTAAATTATGCAAAATGGAAAACAATGAATGTAGGTATGACAGATTGTTATATTAGGCACATGTAGGTTATACTGTATGTGTGCACATGTGCTCATTAACAAAAACTTTTATATTAGGCTTACATAGGATAAAAAAAACACATAAACAGGCATCTTATATGCTCTTAAAGTTTATTTCCTTATTTGCATTCATTTTTAATAAATATTCATAAGTACAATATAGCTAGAGATGAGCGAATTTTTAAAAGATTTAATTCGCCGGTTCGCCATTTTTTGGGGGAAAGATTTTGTTTGGTCTAAATTCATTTTCGGCGAATCTCGTTAAAAAACGCCTATTTCCTGGCTTCAGGGAGCCTTTATAGTGATGTAGAACACTGTGCCTTATTGTAACACGCATAGGAAGTCTGCTCGGGTAGTGAAATAATACTGTGAGTCCGTATGACATGCAGATGACAGGAGTCGCTCTTAGAACCACTGCACACTTCACTTATTTGTGCAGTCATGGGGCCAAAACTGACCAAATAACTCAAGTATGAACTCAGCCTTACAGGTCAATGTTAGTGCCAAGAAGAAGCGCACTCCTTTTACATCGTCATAAGTAGTGTTGCGCGCGAATATTCGAATAGAGAATTTTTATTGTGAATATCGCAACTTCGATAATTCGCGAATATTGCGAATATAGCGCTATATATTCACAATTTCGAATATTCGTGTTTTTTTTTGTTTTTTTTTAGATGTTAATCCTTGTTGCTCTCTGGTTGTCTTCCCGCTTCTGCCAACTTCCTGTGTGCATGGGAACACCTCCATGCTAAAATGTACTGTCGGATGTGAGAATCACGATCTCACAAATTTGACTAAGTTGTAATCACAATGCGATTAATATAACCTGAATTATTCGCATTGCGATATTCGTTATATTCTAGCAATACAGCCATTAGGAACCCAGCTTTAAGTTGAATTTGCAATGTGAGTAATACAGGTTATATTAATCGCATGGTGAATTCAACTTAGAGCTGAGTTCATAATGGTTTTATTGCTAGATTATAACGAAGATTGAGAATATAGTGCTATATTCGTGAATTTGTGATATTTGTCATCTTCGTTATAGTGTAGTAGGGATGAGCGAACCCGAACTGTATAGTTCAGGTTCGTAACGAATTTTGGGGTGTTCGGGACCCGGACCCGGACCCGAACATTTTCAAAAAAGTTTGGGTTCAGGTTCGTTGTTCGTCGATTTCTTCCAGCTTTCTGAAGGGCTGCACAGCAGCCAATCAGCTAGCATTTTACTTTTTGCCCTTAGAAGCCATCACAGCCATGCCTACTAATGGCATGGCTGTGATTGGCCAAGTGCAGCATGTGACCCAGCCTCTATTTAAGCTGGAGTCACGTAGTGCCGCACGTCACTCTGCTCTGATTAGTTTAGGGATAGGACGCAGCTGCTGTGAGGGCGAGATTAGGCAGGAAAAATGAGCAACAGCACCTAATGAACTGTTCGCTCTACAGCTGTGAATGATTCAACTTCTGCTTCTCATTCTCATTCTACATTCTTATGTAGTAGATCCTCTCTTTTTTGATTTTTTGGGCGGTTATAGGCACTCATTAGGGATTTCCGTGGATACCCCCTTTCTCTAAATTGCCTGTAAAGTTCATCTGCCTCATTCTGAAAGGCCTCATCTGATGTACAGTTCCTCCTGGCACGCAAATACTGCCCAACAGGGATACCATTCTTCAATGCCTTTGGATGCCAGCTGGACCAGTGGAGGAGACTGATTGTGGAGGTAGGTCAAAGTGGTTAAAGATAAGTGAGACCCTTCGATTTTGACATCAGAAGAAGTCAGGGCCATAGAGGAATTAAAAATTATGAAAGAGATAGTTATTAAACGCAGTGACAAAGGTGTGGGGGGCACACATTGTTGTGCAAAACAGAGATGACTATGACTAAATGGTGAATAAACTTCTTGAAGATAAAAAAAACGTATGAAATCTTACCTGGTGGTCCAACGCAGGAATATTTGGTGGAAATGTTTGGGATCCGAAAAAAAGGAGAAGGATGAGAGATTAATATCAAAGGAGGAATTTGACTTTATGTATAATAAAAATCCGACTATTGCGACTTGCTATGCACTTCCTATGCACAAGAAAAAAATCCCAGTTTTGGGATGTCCTATAGTCTCAAGAAACGACTCCCTTAACCGATCAATAAGTCAGTATGTTGACCATCTGTTGAGACCATTTGTTATGAGTTTACCGTCATATATTAAAGATACTAATGACGCATTAGCAAAAATTAATTATATTGTGCTGACCAAATCAACTTTTTTGGCGAGTCTCGATGTTGAGATGTTATATTCTAACATCGAACATGAGTTGGGTATCGGAGCCGCAAAAACCTTTCTGGACACTAAAAGCACGGTTTTTCACAAGCACAATGATCTTGTTTTACAGTTATTACATTTTACCTTAACTCACAATTATTTTATCTGCAGTGGTACCTTTCACCATCAGATGGTATCCCTGTTGGGCAGTATTTGCGTGCCAGGAGGAACTGTACATCAGATAAGGCCTTTCAGAATGAGGCGGATTTAGAGAAAGGGGGTATCCTCGGAAATCCCTAATGAGTGCCTATAACCGCCCAAAAAATCTAAAAAGAGAGGATCTACTACATAAGGATGGTAATAGAAATGTGAAAACAACTCATCCCAAGCAAGATTTGAGACTAATAAGATGTATTGGCACATATGATAGCCACTATGAGAAGGTTATGCAAATTTTAAAGAAACACTGGAACCTCCTAACTAATGATGTGGAGTTAAAACATGTGTTGACACCGTATCCGAGTGTGACTTACAGATGGGGCAGGAATTTAAAAGATGTACCGGTACACAGTTTTTTACCCAGTAATTCGGTACCTAATGAGATGTGGCTTACAACGAAAATAATGGACTCTTATCCCTGCGGACATTGTGGGTTCTGTAAGTAAATACCCAAAATAAAAAAAGTTTAGAAACCCCGTAAACGGGTATGAATATGAAATCAGGGACTTCTTGAATTGCCACAGTAGTGGGATAGTGTACAATGCCACCTGTACATTCTGGAACTCAGCTCTAAGTTGAATTCGCCATGCGATTAATATAACCTGTATTACTCGCATTGCGAATTCAACTTAGAGCTGGGTTCCTAATGGTTGTATTGCTAGAATATAACGAAGATTGAGAATATAGTGCTATATTCGTGATATTCGTTATCTTCGTCAATTCTAGCAATACAAGTTACGACCATTAGGAACTCAGCTCTAAGTTTAATTCGCGATGCGAATATACATTTGCGTAACATTCACCATATATAGAATAATGACGAATATTCAATTTCGACAAACATATGACGAATATTCAATCGAATATGGCACCTCCCGCTCATCAATAGTCATGAACTGATTCCACAAAGATGTCTACAGAACCGTTTCTATTAAACGCTTATACAAGTAGAGCCCCCCGACAGAGTGGAGAGGGTGTAAGCAGTAAGTTTGTGTTGACGTCACTGATTATTTTGCCCTTCCTCTGATCTGTCAGAACAATAACCCCCAAAAAACGAATCCTGTTTGTTAAGCATCCGCCTTCACTCGGTCAGCATTTGGTAAAAAATCCATTAGTATTGCTAATGCCAAAAAAAAGTCGAAACAGAGATGAATGGAGTTGAATGGAATATGTGCATGTCTTCTGTGTTTTGTACCCACTCCTGCTTTTGGCTACCACATCACAAGCCAATTCTGATGGGACCATACAGGCCTTACAGCTTCTACACATACAGGATCCATTGTGGTCTAATTTTTCCTTCTTTCTGAAAGATCAGAAAAAGGGTTAATTAAATGATGATGTCAGCTGGGCCGAAAGGCAAAATAGTGGCCCAGTAAGGATGGGTGGGAACTAGTGTTGAGCGAACAGTTCGAGCATATTCAAAATAGTTCGGGTTCGGGTCCGTTGTTCGGCGATTTCTTACCGCTTTCTGAAGGGCTGCACAGCAGCCAATCAGCTAGCGTTTTACTTCTTGCCCTAAGAAGCCATTACAGCCATGCCTACTAATGGCATGGCTGTGATTGGCCAAGTGCAGCATGTGACCCAGACTCTATTTAAGCTGGAGTCACGTAGCGCAGCACGTCACACTGCTCTGATTAGTGTAGGGAGAGGATGCAGCTTCTGTGAGGGCGAGATTAGGCAGGAAAAATGAGCAACAGCACCTAATGAACTGTTCGATCTACAGCTGTGAATGATTCAACTTCTGCTAGTTAATTGCTCACTGGTTTTTAGGCTGCACAAGGCGTTTTTCTGTCAGTTTTTTCTGGGGTGATTGACGGCCATTTTGTGACTTGTGGTGCACCAGAACAAGCTGCCACCAAGTCCATCAATCCATCAATACTAGTTTTTTTTTGCTATATCCTACATCAGGGGCTTGGCTGTGCTAATTGTCACCCCTAGAAACTCAGGATAGCAATTTCTATATTTTATTAAGGGGTTAAATACAATTGCCAAAATACCAATCCCTGAAATCTGGTGTTCCAGCTTTGGCTAGCCAAGTGTAATACTGTCTGCTGTCTGGCAAAGGATAGGTTATTTTCTGTGGTGAAATTCAATTGCCAAAATAGCAATCCCCTATATCTGGTGTCCCAGCAGTGGCTGGCAAAGTATAATAGTGTCCGGCAAAGGATATATTTTGTTCTAGGGTGAAATTCAATAGCCAAAATAGCAATACCATAAATCAGTGGTTTCCGCTATGGCTGGCAAAGTATAATAGTGTCCGGCAAAACATATATTTTGTTCTGGGGGGAAATTCAATTGCCAAAATAGCAATACCCTGAATCTGGTGTCCCAGCACTGGCTGGCAAAGTATAATAGTGTCCGCCAAAACATATATTTTGTTCTGGGGTGAAATTCAATTGCCAAAATATCAATACCCTGAATCTGGTGTCCCAGCAGTGGCTGGCAAAGTATAATAGTGTCTGTCAAAACATATATTTTGTTCTGGGTTGAAATTCAATTGCTAAAATAGAAATATCCTGAATCTGGTGTCCCAGCACTGGCTGGCAAAGTATAATAGTGTCCACCAAAACCAAAATTTTGTTCTGGGGTAAAATTCAATTGCCAAAATAGCAATACCCTGAATCTGGTGTCCCAGCAGTGGCTGGCAAAGTATAATAGTGTCCGCTAAAACTTTTATTTTGTTCTGGGGTGAAATTCACTTGCCAATATAGCAATACCCTGAATCTGGTGTTCCAGCTGCTGCAGGCCAAGTGTTAATCTGTCCGTAAAAGGGTATATTACACTCAAGGTGTATATATGAGTGCTGAGAGGGTCATCCTCAATAACTTCACACGCTACCGTGCATCTCCCATTGTATTTCTGTCCGTTAAAGGGTATGTTACACAAAGTGTCAAAATACAATTGCTGAAGGCATAATCCTACTTATTTTTTCTCACTCTACTGTGCATCTCCAAGTGAAAATCTGTCCATAAAAGGATATCTTTCATCCAGGGCCTAAAAACTAGCCCTAAAAGAGATATTCCCCTAAATCAGTGGTTACTGCTGTCCCTGGATTATTGTAAAACGCTACATGAATACATAATCAGATAGTGTTAGATGCATGTAAAAAAAGGCCTGAATTTGAAATTAATACATTGGGCCAAATTTTTTTTTTTATTGTCGTGCTTGGTGAACGGTAACAATGAGGAAAACATCTAGTAAGGGACGCGGACGCGGTTGTGTTGGTGTTAGTTGACCCTCTGTTGCTTGGAGAGGACGTGGCCATTCTGCCACAGCCACACGTCCTAGTGAACCAACTACCTCAGGTTCCAGTACCCGCCAGAATTTACAGCGATATTTGGTGGGGCCCAATGTCGTTCTAAGGATGGTAAGGCCTGAGCAGGTACAGGCGCTAGTCAATTGGGTGGCCGACAGTGGATCCAGCACGTTCACAACATTATCTCCCACCAGTATTCTGCAGAAAGCGCACAGGTGGCGCCTGAAAACCAAGCCCATCAATCTGTCACATCACCCCCATGCATATCAGGGAAACTGTCTAAGCCTCAAGTTATGCAGCAGTCTCTTATGCTGTTTGAAGACTCTGCTGGCAGGGTTTCCCAAGGGAATCCACCTAGCCCTTCCCCAGTGGTGGAAGACATAGAATGCACTGATGCACAACCACTGATGTTTCCTGATGATGAGGTCATGGGAATACCACCTCATCGGAGTCCGCACGTCTCTGATGATGACGAAACACAGGTGCCAACTGCTGCGTCTTTCTGCAGTGTGCAGACCGAACAGGAGGTCAGGGAGGAAGACTGTGTGGAAGACGATGCAGGGGACAATGAGGTCCTAGACCCCACATGGAATGAAGGTCATGCCACTAACTTTCATAGTTCAGAGGAAGAGTCAGTGGTGAGACTGAGCCAACAGCATAGCAAAATAGGGAGCAGGGGGCAAAAGCAGAACAGCCGCAATCAAGAGAGTTTGCCTGCTACTGGCCACCGCCACCAGGGGCCGAGCACCCCAAAGGCAGCTTCAATGAGATCCCTGGCATGGCACTTCTTTAAACAATGTGCTGACGACAAGACCCGAGTGGTTTGCACGCTGTGCCATCAGAGCCTGAAGCGAGGCATTAACGTTCTGAACCTTAGCACAACCTGCATGACCAGGCATCTACATGCAAAGCATGAACTTCAGTGGAGTAAACACCTTAAAAGCAAGGAACTCATTCTGGCTCCCCCTGCTCCCTCTTCTGCTGCTGCCTCGGCCTCTTCCTCCGCCTCGGGAGGAATGTTGGCACCTGCCGCCGACCAAACAGAGTATGTTCCACCGACAACACCACCTGCGTCACCAAGCATCTCCACCATGTCACACGGCAGCGTTCAGCTCTCTATCTCACAAACCTTGAAGAGAAAGCGTAAATTCCCACCTAGTCACCCTCGAGCCCTGGGCCTGAATGCAAGCATTTCTAAACTCCTGGCCTTTGAAATGCTATAATTCAGGCTGGTGGACACAGACAGCTTCAAACATCTAATGTCCATGGCTGTCCCATAATATGTTGTTCCCAGCCGCCACTTCTTCTCCAAGACAGCCGTGCCTTCCCTGCACAACCAAGTATCTGATAAAATCAAGTGTGCACTGTGCAATACCATCTGTGGCACTGTCCACCTAACCACATATACGTGGACCAGTAAGCACGGCCAGGGAGGCTATATCTCCCTAACTGCACACTGGGTAAATGTAGTGGCGGCTGGGCCCCAGGTGGAGAGTTGCTTGGCGCACGTCCTTCCGCCGCCAAGGATCGCAGGGCATCATTCTTTGCCTCCTGTAGTCTCCTCCTCCTACTCGGCTTCCTCCTCCTCTGCTTCCACCAGCTCATCCAGTCAGCCACACACCTTCACCACCAACTTCAGCAATGCCCGGGGTAAACGTCAGCAGGCCATTCTGAAACTCATATGTTTGGGGGACAGGCCCCAAACTGCGCAGGAGTTGTGGCGGGGTATTGAACAACGGACTGACGAGTGGTTTCTGCCG
Source organism: Bufotes viridis (assembly GCA_033119425.1). Lineage (NCBI taxonomy): Eukaryota > Metazoa > Chordata > Amphibia > Anura > Bufonidae > Bufotes > Bufotes viridis. The sequence goes on from CM065589.1 coordinate 459,160,505, forward strand.
GTGGGCCTCAAGCCCGGCCTGATGGTGTGCGATAATGGGTGAAATCTCGTCGCAGCTCTGGGACTAGCCGGTTTGACGCACATCCCTTGCCTGGCGCATGTGCTGAATTTGGTGGTGCAGAAGTTCATTCACAACTACCCTGACATGTCAGAGCTGCTGCATAAAGTGTGGGCCGTCTGTGCGCGCTTCCTGCGTTTACTTCCTGCCGATGCTCACCTGTCTGCGCTACAGCGTAACTGCGGCCTTCCCGCTCACCGCCTCATATGCGACGTGCCCACCAGGTGGAACTCCACCTTGCACATGCTGGAAAGACTGTGGGAGCAGCAGCAGGACATAGTGGAGTTTCAGCTGCAGCACGCACGCGTCAGTCGCACTGCGGAACAGCACCACTTCACCACCAATGATTGGGCCTCCATGCGAGACATGTTTGCCCTGTTGCGCAGTTTCAAGTAATCCACCAACATGGCCAGTGGCGATGACACCGTCATCAGCGTTACAATACCACTTCTATGTCTCCTTGAGAAAAAGCTTAGGGCGATGATGGAAGAGGAGGTGGCCCAGGAGGAGGAGGAGGATAAGGGGTCATTTTTAGCACTTTCATGTTAGTCTGTTAGAAGTGGCTCAGAGAGAGGTTTTTTGCAACAGGAGAGGCCATGTACAAATGTGTCCATCCAGGGCCCACTACTGGAGGATTAGGAGGATGAGGAGGAGGTGGAGGAGGATAAGGATGAAGCAGGTTCACAGCGGGGTGGCACCCGACACAGCTCAGGCCCTTCACTGGTGCGTGGCTGGGGGGATACGGAGGACGATGATGATACGCCTCCCACAGAGGACAGCTTGTCCTTACCTCTGGGAAGCCTGGCACACATAAGCGACTACATGCTGCAGTGCCTGCGCAACGACAGCAGAGTTGCGCACATTTTAACGTGTGCGGACTACTGGGTTGCCACCCTGCTGGATCCCCGGTACAAAAACAATGTGCCTACCTTACTTCCTGCACTGGAGCATGATAGGAAGATGCGCGAGTACAAGCGCACGCTGGTAGACGCGCTCCTGAGAGCATTCCCAAATGTCACAGGGGAACAGGTGGAAGCCCAATGCTAAGGCAGAGGAGAAGCAAGAGGTCGCCAACGCAGCTGTGTCACGGCCAGCTCCTCTGAAGGCAGGGTTAGCATGGCAGAAATGTGGAAAAGTTTTGTCTCCATGCCACAGCTAACTGCACCACCACCTGATACGGAACGTGTTAGCAGGAGGCAGCATTTCACTAACATGGTTGAACAGTACGTCTGCACACCCCTCCACGTACTGACTAATGGTTCGGCCCCATTCAACTTCTGGGTCTCCAAATTGTCCATGTGGCTAGAGTTAGCATTTTATGCCTTGGAGGTGCTGGCCTGCCCGGCGGCCAGCGTTTTGTCTGAACGTGTATTCAGCACGGCAGGGGGGCGTCATTACTGACAAACGCAGCCGCCTGTCCACAGCCAACGTGGACAAGCTGACGTTCATAAAAATGAACCAGGCATGTAACCTACAGGACCTGTCCCTCCCTTGTGCAGAATAGACATTTATAACTGCCTCCCCCTCAACCATGTATTCTTGTACTCCGGGGCACTTCTTTACTGAATCCTCATTTTTTTAACTTTACCATGATCTTGCGGTGCAACCCAAAGTTGAATGAACCTCTCCTCAATCTGGGCGCCGGGGCCTAAATAACTGAAAGTGGCCTGTTACAATGGTGGATGACATGAAGCCTAAACCTCTGCCATGCGACCTCTCTCCTCTGTCTGGGTGCTGGGGCCTAAATAACTGAAAGTGATATTCTCCAGTGGTGGGTGATATGACGCCTTATTTCTTGCTGTGGGACCTCTCTCCTCTGTCTGGTTGCTGGGGCCTAAATAATTGAAAGTGGCCTTCTCCAGTGGTGGGTGATATGATGCCTTATTCCTTGCTGTGGGACCTCTCTCCTCTGTCTGGGTGCTGGGGCCTAAATAACTGAAAGTGGCCTTCTCCAGTGGTGGGTGATATGACGCCTTATTCCTTCCTGTGGGACCTCTCTCCTCTGTCTGGGTGCTGGGGCCTAAATAACTGAAAGTGGCCTTCTCCAGTGGTGGGAGTTTGATTTGGATCTCTACATAAAAATAATGTATTTGATGTTAATCTCAAGAGGGGCATAGTTGGAGACATTGACGTCACAAGAGAATTCAGCCACCTCTATTTGCTTCCCGCTGTTTATTGCTCCTGAATTAAAATTGGGGTTAACCAGCTTCAGCTTCCTCTGATGTGTATGCCTAAGGAGTCCTTTTGTTATGGCTTTGCACAGGGAACAAGAATGTTACTGTAACGGACCGTTGCTGCAGACAAGGGGTAAAAACCGTTTAGGCGATCGGCCCCCTTTACAGAGATATAGGCACAGCTACTGCAGAACACCAAACTCCCGAACTGGATCCAAAATAGCACTCCAACTCCCGTACTGGAACCTCCCAAATAGCTGCTAGCAGACGAACAGGAAAAGCAGACAATCAGCTTACACTCCTGGCAATCAGTCTCTAACAGCATACAGTGAATCCCCCCAAGAACGAGACGAGGCTCCGTATTGATGGTAAACAGGAATTCTCTCATTTATTAACGGCTACCTGCCTGGTATTTATCCAGGTCTCCCACCTGGTGGACACTCCCCTAGAGGACCAGAAGGAAGACTGCGACACGGGATACAGCAGCCAATCACACACATTGGGACAATACAGACACCCCCAGCATATCCCTCCCCTCTGCCTGTGATACCATCACCCTACATGGGTAATGCAATCATCACAGGCAGACGAATACACAATGTCTTCTGTCCTGGAGACAATTGAGGAGTCATTCAATTATCTCTCAGGACAAAGGGAAATCGCCAATACACATGTGGGGACAATAGGACAGACATCACTATTCAATACACAATGTCCCACCCTTTACAATACACACAGACATTTCAGAGACAAGACTCCATTATGCACATGGGGACACAGAACAAGCATTACTGTTAAAATACACCAGGTAAGACACATTACATTAAAACTATACATTTAACATATCCCCAGATAGCTCAGGTCTGGCGCACATTATTAAGTGAATGGCGCTCAGACCACACGAATACAGTTTAATCGCCATGGAGCCAAAGTCTTTACAGTCAGTTTCATACGAATGGGCTCCATGGGATTCCTATCTGGGGTATAACACATTCAACCAAAACTACCGAACCCCAGGCAGAAAAGCACGAATTAAGCTTTTCTGCAGGTAAAAGATGTCTTTTAACAGGGGCCATAGTCCAAAGGCAGCAGGCGAGCAACCAGGTTTCTCCAATGCAATGTGGCGAGATTGGTCTCGTCACATCTCTCCCCTTTTCCAAACAGACTAACAGGGTATCTGACCTCCTGCCGGTCAGTGCCCTTGTTAGTCCAGCAGCCACCCACAAAACACAATCAACAGCACAGCCCACCCACAATAAATAGTTACTGCAACTGGGTAGAGGAGAAGCTTGTCCATGTCCAGGTGCCTCACCACGGCTGTGCTGGAGTGCGAGTGCGCTGACTTGGTGGGGTGCTGCATGGGCAGAGACCCGCGTCACTCTGCCCTGTTGCCAGCGCTACTGGGAGGGTAGCCTGGTTGAAGCCTGGTTGTTGGAGGGGAGACCGACTGTCTCCCCTTTAGATATACAGTCCTGCTGCTGGAGACCGACTGTCTCCCCTTTGGTTACACAGCTCTGCTGCTGGAGACCGACTGTCTCCCCTTTGGTTACACAGCTCTGCTGCTGGGGAAAGGAGACTGAGCTCTCTATTCCCTGCCCATTAATGATCCGCCGCTGGGGAGAGGTGGTAGTAAGCTCCTCTCCCATACATACCTTCCTCCTCAGTGGAGGGAGACCGACTGTCTCTCCTCCCAATACAGAGTCCTGCTGCTGGAGAAAGGAGACTGGGCTCTCTATTTCCTGCTGGTTACTCTGCCGCTGGGGACTGGAGACCGGGCTCCCAATTCCCAACAAATAATACTGCCGCTGGGGAATGGAGACCGGGCTCCCAATTCCCGAAAAATCACGCTGCTGCTGTGGGGCAGGAACAACTACCTCTGCCCCCTGTAGCTCAGCCTGCCGCTGGGGAATGGAGCTCAGGCTCCCAATTCCCTGTAATATCTCCCGCTGGGGAATGGAGCTCAGGCTCCCAATTCCCTGCAATATCTCCCGCTGGGGAATGGAGCTCAGGCTCCCAATTCCCTGCAATATCTCCCGCTGGGGAATGGAGCTCAGGCTCCCAATTCCCTGCAATACCGGTGGAGAGACCTCGGTCCCATCTCCACCTGCCGCCTGGGGTTCCTCCCAGTAAATTTCAATAATATCTTCCCAGCGGAATGGGTCTGGAACTGGATCTGTCACCTTGCTGTCCTGCTGAGCCTTCCCAATGGAGTGGAAGAGATCTCGGTAGTCCTGCTCCAGTTCCCACTCCAGGGTTGCTAGGTGAGCCAGGTCTTGCTCTACCTCATGGGGGTCATCCCCGTCATGCCTAGCCTCCCTCTCGTAGAAAATGTCCTGAAGTCTGTTCTGCGCAGGACTCCCGAAGTCAGGCTCTGCAAAGGACTCCCATAACAAGCCAGAACCATCAAACTCCTCTCCCTCTGGCTTGTCATGCTCGGCTGTCCAGGGTATATACTGTGCCATATACCACCAGAGCGCCTGGTAGGCATCCTCCAGCCATAGCTCCTGCCATACCCGGTGCTCTAGTTCCTTCACCCCATTCATCCAGGGGCTGCTCTCCCAGAAAGGGCATCCGCAGGGCCACTTGCTTCTGCCACCGCTGCTCTTCACTGGGGAGACTCTCACCCCGCTGGTATTGTACATTGTCCAGGGCCTGGTACCAGATGCCTTTCCTTAATGCATCCCGGCCATCCAGGTCCTCCTCCTCGTATGACACTGCTGGTTCCATTCTGGTGCTTTTAGGGTCGCTGTACTGGGACATGCGTTGCCCCCACTTGTAAATCAAGGAAATGGTGTCTCCTGTAGCTGTCCTTCTGGCTGTAGGAACGATCCCGCTGCTCGCCACCAATTGTAACGGACCGTTGCTGCAGACAAGGGGTAAAAACCGTTTAGGCGATCGGCCCCTTTACAGAGATATAGGCACAGCTACTGCAGAGACACCAAACTCCCGAACTGGATCCAAAATAGCACTCCAACTCCCGTACTGGAACCTCCCAAATAGCTGCTAGCAGACGAACAGGAAAAGCAGACAATCAGCTTACACTCCTGGCAATCAGTCTCTAACAGCATACAGTGAATCCCCCAAGAGCAGAGACGAGGCTCCGTATTGATGGTAAACAGGAATTCTCTCATTTATTAACGGCTACCTGCCTGGTATTTATCCAGGTCTCCCACCTGGTGGACACTCCCTAGAGGACCAGAAGGAAGACTGCGACACGGGATACAGCAGCCAATCACACACATTGGGACAATACAGACACCCCCAGCATATCCCTCCCCTCTGCCTGTGATACCATCACCCTACATGGGTAATGCAATCATCACAGGCAGACAGATACACAATGTCTTCTGTCCTGGAGACAATTGAGGAGTCATTCAATTATCTCTCAGGACAAAGGGAAATCGCCAATACACATGTGGGGACAATAGGACAGACATCACTATTCAATACACAATGTCCCACCCTTTACAATACACACAGACATTTCAGAGACAAGACTCCATTATGCACATGGGGACACAGAACAAGCATTACTGTTAAAATACACCAGGTAAGACACATTACATTAAAACTATACATTTAACATATCCCCAGATAGCTCAGGTCTGAGCGCACATTATTAAGTGAATGGCGCTCAGACCACACGAACTCCAGTTTAATCGCCATGGAGCCAAAGTCTTTACAGTCAGTTTCATACGAATGGGCTCCATGGGATTCCTATCTGAGGTATAACACATTCAACCAAAACTACCGAACCCCAGGCAGAAAAGCACGAATTAAGCTTTTCTGCAGGTAAAAGATGTCTTTTAACAGGGGGCCATAGTCCAAAGGCAGCAGGCGAGCAACCAGGTTTCTCCAATGCAATGTGGCGAGATTGGTCTCGTCACAGTTACGCACAATTCTTTTTTTTTTTTTTATTAATTCAAAATTTTTTATTGATTTTTCATTTAAGTAACAAAAGATACTGTAGGATAACAGTATGTAATAACAAAAGTACAGGAGTAGCTGAAGACACATATACGCATGCATCAAGTATACAGTAGCAAAATTATTGCGGAAATACAAGACACCAACACAACGGGTTGGTAACTCAAACCATCCGGAGGTCAGCACGTACATCACAAAGGTGAAGGTTAAGGACACTATTCGTATGTAGACAAGGGAGCCCTAAGAGGGGTCGGGGAACCTGAAGGATTTCCATTTGAGCCATAATTTGAGGAACTTTAAATGGGAGCGAGATTCCCAGGATGACATCTCTTCAAAGCGGTAAAGCTGGTCCACCTTTGTCATCCAGGCTTCAAGGTCTGGAAGGGAGCTCTGGAGCCAGAACTTTGGTATAAGTAGGCGGGCAGAAATCAGTAATTGACGAAAGAGGAAGGGTACATGTATTGGGGGGTGAGGGGGGATTGATTGGAGCGCAAGGGAAGGTGTGGGGACAAAAGAGGTTTGGCAAATCTTGTTTGCTTGAGTAAAAATTTTTGACCACCATTGGTTGATGGGTGGGCATTCCCACCAGATGTGAAGAAATGTGCCTCTCTCCTCCCCACACCTCCAGCACTGATCCGAAGCTCCGGCTGAGTAAAAGGCAGATTTGACCGGGGTAATGTACCATTGGGTCAATATCTTATAATTGTTCTCTTGTATCCGAACACAGCGGGAGGTTTTATGTGGCGCCTCAAGGATTTTAGGGAGAGTATCAAGCGGAAATTCTAATTGAAGGTCCCTTTCCCAGGATCGAATAAAGGCAGGTTTTACAATGGTAGGGGGAGAGCGGAGTTTATTATAGAGCATAGAGATCGGTTTATTAGGGGGTTTGTCCATGGAGATGATTGCTTCCAGCCAGACTAATGGCCGTAGAAGCTCACCTTTAAGCGTGTGTCCCATGAGGAAAGTGCGTAAGAATGGAATCAGAGCGAAGTCGCAGGGTTGTGGGTTCAGTAAGGATGAGAGGGCAGTGTTGGAAAGGGGTTGGCCCGTGTCGTCTTGGAGTGATCTGATGGGGATGGTGGTGAGGCGAGGACCACTGGGAGAGGAATCCAGTAGTAAGGGGTTAGATGCACCTAGGATGTCACCAATAGTGATTAAAGGAGAGGGGAAGGGGATATGGCAGTGAGTGGATGAGAGCCAAGACCAGGCAGCCAGAGTGGCTTTTAAAATAGGGTAGGCTGAAAGGCGAGATGCAGGGAGGGATTCATTGCCCAGTAAGAAGGCCCGGAGAGGTTTGCCCAGAATTGAGCTTTCTTGTGCTACCCAGTGTTTGTGGGGGAACCACGGAGCCAATCTACAATCCTGGACAATAGTATGGCTTTACCATAAAGTTCAGGATCTGGGAGACCAATACCCCCTCTGATCTATGCCTGATAAGGCGAGAGTAGGAAAGTCTAGCTTTACGGCCTTTCCATAGAAAGTGCGTAAATTTTTGTTTGAGGGAAGTATAGTAGGATGTAGGTATAGGGATGGGAAGGACTTGTTGAAGATAGGTCAGGCGGGGAAGGATAAGAGAAGTGAGGAGGTTTTTGCGTCCGAACCAAGAGATGGTGGGAACTTTTTTGTCAAGGTCGTCTATTGCTTGAAATATGGAAAGTCTTAATGGGACGTAATTCAAGGGGAAGAGGTCAGAGATTTGGGGGCTTATCCTGACACCAAGGTATGTAATTGTAGGGGATGACCAATTGAAAGGGGAGTTAAGCTGTAGTTTGTTTTTAGTACGTGAGGGAATTCCAATGCAGATAACCAGATGTTACGCACAATTCTGATGGAACTCCTGATCTTAAGAAACTGGACTTGGACTTCAAAGAAAAGGCTCTCTTCTCATATCTTGTGTACTGTAGAGATCGATTGCAGACGGAGCAGATAAAAACACATGCATATTTTCAACTTACTAAAGCTGCTTGATTTAATTGTGAATAGATGGTAAAGGCAAAGTCTGCTGGTGTGTTCTCATGAGAGTCTTCATTATGTTTACTGCAGGACACCCGACAAAGTAATTTGGTCCATACAGCAAAAGGAGGTGTACAGTCACTAGTGATGAGCGAGCACCAAAGTATTCAGGTGTTTGGGCCTCATTCACATTGTGGTACAATTGTTCGTTTAGTGTGACTCCTAAACTCATAAAGCCTATGCACTAAGTGAAAGGGCTGCCTAAAATTACTAGGAACCGGCACTACAATACATCCTTTATTGCACATTAAAGGAGGGCATCATACACAGTCTACAGATACTGGACCTGGTGGAAGAGAGGGTGGAGCTTAACCGACTGGAAGCATTATCTTCAGCAATCCAACCGACCAACTGTTCGCACTGGTCTAACTTGGACAGTGTTATCCTGCGCCGCCCAGCTAAGTCTGACGTGAAGCTGGGTATGGCTGATGAAGGCACAGTTTCATTGCGTCCAGGGCCACGGCCTCTGCGTGCACCATCAGCATCACGCCCACTTCTCCGTCCCTTAGTGCTCTCCTTCTTCATATCAATGGTTTTGTCACTATATTAGACCCAGATTATTTAAATTTGCGCTACAGACACTGTTTACAGATGTAGTACAGTATATGTCACAGAACGCGACACACTATGGAGACTAGATTTGGCCTAGATTATTTAAATTGCGCTAAAGATACAGTTTTCGGATGGAGTACTGTATTTGTCACAGAAAGCCACACACTATGGAGAATAGATAGGGCCTAGATTATTTAAATGTACGCTAAAGAAACAGTTTTCGGATGGAGTACTGTATATGTCGCAGAAAACAACACACTATGGACACTAGATTAGGCCCTGATTATTTAAATTTGCACTAAAGAAAAAGTTTTCGGATGGAGTACGGTATATGTCACGGATGTGGATTAAACGCACACACTATTGACAATAAATATGGTGCTGATTAGTTGAATTTATGCAAAAATACACAGTCTGCGGATGATGTACAGTATATGTAACTAATAGCTATTAAAGAAAAATATATTTCTGCTGTCAAACACACACACTAGCCCTTAAAAGGATTATTGGTTGCATGAAAACCTTTAGGTAGTTGTTAAAACAGCGATTTATTTCCCTGCACTGTGTCTCTTCCTCAGCACGGTTGTCCCTGATGGGCTTTACCACATATAACTGCACCGCTGAACGGCAGTTAGGCCCTATTTTTTTTCCACTTTCACACTACACAAGGCTTTTCAACATATAAGTGTAACACTGAATGGCAAATATATTTTTATTTCGCCACTAATACACGGCAAACAGGGCTTTAGAATATATCACTGCACTGCTGAACGGCAACTGGGCCCTAATTTTTTTTCCACTTTTCCACTACACAAATGGCTTTTCAACATATAAGGGCAACGCTGAACGGCGAACATATTTTTTATTTTGCCACTAATACACGGCAAACAGGGCTTTAGAATATATCACTGCACCACTCACCGGTAATTAGGCCCTAATGCTTTTCTACTTTTACACAGCACAAAAGGCTTTTCAACAGATAAGTTCAATGCTGAACGGCGAATATATTTTTATGTTGCCACTAATACACGGCAAACTAGGCTTTAAAATATATCACTGCACTGCTGAACGGCAATTAGGCCCTCATTTTTTTTTACTTTTACACAGCACAAAAGGTTTTTCAACAGATAAGTGCAGCACTGAACGGCAAATGTATTTTTGTTTCACTACTAATACACGGCAAACAGGGCTTTAGAATATCTCACTACACCGCACAAGGGCAAATATATTTTTCTTTTACCACTAATACATGGCAAAAAGGGCTTTACAAAATTTGATTTGTTACCCCGTGTGAGGTGGAAGTGTGAGGAAATTTGGCTTTGTCATGTAGTCATGTTGTTCTAGCATTCTTGGTACTCATAAAAAGAAACATTGTAAACATCATTTTTAGACTGGCGTAAAAAGTTAAATGAGAGAAATGAGCCCACTGATCAAGCCCTGCCCCTTCCCTCCCTCACCGCACCGTCTTTTCGGGAAAGTGGAGCGGACAGGATAGAAATGCCTCTCGCGCCTAGATTTAGGTTCAGTGGCACTTTAAAAGTCTCAAAAAGTCACAATTTGTTGTTACAAATTGCTTTATTTGAGATTATTTATTTGTTTCTGTTAAAAGGATTAATTACTATGTAATCTTATCATGGGTTACCACCATGTATGTTTTTTCTCTGCATACAGATTTTTTACATTTTTAACACGTATTATCAGTGAATAGAGATGGCCCGAACTATTTGCCGGCAAACAGGCAAGCTTGTTCGCGTCCGCTGCGGCAGGCGAACATATTCGATGTTCGCGTTCGCCCCTATACATTATCATTGAGCAAACTTTGACCCTGTACCTCACAGTCAGCAGACACATTCCAGCCAATCAGCATACCCTCCCTCCCAGACCCTCCCACCTACTATCTAAACGCAAGGACAGCATCCATCTTAGATTCATTCTGAAGCTGCAGTGTTAGTAATTATAAATCGCAATGCGATTAATATAACCTGTATTATTCGCATTGCGATTACAACTTAGATCTGAGTTCCTAATAGTTGTATTGCTAGAATATAACGAAGAGAACGAATATAGCACTATATTTTCAATCTTCGTTATATTCTAGCAATACAACAACCATTAGGAACTCAGATCTAAGTTTAATTTGCAATGTGATTAATATAACCTGCATTAATCGCATTGCAAATTCAACTTAGAGCTGGGTTCCTAATGGTTGTTGTATTGCTAGAACATACGTTATATTCTAGCAATACAACCATTAGGAACTCAGCTCTAAGTTGTAATTGCAATGCGAATAATACTTAGAATTATTAATCGCTTTGCGAATCCATTTGATGCCTCTATTTGATTGTATATGACGGTTGATTATGACTACCATCAATGTTCTGCTGCCTCCAAAGCAAGATATCTGATCCCCCCCAGGGGCCATTTTGGCGTTTTTGATAGAAAACGCATAAAAACGCATCTGTGTTTTTATAATTTTTTTATTTTTTATTTTTTTTTTTGTGTATTTTGCCACATTTGGTTGCATATTTACATTTGGTATAGGCAAATATGGTAGTCTAGATCATGTGTCTATACCAAAACCAAGGATCATTGTTTGACAGCATATTTTCTAAGCCATGTAGCTGAATATAGATTTGGGCAGAATAATGATCTAGACCTGTGTTTCCCAACCGGTGTGCCTCGAGCTGTTGTGAAACTACAACTCCCAGCATGCCTGCACAGCCAAAGGCTGTCTGGGCATGCTGGGAGTTGTAGTTTTGCAAAAGCTGGAGGCACACTGGTTGTGAAACACTGAATTCTAGACTACCATATTTGCCTATACCAAATGTAAATATGCAACCAAATCAAATGGATTCGCAAAGCGATTAATAATTGCAAGTATTATTCGCATTGCAATTACAACTTAGAGCTGAATTCCTAATGGTTGTATTGCTAGAATATAACGAAGATTGAGAATTCAATCTTCGTTATATTCTAGCAATACAACCATTAGGAACCCAGCTCTGAGTTGAATTCGCAATGCGATTAATGCAGGTTATATTAATCGCATTGCGAATTCAACTTAGAGCTGGGTTCCTAATGGTTGCATTGCTAGAATTATATAACAAAGATTGAGAATATAGCGCTATATTCTCAATCTTCATTATATTCTAGCAATACAACCATTAGGAACCCAGCTCTAGGTTGAATTCGCAAATAAGATGTCCCGAACTATTCACCGGCGAACATAGCTTGTGCGCGTTCATCGCGGCGGGCGAACATATGCAATGATCGGTCCACCCCCTATCATTGAGTAAACTTTGACCCTGTACCTCACAGTCAGCAGACACATTCCAGCCAATCAGCATACCCTCCCTCCCAGACCCTCCCATCTCCTGGACAGCACTGTAGTTGTAATCGCAATGCGATTAATATAACCTGTATTAATCGCATTGGGATTACAACTTAGATCTGAGTTCCTAATGGTTGTATTGCTAGAATATAACGAAGATTGAGAATATAGCGCTGTATTCTCAATCTTCGTTATATTCTAGCAATACAACCATTAGGAACTCAGATCTAAGTTGTAATTGCAATGCGATTAATGCAGGTTATATTAATTGCACTGTGAATTCAACTTACCACACTCTGCGTCAACTACGTAATTTTCCATGGGAGTTTTGCCATGGATCCCCCTCCGGCATGCCACAGTCCAGGTGTTAGTCCCCTTGAAACAACTTTTCCATCACTATTGTGGCCAGAAAGAGTCCCTGTGGGTTTTAAAATTTGCCTGTCTATTGAAGTCTATGGCGGTTCGCCCTGTTCGCATGTTCGCGAACATTTGCGGAAGTCCGCGTTCGCGAACGGAAAATTTCATGTTCGCCAAATCTCTATCAGTGAAGTATTGTTTTGATATAAATTATAAATTATTACCATTTCTGTTCATTATTTTTTGGGAGCATATGATTCCAACTCATAATCTTTATAGCTTAATGTGGTTACTCATTTTTTTTTTTTTTTACTAATACAAAACTGGACTAGCCATTCACTGTGCTATACCAATCAGTGGAAACAAGCAAATCACTGTATTCACACCTGTAATTTCATGGTGAATGTAATGCTGCCAAAAAAACTTCTAGCACTGAAAAGAACAAAATAAAATATAACTTTTAATCAATTTCTCAGTTAAAATCATCTTCATAGCTATAGATAGGGACCAAAAACAGACAACTTAAGTAACAGTGTCCGAGGGAAGGTAACAAAAAAATGCATATATATGATGGGCAAGGGAGGAGGAAAAGGATGCTTTTCCTAAAAATAACCCTAAAGTACCCATGATGGTGGATGTACTGCACACTCATACTTTTCCCAGTGTCTCTTGACCCCTGTGGGTCAGCAGCCTTTGAATTAAGACAACTACAAGAAGTAGCGGCCTGGTGGTTAACCTGCAGTGAAGTCCAGATCCTATATAAAAGTTAAAGAGTGATAATTGAGGGCCGCCAGGATAACATTCATAGGAGCTCCAGGCCAAATCAGTTCAATAGGCATAACAGACCCACAACAAATTCCATCACACATTCCTGCTTGCCTCCTTAACAGGAGCTGGTTATCAGTACATTTCTATAATTGTCCATGTTTATCCAACCTATAGATTAAGAGACTCATATTTAATTGCCATTTTGACTTTTGGTTAGCCCCTATGCCATGTCTTTTGATCCACAATACTTTTCACTTTACTTATATCAAAAGTTTTTTGCTTACAGGAATAAGGGGACCATTATGTTTGAAATATGACATGTCTAAAACTTCTTTTTCCTAATTTCTGCCATCAGGTAAGAGTCAGAATGTCACATATGCATTAAATAGTTGACTGGTTTCAGCGGTATTTCATCTATGCATCTAAATGGCATTCTGATTTAAATATTTTTTGGCTAGGTAATTGTACACAAGTAACAGCATTAAAGAAGAAAACATTTTAGAAGAAAAGCTAATTTAAATATCATTCCTAATAACCCAGGTAAGCAATTGAGCTTTCTTTAAAAAAAAAACAAAAAAAAATATACTATCTGAGCAGTAAATGTAAGATACAAAAAGTTGCATGTGTATTTTCCAGAAAGGCAGAGCAGTGTTGGCTGGACTACGATACTCCTGATGCATACTTTTGGGTCTCCCTAATGAGAAAACTAACCAGGGCAATTTTCTTGCCCAATACTCTTGTCCTTTTTGAAGGAGAAATGGCTTGCATTCCTCAGAGAAGTGTAATATTGGGGACCCAGTACTCTTTTCCTCTTTGAAGAAGTACTGGCTTGTATGTGTTATTTCCAGTGAGGCATTATGTTTAGTCTCTCTCCCTCTCTCTCTCTCTCTGGGCTTCTGGGACTCCTATTTATTCTCTGAATCTTTTCTGAAAAAAATATGAGCCGTAGGACACCAGAGCCTGTTAAAAACTCATTCTTAGAACAATTGGAGCATATATGATTTGGAGGAGGGGCAGTTAACATAGTGGCCCAGTCACGGAGTGGAGAGGGGAAGGGGCAACAGCAGTGGCAGGAACAGCACAAGATAGTAGCAGTAGGAGAAGATGGCAGCAGAGGCAGCAGGTGTGTGGCATCAGGCAATTGGCAGCATCAGAATAGCGGCTAAAGCATGTGGCTAGATGTAACGGTCCATGATTCACAATGTTCTGGTGTAGCAGCACACTGCAGTCCGAACAGTATTGCCACTTCCGAACAGTATTGCCACTGTATTGTTCTTGAACGTAGTTACAGCCCCACACGTCAAAATTGCCATGAACTGCACCAGACACCAACAGGCTCAAGGACTGGCCCTCCTTCTGTTGTACATATGTATGCAGGGCTGCTACAGATTTTTTAGAGAATCAGTGAACACGTGGTGACTCTCCATCTTGGCTTGGCATAAGCCATAAGTTCTCTGAAATGTGAAGAGACAACCACATGGATAGGGATGGACTGTTGTACCAGCAACTTGGCCAGGAGCACATTTAGCTTCTGTGTAGAGATGAGCGAACACCTGGAAGTTCATCTGCCTCTGCTGCCATCTTCTCCTACTGCTACTATCGGCCGAACTTCCCGAAAATGTTCGGGTTCGGGATCCGAACTCGACCCGAACTTTATCCCGAACCCCATTGAAGTCAATGGGGACCCGAACTTTTAGGCACTAAAAAGGCTGTAAAATAGTCCAGGAAAGGGCTAGAGGGCTGCAAAAGGCAGCAAAATGTAGGTAAATCCCCTGCAAACAAATGTGGATAGGGAAATGAATTAAAATAAAATAAATAAAATTAACCAATATCAATTGGAGAGAGGTCCCACAGCAAGGAATCATGCGTCATATCACCCACCACTGGAGAAGGCCACTTTCAGTTATTTAGGCCCCAGCACCCAGACAGAGGAGAGAGGTCCCACAGCAAGGAATCATGCGTCATATCACCCACCACTGGAGAAGGCCACTTTCAGTTACTTCGGCCCCAGCACCGAGACAGAGGAGAGGTTCATTCAACTTTGGGTTGCACCGCAAGATCATGGATCAAGGGAGGCACAGGTCCTGTGAGATCCATGCCTGGTTCATTTTTATGAACGTCAGCTTGTCCACGTTGGCTGTGGACAGGCGACTGCATTTGTCAGTAATGACGCCCCCTGCCGTGCTGAATAAAAGTTCAGACAAAACGCTGGCCGCCGGGCAGGCCAGCACCTCCAAGGCATAAAATGCTAACTCTGGCCACGCAGGCAATTTGGAGACCCAGAAGTTGAATGGGGCCGAACCATCAGTCAGTACGTGGAGGGGTGTGCAGACGTACTGTTCAACCATGTTAGTGAAATGCTGCCTCCTGCTAACACGTTCCGTATCAGGTGGTGGTGCAGTTAGCTGTGGCGTGGAGACAAAATTTTTCCACATTTCTGCCATGCTAACCATGCCCTCAGAGGAGCTGGCCGTGACACAGCTGCGTTGGCGACCTCTTGCTCCTCCTCTGCCTTCGCCTTGGGCTTCCACCTGTTCCCCTGTGACATTTGGGAATGCTCTCAGAAGTGTCTACCAGCGTGCGCTTGTACTCGCGCATCTTCCTATCACGCACCAGTGCAGGAAGTAAGGTGGGCACATTGTCTTTGTACCGGGGATCCAGCAGGGTGGCAACCCAGTAGTCCGCACACGTTAAAATGTGCGCAACTCTGCTGTCGTTGCGCAGGGACTGCAGCATGTAGTCGCTTATGTGTGCCAGGCTCCCCAGAGGTAAGGACAAGCTGTCCTCTGTGGGAGGCGTAAAATCATCGTCCTCCATATCCCCCCAGCCACGCACCAGTGAAGGGCCTGAGCTGTGTCGGGTGCCACCCCGCTGTGAACCTGCTTCATCCTCATCCTCCTCGTCCTCCAGTAGTGGGCCCTGGCTGGCCACATTTGTACCTGGCCTCTGCTGTTGCAAAAAACTTCCCTCTGAGCCACTTCTAACAGACTGGCCTGAAAGTGGTAAAAATGACCCCTCATCCTCCTCCTCCTCCTGGGCCACCTCCTCTTCCATCATCGCCCTAAGCGGATTCTCAAGGAGACATAGAAGTGGTATTGTAACGCTGATAACGGTGTCATCGCCACTGGCCATGTTGGTGTAGTACTCGAAACAGCGCAACAGGGCACACAGGTCTCGCATAGAGGCCCAATCATTGGTGGTGAAGTGGTGCTGTTCCGCAGTGTGACTGACGCGTGCGTGCTGCAGCTGTAACTCCACTATGGCCTGCTGCTGCTCGCACAGTCTCTCCAGCATGTTCAAGGTGGAGTTCCACCTGGTGGGCACGTCGCATATGAGGCGGTGAGCGGGAAGGCCAAAGTTCCGCTGTAGCGCAGACAGGCGAGTAGCGGCAGGATGTGAACTCCTGAAGCACGCACAGAGTCAGACGGCCCGCACTTTATGCAGCAGCTCTGACATGTCAGGGTAGTTGTGAATGAACTTCTGCCCCACCAAATTCAGCACATGCGCCAGGCAAGAGATGTGCGTCATATCGGCTAGTCCTAGAGCTGCGACGAGATTTCGCCCATTATCGCACACCACCAGGCCGGGCTTGAGGCCCACCGGCAGAAACCACTCGTCGGTCTGTTGTTCAATACCCCGCCACAACTCCTGCGCAGTGTGGGGCCTGTCCCCCAAACATATGATTTTCAGAATGGCCTGCTGACATTTACCCCGGGCTGTGCTGAAGTTGGTGGTGAAGGTGTGGGGCTGACTGGATGAGCTGGTGAAAGCAGAGGAGGAGGAAGCCGAGTAGGAGTAGGAGGCTACAGGAGGCAAAGAATGATGCCCTGCGATCCTTGGCGGCGGAAGGACGTGTGCCATGGAACTCTCCGCCTGGGGCCCAGCTGCCACTACATTTACCCAGTGTGCAGTTAGGGAGATATAGCGTCCCTGGCCATGCTTACTGGTCCACGTATATGTGGTTAGGTGGACATTGCCACAGATGGTGTTGCGCAGTGCACACTTGATTTTATCGGATACTTGGTTGTGCAGGGAAGGCACGGCTGTCTTGGAGAAGTAGTGGCGGCTGGGATCAATATACTGTGGGACAGACATGGACATCAGCTGTTTGAAGCTGTCTGTGTCCGCCATCCTGAATGACAGCATTTCAAACGCCAGGAGTTTAGAAATGCTGGCATTCAGGCCCAGGGCTCGAGGGTGGCTAGGTGGGAATTTACGCTTTCTCTCCAAGGTTTGTGAGATGGAGAGCTGAACGCTGCCGTGTGACATGGTGGAGATGCTTGGTGACGCAGGTGGTGGTGTCGGTGGCACATCCTCTGTTTGGTGGGCGGCAGGTGCCAACGTTCCTCCCGAGGCGGAGGAACAGGCCGAGGCAGCAGCAGAAGAGGGAGCAGGGGGAGCCTGAGTGAGTTCCTTGTTTGTAAGGTGTTTACTCCACTGAAGTTCATGCTTTGCATGTAGATGCCTCGGGTCTTGTCGTCAGCACATTGTTTAAAGAAGCTGCCTTTGGGGTGCTCGGTCCCTGGTGGCGGTGGCCAGTAGCAGGCAAACTCTCTTGGTGGCGGCTGGTCTGCTTTTGCCCCCTGCTCCCTCTTTTGCTACGCTGTTGGCTCGGTCTCACCACTGCCTCTTCCTCTGAACTATGAAAGTCCGTGGCACAACCTTTATTCCATGTGGGGTCTAGGACCTCATCGTCCCCTGCATCGTCTTCCACACAGTCTTCCTCCCTGACCTCCTGTTCGGTCTGCACATTGCAGAAAGACGCAGCAGTTGGCACCTGTATTTCGTCATCATCAGAGACCTGCGGACTCCGATGAGGTGGTATTCATATGACATCATCATCAGGAAACATCAGTGGTTGTGCATCAGTG
The DNA here is from genome assembly GCA_033119425.1 of Bufotes viridis. Lineage (NCBI taxonomy): Eukaryota > Metazoa > Chordata > Amphibia > Anura > Bufonidae > Bufotes > Bufotes viridis. The sequence goes on from CM065589.1 coordinate 459,178,555, forward strand.
CATTCTATGTCTTCCACCACTGGGGAAGGGCTAGGTGGATTCCCTTGGGAAACCCTGCCAGCAGAGTCTTCAAACAGCATAAGAGACTGCTGCATAACTTGAGGCTCAGACAGTTTCCCTGGTATGCATGGGGGTGATGTGACAGACTGATGGGCTTGGTTTTCAGGTGCCACCTGTGCGCTTTCTGCAGAAGACTGGGTGGGAGATAATGTTGTGAACGTGCTGGATCCACTGTCGGCCAATTGACTAGCGCCTGTACCTGCTCAGGCCTTACCATCCTTAGAACGGTATTGGGCCCCACCAAATATTGCTGTAAATTCTGGCGGGTACTGGAACCTGAGGTAGTTGGTTCACTAGGATGTGTGGCTGTGGCAGAATGGCCACGTCCTCTCCCAGCACCAGAGGGTACACTAACACCACCACGACCGCGTCCGCTTCCCTTACTAGATGTTTTCCTCATTGGTACCGTTCACCAAGCACCACAATAAGAAAAAAAAATTTGGCCCAATGTATTGATTTCAAATTCAGGCCTTTTTTTACAGGCACCTAACACTATCTGTCTATTTATTTATGTAGCATATTACACTAATCCAGGCACAGCAGTAACCACTGATTTAGGGGAATATCTCTTTTAGGGCTAGTATTTAGGCCCTGGATGAAAGGTATCCTTTTATGGACAGATTTACACTTGGCCTGCAACAGCCCGAACACCAGATTCAGGGTATTGATATTTTGGCAATTGAATTTCACCCCAGAACAAAATATATGTTTTTGCGGACACTATGAAACTTGACCAGCCACAGCTGAAACCACTGATTTATGGTATTGCTATTTTGGCAATTAAATTTCACCCCAGAACAAAATATATGTTTTTACGGACACTATGAAACTTGGCCAGCCACAGCTGAAACCACTGATTTATGGTATTGCTATTTTGGCAATTGAATTTCACCCCAGAACAAAATATACCCTGTTACGGACAGATTTAAACTAGGCCTGCAACAGCTGGAACACCAGATTCAGGGTATTGCTATTTTGGCAATTGAATTTCACCCCAGAACAAAATATATCCTTTGCAGGACACTATGAAACTTGGCCAGCCAGAGCTGAAACCACTGATTTATGGTATTGCTATTTTGGCAATTGAATTTCACCCCAGAACAAAATATATACTTTGCAGGACACTATGAAACTTGGCCAGCCACAGCTGAAACCACTGATTTATGGTATTTCTATTTTGGCAATTGAATTTCACCCACAACAAAATATATCCTTTGCAGGACACTATGAAACTTGGCCAGCCACAGCTGAAACCACTGATTTATGGTATTTCTATTTTGGCAATTGAATTTCACACCAGAACAAAATATATCCTTTGCAGGACACTATGAAACTTGGCCAGCCACAGCTGAAACCACTGATTTATGGTATTTCTATTTTGGCAATTGAATTTCACCCCGAACAAAATATATAATTTGCAGGACACTATAAAACTTGGCCAGCCACAGCGGAAACCACTGATTTATGGCATTGCTATTTTGACAATTGAATTTCACCACAGAAAATATTCTATCCTTTGCCAGACAGCAGACAGTATTATACTTGGCTAGCCAAAGCTGGAACACCAGATTTAGGGGATTGGATTGGTATTTTTGCAATTGTATTTAACCCCTTCCTGAGTTTCTAGGGGGGACAATTAGCACAGCCAAGCCCCTGATGTAGGATATAGCAAAAAAAACTAGTATCGATGGATTGATGGACTTGGTGGCAGCTTGTTCTGGTGCACCACAAGTCACAAAATGGCCGCCGATCACCCCAGAAAATAAGTGACAGAAAAACGCTCTGTGCAGCCTAAAACCAGTGAGCAAGTAACTAGCAGAAGTTCAATCATTCACAGCTGTGGATCGATCACTTCATTAGGTGCTGTTGCTGACTTTTCCCTGCCTAATCTTGCCCTGACAGAAGCTGCGTCCTCTCCCTACACAAATCAGAGCCATCAGTGTGACATGCGGCGCTGCGTGACTCCAGCTTTAAATAGAGGCTGGGTCACATGCTGCACTTGGCCAATCACAGCCATGCCATTAGTAGGCATGGCTGTGATGGGCTCTTAGGGCAAGAAGTAAAACGCTAGCTGATTGGCTGCTGTGCAGCCCTTCAGAAAGCGGGAAGTAATCGCCGAACAACAGACCCGAACCTGAACTTTTTTGAAAATGTTCGGGTTCGGGTCCGTGTCCCGAACACCCCAAAATTCGGTACGAACCCGAACTATGCTCGAACTGTTCACTCAACACTACTTCTGTGCTGTTGGATAAGTGCACGTATACTGTTGTTTCTTTGCAATCGCCTTGGTGATCAATTGCTGGTAAAATGCGTAGAGAGAAGTAAAAAGAAGTAGGAGTGGGAGGAGGAGAAGGAGTATCAGGACCAGTAGATGATGAGAAGGAAACAAATCTCCCTGCTGAGGTGGTAGAGCCTTGACTGCTGGAGGAGCGGGGTTGGCCGCTGGGAGACACTTCAGGCTGTTACAATAGATTAGCGCCATGGATTTCCCAGGCCACTTTATGGTAATGCTCCATGTGTAGAAGCAGGGCCGTGTGGCCAACATTGGGATCCTGGCCACACTTCACCTTCTGCCCACAGATCCTACTGTCTGCCCGTCACTTGTTTCAACCTCACCAATCTCATGGCTGCATCTCTGACCGCTGGCAACACCTGATCCCACGCAACGTTATCGTCACTACTTGCAAGAGTACAGGAGGAAGCAGAAGACCTCTCCTCCAAATCTGAGCTGGACAGTAGCAGCTTACTGTCCTCAATAATATATTCCTCACTGAAAAGTGGAGCAGAGCTAGCGGCATGCATTACTTGACTGGCAGAAGGAGCAGCAAAGGAAAGAGGCAGGTTTAGAACAGGTGAGGGCACATAGCTTATTCCAGGGCCAGGCTAAATAAGTGTGGTGTCAGAGGAACCCATGACTTCTGGCTGTGGGTGTCTGAGGTCAGTTGAGATGATGTTGAAGACCAAGTCAATCATTCCAGGACAGCGGGATTGATCGTCACAACATGACCGCTGGATAACAGTGGCAACTCTGGTCTATTGCTGCAGCTCCTGCTACCACCCCCTCTTTTCTGCTGCTACTTCTGGCTCTAGCAACACTTTTGTCACTGCCTGTTCCTTTGGAGGGCCCTGGCAACTCTCTGTTGGACATACTGTACTGTAAGAATCAAGGAAAAATCGAATTGTTATCTATTCAACAAGGTGGACACCCCAATAACAGTAGAAGTAGACAGCCATTATTCACCCCAATTTGAGAATTAAGGCGTAACAAAATTGTTTAGCTATTAAACAAGGTGGACACCCCAATAACAGTAAAATCAGAAAGTTTTTTCACCCCAATTTGAGAATCAGGGTTTTATAGAATTGCTTACCTATTGAACAAGGTGGACAACACAATAATAGTAGAACTAGACAGCATATTCACCGCATTTTGAGAATCAAGACGTAATAGAATTGCTTATCTATTAAACAAGGAGGACATTGTTTAACTAGATAGCTCTGTGTCCTACACAGCGATTGATGCAAACTGTGCTGTCTATTATGGATTCCTTCAGCTTTAGATTACAGTTAGAGATGAGTGAATCAAAGCTAATGAAATGGAATTTGTTTAGGATTTCAGGAATAATTTGATCGCAACGGATGCAAATTTCCTCACGCTTCATGGTAACAAATCATAATGTTTCTTAACATGGCGGCTACAATGGCGGCTAAAATGGTGGCTACACGTGTGAGGACATGGGGCAAGGAACTCTGGGAAGTCAGCATGACCCATAATACCATGCATGCAGCCAGTCAGCAGCCAGCTAGCCTGGTGATGCCACAGCCCTATAAATATGGCAGCCATCTTAGATTCTGCCATTCACAATTGAACTTTGTTCAGCGACAAACGTGTATGCGGGCGCTAGGGAGAATGAAAGAAAAACTGATTGTAAAAAAAAAAAAGGAAATAAGTGATTTACTAGTGCAGGGAAAGGATAGTGAGAGAAATCATTTCACAGGCAGGGAGAGATGTGTGCAGATGCTAGGAACAGTAATAGGAAAATCCTTATTGTGATAAAAAGTGATTTACAAGTGAAAGGAAAAGATAGTGAGAGGAATCATTTCACAAGCAGGGAGAGACGTGTGCAGATGCTAGAGAGAGTCATAGGAAAATACTCATTGTAAAAAAAAGTGATTTAAAAGTGCAGGGATCCAGATGGTCTCATAATACAGCTCTGTCATTCCAGCAATTAGCTATTGTGGTGCAAGTGCTATGTTGAAAAGCCTTTAGTGGTTTTTATCTGTGGAAAAAGATGAATATATACGCAGGTCACTTTTGTTGTTATTTACGCTAAAATCATTTGCAGTAATTTCTTTTGAAAGAGTATAGGGTGGTTATTCAGTAATACACGAAAAATATAAACGCATTGCATGTTTGCAGTCATTTCTGGTGAAAACGTATAGGGTCATATTTCAGTACTACAAGAAAAATATATATGTACTTCACTCTTTAATTGTTTTTTGGTTAAATAGTATAGTGGCCTTTTTCCGTCCAACAAGAAATATATATTCTCGGGTCACTTATGCAGTTATTTCTGGTTACAGGGTATAGGGGCCTATTACTGTAAAAAAAAAAGAAAAATATATATACGCACTGCTGTGTTGCAGTAATTTCTGTTTAAACTGTATAGGGGGGTATAACATTCAGAAAAGAAAAATATATACGCACTTCACTCTTTAATTGTTTTCTGGTTAAAGTGTATAGTGGCCTTTTTCCGTCCAACAAGAAATATATATTCTAGGGTCACTTGTGCAGTTATTTCTGGTGAAAGGGTACAGGGGTCTACTACAGTAAAAAAAGAAAAATATATATATGCACTGCGGTGTTGCAGTGATTTCTGTTGAAACCATATAGGGGCGTATTTCATTAAAAAAAGAAAAATAGATATGCACTTCACTCTTTAATTGTTTTCTGGTTAAAGCGTATAATGGCCTTTTTCAATCCAACAAGAAAAATATATTATCGGGTCACTTGTACAGTTATTTCTGGTGAAAGGGTACAGAGGCCTATTACAGTATAAAAAGAAATATATATATATATATATATATATATATATATATATATACACTGCAGTGTTGCAGTGATTTCTGTTGAAACCGTACAGGGGCGTATTTCATTAATATATATATATATATATATATATATATATACAGAGTCGGACTGGGGTATCTAGGGCCCACCAGTAAAATTTATTTTGGGGGACCACCATACGGATACATTCAAATATAATAAATAATATAAAGTTTTTTATATGTGCATAGGCTGGTTGAGGTGCCATACATTGAAGTTATGTATGTAGTGCAGTAAATCTACTGTGTTGTGTGCCACTTGTGCAGGGAATGAGAGACTAGGGGCCCAACTTGCTCAGGGGCAAACCGGGGAATTCTCATGTACCCCTGTGGGCCAGTCCGAGCCTGTATGTATATATATATATATATATATATATATATACTGTTATATATGCACTTCACTCTTTAATTGTTTTCTGGTGAAATTGTATAGTGGCCTATTTCAGTCCATATATATTCTCAGGTCACTTTTGCACTTAATTCTGGTGAAAGTTTATAGGGGCGTATTTCAGTATTACAAGAAAATTATATTCTCATTTCACTGTTGCAGTTATATCTGGTAAAGCTTTTACTGGCATATTGCAGTAGAAAAAGAAATATACATTCACCAATCGCTGGTGCACTTATATGTAGAAAAACCTTTGTTGACGTATATCAGTAGAAAAAGAAATATACATTCACCATTCGCTGATACGCTTATATATTGAAAAACCTTTTGTGAAGTATATAAGTAGAAAAAGAAATATACATTTGCCATTCGCTGCTGCACTTATATCTTGAAAAACCTTTATTCACGTATAGCAGTAGAAAAAGAAATATACATTCAACATTCGTTCCTGCACTTACAGTATATCTTGAAAAACCTTTAGTGACGTGTATCAGTAGAAAAAAATATATACATTTGCCATTCGCTGCTGCACTTATATCTTGAAAAACCTTTATTGACATATATCAGTAGAAAAATAAAAATATATTTAGTGTTATATGCAGTTATATGTCGTAAAGCCTTTAGTGGCATATTTCTGTACAAAAATCAAGATATATTTTGCGTTCAGCACTTCAGTTATATGTGGGAAAGTCCTTTTTGTGGTATGGACTGAATCACGTTGTGTTGAATTTTGTATTTATCTTTCACACACTGCGCGATTACGTGACGACGTCCATAAGAGCGGCGCACCAATATAGGTGAATACACTATGTACTAACCCTGCACAAAAATGTGTGCAAATTTACACCAGCCCGCATCGCTCTGTGGTATTGCTTACTGGACACTATGGGGACTTTTCTGCAGCACAGAAACTGCACGAGGACAGCGTTTCTCTCTTCCAGAGTGGCCCTACTTCCTCCACTACGTCCCACCTCCGACGCCATTGTTTTTTTTAAAACTGACAGCCTATAACCCTCTGCTGAAAAGCCTTTAGTGGCATACCGTATATACGTGGAAAAAGAAAAATATATTCGGCGTTCACTGTTCCAGTTACATGGTAAAGCCTTTAGTGGTGTATATCAGTAAAAAAAGAAAAAGATATTCGGCGTTCAACGCTGCAGTTATATGCGGTAAAATCTTTTTTGAAATATTTTGGTGGAAAAAAATCTTGTTTTTATTATTAATCGCTGCACTTATATGTGGTAAAATATTTTTTGAATTATTTTGGCGGAGAAAAAACTTATATTCAGCATTAAGCGTAGCACTTATATTCTGTAAAGTCTTTTTTGAATTATTCAGTGGAGAAAAAGCTTGTATTCAGCATTAGGTGCTGCACTTTTATGCAGTAAAATCTTGTTTGAATTATTTTGGTGGAGAAAAAACTTGTATTCGGCATTAAGCGCTGCACTTATATTCTGTAAAATCTTGTTTGAAATATTTTAGTGGAAAAAAATCTTGTATTTATCATTAAGCGCTGCACTTATATGCGGCAAAGTCTTTTTTGAATTATTTCGGTGGAGAAAAAACGTGTATTCAGCATTTAGCGCTGCACATATATGCGGTAAAATCTTTTATTTTTATTTTGGTGGAAATACAAATTTCGACCTGCTTCATTAACTTCCTCATCTCTCATTATCATTGGACACACTAACTTTACACCCCCACCTATATATGTAAGTGGTGCCAGCACCACCTAGAAGCGAATAAGGGTAAATGAATTATAGCATGATAACACAATACATTTGATAGGACATTTAGCAAGAGATTAAAGTGCCCACATATAGCACATAGTGGGACACTGCATCAAGATAAATCAGGCGTGGATCAGCCAGGTTTTCCCAACACCAATGCCTGATGCATCAGACTAGATAATCCATGGTGCCACACCAATAATTTGACAAAAGAGACTGGTTTCTTCTGGCTACCTGCCTCAGCTACTATTCTGATGCTGTTACCCACCTGATGCCACACATCTGATGCCAAGTGCTCCTTCTTTAACCCACCACCTAGTATTGCCACCCACCTCCACAGTATGTCACATTGCCACTCTGTGGCCTCCTGATGCTGCCACCACCTCCAGTCTATGCCATTGTGCCGCTCTGTGGTCTCGTCATGCTGCTGACACCTCCACACTCTGTCATTGTGCCACTCTGTGGCCTACTTATGCTGCTTCCACCTCCACACTCTGTCATTGTGCCGCTCTGTGGTATCCTCATGCTGCTGCCACCTCCAGACTCATTTGTTGTGCCACTCGGTGGCCTCCTCATACTGCCTCTACCTAAAGACTCTGTCATGGTGCCACTCGGTGGCCTTCTCTTAATGCTGCTGCCGCCACCTCCAGACTCTGTCATTGTGCCACTCTCTGGCCAACTCATGCTGCTGCCACCTACACCCTCTGTCACTTTGCCACTCTGTGGCCTACTCATGCTGCTGCCACCTCCACACTCTTTTATTGTGCCACTCGGTGGCCTCCTTACACTGCCGCCACCTAAAGACTCTGCCATTATGCCACTCAGTGGCCTTCTCCTAATGCTGCTGCAGCCACCACCTCCACACTCTGTCATTATGACAGTCTCTGGCCTACTCATGCTGCTGCCACCTCCAGACTCTGTTATTGTGCCACTCTCTGGCCTAATCATGCTGCTTCCACCTCCATACTCTTTCATTATGCCACTCAGTGGCCTTCTTCTAATGCTGCTGCTGCAGCCACCACCTCCACACTCTGTCATTATGCCACTCTCTGGCCTATTCATGCTGCTGCCACCTCCAGACTCTGTAATTGTTCCACTCTGTGGCCTACTAGTGCTGATGCCACCTCCAGACTCTGTCATTGGGCCACTCAGTGGTCTCAAGAATGTCCCATAAGGAATCCAGCTCACATTAGTTAATTTGGTGTACCCGTGTGCACGGTGCCTGGAATTTCAACCTCCTCAGGAAAAGTACAAAAAACAGTAAAGTATAGGCTCCAGCACTCACTTTTGTTGAGGTGTCTTTTTCTCCGTATTTTATTGAGGTAGATTCTTCACAGACATGTAAGACAATACATCTATCAGGTATGGTGACTGTTGATGCGTTTCGAAAAAAGTTCTTATTCGTAACAGTAATATGTGTCTGGTTTCCCTGGGTATATATAGCCAAATGAGTTTATCCAAGTGTTAGATCAGCCTCCCTCTCAGATCCATGTGGGGAGGAGAAAAGCTTTGATTGACTAGCACTTGGAATCTCAAACATCATTGGCTATCACCTGGGATCTCAGGCACATTTCAGTTCCATATCAGACATACAACATTGCATCCACTCAGTGGTCTCCTCATACTGCTTCCACCTCACCACTATGTCACAGGTCCACTCTGTCACAGGACTCTCTCATGCTTTTCCCACCCTCCTAACTTCATGACTGGTCCACCATTGTGGCTTTCGGCCTGGCTGACCTCATCATTTATTTGACACTTTTTCGGATCTGTCAGAAGGAAGGAAAAATAAGACGCATGACAGATCCTGTCTGTGTAGCAGCTGTAAGGCCTATATGGTCCCATCAGAAATGACTTATGATTTGGTAGCGAAAAGCAGGAGTGGGTACAAAAAACAGAAGAGCAAAAAAAAAAGAGAAGGATAAAAAGAGGCGGCACTCACCACATACTTGCGTCTTCTTTATTAGTATAAGTACAAAATAGTAAGACAGGCTGGGGCGGGCAGCTACACGGAGCGTTTAGCAGGAAAAAGCGACGGCCGTTTCGCGCCTAGTGGCGCCTCTTCTGGCCAATGCTAAAGGTAGCGCACAATTTGCGCATCATAAGAAGGCGTCCGTCCTGATTGCCGGTGAGCACACCTTGCAAAGCAAAACAGGATACGCCCACACTCATCACCTGTACAATAAAAGCTCCAACATCAAACAATTAATAATCACATAATATTTCAGTAAATTCACATATTATACATAAACTGTTCTCACAAAAAGGCGTGTAATTCATTCTTTTCATTTAATCCCAGAGGACCAGTTGCGTTCGTTCTAATAATGCATGCTGCTTCTCGTTGCAAGAGGCAGCGGTGTCTATCACCTCCCTGCTCTGCTGGATTAACTGTTTCAATCCCAGCAAATTTGAGGCAAGACACATTGCTCTGATGTTTATCCCTAACATGATCAATCAAACGTGTGCGACCAACTCCTGTTCTAATCGAGTTTATGTGCTCCCTGAAGCGCTCATACATCGGTCGAATCGTCTTACCGATATAGAACGCTCCACAGGAGACATGCAAATATTCCATTCATGTGTCATCTCTGTCTTAGATCCACTCCTGTTTTTTTTCGGCATTAGCAATACTGATGGATTATTGAGCAAATGCTGACCGAGTGAAGGCGTATGCTCCACACACAGGATCCGTTTTTTGTGGGTTATTGTTCTGACGGTTTAGAGGAAGGCCAAAATAATTGGTGACGTCAACACAAACATCCTGCTGACACCACCTCCAATCTGTCAGGGGGGCTCTACTTGTATAAGGGTTTAATAGAACTAGTTCTGTAGACATCTATGTGGAATCAGCTGACAAGGTTGTAAAAAGAGTGTGCTTCTTCTTGACGGTAACATCTAACTGTAAGGCTGAGATGATACTTGAGTTTTTTGGTCAGTTTTGGCCCCGTGACCCCCCAAATACTGTAAGTGAAATATGCAGTGATTCTAAGAGTGATGCCTGTCATCTGCATTTCATACGGACTCACAGTATTATTTCACTACAAAAGCAGGCTCCCTATGCATATTAATGCAAGGCACAGTGTTCTACCCCACTATAAAGGCTCTTAGCATTCAGAAAATAGCCGTTTTTTTACGTAATTTTCCACAAATATATTCAGATCCAATCGAACTTTTCCTGAAAAATTAGGTGAACCGGCGAATTTACTTTTAAAAAAAAATTGCTTAACTCTAATTACAGTCCCTGTAATGTCCCTTCAGTCTCCCTATGACCTCCCTACACTGTCCCTGCTCTCTCCTTATCAAATATTCCACAATTCAAAGCTTTTAGCATTATGCACTAGCTATTTGTAAAACAATCTGAGCTATTGCACGGTGCATAAAAGCATCATTTTATATTCTTAAGGTAGGATTTTATGCATTATAATAAGGCTCTCTGATCCAGCACTGCTTCTCCATTACAGGTCAATTAGTATGCCTAAAAGCCATAGCAAACTGCAAACAGTGAGGATATCGATGACCTCAGCACCCAATTGCCATGACACATTGAAGTACTGTAACTCCATTCCATTGGTTGATTTAAAGCAGTCCAAGTCCCTCTGACGATTAACTTCATGCATTGTACACTGCATCTAGCCAATTTCTGTGTCCTGCCTGCCTGTGTTCAACTAGCCTTCTTGAATTCTGCCTTAAGCTTTCTTCATTGGATTTGTTACCTTCCATGTTGTCTGTGGTTTTGACCCCTTGGCTTGATTTTGACTTCCTTGTTAATCCCTTGGTCCAGACCCATGTGACTACTTTTTCCTGCCTTCATCACAGCCATGTATTGTTGCCGATCGGTAACTTTTCTTTAAGTCCAAACTTCCTTGCACAGGTTCCTAGTGATACACATATATATATATACATAAACACCCTGTTCCAAATTATTATGCAAATTCTATTTTTCTCATTCACATAAATAATTGATGTAAATAACAGTCAGCATAATTCTCATGTTATCAATTATTAAGAGTACAATTCAAATTTTATTGAACAAACCTCCTAATGATAACAGTATTTTTTTAACATAGGAAACTTACAATGCACTGTTCCAAATTATTATGCACAGTAAGTTCCAAAGCACTTTATAGGTTGTAAAGAACTGAAAATTGTCATTTGTTGTGTTTGCAGCATATTTACTGAAATCAAAAGCTATTTCAATCAAATTTTTAACTTTTTAAACATTTTAACAGGTCATGTTACATTTTAACATAGGACCCCTTTTTTGATAGCAGCTTCACAAGTCTTGCATCCATTAAACTTTTGGACAGTTTCTGCTTGAATTTGTTTGCAAGATGTCAGAATAGACTCCCAGAGCTGCTGTTTGGATGTAAACTGCCTCCCGCCCTCATAAATATTTTGCTTGAGGATGCTTCAAAGGTTCTTAATAGGATTGAAGTCAGGGGAGGATGGAGGCCACACCATAACTTTCTCTCCTTTTATCCCCATAGCAGCCATTGATGCAGAGGTATTCTTTGCAGCATGAGATGGTGCATTGTCATGCATGAAGATGATTTTATTACGGGAAGCACAGTTTTTCCTTCTGTACTAGGGAAGAAAGTGGTCAGTCAGAAACTCCACATACTTTGCAGAGGTTATCTTTACACCTTCGGGGACCCTAAAGGCCCGACCAGTTCTCTTCCCATGATTCCACCCCAAAACATGACTCCACCACCGCCTTGCTGACGTTGCACCTTGTTGGAACAGGGTGGCTGACCACCAACCATCTACTACTCTATCCATCTGGACCATCCAGGGTTGCATGGCACTCATCAGTGAACAGAACTGTTTGAAAATTAGTCTTCATGTATTTTTCTGTCCAATGAGGCCGTTTCTGCTTTTGAGCATTGGTTAGTGGTGGCTCAATAGAAGGTTTATGCACAGTTGCAAGACTCTGGAGGACTCTACACCTTGATGTCTGTGGGACTACAGAGGCACCAGCAGCTTTAAATATCTGTTTGCTGCTATGTAATGGTATTTTAGCAGCTGCTCTTTTGATCTGATGCATGGATCTGGCAGAAATCTTCATCAATGTGCCTTTATCTGAACGAACCCATCTGTGCTCTGATTCAGCCACAAATCTCTTAATAGTGCGATGATCACGCTTAAGTTTTCGTGAAATATCTAATGTTTTCATACCTCGTCCAAGGCATTGAAATATTTCATTCTTTTTAGCCGCAGAGAGATCCTTTTTCTTCCCCATATTGCTTAAAAATGGTGCTCTGCTTAATAATGTGGAACAACTGCTTTAATAGTTTTTCCTTAAATTGGGCTCACCTGGCAATCTAATTATCTCAGGTGTCTGAGATTGTTTTCAGTGTTAAAATGAGCCCTGAGACACAATGCCATCCATGAGTTAAACTGAAAAGCTAAATATTTAATCTTTGTGATACTTAAAGAGAACCTGTCACCAGGAAATTCACTGATAAACCAGGCACACTGCATTGTAGGGCTCACTCTGCTGAATATAATGATACCTTTCACTTGGTGATCTGTTGCTTTATTGTGGAAAAAAAGTACTTTTAATCCATATGCTAATGAGCTGATTAAGTCCAGCAGTTGATACGAGTCCAGCGTGTTTTTCCTATTCAGAGCTGTAGCCCCTCCCCTATTCACTTCTATAGATCAATAAATAAATAAACCACGCCCCTTTTACAACTGAAGACGTGAATAGGGGAGGGGCTACAGCTCTGAATAGAAAAAACGCTGGACTCATATCAACTGCTGGACTCCAATCAGCTCATTAGCATATGGATTAAAAGTACTTTTTCTCCACAATAAAGCAACAGATCACCAAGTGAGAGGTATCATTATATTCAGCAGAGTGAGCCCTACAAGGCAGCATGCCTGCTTTATCAGTGAATTTCCTGGTGACAGGTTCTCTTTAAATAGAATTTGCATAATAATTTGGAACAGGGTGTGTATGTATATATATATATATATATATATATATATATACTCACCTAAAGTATTATTAGGAACACCATACTAATACGGTGTTGGACCCCCTTTTGCCTTCAGAACTGCCTTAATTCTACGTGCCATTGATTAAACAAGGTGCTGATAGCATTCTTTAGAAATGTTGGCCCATATTGATAGGATAGCATCTTGCAGTTGATGGAGATTTGAGGGATGCACATCCAGGGCACGAAGCTCCCGTTCCACCACATCCCAAAGATGCTCTATTGGGTTGAGATCTGGTGACTGTGGGGGCCATTTTAGTACAGTGAACTCATTGTCATGTTCAAGAAACCTATTTGAAATGATTCGAGCATTGTGGCATGGTGCATGAAAGTAGCCATCAGACGATGGGTACATGGTAGTCATGAAGGGATGCACATGGTCAAAAACAATGCTCAGGTAGCCCGTGGCATTTAAACGATGCCCAATTGGCACTAAGGGGCCTAAAGTGTGCCCAGAAAACATCCCCCACACCCCCACCACCACCAGCCTGCACAGTGGTAACAAGGCATGATGGATACATGTTCTCATTCTGTTTACGGTAAATCCGGACTCTACCATTTGAATGTCTCAACAGAAATCGAGACTCATCAAACCAGGCAACATTTTTCCAGTCTTCAACAGTCCAATTTTGGTGAGCTCGTGCAAATTGTAGCCTCTTTTTCCTATTTGTAGTGGAGATGAGTGGTACCAGTTGGGGTCTTCTGCTGTTGTAGCCCATCCGCCTCAAGGTTGTGCCTGTTGTGGCTTCACTGCATACCTCGGTTGTAACGAGTGGTTATTTCAGTCAACGTTGCTCTTCTATTAGCTTGAATCAGTTGGCCCATTCTGCTCTGACCTCTAGCATCCACAAGGCATTTTCGCCCACTGGACTGCCGCATACTGCATGTTTTTCCCTTTTCACACCATTCTTTGTAAACCCTAGAAATAGTTATGTGTGAAAATCCCAGTAACTGAGCAGATTGTGAAATACTCAGACCGGCCCGTCTGGCACCAACAACCATGCCACGATTAAAATTGCTTAAATCACCTTTCTTTCCTATTCTGACATTCAGTTTGGAGTTCAGTAGATTGTCTTGACCATGACCACACCCCTAAATGCATTGAAGCAACTGCCATGTGATTGGTTGACTAGATAATTGCATTAATGAGAAATAGAACAGGTGTTCCTAATAATTCTTTAGGTGAGTGTATATATATATATATATATATATATATATATATATATATATATATACAGTATATATATAATAAAATATTTGTTAATTATCAGCATACACATATGAAATGTCATTATGCTCTAAAACTTTTTTTTCTGCTATGTACTTTACAGTATGATACTGTATGCCTATTAAAGATTCACTGGTTTGTCTATGCAGCATTAATACAATTTTTATTACAAAATAAAAAGAAAATGCTTTAAACTTGCAAAACGCACAGCAGAAAAATAATGACAGCTGTATAAGCTAAAATCGTAGTTTCTAATTGTTGCTATGCCTATGTAATATAGTTAGGTGTATAATAGTGTTCTCATTTTTCAGTGATAAAGGAAGGCACGTAGTTAAAATTGTAAAGACATGAAAGGACATTGATGACATTAAAGATGTGCATGAAATCATCGCAGAATGAAAGCTTTGCAGAAATATATAATGAGAATCTATTTTGGAAAAAAATATATTTTTAAATCATTTTATATCGTGAAGAATGTATATGTTCAAGAGATTATTCAATATGAGTGACAAACTCAATTGAAAGATCTCCTTAGGGCTTTGTTCTACTGTTCTAATCATCTATTTATGAAGTCTCTGTCCTCCTTTTCTTATGCACTAGGTGCAAAGCTTTATTGAAGGTCACCATAACCTGCCAAGAAAACTTTAGAATAGAATTTGATAAATGTTTCTATTTTATACATTACCTTATCTCTTCCCCTTCCTCCTCACCGCCAATCTGAAAACTACTAAGGGACCTATTATTGTGATAAAATATATCCAGAGAATTGTTCAGATTAGATTCTGACTTTCAGAAGCCATTTTGGATCACATTCTACCATTGTATAAATCTCTGCCTCTGGCAAAGCATTGATTTGTGAGAAAATATAAGCTTTTTTTTCATTGTGATTTTTACAACCACATAATATATTTTCCACTATAGGTATACAATGCTCTTTAAATTTGAGATAATAATCTTTACTACTATTGTTGAATCAAAACAATGGATGCTTTGGGTTTCTAGTTGATTTGGTAATATTGGTTCTCAGACACAATTTAGACAACAGAACATATGTAATTCACATACATGTCTTAATTCATATGAAGTATATACACGATTGAAGGAACTAAACTTCAAAACTTGTGAAAACTTTTGTCTCCAATATTTATTCTTATAGGCCAACATTTTAACTAATTGATAATGCTTATTTGTGTGGTCAATAATATCTATTATACTTTTATTACTATAGAAGCAGCTAAATATGTGGTAAAAAATGCATTATCAGGTAACCATCTCTCATTATGCTGAGCCATAATGAGAGGTGGTTACCACAGTAATGGTAGTTTATTGGTTAGCACTGTTGCCTTGCAGCACTGAGGTCATGTGCTCATATCTGACCTAAAGAGATCTTTCTGTGTTTGTATGCTAGAAATAGCAAACTTAATTTGAGTAAGGCATTGATGTTAATGCTGACCATCCATATACAGTACTTTAGAATATTTGCTATATAAGCAATGGGAAATAATTAATTCAGGACTAGGCTAATCTGAGAGAAGAGTCCTACATAGTGGCCACCAAATTAGACAGCCATTAGAGGGCCTTAAACCCACATGAACATGTGTGTCCGTGCAGTCTTAAAATTGATTGAAGTTCTGTGTAAAATGGTTGTTGATTGATCATGGCCACATAGTTTTGCGATTACCATGTTGCCATTATCAATAAATTAACAACAGATTTTGAAACTGTCAAACTGTGAACTACTCTGACACGTATGTCCATGTGGTTTACCTCTGCAACATGGCTGTGACAGTGTTGCATCTCAACTCTTGCAGCGTCCACTACATGGGAAACTACCCTGAGACATTTTGTAAGGTTACTGATTCATTTTAACTATCTACTATCATTTGCAGTCCACAAAAGTAGCCCATGCCTTTTCTACTATATACTAGTAGTATGGAAGTTACAAATTCTGGCACAATTTTACATGAATGACTGTTTGCTGTACTTTAATTCTCTAGGATCTTATTAAGCAGAATGTAAATTAATAACATTTAAATCATGCCTCTCAGCACTTGGCTCCTATTAAACAAGGCAGAAAACAATTAGTGTTGAGCGCGAATATTCGAATAGCAATTTTTTTTTACAAATATTGGCACTTCGCTAATTTGCGAATATTTAGAATATAGTGCTATATATTCATAAAAAAACTAATATTTGTTTTTTTTTTCAATCTAAACCCAAGATACCATTAACAAAAATAGTGAAAATAGCACTATGTTCTCTATCTTCGTTAATTCTAGCAAGCCCACCAATAGGAAAGGTATACCCCGTTCAAACTTCCACTCACAGTACGCGAATATTACATTACGTAATATTCGCGTACTGCAAATAAAACTTTGAATGGTGTATAACTTTCTTATTGGTTGCTTTGCTTGAATTAACAAAGATAAAGAATATAGCGCTATATTCATATTCGCTAACTTTTTTAATTCTAGCAAGCCAAGTAAACTTGCCTATACACAGCTCTAAGTTGGATGCGCAATGCGAGAATATTAAGTAATATTACTTGCTTTGCGCATCCAACCTAGAGTGGGGTATATGGAACTTACTGCACTATTGTTTGGCTGGGTAAAATGAACGAATATGACGAATACGAATATAGTGCTATAGTCTCTATATTCTCTAATTCTAGCAAGCCAATAGTAAAGTTGACTGTACCCAGCTCTAAGTTTAAATGCACAATGTGAGAATATTACTTACTTATGACCCAGTATTCTATTTATTGCAAAAAATAGGTAGCACCATTTTAGTGCAGGTCAGTGTAAAAAAAACACTATGGAGGAAGAACAATGGTTCTCACATGACCTTGAGAGGAAGTGGGGGGGTAGGGACTAACAGACAGCCTAGATGAGACAATCAGTGCTGCAGCAGGCAGAGCGGTGCCCCAGCAAAACCAGCAAAACACCATTCTGCGCTGGATTGTTATTGAGGGTGGTTGGATGCTACAGTGTCTGCCAGGGAAATGATCTTAAGCAGTCAAGGAGAGTCAGAAATCAATCAGGGACGGTGAAGGGAAAGGATAGAATTCCAAAAAAGAACTGTGTTTTGTTAAATATGGAGAGGCAGGGCAGATAAGCAATGCAGCTGACAGACAGGAAAAGAGAAGACAGCCTGGCTGGCTGTGCCTGCTATCAGAAGTGCAGGTGCTGCACTGTGGACCTCAAAAGCATCTGCCTGCAAGCACATACAGTACTTTGATTTTTAGATTTTTTTCCCCCATCGTTTTCCACCAATTCTTTTTTTTTTTTTGGGGGGAAGCAATTTAATTAAGCAGTGTATACACATGAGTACTGCAGCAATACCCAAGGTGTAGCAGCAATGTACATGTATGTATTAATGCAAAATTGAGTGTCAAGCCTCAACCACCCAATTCAGTATATTCAGTTTCCACATGGTTACTATTATTATTATTATTATTATTATTATTATTATTATTATTATTTACTGTAAATTAATGCAGCAATACACAGGGTGGGGCATTCATTTACCTGTGAGTAATAATGAGAAATCGAGCATCAGACCCCAATTGTCCATTTCTATATATTCCATTTACACACAGTTAAAATAAAAAAAAATTGTTGATTGTTAAATTTAATTAAACCAGCATTAATGTGATTACTACATGACACAGGTTAGGGCAGCGATCTCCCTGTGAGTAATAATTAGAGATGAGCAAATCAAAGCTGATTTCAGGAAAAATTTGATTCGCACCGAATCCGAATTTCCTCACGCTTCGTGGTAACAAATCGCATTTTTCCAGCCAGCCCTGTGATGTCACAGCACTATAATTAGCCTCAGCCATCTTGGATTCTGCCATTTACCAGGGTACCAGGGAGAGACATCAGCAGGAGCTAAGGACAGTGTTAGAAAAAACATCATTGTGCTAAAAAAAATGATTTACAAGTGCAGGGAAAGATTATTCAAGTTGTAGGGAAAGGATAGGGCGGAATCATTCCGCAACATTTATGTTGAACAGGGTTCAGTAGGGGAGGTTACAGCCTGGGCAATAGGAACAATCCTATTACACCTTGCTGCACTGACTGGGGATCCAAATTTCCATTATACAGCTCTGTAATTCCAGCAAACCGTTCATATTAGAGTGCAAGTGCTGCTTGAAACAGGCATTAACAGGGTTTAGTACAAGGAAATATTTCAATATCTTATTTGCCCTTGTGCGGTGCAGGTATATGTTCTAAAGCATTTTTTGGCTTGTATTAGTGGGAAAAAAGGGCTTATTAGCCATTGTGTGGTGAAGTGCTAAAATTCCAGCCCTTTTTATTGTGTATTAGCGGCAAAAGTAAAAAATATTTTCCGTTCAGCGGTGTAGTTATATGTTCTAAAGCCTTTTGTGGTGTGTATTAGTGGAAAAATAAAAGATATAATTGCCATTCAGTGGTGCAGTTATATGTTTTTAAGCCGTTTGTGGCGTGTATTAGTGGAAAGAGAAAAAATATATTTGCCGAACAGCGGTGCAGTTATATGTTCTAAAGCCCTTTGTGGCGTGTATTAGTGGAAAAAGAAAAAATATATTTGCCAATAAGCGGTGCAGTTATATGTTCTAAAGCGTTTTGTGGTGTGTATTAGTGGAACTGCGATATGTACTCTTATGCTGTTCCCACCCTTCACACTTTATGGCAGGGCCACTATTTTGCTAGGATATGCCCCAATTGTCTTATAGGTGCAGGTCCCACCACTGGGACCCGCACCTATATCAAGAACGGAGGTGGTGGCTGGAGGACTCCGGGCCTGCCACCACCAAGCCGGCTCCCCATAGAAGTGAAAGGGAGCGTACAGCACATGCGCAGCCCCCTGCTCCCATTCATTTCTGTGGAGCCGACGGAAATAGCCGAGCCAGTGCTCGCCTATTTTCGCCAGCCCCATAGAAAATGAATGGAGGGCGGCTGCGCATGCTCAGTGCACCCTCTTTCACTCGCAGGGCTCTGTTCTCGATATAGGTGCGTGTCCCAGTGGTGGGACCCGCAGATATAAGACAATGGGGGCATATCCTAGAGATATGCCCCATTGTCCATGATGAGACAACCCCTTTAAGAATTAAGGATCGTCACAGCTTTTAAGAACGGTGCTGGTTTTCACTTTATGGTCTACTGTCAAATAACTTGCAGCATATTGCAGGCAAGAACAGCATTGATTTGCACATTGTGCACCCACCTAACCAGCCAAACCCCATACCAACAACAGGCCCTGTTTAAAGGTGCCGCACGGCCATTAACAATGAAGACGACCATACAGTGCAGTCTTCATTATTGAATTAAACACATCTGCGGGCTAACTGGTCTTGCAGTTCTTCAGCACAGCAAAGACGCTTCATGTACCCTAAGTCAGAGTAGCCTGGGTATACCCGATTTACAGCAATTTGTGTCTAATAAATGTCTTTGCTAAATTGACAAAAGTTGCAGAATCAAATTTTTTAAAACTCATCTCTACCCTTAAACATCTGTTAATGTTCAATTTAATTAAGCAGTTTATATACGTGCTTACAACACCAATACATAGTGCAGTGCACAACATCTAAGAGGCCCAAAAATGTCCAGACTATGAAAGGGTTCCAAACAAAAGACCCAGAGCCAGAATGTGGTTATTAGCAGCACCATCTATCTGGCCAGAAGTAGTAGTAGTAATAGTAGGCCACAGTTGTCCCTGCTGGCTTCGTAAAAGCACAACATTATAGTTAGGGAGAAAGAGGATTAGATTGTGAATTGGGTGACTTACTCCTCCTCTCAGTCACAGCTGGATGATGTGGAGATGACTTTGCAGTCTGACACTGTGCCATTGAGCCAGAAGTCACAGTGTTCCTCCTGCTGCTCCTCTTTGCAGCCACAAAGAAAACTTTCAGAGGATTTCTCCCAGTCTTCACTGACCCTTCCTAGAGATGTGCCTTCTTTTTTTTCCAAGAAGTGGCAAGAAAACTCCACCACACCCTATGGCAGCAGTCTTCCTGTTGATGATTTGTGTGAGAGCAGTCAGCGTTTGTACAGCCATGAGGAGGAGGTGGCAGAATAGGCTGCAGACTCAAGACATAGCCGTGTTGGTGGTGGTGATAGTGCCCACCGTAGTACACTTATGGTGTTGGGGGCAGTGACAGTTGCAATAGGGGCATAGCAGTAGAGGGGGGCCAAAGAACCCACCATGACATCCCATGGTTAGCCCAGCGCTCTATGTCGGCGCTGCTGCCCCTACCCACGGGCCTGGGTGCCGGGCTCCCTCTTTCCGTCCTGCTGCCATGCGTTGTGCTGACAATCGCGGGCAGCAGGTAGCTTAAATGTTGCATCTGTGCTTCATGCCAGAGTTTACTTCCTGCTGAAGACCTTTACTGTTTGTTAGTGCTTGCATGGGTGTGTCTCTCCTCACTTGTGAGGCAGCATGTACATGCCCTGGGGTGGATTGCCCATTCACTCTACCGGGAAGATTCCCTGTGGGCCACTTGCCTTTTACTGTGCAGAGGGCCGGCTGCACCCAGAGGCGGATCCAGAGGAGCCAAGGAAGCAGCAGGAGATAATGGAGACGCTGCTCCTTCTGACCTCCTGAGTGTTACTGTGCCTCTTAAAGTATAAAGTTCAGTCCCCCCACTGGTCCTCCTACTCCACACATTAGCACTGGGGTAAGTTACTGTGGGAGGAAAGTTAGACTCCTGAGCTGCTGCTCCTGCACCTCTTGTGTCCCTCTGTTACAGCCCCTCACAGACCTCTGTCCACTGACTATCTCACCTATACTTTATACAGAGCAGACTAAGAAGTTATGTCTCCCAGTGACACCCCCCCCCCCAGCTCCTCATCCCCCACATATGATGCAATGTTTCTGGAGGTTATATCAGTACTGGAGCATTATAAGAGGAGCAGCTGATATCAGTCACATATGATGTAATGTCTCTGGAGGTTATATCAGCACTGGAGCATTATAAGAGGAGCGGCTGATTACAGTCACATATGTTGTAATGTCTCTGGAGGTTATATCAGTACTGGAGCATTATAAGAGGAGCAGCTGATATCAGTCACATATGATGTAATGTCTCTGGAGGTTATATCAGCACTGGAGCATTATAAGAGGAGCGGCTGATTACAGTCACATATTATATAATTACAGATAAGTGAATTTTTCAAAAATTCCATAGGCCAGTTCACCGAATTTTTCAGAAAAATTTTGATTCGATCAAAATAAATTTGCGGCAAATTATGTTAAAAACGGCTGTTTCCTGGATGCTGAGAGCCTTTATAGTGGTGTAGAACACTGTGCCTTGCAGTAACATGCATAGGGAGTCTGCTTTGGTAGTGAAATAGTACTGAGAGTCAGTATGACATGCAGGTGACAGGCGTCGCTCTTAGAATCACTTCATACTTCACTTATTTGGGCAGTCACGGGCAAAAACTGACCAAATAACTCAAGTAGCAACTCAGCCTTACAGGTAGATGTTAGTGTCAAGTAGAAGCACATTCCTTTTCCACCCTCATCAGCTGATTCCACATAGATGTCCACAGAACCTGCTCTATTAAACACTTATACAAGTAGAGCCCTCCTGACAGAGTGGAGAGGGTGTCAGCAGTAAGTTTGTGTTGAAGTCACTGATTATTTTGCCCTTACTCTAAACTGTCAGAACAAAAACCAACAAAAAATGATCCTGTCTGGGGGGCGGAGCTAGCTCTCGTCGGTGATGGCCGCACTGCAGCTCGCTCTGTAACCACATCTACCCCATGTACCAGCTATCTTCAGCTATCAAGAGAATAATGGTGAAAATCGGCAACCCAAAGCCAGCTGAATCCCCGTTCTCTCTCAAGGCGCAACCCCTAAGCGGGGATATGGAGAAATTCTTTAAAAAGGCTGCGGCCACAGTCGCTGCAAGGGAACCAAAGATGGCGCCGGCTCCCGCCCATAAGGCTGCTCCTTTAGCCTCAGAACAGTCGGGCGAGGACAGCGACGCAGACGACTTACGCCCGAATAGAGATCTACCTCTGACCCGGCGATACCTGGAACAAGCTCTGAGGAGGGCCCTGGATCCCATGGTCTCTGAAATCGCGGCGCTCAGAAAAGACGTCCGCCACATTGGAGACCGCGTGGAACAGATCGAGACGCAGCAGGCCGCCATGCTGGATCACCAAACAGCCACAGCCAAATCCATGTTTCGCTGCAGCACATACCTCAACGAACTGCACAATGCCATCGAGGACCAAGAGAACAGAGGGCGGCGCAATAACCTGCGGTTCCGAGGAGTGCCAGAATCCATACCGGCTGGTGAGCTTTTTCATACTATCCATGCCATCTGTAGCAGCCTCCTAGGCCCCGACTTTGCCCTAGACATCATTATTGAAAGGGCACATAGAGCACTGCGCCCCAAGCCGAAGCCTGAAGATCCCCCGAGGGACGTGATATGTCGCTTCTAAACTTCCAAGTGAAAGCAGCAATTTTAGAAGCCGCTCGAAGCCACAATGACTTTTCTTATGACGGGGCCCAAATTCTTATCTATCAAGATTTAGCACCATCTACCCTCAGGAAGAGGAAGGCCCTCAAACCCCTCACAGAGTGGCTACGTGCTAACAAGGTCCCCTATAGATGGTCATATCCTTTTGGCCTCTCTTTTTACCATACAGGCAAACGCTTCAACATATCCACGCATTCTGACCTGCCATCGGTGTTTGCCCACCTGAGCATACCTTCCCTTGACATCGAGGACTGGTCCCTATACAAGGACTTGGCTGATCTCCCCGACCTCCCATCCATCACGCCGTTCGAGATACAACACACCCCAAAGTCTCAAAAGTCCAAGAAGAGACCTCATCAATCAACACCTAAGAGACTCTTGCAAGACCAGTAACATTATGTCTCCGTGAAATTTCACTCTCCGCTTGTGTCACACCCTACGGGTCCTTACCTATTCTTTTACTCCTTTAGCTCATCCAAAGTTCCCTACCTTTCCAACTCTCCTTCCCTATTCAGCTCCTAATTATACCTACACCTTTATTCTTTTGCGCACTGTCCTCTCCCTATCTGAAGCGGGATTGCCTCTTCCCTCACCTTTCTCTATACTGTTTAATGTACAGTGGGGGTTGTACGATAGGTCACAAGACCTTTCTCCCCCTCTGCCTGAGCGTACATACGCTCTCTCACTATGTTTTTACTTACTTTGACTATATCCAAAGTTATGTTTCTTTTTACTGTTTTACCAGTTACATGTTCTTTTCTTTTTTTATGTTTACAGTACAGGATTAAACCCGTATGCATCCTGAACAATGACAACGTACTTCCAACCCATCCAATTCAACACTTCTTAACCAACAATCTCCTCCCATCATCAAGACGTTTTCCTGGAGGACTGCCACGCACCCCGCTCTTTTACTACACTGGTGAATAATCATGGCTAACTTACACATAACTTCCTATAATGTCAAGGGCTTTAACTCACCTTCCAAAAGGAGCCAAACCTTCTCTTTATTGCGAAAGTTTGGATCCAACGTGGCTTTCCTCCAGGAGACACACTTTAAATTTAACCATTATCCTGACCTATCCCATTCCTCCTTCCCTCTTTGGTTTCACTGTGGAGGTTCCTCCTCTGCCTCAGGCGGAGTCAGCATAGGCTTCCAAAAGAACCTTCCCTTTAAGTATGCATCCCATGTTCAGGATCCAGATGGGCGCTATGTTATGGTGAAGGGTCACATTGGCTCTCAAATATACTCATTTATTAACCTGTATTTCCCCAACTCCAAACAACTACAATGGTTGAATGATGTTTCTCCCCTCATTACTTCCTTCCAGGAAGGTATTGTAATTGTGGGTGGCGACTTCAATGTTGCTATGGATCCCCTCCTTGATTCCTCCTCCCACAAATCCCCTCTTTCTAGACGCGTCCTGAGGTACATTGGAAGGGAGCTGTGGAGTTTAGACGTGGTGGATGTGTGGAGGACCCACCACCCCGATACGATTGATTACACGTTCTACTCAAATACCCATGGTTCTTACCATCGCATCGATTATCTCTTCATCTCTAAATCGCACCTCCACCTATGCCGTAAGTCTGAAATTGGTTCTATCCACATCTCAGACCACGCCCCGATTTCTCTCATTATAGATGCTCCCCAACCGGTCCACAAGGAGTTTCATTGGCGCCTCAACGAATCCCTTCTGGGTGATCCCACTATAGTCAAAAAAGTATCTACCCTTCTTGATGAATATATTTCACTGAATAAACTCCCTCAATCTCCCTCAAATACTCTGGGACGCCCATAAACCATACATAAGAGGTCATTTCATTAGCATCAGCTCCCACCTTAAAAATCTAGGGAAAAACAAATAGACTCTCTCCTCGCTAAAATCCAGTCTCTGGAATCGAGCCATAAGACAGATCTCTCTGAATCACTTCTCCAGTCCCTGTCTGCTGCCAGAGCTGAATTGAGAGCTTTATTGCAATCTCGCTCGGCGAAATATTTCCTGAACTCCCAACACAAATTTTTCTCCCATGGCGATAAAGCCTCGAAATTCATTATGCACAGAATTAAAACTAGGAAATCCAATAACTACGTCCATAAACTGACTTCCCATGATGGCTCCGACACTTTCTCTACTGCCTCAATTGCCACTGAATTTCAAACCTTCTACAAAAATCTATATAATCTCCCTCAATCCCTCCCTCATGAGACACACTCCGCCTTAGTAAAAGATTTTCTGCAATCCCTTCACCTTCCCACCCTCTCAGACTCCCAGAAACGCTCTCTATCCAACCCCTTTACCACCGAGGAACTGTCCATAGCCGTACGCCATTTGCCCAATGGGAAAAGCCCTGGACCTGACGGTCTCCCCGCTATCTACTTCAAAACCTTTCAGAAACAACTGCTCCCCCTTCTTCTTGACGTCTGTAACCTTTCCCTGTCGGGTGCCCCTCTTTCTAGGGACATGGTGACTGCTCACATTGCAATTATACCAAAGGAGGGGAAAGATCACAGCCATTGTGCCAATTACAGGCCTATCTCCTTGCTCAATATTGACCTAAAACTTTTGGCAAAGCTCCTAGCTAATCGCCTTGCCTTACTGCTACCAGCTCTGATTCATGGGGATCAGGTGGGCTTTGTTCGCAACAGGGAGGGTAGAGATAATACCACCAGAGTATTAAATCTGATCTGCCATTCCTCTTACACCTCATCTCCCCTTCTGCTTCTCAGCACAGATGCTGAAAAAGCATTCGATCGTGTGAACTGGAACTATATGAGAATCACCCTGCTGCGTTTTGGCCTACCTACCCCCTTTGTCAACGCTGTCTTTGCTATGTACACCCATGCCTCAGCTCATGTCATGGTCAATGGGACCCTCTCCCCCTCCTTTGGTATAACCAATGGTACCCGACAGGGATGCCCCCTCTCCCCCCTTCTCTTTGTACTAACCATGGAACCCCTCCTCCAAGCTCTCAGATCAGACCCCCTGATCAAGGGCCCAATGATAGGGAACACGGAACATAAACTTCGCTGATGATGTCCTGATCTTGACCTCCAACCACCTCACTTCCCTTCCTTTAATTCAAACCCACCTCTCTAATTTTGGCCCACTCTCAAATTTTAAAATTAATTCTAACAAATCTCTGGTTATCTGCATCGGAATTCCCTCACGTACTAAAAACAAACTACAGCTTAACTCCCCTTTCAATTGGTCATCCCCTACAATTACATACCTTGGTGTCAGGATAAGCCCCCAAATCTCTGACCTCTTCCCCTTGAATTACGTCCCATTAAGACTTTCCATATTTCAAGCAATAGACGACCTTGACAAAAAAGTTCCCACCATCTCTTGGTTCGGACGCAAAAACCTCCTCACTTCTCTTATCCTTCCCCGCCTGACCTATCTTCAACAAGTCCTTCCCATCCCTATACCTACATCCTACTATACTTCCCTCAAACAAAAATTTACGCACTTTCTATGGAAAGGCCGTAAAGCTAGACTTTCCTACTCTCGCCTTATCAGGCATAGATCAGAGGGGGTATTGGTCTCCCAGATCCTGAACTTTATGGTAAAGCCATACTATTGTCCAGGATTGTAGATTGGCTCCGTGGTTCCCCCACAAACACTGGGTAGCACAAGAAAGCTCAATTCTGGGCAAACCTCTCCGGGCCTTCTTACTGGGCAATGAATCCCTCCCTGCATCTCGCCTTTCAGCCTACCCTATTTTAAAAGCCACTCTGGCTGCCTGGTCTTGGCTCTCATCCACTCACTGCCATATCCCCTTCCCCTCTCCTTTAATCACTATTGGTGACATCCTAGGTGCATCTAACCCCTTACTACTGGATTCCTCTCCCAGTGGTCCTCGCCTCACCACCATCCCCATCAGATCACGCCAAGATGACACGGGCCAACCCCTTTCCAACACTGCCCTCTCATCCTTACTGAACCCACAACCCTGCGACTTTGCTCTGATTCCATTCTTACGCACTTTCCTCATGGGACACACGCTTAAAGGTGAGCTTCTACGGCCATTAGTCTGGCTGGAAGCAATCATCTCCATGGACAAACCCCCTAAGAAACCGATCTCTATGCTCTATAATAGACTCTGCTCTCCCCCTACCATTGTAAAACCTGCCTTTATTCGATCCTGGGAAAGGGACCTTCAATTAGAATTTCCGCTTGATACTATCGCTAGAATCCTTGAGGCGCCACATAAAACCTCCCGCTGTGTTCGGATACAAGAGAACAATTATAAGATATTGACCCAATGGTACATTACCCCGGTCAAATCTGCCTTTTACTCAGCCGGAGCTTCGGATCAGTGCTGGAGGTGTGGGGAGGAGAGAGGCACATTTCTCCACATCTGGTGGGACTGCCCACCCATCAAACCAAAATTTTTTCTCAAGCAAACAAGATTTGCCAAACCTCTTTTGTCCCCACACCTTCCCTTGCGCTCCTATCAATCCCCCCCTCTCACCCCCCAATACATGTACCCTTCCTCTTTCGTCAATTACTGATTGCTGCCCGCCTACTTATACCAAAGTTCTGGCTCCAGAGCTCCCTTCCAGACCTTGAAGCCTAGATGACAAAGGTGGACCAGCTTTACCGCTTTGAAGAGATGTCATCCTGGGAATCTCGCTCCCATTTACAGTTCCTCAAATTATGGCTCAAATGGAAATCCTTCAGGTTCCCCGACCCCTCTTAGGGCTCCCTTGTCTACATACGAATAGTGTCCTTAACCTTCACCTTTGTGATGTACGTGCTGACCTCCGGATGGTTTGAGTTACCAACCCGTTGTGTTGGTGTCTTGTATTGCCGCAATAATTTTGCAACTGTATACTTGATGCATGCGTATATATGTCTTCAGCTACTCCTGTACTTTTGTTATTACATACTGTTATCCTACAGTATCTTTTGTTACTTAAATGAAAAATCAATAAAAAAAAATTTTGAATTAAAAATGATCCTGTCTGTGGAGCATACGCTTTCACTTGGTCAGCATTTGCTCAATAATCCATCAGGAGTGGATCTAAACAGAGATGACACGTGGATGGAATATTTGCATGTTTTCTGTGTTTGGTATCCACTCCTGCTTTTGGCTACCAAATCATAAGTCAATTTTGAAGAGACCCTACAACTGCTACACAGACAGGATCTGTTGTGCGTCTCATTTTTCCTTGCATCTGACAGATCAGAAAAAATGTCAAATAAATGATGATGTCAGCCAGGCCGAAAGGCAAAATAGTCCCCCAGTCATGAAGTGGGGATGGTGGGAACAGCATGAGAAGTCCACAGAGTGGACCTA
Organism: Bufotes viridis; assembly: GCA_033119425.1. Classification (NCBI taxonomy): domain Eukaryota; kingdom Metazoa; phylum Chordata; class Amphibia; order Anura; family Bufonidae; genus Bufotes; species Bufotes viridis. Next base: position 459,206,843 of record CM065589.1, read on the forward strand.
TGACATAGTTGTGAGGTGGAAGCAGCATGAGGAGACCGCAGAGTGGTCCAATGACAGAGTCTGGAGGTGGTAGCAGTATGAGGAAGCCACAGAGTGGCACAATGAGCGAGTCTGTAAGTGCCGGCACCATGAGGAGACCGCAGAGCGGCACAATGACAGAATATGGGTTGGCGGCAGCATGAGTAGGCCACAAAGCAGCACAATGACAGAGTCTGGAAGTGGCAATTGCATGATGAGACCACAGAGGGGCCCAATGACAGGGTCTGGAGGTGGTATGAAGAGGCCACCGTGTGGCACAATGACAGAGACTGGAGGTGGCAGCAGCATGAGTAGAAAAAAAGGACAATGCAACAGCACTCTGCAGACACAAAGTACAATAATGCCATAATTATAGAAAACATAATGGTGCTAATGCTATGCTTATTTTGCAAAATTGAGATTCTTGGCAAATACATTTTGTACAAAATTATTTTGGCCCGTCTGCCAAGCGTCAAGGTGAACTCTATCAGATAGGAACCTAACACTAAATAATACCTGTCATGTGCCAAAATGGCCACCATAAAATTAAGGGAGTGCAGGTTCCACAGGCATGCTGGGTCCACTCTGCGTTTTACCATTTTTGGTGCCATAACGGCAGCATGAGGAGACCACAGAGCAGCACAATGACAGATTCTGGAGGTGGCAGCAGAATGAGGAAACCACATAGTGGCAAGGTGACAAAGTGTGGAGATAGCAGCAGCAGGAGGACACCACAAAGTGGCAAGGTGACATAGTGTGGAGATGGCAGCAGCATCAGGCGGATTCCACAGAGTGGCAAGGTGACATCGTGTGGAGATAGCAGCAGCAGCATGGTCAGGAGACCACAAAGTGACCTGGTAACAGAGTGGGGCGGTCGGTGGCAATACCAGTACATGCTGACCAAGGTGGGTGAAATAAGGAGAACTTGGCATTAGATATGTGGCATCAGGCGGGTTGCAGCATCAAAATAGTAGCTGAGGCATGTATTCAGATGATACTGGTCTCTTGTATCAAAGTGTTGGTGTGGCACCATGGCACAAGGTTTGGGTGAGGCAACATGGATGATCTAATCAGATGCATCAGGAATTGGTGGTTGGAAATCCTGGATGATCTACGCCTGATTCATCTTGGAAAAAGGTCACTCTCTCTACAGTTTGGGTGGACAGGTAAGTTTTCATTCGGGTAACTGTGGCTCCCGCCGCACTATACACCCGCTCTGATGCCACACTATTGGCCGGGCAGGACAGCTTTTCCTTGGCAAACTCTGATAGTTGCAGCCACAAATCCAGTTTGGCTACCAAGTAGTCGAGTGGATCTTCAATGTGGGGTGGCTCGGGACTGTCCAAGTATGACACCACGTGCTGTTTCAGGTCCTGCTCCAGGTCTACCTGCTGCTGCTGGTGAGTAGTTTCTTGACTTTGCGGGTGAAGAAAACTACTCATCAGCGACTGTAGACTCAGGGTGCTGATGGAGCTGGTACTTCTCCTGCCACCCCACCCCTCCTCAAAAGCCATGGCAGTGGAACGTGAGTACAGAGAGCCACCCCGGTCAGACCTGCGAGAGGATGGGCGATGGCATAGATAGGCAGCAGCCAACTGACTTCATATGAAGTCTCTGTAGTTCAGTTTGTTCTCCCTCTCGGTGGGTGTAAAAAAGGCCCCTATTCTTGACCGGTAGTGAGGGTTCAACAAGGTGGAGAGCCAGAAGTCATCCCTCTGCCGAATAGTGACAATTCGGCTGTTACCACGCAAGCAAGTGAGCATGCACCGGTCCATTTGTGCAAGTGACTCGGAGGGACTCCATGCCTCCATCTCCACTGCATACTGCCACGGTGTGTCTTCGGTCCTCTATCTCATCTTCCTCATCGCCTTGTAGCTACTCTGGCTGCTCCTGCTGCTCCTACTCTGGCTGCTCATGCTCCTCCTGTCCTGTCAGCTGAGTAGAAAAACCACCAATTTAGCTGCACATTCCTTGTGCTCCAATGTCCTTCTCCCCCCTTCTCCTCCTCCTCTTCCAGTTCAGCACTCACAGGGCTCATGTGGCCGCGAGATCGAGGCGCCACGTCTCCTGTCCCCTGAACAGCCATTGTTACCACCATCTGTTCCAGGACATGAAGCAGTAGTAGTAGTCCTGGCGACTGACAAATAAGGTGTCCTCCTCAAAGGTCCTGAGCAAACGGCAGGTGTCACGCATGAGCTAACACTGGCTGACATCGAAGTTACACAGGGGAGTACTCTTATCCGCTTGCATTGTCAAGAAATCGTTGATGGCCTTTCTCTGTTCGTATAGTCAATCCAACATATAGAGAGTGGAATTCCAACGGGTGGAAACATTGCCTATCAGCCTATGTTGGGGGATTCCGTTCTGCCACTGCAGCTCAAGAAGGGTTTGCTTTGTAGTGTACGAGTGACTGAAGTGCATGCAAAGTTTTCTGGCCATTTTTAGGATGTCTTGCAGATGGGTGGAAGACTTCAGGAACCGTTTGACAACCAGATTGGACACATTTGCCATGCAGGGCGCAAAGATCAGCCATCCTTGACGCAGCGCCGACACCATGTTCTTCCCGTTGTCGGTCAGCATGGGTATGATTTTCAGTTGTCGCAGAGAAAGCCACAATTCGATTTCTTGATGACGGAGCAGTTCCTTCCCTGTGTGACTACGTTCGCCAAGGCAAACCTAATGCAGAATAGCGTGACACTGCCGAGCCCTGTACATGTGGTTTGCTAGAGGGGCACTGTGACTTGTCCCAACAGTGGAGGCTGAAGACATGGTGGAGGATGAGAAGGTAGAGGCGGACATTGTCACAGGACCAATGGCGTAACATTGTGGAGGCGGAAGCTGCGTGACCTGTCCAAGTTGCTGGTGTGGCTGTGCAGGAACCACATTCACCCAGTGGGCTGTAAAGGACATGTATTGTCCCTGACAATTTACAGCTCCACACGTCGGCGCTGCCGTGCACTTTGGCAGACACAGGCTCAAGGAATGGCCCACTTTCTGTTCTACATATGTGTGCAAAGGTGGTACTGCCTTTTTGGCAAAGAAATTACAGTTTGGGACTCTCCACCTCGGCTTGGCAACCGCACAAGCCATCAGTTCTCTGAAAGGTGCAGAGTCCACCACTTAGAAAGGGCGGGACTGAAAGACCAGCAACTTGGACAGCAGCACGTTCAGCTTCTGCGCCGTTGGATGCGTGCAAGCATAATGCTTTCTTTTGGCAATCACTTCGGTTATCGATTGCTGACGGAATTACTGATGTTGAACAGGAGCATCTGGCCCAACAGAAGATGGGATTGAAAGACAGCTCCCTTCGGCTGAGGGGGTGGGGCCTTGACTGGCTGAAACTGGGTGCGTGCCATTGGGTGCGGCAGGCTGGAACACTACATCAGAGCCACGGTTATCCCATGCCACGTTATGGTGATGCTGCATATGTTGACGCAGGCAACATTGGCACCCTGGCCACGCTTCACCTTCTGCCCACATATTCTACATATGGCATGTTGGCTTCCTCCAGACGGCTTCACAAAAAACTGCCACACCGCTGAGTACCTTATTTTACCCCAACACTACTCACTGTCTGACTGCTACCGCCACTGCTTACGAGAAGCCATGCACCACTCCTTCCCAGGCAGGTAGGCTGCTGCAAAGCGGGTGGTCTACCCCATGTCATTTGGCTCCTGACCTCCCACTGACTGCTGCCACGCTGCTGACTCCCGACCACGCTAGCGAATTGCTTGTTCAGCCGCTGCCTGATGGGCAAGCTGCCACCCACTTCTCCTGATGATGACGAAGCCCCTTCTTCACCCGGCTCCCAAGTGCGATCGGCTTCATCATCATCGAGTAGTGTCTGCACATCACTGATGTCCTCCTCAACAGCCCCTGGGTAAGGAACCTGACCACTCGCAACACAAGCTCCCGTGCCACTCTCCTCATCACTACTTGCCCGCCTAGCGGAGGGGACGGCAATTGTCTCCTAAAAATCCTGGCTGGGCAGTAGCTGCTGACTGTCCTCTAGTAGCTCTTCCTTGCTTAAAAGTGAAACTGAGCCCACTGCATGTTGTACTTCTCGCGGTGAGGGAAAAGAAAAGGTGAGAGGCAGGTTGAGGACAGGTAAGGGAACAGCGCCTGCTCCCGGGCCATGCCAACTAATGGTTGTGTCTGACGAACCCACGACTGTTGGCTGGGGGTGTCTGATGTCACTTGGGATGACGTGGATGACCGAGTTAACCTATCAAGAACCACTGGGTTGCTGGTCAAGATACAACACATAGATGACACCGGGAGCCCAGGAATCTTGCTAAGACTACTGCTGCTACAACCCTTTACTCTGCTGTAACCTCTGCTTGCTCCAGAAGCATTCAGGCCTCTGTAACTTCTCTGTGCGTGGCCTGGAACTTTTTTGCCTGACATACTTGTAGCTGAACTAAACAAATTAAACGGAAATTTAAACACCCCTAAAAGCGACAAAAATATATATTTTTTTTGTGTTGAAATAGGCCACTAAACGCATTCACCACAAATAACTTGCGGAAAGTCACTGGAAATATATTTTTCTTGTTGTTATAAAATACGCTTTGACCAGAAAAAAATCAGAGTGAAGTACATATATATTTTTCTAGTAGTACTGAAATATGCCCCTATACGCTTTGACCAGAAAAAATAAAAATAAAGAGTGAAGTGCGTATATATATATATTTCTTGCAGGACTGAAATACGCCCCTATCCACTTTCATCAAAAATAACTGCATCAGTGAAATGAGAATATATATTTCTTGTCGGACTGAATTAGGCCACTATACACTTTGACCAGAAAAAAATTATATTTCTTGAAGTACTGAAATACGCCCCTATACGCTTTTAACAGAAATCACTGCAGCAGTGAACTGAGAATATATATTTCTTGTTGGACTGAAATAGGCCACTATATGCCTTAACCAGAAAACAATTAAAGAGTGAAGTGCTTATATATTTTTCTTGTAGTACTGAAATATGCAGCCTATATGTTTTCACCAGAAGTAACTGCAACAGTGCAGTGCATACATATTTTTCTTTTTTTACTGAAATACGCCCCTATATGCTTTCACCAGAAATAACTGCAACATTGCAGTGCGTATATATTTTTCTTTTTTTACTGAAATATGCCCCTATACGCTTTCAATAGAAATAACTTCAAAAGTGCATTGCATATATAATTTTATTTTTTTACTGAAATACGCCCCTATACGCTTTCAACAGTAATAACTGCAACAATGCATTGCATATATATTTTTCTTTTTTTACCGAAATACACCTCTATACGCTTTCAATAGAAATAACTGCAGAAGTGACCTGATAATATATATTTCTTGTTGGACTGAAGTAGGCCAATATACTTTTTCACAAGAAATAACTGCAACAGTGCAGTGGGTATATATTTTTCTTTTTTTAATGAAATACGCCCCTATATGCTTTCACAGGAAATAACTGCAAAAGTGCAGTGCATATATATTTTTATTTTTTTGCTGAAATACGCCCCTATAAGCTTTCATCAGAAACAACTGCAGAAGTGACCTGAGAATATATATTTCTTGTTGGACTGAAATAAGCCACAATACACTTTGACCAGAAAAAAAAGAGACAGAAAGAGACAGAGTGAAGTGCGTATATATTTTTCTTGTAGTACTAAAATACACCCCAGTACACTTTCAACAGAAATCACTGCAGCAGTGAACTGAGAATATATATTTCTTGTTGGACTGAAATGGGCCACTATACACCTAACCAGAAAACAATTTAAGAATGAAGTGTGTATATATTTTTCTTGTAGTACTGAAATACGCCCCCTATATGCTTTTAACAGAAATAACTGCAATAGTGCAGTGCGTACATATCTTTTTTGTTTTTTTCTAAAATACGCCCCTACATGCTTTCACCAGAAATAACTGCAACATTGCAGTGCGTATATATTTATCTTTTTTTACTGAAATACGCCCATATACGCTTTCAACAAAAATAACTGCAACAGTGCAGTGCGTATATATTATTCTTTTTTTTTTACTGAAATACGCCTCTATACGCTTTCAACAGAAATAACTGCAGAAGTGACCTGAGAATATATATTTCTTGTTGGACTGAAATAGGCCACTATACGCTTTCACAAGAAATAACTGCAAAAGTGCAGTGCGTATATATTTTTCTTGCAGTACTGAAATACCCCCCTATACGCTTTCACAGGAAATAACCTCAACAGTGCAGTGTGTATATATTTTTCTTGTTGAACTAAAATATGTCCTTATATGCTTTCAACAGAAATAACTGCAATAGTGAAATGTGTTTATATTTTTTCTTGTAGTACTGAATAAGATACTAAGATATAAGCCTCCAAAGGCTTTTCTACATAACAGCTGCGACCCAATAACAAAAAGCTGGATTGGCAGAGCTGTCTAATGACTATTTGGATCCCCAAATAATATTTCCTTACACTTGTTAATCACTTTCCTATCAATGTCCCTAGCTCCTTCTGACGAGTCTCTTTGCACTTATAAATCTTTTTTCTGTCTTTTTTTCCCACAATCGTTTTTCCACTTGCTGTCCCTTACCAAGAAGCACGAGGAAATTTGCATTCATTGTGAATCAAATTTTTCCTGAAATTGTAAACAAATTCTACTTTGCTTCGATTCGCTCCTCTCTAGATGTAATCTCTCTGGAGGTTATATCAGTACTGGAGCATTATAAGAGCAGCGGCTGATATCAGTCACATATGATGTAATGTCTCTGGAGTTTATATCAGTGTTGGAGCGTTATAAGAGGAGCAGCTGATATCAGTCACATATGATGTAATGTCTCTGGAGGTTATATCAGTGCTGGGCGTTATAAGAGGAGTTGCTGATATCAGTCACATATGATCTAATGTCTCTGGAGGTAATATCTGTGCTGAAGCATTATAAGAGGAGCGGCTGATATCAGTCACATAGGATGTAAATGTCGCCAGCGTCCTTGCTGTGATGTCATTAAAATCATGCTGCCAGCCCTTCTCCTAACAATAAGCCGCCTTTACCATCTGCTGTAAGGTAATTTCTCATTTGACATCCAGCGGCTGGATAGAAGTCACAACAGACTTACTACTATTACTTTATTTTTTTTCTTAACTCCTTGTGTGGAGGCAGCAGTACTATACGGAGGGCATAAATACTTTGTAGGGGCACAAAAGGGCATAACTACTGAGTAGGGGAATAACTATTGGGTGGGAGCAGAAAGGGGGCATAACTACAATGTGACACTGGTTGGCATTGGGCATATACAGAGCACTGAGCAGAGTGGAAATAAATGGCTTAGTGGAAATAAATTTGGCGTGGCACACTAAGCACACTCCAGATATTATCCCTCATTTGGTTTTTCAGAAGTCAAAAGGTATCCTGTGTGAACCACGCCTAATGGTTTGCTGACCCCGTCCACTTGGCTTGGCCCTGCCTACTATGATTTTTGCCCCACCTACAACATGGGGTCACTTTTATGCTTATTTCCAGGGCCGCTTTGAGTTTCCAATCCGCCCCTGTACACGCCTTTTGTCTTACCAACCTATGGCTGGATTGCAGGAAGTATTTAAAGGCGCTTCCTACCCCAGGAAGATTCCTGAGCAACTCACGGTCTCTTGCTTGTCTAGTCCTTTGTGTGAAGATGTTTTTGAAGTTCTGCTTTGCTGTGTACCGGACCCTGTTTTCTAATTATCAAATTTTGCTTGTTTGCTGCCTGCCCCTTACCTTGGACTTCAGTTACGGACCTTGCATGATCGCTGCCTACCCCGACCTCAGACTTCCTGACCACGTCCTTCCTCACAGTGCTTGCTCCGGTATCTCTGACCTCCTGGTCAGCTGCCACTGACTCGGGAACTGCTCTGGAGTGGCACCTGGCAACTTCCCTAATGGCCCAAGTCTATCCTCACCTTAAGAGGCTCTAGTGAAGACCAGGTAGTTGCTTGGTCACGCCCCTCCAGAGTATACCAAGTCAGTGGCACAGTGGGTCCGCACCCGCTTGCATAACAGTTTGCTCAGGCCATGGACCCCACTGATCTGAACCCTCCCAGTCTCACCAAGTTACACAAGCATTAGCGCCAGGATCAAATCCTGTCCTATTTACATAATGTAAATAAGCGTCTAAATGATCTGACGTCTGCTAACCCAGCATCATCGGGTCCCTCTGTCGCCATTAACCCGGCTCCTGCTCAGCCATCTTCCTATGTACCAGGATCAGGACCTCACCTTTCAGCTCCTCCACGCTTCAATGGTGACCCTAATCAATGCCGGGGGTTCATAAATCAATGCACCCTTTATTTGGACTCTTGCCTCACCAATTTGCCTTGGACTGAGCCAAAGTGGCTTTTCTTATGTCACACCTTACTGGAGAGACACTGGCCTGGATCAACCCTCTCTGGGAAAGGAACAACCCAGTCATAATTGATCTACAGGTCTTCCTTGAAGCCTTCTGCAGAGGGTTTGACATGCCAGGATGCACCTCCTCAGCCGTATCCTCTGTACTGCGGTTGCGTCAAGGAAGCAAGTATGCAGTTGAGTTTCATATGCTGTCCTCTGAACTAGGCTGGAATAATGAGGCACTCATGGCTACCTTTTGGGAAGGTCTCTGTGGGAAATGTAAGGAGTTGCTGGCCGGATGGGATGTTTCGTCTACCTTGGATGACCTCATCTCCCTGGCTACTCAAATTGATTTGCGGTTCCAGGAACGTGCCAGAGAGGTGGTACGTAAGAGCAGATCTTTTCACCTGGCGTCTTCCCTTCAACGAGCTCCTACCCCTCAGCCTTCCATGTTGTCTGCAGCTCCAGAGCCCATGCAGGTCGACCGAGTCAGACTGACTGAACAGGAATGTGATCACTGCAGTGCTAAAGGACTTTGTTTCTTTTGTGGTAGTTCTTATCATTTTCTCCGTGCTTGTTCCCTGAATCTTGGAAACTCCAGAGCCTAGGGTCTGTTGGAGAGGCTGGCCTAAGTGAAGATAATTCCTCTCTACCCCTGACTCTGCCAGCAACTTTGTTGTTTGGAGATAATCGATTCACGGAGAAAGCTTTTCTGGATTCCGGATCAGCAGGAAACTTCCTGTAGCAAGCCATAGTGGATCGATATCATATTTCAGTCTGATGCAGAGACCATTGATGGTGTCTTCCGTTGATGGAAGCGCTCTATCTGAGTCCATACAATTTGCTACTGAACCTTGGAAACTACAGGTGGAAGCTCTCCATTCAGAAGAGATTTCGTTCTTGATTCTTCCAAGTCTGCCTCATCCTCTCCTGCAGCATATCCCGCCTATGCCAACTTCTTCGATAAGAAGGAGGCTGAGAGGTTACCTTCACACAGGCCCTATGATTATCCTATTGACCTGGTTCCTAGTTCTTCACCTCTCTTTGGTCGTATTTATCCTGTGTCGCCAGCATCCTCTATAAAGAAAATCTTGGTAGAGGATTTATCCGGAAATCATCTTCTCCGGCTTTCTTCTTTGTGAAGAAAAAAGATGATTCTTTTTGGCAATGCATCGATTATAGGGTTCTAAATAAGATCACAGTCAAGAACAAATACCATCTTCTCCTTATTCCAGAGTTGTTTGACCGCCTCAGAGGAGTTAAGATCTTCTCCAAATTAGATCTGCGTTGGGCCTACAACTTGATCCGAATTTGTCGAGGGGACGAGTGGAAAACCGCCTTTAACACCCGTGATGGTCACTATGAATATCTGGTGTTGCCCTTAGGGCTAAGCAGTGCCCCGGCGGTATTTCAAGAATTTCTATTACTCTATTCCTGTGTTGTGGTCTATCTTTACGACATTCTAATCTTCTCCTCAGATTTGGTCTCCCACCGGAAACAGTGCTATGGCAATAGCATGTATGTATAGACAGCAGAGAAATATCTCACATGCACATTGCACATCCATTTTCCTGCCGCACAAGATATACCCCAAATAGTGTTGATCAAGCATGCTCGGCCAAACACCAGTTCGGCTTGACCATCTCGATGCTGGGCACATGGCAGTATTTGGCTTAATAACGCATGTGCTCGAGCGCAATGCTCGAGTCTTCTCCCCAAACGCTTATTGGCTGCTACGCAGCCAATAAACATGCAGGTAAGTGCTGCCCTCACTGTAATGCCGTAGCCATGATTGTTACTGGCATTACAGTGATTGGCTGGCCAGAACGCGTCATCGGGTGCTATATATATGTTTGGCTCAGTGTTAGTCAGGGAGAGCTGTGCTGAAGAAGGGAAAGATAGTGTAGGGAGTGAAATTACTTTATTTAAGTTAAAAACCTTTTCAGAGACCCAAAAGTCCTTTTAAGGACTATTGTTGTGTGTGGCAGAAGCAACATACATTTTTTGCGCAACCTGCACTAAATTGCTAAAATTTTACAGACCCAAAAGTCCTTTTAAGGACTATTGTATCTGGCAGCAATATCTATTTTTAGTGCATCCTGCGCTAAATAGCGTGCAATAGTTAGGCCGCTGCAGACGGCGACATTAGCTGCGCTTCATCTCCTATGTAACGTATGCGCATCCCAAAAATATCTGTGACATCCAGTGTACTTTTTCCATAGATGGTGTCCGCTGCGGACAGTGACATTAGGTGTGCTACATCTCCTGTATAACGTTTGCGTATCGGAAATATCAGTGACATTCAGTCTCATTTATTTGCTGCCGGTGGCAGCGACATTACCTGTGCTACATCTCTAGTATAGCATTTGCCCATCCTAAATATCAGTGACATTAATTTAACTTTTATTAGGCAGTGGTGGCAGCGACATTACTTGCGTTATATCTCCTGTATAACGTGTGCGCATCATAAATATCAGTGACATTCCTTCAGTGTAATTTTTTATTAGGCGGTGGTGGCAGCGACATTAGGGCTCGTTCACATCACTGTTGTGTTTTCCGTTCTGTTCTTCCGTTCAGGGGAGGAATAAAACTGAAATGAATGGATATGTTTAATATCCCACTCACTTCAATTGAAGTGATAAAGTGTAAGATACACTCCGTTTGGCTCCAATCCGTCACCTTTCCGTTTATTAACGGATCCGTTACATTTTGTATTATAGTCAATGAGTAACGGATTAAAATGGAGTGCTTTGTATGTGATCCATTATGCTATCCGTTTCTCTTCCATCATGTGACCGTCACCTGTCCCTCCTAGTAGCCATCTTTCCTACTGTTCTTTATGAATGTACTCTGCAGCAAGTTTGGCTAGCAAAAAAAAAAGTGGGTAAAAGATTACAGAAAGTTTAAAAAAGTGCAAAACATGGTCTGATTAACAAGGTATTACAGTCTGTGTGTATGTCTTCTCACATTTGAGATATACATTTACAAATGATGAAATATCAATATATAGGTACCTAAAATTGAGACCTACAGAGTGTTAAGACATAATGGTGTAAAATCTGTTGTAGTTAGGTGATGCAGATACACACATACCCACACACACCATCATCAACTTATGGCATGGACAAAAAAAAAAAATATAACTGTATATATTAGATCATTTGTTCCTGCCAAGGAACAGAACCAGCAGGGGACGTAAAATATTGAGCAAAGCTGTCCCGCAAACGGTTTTACATCCGTGTTTGAACGGGCACCAGTAACCTTTTCTTGTGCAGTGTCTGAGACTGATGGCACAGATACTAAACTCAACGGTTCATGTGTTTGGCAAAAGTTGTGAAGAATCACACAGGCTTTAATAACATCATTAATACAGTCTGTTTTCAATTGAATACGTCTGGTCAATATTCTCCATCAGTTGGTCAGTATCTCAAATGCACATTCGACCAAACGTCTTGCCCTTGTGAGTCTGTAATTAAAGATTCTTTTACGATCATTTAGTCCATGACTTGCATACGGCTTCAACAGACTACAAGACATTTGAAAGGCCACATCGCCGACCAACACAAATAGCATGTTAGGTTCAGTTGTTCCAGGGAAAGGACGTGGATTGGGGAAATCAAAGTTACCGGAGTATACTCTACGTCCCATATTAGAGTTTTTGAAGACTTTTGAGCCATTGGTCCAACCATAGGCCCCAGTATCTACCGCCAAAAATTTGTACTGCGCATCCACAATAGCCATCAAAATTACTGAAAAGTATTTTTTATAGTTAAAATACAATGAACCACTACCCGGAGGTTTTAATATCTGAATGTGTTTACCGCCAACGGCTCCAAGACAGTTGGGAAATTGAGTAATCTCATAAAAAGTTGATGCTATTTCAGTCCACTGTTGTGTTGTTGGTGTGGAATGTATTCATCATGAAGCAGATCCAATATTGCTTCACATGTGCCTTGTACTATGTATGAAATGGTGAAATTTCCCAGGCGAAATTGAAAGTGAAGACTTGATATACTTTCACCCGTGGCCAGAAACCTAAAATTTAAGGAGAGAAAAATGTAAGTTCTCTTTGTTTGCTATAGATTACAACAAAGTACAATATTCTAAACCAATTTTGTACATTATATAAAAGCTCAGCGAACCTAATGTCAATAAAAAGTTACATTTACCTTAGGGTAACCATTAAGCATTCTTCTGGTGACACGCAGCATCTGCATTTGGTATTCCTTCTACGTAGTCATTGGTTAAGTTTCTGCACAAGCTCATCAAAGCTTGACACACTCATACATAGATAATCGTAAAATGTATCTGGATAACGGCGAAGATCTTGATATAAAGTGGAGAATACTCCTCTTGTGCATCGTTCAGAGGTAATTGGATAAACCCAATATCTTAGCTGGGCTTGTCTTTCCTTCTGTTTCCATTTCTGTATCCATAGGATAAAATAATCCATTGGAAACATGACATCAGCCGGCAGCATTTTGAGCCTTGAAGAAATAAAAAACGCAACTGAAAATCTAAAAAACTGATGCATTGTGTCCATTTTTTAACGGATCCGTTGATGTAATCCGTTAAAATAATGGACACAACACTGTCCGTTAGTGTCCATTAGTTGTCCCTTATTTACTACCTTTCCGTTATTTATAATTCATTAAGAAAAAGGGGAAAGCCCTAACGTTGATGTTAACGTAGCCTTACAAGCGCTTTTGGCCAGGCATGCTACATTTCGCTGATGGTGAGTCGTACACTGGGACGGCATAGGTGCTAATAAGGATTGTGGGCCCTACTTTTATCGGGGTTTCCGCCGCCACCTACTGTACATTAGTGGCTGAAACCCGAACCCCACCCCCCCCCTCTCCTACCTGCCTTCTCCACTTCCATATCCGAATTACCATCTTGCAGCACCAGTCAGCCATCAGTCAGTAGCTGGAAGCAGTGTAGCACTGCAGTGGGGAAGCGGCAACAGGTTGTGCTGAAACTTATTTGCTTAGGTGACAAACAGCACACCGCCGCAGAGCTATGGCAGGGTATAAGGGACCAGACTGAGCTGTGGCTCTCATCCACAATTTTTGTTAACTGGTCAGCTTGGCAGAAAAAAACTGAGAAAGAAAATAATGAGGGAGTTTGGGCAAAATTTATTGGGTTGAGGACAATGGGGCAAAACTGAAATAAAATAGACATGAAACCCTAAATCACTAACACTAAAACGCGCAAAAGACAAAAGATGCAGACAATAATCCCTTCTCTAGTAAACGAAACCCTAAATCACTAATTAAAAAAGAGCCAAATACATTTTTTTTTTTTTTCGCGGACAAAACACGCAAACAATCCTAGCACACAAAACCCTAAAACACAGCAAAAGACTTTTTTACAGACTAAACAAACAGCAAAAGACTACACTAAACAATACTATATCTCTATCTAACCTACACTACACCCTGCACTGGACCCTATCAGCTACACTATTAACTAACTAATTTACACTATCTTCCACTAACTATCTGGATTATATATATGACTGAGCTAACTAACTAATGTACCTAACACCCTACACTGGAATCTACCAGCTACATTAACTAATTTACACTATCTACCACTAACTATCTGGATTATATATCTATCTCTTATATATATAAAAATGAATTTCTGTCTAGACGTCTAGACATCTAGACATCTGTCTGTCTGTCTAGACATTCTTTATGCGCGAACAAGCAACTGGAACGATCTTCATCAAATTTGGCACACAGGTACATCAGGTGTCCGGGAAGGTTTTAGACCAGTTCTCAGCTCTCTAGGACTTACCGTTCCTGAGATATTCCCCAAAAATGGCCTGCATTATAGCTAATACAAGCCAGCCAGCCTTTCACTTAAATCCAATTGTCATTTACTGCTCGCTGGCAGTTTCGTCTCCACACACACAGTTTTACTCCAGGTAACCATAACAACCCAGCCATGTTTCCTCACTGCTCTAGATGACGTTTAAAGGAAATCTGTCACCAGGATAATCGCTATAGAAGTAAAGCCAGTGCATAATAGCACTTAGTACCTTATTTCCTGAAGTTTCCAGGAAACTCCAACTCGGCCATTTCTTTTCAATGCTGCAGGGTAGCTTTAAAGGGGCAAGGCGCTGTGGATGACACTGTTAAGGGAGCGGAGTGCTATATAGGTCACAGGGGGAAAGTAGGGTGGCCATTCAAGTCACCCTTAAAACCCCGCCCCCAGGTCCAGATAAGCCACACCTCTCATTCAGTTAGGTCATGCCCCCACCCCTCCTGAGGTGGGAGGGACAGTGATTTTCTCCCTGCAGCTCCCATTCAGACAGAACAGTGCTGCTGTCTTAGAGAGAGCTGTTTAAAAGGACATGCCCCCAATCATTTTAGGCCCCTCCCACTAAGCGAACAGGGATTGAAAAAATAAAGTTAAAAATCTACTTTTAGGTCAGCTAAGCCACACCCCCGATATATTTAGGCCACACCCATCCCCATCTGCAGCCAATGAGTGACAGTGCTGCTGTCTTAGATTGAGATGTTCAAAAGGACATGCCCCAAACCATCTAGGCCATGCCCCATCCCACTCAGCCAACAGGGATTGAAAAAAAAAAGTTAAAAATCAACTACTAGGTACACAGCTCAGCAGACAGTATCACACAGGATAGGATTAGATACACAGTTTAGCAGACAGTATCATACAACATAAGATTAGATACACAGCTCATCAGATATTATCACACAGGCTAGGATTAGATACACAGCTCAGCAGATAGTATCACATAGGCTAGGATTAGATGCACAGCTCAGCAGACAGTATCACACAGGATAGAATATTAGATACATGTTCAGCAGACCGTATCACACAGGATAGGATTAGATACACAGTTTAGCAGACAGTATCATACAACATAAGATTAGATACACAGCTCATCAGATAGTATCACACAGGCTAGGATTAGATACACGGCTCAGCAGATAGTATCACATAGGCTAGGATTAGATACACAGCTCAGCAGACAGTATCACACAGGATAGAATATTAGATACACGCTCAGCAGACAGTATCACACAGGATAGAATATTAGATACACAGCTCAGCAGACAGTATCACACAGGATAGAATATTAGATACACGCTCAGCAGACAGTATCACACAGGATAGGATTAGATACACAGCTCAGCAGACAGTTTCACACAGGATAGAATATTAGATGCACGCTCAGCAGACAATATCACGCAGGATAGTATTAGATACACAGTTTAGCAGACAGTATCATACAACATAAGATTAGATACACAGCTCAGCAGATAGTATCACACAGGCTAGGATTAGATACACAGCTCAGCAGACAGTATCACACAGAATAGGATTAAATACACAGCTCAGCAGATAGTATCACACAGGATAGGATTAGATACACAGCTCAGCAGACAGTATCACACAACATAAGATTAGATACACAGCTCAGCAGATAGAATAACCCAGGACAGCATTAGATACAGAGCTCAGCAGACAGTGGGGCAGGGTGCTGTAGAGGTCACTGTTATGGGGGATACTGTTAATATCTTTTTACGACACACGGAAACATGAAACGAAATAGATGAAATATACCCGTGCGAAGCCGGGTCCTTCTGCTAGTATATATATATATATATATATATATATATATATATTGTAAGAGGGTGCAAGGTGTTGTATTTGATAGCAGGTACGTGTCACCGAGGTTGCTGGCCTCGGTGAGGTAAGAGCCGGGGTTTTTGGTCTGCAGCAGCTAGTGCTGCTCTGTTAAATAGCATGGCTGCAAAGCCGATCCGGGCCGGCTCTTACTGGGAGCAGCTAAAGAGTAGGGTGGGTGGCTGCTCCCCACGGTCCAGTCCATGTTTTGGGCTGGGTATAAACGCAGCCAGCAGCTGTGTCTGAGGGTGTGATTATCCTGGAGCCTGCAAACAGGGCTGAGGAATTCCTCTGTCCTGGAGGAAGGAGCTCAGCAAGGTGGTGTTTCCTGCGACCTGAAGGTGGAATCGCCTGCGGCTGAGCCGACTGCTAGGTGTGAACCCGCACCTAAACCACCCAAGGTGACTGGACCCTGTGTTGGCCTGTTTTTGTTTTGCCACAGTATTTCCGTTGTGTGTGAACTGTCACCAAGAGACTGCTTTTCATTTATGGCGTGCAAGTGTGAATAAAACACTGTTTGATGCACCATCTGGACTCCTTGTTTTGCCTCTAAACTGCACCCGCACCGCTGTCTACCAGAGCGACTCCCCACATTTGGTGTCGGATGCGGGCATGCGCAGTGAGGCTGGCGTGAACGCCGAACTTTGTTTGCTGAGCAAAAGTGTATGTCCTATATTAGGCCGGCAAAGTTGCAGCCTGTGATTTCTGGCAACATGGAGGCTGCTGTGAAAGCCCTCATAGAGGCTAACGTGCAGCAGCGGGAGACCAACCAGTTATTGCTGCAACATGTGATGGCATTACAGGCGGCAGGAGCGTCCCACCACGCCCATGATGCCCGGAAAGCGGTCCGTGCGGCGATCCCAAAGATGACCCCCGCAGACGACGTGGAGACATACCTAGCCGTCTTTGAGAAGGTCGCCGTGAGGGAAAAGTTACCCCGTGACCAGTGGGCCGAGGTGGTTGCTCCGCTCCTGGCAGCCGGACCCCAGCAAGTTTTTTTCGATTTGGCAGATGTCCAGGCAGCTGACTACCCGACCGTGAAAGGTGAGATTCTAGCAAGACTGGGGGTGAATGTTTTGGTCCGGCCCAGCGGGTGCATCAGTGGGAATTTAACCCGGCTGAACCCGCCAGACCACAATACTATGACCTGCTACATCGGTTGCAAAATGGCTGCAGCCAGACATACTGACTCCCACTGCTATGCTCGACCGTCTGTTAGCAGATGTATTCTGGAGGTCTTTGCCATACCCTCTCCAGCACTGGATCGGCCAGGTATCCCCCACCAATGCCCTTGAGATGGTCGACCTGGTGGAGCGATATGAGGCCACCAGAAACCTGCAGGGGGTTCTTTGGGAGGAGGCCAGTCAAACCCCGGAAACCTCCACCCCAGTCCCGGCGGCCGGCCAAACCCGCCCGGGATGTACCCCTTGCAGATCCCTCCCCAGTAGTCTGCTGGCGGTGTCACGAGCCTGGCCACGTAAGGGCCGACTGTCCACAGTGGGGGAACCCATGGAGATTAATTATGGGTACCGGGCTTCCATGTATGCCCGGAGACTGTGTGCGACCGGCACCCCGAGACAATAGACAATCGACATCTGTGCCAGGTGCAAATCGGGGATAACCTGGCAGTGGCGCTGTTGGACTCAGGGAGCCTGGTAACCCTGGTAAGTGCTGCCCTGGTACAGCCCACCCAGTATACGGGCCGGAAAGTTGGTGTGGTGTGTATACACGGAGACTTAAAGGACTATCCCACGGCTGTAATGTCTCTGTCCACGGCGGCCGGCACCTGGACTTGTGAAGTGGCGATCTCCACAAAGCTGCCCTATGAACTAATAATTGGGAGAGACTTCCTGGTTTTCCGTCACTGTGGCCTGAGATGAAAGTGACTAATAGCCCTGAGACAGGGTAACCCTAGCAGAGTGGCCTGATACCCCTGGAAGGCCAGAACCCTGGGAGCCCGAGTCTGAAGGGCCAGCGGTAGGGGTGACCACTGCTGCAGCGGTAGTGGGGGAGACAACCCCACTGAGTGTAATGGTGGGAGACACGGAGGACTTGCCACCGGGCCTGAGTTGGCAGACCTCAATGTCTCCGGGAAAATTTTGGGACCGCACAACACCGGGACCAAACCCTAACCAGGGCCTGGGAGAATGTGCTGGAAATTGATGGTAAACCCCAGAAACCAGGGGCTGAATTAATGTTCCCACGATTTATTGTTCTGCAGGATATGTTGTATCGGGTGAACCAAATCCGAGGTGAACCTGTTGAACAGTTGGTGGTGCCCACAGCGTATCGCAAGCTTGTCATGGAGCTTGCCCACCAACATGTTCTTGGGGGACACCTGGGGTGGCAGAAAACCCAGGACCGCATACTGCAGCGGTTTTATTGGCCCAGTGTGTTCAAGGAGGTAGAGAATTATTGTAAGTCCTGTCCGACCTGTCAGATAACTAGCCCCCAGCCACATTTCCGTAGTCCTCTGGTACCTCTGCCAATTATTGAAGTACCGCTCGAGCGAATCGCTATGGATTTAATTGGGCCTGTACCAAAGTCTGCCAGGGGCCACCAACACATTCTGGTAGTTCTCGACTATGCCACTCGGTATCCGGAGGCGGTGCCTCTGCGACATACCTCAGCTAAGCTCATTGCCAAAGAGTTAATGGAGATGTTTTCCCGTGTGGGCCTGCCAAAAGAGGTTCTGACAGACCAAGGGACCCCTTTATGTCCAAAGTAATGAGGGAACTGTGTAAATTGTTGCGTATAAAGCAGTTACGGACGTCCGCTTACCATCCGCAAACAGACGGTCTTGTTGAGAGGTTTAACCAAACTCTAAAAATATGTTAAAGAGGGTGGTGTCTAGAGATGGGAAGGACTGGGACCTGCTTCTGCCCTATCTCATGTTCGCAGTGCGAGAGGTACCCCAGGCCTCTACTGGGCTCTCGCCCTTCGAACTGCTTTATGGCAGACACCCTCGGGGCCTGTTGGATATCGCCAAGGAAGCATGGGAACAACAGCCTGTCCCCCACAAAAGTGTCATTGAGTATGTCACCCAGATGCAGGAACGGATAGAAAGGGTGTTGCCGCTGGTCCGGGAGCATATGGAGGCAGCACAACAAGCCCAGAGTAGGGTGTATAATCGTCAGGCTCGGGTACGGGCTTCAATCCGGGAGATCGAGTGTTGGTTCTGGTACCCACCCTTGACAGCAAATTCCTAGCTAGGTGGCAGGGCCCCTATGAGGTGATCGAGAAGGTAGGGGAAGTAAATTACAAAGTACACCAGCCAGGCGGCGCAAGCCGGAGCAGGTGTACCACGTGAATTTACTTAAGCCGTGGAAAGATAGGGACACGGCCGACGACCACAGCCCCCGGCCAGGGCTTCTAGGTGAAAAGGGTCCAGCCCCACAGTTCGAGGCCTGTGAAGCAGTAACCACGGTAAAATTGCAGACAGCCTGTCTTCCAAACAAGTTCAGGAAGTCAGGGAGTTCATCAGTCGGAACACGGATGTGTTCTCGACCTCCCTGGCCGCACGTCTCTCATCCAACATGACATCGCCACTGAGCCTCAGGCCAAGATCCGGTTAAAACCATACCGGGTACCCGAGGCTCGGCGACGGGCCATCGCGGAGGAAGTACAGTTAATGTTGAAGCTCGATGTCATTGAGGAGTCGAAGAGTGAGTGGGCCAGTCCCATAGTCCTAATACCCAAGCCGGATGGGACGTTGCGGTTCTGCAACGATTTTCGCAAGTTAAATGAAGTGTCCAAGTTTGATGCGTATCCCATGCCCCGGGTAGACGAGCTTGTTGAGAGTTTAGGGCAAGCCCGTTATTTTTCTGTGCTAGACCTCACCAAAGGGTACTGGCAGGTACCCTTAACGGAGTCGGCTAAGGAAAAACCGCATTTGTTACCTCGCAGGGCCTGTATCACTACAAGGTGTTACCCTTTGGCCTGCATGGCGCCCGCCACTTTCCAAAGGTTAATGGACATAGTGCTGCGACCACATCGCCGGTACGCCTCGGCCTACTTAGATGATGTAGTCATCCACAGCACCGACTGGGAAAGCCATTTACCCAAGGTGCAGGCGGTAGTGGATGCCCTGAGGAAAGTCGGACTGACCGCTAACCCAAAGAAGTGCTCCATAGGGTTAGAGGAGACAAAATATCTGGGATATGTAATTGGGCGGGGAGTCATCAAACCTCAGGTAACCAAGGTAGAGGCCATTCGTAACTGGCCCCGACCGGTCACCACCAGGCAGGTAAAGTCGTTCCTGGGGATTGTAGGTTACTACATGAGGTTTGTGCCCCACTTTGCCACAATAGCAGCGCCGTTGACAGACCTGTTGAAGGGGCGAAAGTCTGGGAGGGTTAGCTGGAGTGAGAAGGCGGAGGAGGCTTGCCGCGCTGAAGTCGGCCCTGTGTGGGTCCCCGGTTTTGGTGACACCCGACTTCAACAAGGAGTTTGTCGTACAGACCGACGCTCGGAGGTAGGCCTCGGTGCGGTACTGTCTCAGGAGGTCAACGGGGAAGAACATCCCGTTGTCTTCCTGAGCCGTAAGCTCAATCCCGCCGAGTCCAGATATAGTATAGTGGAGAGGGAGTGCCTGGCTATCAAGTGGGCACTCGAATCTCTCCGCTACTACTTGTTAGGGAGGAGGTTCTGCCTGGTGACCGACCATTCCCCCTCAAATGGATGAGTCAGGCCAAGGAGAGGAATGCTCGGTCACCAGGTGGTTCCTATCTCTTCAGAATTTCAAATTCTCCGTGGAACACAGGGCAGGCCGCTTGCAGGGCAACGCAGATGCCCTGTCCCGCGCCCACTGCCTCACGTGTGTTCACCCCTCAGGGTTGAACAAAGGGGGGTGTAAGAGGGTGCAAGGTGTTGTATTTGATAGCAGGTACGTGTCACCGAGGTTGCTGGCCTCGGTGAGGTAAGAGCCGGGTTTTTGGTCTGCAGCAGCTAGTGCTGCTCTGTTAAATAGCATGGCTGCAAAGCCGATCCGGGCCGGCTCTTACTGGGAGCAGCTAAAGAGTAGGGTGGGTGGCTGCTCCCCACGGTCCAGTCCATGTTTTGGGCTGGGTATATAACGCAGCCAGCAGCTGTGTCTGGGGGTGTGATGATCCTGGAGCCTGCAAACAGGGCTGAGGAATTCTCTGTCCTGGAGGAAGGAGCTCAGCAAGGTGGTGTTTCCCTGCGACCTGAAGGTGGAATCGCCTGCGGCTGAGCCGACTGCTAGGTGTGAACCCGCACCTAAACCACCCAAGGTGACTGGACCCTGTGTTGGCCTGTTTTTGTTTTGCCACAGTATTTCCGTTGTGTGTGAACTGTCACCAAGAGACTGCTTTTCATTTATGGTGTGCAAGTGTGAATAAAACACTGTTTGATGCACCATCTGGACTCCTTGTTTTGCCTCTAAACTGCACCCGCACCGCAGTCTACCAGAGCGACTCCCCACAATATGTATATATATATATTACTGAGCTAACTAACTAATGTACCTAACACAATACACTGGAACCTAATTAGCTAACTAACCTACACTATCTACCACTAACTCTCTGGATTATATATGAGGTATGAGAAGTATTATAAAACAGCAATTTAGCACAGCACAATTATCACACTCCTCTCTCTTTCTCTTTCTCTTTCTCTTTCTCTTTCTCTTTCTCTTTCTCTTTCTCTTCTCTTTCTCTTTCTCTCTCACTACTGCATGAAACAGCACAAAAGGGCTGCTGGGGATATTCTTATATAGTAAGGGGTAGGAAACTTCCCTATTGGTTGCTAGGGATGTTGCTAAGCTCTGACAAAGATATTGCAGCCTTCTCATTGGCCCACAAGCAAGAAGCAGAGAGGGATCATGAGTACTGTGGGGAAAAAAATGAATATTCAAAATTACGCTAATATTCGCAAATTCTTAGAAGTGCTGATATTCGCGATAAAATTTGCAATGCGAATATTCGCGATCAACACTAATCATCATCATCTCCTGCACTATCTTCACTCTTATGGTACAATAACTCTGCTAGTTGTATATAATTTCTTGCACAATCTTCAAACATTTGCTGATATTATGTTTATGACTGTCTTGGTCCCTCAGTGTAGATTGTATCTGTTGTTAAAATGTGTCATCTTTAGTATGTAGCTGGAGCCAGCCATGGTGCTAGATTTGTTTATTTTTCTTTAATTCCTCCTCTTCTTGTATGCAGATCAGCTTGTTAATTAGCCTAAAACCAGCTGACTTCCCATAGTTCCTTTAATACTCAGTCCGATAAATGTAGACACAACTTAAGGGGTTCACGGGTCAACTACCTCAAAGTGTCTTCATCGCTAAGTGTCATGCAGTTAAACAAGGCAGTTAGACGGAGCAGGAGAGGTATATCATCAGTACTACACATCTTCACTCTCTTCCTTAACCGTGTGACTTGTCTCTATGTCCCTTTTCTTATGTTATTTGTGCCTCCATATTGAACGCCCTGATGCTCCTCCATTACCTTCTATCCACATCTGCCCTCTCTCCTTCACTTCCCCATGTACAGTACAGCTCACATGCTTTATTCACCTTCCTTAATCAACTGAACCTATCATGTCCCAGGGTACAACACACCAAGCTCTCTCACAGCTCCTACAACCATTTGATCTTCCTCTCTTTACTTTTACTTCTTATTTCAGGGGATATCTCTCCTAACCCCGACCCACCCGGCCCCAACGTCAACCCCTCCCCCATCTCTCACAGAAACCCTGCTAAACTCATCAACATTTGTTGATCTTCCCTCTTTTAATTGTGCACTCTGGAATTGACGGTCAGTCTGTAACAAGCTCCCCTACATTCAGAACTTCTTTTTAACAAACTCTGTTAACCTGCTGCCCCTCACTGAAACCTGGATTCAGGAATCCGACACTTCTCCTGCTGCTCTCTCCTATGGTGGCCTACACTTCTTCCATACCTCGAACAGACATGGTGTTGAAGTTGGCATACCCCTGTCCCCACAATGCACATTCCAGGTCATTCCCCCAGTTCCATCATTCTCATTCCCATATTTTGAGGTCCACACCCTCAGGCTCTTCCATCCCCTCTCCCTCATAGAAGCTTTTGTAAACCATCCCCCTGGCTCAACCACCCAGTTCCTGGATCACTTTGCTGCCTGGCTGCCACACTTCCAGTCCTCAGAAATGACAACCCTCATCTTGGGAGACTTCAACATCCCTATAAACGGCCCCATTTCCCCATCTGCCTCCCAGCTTCTCTCTCTAACCTCCTCTCTTGGCCTATCTAAACATTCTAACTCTCAGACACACAAAAACGGTAACACACTTGACTTGGTCTTTTTTTTTCCGCTCTGCTCAATATTCAACTTTTATAACTCACCTCTCCCACTATCTGACCACAACATCCTCTCCTTAAGGCCTCATGCACACGACCGTATGTGTTTTGCGGTCCGCAAATTGCGGATCCGCAAAAAAAACGGATGACATTCCGTGTATCTATCCTCGTCCGCAAACTAGAAAAAAATAGGACATGCTCTATTATTTTGCGGAACGGAAAAACGGACATACGGAAACGGAATGCACACGGAGTATCTTCCGTTTTTTTTGTGGACCCATTGAAATGAATGGTTCCGCATATGATCCGCAAAAAAAAACGGAATGGACACGGAAAGAAAATACAATCGTGTGCATGAGGCCTTACTCTCACAAATCTGCACCCATCCCAGCACACCCCTACCTATTAAATGCACAGAAATCTACAGGCCATTGACCCTCATACACTTACAGACACTCTTCACGCATCAGTGTCTCCAATCTCTTCTGCCCTGATCTGGCCGTAAATCACTATAATGACACCCTCAGAAGCACCCAGGACAAAGTAGCGTCCCCTACCCGCTAAACAGACTTGCTTCACCACACTAATCTCCTCACTGTCCAACAACCCAGTCCATCCCCTCTCACTCACTGTCCATGTTTGACCCAGTCATGGAACAAGAAGTCTCCAGGGTCCTCTCTTCTTCTCGTCCCACCACATGCACCTCTGACCCCATTCCCTCACACCTACTCCAGTCTCTATCTCCGGCTGTCAACCTTTCTCTCTCTTTTGGTATCTTCCCCTTCTCTTTCAAACACAATATCATTATTTTAAAAAAATCTCTCAACCCATCCTGCACAACTAACTACGGACCAGTCTCCAATCTTCACTTCGTCTCTAAAATCCTGGAGCGTCTGGTCCCCTCTCGCCTCATCTGCTATCTCTCTGATCATTCTCTCCTTTATCCACTACAATATGGTTTCTATACCCCACATTCGACAGAAACTGCCCTCACCAAAGTGAAAAATGACCTCCTGACAGCAAAATGCAACAGTGACTACTCTCTGCCCATTCTCCTTGACCTCTCTGCAGCTTTTGACACTGTAGACCACCTTCTCCAACTAGCCATGCTCCAATCCATTGGCCTAAAGGACACTCTACTGGTTTTCTTCCTATCTCTCTGGTCACTCTTTCAGTGTATCATTTGTTGGCTCCACTTCTTCACCTCTCCCTCTCGCTGTTGGAGTTCCTCAGGATTCAGTCATAGGCCCCCTTCTCTCTGTACACAGCCCTAATTGGACAGACCATCTGCAGATTTGGTTTCCAGTACCATCTCTATGCTGATGACACATAACTATATACTTCATCCCCTAACATTACCACTGCTGTTCTACAGAAAATCATTGACTCACTGCCATCTCTAACATTATTATGTCCTATCTCTATCTGAAACTAAATCTTTCAAAAAAGGAACTTCTTGTGTTCTCTCCATCTACTAACCTACCCAAACCTGACATCTCCCTCTCAGTGTGTGACACCATCATCACTGCTAGACAGCATGCCCGCTGTCTCGGGGTGATGCTGTCCACAGTGCTACACACCCTACATCTCTTCACTCAACTTTGTCTACCACCCTACCTGTGCTCTTCATTCAGCAAATGACTTATGACTGACTTCCACCATAATCCGAACCTCTAACTCCCTGCTCCAAGATTTCTCCCGAGCTGCACCAGATCTCTGGAGTGCCCTACCCCAAGAAATCAGGCTAAATCACAACATACACAGTTTTAGGTGCTCCCTAAAAAACACATTTTTTAGGGTGGCCTATCATATCCACTGATCTAACTCCTCTCCACTAGTGATAAAAGCGGCAGGGGCAATATTCGAATTCTCGATATTTCGCGAATATTTGGACAAATATTTGTCATAACTTTGTGAATTCGAGAATTCACGATTATTTTCCTGTTTACGAAAATCGGCACTGTAATATTCGTGTAATGCGAGCGCAATACAGGCGTGGGTCAATATTGCTACATTTTTCAAGCTGCTAGAAGTTTCCTGAGACTGGAGAAAATGATTGGCATGACAGAACATTACAATAGCTTTTAAATGCAGATAGAGTGTTCTGATATATTTGCGATTGTGCAAATCGGCAATTAATGATGTGCAACTTCACATTTTAGCAGGTCTGACTACATATTAGTGATTGCTGCACTAAGTATTGTTGTGAACTTGTAAACTTGCAACTGCAGAACCTCAGCTACACTATATTATAATCTAACCAACACTAACTATCTCCCACTAACTATCTGTATTATATACAGTAGATAAGCTAACTAACTAACTAAGGCCTCTTTCACACTAGCGTTTTAGCTTTCCGTCCTAGAGATCCGTCCTCGGGTCTCTAGGACGGAAAGCTACTGATCAGGATTATCCCCATGCATCCTGAATGGAGAGAAGTCCGTTCAGAATGCATCAGGATGTCTTCCGTTCAGTATGTGAAAGTTTTTTGGATGTTGACAAAAGCGCAGCATGCTGCGGATTTGTCTCCGTCCAAAAATCCAGAAGACATGCCATAACCCCGGATCCGGAATTAATGCCCATTGAAGTGCATTAATCCGGATCCGGCTTTAAGCTAAACGTCGTTTCGGCGCATCGCCGGATCCGACATTTAGCTTTTTGTCAATGGTTACTATGGCAGCCAGGACGCTAAAGTCCTGGTTGCCATAGTAAAGAGTAGGGGGAGCGGGGGAGCGGCATACTTACATTCCGTGCGGCTCCCGGGACGCTCTAGGATGACGTCAGGGCAACCCAGTGCATAGATCACGTGATCGCATGGATCACGTGATCCATGCGCGCGGGGCACTCTGACGTCATTCAGGAGCGCCCCGGGAGCCGCACGGAATGTAAGTATGCCGCTCTCCCGCTCCCCACTGCTAATATGGCAACCAGGACGCTAGTAGCGTCCTGGCTGCCATAGTAACACTGAAAGCATTTTGAAGACTGATCAGTCTTCAAATGCATTCAGTTCACTTGCGTTGTGCAGGATCCGGCGTGCACTTCCGGCGACGGAAGTGCACGCCGGATCTTCACAACGCAAGTGTGAAAGAGGCCTAACTAACTATCTAATGTAATGTGACACAGCAAAGAAAGAGCACAGCAATGACACTGCTGTCTCTCTCAAAACTGCAAAAAACTGCAGAAAATGGGGAGGTTCTGGGGAGGTTCTTATATAGTAAAGGGGTAGTCAACTTTCCTTTTGGTTGCTAGGAATGTTGCTAAGCGCAAAGACATTGCAGCCTTGTCATTGGCCCACAAGCAAGAAGCATGGAGGGATCATGGGTTCAGAGGGGAAAAAAATCTAGAATATTTGCGAATACGAATATGTAGCACTATAGTCAAAATATTAGCAAATTCTAGAAGTGGAGATATATAATAAAGATTTGAATATTCACACCCAACACTATGCTCCACAAAGCCCATTTATCATTTCCTGAACCTGATCCTCTACCAAACTCCACCAGCACACCCAGAATCACTTCATATATTGGCTGCTGACCGGATCATGCAGCTTTATATCTGCTCTTCTATTCTCCCAAGATGGCTGGACCATTGTACAAAACAAGCACTTCTACCTTTATTGTCACCCCTATCCCTCATAGATTGTAGGCTCTTGCCACCATGGTCCTCATTCCTCTTGTTGTAATTTTTGATGTGTCTGTTGCTATGTTATTTATGACTGTTTGTACATGAACCCCTAAACTATAAAGCGCTGCGGATTATGCTGGCGCTACATAAATATATTATTAACCCCTTCCCGTGCAGCGCCATAATAGTATGGTGGAGCTGGATGTGACTTGGCGCCCAGCACCATACTATCACGGCTCGCTGATCGGGTGGGTGAAGTAGCTGCGTCCGCCCGATCAGCAGCGGGGACTGGAAGTCACTAATAGCTGGACCCCTGATGTATGCACTGGCATCGGTGAAAACATGCGGCGCATTAACCCTTGATGTGCCGTGGTCAGCGCTGACCGTGGCACGTGCGATGTCCGTGCGGGGATCAGATCAGCCTTCGGGTCACCGCTCTGCTGTGATGGAGACCCGATGGCAGGGAAGGCAGCCCAATGCCTTTCTTAGGCTTCTTGGCTGCCTTCCATGTAACCCTGTGAGATCCAGCCCCCTGGATCTCTCTGGAAGCAGGCTGTAAGTGTATTACTCTGGTAATACTTACAGCCAATGCATTACAATTCAGAAGTATTGTAATGCATTGTAAAGGGAATCAGACCCCCAAAAGTTGTAGTCCCAGAGTGGGACAAAAAAGAAAGTGGAAAAAAAAGTAAAGAAAATAAAGTTTTACAAAAAAATTTAAGTTTCAAGTAAAAAAACAAGTGTCCCTTTCCCCAAACTGTGCGAAAAAAGCATTTTTTGTCACCTTACATAACTAAAAGTGCAACACCAAGTGATCAAAAAGGCATATGCCCCAAAAATAGTACCAATCTAACCCTCACCTCATCCCACAAAAATGAGCCCCCACCCAAGACAATTGCCCAAAAAATAAAAAAAGCTATGGCTCTAAGAATATGGAAACATGATTATTTTTGTTTCAAAAATGCTGTTATTGTATAAAACTTAAATAAATAAAAAAGTATACATATTAGGTATCACTGCGTTCATATGACCCTGCTGTATAAAAATATCACATGACCTAGCCCTTCAAGTGGACACCGTAAAAAAATAAAATAAAAATTGTGCCAAAAAAGCCATTTTTTGTCACCTTATATCACAAAAATTGCAACACCAAGCGGTCAAAAAGGTGCATGCCCCCCAAAATAGTACAAATCAAACTGTCACCTCAGAAAAAATGAGACCCTACCTAAGACAATTTCCGAAAAAAATAAAAAACGCTATCACTCTCAGACAGTGGAGACACTAAAATATGATTTTTTTTGCTTCAAAACTGCTATTATTGTACTAAAGTGAAATAAATAAAAAAGTGGACATATTATGCATTGCCACGTCCGTAACAATCTTCTCTATAAAAATATTACATGACCTAACCACTCAGATGAACACCGTTAAAATAAAAAAATCTATTTTTTGTCACCTTACATCACAAAAAGTGCAATGCCAAGCGGTCAAAAAGTCATATGCATCCTAAAATAGTACCAATCAATCATGTCATATTAAAAAAAATTAGCCCCTACATAAAACAGTCGCCCAAAATTTCAAAAAACTATGGCTTTCAAAATATGGAGACACTAAAAAATCATTTAAAAAAAAAATGCTTTATTAGTAAAACTAAAACAAACAACCAAAAAAGTAGTCATATTTGATATTGTCGCATCTGTAACAATCTGCTCTATATAAATACCACATGATGTAACCTGTCAGATGAACACTGTAAATAAATAAATAAAATAGTACCAACAAAACTGCCACAATATACTGTAGTTTCCAAAATTGGGTCATTTTTTGGGAGTTTCTACTCTAGGGGTGTTAGTAAATCAAATTCAGACAGCACTCCTTATGATACTTGTTTACGTGTTTATTTTCCTTTTAGCCGGACATAACTTCCTTAAGAGCAACGTTTCGGGCTTAAAGAAAAGCCCTTCATCAGGCTATGTGAGATCGGAATATGGCGTGTCCTACTCTAGGGGTGCATCAGGGCGGCTTCAAATGTGACATGACAACTTAAAATTATCCCAGTGAAATCAGCCTTTCAAAAAACATATGGCGTTCCTTTCCTTCTGCGCCCTGACGTGTGCTCATACAGTTTGCGACCACACATGGGTGGTTTCTGTAAACTGCAGAATCAGGGCAATAAATATTGAGTTTTCTTTAGTTGTTAACCCTTGCTTTTATAGCAGAAAAAATTGATTAAAATGGAAAATCTGCCAAAAAAATTTAAATTCTAAAATTTCATCTCCATTTTCCATTAATTCTTGTGGAACACCTAAAGGGTTAACAAAGTTTGTAAAATCAATTTTGAAAACCTTGAGATGTGCAGTTTCTAAAACGGGGTAATTTTTGGGTGGACCCGAACTGGTCCTTAACCCCTTAAGGACCGGGCTCATTTTCACCTTAGGACCAGGCCATTTTTTGCAAATCTGACCAGTGTCACTTTATGTGGTAATAACTTTAAAATGCTTTTTCTTATCCAGGCCATTCTGAGATTGTTTTTTCGTCACATATTGTACTTCATGACACTGGTAAAATTAAAAAATATCAAATTTACCAAAAATTTGGAAAAAATTTGCAATTTTCCAAGTTTCAATTTCTCTACTTCTATAATACATAGTAATACTGCCCAAAAAAGTTATTGATTTACATTCCCCATATGTCTACTTCATGTATCGATCATTTTGGGAATGCCATTTTGTTTTTGGGGACGTTACAAGGCTTAGAAGTTTAGAAGCAAATCTTGAAATTTTTCAGAAATTTTCAAAAACCCACTTTTTAGGGACCAGTTCATGTCTGAAGTCACTTTGTGAGGCTTACATAATAGAAACCATCCAAAACTACACCCCTCAAGGTATTCAAAACTAATTTTACAAACATCATTAACCCTTTAGGTTTTCCACAAGAGTTAATGGCAAATGGAGATAAAATTTCAGAATTTCGATTTTTGGGAAAATTTTCCGTTTGAATCCATTTTTTTCAGTAACAAAGCAAGGGTTAACAGCCAAACAAAACTCAATTTTTATTGCCCCGATTCTGTAGTTTTCAGAAACACCCCATATGTGGGCGTAAACTGCTGTATGGCCAAACGGCAGGGCACAGAAGGAAGGGAACGCCATATGGTTTTTGGAAGGCGGATTTTGCTGGACTGGATTTTTGACACCATGTCCCATTTGAAGCCCCCAGATGCACCCCTAGAGTAGAATCTCCAAAAAAGTGACTCCATCTAAGAAACTACAACGCTCAAGGTATTCAAAACTGATTTTACAAACTTTGTTAACCCTTTAGGTGTTCCACAAGAGTTATTGGCAAATGGAGATGAAATTTATGAATTTCTATTTTTTGTTACCTTGCCTCAAAAAAAGTGTAATATAGAGCAAACAAAAATCATATTTACCCTAAAATAATACAAACAAAACTGCCACCTTATCCTGTACTTTCCAAAATGGAGTCACTTTTTTGGAGTTTCCACTGTAGGGGTGCATCAGGGGGGCGTCAAATGGGACATGGTGTCAAATAACCAGTCCAGCAAAATCTGCCTTCCAAAAACCATATGGCATTCCCTTCCTTCTACGCCCTGCCGTTTGGCCGTACAGCAGTTTACGACCACATATGGGGTGTTTCTGCAAACTAGAGAATCGGGGCAATATATATTGAGTTTTGTTTAGCTGTTAACCCTTGCTTTGTTACTGGAAAAAATTATTAAAATTGAAAATTTGCAAAAAATAGCTATTTTCGGACCGTTTTTATTTTTTGTTATTTACATCATTGAACTGACAGGTTAGATTGTGTGCTATTTCTATAGAGCAGGTTTCTACGGACACGGCAATACCACATATGGCTACTTTTTGGGGGGTTTTGTTTCAGTTTTACATAATGCAGCATTTTTGAAAAAAATGATTTTTTGGTGTCTTCACATTCTGAAAGCCATATATTTTTTTTATTTTTTGGGCGACTGTCTTATGGAGGGGCTCATTTTTTGCGGGATGAGATGGCGGTTTGATTGGAACTATCTTGGGGTGCATATGACATTTTGGTCGCCTGCTATTACACTTTTTGTGATGTAAGGTGACAAAAATGGCTCTTGACACCGTATTTATTTTTTTTTTGTTGTGTTCACCTGAGGGTTTTGGTCATGTGTTATTTTTATAGAGCAGGTTGCGACGGACGCGCCGATACCAAATATGTATACTTTTTATTTATTTATTTAAGTTTTACACAATATTATCATTTTTTAAAACAAAACAAATCATGTTTTAGTGTCTCCATAGTCTGAGAGCCCTATTTTTTTTTTTTTTTTTGGGGGGTGATTGTCCTATGTGGGGTATCATTTTTTGCGGGATGAGATGTCGGTTTGATTGGCACTATTTTTGGGTGCATATAACTTTTTGATCGCTTGCTATTACAGTTTTTGAGATGTGAGGTGACAAAAATGTTTTTTTTTTACATTGTTTTTATTTTATTTTTTTAACAGTATTTACCTAAAGGGTTAGATAACGTGATATTTTTATATAGCAGGTTTTTACGGACGCGGCGATACATAATATGTATACTTTTTATTTATTTATTTTACTTTAACACAATAATAGCATTTTAGAAAAAAAAAATTATGTTTTAGTGTCTCCATAGTCTGAGAGCCATATTTTTTTATTTTTTTGGGCAATTGAGATTGAGATTTGTATGGACGCGGTGATACCTAATATGTGTAGTTTATTTGTTTTTTTTTATTTTTATTCAGTGATATATATTTTTCTTATTTTTACTTCTTTTTTTCACTTTTTTGACATTTTTTTGACCCAGACCCACTTGGTTCTTGTAGATCCAGTGGATCTGGTGTCTATATAATACAGAACAGTACACTATATAGTGTACTACACTGTATTTTTTTACTTTTCACAGTCTGGTCAGACTTCTGCCTTTAGCAGAAGTCTGACCAGAGTTACTATACCTTGGCAAGCAGGACGCTTCTGAAAGCGTCCTGCTGCCATGGTAACCATCACCCGCTGCCATTACAGAGCAGCGGGTGATGGGAAGAGATGTGAGCTCCCTCCCTCTACTATCCTATCCCGTCGGGGGGCTGCAAAGGTACGGCAGCCCCCCGATGGGAGAGGGAGGGAGCTCCCTCCATGTTAACACCTTCTATACCGCGGTACATACGGACCACGGTATAGAAGGGGTTAAACTGCTGACATCTGCAGCACAGATGTTAGCAGTTTATAGCAGGGGGTCAGCAATATGCTGACCCCCTGCTATACCCACTAGACACCAGGGAAATCGATTGAAAGGAGGCGGGGGATCACAATTGCGATCCCACCTGCCGCACCGCCCGCCTCCCGCGCCGCCCACCCGCAGCACCGCCCGCAATCCCCCCCCTGCACCGCCCGGGGGGACACTAAGATGGCAGGGTGCAGGGTAAAATTTACACTTTGGGGCATATTTTAGTCTCTGATCCCCGCGGTCACAGACTGCGGGGATCAGAGACTACAGATAGCGCAGCAAACCGCAGGTCTGAATTGACCTGCGGTTTGCTGCGATCGCTGACATGGGGGGGTCACAGGACCCCCCTGGGCATTGTGCATCTTGTTCCGATCACCGCCACGTGCGCAGCGGTGATCGGATATTCACAGGGCATACATGTACGCCCTTGGTCCTTAAGTACCAGGACGCAAGGGCGTACATGTACGCCCTTCGTCCTTAAGGGGTTACAAAGAGGGTTTTGGAAATGTTCTGAAATATTTCAAGATTTGCTTCTAAACTTCTTAGCCTTCTAACATCCCCAAAAAATAAAATGGCATTCACAAAATGATCCAAACATGAAGTAGACATATGGGGAATGCAAAGTAATAACTATTTTTGGAATTATTACTATTTATTATGAAAGTAAAGAAATTGAAATTTGCTAATTTTTAAAAAATGTTGGTATATTTAGTATTTTTTATAAATAAAAATGAAATTTTTCACTAAATTTTGCCACTGTCATGAAGTACAATATATGATGAAAAATCGTTCTCAGAATGGTCTGGATAAGTAAAACCGTTTTAAAGTTGTTACCACATAAAGTGACACATGTCGAATTTGCAAAAAATGGCCTGGGCAGGAAGGTGAAATCTGGCCCGGGGTAGAAAGGGTTAATATGGGATGCTTCCTGAGATTCAGCTGTATGGCAAGGTTTACGCCACTGTGGACACCTGGAGCAGCCCTTACGGAAAGGGACAGTACATGTCTTTTACTTCCTACTGGGTCAATGTTTTTTCTGGCAGCAGTGAGACAGCACCACGGCAACAAGTCCAGGTCCTTTTGACTCCCCCACGATTGTGTTGGCCTGGCTCCCACACCAGGCACATATCTGCCTCCTCCTCCACGTTCCCGTCACCAACAGCAGTTGGGCACAGGGTTGTTCAAACTGCCCCTCCTTCTAATCACATCTGTCACATCAAGCATTGCCTTGCCCTGTTGGAGCTGATATGACTGGGAGAAAGTAGCTACACTGACAAGTGTAGCTACAGTAAATCAAGCCAACTAGGCAACATGGTCAGTGACCATGGTCAATGAGATGTGTGAAAATCGTTATGGATCCATGCCTGATTCTGTTTCACAAATGTAGTTTTCTTTGCTGCATACATACCCTACCTTACAGTAACCTGGGGACTGGACAGAACAGTAGACTTATGGCAAACTGGGCGAGTTCCTGCACCTGGTCCGATCTTCTGACCCAGAAGTCCGGCTAGATATTTTTTTATTGATCAATAGTCTAAAGGCTGTGGAATCTACTAAAATGGTATGGCTGCACTGCCAGCAACTTGGCTACGTAGGAGTTCAGTTGGCACACCAGTTGATTATTATGCATGCATTGTTGTTTACTGCCCACAAATTTCATTATACATGGCTGGTAAGGGAGTGGAGGATAAAGAGGAACAGAAGGAGCAGAGGAAACACTAGCTAATGATGTTGACAATGATAAGGACAGCAACAAAACGATACTGCTTATGAATGTCTCCTATCAAATAGAATGATTATGGGGAAGGATGGAATTTATATATTGTCAGCACTATGAGCAAACAGTGTGTGAAGCAGAATAACATGACAGGTACACTAATCTGTGATTAACAAAGGTTTTATAAAATATGTTTAAAAATGTCAAATGGACAGAGTGCAATACAATAATACGTAAGAAAATTATGTCAGCACTTTCACTATCAGCACTAGGATTAATATTATATATTTCTGTCTTTCATTGTGATTTTTTTCATTGTGATTTTTATAATTTTAATTTGGCTGATAGCTGGCTGAAGCACATAAAAAAATAAATAAATGGTGTTGTACCGTAGCTTTAAATAATAATGTGCAGAAATCCTGACTAAATGGCTGCTTTCCAGTGACACACACTAATGGAATCTGACCCTATTGTGTCCATTGGTAAAACCTCTTTCTTTGTCTGTCTACTCTAAATATATGCTTTATTTGCTTTCTCTTATGGGGCATTTACACCACTATATCCGCTTTGAAGTCTGCAAATCCCGTATTTTCCTGTTCTGCAGGTAACAAATGCTCAGTCTTGTCCACAAAAAAGAATAGGACACTGTATGATAATGTATAGGACCTACATCCTGCCACACACATAGATATATGTGATTATGTGCAGTGGCATACCGCCAAAATATAGGCAGACCACGCCGTTGCTATGGGGCCCGTGGCACAGGGGGTCCCGGAGTGCATGGGAGGCCCCACCCTCTATGATTTGTATGTAAGCCCCGGCCACTTCCCTGCTCCCTCCAGTATCTGAACACTGTCTTTTTCCGGTTTGAGCGCGGTGAGTCGCTGTCACGATGAGCCATGTCTATCACCACAGTGCCTTGCAGAATAAGCCCATACATGATAAACGGGTGTCAGGAGACTGGCATCCGGCGGTGTACAAGAGGTATGGCTGTGTGCTGGGCTTATAGGAGGAAGTGTTGCCTGGGCGAGGGGGCTGTACAGAGGACAGGGGAGAACTGGCCCTGCTCTGGTGACTGGGTGCATATAGCTATGAAAGCCTATGGGCATGTCTCTGGGATATTGCATGCTGTATTTGAACAGAAACCAGTATTTCTGGCAAGCCCTTGTTCACACTAAGTGTTGTCACTACCTCAGGGATATGGCTGTGTACAGAGGGAAGCACCCAGCCACACAGTGTAGTGTAACCATAGGCTTCTGTAGTGCAGACCTGTGCCAAAGATGTGTGTTTGCCCACTGGCATTGTGTTACATGGACACCTGGGCCCACCACCCTCAGTCTGTATGCTTATGCTTCAGATGCATTGCCCAGAGGATTGCTGAATTTAAAGGAGTATACCAGCAATAAATTGTCCCCAGTCCCCAATGTGGGTCCTGGCGACTTTGAATTTAGCTGCACGGTACATGCTAATCCCCTACCCCATTCTGGTGATCCGTGACCAAACCATTCCCAGCAGTTATCGCCTGTCTAAGGAATAGGTTATAATTTTAAATACCCCTTTAAGCCACTTACACGCCATGTTTTATGGTGTGTGAATACATGAAAGTGTTATTTTCGCTTATTCTTTTCTTTTCTTTTTTTTTTTTTACATTTTTCAGAAAAAAAGAATTAAATGGAAATTAAGAGGCAAGTGTATGCTTTGTTAGATTTTGGGGTGGAATTGGCAAATGGGGGTGTGGCATGGGAGGGG
Source organism: Bufotes viridis (assembly GCA_033119425.1). Classification (NCBI taxonomy): domain Eukaryota; kingdom Metazoa; phylum Chordata; class Amphibia; order Anura; family Bufonidae; genus Bufotes; species Bufotes viridis. The sequence continues at coordinate 459,242,520 of CM065589.1, forward strand.
CCAGGGCAGGAGGTGGGATTGGTCAGGGGTGGATAGTGGGCGGAGTTAGGGGGTCCAATTCAGATTCTTGCTATGGGGCCCAATGATTTATATGTATGCCCCTGATTATGTGTGTTTAAAGCATAAGATGGACATTTAGCATTTGCTGTTTTTGTGCCAGTTTTAAGTCTGCTTTTGCTTTGTGTGCCTGCACCAAATTTATGAAATGACACACTTTAATAATATATTTGGCTTGAGTGTAATCTGGTTTACACTTATATGTGTAAAATTACACCAAGGGGTTGCCTGGCGTGAGATCCAACTTTTGTTCTACGTACTTTCTCAAAAGTAGCACAAATTAAATGTGTCATAATACAAGTCTAATCTCACTTTTAGCATTTAAACATAGACCAAATTGAAAATTGGCAAGGATCACCAAATGTTGCAAAATCTGACTGAATGTCACGAAAAACAGCAATCACCATAACGAGCAATTTTTTATTTTTTTTGCCACAAAACAGATGTTTCCGATTTGTCCTCCTAAGTTTTTAATAATGTAAATCAATGGCAGATATGTAGCATAGAATTGCATAGACAAACTGTATAATTGTGTGTATATATATATATATATATATTGAAGAAGATGGACAGCACTCCAACGAAAATTCCAAGTGTTCTTTATTCACACAGGTGGAGAGACGACGTTTCGGCTCGACAATAGAGCCTTTTTCAAGCTTGAAAAGGCTCTATTGTCGAGCAGCTGTCTCTCCACCTGTGTGAATAAAGAACACTTGGAATTTTCGTTGGAGTGCTGTCCATCTTCTTCAATATACTATTGGTTTGCTCGCACCTTTGGGCTTAGCACCCACATCCACTCGGAGTTACCCAGTGCTGCCAGGTTTTTTTTCATTTTATATATATATATATATATATATATATATATTGAAATAAGTGAAATGAGGTGAACAAACATAAAGTCACAGAGCATAACTGACAATTCAGTAATTATGTGTTGCCTGATTTTTTTTTTTCTGTTATAATTAGTATCATAATTATAATATACATTGTATGGGAATTAATAGAGCATATTTTGCAATAAGATGAGTACAAATACTGTATAACTTACAAATAAGAATCAGTTTTTGTTTTACTGTTAGCACATTATTGTTTCTTAGGTTGTTTAAACAAAATCATACTGAGCAGCATACTTTCTGTATTATCTGTATACAACCATTAAATGTGCTTTTCTGCTGAACTAGCAATCTCACTTTTTTTTTAAAGTAACTTTTAAGGTTACTTAAAAGTCACATCATCTATTACATTTACATCATTTTTTATTTTTTTATTTAGATGATATATTGCCATTTAAATATGAATATCAAATAGATAAGGCTTAAATCTCATTAATGATAATGTTTATACATATAATTTCAAGTCAATCATTGCTGCAATAACATCTTTACAATAATGATCTATCTTTTCATGTCAAACTAGCAACATGTCAGGAGAATCAATTTCCCTATTAACTTAAACAAAGCAAAAATTCTTGGCTGGGGGGGCTTGGTGAAAAACAAACACTGTTGAAATGATGAAAAGTTTAAAAGGGCAGTTTCATCATTTTTAACACACATTAACAATTTATATGTGAATATTCTATGTAATTATAAAAAAGCACAACAAAAAACAGGGAAGTGGTTTCTTAATATCATTTTGTAAAGTCAAGCCATATATTCAACTTCCTGTACTTACTTTTCATTTATACTTTTAACACAACAAAGAGTCTTATTTAACTTTTTCAGTCAGACTATTACCATAACCAGAGAGTTCCCCCTGTAGACTCAATTAACCCTTTCCTGACATGTGACATACTATTACATCACATGTTGGGTCTGTAAGGATGGCGCCTGCTGGCAACCGGGTGCCTGCTATTTCATACATCAGGCACCCACGGCTAATGTCCTCAACTGGCGGTAATGCTGATCCCGAACTTTTAACCTCTCAGATGCCATGGTCAAACTTTGTCATGGCATCTGAGCGCCCTAAATACCGGAAGCGCCCGCTTCCTATGATGCTCCGGCTCCCCAGTGCGGTGATCGGAGGAGCTGATGCTTGTGTGCGGCAGCCCCTGTCATAGTGAATAACAAAGGGGCTGCTGCACAGTGTTTCCTATGGAGCCCTTGCCTGTAGCCGGGCTCCATAGGAAGCTATTAAAATCATCATAGACTCCAATGCAAGAGCATTGAAGTCTATGCAATAGCAATCTAATAATTGCTTGTTATAGTTCCCTAGTTTTTATAAAAAAAAATCTAATCCCCAAAATGAGAATGAAAAATATAAAAAAATATATAAATATACTTCATGAGCCAGTACTCTCCTCTGTTTTCAACGTGTGCAAAAACACCTGTACTATCAAATATAAAAGTATTAATCCCTTACAGAAAAAGGGGTAATGAAAAAATTGTCAAAATGGCCAATTTGCAATTTTTTGGTCGCTAATCCTCCCACAAAAAAAATTAAATAAAAAGTGATCAAAAGATTATACACACCCCAGAATGGTATTGATGAAAAATACAGATAGCCCTGGTAATGACATCTAACCCAGTAGTCTCACTACCCATCATCTATGACTTGCTGGAAAAGTTCAGCCCCTTATCTAATTTAAAGATCAACATGAAAAAATCCCATGTCTTGAGTATGGGTCTTTGGTCCGCGGTCAGGTCAGAACTGATGGCACACTCCCTATTTAACTGGGATACCTCATTCCTGACCTTTCTGGGAATCAGGATTGGCCCTGACTCCCAGAATTTTTTCAACTTAATTACAGCCCTCTATTGCAATCTCAAAAAGAACAACTGGCCTCATTGCAGTCTCCCACACTTGGTTTGGGCGTAAAAACATGGTCACTTCATAAGTGTTACCAAGACTGAACTACTTACAACAAGTTCTGCCCATATCTTTCCCGAGATCTTTCTACCTAACTTTATTGAAACATATGCACACCTTTATCTGGGGAAAAAGAAAACCCCGCTTAGCCACAACGACTCTTCAGAGACCTAGGGCCTTTGAAAGCATAGGCCTGCCTGACCCCTCGCTTTACTACAGAGCTATTCTCATGGCAAGAGTCTTAGATTGGTTTCACCAGCCACCTCATAGGTCCTGAGTTCAGATGGAAGCGTCAAATTTCCAGTCATCTTTCAGAAAGTTGTTGGTAGGTGAAGCTAATCACTCTTATTATGTACCACGTTTAATTCCAACAGGTAAAGCCACCCTCAATGCCTGGAATTGGTTTCAAAACTCACCCTGGGGGTTCCCACTGCCCTCCCCACTCATGCTGATGAGAGATTTGATAGACTGTGCCCCAATCGAGTTGAAACAGAGTCTCCCCATTTTGATACGCAAATATGATGTTCCCATTCTCTTACTATTTAAGGAGAGTGGAGGGGTGATGGATAAAGAGAACTTACTTACATTACTCCCCGAATCTAAGTTCCTCCCCCCCCCCTTAATTTCCTTCCTTCGCTCTTATATATCCAAACACAAGCACTGCTTAGGCTACTTACCTAGTTTGAGGGCTTGATCTGTAGCCGCACACAGCCTTCCAAACCAATCTCACAGCTCTATAAAAGACTCAGCACCCCCATTTTGATGCCAAAATCGGCTTTCATGGGTCTCTGGGAGAGAGATCTGTGAATTTATTTCTCCCAACTGAGCAGTCTCAGCTCTTCCTTGAGCGACACACTTCATCAAGATGTGTGAGGATACAGGAGAATGGGCACAAGGTTCTTACAAGGTGGTATAAAACCCTTAATATCACATGCAGATTTAGTGGTGTGGGAGGGAGAGGGTCACGTTTATCCATGTGTGGTGGTCCTGCCCTCAAATTCAGAACTGGTGGGGTGAAATCTTTGGGAAAAGCAATGCTATCTGTAGATCAACCATACCACTCTCCCCTCAACTAGCTCTCTTGGTCCTCTCTCCTTCGGGCACCGCCGTCAATGTTCCATTTCTCTTTAAGAAACTTCCAATTGCGGCCCGCCTTCTGGTCCCCCGTTTCTGGTTATCATCTGACCTCCCCTCAATGGATCATTGGATAGGGAAAATTGACATGATTTACAGATTTGAAGAAATAGCAGCATGGGAAAGCCACACATTTCCTAAATTCAGAACTAAGTGGAAGGGCTGGGAGGAATATTGGAAATGTAAACAATAATAATGCTTTGACTCATGTACCATTGACTGTCCATACCATATACCCATTTGTTTACAAATGTAACATCTACTTTATAATTGTTCCTGTACAGAATTTTGTTGTTTGTACTGTAAAACATGCATAACATGTTTGTGTATTTTTTGAGCTTTCAATAAAGCCCTTTGGAGAAAAAAAAAGTACACATAGCCCTGCAAAAAATGAGCCCCCATACAGCTCAGCAAACATAGCTACAAAAAAGAAAATTTATAGGGGTCCCAAAATGACAGAAACATTTTTTTTCAAGTTTTTTTTTTTTCTGTTCAGTATCAAAACTCAAGGAAATTCCACAAAATATACATATGTGGTATTGTTGGATTCATATTTACCTGGAAAATGAAGGTCACAAGTCAGTTTTACTGCATAATTTATTAAAAAATAAATAAATAAATAAACTGTGGCAAGAATGTATAGAAAAATATAAAAGTTATGGCTCTGGGAAGATGAAAAGTGCAAAATGAAAATGCAACGTTTGGGGTAGAAGGGGTTAAATCATCACCTATTACAGTAATCAATGTAATTCTCTTCTTTTAGCATCTTTATCTAGGCCTATTTAGAGAACAATAGATCTGTCATACTGTTATACCAATTCTACACCTAATATTATCACAAGGATTAACCTTCAGATAACTTCTTCCCCTCACAGAAGCCAACTGTCAATGGTTTACATATTTATATAGGAGGTATTAGAATTTTTGCTGACTGCTTTAAAAGAACAATATTTTTTTCAAGTAATTTTCAATGGTATATCACTGTTGAAATGGAAAAGAAAACAGCCAAAATTTCTAATCAAATTGTTTTCAATAAAAATTGAGTTAAAATACCTGTTTGTCATGGTATAAATAAGCAACTCATTTTCTCATGCATAGATGATTTATTCTAGAAACATAAACATACCTGTTTTGTTTGCTCCATTTTATGCCCAATTAAGTCTCTTACATAAAAGGGGTCTACGTTTTTTTTTTTTTCAGCACAGTACCCAAGTCCTCATAGTAGCTTGTGAAATATACAAATGAGTTTGTCTCTTCTGCCAGGAAGTGATTGGAGAAAACCCAGTCAGCTCAATTCACAATGCACAATAAAGTGTTAAGCTTACAAAATAAGGTAATATAATGGTACTGCATGTAAAATTTATAGGGAATAACAATTTTTTATTTATATAAAGTGATGTTTGTTTTGAGTAACAAGTAAAAGTGCTATGTTATGAACTCTAGGAGCTGAGCTTTCTATTCTGACTGTAAATATGTGCTATGAAAAATATAACAACCAGTCAGATTCCACCTTTCATTTTTAAAAGCTCCTATACAGTTTAAAATAAATCAAAACAGAAAATTTCAACCAAAAAGAATGTTGGTCGGTTGAAATTTAAGCATGAACAGTCACTTTAGTATGGGCAATTTGAACAACAGTAACGGCCAATATGGACTAAAATGGGTATGTGTTTGTTCAACTGCTGTTCAACCATTAACCAACTTTTATCTAATGTTTATAGCCACCTTTAATACATTAAAATCTAAAGTCTACTGTCATGGATGTTGGAGCACTTTAGATATCGTTGGTGCACCTAAAGACAAGGAAATGACTAGCAGTTTGGTAGCTGAGGTAGTAACTGAAAAATGGCAGGACTACAGCAAATACTAAGCTATGAGGCCTTATTTATCACTATCTGGGAATAGATTAGCCAGACTAGGGATGATAGTTTACTTACTCTTCTGTTGACCAGTGGATTAAGCTTGGTGTAGGCCTCCAACAAAATGTAGCAACATTTTGTAGTTATGTTTTATATAGCGAAAATAATTGCATGGTCAACTAGCTTCTCTCAAGAGACCCACTGGTGTACTGTAAGTGAATTATCATGCTTTGACTTAAAATTCCTACTTTTTCTCTCAGTACCCAGACATTTTATTTTACCAGACTAGCTGCAGATGACTGTCTCCCAGCAGGTCATTTAATATAAGCAACTGGCTATTATTTTAACCAAGTGGCAGTTAGTTGTCTACAGCTCACTGCTCTAAGGAGAGCTAGGAAATGTAAAGTAGCTCTACTGCCTTCTTCAATAGCTGTAGCCATCACATCACAGAATACTTTCCACTGCAGTGATGGCTGCTCTTCTAGATCCCTTATAGCAGGTTGTGTATATTTTATATAATGTGCATTTTTTAAAATTTTATTATATTCTTCTAATTTTTGATCAATACATAGAATCTGACTGCTAGATATATTGGAAAAGTGAACCTTTTGAAAACTTCTAGAAAATATTAAACTCTCTAAGATTTATTGTCAAGCTATTTATTGTTGCAGTTTGTTTGGATGGGGGTGGGCTCTCTTTGATTCCAATGCAGAGGTTTTAGAAGTTGACTCAATTACTAAATTGCCCCTGTTTTCTCACACCCACCATTGCATTGAAATAAACATTGCATTGAAATACCTGTCAACTGCTTTTTGCTGTTCTCCCTGAGAGCAGCATGCAGCAATGACAGGCACGCTGACTTGGGCAGTATATCATCCATGTATAAATAGGGTATAGGTTTGCTAATTATTATTTTTTTAAATATATATATATATATATATATATATATATATATATATAATTATTTTTTTTTTATTAAGAGTCAAACAATAATTTTCAATACATATTATACAATGTTATTAATTTTATTATTCATTATTTATAAATATGTGGAGGAGGAGTTAAAAACTAAAACTAAAAAGGTGGATATTTCTCTTTTTGTAAAGAACCCCCTCATATCTCTTAGGCTAGTTTCCCACTAGCATTGTTGGAACTGCCTGCCAGATCCAGAAATCTGTGTGCAAACGCAAGGCATTTGTTTCTGGATCTGGATTTGGATCCGTCTGAAAAATGCATTGAAATACTAGATCCATATCTCTGGTGTCATCTGGAAAAACTGATCCGCTATTTATTGTTTTCACATTTTTAAAGGTATGCGCATGAGCAGAATGGGAAACCGGATCTGTTTTAACAGAACACCTGGTACCGGATCCAGCATGAATACATTTCAAGTGTTCCGGAATTTTGGCCGGAGAAAATACTGCAGCATGCTGCGGTATTTTCTCAGGCCTAATACTGAAAGAGTGACTAAGCTGAAAACATCCTGATGCATACTGAACAGATTGCTTTCCATTCAGAATGCATTAGGATAAAACTGAAGTGGTTTTTTTCCGATATTGAGCCCCTAGGACGGAACTGAATACCGGAAAACTTTAACGCTAGTGTTAAAGCACCCTAAATCTTGTTCACCAAATTTAACCATGGAGCCACACTTGATGTATTCCTTGAAAACCAGACCACAGTAATCAAAAGTCTTGCAAAAAACATTACTCTTAATAGAAGGGTCTTTTTTATCTTTGACAATTTACCTTAAAGAGGTCACCCAACATCCAGCATTCTATCATAAAGGGAATCACTGTTTTCAATTTTTCCTTGATAGCCACATCAATTGCTCCACAATACTGTTTTATTTCTATACAAGAAAAAAACATATGCACAAAATCAGCCCCGGGTAAATCACACCGTGGACAATTGGATGTGTTTTTAAGACGACATTTATTAAACCATATTGGCGTAACATAAATTCTATGTAGAATATTAAATTGAACCAAAATGTGATTAAAATTATAAGGCACTAATTTTAGATTAGCCAATATTTTTTCCTGAACATCTCTTTTTAACGTTGAACAATCAGCTCTACAAGGGAACAAATATCATTAAATGTTTGTTTTAATAATAATTTATACATTTTAGAAATCTTAACATCACGACCTATATTCCCTATTTATTTAACGGTGTAGATGTGTCTATATTTGATAAAGATTTATCTTTAAGTTTAAGAAGTGCCGCACAAAGCTGTAAATATCTAAACCATAATAAATTGGCTATATTTAAAGTTGAGCGAACACCTGGATGTTCGGGATCGAGAGGTTCGGCCGAACTTCCCGAAAATGTTCGGGTTCGGGATCCGAACTCAACCCGAACTTCATCCCGAACCCCACAGAAGTCAATGGGGACCCAAACTTTTGGGCACTAAAAAGGCTGTAAAATAGTTCAGGAAAGAGCTAGAGGGCTGCAAAAGGCAGCAAAATGTAGGTAAATACCCTGCAAATAAATGTGGATAGGGAAATGAATTAAAATAAAATAAAATTCATAAAAATTAACCAATATCAATTGGAGAGAGGTCCTATAGCAGGTCATATCACCCACCACTGGAGAAGGCCACTTTCAGTTATTTAGGATCCAGCACCCAGACAGAGGAGAGAGGTCCCACAGCAAGGAATAAGGCGTCATATCACCAACCACTGGAGAAGGCCACTTTCAGTTATTTAGGCCCCAGCACCCAGACAGAGGAGAGAGGTCCCACAGCAAGGAATCATGCGTCATATCACCCACCACAGGAGAAGGTCACTTTCAGTTATTTCGGCCCCAGCACCCAGACAGAGGAGAGAGGTCCAACAGCAGAGAATCATGCGTCATATCACCCACCACTTGAGAAGGCCACAATCAGTTATTTAGGACCCAGCACTGAGACAGAGGAGAGAGGTCCCACAGCAAGGATAAAGGCGTCATATCACCCACAACTGGAGAAGGCCACTTTCAGTTATTTGGGCCCCAGCACCCAGACAGAGGAGAGAGGTCCCACAGCAAGGAATAAGGCGTCATATCACCCACCACTGGAAAAGGCCACTTTTAGTTATTTAGGCTCCAGCACCCAGACAGAGGAAAGAGGTCCCACAGCAGAAAATCATGCGTCATATCACCCACCACTGGAGAAGGCCACTTTCAGTTATTTGGGCCCCAGCACCCAGACAGAGGAGAGAGGTCCCACAGCAAGGAATAAGGCGTCATATCACCCACCACTGGAGAAGGCGATTTTCAGTTATTTAGGCTCCAGCACCCAGACAGAGGAGAGAGGTCGCACAGCAAGGAATATGGCGTCATATCACTCACCACTGGAGAAGGCGATTTTCAGTTATTTAGGCCCCAGCACCCAGACAGAGGAGAGAGGACCCACAGCAAAGGGGCTCCGATATGTTCCTGATTGGAAATATTGGCGAATCTCTCAGCTTTTAACACCAGAGTGAGGGATTAGCCAGTGTTGTCAGTTGCTTATCCATGTGGTGCATCTTTTTTCTGTGAGTTATGTGTTTATATATTTTCATCCGCACATGTTTTATTTTGTGTAGGATGTTTGTGTGGTGCTTGTGGTTCGCGCCGGCATCCTCCATTGTATGCAATTTTTGCTGGGGATAGCCGTTCGCTGCGAACCACATGCGGAGGAACTGCCCCCAGTTAGAAACACGCCACAGTGTTTGGGGTCTGGAGCAGTCCCACCCATTTAGGCCACGTTTATTTTTGTGATTCTTGTTTTATATGTATTGAATGTGCCATTGCATATGGCTTGTAAACATTCTGTTGCACCTGGAAGCCGGTGTCACATGGTCTGTTGTAGGTGTAGCTTGCGGCCTCATGTGTTCCCCATTGCATTGTTGGTCCTGCAGTGCAGGTGAGTGGGATGGGGCTGTAGGCTACTTAATACCTGTTCAGACCTTGTTCCCACACCATAGGTAGTCTAGTGGTAGGACCCCATGTCATGCTGAGATACCGTGTAGTGGTGCCTAAAGGGGCTCCGATATGTTCCTGATTGGAAATATTGGCGAATCTCTCAGCTTTTAACACCAGAGTGAGGGATTAGCCAGTGTTGTCAGTTGCTTATCCATGTGGTGCATCTTTTTCTGTGAGTTATGTGTTTATATATTTTCATCCGCACATGTTTTATTTTGTGTAGGATGTTTGTGTGGTGCTTGTGGTTCGCGCCGGCATCCTCCATTGTATGCAATTTTTGCTGGGGATAGCCGTTCGCTGCGAACCACATGCGGAGGAACTGCCCCCAGTTAGAAACACGCCACAGTGTTTGGGGTCTGGAGCAGTCCCACCCATTTAGGCCACGTTTATTTTTGTGATTCTTGTTTTATATGTATTGAATGTGCCATTGCATATGGCTTGTAAACATTCTGTTGCACCTGGAAGCCGGTGTCACATGGTCTGTTGTAGGTGTAGCTTGCGGCCTCATGTGTTCCCCATTGCATTGTTGGTCCTGCAGTGCAGGTGAGTGGGATGGGGCTGTAGGCTACTTAATACCTGTTCAGACCTTGTTCACACACCATAGGTAGTCTAGTGGTAGGACCCCATGTCATGCTGAGATACCGTGTAGTGGTGCCTAAAGGGGCTCCGATATGTTCCTGATTGGAAATATTGGCGAATCTCTCAGCTTTTAACACCAGAGTGAGGGATTAGCCAGTGTTGTCAGTTGCTTATCCATGTGGTGCATCTTTTTTCTGTGAGTTATGTGTTTATATATTTTCATCCGCACATGTTTTATTTTGTGTAGGATGTTTGTGTGGTGCTTGTGGTTCGCGCCGGCATCCTCCATTGTATGCAATTTTTGCTGGGGATAGCCGTTCGCTGCGAACCACATGCGGAGGAACTGCCCCCAGTTAGAAACACGCCACAGTGTTTGGGGTCTGGAGCAGTCCCACCCATTTAGGCCACGTTTATTTTTGTGATTCTTGTTTTATATGTATTGAATGTGCCATTGCATATGGCTTGTAAACATTCTGTTGCACCTGGAAGCCGGTGTCACATGGTCTGTTGTAGGTGTAGCTTGCGGCCTCATGTGTTCCCCATTGCATTGTTGGTCCTGCAGTGCAGGTGAGTGGGATGGGGCTGTAGGCTACTTAATACCTGTTCAGACCTTGTTCACACACCATAGGTAGTCTAGTGGTAGGACCCCATGTCATGCTGAGATACCGTGTAGTGGTGCCTAAAGGGGCTCCGATATGTTCCTGATTGGAAATATTGGCGAATCTCTCAGCTTTTAACACCAGAGTGAGGGATTAGCCAGTGTTGTCAGTTGCTTATCCATGTGGTGCATCTTTTTCTGTGAGTTATGTGTTTATATATTTTCATCCGCACATGTTTTATTTTGTGTAGGATGTTTGTGTGGTGCTTGTGGTTCGCGCCGGCATCCTCCATTGTATGCAATTTTGCTGGGGATAGCCGTTCAGCTGCGAACCACATGCGGAGGAACTGCCCCCCAGTTAGAAACACGCCACAGTGTTTGGGGTCTGGAGCAGTCCCACCCATTTAGGCCACGTTTATTTTTGTGATTCTTGTTTTATATGTATTGAATGTGCCATTGCATATGGCTTGTAAACATTCTGTTGCACCTGGAAGCCGGTGTCACATGGTCTGTTGTAGGTGTAGCTTGCGGCCTCATGTGTTCCCCATTGCATTGTTGGTCCTGCAGTGCAGGTGAGTGGGATGGGGCTGTAGGCTACTTAATACCTGTTCAGACCTTGTTCACACACCATAGGTAGTCTAGTGGTAGGACCCCATGTCATGCTGAGATACCGTGTAGTGGTGCCTAAAGGGGCCCGATATGTTCCTGATTGGAAATATTGGCGAATCTCTCAGCTTTTAACACCAGAGTGAGGGATTAGCCAGTGTTGTCAGTTGCTTATCCATGTGGTGCATCTTTTTCTGTGAGTTATGTGTTTATATATTTTCATCCGCACATGTTTTATTTTGTGTAGGATGTTTGTGTGGTGCTTGTGGTTCGCGCCGGCATCCTCCATTGTATGCAATTTTTGCTGGGGATAGCCGTTCACTGCGAACCACATGCGGAGGAACTGCCCCCAGTTAGAAACACGCCACAGTGTTTGGGGTCTGGAGCAGTCCCACCCATTTAGGCCACGTTTATTTTTGTGATTCTTGTTTTATATGTATTGAATGTGCCATTGCATATGGCTTGTAAACATTCTGTTGCACCTGGAAGCCTGTGTCACATGGTCTGTTGTAGGTGTAGCTTGCGGCCTCATGTGTTCCCCATTGCATTGTTGGTCCTGCAGTGCAGGTGAGTGGGATGGGGCTGTAGGCTACTTAATACCTGTTCAGACCTTGTTCACACACCATAGGTAGTCTAGTGGTAGGACCCCATGTCATGCTGAGATACCGTGTAGTGGTGCCTAAAGGGGCTCCGATATGTTCCTGATTGGAAATATTGGCGAATCTCTCAGCTTTTAACACCAGAGTGAGGGATTAGCCAGTGTTGTCAGTTGCTTATCCATGTGGTGCATCTTTTTTCTGTGAGTTATGTGGTCATATCACCCACCACTGGAGAAGGCCACTTTCAGTTATTTAGGCCCCAGCACCCAGACCGAGGATACAGGTCCCACAGCAAGGAATCATGCGTCATATCACCCAACACTGGAGAAGGCCGCTTTCAGTTATTTAGGCCCCAGCACCCAGACAGAGGAGAGAGGTCCAACAGCAGAGAATCATGCGTCATATCACCCACCACTGGAGAAGGCCACCATCAGTTATTTAGGACCCAGCACTGAGACAGAGGAGAGAGGTCCCACAGCAAGGATAAAGGTGTCATATCACCCACCACTGGAGAAGGCCACTTTCAGTTATTTAGGACCCAGCACCCAGACAGAAGAGAGAGGTCCCAAAGCAAGGAATACGGCGTCATATCACTCACCACTGGAGAAGGCGATTTTCCGTTATTTAGGCCCCAGCACCCAGAAAGAGGAGAGAGGACACACAGCAAGGAATAAGGCATCATATCACCCAACACTGGAGAAGGCCACTGTCAGTAAATTAGGCCCCAGCACCCAGACAGAGGAGAGAGGTCCAACAGCAGAGAATCATGTGTCATATCACCCACCACTGGAGAAGGCCACTTTCAGTTATTTAGGCCCCAGCACCCAGACAGAGGAGAGAGGTCCCAAAGCAAGGAATTAGGCGTCATATCACCCACCACTGGAGAAGGCCACTTTCAGTTATTTAGGCCCCAGCAAACAGACAGAGGAGAAAGGTCACACAGCATGGAATGTGACTGCTTATTTTTGCAGGAGTTGACATTATCATTAATAATATTTTGGTGTACATAAATCATTTTGATTGCTTTTATTTTCACTTTTGCAAGCAGGATGAAAAAAGGGAGAACTTCTGCTATATATTTTTGGGGTTTTGTTATTGTTGCATACATTGAACAGTAAAAAATGTAACTTTATTTTGCTGGTTAATATGATTACAGAGAATTACAGAAATTACATTTTTTTTTAATTTTGCTACTTTTACACAATAAAAGCATTAAAAAATCATGTTTTTGTGTCACCATTTTCTGAGAGCCATATTTTTTTAAGGCAATTTTAGTTCTGGATGAGTTGACCTTTTCATTGGTACCAGTACTCTATACTGACAGGGAATGTTCCACAGTATTGGCGCATAGCAAATTTGGTGCCATTATTCAAAAAGGGTCCAAAAACAGAGCCTGGAAATTATAGGCCGGTAAGTTTAACATCTATTTTTGGTAAACTGTTTGAAGGATTTCTAAGAGATGCTATTTTGGAGTATCTCAATAAAAATAAGCAAATAACGCCATATTAGCATGGCTTCATGATGGATCAGTCATGCCAAACAAATTTAATCAGCTTTTATGAGGAGGTAAGTTCTAGACTTGACAGCGGCGAATCAATGGATGTCATATATCTGGACTTCTCCAAAGCATTTGACACTGTACCTCATAAAAAGTTAGTATATAAAATGAGGATGCTCGGACTGGGAGAAAATGTCTGTATGTGGGTAAGTAACTGGCTGAGTGACAGAAAACAGAGGGTGGTTATTAACGGTAGATACTCAGATTGGGTCACTGTAACTAGTGGGGTACCTCAGGGGTCAGTATTGGGCCCTATTCTCTTCAATATATTTATGTCACTACCAGAGTTTTGAGGTGTTCTCATAACTCTGTTTCTCCGCCCTGTGATGAGGTCTTTACTTTCAGTTTCCCTCCTCCCAGCTGTCCCTCCTGTGATTGATTCCTCTTCCTATAAATCACCCCTCTTCCTGTTTAATCGTGCGGATTATATTTCTCATCTAAGTTGTGTCAGCCGCTGGAGTATCTACACTTGTGTGGTCTCTTTACACTGGACCTGTGTTCTGCTGAAGCAAGTAACATCGGATATTGTCTGCTGAGTTTGGATCTGTCTTCACTGCTGCTGCAGCTCCTACAGATAAGTTTGCAGACATTGTGTGTTTTGGTGCGTTTGCTGACTGGATCCGAGGCGACCCCTGTTCCGTCCGTGTTCTGAGCAGGACGCCGATGGCCGTGCCCCTCCCACTATTGTAGGGGTTTCAGCTGTCACCAGCCTTAGGTACGCGGGCATGCCACGACCCACCATCAGGGTCTGGGCATGGGCAAAGCAGCATAGGGAGAGCTCTTAGGGTCTGACAGGGGTCACCCTTTATGCTCCCTAGTTTGGGTCCAGTCAGTAGCTTCAGCACTGTTTATGCTCCTGTTGTTCACATATACTCGTGACAATTTATTAATGATCTTGTAGAAGGCCTGCACAGTAAAATATCTATTTTTGCAGATGACACTAAACTGTGTAAAGTAATTAACACTGAAGAGGACAGTTTTCTGCTACAGAGGGATCTGGATAGATTGGAGGCTTGGGCAGAGAAATGGCAGATGAGGTTTAACACTGACAAATGTAAAGTTATGCACATGGGAAGGAATAATGCAAGTCACCCGTACATATTAAATGGTAAAACACTCGGTAACACTGACATGGAAAAGGATGTAGGAATTTTAATAAACAGCAAATTAAGCTGCAAAAACCAGTGTCAGGCAGCTACTGCCAAGGCCAATAAGATAATGGGTTGCATTAAAAGGAGCATAGATGCCCGTGATGAGAACATAGTCCTACCACTTTACAAATCATTACAAGTCATACCACACATGGAGTACTGTGTACAGTTCTGGGCTCCTGTAAACAAGGCAGACATAGCAGAGCTGGAGAGGGTTCAGAGGAGGGCAACTAAAGTAATAACTGGAATGGGGGATCTACAGTACCCTGAAAGGTTATCAAAATTAGGGTTATTCACTTTAGAAAAAAGACGACTGAGGGGAGATCTAATAACTATGTATAAATATATCAGGGGTCAGTACAGAGATCTGTCCCATCATCTATTTATCCCCAGGACTGTGACTGTGACGAGGGGACATCCTCTGTTTCTGGAGGAAAGAAGGTTTGTACACAAACATAGAAAAGGATTCTTCACTGTAAGAGCAGTGAGACTATGGAACTCTCTGCCTGGGGAGGTGGTGATGGTGAGTACAATAAAGGAATTCAAGAGGGGACTGGATTTATTTCTGGAGTGTAATAATATTACAGGCTACACCTACTAGTGATAACACCAGGGAGTTATTCTGATTGCCTGATTGGAATCAGGAAGGAATTTTTTAGTGCTCCTACTTATGTTATATTTTTGGAGTTTTGTTATTGTTGCATACATTGTACAGGAAAAAATGTAACTTTATTTTTCTCGTTAATATGATTACAGAGAATTACAGAAATTATTTTTTTTTTAAATTTTGCTACTTTTACACCACAAAAGCATTAAAAAAATCATGCTTTTGTGTCACCATTTTCTGAGAGCCATATTTTTTTAAGGCATTTTTTTTTTCCGGATGAGTTGACCTTTTCTATGGTACCATTTTGGGGTACAAAAAATGTTTTGATTGCTTGATACTTTGTTTTTGGGGGTCATCAAAATGGTAAAAATCGCATACCCAGCTTCTTTTTTTTTACACTGTTTATCTAATGGGGTAGATCTTAGATAGAGCTACAGTAATCATTTATATTTTATTTTCAGTGTTAAACAATAAAAATATGTTAGAATTTTATTTTTATTTTTGTGTTGTCATTTTCTGTGATCCATTTTTTTTATTGATCTGCTATGGTCTATTGTGAGAGCTTGTATTTTGTGGGATGAAGTGACATTATCATTGTTACCATTTTATGGTGCATGCAATTTTTTGAGCACGTGATATGATTTTTGAGAGGCAAGATGACTAAAAATGACTGTTCTGGCATGGCTTTTATGTAATGTAAGGTGATATAATTGTCAGAAAGAGAAGTCCAACTAGCCGAGTCAAAAACCAGAAAGTCACAACAGTACCAAGGGACAGTCGAAAATCAGAGCCAATAACGCGCTAGGGGTCAAAAACCAGGAGATGCGGAAAGACAAAGGGAGCAAGCAAGGGCAGGTCAAAAACGCAAGCAGGAGTCAAAACCGAGATATACCAGACAAAGGAATCAGGCGAGCATGGAGCACAGATGAGCCAAGATATAATGCCTAACCAGGAATCACAGAAGACACACAGAGTAAGTAGAATAATCACAGGCAACCAGTGGCCAGCTGGTTGCCTGCTTAAATAATGGAGATGAGGGGTTATGTGACAGTACCCTCCTTCTACGAGGGGCCACTGGACCCAAAGTTGCCGGTGATGGTTTCTCCGGATGATAGAGATTGCATTTTTTAATCATCCTCGTAGCGTGCAATTTATTAACCAGAGCCCAGGATCTCTCCTCGGGTCCATAACCCTTCCAATGTACAAGGTATTGGAATGAATTTCTAACTTTCCTGACATCAATGATTTGAGATATGATGAACTCATCCTGACCGTCCATCAGTAGAGATGTCGCGAACATAAAATTTTCCATTCGCGAACGGCGAATGTGAATTTACGCAAATGTTTGCAACCCCCATAGACTTCAATAGACAGGCGAATTTTAAAACCCACAGGAACTCTTTCTGGCCACAATAGTGATGGAAAAGTTGTTTCAAGGGGACTAACACCTGGACTGTGGCATGCCGGAGGGGGATCCACGGTAAAACTCCCTTGGAAAATTATGTAGTTGACGCAGAGTGTGGTAAGTTGAATTTGCAATGCGATTAATATAACCTGCATTAATCGCATTGCGAATTCAACTTAGAGCTGGGTTTCTAATGGTTGTATTGCTAGAATATAATGAAGATTGAGAATTCAATCTTCGTTATATTCTAGCAATACAACCATTAGGAACCCAGCTCTAAGTTGAATTCGCAATGCGATTAATACAGGTTATATTAATCGCATTGCGATTGCAACTTAGATCTGAGTTCCTAATGGTTGTCAGCCGTTCAGTTTGTCCATTAGTCTCGGGATGAAAAGCTGATGAAAAGGACAAAGATATCTCACATCTCTGACAAAAGGCTTTTCAAAATTTAGAAACAAACTGGACACCTCTGTCAGATACAATGTTCTCTGGAATTCCATGCAACCGAACCACTTGGTCAATAAAGACAGAAGCCAGTCTTGGCATTAGGGCGTAATTCACCAGCATGACGTGTTCTGGGAGTTTTAGATCCAGCACATACCTCGCAAGCAGACACATAAGCACGAACATACCTGGATAACGTAGGCCACAAATAGACCCTGGACACAAGTTCCCTGTTAGCCTCCATACCGGGATGACCACGTAAAACAGAATCATGGCACTCACCCAGCAGCCGGAGAATGAAATGCCCAGAGACAAATAACGTATCTGCCGGTGTCTTTGCAGGAGCTAGATACTGTGCTGCCTCAATGTCAGAAGCAAGATCTGAGGATAGTGGAGGTTGAAATGCGCAAAAACTTCTAGACAAAGCATCAGCCTTCACATTCTTACCTCCTGGCCTGAAAGTAATAGTGAAGTTAAAACGCATAAAGAATAATGCCCATCTAGCTTGGTGAGGATTCAGATGTTTAGCGGACTCAAGAAATAATAATTTTTTGTGATCAGTAAGAACAGTAATGCAATGTTTTGCACCCTCAAAAAAATGTCTCAACTCCTCAAATGCCCACTAAATGGCTAACAATTCATGAATACCAATATCGTAATTCCTCTCAGTGGAAGAGAATTTTCGTGAAAAGAACACACAAGGTCATAGGTTAGTGAGATTAGAGGGTCCCTGTGAAAGAACTGACCCCACCCCATCCTCAGATGCGTCACCCTCAACCACAAGCGGTCTCTTCTGATCCGGCTGAATCAAGACTGGGGCGTTCCCAAAACACTTCTTAAGAGTCTTGAAGGCTTCTATGGCCTCCAAAGGCCAATTATGAAGATCTGCCCCCTTCTTGGTTAAATCGGTCAAGGGTTTAGCAATCACTGAAAAATTCTTAATAAACTTGCGATAGTAATTGGAGAACCCTAAAAAGCACTGTAATGCTTTAACCACTTGCCGCCACGCTAACGCCGATGGGCGTCAACGCGGCGGCTCTCTCAGGTCTAAGTCATGCCTATCGGCGTCAACTCGTGAGACCCAAGATTTCGCATGAACGCGCGTGCGCCGTGCGCGCGCGTTTATGCGATCGTGACCGGGACAACTGAAACTACAGCCTGCCAGCGCTGATCATGCTCTGGCAGGCTGTAGATGCGAAAAAAAACGCATTTAAAATGCATATCAGACACTGTTTTGTAAACAGCGTCTGATATGCCTGCTGTCTGCTCGTCTGGTGGTCCCTTTGTCTGGGACCACCAGAGGAAACATAAGTAAAGTGCACCAATCACTACACACACACCCCCCATCACTGATTAACCCCTGATCACCCATGTCACCCCCCCTGATCACCCCCTGTCACCCCCCCTGTCACTAATCACTCCCCTGTAAGGCTCATTCAGACGTCCGTATGTGTTTTGCGGATCCATGGATCTGGAGATCCATGGATCTGTGGATCCGCAAAATACGGACACCGGCAATGTGCTTTCCGCATTTTGCGGATCCGCACATCGCCAGAACTATATAGATAATGCCTTTTCTTGTCCACAATTGCGGACAAGAATAGGACATGTTCTATATTTTTGCGGAACTGAAGTGCAGACCCGGAAGCGCGGATCCGCAATTCCGGATCCGAGCGGGAAAAAGTCTGTCCCCATAGAAATGAATGGGTCCGCAATTCCGTTCCGCAAACAGAATTGCGGACGTGTGAATGGGTCATAAGGGTCCCTTATCACCGCCAGTTAGCTAGCTACTTGTTAGGTAGTTAGCGCCCAGCTATTGATCGATGCGAATGAAAAAATCTGCGCCATTCAAGCTGAACGGAAAAAAAAAATCTCATTACCCGTATGCTCAGAGAATCGCAGAAACTCCTAATGCTGGCCATACGTGTTATGATTGCGGAGACCCTCAAATGCCAGGGCAGTACAAAAACCTCACATGTGACCCCATTTTAGAAAGAAGACACCCAAAGGTATTCCGTGAGGGGTATGGTGAGTTCATGTAAAATTTTATTTTTTGTCACAAGTTAGTGGAATATGAGACTTTGTAAAAAAAATATATATATATCAATTTCCGCTAACTTGTGCCAATTTTTTTTTTTTTTCTGTGAACTCGCCATGCCCCTCACGGAATACCTTGGGGTGTCTTCTTTCCATATTGGAGTCACATGTGGGGAATTTATACTGCCCTGGCATTTTAGGGGTCCTAAAGCGTGAGAATCCAAATGAGTAAAAATTGCCCTGTGAAATCCAAAGGTACTCATGGGAATTAGGGCCCCTTTGCGCATCTTGGCTGCAAAAAAGTGCCATACATGTGGTATCGCCGTACTCAGCAGAAGTAGGGCAATGTGTTTTGGGGTGTATTTTTATATATGCCCATACTTTGTGTGAGAAATATCGCTGTAAACGACAACTTTTTAAAACATTTTATACAAAGTTGTCAATTTACAGAGATATTTCTCTCACCCAACATGGGTATATGTAAAAATACACCCCAAAAACACATTGCCCTACTTCTCCTGAGTATGGCGATACCACATGAGTGACACTTTTTTGCAGCCTGGGTGCGCAAATGGGCCCAAATTCCAACGAGTACCTTTAGGTTTTACATGGCTGCTCACAATTTAGCCCCACCCAAAATGCCAGAACAGTAAACACACCCCAGAAATGACCCCATTTTGGAAAGTAGACACCCCAAGGTATTCACTGAGGGGCATAGTGAGTCCGTCTGAGATTTTTTTTTTTTTTGCCAGAAGTTAGCAGAAATTGAAACTTTATTATTATTTTTTTTTTCCTCAGAAAGTGTCATTTTCTGCTAACTTCTGGCAAAAAAAAAAAAAATCTCATGAAATGATACATGAACTCACCATGCCCCTCCGCGAATACTTTGGGGTGTCTTCTTTCTAAAATGGTGGTATTTATACTATCCTGGCATTCTAGCACCTGAAGAAACATGACAGGTGCTCAGAAAGTCAGAGCTGCTTCAAAATGCGGAAATTCACTTTTTTGCACCATAGTTTGTAAACGCTATAACTTTTACCCAAACCAATAAATATACACTTATTGGATTTTTTTTTTATCAAAGACAGGTAGAACAACAAATTTTGCTAAAAATTCATATAGGAATGTAGTTTTTTTTGAAAAATTTAAGAACAGAAAGTTAAAAAAATGACATTTTTTTGCAAAAATGTCGTTACATTTTTAATTAATAGCAAAAAAAGTAAAATGTCAGCAACAATGAAATACCACCAAATGAAAGCTCTATTAGTGAGAAGAAAAGGAGGCAAAATTCATTTGGGTGGTAAGTTGCATGACGGAGCAATAAACAGTGAAAATAGTGTAGTGCGGATTTGTAAAAAAGGGCCTGGTCACAAGGGGGGTATAAACCTGTGGTCTTCAAGTGGTTAAGGGAGGATGGTTTAACCCAGTCCTTAATAGCCTGTACCTTCCCTTAATCCATTTTGAATGAGTGTGGAGTGAGGATATACCCTAGAAAAATTTTTGTAGCCCAAAAATACATTTTTCTAACTTGGCAGACAATTGATTATATCTAAGAAAATCGAGCACATGTTTAATATGAACAATATGAGAATCCCAAGTATTAGAGAAAATCAAAATGTCATCAAGATGCACAATCATAAATCTAGCAATACATTCTTTGAAAATATAATTCATGAAATTTTGAATAACTGCAGGGGCATTACTAAGACCAAAGGCATGACTAAGTACTCAAAATGTCCCTCAAGAGTGTTAAAAGCAGTTTTCTATTCATCCCGTTCTATAATTCGAATTAAATTATACGCTCCTCTCAGATCTAATTTGGAGAACCAAGATGCCCCTAGAACCTGGTTAAATAAATCGGGAATCGAAGGAAGGGAATATTGATTTTTAATGGTGATCTTATTCAATTCCGGATAGTCAATGCAGGGTCTAAGGCCCTTGTCCTTTTTCTTGACAAAAAATAACTCTTCCCCCATGGGAGACACAGAAGGCCTAATGTGTCCTTCCATCAGACTTTCCTTAATATACTCCCTCATAGAATTGCGCTCAGGGCTGGAAAGATTATATGTTCGACCCTTAGGAAACCTGAAACCTGCCACTAGATCAACACTGCAATCATATGACCCATGGGTGGGCAAACCCTCCAGGTCGGATAAGGAGAACACATTAGCATATTCCTGGATGTATAGGTAATGTCTTAGATTCTGAAGTGATACTTGCCTGAACCATAGGTAAGCAAGAGTCACATTGAGGACCCCATTTTTCGACCTCCCCCATGGTCCAATTAATTACAGAATTATGCAATTGGAGCCAAGGCATACCTAAAACCACCTCAATGGGTAGTTTTTCCTAAACCAAAAAAGAGCATTTTTCAGTATGACACACCCACATGGTACCAAACTTAACAGTACCTCCTAATAAAGGGGTGGAATCAATGGCAACAATGTAAACCGGGCTGAAAAGGGTTAAAATAGGTATTCTTATTTGCAGCGAAAATTTAAGGTCAATAAAGTTAAAGGCTGACCCAGAATCAATAAAGGCATTACCTGTACATAGTAACATAGTAACATAGTAACATAGTATATAAGACCGAAAAAAGACATTTGTTCATCCAGTTCGGCCTGTTTCCTACAAGTTGATCCAGAGGAAGGCAAAAAAAACCCTGTGAGGCAGAAGCCAATTTTCCTCACTTTAGGGGAAAAAAATTCCTTCCCGACTCCAATCAGGCAATCAAAATAACTCCCTGGATCAACGACCCCTCTCTAGTAGCTGTAGCCTGTAATATTATTACACTCCAGAAATAAATCCAGTCCCCTCTTGAATTCCTTTATTGTACTTACCATCACCAACTCCTCAGGCAGAGAGTTCCATAGTCTCACTGCTCTTACAGTGAAGAATCCTTTTCTATGTTTGTGTACAAACCTTCTTTCCTCCAGACGCAGAGGATGTCCACTTGTCACAGTCACAGTCCTGGGGATAAATAGATGATGGGACAGATCTCTGTACTGACCCCTGATATATTTATACATAGTTATTAGATCTCCCCTCAGTCGTCTTTTTTCTAAAGTGAAAAACCCTAATTTTGATAACCTTTCAGGGTACTGTAGATCCCTCATTCCAGTTATTACTTTAGTTGCCCTCCTCTGAACCCTCTCCAGCTCTGCTATGTCTGTCTTGTTCACAGGAGCCCAGAACTGTACACTGTACTCCATGTGTGGTCTGACTAGTGATTTGTAAAGTGGTAGGACTATATTTTCATCACGGGCATCTATGCCCCTTTTGATGCAACCCATTATCTTATTGGCCTTGGCAGTAGCTGCCTGACACTGGTTTTTGCAGCTTAATTTGCTGTTTATTAAAATTCCTACATCCTTTTCCATGTCAGTGTTACCGAGTGTTTTACCATTTAATATGTACGGGTGACTTGCATTATTCCTTCCCATGTGCATAACTTTACATTTGTCAGTGTTAAACCTCATCTGTCATTTTTCTGCCCAAGCCTCCAATCTATCCAGATCCCTCTGTAGCAGAAAACTGTCCTCTTCAGTGTTAATTACTTTACACAGTTTAGTGTCATCTGCAAAAATAGATATTTTACTGTGCAGGCCTTCTACAAGATCATTAATAAATATATTGAAGAGAATAGGGCCCAGTACTGACCCCTGAGGTACCCCACTAGTTACAGTGACCCAATCTGAGTATCTACCGTTAATAACCACCCTCTGTTTTCTGTCACTCACATACAGTTACTTACCAGTTACTTACCCACATACAGACATATTCTCCCAGTCCGAGCATCCTCATTTTATATACTAACCTTTTATGAGGTACGGTGTCAAATGCTTTGGAGAAGTCCAGATATACAACATCCATTGATTCGCCGCTGTCAAGTCTAGAACTTACCTCCTCATAGAAGCTGATTAAATTTGTTTGGCATGACCGATCCCTTATAAAGCCATGCTGATATGGCGTTATTTGCTTATTTTCATTGAGATACTCCAAAATAGCATCTCTTAGAAACCCTTCAAACAGTTTACCAACAATAGATGTTAAACTTACCGGCCTATAATTTCCAGGCTCTGTTTTTGGACCCTTTTTGAATATTGGCACCACATTTGCTATGCGCCAATCCTGTGGAACATTCCCTGTTATTATAGAGTCCGTAAATATCAGAAATAATGGTCTGGCTATGACATCACTTAATTCTCTTAGGATACGGGGGTGTATGCCATCCGGTCCTGGCGATTTGTCTATTTTAATCTTTTTAAGATTAAAGATGTACCCTTATTAAATCCTAAAGAAATAGTCAAAGGTACCAGTAAGTTTTTTTTTTTAAACTACCACAGGGAGTACCTTGTCTTTAGATCCTTCTGGTTTGGGTGACTTTCCGGAAGGAGGGACCTTAGGACACTGTCGGATGCACTGGTCTGAGTTGCCACAATAAATACATGTACCGCAGCGGCGGTCATGATATTTCGTGAATATTTGGGCGAATATTCGTCATATATTCGCAAGTTCTTTATCTCCACTCATTATTTTCATGATTGTGGAAATCGGCAATTAAAAAATTTGCATTACAAAAATTTGCATTCAACACTACTCCTAAAATAAAAGATATTGCAGCCTTCTCATTGGCCCACAAGCTAGAAGCAGTGACGGATCATGTGTACTTTTAAAAAAAAATCTCGAATATTCAAAATTACGAATCACGAATATATATCACTATATTCTAAATAGTCGCAATAAAAATTTGCAATTTGAATATTCGTGATCAAAACTAGTCGTTGGTCTCTTCTGGTCATGCCCAGCTGCATAGGTTCATCAGCAAAGGTCTCGGCCTTGACTCCCACAGGACTGATCTCAGGTCTAGACTCAACCGGTGTAAAAAACAAATGCTCGCACTGTCCCTCCCTAATGCATCTGTCCAATCTCACAGCAAGGGTCATGGTTTGTTCCAAGGTCTCAGGGGAAGGGTAACAGACGAACATATCTTTTAGGGTCTCAGGCAAATCAGACCTGAACTGGCTTTCGAGGGCCGGTTCGTTCCAACCAGAGGAAACACACCACTTTCTAAACTGAGTACAGTAATCTTCTACCGGTCGGTCACCCTGCACAAAAGATCTGAGCTGAATCTCTGCTACCGTTGCTATGTCTTGTTCGTCATATAGAACCCCATGGGCCTAAAAAAATGCCTCAACTGACCTAAGACGCTTAGAGTCGGGGGGGGGGGGAGGTAAAGAAAAGGCCCAATCCTTAGGGTCCCCTTGTAATAAGGAAATAACAATTCCCACTATTTGCTGTTCTGAAGCAGAAGAGAGGGGACACAGATGGAAATACAGTTTGTATCTCTCTTTAAAGGCTAAAAAAACACTTGCGATACCCTGAAAATTGATCTGGGAGTTTAACATGAGGTTCCGCCTGACATGCGGACGAATGGAAAAAAGAGAGGTTCCGGGCAGTTTCTTGTGCTTGTAACCTCTCTCCTAACTTTTGAACAATCTGGGCTAAGTTCTGGACATGATCCGTGAGATTCTGTCACGGGGATGGGGTAAGGGAAAGAGCCAACTGACTCAGCCCACCCCTATGTCCCTGCCTACTTTCACTTTCCCGTCCTAGTTAATGGAACGCAATTGGGTGACGGTCCCTGAACTGAATAAGTGCAGGAGAGACACACAGACAGACAAAGAGAAGTCCAACTAGCCGGGTCAAACACCCGGAAGTCACAGCGGTACCAAGGGACAGTCGAAAACCAGAGCCAATAATGCGCCAGGAGTCAAAAACCAGGAGATGCAGAAAGACAAAGGGAGCAAGCAAGGGCAGATCAAAAACGCAAGCAGGAGTAAAAACTGAGATATAGCAGACCCAGGAATGAGGCGAGCACGGAGCACAGATGAGCCAAGATATAATACCCAACCAGGAATCACCGAGGACACACAGGGTAACTAGCATAATCACAGGCAACCTGTGGCCAGCAGGTTGCCTGCTTAAGTAATGGTGATAAGGGGTCATGTGACGGGACCAGTGTCTCATGACACCTCTCCCTGCATCCAGCCGAGTGCCCAGCTCAGTGCTCAGCCTTATTATCATTGACATGGGAGCGGAGGTCCTGCCCACCCCCACGTTGCCCTGGAGACGAGGACGCAGAGCGCGTCCTTGCTCAGAACGAGCAAGTATCCGTTCCGTTTTTTATGCAGACCATATGTGGAACCATTCATTTCAATGGGTCCCCCCAAAAAATGAAGTTACTCTGTGTGCTTTTAATTTCCGTATGTCCGTATATCTGTAAAGAAACCCTAAGGAATAGAAAATGAGTTGTGTTGTTAGCAGTACTGTGGCCTGCAATATTTCCACTCTGTATATTTTCTTAAAATAATAGAATAGTTTGCAGTTGAAAACAGATCCAAAGATTTTTGCTTTGTTTTGGACACATCACATAAAAATAGCACCAAGTGCCATTTTACTGTGAGTATTGTTAGAGAAAACTATAAGGGTGGAAGAAGATGGAATATCACATGACACTGGGAGGAAGTAGGGGGGAGGGATTGGCCTGAATGTTTCAGAGGCTGACAGACAGCCTGATTATCCAATCGGGCAGAACTCAGGAAGGTGGTTTGCTGAGAACATTCTGTGTACAGTTTCTGATAGACACAAACCACAAATGTAGTGTGATAGGGACACTATAGGTAGTTAATAAAGAGATACAATATAATTGGGTAGAATTTAGGGAATTTGATCAGGGGGAATTTTGATTGAGTAAGGACTATTCACCCAATTGTGTTTTTAATACACGCACTGGCAGGCAGTTTGTCCTGTATCACAAAACCTCCTGCAAGAAAAATAAACTATTTTTTTCTGTATATGAACAGCTTTAAAAAAACAATCAAGTTGCTAAAGTTCATAGGCCTATTGCTAGCACCCCAATAACATTCCTCATTGCACATTGCACATTTTTTGTTCATGTAAAATCCATTTCAGTGAATTATACCCATGTTATTAAATGTGTTGCATATTATTGCAATATAACAGGTTGTTAAGGCAATAACCCTTTAATTATACCAATGTTATTAAGCATTATTACAAAATCGTTTACAGATAGTACCATGGCACTCGTTAATTTATATAAGCAAAAAAGCTTTATTGGTGCATGTAGTCAAAATAATTCCAGACAAAAGAAAGCACCTAATTGCCAGAAATTCTCATTACAAATTTGATGTTTTGCCTCAGTAAAATATTAAGCAGAGATGCTTCTCCCGCTAATAATGGTAGTTTGTTCATTTTTAATGGCCGTTGTGCAGCTGTTTTCGATCTGTTTTTATGGTCGTTAAAATGCCCATGAAAAATTAGTCAATTTAAGGTTTTTTTTTGTTTTTTTTTTAGCATCACAACCACTGCAGTGCCCTCAGTACACCCCTCAGTTCCCCCATTATCTATAATGCCCCCTGTAGTGTCCCCAGTCTTTATAATATAACAGTAGCCCCAGTATACACAGTATAAGACCCTCCACAGTAACACCTGTATATAAAATAGCCCTCAATTAGTTGTGTGAATGCAGCCTATCAGTTACATAATGGAAGGTGCAGGGTCTCCAGCAGTGCAGAGTATTTCAGTAGAGGAGTGTGCTGATCCTACCGTATGGGGGATTACAGATTGAGGGTTACATAGTGGAGGAGCAGGGTGCCCCAGCAGTACAGGGTACAGTATTAACTGGGGGAATGTGCTGATCTTTTAAAATTCACAGACTGAGGGAGAAGCATGCTGATCTTTTGGGGGCTTACAGACTGAATCACGTAGTAAAAATACGGGTCCCTAGCAGCACAAAGTATTTTCATGAGAGGAGTGAGCTGATCTTGTGGTGGATCACAGACTGATAATTTATAATGACAGTCAGTGAAAGGTAATTTTGTAACTGCTGTAAATCTTTTCCATCTGTCAGAGCTGTAGTAAATATTTTTTCTAGTAAATGTCCCTGTGGTGTTTGTAAACAACCTAATTAAAGTGTAAGGCCCCTTTCACACGGGCGAGTTTTCCGCGCGGGTGCAATGCGTGAGGAGGACGCATTGCACCCGCACTGAATCCGGACCCATTCACTTCTATGGGGCTGTGCACATGACAGTTGATTGTCACGCATCACTTTTGGGATGCGTGAAAATCGCAGCATGCTCTATCTTCTGCGTTTTTAACGGAACGCAGGCCCCATAGAAGTGAATGGGGATGCGGGAAAATCGCAATCATCCGCAATCATGTGCGGATGCGTTGCGATTTTCCCGCATGGTTGCTTAGCAACCATCGGGATGTGTAACCGGTTCAGTATTATTTCACATTATAACATAGTTATAATGTGAAATAATACCCTTGGCCATCTTCCTAATGTTGAACCCGGTGCTGAATGGGTTAAAAATAATAAACTAATAATAACTTACCTAAACTAATAATAACTTACCAGGTCCATTTGATCGCGAAGAACGGCATCCTCTCCGTTAGCTTGCTCGTAGGAAAAGGACCTGTGATGATGTCACATGGTCACATGGCCCAATCACATGCTCCATCACTATGGTGATGGAGCATGTGATTAGGCCATGTGATGCTGTGACATCATCACAGGTCCTTTCCTACGAGCAAGCTAAGGAGAGGATGCCGGGCTTCGCGATCAAATGGACCAGGTTATTATTAGTTTATTATTTTTAACCCATTCAGCACCGGGTTCAACATTAGGAAGATGGCCAAGGGTATTATTTCACATTATAACTATGTTATAATGTGAAATAATACCAGCGGGACAATTTCTGACCCAAACATGCACTTCTGTGAAGAAGTGCAGGTTCGGGTCTGGGTACCAAAAGTGCCGATTTTTCTCCTGCGCGTGCAAAACGCATGACAGCGCTTTGCACTCGCAGGGAAAAATTGCGGCGATTCCCGCAACGCACCCGCACTGTTTGACGGAGTGCACCCGCAACGCCCGTGTGAAAGAGGCCTAAGTGTCATTCTTTTTATTTTTATTTTTTGTAATGTGTAGGGGAAGTGATACTATTTTTTGTAATATGCTTTAATTATTGAAATTATGCATTTCTATTAGAAAAATAGCTTGCCCATTTCCTGCATTTGCAGCGCTCACTGTCTTATATTTACTGAACTGTGGAGACATGCTCCACACTGACTGCTGCTGCCCTCACTGTCTCTCTCTTCTATGTACATATATATACATATATAGTTTCCTGCCTGTGGCTATTGTATTGTGCCTCTATAGGCCGAGAGCAATGTGGAACAAGACGACAGCTACTGTATACAGGAATTACTGCAAACAGTGAGCGCTCACTATTGAGAAGGTAGGCAGACACATACAGTAATATAATAAAATACCTCCCAACTGAAAAAGAGGGACAATATGTGTGGTGCACATCATGGCCCTTTTTTTTTTTATACTAGGCCACAACTTTAACTCCACCCAAAGCATAATTACTGACATAACTACTGACTTAATTTTTTTACAGCATGTGGAGCCCTGGGACAATTTTTTCTCTTGCACTTCAATATCCATTTAACCCCTTAGTGAACACGCACATTTTAAAAAAATTGCATTCCAAGAGTTCTAACTTTTGTTTTTTCATCAATTTCCTTGTATGAGGTCTTATTTTTTGCAGGAAAAGTTATAGTTTTTTTATGCACCATTTTAAGTACATCTAATGATTGATTAAAGCAAGATGTTTATCTAAACCTCTCTTTGTTTACATCAGCAAAAAGGCATATTAGTGGTCACTAAGGGGTATTTTAGCACGTAATTCATGGGATTACAGATATTTTAAGGTCCAAATTGCACCAAATAATGGAGTTATGGCCTAATATACAGGTAGAAACCATACAGATAGTTTAGTAAGGATCAATTTAGTAAATGTATTAATGCACATTTATGCACTAATTCCCTAGGTCAAAAAGAGGGACATTACAGGATCAAAGAGGGACAGAGGGACTTGGGTCTAAAAGAGAGACTGTCCCACCAAAAGAAGGACACTTTGGAGGTATGTAATAACTGTCACTATATAGTGTAGAAGAGCTGTTATGTTTCTGCCTGCATGTTCAATAGCAAGCGCTCACATGTGTAGCTGTGGTCTTGTTACACATTGCTCCCCCTATACAAGCTTACATATAGGAGAGAAGTAGTGAGGGCACCAGCAGTTAACGTGGAGCACATCTCCACAGTTCAGTAAATAGAAGACAGTGAACACTGTTAATGCAAGAATTGGCGCACTTCAGAGCAATTTTTCTAATAGACATGTACCATTTCAGTAGCTAAAATATATTGCAAAAATAGTATCACTACCCCTACACATTAAAAAATAGGAAAAGAATGGCAGTTACTCTTTAAGAGTGGAGGGGTGAATAGCTGAGCAATTAAATATATTCTCACTACTTTTCTGATGACTAAAAGACTACAATCCATATGTGACAATCAGAGAAGTCCATGCTGCCACTCACCCTAAGCTGTAAATATATATGTGTATATATATAAATATGTATATATATATATATATATATATATATATATATATATATACATAAAAATCCTTTAGCAATACCCACCGTGTGTAGTGGAAATCTACCTGTTGTATTAAGTTGAAATTGAGCGTCAAGCCTCAGTTGTCCATTTATATATTTTCAGTTTCCACGCGGTTGCAATTACATTTTGTTGGGTGGTTTGCTATCAATTTAATTAGGCAGCGTATATACATGATTATTAAAGTAATACCCATAGTATAGAAGCAATCTACGTGTGTTAAGTTGAAATTGAGCATCATCCCTCAGTCACCTGTTTACGTATTTTCAGTTTCCACACAGTTGGAACTTTTTTGGGGATTGCTAAATGTAATTAAACCAGCATATATACACTGTATGTGATTACTGCAAGACACAAGGTATAGCAGCCATCTACCTATGTGTGTTAAGTTAAAATTGAGCATGAAGCCTCAGTTGTCCTTTAATCCGTTTTCAGTTTCCACATGGTCACAATTTAATTTATTTATTGGGCGTGATTCTATTTAATTAAGCAGCATATACCTAAGTAGCCAAGCTAAAATTTACCCTGTTATAGTGTTATTTGGTTATCTCATGACAAGAGTTATTGAAATCCATTGAAAAGTTAATTAACTTTTTCTTGCCATTCTTTACTTCACACGTTAACCATGAAGTTTTCACACAATTGCAGTATATATATTTTTAGCGGGTTGCTTATAATTTAATTAAGCACTAAATATACATGATTACTGCAGCAATACCCATGGTGTGGCAGCAATCTACCAATGTGTGTTAAGCTGAAATTGAGCATCAGGACTAAGTTTCATATTTTCAGTTTCCACAAGGATGCAGTTTAATTTCTTTTGGGGTTTGCATTCGATTTATCTAAGCAGCATATATATTTGATTACTGCAACAATACCTATGCTGTGGCAGCAATCTACCTATATGTGTTAATTTGAAATTGAGAGTCAAGCGTCAGTCGTTCGTTTATGTATTTTCAGTTTCAACTCCATCGCAATATAATTTTCGTTTGTAATCACATACGGTGTATATATCCTGGTTTAATTACATTTCCACATGTATTACTAAAGCAATACCCACTGTGTGGCTAAAATCTACCTATGTGTCTTGAAATTGAGCATAAAGCCTTCGTCCATTTATGCATTGTTAAATTTCCACATGCTCAAAATATAATATTTTTTGGGACTGAGCTTTCAATCTAATTAAGCAGCATATATACAAGATTACTAAAGCAAAACCAATGATATGGCAGCAAGCTATATGTGTGTTAAGTTGAAATTGAACATCAAGCCTCAGTCGTCAGTTTATGTATTTTCAGTCCACATGGTTTTGATAAAAAAATTTGGGGGGTGCTTTCAATTTAATGAACCAGCATATATGCGTCATTACTGTAGCAATACCCAAGGTGTGTTAGCAATTAGAGATGAGCAAGTCAAAATTGACGAAGTAGAATTCGATCCAAATTTCAGGAAAAATTTGATTGTCACCGAATCCGAATTTCCTCATGCTTCGTGGTAACGAATCACATTTTTTCCTAAAATGGCTGCTGCATATGTTAGGACATGGTGCAAGGAACTCTGGGAATGAAAGATCACCTACAATGCCATGCATGCAGCCAATCAGCAGCCAGCCAGCCCTGTGATGTCACAGCCCTATAAATAGCCTCAGTCATTTTCCAATGTACTTAGTGCAGGGAGAGATGTCAGAAGGTGCTAGGGACAGTGGTAGAAAATACTAAAACTTTTATTTTACTGTATAGAAATTCAGGGAAAAGATAGGGAGGAATCATTCCACTGTATTGAAGCAGAACAGGGTTCAGTAGGGGAGTTTACAGCCTAGCTAATAGGAACAATCCTATTACACCTTGCTGTACTGACTGGCGATCCAAATTGCCATTATACAGCTCTGTAATTCCAGCAAACCGTTCTTGTTATTGGGGTGCAAGTTCTGTTTGATACAGCCGTTAACAGGGTTTATTACAATGAAATATTTCTATGTCTTATTTGCCCTTGTGCTGTGCAGTTATATGTTCTAAATAATTTTTTGGCTTATATTAGTGGGAAAAAAGTGCTTATTAGCCATTGTGTGGTGAAGTGCGAAAATGACATCCCTTTTTTTCGTATATTAGGGTCAAATTTTTTGCGGGATGAGATGACAGTTTGATTGGTATGATTTGGGGGTGCGTATGACTTTTTGATCGCTTGGTATTACACTTTTTGTAGTGTAAGGTGACAACAAAATGTCTTTTTTTTTTAGGTGTTCATCTGAGGGGTTAAGTCATGTGATATTTTTATAGAGCAGGTAGTTAAAGATGTGGCAAATACCTAATATGTATATTTTTTTATTTATTTAAGTTTTACACAATGATATCATTTTTGAAACAAAAAAATATGTTTTAGTGTCTCCATAGTCTGAGAGCCATATTTTTTTTTATTTTTTGGGCGATTGTCTTAAGTAGGGTATCATTCTTGAAGGATGA
Organism: Bufotes viridis; assembly: GCA_033119425.1. Taxonomy (NCBI): domain Eukaryota; kingdom Metazoa; phylum Chordata; class Amphibia; order Anura; family Bufonidae; genus Bufotes; species Bufotes viridis. The sequence goes on from CM065589.1 coordinate 459,274,918, forward strand.
GATGATGGTTTGATTGGTACTATTTTGGGGTGCATAGGACTTTTTGATCGCTTGCTATTACATTTTTTGTGATTTAAGTTGGCAAAAAATTGCTTTTTTGACACCGGTTTTATTATTTTATTTTTACGGTGTTCACTTGAGTGGTTAGGTCATGTGGTATTTTTATAGAGTCGGTCGATACCTAATATGTCTACGTTTTTTTTTTTCCTATTTTATTTTTTTTTTTACTTTATTTTGGGAAAAGGATGCTTTTTTATTTTTTACATAAAACTTTTAATTTTTTGGGAGAATTTTTTTTTTTTACTTGTTTTCACTTTCTTTTTTGTCCCACTCTGGGACTTCAACTTTTGGCGACCTGATCCCCTTTACAATGCAGTACATACTTCTGTATTGGCCAACCCTTACATGTCTGCAGCCCGCACGTGCTGCTGTCAGAGCTTTCCGTGGCCGTGCAGTGGTTAATGCGCCGGCATTGGTGATTTCACCAATGCCGGCGCATACAGCAGGGGTCAGGCTATCGGTAACTGCCGGACCCCGCCGCTGATCGGGCGGGCGCAGCTCCTGCACCCGCCTAATCTGCATGACGCACATATAGGTCACTGGTCCTTAAGTCACGGCCAGATATGACGTACATGTACATGGGTCCGTAAGGGGGTAAAATTCTGTATGTCATTGCTTACAGATAAAAAAAAAAAAATATATATATATATATATATATATATATATATATATATATATATATCTTGAAAAACGATGATAACACCATCCAAAGATATACAAAAGAGATTGGGTGCAATGTCCACAGGCAGGGTTTAGGCACTTACCCCATATAAATAAAGAAAAAATGGACTGCACTCCACAGAAGCTTCAGAAGTGTAAAAGTGTAGTTTTATTCACCCATAATGGCGGTGAGCGACGTTTCAGCTCAGTGTGAGCTTGAGAAAGGCTCACACTGAGCCGAAACGTCGCTCACCGCCATTATGGGTTAATAAAACTACACTTTTACACTTCTGAAGCTTCTGTGGAGTGCAGTCCATTTTTTTCTTTACATATATATATATATATATATATATATGTATATATAGAAAAGGGAAAATAAGAAGCAGCACACTAGCGAATCGGGTGCAAAGGTTCTTTGTAATGTAGAAGATCCAAAAAAGCAAGGCAGCACTCCAAAAAAATCAAAAAATTAAATTAGCATTTATTGACCCAGTGCTCCAGCAACGTTTCAATTGCCAACAAAATTAACAACAAAATTAACACTTTCTGTTGTAAAATTTTTCAAATAACACTACATTTCTATATAAATGTTTCTCTAAATTTATTGTTCTACATGTCTTTGATGAAAAAAAAGCCAATAGGTGTATATTTATTGGTTTGGATAAAAGTTATAGTGTTTACAAACGATGGTGCAAAAAAAGTGAATTTCCGCACTTTGACTTTCTTAGCACCTGTCATGTTTCCTGAGGTACTACAATGCCCAGACAATAGAAACACCCCACAAATGACCCCATTTCGGAAAGTAGACACCCTAAGGTATTCACAGATGGGCACAGTGAGTTCATGGAAGTTTTTATTTTTTGTCACAAGTTAGCGGAAATTGATTTTTTTTTCACAAAATTTAATTTTGCTAACTTGTGACAAAAAATAAAAACTCCATGAACTCACTATGCCCCTCAGTGAATACCTTGGGGTGTCTACTTTCTAAAATTGGGTCACTTGTGGAGTGTTTGTACTGCCCTGGCATTTGAGGGTCACCGCAATCATTACATGTATGGCCAGCATTAGGAGTTTCTGTTATTCTCCTTATATTGATCATAGGGGTAATGAGATTTTATTTATTTTTTTCCGTTCAGCCTCTGGGCTGAAAGAAAAAATGAACGGCACAGATTTCTTCATTCACATCGATCAATGTGAATGAAAAAATCTCTGCCAAAAAATGTGCAAAAAAAAAAAAAGGGGAAAGGACATAGGAGTGCTTGTAAAGCTGCGATCGCTAAGGGACCCTTAGGCCTCATTAACACATCCACAAACGGAATTGCGGATCCATTCAATTCTATGGGTACAGACTTTGTCCCGCTCGGATCCGGAATTGCAGATTTGCACTTCCGGATCCGCAAAATATAGAACAATTGCGGATTTTTTATATAGTTCTGGCAATGTGCGAATCCACAAAATGCGGAAAGCACATTGCCGGTGTCCGTGTTTTGCCGCTCCGCGGATCCGCAAAGCACATACGGACGTCAGAATCGAGCCTTACAGGGGGGTGATCAATGGCAGGGGAGTGACAGGGGGGTATTCAGGGAGTTAATATTGGGTGATCAGGGGTTAATCAGTGATGGGGGGGTAGTGTGGTGTTTGGTACAATTTACATAGCTGCCTGCTCCTCTGGTGGTCCCAAGCAAAAGGGACCACCAGAGGAGCAGGCAGCAAGCCACAAAGTTTAATATAACATTTTAATGTAAAAATTTTTTTTTTACATTTTGATCACTTTTCTTTTTAAATGTGCAGCCTGCCAGCAAACGATCAGCGCTGGCAGGCTGTACAATAACTTCTTCCCCGCCTCCTGCAGTGAACGCGTGCATTCGAGCGCGTGTTCACTGCAAATCTCGCGCGAGATAACGAGCCGGCGCGTCAAGGAGGAACATTCCGGCCGCCCGAAGCACGCATCCCTGCATTAGGCGGTCTGAAGGTGGTTAAACTTCGAGCAGTTTGAAAAATGTAGCTATAGTGAGCCATGACTATATTGCTCGCACATTACCTGAGTATTACATTGCCAATTTGCGCAATCTAAAATAATAGCAAATTTGTGAATATATGATGAATATTATACCAAATATTCGCGAAATATTGAGAATTCAAATATTGCCCCTGCCGCTCATCACTGTTTTTTTTAGTATTATAATAAATAGTTCCATTACATTTATATTTGCTACAGAGGATGTATCCCATGATAAGGGATGAGAATAAGGTAAAAGAGAGTAGAACAGACACGTCAATGGATTGTGGAGTGGGGAACTGTTTCAAGATGTCATACAGATGAAACCTTTACTACACATGAGACTCTTGAGGATGTCATTCAGAAAACCCACCCATGTTTCTTTGAAATCATCATGGCCAAAGCAACCTTTGAAAGTACATGTTTAGGGTGGCATTTTACATAGGAGCATAGGGCATATGTTCATATTTAAAGGTATTGTTCTGTGCTATACTCATACTGTAATCTTCTGTAATATATAATTTGACATTATTCCTTCTCTCTGTTTTTAACATGTATAAATGGTAATCACAATAATAAAAGCTTGCCCCTTTTGTTTATCACTGCATGCTACTGTAGGACTCATGGTTAAGGATTATTTAGTGCCATATGTGAGAACCTACTGCACACATGGCCATGGGTTATTTCAAGATAATGATCCAAAACATACAGCAGCAGCGCTAGCTCATTTTTCAAGGCTAACGTGATTAATTAGCAATCGATCCCACCAGAGTAAATATAGTAATATTAGTAATTAACGGTAGAATGTGGACTAATTGGCAACTACGTTTACAATTCCCCTATTTCTACGAGATGATGTTTTTTTTTATTTTTTATTCCTTCCTTATACAGGTCGACAAGCATGAATCCAATTCAATTAGTGTGTACCAAATTCAAAGGTTTTACAAGGTCAGAGATAAATTCAAAGACTAAGAAGGAGTTGGTCAATGGGTTACTCAAGTTCTGGGTTGATGTCTTTACTCTAGAATAATGCAATAACTACGTTGATCATCTCTATAAAGTCTTTCAAATAGTGAGAGAAAAGAAAGGCCATGCCACTGCCATGTAACATACTGTACTGGGCAATTGGAGTCTTGTGTGCCAGCCACAGAAGACAAGACCATCCAAAATCCACAATCTTTTCCACTGAACTACAGTACTACTGCAGGGCAGTTCTTTGTGTTGGTCAGTAAATTGCATAAATAAAGAAGGTACAATTGTTTTCTGCTTGTAACTCATAGGAAAAGTTAATAAATTAAACAACTGCATGCATGGCAAAATAGACTTAGTAACTGTATGCATGGCGAACAACTGCATGCATGGCAAAATCGTGTTGAACCAGCAGGAAATTTTACCATTTGTTTTCCAGTTTCTGAAGATGTTGTGAATAAAAAGACAATGCATTTAAATGCTAAACCAAGTGATACAGACAATGGTGGATTATAATAGGGGCGTTTGGGGCCGCAGCCGCGGGCCCGGCATCGCTGGGGGGCCCAACGCCTACCTGAACGCCCACATACTGAGGTGGGGCATGGGAGCATATAGTTCCCTGCCCCGCCGCCTTTTACTGCCATAGGTTTCAGGCCTAGTAGGCCTGAGGCCCATGTGGTAGTAAAAGCCTGGGGCGCAGGGGTTTGATGTACGCGTGCCTGCCTTACCATCATGGACACAGGTAAGTATTAGCCTTTAGATCTTTATTTTTTTTTTGTGTGTGCCAACTTTGGGGGGCAGAGGAGGTCATATTACTGCAGGGACATTGGGGGCAAATTATTACATGGGGCAAATTACTTAATGAGGGGCAGTGTCGGGGAAAATTACTTATTGGGCCAAATAACTTAATGGGGGCAGTGTGGGGGCAAATTGCTTAATGGGGGACAGTGTGGGAGCAAATTACTTAATGGCAGGCAGTGTGGGGGCAAATTACTTAATGGGGGCGGTGTGGGGGAAAATTACTTAATGGGGGCAGTGTGGGAGCAACTTACTTAATGGGAGCAGTGTGGGGGCAAATTATTTCATGGGGCAGTGTGGGGGACAAATTACTTTGGGGGCAGTGTGGGAGCAACTTACTTAATGGGAGCAGTGTGGGGGCAAATTATTTCATGGGGCATTGTGGGGGACAAATTACTTTGTGGGGGCAGTGTGGTAGAAATTATTATAAGGGGCAGTATGGAGAAAATTACTATATGGGGGCAGTGTGGGCAAAATTACTATGTGGGGGTAGTATGTGGAAAATTACTATATGGGGCAGTGTGGGGAAAATTACTATGTGGGGTCAATGTGGGGAGAATTACTATATGGCGCAGTGTGGGGGAAATTACTATATGGGGCAGTGTGGGGGAAAATACTATATGGAGCAGTGTTGGGGGAAATTACTATATGGGGCAGCATGAGGAAAATTACTATATTGGGCAAATTACTGTATGGAGCAGTGTTAGGGGAAATTACTATATGGCGTGCAATGTGGGGGAAATTACTATATGGAGCAGTGTGAGGGAAATTACTATAGGGGGCAGTGTGAGGGAAATTACTATATATGGGCAATGTGGGGGAAATTACTATGTGGGGGCAGTGTGGGGGAAATTACTATGTGGTGTCATTGTGGGGACGTTGCTATTGGGGAGGCACTGTAGGATCTCCTTTGGAAAATGAAAGGTGGAATCTGATTGGCTGCTATAGGCAACTAAGCCAGTTCTACTTTACACCAGTTTGATAAATTACCCCAATTATGTCTACTTGGGTCTCTATTTTTTCAGCAGTATAGTACCTGGGACATTAGGAAGCTCAGTGGGCACAGTATTGGGAGTGGCAGCAGGATGACATTGTTGGGACACCAGGATGGGGAGGTTGATGGAAAAATTGAGAAATCTAACGTCTGTAACAAACTCTGTAGAGACGAGATGTGGCTGAAAGAATTTATCATGGTGGTCATTTTCAGACGCAGGAGCAGAGGAAAGAGAAGGTTTACATGACAGTAGATAGCCCTTGATGTAAGAGGTTTGTGGTGATGTATTCTGGCAAATTTGTAACAGCCCAGATAACAGTGATAACTTTCTGTGTACAGATAACATAGTAGATGTTCCCTGCAGTCCTATGTAATACCCCACATAACACAATAATTCACTGTGTTATGTGGGGTGTTACATAGGACTGCAGGTAACATCTATGACATCTATACTCAGAGAGTTATGAGATGGTGGGGGTACTATTCCTGCTACCCCCGCCAATCAGCTGGTTGAGGAGACTGCAACGTTCCAGTGAGAGCTGTAGCCTCTTTGCTCCTTACCTTGCACAGCACTGTCCATTTGATAGCACTGTGCTTGGTATTGCAGCTCAGAACCAATCACTCAGATGGGACAGAGCTGCACCTAGACCATGTGAACAATGAATGTGATGTCATATGGCCTAGGAAGAGACTATGGCGCTCACGAAGAACCGCAGCCTCTTCATACAGAAAAAAAAATGTAACTAAAATGGAGGGAGGTACCCAAGTTGGGTAGACAGCCCGGGGCCTATCATGCACTTAATCCTCCCCTGGATACAGATTACTTCTGTTTTAATAATTGTTGCTATAATTCTTAAGAATTTAAAACCTTTAAGTCATCCATAGAGTGTCTTAGTCCAGAGAAATGGTTTCCCACAGTATTAACCTTGTCATTTATTGTGTATCTATGTAAGTTCATTCCTGGTCACAGTTTCTGTACATTCTCCTCAATATAATCTCCTCCATAAGGACACCTTGTACAAAGTATCATTTACAGTACACCACATTGGAAGATGCACTTAAGTGGCAGTGATTTTATACTCTAGTTCTGTTGGGTGTTGGACTGTTTTTCTGGATAAGACTTATGTGCAGGTCTTAAATTATTTATTGTTGCATGGAAAAGTACCAATCTCTGGTGATGAAAGGACACTTCTGACAAGGCGATTCCTCAAGTTTGGTGGTTGGTTGTATGCCAGAAGAGGTTTGTTGTCTTTATTAAATATTGGTTGGAGATCTGCAGTAATCTTCCTTAGGATGTTCATTTGAGGGCTGTACCTGACCACTAAAGGTACCCTACTGTTGACCTCCTTTAAAGGAAATTGTAAGAATGATAGGAATTTGACCCAAATACTGAAATAAACATCTGGTTGTATGAGCAACTACATCTCACACTTCCCCCAGTGTGGTTCTGAATCCTTCATCTACATATTTCATCTCTGGTGTCAATATCATAGGAGCGTATTCAGTGCGAGAATGTGCGCTCCATGTGTCAGAGGTATTTGCTGTTCTGTATACTGCTCCAACAATATGGACTCATTGCATAATAATGATTTATAATGCTGTGTGTCATTATAATGCTGAGGGTCCATGTCATAGTATTAGCATTCAGGACAGGAAATACCTCTGATACATGGTGTGTATTTCTTTCTTTTTTTCTGAATATGTTTGTATAAAATTGGCTAATACTACAGTTTTATTGCTCTGTCTTATCTTAATTATGCATCTGCAAGTGTCTAATGCTATTCTATGTGATACTGTCTGCTAAGCTGTGTATCTAATCTGATCATGTGCAATCGTGCATGTTTAGTTGTTGTATCTAATCATATCATGTGTGATACTGTCTGGTGTGGTATATATCTAAACCTATAATATGTGATACTGTCTTATTTGGGGGCATTCACACGATTGTATTTGTTTTGTGGATCGCAAATTGCAGATCCGCAAAACACGAACACTGGTCATGTGAGTTCCATATTTTCTGGATCAGCACATCTTTGGTTAGAAATGCCTATTCTTGTCCACAAAACATACAAGAACAGGACATTTAGTGAATGGCCTCGCAATGGGCATATAGATACAGACAAAACACGATGTGTTGTCTGCAATTGCAATGAATACGTTTGCATGTGATCCGCACTTTTTGCCGAAAATACAGTTTTGTGAACGGACTTTTATTTGTGTATTTAATCCTTTTATGTTTGATATTACCCTGTCCGACAGTCAATCTGTCCCTGGTCTGAAGGCTGATAACAGGGAGCAATAGATTGTATTAAATTGTTCTGCAGTCAGACTCCCGGCCCGAAATGGCTGATAATGTAACAATAAATTGTATTTTCCTATCCTAAAGAATTTTAATGTTGGCTCTGTATGGCAATATTATGTAGGTTATGTATGGAACTTATATGTGAATACTGTATAATAGTATTATATGTGTACTGTATGGCATTAGGTGGGTATGTATGGTGTTATTAGGTGGGCACTGTCTGGCATTATTATGTAGGCTCTCTAGGGCAACATCTTGCTGGCCTTAAATAGCTAATAACAATAATAACAGAGAGCAATAGATTTTATTCCCCTGTGATATGTAGTGCATATCAAAATGCTACCACTGTGAAGGCCCCAAATAAACTAATGACGACATGCAGCTGGAAGAGTAACTGAGCTTATTGTGGTGCACTCAACACCCACTGGTTGTGATGTAAATTTCAGCCTGTCTTGATATTATACTGGGCTGGTTTCATGATGAATTGCATTTCTTAACTAAAGATCAATTAAAAGAGTTGTCCAGTTTCCTTAGGATAGGTCATCAACATCAGATCACTCTTCACTGTTCTCTTCATCTTTTTCCAACTTGCCATCACTGCGGCAAGCAGTTATAATCATTTGAATTGGACAGAGGATCTATAATTGCACCTGCTTGCTTCTGTAATGTCGATGGTGAGGATAATGTAGTGCTCACAGGAATGCTGCATTCTTTTCAAACTGCTAATTGGCAGGGGTGCTTTGATTCTCACCCCTGCCAATCTGTTAATGATTACCTATTTTGAAGATGGGACTTCAATATGGGAAACCTGACAACCCCTTCAAGGGTGGCCACACCTGTATGTGACATCTGACATCCAGAGTGTCTGTATAAGCAAAGTAAATTTGCAAATTATTTCATCATGCACCAGACCACCTCATGCACATGCTGATGCAACAAGCCATGAAGGAAGAACAGCTTCCACATCTTGTTGGCTACCCTGTAGCCATTGGAAACCCACACAAACAAAGTTCCATGGAGGATGATGATGAGGAGCTACCACTGGAGGAGGACAAGCAGTCACTTACGCAGGAGGATGAGGCTGATGATGATAATGATGATGATTAGGGGTGAGTAACTTGCACTTTGGATCTGAGATCCAAAGTCAATTTATTCCCCAACTTCATTTTAATGCCGTACAGAGACACAGCGGGAAATCAAAGAACACGCCCAGCTGTGCAGCAGGCAAGACATGTCTTCCTGATGCTCCGCTGGGTGTGGGAGTCAGGTGCCTTCAACTGGGCCACCGTTTATTATTTTGCCAAGGCAGAGGGCCTTTGGACCAGAAGAACAACTTGTGCCTGGGACGGAGAGTTTTGCTGTTGTCAGAAACTGCTATCTTACTAAACTGTTGGAGACCAAAGGCAGAACAGCCTCCCACATGCCAAGATGGCCGAGAGAAAGAAGAAGCCCAACTGGTCGGCCATAATTTGGAGTGACGACCCCGAACCACTAGAGGCAGTTAAAGAAGTGCAGATGACCCAAGTTTGGAGTTAAGCACCTGCAGCTTTTTTTCTTGTCCCACACTGGCTGGTTTTTCAGCCATAGCTCCCATCCTGACGCCTAGCCTCAGTTCTCCACTGTGATATGCCATGGCTGGAGTCTTGCATCTTTGGCAGAAGATGGGCCATAAGATTCCCTGCAGCACAATATGAAGATGGAGGAGTGGGACATTTGCATGCTGGACAACCCGAGGCCAGGGCACACTGTTTTGGAGTGGAGCTTAGGGAACATCAAGTGGTTTGTGATGAGGGGGCTTCGGCTTCCTGCTAAATAACAAAACCAGCAAATAGATTCCAGCCAGTTGTCAATCAGTGAAAAGGCCATACATTCCATTTCCACTCCACAGCTTTTACCAAGGAGAGCAAGTAGAGTTCACTCCACTATCAGAACCCCGGGGTGTTTTTGCAGCTGGCATGATTCACCTGGCTAAGCAAATGGTTGCAGCCTATTTGCCTGAAGTCTGGCCAGAAGCCCTGCAGGGGCTGTCTTTGCAGCAATGTCTACTGATTGGACTCCACTGTAGGCTGATGCTGCAACCAAAATTGGAGCACTTAATTCAGGGATTACAAGAGCCTCTGTCAGGCACCACCATGATCACCATCAACACAGTAGTTAACATCAACCCTCAACCATCTTGGACCCCCATGTTGCTGTGGAAGCTGCCACAAGAGGAGCAACAGTGGTTCTGACAGGAATATTTGGCCTGGCAGCATCCCAAAGCCTTTTTGCCACCACTCTATGCACAGGCACCAGCTATTGCTTCTTGATTTAGTGGGCATTCCTGTTCAATAGCCACAGAGCCTGCATCACCAACCATGGCCACTGGAGGTCACCAGCACTTCAATTATGCTGCAAGTGTGATCATCAGGAACCAAGTGAGGATACCCGCATCAACCTGGGAGAAGAAGAGGAGGAATTCCATTCCCTGATTCAAAGTTTCATGGCAAGTCTAGAAGACCCAGGAGCCCAATGAGCTGTATAGGACTCTTCTTTCATTCAAGATGCACCAGTAATGCTTTTCCCCAAAGTCCTTGGTTCATCTTGCCTGAGAAGGGGGGGGGGTGAGGTGTCAGGTTTAAATAAGAAGACCCAAGGAAATATTCTAATAAACAAGAGCTCCTTGTGACCCTCATTTGTGTTTCTGGGACTCTATTAATTACTCTTGTTCCAGCAATGTTCTAAGAGAATACCTACCTCTAGGACTCAAATGTACCTGAGAAAAGGCAGCCCCGAGGCTTCACCCTGCTGTGGATCACAAGGATTATGATGCATAAGTCCTGGAGCTTGTTTTTTTTTAGGTTAGGGTAGCTAGAACTCATCCCTGGCACCATCATGGATTGCTCCCCCGTGGGTAGAAGCTATTATGTTCCCCTGGTAGACAGCATGTTTAAGCTAGGCAATGTATGTAAATGTATGCACTTATGCCCTTAACCTGGTCTCTCCAAAGCAGTGGAAGGGAGGGGTTTAGCGTGAACAGTGGCTTTGGGTATCTGAAGCCAGACTACCAGGCGAGACCAAATGTGCAGCCTGAGGATGGCCTAGCTTTCACCAAGGGGGTGTGTAGTACCCCAGACCTGGGGGTACTATAATTTGTATATAGTATGTATTGTTATATATTTTATTGTATGCTTCTGGCTGTATTTACCAGCAAGGGATGGGTGGCTTAGGTTGGCAGGAACAGAGTTAACAACCCTGTTCCTCCCCTCTTGTGAGGGTTATACTGCTTTCTGTCACAAGGGGTTCCCTTTCTAGATACAAAAGGGAGAGGAAACACATTGCAAAGCTCCGGTCCTGTTACAGATTCTCCAGGGAGAACTACTCAAAACTTTCTCAAGTAGTCTTGAGATGCTAGAAAGCAGAGTAAAGTGCTACCACCAGCATTGAAGAAATTGCGAGATTACAGCAAAGACAACCATCACCGGACTTAGGCCAGTACCACCTAAGTGTTAAATTGCCACCATCCAACCTGCCTCCATTTCTTTACTGGTCCCAGAGAAGATTTGCACTTAAAGGGCTTCTGTCACCCCCACTGACGAATTTTCACTAGCTGACATTAGCTACTTGCTAATGTCAGCTGAGTTCAAACATATGTTTAATATCTTTTTTCTTTTTCATCTTCTAAAACTTACTTTTGTTATATGTAATTAGCTTGCTACAGCAGTTGGCGTACTTGCTGGTAGCCGCACATTTTCATGGCTTAACGCCCTCTTCTTGATAGACACAGCGCGCTCCTCCTCCGCTGGCCTGTCTGCAGCTGATCCAGCTGCGCCGTCTCGCTTTAGTCGGCGCAGGCGCTCTGAGGAGGACTCGCTAGGCGCTCAGTCCTCAGTGCGCCTGCGCCGAGCGTCAGCGCTACACCCGGAAGAAAGACGCCGGCATCGCCTGCTCTTACCAGGGATGCCGGCGCTTCTCTTCCGGGTGTAGCGCTGACGTCATCGGGCGCAGGCGCACTGAGGACGGAGCGCCTAAGCGAGCGTCCTTCACTCAGAGCGCCTGCGCCGACTAAAGACCGAGACGGCGCAGGCGCGGGATTGCAGCTGCAGACAGGGCCAGCGAGAGGAGGAGAGCGCGCTGGCCCTGTCTATCAAAAGAAGAGGGGGCGTTCCAAGGCCATGAAGATGCGGCGGCTACCAGCAAGTACCCGCCCAACTTGCTGGTAGCGAAGCTAATTTACATATAACAAAAGTAAGTTTTTTAGAAGATTGAAAAAAGAAAAAAAGATATTAAACATATGTTTGAACTCAGCTGACATTAGCAAGTAGCTAATGTCAGCTAGTGAAAATTCGTCAGTGGGGGTGACAGAAGCCCTTTAAAGTCTGCTTCTACTGAATGTTTTGGATGTTCTATGTTCCTCTTAGTAAAAATTCTTTGTTATATTTAATTCTGACCTCCTTCTTTAGTACTACATTTCCCCTGAACAGATCCCCAGGGAGCAACAGCCTAAGGGAGTAGATTGTGACACAACACTTCATCCGGCCCACTACCATCCTCTATACTGGATCTTCAGGGGATCTCTGCAAGTTGCCTTACAAATTTTTTAACTATTAAAGATGCAACATTTGCAATCTTTCTTGCAAATATATGTTTTAGTGGAATGTTTAGCTCATCTGCTTTAAAATAAACCTTCCAAAGTAGTAGAATCTAAGTAATTTCAAATTTGTGCCTTTTAATCAACATACGGGGATCGGGTCTTTGCTGCTGCAAGTCCCTAGGTTGCATCTGCAGGGTAGTCACCGACTAATGGAGAAATCAAGTGAAGAGAAAAAATGTAAGGATACAGAATCAAACGAGGGAACTACAAATGACAAAATGACAGGGAAATGATAAGTCAAACAGTCTGAAGTCAATATTGATTCAGATAGAATAGGGTTAATTGAGTTGCTCCAAATTCTAGGGCACAAACCAGGTTAAAACAGAGTGATGGCCAGTAAGATTAGTCACCCTAGCAGTCTTCTGATTGGTCCACTAACCGAACCTTCTGATCAGTCAAACAAATTGATTGATCACATGTCTGTGTGCTCTGTGCATGAGCTGCCCCACAATAATAACAGCATCACAAAGAAAACCAGAGCTCAGGAAAATTTGTAGGTAAGAATGTTACAATAATTTCTTCACTGCCAGTTGGACGGCAGAATTTGTATCTTAGCTTTTGTTTACATACCTCCGCCATTTTCTATGTATGTAATATCCTGTTTGATGGAATTTGCTGATTCTAAATATAAATGTCCTATTCTTATGATGGGAGACTTTAACAATGTTATAAATGTCGATTTAGACAGATTTTCTGTTGTCTCTAACGAAAAATACAATAGGAAACATCAAACTGTAATGAACAGATTGTGTCATGAATTGGACTTTACAGATGTTTTGAGATATCTATATGATGATAAAAAAGTCTATTCATGTTTTAGTCGAAGAGGTAGGACTATGTCCAGAATAGATTTGGCCTTAGTGAGTTCTGATTTATTAGTTTTAATAGAGTATATGAGATATGAAACTAACAGTATTTCCGATCATGCTCCGATTATATTTACATTTAAAAAAAAATTCTCTGGGAGTACAAATGTTCAAGTTTTCCATTTGAATCCACATTGGTTAAATGTAATAGGAACTCTGGATAGTATTAATGTAGATATTGAAGAATATTGGTACTATAACCTGGATTCTACACAAATTGGTTATGTGTGGGATGCTTTTAAAGCATTGCTATGAGGAATTTTGTTTGGTAAAATCAAGGGAGTGAAAAAAGAATTCTATTAAAAGGAGAAAGATCTGGAGGATAAAATTAAGGTATTACAGGATGAATTTTCAAATAATAACTCGTCGGAAGCTTGGAAGCAATTGGATGAGGCAAAAACGTCGCTTAAAGAATTTTTGGTAAACAAAGCACAACATAAAATATTTTTTTCTGGGGCTCGCTATTTTAGTGACTTGGGTAAACCGGGAAGATTATTGTCAACACTAGTTTAAACTCAGAGAGAAAAGAATAGAATTAAAAGGGTTAGGAAGAGAGGGGGTGGGGAAACGTCTAATCAGAGGGAATTGATACAAGAGTTTGTGGGTTGTTTTGTAGAATTATATTCTTCTGGGAATCTGGGGGATGATAGAGATGTAGATCTGTTTCTTGATGGTGTGTCGCTCCCCAGGCTTTCCAAGGAGGATTGTGAATATTTAAATAGCCCCATAAGCTTGGAGGAAATAAGAGATACCCTTAAATCTATGGGGGGGAATTCTGCCTCTGGTTTAGACGGTCCCCAAATTTATAGGAAATTTGGGGATTCGGTTCTTCCTGTATATTTACAGGTTCTCAATGAGTCAATGGAAAAGGGGTATTTACCCAGATCATTAACTGAGGGGGTATTACCCTTGTGAGGAAGAAAGGAAAAATGAGAGTCTGGTAGGATCATACCGCCCGATCTCTCTCCTAAATACTGATTTTAAAATATGTGCTAAATTATTAGCAAATCGCCTCAGATAGGTTATAGATAAATTAATTCATAAAGATCAATCCAGGTTTATTCCTAAACGTCAAGCCCAAACTAATATTCAGCGGGCTCTGCTGAATGTTCAGTTGGGTAAGGGTGGTGCCCACTTCATCCTGTCTTTGGACGCTGAAAAGGCGTTTGACAGGGTGGAGTGGGCATACCTTTGGCGGATCATGTGCCAAATGAATTTGGGGGACTCATTTATAAAGTGGGTTCAATTATTATATAGAAATTTAAAAGTAAGAATAAATTTAAATGGAGATATATCTGAGCCTATTATGCTACAAAGAGGTACTAGACAGGGTTGCCCCCTCTCTCCATTATTGTTTGCTATTTTTGTTGAACCTCTTGCCTGCAAAACAAGATCTGATGATAAGATTAAAGGATTTGGTTCGGCTGGTATAGCAGACAAGGTATGTTTATATGAGGACGATGTTTTAATTTTTTTGGAGGAGGGGGCATCCACTTTACCTTATGTACTGAAGATAATAAACAAATTTGGACGGATATCAGGGTTCTAGATTAACTGGGCAAAATCAATATTACTCCCTATAGTAGAGGAAATTAATCAAAATTCCACAGAAGTTAGAGTATTGAAAATCTCTGAGTCGTTTGAATATCTCGGAAATCGATTAAGTTCGGACATTAAGGAATTCATATCGTTAAATGTATCCCTGCTATTAGACAGGGTTAAAAGTAAAATAGGTGTTTGGCAAAAACTTCCGATAAGACAGGTGGATAGAATTGCACTTTGTAAAATGATTCTTCTCCCTCAGATATTATATGTAGTTTTGTCTTGCCCTGTGTGGATCGGGGACCATTTCTTTAACTTACTGGAAAGATTGTTAAATGACCTCATATAGGGAAGAAAAAGGGTTAAGATGAAACAGAGGTATTTGTGGTTAAATGATGAGGATGGTGGTATGTCAGTCCCTTTTTTCTGTGGGTGCACTTAATCTGGGTTATTATTAAAAAGATTTGGGGGATTAAATTTATGTTATGATTTACTCCTATTTGGGGAAATGTCAACTTTAGGGAGTTTCAAAAATTGGAGGATCACGTTTTTTGGGATAAAAGAGGTATTAGATTTGTTTCACATATACTTGTTAATGGAAGGTTTAAGTCTTTACAGGAATTGTTGGGTGATAGTGTATTAGATTATCTTACTCAATATAGATATCTTAGTTTGAAGCATGCATTTATATCTATGGAAAATAAAAAATATCTGAATATAGAAGAATTGGAATTTGCAGAATTTTGTTATAATTGTTGTGGTACCAGGGTATCTATTACTCAGATATGTAAGAGAGTTAAAAAGGGTTTAGCAACCACAACTAAATTTAAAAGTGAAAGTAAGTGGGCACAAGAGTGTGGTGGTGATATTTTAGATTGGGGGAATATTTATAAAAGAGTTAAAAGGGTCACAATATCTAGTAATTTTCTATTGATTCAGTTTAATATCCTTCATCGGATTCATTTAACCCCAGCAGTTCTTAGTAGGATGTATAGAACAAAAGATTCTAAATGCTGGAAATGTGAAATGGTGGATGCTCATTTTATCCATCTGATATGGTGCTGTCCTTATATACAGTTATTCTGGTTGCAAGTATTTGAAGAACTTGAGAGAGAGACGGGGGAGGTTTTTCCAATGAAGATTTCCGTTGCAGTGCTGGGTCTTCTCCTGGGAAAAGGGTTTGATGATTGCTAGGGTTATCATAGCAAGGGAATGGGGGGCGCACAGACCACCGAACATCTTGGATAGAGTACGAAATTTTGAGAAATTTTGTCAAGAAAAAGAAGGAATGAATAGGATCCCTGTATGAGATTATGATTCTCAATTTAATTGCATCGAGACAGCCATGGGGGGTTTGGAACTGGGAATAAGGGGTAAATGTTTGATGTTGTGAATTGAAAATGAAATGTGATATTAATTTTGATATGCTAAAATATTATTTGATATTATTGGAAATATCTGTATTTGTAATTTATAGAAAAAAAAAAGAATGTTACAATTATCAAGTACAATAGTAGGTATACATCTGACAGCTATGACACTCAAATAATAAGTTCTGCTTTTATTAACTTTTGCAAAGCTGATTTTTTCCATTCACAGTTCATTAAAATATCACTGTGCCATTCACACAAAATGGTGCTTACCAAACCATTTTTGTCATTATCATGCACAAACAACAAAGATAATTGATAAATATAGTCTGTGTGCATTCAAATGGCTATCAGAGGCATTGTTATGTATAAAATAAAAAATTCTATGTACTGTATAAAGGTAACATAATAACATAGTAACATAGTTTATAAGGCTA
Organism: Bufotes viridis; assembly: GCA_033119425.1. Classification (NCBI taxonomy): domain Eukaryota; kingdom Metazoa; phylum Chordata; class Amphibia; order Anura; family Bufonidae; genus Bufotes; species Bufotes viridis. The sequence goes on from CM065589.1 coordinate 459,291,548, forward strand.
AAAAAAGACGTTTTGTCTATCCAGTTCAGCCTGTTATCCTGCAAGATGATCCAGAGGAAGGCAAAAAAAAAAAACTGTAAGGCAGAAGCTAATTTTCCTTACTTAAGGAGAAAAACATTCTTTCCAGACTCCAATCAGGCAATCAACGACCCATCTCTAGTAGCTATAGCCTGTAATATTATTACACTCCAGAAACCAGGGCCCATGAGCCGCTAGCTACGCCCCTATCCAGGCCCCTCTTGAATTCCTTGTATTCACCATCACCACCTCCTCAGGCAGAGAGGCATAGTTTCACTACTCTTACCGTAAAGAATCCTCTTCTATATGTACAAACCTTCTTTCCTCCAGACGCAGAGGATGTCCCTTTGTCACAGTCACAGTCCTGGGGATAAATAGATGATGGGAGAGATCTCTATACTGACCCCTGATATATTTATACATAGTTATTAGATCCCCTCTCATTCGTCTTTTTTCTAACATAAATAATCCTAATTTTGAAAATCTTTCAGGGTACTGTAGTCCCCCCATTCCAGTTATTACTTTAGTTGCCCTCCTCTGAACCCTCTCCAGCTCTGCTATGTCTGCCATGTTCACAGGAGTCCAGAACTATACACAGTACTCCATGTGTGGTCTGACTAGTGATTTGTAAAGTGGTAGGACTATGTTCTCATCAGGGGCATATATGCCCCTTTTGATACAACCCCTTATTTTATTGGCCTTGGCAGCAGCTGCCTGACACTGGTTTATATAGCTTAGTTTGCTGTTCACTAAAATTCCTACTGTAGGTCCTTTTCCATGTCAGTGTTACCCAGTGTTTTACCATTTAGTATGTATGGGTGACTTGCATTATTCTTTCCCATGTGCATAACCTTACATTTGTCAGTGTTAAACCTCAACTGCCACTTATCTGCCCAAGCCTCAAATCTATCCAGATCCCTCTGTAGCAGTATACTGTCCTCTTCCATGTTAATTACTTTACACAGTTTATTGTCATCTGCAAAAATTTATATTACTATGCAAGCCTTCTACAAGATCATTAAAAAATATATGGAAGAGAATAGGGCCCAATACTGACCCCTGAGGTACTCCACTAGTGACAGTGACCCAATCTGAGTGTGTACCATTAATAACCATCATCTGTTTTCTATCACTGAGCCAGTTACTTACCCACATACAGACATTTTCCCCTAGTCCAAGCAATTTTATTGTTTTCCTTTTATTTGTGATTTCAGTGATATTGTGGTTTCTTTTTTTAAGAGAAAAAAAATATAACTGTCATTTTTAGGTTACTTTATACTGAGCTGGCTTTATAAGTTAATGATTTTAAACAATTTAGACTATACATCTAAGACTTTGAAACTTCCTTAGCTGATCAAAGGGAATTTCATGATCAAAGGTGGTGCATGATTTAGACACGTCAAAGAACAGAAAGAAAGTCACTTTTTTTAACGGCACTAATTTTGTATTCACTTCATGATTGTTGGTAGCATAATATCTATGATTCTTAAAGTGTCCTTGAAAAGAAGAATATTTAAAATGCTGACATATGGCCAAGAAGTTGAAGAATATCTGTAGCGGTTTTTCAATAAACTGACATTTTTGTACAACTTGACACTTTTAAGTTTACTTTTGGGTGGTATTAAAGTTACCAACCTCAATTTTATTTTTCTAATAAAACTGATCTCTTACTCAGGATCCAATTCTGTCTAAATGTAATGATATAAGATGTTTTGTGTCGTTATGATATTTTTTATGTAATTTCTGTTCAGTTATCTGTTGCCATAACATGAAGTTTGAAGGCGAGAACTATACAGTTAACTATGTGGTTGTGTTACAAGCAGCAGAGATTTCTCTGTTGTTCATGTTCCCTGAAATTATCTACAGATTGATGTTCTCTTGTTGAAATAAACATATACATATCTGTATCACACTTAAAATTGAGGTTGATGTCCTCAGGACTGTACAAATAAAGCTTCCAAAACTATGCAACTTTTTTTAATCAATCACTGCAGCAATTGGCTGAAGGTTTATCACACATACTTCCTGTTCTTTGCACTTTCAGGTCTTGGTTCAGCAAACAGGAAATAGCTTGGACTGCCGACTCAGCAAATCCCTGGCTGAAGTGGTGACTCATCTCTGATCAATTTGTAGTGTAAGGCATAACTGGGTGTCTGTCAAACCATTACCAGGAAGAAAAGAGCAGTGGGGGCCACAGCTGACCCAGGTTGGCAGCAGCTGTGGATCAGTAAGGTGAGTATTATTTTTTATTTTAAACCCATTCTTTAAAAATATATATAAAAATATTCTATTGGATAACCTCTTTAAAGGGGTTTTCTGGGAGTTTTACACTGATTACCTATCTTCTGGATAGGTCATCGGTATCTGTTCGGGAGAATATGACACCCAGAATCCGTCCAATCAGAGGTAGTAGTACCGCAGTCTGCTCTCAACTTTCCCTAGACCATTTGATGTTACGTTCATCAAAGTGAATGCGGGGGAGCTGCAATACCAAGCACAGCTGCTATACAATGTACAGCATTGTGCATGATTTGCAGAGAGTGACGCAGCCTTCTCAAACAGCTGATTGTTGTGGGTCCCTGATACTGATGACCTAACCCAGTGATGGGCAACGTGCGGCTCTCCAGCTGTTGCTAAACTACAACTCCCACCATGCCCTGCAGTAGGCTGATAGCTATAGACAGGCTTTGCATGCTGGGAGTTGTAGTTCTGCAACAGCTGGAGAGCCGCACGTTGCCCATCACTGACCTAACCTAATGTAGCAGGACAGGATGAAAAAGTAGCCTTGGCAAAGAAACCTCACAAATTGCCCATATACGATATTGCTCCCCACTTTACGGAGGGAGACATGCCCCATCCATTCTGATCATTCACAAAAACAGAAAAATAATTATTTGCTTTATTTTTAGCATCAATTGTGCTCAGTTTGTACCTACAGTATTTGTTTCAGTTTCGCCAGGAGAAAAAGTACATCAGGCTGGACTTTTTCTCCTGTCAAAAAAAACTGATATCTTACTTTGCACAAATTAGGAAGATATTTCTGAACTATATCTGGGCGAAAGGGGTGCGTAGAGTAGCATTTTCCACACAACGCGACAAATGGGAGGACTGGGATTTCCGGACATCTCCAATGTATACAAGGCAATACAACTGAAGAGATTACTTGATTGGTACAAGTATCCTGATTCCAAGTTGTATGTACGAATAGAACAGTAAGTAGCGGGTTACTCTCTTACACAAGCACACACTTGGGTATTACAAGGTAAATGCCCACCTCGGGATACGCCTACCATGACGAAAGCTCCATTGCTGCTTTGGTCGGGGTGGCAATTACCTACTCAATTATGGAATCACCCTTCTACGCTTCTAAATTTGGGAGATTTATTGGGTTTGAGTGTTCCCTTTCAGGCGAGTGCTGTAGGTAACCAAAAAGCATTACATATCTACAAGTTAGAAGACATGCTGTTGGAAGGGGCCTTTCCTGATATGGAAACGCTATGGTCAAAAATTTCGCAATTTGCACTGGATCCATTGCTATACTCTCAGCTTCTCTTCAACTTTAAAACCATACCAGCAAGGGAAATAGCAGGAATGTTAGAAAGGGATCCTGGGGACCTAGAAAAATTGCTGCCCAGAAGGCGCCTGTACCCAAACTGATTTCGACTATCTGCAAGATGTTATTGAAATACACTGATAGTACACCCCCTTCGTATGTTAGAGCGTGGGAGAAGGAGTTGGGTATCGTTATTGAAAAGGAGGATATGGTAACAATATACAAAAATGTGTGATGCGTGACGATGCAAGAAATCTCATATAAAATTGAGAGCAGGTGGTACAAAACTCCAGTAGTTTTACATACCATCAATCCTGAGTGAGACAGGTACATATTTGCACTTATGGTGTTAATGTGACCTAATCAAGCTATTCTGGTCCAATGTAACTCGGGTGATAACTAAGGTTTGCCCAGGATCCCCAACCCTGGATCCAAAACTGATATTGTTAAACCTATTCACAAAAAACAGGGTCTCATTCAATGTTGCCCTATGGCAGCAATTGGTCTTGGTAGCTAAAGGAATGATACCTTTTTTTTGGAGACGGACTCAGCCGCCTACTTTGCTGCACAATCTTAATTACTTAAGTGGGACAAGTGACGAGATTGGAAGAACTGGGAACGGGCATTGGAGGAGGCAGGGGTCGGTTTCACAGGATTTGGGATCCATGGTTGGACTTCATTAACCACTTCAGCCCCCCTAGCTTAAACACCCTTAATGACCAGGCCACTTTTTACAATTCTGCACTACGCTACTTTCAGCGTTTATTGCTCCTTCATGCAACTTACCACCCAAATGAATTTTACCTCCTTTTCTTCTCACTAATAGAGCTTTCATTTGGTGGTATTTCATTGTTGCTGACATTTTTTAAAAAAAAATTAAAAAATGTAACGACATTTTTGCAAAAAAATGAAATTTTTCACTTTCTGTTGTAATTTTTTTTTTTAAAAACTACATTTCTATATAAATTTTTCTCAAAATTTATTGTTCTACATGTCTTTGATAAAAAAAAAAATCCAATAAGTGTATATTTATTGGTTTGGGTAAAAGTTATATCGTTTACAAACTATGGTGCAAAAAAGTGAATTTCCGCATTTTGAAGCAGCTCTGACTTTCTGAGCACCTGTCATGTTTCTTCAGGTGCTAGAATGTCAGGATAGTATAAATACTCCCCAAATGACACCATTTTAGAAAGAAGACACCCCAAAGTATTCACGGAGGGGCATGGTGAGTTCATGTATCATTTCATTTTTTCAGTTAGCAAGTTAGCGGAAAATGACACTTTCTGAGAAAAAAAAAAAAGTTTCAATTTCTGCTAACTTCTGGCAAAAAAAATAAAAAATCTCAGACGGACTCACTATGCCACTCAGTGAGTACCTTGGGGTGTCTACTTTCCGAAATGGGGTCATTTGTGGGGTGTGTTTACTGTTCTGGCATTTTGGGTGGGGCTAAATTGTGAGCAGCCATGTAAAAGCTAAAGATACTCATTGGAATTTGGGCCCCTTTGCGCACCCAGGCTGCAAAAAAGTGTCACTCATGTGGTATTGCCGTACTCAGGAGAAGAAGGGCAATGAGCTGTGGGGTGTATTTTTACATATACCCATGTTGGGTGAGAGAAATATCTCTGTAAACTGACAACTTTGTATAAAAAGAATTAAAAAGTTGTCGTTTACAGCGATATTTCTCACACAAAGTATGGGTATATATAACAATACACCCCAAAACTTATTGCCCTACTTCTCCTGAGTACGGCGATACCACATGTGTGCCACTTTTTTGCAGCCAAGATGCGCAAAGGGACCCTAAAACCAATGAGTACTTTTAGGATTTCACAGGGCATTTTTACGCATTTGGATTCCAGACTTCTTCTCACGCTTTAGGGGCCCCTAAAATGCCAGGACAGTATAAATACCCCACATGTGACCCCATTTTAGAAAGAAGACACCCCAAGGTATTCCGTGAGGGGTATGGTGAGTTCATGTAAAATATTATTTTTTGTCACAAGTTAGTGGAATATGAGACTTTGTAAAAAACAAAATAAAATAAAAAATGAAATATCAATTTCCGCTAACTTGTGCCAAAAAAAAAAAAAATTCTGTTAACTCGCCATGCCCCTTACAGAATACTAGGGGTGTCTTCTTTCCAAAATGGGGTCACATGTGGGGTATTTTATACTGCCCTGGAATTTTAGGTAACCTAAAGCGTGAGAATCCAAATGCGTAAAAATGCCCTGTGAAATCCTAAAGGTACTCATTGGAATTAGGGCCCCTTTGCGCATCTTGCCTGCAAAAAAGTGTCACTCATGTGGTATCGCCGTACTCAGGAGAAGTAGGGCAATGTGTTTTGGGGTGTATTTTTACATATACCTATACTGTGTGTGAGAAATATCGCTGTAAACGAAACTTTTTAAATTTTTTTATACAAAGTTGTCAATTTACAGAGATATTTCTCTCACCCAGCATGGGTATATATGTAAAAATACACCCTAAAGCACATTGCCCTACTTCTCCCGAGTACGGCGATACCACATGAGTGACACTTTTTTGCAGCCAAGATGCGCAAGGGGCCCAAATTCCAATGAGTACCTTTTAGGAGGGCATTTTTACGCATTTTTCTTCTCACGCTTTAGGGCCCCTAAAATGCCAGGGCAGTATAAATACCCCACATATGACCCCATTTTGGAAAGAAGACAGCCCAAGGTATTCCATGAGGGCATGGCGAGTTACAAGTTAGTGGAAATTGATTTTTTATTGTTTTTTCTCACAAAGTCTCCCTTTCCGCTAACTTTTGACAAAAAGTTTAATCTTTCATGGACCCATTTTGCCCCTCAGCGAATACCTTGGGGAGTCTTCTTTCCAAAATGGGGTCACATGTGGGGTATTTATACTGCCCTGGCATTTTAGGGGCCCTAAAGCGTGAGAAGAAAAATGCGTAAAAATGCCCTCCTAAAAGGTACTCATTAGAATTTGGGCCCCTTTGCGCATCAATCGTAAATTGACAACTTTGATTAAAATTTTTTAAAAAGTTGTCGTTTACAGCGATATTTCTCACAAAGTATGGGTTTATATAAAAATACACCCCAAAACACATTGCCCAACTTCTCCTGAGTACAGCGATACCACATGAGTGACACTTTTTGCAGCCAAGATGCGCAAAGGGGTCCTAAAACCAATGAGTACCTTTAGGATTTCAAAGGGCATTTTTACGCATTTGGATTCTCACGCTTTAGGACCCCTAAAATGCCAGGGCAGTATAAATACCCCACAAGTGACCCCATTGTGGAAAGAAGACACCCCAAGGTATTCCGTGAGGGGCATGGCAAGTTCACAGAAAAAAAAAAAAAAAATTTGGCACAAGTTTATTTTTTTATTTTTTTTTTTTTTTTTTACAGTCTCATATTCCACTAACTTGTGACAAAAAATAAAATTTTACATGAACTCACCATACCCCTCACGGAATACCTTGGGGTGTCTTCTTTCTAAAATAGGGTCACATGTGAGGTTTTTGTACTGCCCTGGCATTTGAGGGTCTCCGCAATCATTACACGTATGGCCAGCATTAGGAGTTTCTGCGATTCTCCTTATATTGAGCATACGGGTAATGAGATTTTTTTTTTTCCGTTCAGCCTCTGGGCTGAAAAAAAATAATAAAAATGAACGGCACAGATTTTTTCATTCACATCGATCAATGTGGATGAAAAAATCTCTGCCAAAATCAGTGACTGCGGTGCGGTGGGCTGGGCGCTAGCTACCTAACAAGTAGCTAACTAACTGGCGGTGATAAGGGACCCTTATGCCCCATTCACACGTCCGCAATTCTGTTTGCGGAACGAAATTGCGGACCCATTCATTTCTATGGGGACAGACTTTGTCATTTCTATGGGGACAGATCCGTGCTTCCGGCTCTGCACTTCCGTTCCACAAGAATATAGAACATGTCCTATTCTTGTCCGCAATTGCGGACAAGAAAAAGCATTTTCTATATAGTTCTGGCAATGTGCGGATCTGCAAAATGTGGAAAGCACATTGCCGGTGTCCGTGTTTTGAGGATCCGCGAATTCACGGATCCGCAAAACACATATGGACGTCTGAATGGAGCCTTAGAAGGGGTGTGATCAATGACAGGGGGGTGATCAGGGGGTCTAGATGGGGTGATCAAGGGGTTAATAGGTGAGGGGGGTGGGGGGTTAGTGTAGTGTTTGGTGCAACTTTACATAGTTACCCGGTCCTCTGGTGGTCGATCCCAGCAAATGGGACCACCAGAGGACCAGGTAGCAGCTATATCAGACGCTGTTCACAAAACAGCATCTGATATAGCTCTTTGATGTGATTTAATTCGCATCTACAGCCTGCCAGCGATGGATCATCGCTGGCAGGCTGTAGCAGAACTCCTGAGACGCGCGACACTGTGAACGCGCGCCCGCACAGGAAGTCTCGCGTCTCGCGAGATGATGCGCCGATGCGTCATCTCAGAACTACAGGACCGCCCGCAGGACGCATCCCTGCGTTAGGCGGTCCTGTAGTGGTTAAACAACCAGATACCTACAACATGATATTGGAAGAGTCTAGATAGATTCCTCGTGTGTTCCGTGGTAATGCTGAATGCTCTCTTTTCTCTGTCAATAGATATTACTTGTCTATTATTCTGTAACGTACTCACATTTTAGAGGTGATTATTTGTATGTTCCTTATCCCTGCTTGGGACCCATCTGCATATTGTGCCGTGCTGAAGATGTCACTGTACAAACTGTTATTTCTATGTAACATGCTTAATATAAAATTATTAAATAAAGAATTTAAAAAAATATATAACTGATGTCTGATGGATATGACACAAGCTGATGCACAAATGATTCCCATTCAAACATATTGGGATTAAAACAAACCACTTTTTTCTTCTTCATTTTTCTCTTCTTCTGATTATCCATACAACACGGATCCTGGCTAGGTACATGCAGCCATTTAATTTTCAAGTTCTGTAGAAATATCTTATTCTTGTCCACAAAAATGTTCTATTTATCACTTTTTTTTTACATGGCCATGGAATGGATGTGCCGATGCAGACAGCAAGCGGTATGCTGTCCTTATCTTTTGCAGCCCCATTGAAATGAATAAGTCCACATCCGATCCGCAAAAACTGCAGATCAGTTGTGGGCAGAAACTATGGCCATGTGCAGGGCCGGTTTTAGACAAAATGTGGCCCTGGGCAAAATCAATAGAGGGGGCTCACATCTTGTAATATTGTGCTAAAATCACAGTCTGATGTCCGACACCCCCGCCGATCAGCTGTTTGAAGAGACAGTGCATGCTGTTCACTGCTGCTGTCCCATAGACATACAGCAGCAGAGCAGGAAGAGAGTAGGGAGATGGCACGTGCGCAAACCGCACGCTGTCTCCTTAAACAGCTGACCGTTGGGAGTGCCGCAAAATACTTTATATACAAAAAAAAAAAAAAAGAAAGGATCAAAGGAAAAACATATCAAAGTTATTGATCCTATTGAGGAGAGGGCGACATAGTAACCTCTCAGCTCGTTGGCGATGGAAAACAAGGAACCATTGTCTATGCAAAAATATATCTGAGTTTATTATACATAAGTAATAAATACAAAATCGATAATACAACCTGTTCTATGATAGACAATGAAGTATAATACCAATATGTGCCACCAGATGGTGCTGGCACATTACAGAAAAGACAACACCAATACTTTCCAATGACCAATCAACACGAATGATATGCAACAATCCAAATTAAAGAAAAGTAGGGGTATCAACCCCTTTCTATTACCTTTTAACCAATTGAGGTATATGGCAGCACTATAAATTTACCAGCTCGGTATAAATTAGGGGAGGTAAACACTCCCCGAGGACTGGGTCAGCGTCTGGCCTTGTTAGCAATATGCATCGTTGTTAAAAGGATGACCAACATTGACAAGGTGTCTACACTACGTATCCACCCAAATGGGGATCTTTGACTATATACCGGGATAAGTAACTTATCAATCCTGCAAGCAATAAACAAGATATACGTTACCAAGGGTCAAAAGGTGAGTAGGGGTCGGGAGGGACGGTCAGCTCTCCAGAGGGTTCCCCGTGATCCAGGATAAAATCCAAAGCTTTGCCTCCCTTCGCCATGTATCTATTTTAGTCCTTTGTTTGTAGTAGTTTTTTCTTTCACTCTCGGAATCCCCTCCCCCATCCCATCTATGATTAATATTCACAGACTTATCAAAAGAATGCACCCCTTTAGATAACAGTCTTCCAACCAAACGAGAGGGTGTGCACATATGGTAATGGTACTGTGAGATCATACATTACCCAAAATGCTTTGTGGTGAATGGTGTAATGTTACCTGCCCATACCTAGGTGGCAATGTTGTGTAATCTATAAATGTGAAACTTTTAAGAGTTAAATTTATATAATGTGACTTAATGTTAAGTAGTAAACATCCACCACCTGGGACGTACATCAAAAGGGAGGCATAGCCCCTGACACTTGAAGCAATTAAAAACTAGATTCCCAGAAACTAGTATAACTGTTTTCACGTCATAAAGCTAAAATGTAGACAACAAATGTGTGGGTTTTTGGGTTCCACAGGTGCATTATCTTTTGAAAATAACAGAACTTTTCTGAACAACTTCTCATTAGCAGAAATCCAACTGAGCATGCTTTCCTACATACCTCAAGAATACACACTTCTGGTGATACACACACAGGATATGTATACGTTAGTATATGATTATTGCATGTTACAAAATAAAACCAATATATGAAGCAATATAAAACAACACATATTTGATATATTGATTAACTTGTGCCAAAAGTAAATATGATCCACTATATACATAAACAGACATTATATGTTTGTCTCATTAATAAAACTCATTATAAAGGTATGCCAGATGTGTGCCAGGAAACAGCCTTATCTCGGCTCATAGCCTAGTGATGAGGTAAAATTACTTCCTTAGATAGGCACACTTCTGCTAAGGAGAACCTTCCCCTGAACCCATTATTTTGTTCATACAGGAGGGTGAACATAAGTACAATATGGCTTCTTATAGGCCATGAATACACATTCTAATAATAATGTATAAATGTGTGTATATATATATATATATATATATATATATATATATATATATACTTATGAAAAGGCATGACAATAGCAATGCCCTCCATATTGCATCAAATAATAATAACGCCCCTACAGTACACTAGTAGTTATAATATAACCATAATGCTCCCAGTGGCTTTAAGGGCCCCCCACTAGTTCAAATATATAATGCTTACCCCCATAGTGCCAATATATATATAATGTTCCACCGTAGTGCCAGTATGTATATAATGCTCCTCCATTCCTCCCCAGTAGTGCCAAGTATATAAAATGATCTCCTTCCCCCATCCCTGGTGCCCCCAGCAGTGTGGACATTTTGTATAAAAAAAAAAAAAAAAAAAACTCAGACCACAGTTTTATCTGTAGCTTGTGTTGCTGCGTCCTGATGCATGTGGTCCCAATGACATCACCACTCCTGCTCCGTGTCTCACATGATGACGTCATCATGCGAGACTCAGAGCAGGAGGTTGCAGTGATGTCATTTTGGCTTCTTGCTCTGTTCCAATGCCTCACAGGCTTGAGGCGTAGCGGCCTGAGGCTTGTTATGTTGTACGGTCATGAGTGTTATGGGTAGCAAAGTGGCACCTTAGGCGGATGACTACCCTCCCCTATCCATCGTACCGGCCCTAATTCAGAGCACATAACTGTAGGAGGTATAACAGAAAAGGACTATAACTCCCAGCATGTCTATTATTTAATATAAGAGCACATTACAGGGGGATGTATAAGAGGATAGGACTACAACTCCCGGCATGTCCAAGCCATTATTATGTAATATCAGAGGAGGTGTACAACTCCCAGCATATCCAGGGTGTTGTAATGTACCCTGATATTATATAATGGCCTGGACATGCTGGGAGTTGTAGTCCTCTCTTCATACCTCCTTTTGTAATGTACTCTGATATTGCATAACATGAGGTATAAAAGGAGAGGACTACAACTCCCAGCATTTCCCTGGCACTTTTTAACATGTATGGCTAGTCTTCTTATTCATTACTTTACTACACTGCTGTGCTCAGCCTCCTGTTCTGGTCACATGATGGTAAGGTCATCGCAGGTCCTTCATCCCCTCTTCTCTGCTGAACTCCGCCTCTTGCATCTGGCATTATTGCAGGTCCTGTCAGCACTAGGGTAATGATTTATCTTATATTTTAGGGAGACGAACTTACACAGCATTGTAAAGTGCAGCTGTTCAGCTGTCCGCTCATTTGCTTCCTCGGACATTCAGCTGAACAGCAGCACTGAAGCAGGGGGCCCCTAAGACAATGGGGGCCCTGGTCAATTGCCCAGTTTGCCCACCCTAACGCCGGCCCTGGCCATGTGCATGAGCCCTAAACAAGAGGAAAGCAGTCTACATACATACTCAGTTTAGGAACAAGAGAGCAATGCTGCTCAAAACTGACTAACAAAAATAAAGTGAAGAACAAAAAACAAAAAACACATAACTCTAACTCTATAAAGAAGAATGCATACATACATATATAAAAGCTGAAGAACATCCAGTCTTGTAGCTAGGGCTTTCTTCACCTGTGGCAGAGATCTAGCATGTTACCCATCCAACCCCATCCATACATACCTAGGTCCTGACGTCCTGAATATGCTGGAGGGCAACATATAACAACTACAGGTTATACTCGTAGTAACAAATATGGCACAAAATATGTGCCATTCACATAGTAGGATTAGTGTAAAAATACACTAGACACATAGGTGGTTATGTACTAACAGAAATATGTCTATATTAGATGTATTTCTGGTGCAGATTACGGTGCAAAGGTTCTTTGCACTGCAATCTGTGACTTTTCCCTGCTTATGCCATGTCTAAAAAAGTATAGTGGTGTGGGCGGGGAAGGGCATGTTTTAGGTGTATAAAATGGACTACATCTATGTCAGCAAGGGAGCTGGCGTAGATTTAAAAGTGGCAGTGGATCCTCCGATGTTATGTAGTCATGTGATGTAGTCATATAATGTTATCGTCATGTGATCAGGGCAGGGAGATGGAGCTTAGAGGTGGAGAGGAAAATGTAGTGAAACTACATGGGGAGGAAAGTCTGTGTGTGCCTGGAGGAACGGTGAGTGGTATCCTGGGATTGCCCATAACATCCTAATACTGAAAAATTTGTCCTACTGTATCCCCTTCAATGTAATGTTCACTGCAATTCCCTGCAGTGTGGGCATGCAGGGAGTTGTTATTTTCTCCTCGTATAATATTTTTTTGATACTGCATAATAACAGTCTGGTAATGCTGGGGGTTGTAATTCTCTCCTCTTATACCGTCTCGCTGTAATGTCAACTTGTGTTCCATAATAACAGCCTGGACATGCTGGGAGTTCTTTTTACCCCTCTATGTATTGCCCACTCATTCTCACCTGTTTTACCCTGCCGGCAGTAGTTCTAGCAAGCGGTTCCGGCAGAGAAGAGTCTGCTGGAGCTCTCTGGACCTGGTGTTGCTACAGATTATCCGAGCACCCGCTGGCTACATTGTACCCAGAGAGCTCTGGCCGGCTGTACTCTGCCAGAAGAGTTTACTGGAACTACTGCTGGCAGTGTAAAACAGGCCTAAACTGGTCAAGATAAGACTTGTTCTCTTATCACTATAAAGATGTTCTGCTCATCTGTGATAGTGACGTTTGCTGTTCTGCTCGGTCATAGTGTGGCATGCCGGACCGCAGGGGCAACACGTGAGGTGTAGAGATGTCGCTAACATAAAATTTTCCATTTGCGAAAGGCAAACGCAAATTTATGCAAATGTTTGCGAATGAGAGAACAGGGCGAACCGCCATAGACTTCAATAGACAGGCGAATTTTAAAACCCACAGGGACTCTTTCTGGCCACAATAATGATGGAAAAGTTGTTTCAAGGGGACTAACGCCTGGACTGTGGCATGCCGGAGGGGGATCCATGGCAAAACTCCCATGGAAAATTATGTAGTTGACGCAGAGTGTGGTAAGTTGAATTTGCAATGCGATTAATATAACCTGCATTAATCGCATTGCGAATTCAACTTAGAGCTGGGTTCCTAATGGTTGTATAGCTAGAATATAACGAAGATTGAGAATATAGCACTATATTCTCAATCTTCGTTATATTCTAGCAATACAACCATTAGGAAGCCAGCTCTAAAGGTTTACCAGCTCGGTATAAATTAGGGAGGTAAACACTTAAATTCGCAATGAGATTAATACAGGTTATATTAATACACAAACAAAGGTCAATTCCAGCTTCTTGCGTAAAAAAAATTATAGTTCTTTATTAGCCTTGCAAAGTTTAAGATCCGGCATACATCACATGGAGAGACAAAATGTGACTGTGACGCGTTTCGGGCTATAGTATTGAGCCCTTCATCAATACAATACATTGTGCACTAAAAACAAAACTTTTATACAACATAGGGTATACTCCTCCCACTTTGCTTCACTGGAAACCACACCCAAAACTCAGGTGTTCCTGAGTTAGGTGAGAATCGCAGCAGAGCACATGTAGAGGTGGAGGGGGAGAGGTGGATACGAAAACATCTTCACAAAATATACAAGTACTGCAATAATAAATCATGTTTTCTATTCAAACCTCTCAGTATGCAAGTTTCCAACACAAACATCCAATATGTTTCTCTGCTGAGAAGCTTCTGTTTTCGATCCCCTCCTCTAATTGGTGCCAATACCACTTATATACCTTCCAAAGTAAACACGGAGACATCGCCCTTGTGAACAGTGGCAAAGTGCAATGTTGCCGCTGAGACATTCCGAGACATAACATGAGGGACATCACTCAAATGTTTCCTTGTTCGTACCTTTAATTCATTAGGGGTGAAGCCTACATATTGCAGCCTACAGGTATTACATGTTATGACATATACCACGTAGTCTGCACCACAATTAATGTATTGTTTCAAAACATGCCTTTTTCCATTAGCCATAGATGTAACCTCCTTTGAGATGGACATGTATCGACAGCAGGTACATTTTCTGCTACCACATTTATAATTTCCATAGGTTTTAGGCCAGGTACATATTTTAGGGATTTTTTCCACACATAAACTTGGACTTATTTTTTGTCCTACCGTGGGGGCTCTCTTAGCTACACATCTTATTCCTGCAGAGACTATATTTTTCCACTCCTCGTTGAAATTCAGAAACAGAAGATGGTAATAATTGTGGTGCAGACTACGTGGTGTATGTCATAACATGTAATACATGTAGGCTGCAATACGTAGGCTGCACCACTAATGAATTAAAAGTACGAACAAGGAAACATTTGAGTGATGGCATTGCACTTTTGCACTTTGCCACTGTTCACAAGGGCGATGTCTCCGCGTTTTCTGTGCAAGGTATAGAAGTGGTATTGGCACCGATTAGAGAAGGGGATCGAAAACAGAAGCTTTTCAGCAGAGAAACATATTGGATGTTTGTGTTGGAAACATGCATACCAAGAGATTTGAATAGAAAACATGATTTAAAATTGCAGTACTTGTTGATTTTGTGAAAAAAAAATTCTCGAGTATGTAGATTTAAGTTTTCGTCTCCACCTCTCCCCCTCTACATGTGCTCTGCTGAGATTCTCACCTAACTCAGGAACACCTGAGTTTTGGGTGTGGTTTCCAGTGAAGCAAAGGGGGAGGAGTATACCCTATGTTGTATAAAAGTTTTTTTTTAGTGCACAATGAATTGATTTGATGAAGGGATCAATACTATAGCCCGAAACGCGTCACAGTCACATTTTGTCTCTCCATGTGATGTATGTCGGATCTTAAACTTTGCAAGCCTAATAAAGAACTATCCATTTTTTATGCAAAAAGCTGGAATTGACCTTTATTTGTGGATTGCATTAAGCGGCTGGGTTCAAGCCCTATCTTCCATGCTTCAGAAAGGTGACCAGAGGTGAGAGCTGCACTTTTTTCTTGCTATGTAGGTTATATTAATCACATTGCGATTACAACTTCTAACACTGCAGCTTCAGAATGAATCTAAGATGGATGCCGTCCTTGCTTTTTGATAGGAGGTGGGAGGGTTTGGTAGAGAGGGTATGCTGATTGGCTGGAATGTGTCTGCTGACTGTGAGGTACAGTGTCAAAGTTTGCTCAATGATAAAGTATAGGGGCGAACGCGAACATTGCATATGTTAGCTTACTGCGGTGAATGCGAACAAGCTATGTTTGCCGGGAACCGTTCGCCGGTGAATAGTTTAGTACATCTCTAGTGAAGTGCATGGTGGGCCGATGGGGTTAGCAGTTCATCGGTTACTCACGGTTAGGCTACATGCACACGACCGTTGCCTGCCTCCGCGTCCGCTCCTCCTTGAAATTTTGCGTCCGTCAAAAAAAACGGATGACGGACCGTTTTTTTTTGACGGATCCGATTTTTATGGCAGATCCATTGTAAAAATGCCTATCCTTGTCCGCAAACGTGAAAAAAATAGGACATGCACTATTTTTTTGACGGAATGAAAACACGGATCACGGATGCGGAACAAAAACGGTTGACTATCCGCATTTTTTGACGGACCCATTGAAATGAATGGGGAAGCATCCTATCCGTGAAAAAAAACGGAACGGACGCGGAAACAAACAACGGTCGTGTGCATGGGGCCTTAGCAGAAGCCTCCATGGGTCAGCAGCGCAGTGCTGGGGAAGACAGCACAAAATCTTCGGGGCACTCTCTGTTGCAGGGGAACACCAGCCAAGATGGAGGTTGAGGTACCCTTGATGGCAGCGGTGTTTAGGGTGCTTGCGGTGGCTGGGTTCCTCAGTTTGTTTGTCGTGACGCCAGTACCGTTTATGGTGGTACAACCATTTATAGTGGTAGTAAAGCTGAAGAATGAAGTAGGCAATGGTAGAATGCAACTCATAACTGTTACTGAGTCTTGGTTCTGTTGCAGCATGTACATCCAGATATTATACAGTCTTTAGGCATTTAGAGGATTTTCTGTAGATCCACTGCTAATAGGCTGTAATTAGACCCTGAGTCAGGATGTGGTTCAGTAGTACTCTTTTCGGGTATGCTTAGTCCTGTAATCTATATTTTCCCAAGCTCTTCAACAGGTAGCTAATGTGTTTTCTATAAATATCGGTGGGGCTGCTTCTAGCTAGCTTGTCTTCCACCATATGCAAAGGTGGCCAGTAAGTCTTAAGTAACGGCTGTTATCACCTATGTCTCTACTTGCTTGGATTTCTTCCAGGGATAAGAATCTGTCCTCTGGTTGCAGGATAGGACTAAGAGGACCACAGGAGGAAAACACTCTCCTGTACCTCACACCTTGGTACTACATCTTTCTTACTCCTTCTCACTCCACACACTAGCTACCAACCTCTAACAACTCCTCTGAAACACGCCTCACCACACTAGGCCTGACTAAGGTGTATGTATATATATAGTAAGTGCTATCCCCATCTAGTGGTGGGACATATTAAGCATACCTAACCAGCCTATGAACAGGGACACCACAGGCAATGTAAAGACAGAATGACATACAATACAGCAGTGCAGTTTGTAATGATTTAGCAGTTCCCATGTGTCCTGAATGGGACGCTGCAACAGGAGCACAACAACAAAAATCGCAGTAGTGCTGGATCTGGCACATCCAGAAATGGCGGACCAATTTAGATTCTTCCTATCACTAGCAGAGCAGAGGGCGAGCAGAAGACCACTACAGAAGGAATCTAAATCTTCAGCTTAACATGGTGTACCCACTACAGTATATGCCTTGTCTATGAACATTGACTCACAGAGTTGGTCTACTGGACTGCCTCCTACAGGAAAGTTTGCAGACTGCCTGCAGGACCCAGCTGGGCTGTTTACAAGAATAGAGTCCCGGCTGCACACATGTAGGAATGTGAGGAGAGTGTAACAGAGTGAAAAAAAGCTGAGTAAGTCATAGGACACTAACTTTCAGCTTTAGCTCTGCCTGCTCAGAACATTCTGACAGCATCAGGAAGACCTTCTGAACACCATAGACTGCCAAAACCAATGCAATTTAATAGTGACAAGATGGGAGGCCCCAACCAGGAATCTGCTCTATTGGGCGGATTGCCAATCCTGGACTAATTTGAGGTATTGGGAATATTTTGTGTGGCATTGCCAGTGAAATCATGATTTCATAAATTATAGTTAGAGATGAGCGAATCAAAGCTGATGAAGTGGAATTTGATCCGAATTTCAGGAATTATTAGATTTGCACTGAATCCGAAATTCCCCTCAATTCATGATAACGAATCGCATTTTTTCCAAAAATGGCTGCTGCGCGAGTGAGGACGTGGAGAAAGGAACTCTGGGAAGGTAGGATCACCCATAATGCCATGCATGCCATACAGGGTCCCCATTCTGTTAGATATCTAAGTTTTAGTAAGTGCACTTCTTCTTGACGCTAACATCGACCTATAATGCTGAGTTCATGAGTTAATAGTTATTTAGACAGTTTTGGCCCAGAGACTGCCCAAATAAGGGAAGTGTGCAGTGATTCTGCATGTCATACGGACTCACAGTATTTTCATAGAAAAAAATCCAATCCAGCTTTCCTTAAAACCGATTCCTTTATTGATTTCTTGTATACTTGTCTGATGAAGGGCATGATTCTGTAAGCCCGAAACGCGTCACCTTGTGTGTACTCTGACATTGTCCGTGGATTTTACGTATACAAGAAATCAATAAAGGAATCGGTTTTAAGGAAAGCTGGATTGGATTTTTTTCTATGAATATACCGCAAGGACCTGGTTCGGGTCTCTCATCCGTGCTTCCAGAGCTAAAGGGTGGAGGTGAGCGCTGCAGCAATTTGTTTGTATGAGTATCATGGACTCACAGTATTATTTCACTACCAAAGCAGACTTCCTATGCGTGTTACTGCAAGGCACAGTGTTCTACACCCCTATAAAGGCCCTCTGAAGTCCGGAAATAGCTGTTTTTTTACGCAATTCATCGCAAATAAATTTGGATCGAAACCAATTTTTTCGGAAAATTTGGTGAACCAGCCGAATCGAATTTTTGAGAAATTGACTAATCTTTAGTATTATGTTCTACAAATAACGGGGCGTAACTGTGGACTTCAAGAAAGAAGCCCGCTTCAGTGCGAGTCCCTGGAATAATCTATTATCTGGCAAAGAACGACAGCCATAAGGTGAATTGAATTGTGCATACTTTCCCTAATACCTGTTATTTGTAGAACATACAGCATGATCACAAGGGCCATATTGTTTTCTTTTACATAGGCAGGTATATGCAGTCCCGGTGTGATACTGCAGCCCAACAGATACAGCGAAGTGTGGAGCGCTATTGTAGCAACCTGATTTACTTTTAGTATCAAAGAACCTTTTGAAGCAAATGTAGGATGTATGTTATATAACCCCTTCACAATTGAGTCTTAAGGACCACTCTTTGAACTCTTTACAGCAATGCAAAGCAATCTGATATCTACAATAGAAAATCTCATTAACCAAAGTCAAC
This sequence comes from Bufotes viridis, assembly GCA_033119425.1. NCBI lineage: Eukaryota > Metazoa > Chordata > Amphibia > Anura > Bufonidae > Bufotes > Bufotes viridis. Next base: position 459,310,663 of record CM065589.1, read on the forward strand.
AAGCTAAATTATTAAGTTATGTAAAAGGCTAAATAAATGAAAATATTTCACAATCAATATTTTTGTCTTAGTGAGCGTATTAAATCATAGTATAAGGCATAATTCTGTGCTATTAGGGCATTCACTTTAAAGCCTATTAAACTAATTAACTTATAAATTGCTACAGGGAACAATTACTACCACCAATAACCCTTGTGCTTGCTAAGGATTCCTCATTTACTACTTTCAAGAAAAAAAAAAAATAGCTACAGTTTCCTTACTTACTAAGTGACATGTAAAGTCTTGTATTGTAATGTTTAAATGACAGAAACATGTCAAATTTTGTTGTTACCTCATGGTTACATTATTCTAAAATGAGAAAATAAAACTGAACATGTGTACCGAAAATTAAATTAATTTGAAAACAAAATGATAAAATAGCAATGACACATCTGGCTTAAACTATTTTATGAGCGGGGAGTCAGACATTTCTACTCATCTCAAACAGAGCATGAAGATGCAAATTCTTTATTATTCTCATTTTGCTCGTGCTAAACAAGAGGGATCCCTGCTGCTCATTTGCATTTATCTCTTTGGGATTAGGAACCAGATGGACTCCTTCTAGGCATTCCCATTACCACGAGGTTTACAGTACATTTTATGCAATACTATTTAACAGTAGACATGGCTTTTGCTATAATAGACCAATGGTGACCATAGGAGTTAAGGCATTTGCTTAATCATGGTCTTTTATTGCAATTCTATATAATTTCCATATCACTGTGTTTATTTTAACAGGCTCTCACTATGCAGTGCAGTCTTACAATGATTATTATCTGCTGTGTTTGTATGTATTCCTACAAGTGAAATGTGTGTGTGTGTGTGTATATATACACCCGCATACCTGACAGGGAAATACATTTCGCAAATTTGTCTGTTACTTTGTTGGGTGACATAAACCAATTTTTTTCTTTTAAGTACACCTGCACTGCATACCTAACAGGGAAATACATGTAGTAAATCTGCCTGTTACATTGTTGGGTGACAAATACCCATTTTTTCTTTTAAGAATACCTGCACTGCAAACCTAGCAGGGAAATAAATTTAGTAAATCCGTCTGTTACATTGTTGGGTGACATATAGCCATTTATTGTTTTAAGTACACCTGCACTGCATACCTGACAGGGAAATAAATTTTGTAAATCCGTCTCTTACTTTGTTGGGTGACCGCAAAGAATGAGGAGAACGTCAAATAAGGGAAGTGGCCCTGGTCGTGGTGCTGCTGGTGTTGGTGGACTACAAGCCCAAATGAAACACCTTCCTCCGGTGCACTTAGGTGACAGAACGTTCAGTGCTATTTTGTAGGCCCAAATACAGCTTTACGAATGGTGAGGCCAGAACAAGTACAGGCAGTAGTAGATTGGGTGTCTGACAGTACCTCCAGTTCCTTCACATTGTCTCCCACCCGGTCCCCTGCTGAAAGCTCAGAGTTGGCACCTGCAGCCCATGGGCATCTGTCTTTCACCTTACCCCCTTGCAAATCAGCCAAGCAGTCTGAGTCCCAAGTCATGCAGTTCTTCAGACAATGTGCAGACGACAAAACACGAGTGGTTTGCACGCTGTACAATAAGAGCCTGAAGTGAGGCATAAATGTTCTAAACTTGAGCACAACCTGCATTCCAGGCATCAAAATACAAAGCACGAGCTGCAGTGGAGTAAACATCTCAAAAAACCAAGAAAGGTCTCAGGCTCCTCCTGCTCCATCTTCTGCTGCAGTCTCTGCCTCTTCCTCCACCTCTGGAGTGACATTGGCACCTGCCACCCTGCAAACAGAGAATGTGGCAGCAACGCCACCACGTCCGTCACCGTCACCAAGCATCTCCATAATATCCCATGGAAGCGTTCAGCTGTCCATCTCCCAAACACCGGAGAGAAAGAGGAAGTACACCCCTACCCACCCACAATTCCTGGCCTTTGAAATGCTGTCATTCCGTCTGGTGGAGACGGAGACTTTTAACCGCTTGCCGACCGCCGAACGCACGGATGCGTCCAGGCGGCAAGTTTGTTCCTCCTGGACGCATCCGTGCGTCATCTCGCGAGAGCCGAGATCTGCTGTGAACGCGCGCACGCGCGCGCGTTCACAGCAGAGCGCGGCTCTGCAGTTGTACTACAGCCTGCCAGCGATGATCAATCGCTGGCAGGCTGTAAATGTAAAATAAATGAGATCAAAGTGGTATATCAGACGCTGTGTTGCTAACAGCGTCTGATATACCTAATACCTGGTCCTCTGGTGGTCCCATTTACTGGGATCGACCACCAGAGGACCAGGTAACAATGTAAGTTGCACCAAACACTACACTAACCCCACCCCCACCCCCTCACTTTATAACCACTATTAACCCCTTGTTAACCCCTGATCACCCCATATAGACTCCCTGATCACCCCCTGTCACTGATCACCCCCTGTAAGGCTCTATTCACATGTCCATATGTGTTTTGCGGTTCCGCGGATCCACAGATCCGTGCCACGGATCCGCGGCGCGGATCCGCAAAACACGGACACCGTCAATGTGCTTTCCGCATTTTGCAGATCCGCACATTGCCAGAACTATATAGAAAATGCTTTTTCTTGTCCGCAGTGCGGACAAGAAAAGGGCATGTTCTATATTTTTGCGAACGGAAATGCAGACCCGTAAGTGCGGATCCGCAATTCCGGATCCGAGCGGGACAAAGTCTGTCCCCATAGAAATGAATGGGTCCGCAATTCCGTTCCGCAAACAGAATTTCGGACGTGTGAATGGGGCATAAGGGTCCCTTATCACCGCCAGTTAGTTAGCTACTTGTTAGGTAGCTAGCGCCCAGCCCACCGCACCGCAGTCACTGATTTTGGCAGAGATTTTTCATCCACATTGATCGATGCGAATGAAAAAATCTGTGCCGTTCATTTTTTTTTTTTCAGCCCAGAGGCTGAACGGAAAAAATCTCATTACCCGTATGCTCAATATACGGAGAATCGCAGAAACTCCTAATGCTGGCCATACGTGTAATGATTATGGAGACCCTCAAATGCCAGGGCAGTACAAAAACCTCACATGTGACCCCATTTTGGAAAGAAGACACCCCAAGGTATTCCGTGAGGGGTATGGGGAGTTCATGTAAAATTTTATTTTTGTCACAAGTTAGTGGAATATGAGACTTTGTAAAAAAAAAAAAAAATCAATTTCCGCTAACTTGTGCCCAAATTTTTTTTTCTGTGAACTCGCCATGCCCCTCACGGAATACCTTGGGGTGTCTTCTTTCCACAATGGGGTCACTTGTGGGGTATTTATACTGCCCTGGCATTTTAGGGTCCTAAGCGTGAGAATCCAAATGCGTAAAAATGCCCTGTGAAATACTAAAGGTACTCATTGGTTTTAGGGCCCTTTGCGCATCTTGGCTGCAAAAAGTGGCACACATGTGGTATCGTCGAACTCAGGAGAAGTAGGGCAATGTGTTTTGGGGTGTATTTTTATATATACCCATGCTGGGTGAGAGAAATATCTCTGTAAATGACAACTTTTTAAATTTTTTTATACAAAGTTGTCAATTTACAGCGGTATTTCTCACACAAAGTATGGGTATATGTAAATACACCCCAAACACATTGCCCTACTTCTCCTGAGTACGGCGATACCACATGAGTGACACTTTTTGCAGCCTGGAGTGCAAAGGGGCCCAAATTCCAACGAGTACCTTTAGCTTTACATGGCTGCTCACAATTAGCCCCACCCAAAATGCCAGAACAGTACAAACACCCCACATGTGACCCCATTTTGGAAAGAAGACACCCCAAGGTATTCGCTGAGGGGCATAGTGAGTCCATGAAAATTTAACTTTTGTCAAAAGTTAGCAGAAAGGGAGACGTTTTGAGAAAAACAATAAAAATCAATTTCCGCTAACTTGTGCCAAAAAAAATCTTCTGTGAACTCGCCATGCCCCTCACAGAATACCTTGGGGTGTCTTCTTTCCAAAATGAGGTCACATGTGGGTATTTATACTGCCCTGGCAATTTAGGGGACCTAAAGCGTGAGAAGAAAAATGCATAAAAATGCCCTCCTAAAAGGTACTCATTGGTTTTAGGGCCCCTTTGCACATCTTGGCTGCAAAAAGTGCCACACATGTGGTATCGCCGTACTCAGGAGAAGTAGGGCAATGTGTTTTGGGGTGTATTTTTACATATACCCATACTGGGTGAGAGAAATATCTCTGTAAATTGACAACTTTGTATAAATTTTTTTAAAAGTTGTCATTTACAGAGATATTTCACACCCAGTATGGGTATATGTAAAATACACCCCAAAGCACATTGCCCTACTTCTCCTGAGTACGGCGATACCACATGAGTGACACTTTTTGCAGCCAAGATGCGCAAAGGGCCCAAATTCCAATGAGTACCTTTAGGATTTCACAGGGCATTTTTACTCATTTTGGATTCTCACGCTTTAGGGCCCCTAAAATGCCAGGGCAGTATAAATACCCCACAAGTGACCCCATTGTGGAAAGAAGACACCCCAAGGTATTCTGTGAGGGGCATGGCAAGTTCACAGAAATTTATTTTTTTTGGCACAAGTTAGCGGAAATTGATTTTTTTTTTTTTTTTTTTACAAAGTCTCATATTTCACTAACTTGTGACAAAAATAAAATTTTACATAAACTCACCATACCCTCACAGAATACCTTGGGGTGTCTTCTTTCTAAAATGGGGTCACATGTGGGGTATTTATACTGTCCTGGCATTTTAGGGGCCCCTAAAGCGTGAGAAGAAGTCTGAATCCAAATGCGTAAAAATGCCCTGTGAAATCCTAAAGGTACTCATTGGAATTTGGGCCCCTTTGCGCACCCAGGCTGCAAAAAGTGTCACTCATGTGGTATCGCCAGTACTCAGGAGAAGTAGGGCAATGTGTTTGGGGTGTATTTTTATATATACCCATACTTTGTGTGAGAAATATCGCTGTAATCGACAACTTTTTAAATTTTTTAAACAAAGTTGTCAGTTTACAGAGATATTTCTCTCACCCAACATGGGTATATGTAAAAATACACCCCAAAGCACATTGCCCTACTTCTCCTGAGTACGGCGATACCACATGAGTGACACTTTTGCAGCCAAGATGCGCAAGGGGCCCAAATTCCAATGAGTACCTTTAGGATTTCACAGGGCATTTTTACTCATTTTGGATTCTCACGCTTAGGGCCCCTAAAATGCCAGGGCAGTATAAATACCCCACAAGTGACCCCATTGTGAAAGAAGACACCCCAAGGTATTCTCGTGAGGGGCATGGCAAGTTCACAGAAATTTATTTTTTTGGCACAAGTTAGCGGAAATTGATTTTTTTTTTTTTTTTTTACAAAGTCTCATATTTCACTAACTTGTGACAAAAATAAAATTTTACATAAACTCACCATACCCTCACAGAATACCTTGGGGTGTCTTCTTCTAAAATGGGGTCACATGTGGGGTATTTATACTGTCCTGGCATTTTAGGGGCCCCTAAAGTGTGAGAAGAAGTCTGGAATCCAAATGCGTAAAATGCCCATGAAATCTTAAGTACTCATTGGAATTTGGGCCTTATGCACTCAGGCTGCAAAAGTGTCACTCATGGTATCAGCCAGACTTAGGAGAAGTAGGGCAATGTGTTTTGGGTGTATTTTTATATATACCCATACTTTGTGTGAGAAATATCGCTGTAATCGACAACTTTTTAAATTTTTTAAACAAAGTTGTCAGTTTACAGAGATATTTCTCTCACCCAACATGGGTATATGTAAAAATACACCCCAAAACTCATTGCCCTACTTCTCCTGAGTACGGCAATACCACATGAGTGACACTTTTTGCAGCCTGGGTGCAAAGGGGCCCAAATTCCAACGAGTACCTTTAGCTTTTACATGGCTGCTCACAATTTAGCCCCGCCCAAAATGCCAGAACAGTAAACACACCCCACAAGTGACCCCATTTCGGAAAGTAGACACCCCAAGGTATTCACTGAGGGGCATAGTGAGTCCGTGGGAGATTTCATTTTTTTTTTGCCAGAAGTTAGCAGAAATGGAAACTTTATTATTTTTATTTTTTTCCTTAGAAAGTGTCATTTTCCGCTAACTTGTGGAAAAAAATTAAATGATACATGAACTCACCATGCCCCTCCATGAATACTTTGGGGTGTCTTCTTTCTAAAATGGTGTCATTTGGGGGGTATTTATACTATCCTGTGATTCTAGCACCTGAAGAAACATGACAGGTGCTCAGAAAGTCAGAGCTGCTTCAAAATGCAGAAATTCACTTTTTTGCACCATAGTTTGTAAACGCTACAACTTTTACCCAAACCAATAAATATACACTTATTGTATTTTTTTTTATCAAAGACATGTAGAACAATAAATTTTGCGAAAAATTTATATAGAAATGTAGTTTTTAAAAAAAAAATTACAACAGAAAGTGAAAATTGTCATTTTTTTGCAAAAATTTCGGTAATTTTTGATTAATAGAAAAAAAGGGAAGGGAAGCGGGTGTAGCGGTGACGTAATCGGCGCAGGCGCACTGAGGACGGAGCGTCAAAGCTCGCGTCCTTCACTCAGAGCGCCTGCGCCGACTACTGAGCGGTACGGCGCAGGCGCGGGATTTCATCTTCAGACAGGGCCAGTGCGAGGAGGAGAAAGCGCTGGCCCTGTCTATCAAACGAGGAAGGGGGCGTGCATAACTAATCCAGATGCGGCGGCTACCAGCAAGTAAACGCCCAACTTGCTGGTAGCGAAGATCATTTGCATATTATAAAAGTGGCTTTTTAACGTAATTTACAACTTCGGACAAGGTAATAAATATATATTTCGACTCAGCTGACATTAGCAAATAGCTAATGTCAGCTAGTGAAAAATGGGTTAAGGGGGGTGACAGAAGCCCTTTAAAAACCTTATGGTGTTGGCTGTCCTACAGTATGTGGTTCCCAGCAACCACTACTTTTCCAGGCGAGCCAACCCTTCCCTCCACAACCAAGTAGCGGACAAAATTAGGTGTGCAGTGAGCAACGCCATCTGTGGCAAGATCCACATAACCACCGATAAATGGACTAGTAAGCATGGGCCGGGACGTTATATCTCCCTAACAGCACACTAGGTAAATGTCTAGTGGTGGCTGGGCCTGAGGCGGATTAGTGATGAGTGGGAGGTGCGATATTTCACGAATATACGATTGAATATTCGTCATTATTGTATATATTGAGAATGGTAAGCGAAGTTATATTCGTGTATTGCGATTTGAACTTTGAACAGTGTATACAGGCAAATTTCCAATTGGGTTAGCTAAGAAGAATCAATGAAGATATTGAACATAGCACTATTTTCTCAATCTTTGTTATATTCTAGCAAACCAACCATTAGGAGATCAGTTCTAAGTTGAATTCGCAATGCGAGTATATGTCCGCATTGTGAATTCAACTTAAAGCTGAGTTCCTAATGGTTGGCTTGCTATAATATAACGAAGATTGAGAATATAGTGCTATATACGATATCTTTGTTATCTTCATCAATTATAGCAATCCAACCATTAGGGACCCAGCTCTAAGTTGAATTCACAATGCGAACATATACTCGCATAGCGAATTCAACTTAGAGCTGAGTTCCTAATGGTTGTATTTAGAGGTGGCCCGAACTATCCGCTTGTTCGCGTTCACCGCGGCGGGCGAACATATGCGATGTTCGGTCAGCCCCCTATACATCATCATTGAGCAAACTTTGACCCTGTACCTTACAGTCAGCAGACACATTCCAGCCAATCAGCAGCATACCTTCCCTCCCAGACCCTCCCATCTCCTGGACAGCATCCATTTTAGATTCATTCAGAAGCTGCAGTCTTAGTGAGAGGAGGGACAGTGTAGCTGCTGATGATTTAATTGGCAAATCGATAGCTAGGCTAGTGTATTCAGTGTCCACTCCAGTCCTGAAAGACTCATCTGATCTCTGCTGTAAGGACAGCGTCCTGACAGCACCCTAAAAAGCCCTTTTTAGGGCTGCTACATTAGTCTGCTTTTTTTTTTCTTCTCCATATATATATTGCAGTTGCCTGGCCTGCCTGTGTGTGAGGAGCTGCAGGCCCACAGACTGTAGTGTGCCCACTGTAATTTCAGTTGCTTGCCTGCTGCCAGTGTGTGTCAGGCCCACTTCCACAGACTGTAGTGTGCCCACTGCCCGTGCCCACCACTTATACTGTGTGGCACAGGACTTTGCATAAAAAAAAGCATTTAAGTTTTACACTTTTGTGTAATTTCAGTTGCTTGCCTGCTGCCAGTGTGTGTCAGGCCGACTTCCACTGACTGTAGTGTGCCCACTGCCAGTGCTCACCACTAATCCCGTGTGGCACAGGACTTTGCATTAAAAAAAGGCATTTAATTTTTACACTTTAGTGTAATTTCTGTTGCTTGCCTGCTGCCAGTGTGTGTCAGGCCGACTTCCACATACTGTACTGTAGTGTGACCACTGCCAGTGCCCACCACTCATACCGGGTGGCACAGTAGCTTGCCGATAAATAAGGCATTTAATTTTTACACATTAGACTAATTTCAGTTGCTTGCCTGCTGCCAGTGTGTGTCAGGCCGATTTCCACAGACTGTAGAGTGCCCACTGCCAGTGCCAACCACTCATACCGGAAGGCACAGTAGCTTGCCGATAAATAAGGCATTTAATTTTTACACATTAGTCTAATTTCAGTTGCTTGCCTGCTACCCGTGTGTTTCAGGCCAACTTCCACAGACTTTAGTGTGCCCACTGCTAGTGGACACCACTCATACCGGGTGGCACAGTACCTAGCACACGTAGTACCACTTGTCTAAAAAAAAATGACAGGCAGAGGCAGGCCACCCCGCAGGAGCCGTCGTGGTTGTGGTGCTGTGATTTCCACTGTCCCTGGAATAATGCCTAGTGTTCAGAGGCCACGTACCCTGAACCCGAAAAATTCTGAGGACATAGTTGACTGGCTTAGACAGGACACCCAATCTTCAACAACTTCTGCTAAGAACCTTGACGCACCATCCTCCTCCAGCTCAGCTTTGGTCACCTGCTCTCAAGTTACCACGCTCCCGCCCGCCGCCACCACCCCCACTACCACCACAGCCACCACAGCTGCTTCACTTGATCCGTCAGAGGAGTTATTTACACATCATTTGGATGCAATTAGTGATGCGCAACCATTATTGCCAGATGATGGAGATTACAGTGATATCTCTCAGTCAGGCAGGATTAAACACATGGACGTACAGTGTGATGATGATGTTGTACCCGCTGCTGCTTGCTTTGCTGAGGTGTCAGATACAAGTGAAGTGGTTGATGATGACGATGTATCCACGGATGCCACGTGGGTGCCTGCTGGAAGAGAAGAAGAGGGGGAAAGTTCAGAATGGGAGACAGAGAGAAGGAGGAGACGAGTTGGAAGCAGGGGGAGGTCATCGCAAGGAGTTAGTGGCACAGTCAGACAGCATTTATCGGCACCCGGGGTCAGCCAGACAGCACGCCAGTCAACACATGCTGTTGCCACCACCAGAATGCCGTCATTGCAAAGCTCAGCAGTGTGGCATTTTTTTTGTGTGTCTGCCTCTGATAACAGCAATGCCATTTGCAACCTGTGCCAAAAGAAACTGAGTCGTAGGAAGTCCAACACCAACCTCGGTACAACTGCTTTGCGAAGGCACATGATCTCACATCACAAACGCCTATGGGATCAACACATGAGTACAAGCAGCACACAAACTCAAAGCCACCATGCTCCTCCTGGTCCAGCATCTTCAGCCATGTCAACCACTGCTGTCCTCCCTGCCCCCTCTCAACCAACCGCCACTCCGCCTCTCATCTTCAGCAGTTCCTGCTCATCTGCCCACAGTCAGGTGTCTGTTAAGGAAATGTTTGAGCGTAAGAAGCCAATGTCACAGAGTCACCCCCTTGCCCGGCGACTGACAGCTGGCTTGACGGATCTCTTAGCCCGCCAGCTTTTACCATACCAGCCGGTGGAGTCTGAGGCCTTCAAAAAATTTGTCGCTATTGGGACACCACAGTAGAAGGTACACTGACAATTTTTTTTTAAAAAAAAGGCAATCCCGAACCTCTACTATGTTATTGAAAAGGAAGTCATGGCATCTCTGGCATACAGTGTTGGGGCAAGGGTTCATCTGACCACTGATACCTGGTCTGCAAAGCACGGTCAGGGCAGGTATATCACGTACACTTCGCATTGGGTCAACCTGCTGACGGCTGACAAGCATGGAATGTGTGGCTCCGCAGCGGAGATGGTGACACCGCCATGACTTGCAGGCAGGCCTACTGCCACCTCCTCTACTCCTACTCCATCCTCTTCGATATCCTCCTCGGTTGAGTCCTCTTCTGCTGTGGCGTCTGGCTGCACATCAACTTAATCCCCCCAGCTCCCCAGGGGCTATTCCACATCACGGATACGACAATGTCACGCTGTCTTGGGGTTGACTTGCCTGAAAGCAGAGAGCCACACAGGACCAGCACTCCTGTCCGCCCTGAACGCACAGGTGGATCAGTGGCTGACCCCGCACCAACTGGAGATTGGCAAAGTGGTGTGTGACAATGGAACAAATTTGTTTGCGGCATTGAATTTGGGCAAGTTGTCACATGTGCCGTGCATGGCACATGTGTTGAATCTCATCGTACAATGCTTTGTGTCTAAGTACCCAGGCTTACAGGACGTCCTCAAGCAGGCCAGGAAGGTGTGTGGCCATTTCAGGCATTCCTACACGGCCATGGCACACTTTTCCGATATTCAGCGGCAAAACAACATGCCAGTGAGGCGCTTGATTTGCGACAGCCTGACACGTTGGAATTCAACACTCCTAATGTTCGACCGCCTGCTCCAACAAGAAAAAGCCGTCAACGAGTATTTGTATGACCGGGGTGCTAGGACAGCATCTGCAGAGCTGGGAATTTTTTTGCCACGTTACTGGACGCTCATGCTCAATGCCTGTAGGCTCATGCGCCTTTTTGAGGAGGTGACAAACCTAGTCAGTCGCACCGAAGGCACCATCAGCGACCTCATCCCATTTGTTTTCTTCCTGGAGTGTGCCCTGCAAAGAGTGCTGGATAAGGCTGTAGATGAGCGTGAAGAGGAAGAGGAAGGAGGGGCGGAGCTTGGCAGCAGAGCGCACAAGACATGTCTGTGTGAGCTCTGCAGACGACCACCGGTTTCAGAGCATATTCAGCGCTTTTCATCAGCTACAAATGGGGAAGACCTCGAGGGAGAGATCCAAGGAGACGGCTGGAGCCCCCACACCCGGTCCCACCAGAGGTGATATGGACAAGTTTGTCCGAAAACGGCTGATTAACCCGGCTACACCCCGGCCCAAGATGGCGCCGCAAACAAGAACTACCCGCCCCTTCTGAAGGCTCCGCGGACTCGGATGGAGTGAGCGAAATTAATAGAGAGGGAGGAGGCGAAGAACTCCCAATCTCCAGGAGATTTATGAGGGATCTTATCACCGAGGCGCTTGCACCGCTTAAGAAAGACCTTACAGACATCAGGCGCGACATGCGGCAGATCGTGGACAGGGTTGAGGAACTCGAGACCCAGCAGGATAAGGTACTCTGCCACTCCATCGCAGTTACCCACAGCCTGGATAGAGCGCAAGCTCATATTAATCAACTCTACAATATGTCCGAAGATCAGGACAATCGCGGCAGGCGTAATAACCTGCGCTTTAAAGGCCTACCTGAGTCTGTCCATACGGAGGAACTGAGAGGCGCCATCCTGGAAATTTGCAACATGCTGCTAGGCCCAGAACATGGCCTAGAACTCACCATGGACAGAGTCCACCGAGCGCTGCGCCCTCCACCCAAACCTGGTGATCCCCCCAGAGACACAATCTGTCGCCTGCTAAATTTCCAGTCAAAAGAGAAAATTTTGCAAGCCGCAAGAAACAAGAAATCCATAGTCTTTGGAGATGTGGAGCTATTCCTTTTTCAAGATCTATCCCCTATCACTCTGCAAAAACGCAGGATTCTGAAACCGCTTCTGGTCAAACTCAGGGACCTGAACATTACTTATAAATGGCTTCACCCCTTTGGCCTTTTTATCAATGCACCTAGCAGGAAGCTGGTCGTACGCTCACAAGCTGATCTGTCCATAGTATACGACACTCTGGACCTTGCAGATCTGGGAATACCCGATTGGAATGCAGCCACGGACCTCACGGATCTGCCGGAACTTCCATCATCGGCACCATGGATTCTAGCAAGCAAATCCACGGAGGGCCGAGGCAAGAGGAAAGCAGGAAGAAACACGCCTAAGAAGCCCACTTTCCGAGATGAAGACACTTGACTCCCCTCACTCTGCCTATAACGCGGGACTTTTTTGTATACTGTGGTGCATCATCCTATCATCGGATAAGTATCTATAGATACATTGATAGTTGAATATGTACTGTTGTTGTTCACCTTCTTAGGCTAATGTTTATAGGTGATCGCCCTTTAGACTGCACCCCATTTTGTTCTATTTGCTCTTTACCTGTTTAGGTCGTCACGTTTATATTGCCCACTCTGCTCTCTTTGGCGATATTGCCATATGATTTACCATATGCTTACTTACCATTCTCTATTTGCATTCAGTTTTGCAGTTTTGCTGGTGTTTTGTGTTTCCCTGTCTACCCCTCTGACTTCCCCCTCCCCCTCCCCCCCTCCTTGTCGTGTAGGCCCAGCTTGGTCTTATTTCATATGGATGCAGAAGGACCCCATCCTGATTCCTTATGATGGCGGATATTAGGGTTTGTACTTTCAACGTTAAGGGGATGAATGTCCCAGCTAAACGTTCTCAAATATGTATGTCTTTGAAAAAACAGAAGGTGAATTTTGCTTTGTTGCAGGAGACTCACTTCAGGAGCGGACATGTTCCTACTATGTCTAAGCTGACATTTAATCAGTGGTTCCATGCCCCCTCCTGCAGTGGCTCCTCTAGAGGGGTTTCAATAGCTATTCATAAGAACACTCCTATGGTGGTTAGCTCCACACTGCTTGATGATGATGGCCGATATCTGTTTATTAAGGGTTCCATAGGCACACATGTGATAACTTTGGGCTCCATATATGCGCCTAACATAGGACAGGCTGATTGGCTCTGTCGCATACTCCCCGTTTTCCGGGATTTTGCCGAGGGAACCATCATCCTGGGAGGCGATGCCAATGTGGCATTGGATCCTTTGATTGATTCCTAAAAAGGTTCATCATCCTTGTCCTATGGGGCGTTGCGGAAGATCAGATCAGGCCTGGCTTCGGTGGGGCTTGTGGATGCCTGGAGGACGTTGAATCCCTCAGTAAAGGATTTCACGTTCTATTCGGGGGCCCATAGGTCTTACCAAAGGCTGGATTATTTATTTGTTCCCCCCAACTTATTGTCGGCATGTCGGGGCACCTTCATTGGGAGCATACTACTTTCAGACCATGCTCCAGTATTCCTTGACTTACAATTCTCTTTTCTTCCCAAACCTCAGTTCACCTGGAGACTCGATGAGACGATTCTATCCCAACAGGACAGTGTCTCGGATATTCGTAAGTGCTTATCAGAGTATTTTTCGATGAATGAGACAGGTGAGGTACAACTGGGTACTGTTTGGGAAGCGCACAAAGCGGTTATCCGCGGGCATATTATTTCCCTCTGCTCCCATTTACGTAGACAGAGAGAATCTAAGATCCTTTCTTTACAAAAAGAAATCCAGTCCCTTGAGTCTCTTCATAAAAAATATATTGACCAAGGTACTCTAGATAAGCTATTTCTCCTGCGCTCTGAATTGAAGAATATTCTGAATTCTAGAACCGCCAGGCTTTAACAGAGAAGTGAGATAATAGATGACTGGCTATCTAAACTGAGCCTTCCCTCACTCACCAATGCCCAAGCTCAAGACCTTTTGCAACGATTCACGCTACAAGAACTATCCAGCACACTTAAGAGCCTTCCCCTCCATAAAAACCCCGGTCCGGATGGCCTACCCGCCTCGTATTATAGGACATTTCAGGATATTTTAATGCCTCGACTTCTAGCCCTCTGCAATGCGGTATTATGTTCTTCTCCCCTTCCACCTCAAATGCTGGCCGCTATGATTACTATTCTCCCTAAAGAGGGGAAGGACCCTTCCTCCTGCACCAGCTACAAACCCATCTCTCTTCTTAACATCGACCTGAAGATACTCGCGAAACTGCTGGCGACACGGCTACAGCGGTTTCTGCCGTCCTTAATAAATGCCGAACAAGCGGGGTTTGTGGCTGGCTGGGAGGGCAGGATGAACACGACGAGACTGGTGAACATAATACACTTCGCCAGACGGCATAACATTCCATTAGCTCTATTGGGGACAGACGCTGAGAAGGCTTTTGATCGGGTCGACTGGTTATTCATGCAAAGAGCCCTGCTTAAATTTGGCATCCCACAACAATTTGTCACTGCTGTTATGTCCATGTATGTGAACCCCACTGCCCAAGTGCGGGTCAATGGTATTCTCTCCCCTACTTTCATGATAAGTAATGGTACGAGGCAGGGGTGCCCCCTGTCGCCCTTTCTATTTGTCCTGACGGTGGAATGTCTTTTCCAAGCCATACGACAGGATGGAGACATAAAAGTAGTGACAATTCAAGGGAAACATCACCAATTAGCAGCATTTGCAGACAACTTACTACTCATTATAACTAACCCGGAGGAGGCCTTTCCGGCGGTCTGTTCCCAATTTGAGACATTTGGCCGACTATCAAATTTTTTGATTAATCCTAGTAAGTCACAAGTATTGAATGTCACTCTCAGCAGGCAACGCCAAGCCTTTCTTCAAATTAAAACTCCTTACCAGTGGTCATTCTCGTCGATTAAGTTTTTAGGGGTTAATATTACAGCTGATCCCCGAGACCTATACAATGACAATTTTAAACCTCTCATTCTGGCCCTCCAAAAAACGATTGACGCTTGGGACATTCCATTCACATCCTGATTTGGCAAGAGGACTTTGATTAAGTCGGTCCTACTGCCGAAAGTTTTATACTACATGCAAGTCCTACCTATTTCTCTACCCACATCATTTTTCTCGTCTATTAGAAAAATGTTCGCTACCTTTCTTTGGAACAAACGTAGACCAAGGCTCCCTCATAATCTGTTGATCCAACATAGGTCTAGAGGTGGGATGGGATTACCGGATATGTCCCTTTATCACAAAGCAATTCAGGCTCAGCGATGTCTAGAGTGGTTCAGACTTCCCCCAGATAGATTAGACCTGGAATTGGAAAATGGCATGGCAGATACACCGATTAGGGCTCTTCTTTATAGACAGGTCACTTCCCTATCAAAGGATTTCCCTTCTCTAAGCCACATGACCAGGGCAACCATATCTTATTGGCATTTGTGCCTAGCACCTCATTTGCTATCTTCCACTGATACTTCCCCTGTATATCAAGTCAGAGATGTCCTCTGGTCCTCTTCTAAGGCGTTTCGGGATTCCCTCCCGAAGGATAGCTCTAAGATCACTTTGCCGCTGGTAGATCTATTGGGCGCTGACTCTGACCTCTCTTTAGATAGCCAGTTATCTCATCCTCAGTTACAGTGCCTTTCTTTTATGCAGAAACACACTATTAAGCGCATCTTGAATAAGAGCCTGAACACGCCCCCTGCAACCTCTTCTCAATTTGAATCCCTTGTCCTAGCGGCTGCTGACCCTAGGAAAAAAATATCAAAACTATATGCGATACTGGTCTCTCTCAAGAGCCCACAGAAATATAAGTTTCTAGATAAATGGGAAGGTGACCTAACGAAGCGCTTCACGCCTATGGAAAAGAAAGTTCTGTTAGCGTCGTCTTCTAGAGTCTCCAGGTGTGTACGGCTACAGGAGAATGTGTACAAAATGCTGACTAGGTGGTATTACACTCCAGAACGTCTCCACTCAATTTACCCGACCGTCGATCCCGTATGCTGGAGATGTCACGCCAATATTGGTACCTTTCTCCACATCTGGTGGGAATGCCCAAAAATCTCGACATTCTGGAGTGCAATTTGTTCTACACTCTCCTTAATCAGTAAAACCAAATGTACTCCCACGGCTAAATTGTGGCTTTTGAGCTTGTCACTGGACATGTCGGTCAACAGACATATGAAGACCTTAATTTCTACCCTCCTAGTTGCTGCCAGAGTTCTGATCGCCCACAACTGGAAATCTGCAGAGGCCCCTGCAATGTCACACTGGTTGTCCAAATGTGATAGCATTTATAGACTAGAACAGATAGCCAGCTGGGAGATGAGAATAACTGCAGTATTTCAAGCGACATGGTCCCCATGGCGTACCTACCGCGCATCACTGCTCTCATAAACTATTCCATACTGTTTTATGTGGAGACCTTCTCTGCATGATATCTAGGATCTGGTCCTACATTTCCTTACCCCTACCCCCCCCCCTCCCTCTCTTCCCCTAATCTTCCCTCCTACCTGTTCATTTGTTTATTGGTCCATTTGTTTTAGGATTCTATTGTCACTACCGGTTCTTCAGGGGGACTCTTGTCCCTTGAGACATATCATACCTTATTCGCAATCTTTTGGTCGTTCAGGCCTATCACAACCCGATCAGACTTTGTACTTTGGAAGCGCTGTCTGTATTTTCTGTGCTGTGGGTCTGCGAACCTGTAATTGTGACGCATAATATATCTCTTTGTCATGTTCACTTTTGTTTTACAATAAACATTTTGAAAAAAAAAAAAAGGAAGAGGAAGAGTTGTGGTCACCATCACCACCAGAAACAGCCTTGTCATCATCGCTTGCCGGACCTGCGGCAACGCTGGAAGAGGAGTATGAGGAAGAGGAGTCAGAGGAGGAATGTGGCTTTGAGGAGGAGGAAGACCAACCACAGCAGGCACCCCAGGGTGCTCGTTGTTGTCACCTATCTGGGACCTATGGTGTTGTACGTGGCTGGGGGGAAGAACAGACCGTCAATGACATCCGTGAGGATGAGGAACGGGAAATGAGTAGCTCTGCATCCAACCTTGTGCAAATGGGGTGTTTCATGCTGTCATGTCTGTTGAGGGACCCTCGTATAAAGAGGATGAAGGAGAACGACCTGTACTGGGTGGCCACGTTACTAGACCCGCGGTATAAGCAGAAAGTGGCAGAAATGTTAGCAAATTACCGAAAGTCAGAAAGGATGCAGCAGTTCAAAACCAAACTAAAAAATATGCTTTACACAGCTTATAAGGGGGATGTCACAGCACAACGGGAATCTAACTGGGGAAGAGGTGAATGTAATCCTCCTCCTACCACGGCGGCAAGGACTGGACGATTTACAGATGTGTTGTTGATGGAGGACATGTGGAGCTTTTTCAGTCCTACACATCGCCATAGCCCTTCGGGATCGACTCGACCGACAGGTAGCAGACTACCTCACCTTAACAGCAGATATCGACACTCTGAGGAGCGATGAACCCCCTTACTACTGGGTGTGCAGGCTTGACCTGTGGCCTGAGCTATCCCAGTTTGCGATAGAACTTCTGGCCTGCCCTGCTTCAAGTGTCCTGTCAGAAAGGACCTTCAGTGCAGCAGGAGGCATTGTCACTGACAAGAGAAGTCGCCTCGTTTAAAAAACTGTTGATTACCTCACCTTCATAAAGATGAATGAGGCATGGATCCCGAAGGGACTGACAGTGGGGGATACGTTTGACTAACAAAAGGCCTGATGACATGCCTTGGCCTCAAAATGGTCCCCACACTGCTGTATTTAATGTCTGCATACCGGATGACTTTCGTGAATTCTCCGCCACCAACTAGGGTTCAAGCCGCAGTGATTTAGTCACTTTTCTGCCTGGAAAACATAAATTTTTCCAGGCGCTGCAACAACTGCGGCTGCAACAATGCCATTATTTTTCAGGTATGTGTACATGCCTAATTTTTCTGTCCTATGGTGCAGCACTATGGCTGCAAAAACAAAAAAACAAAAAAAAAAAGCCACATACAAGTGTCAATTCCCCTTCGTGATCGTTACCTTGTTGTGGTGAAGGGGCTTGCGTATCACAATAAAGCAATCATCACCTCTATGAGTGTGTTGGCAATGTTGCCACACCCCAGATGATAAGGCCGTTGCTTCATTATGGTCAGACCAAAAATGATCGGACGGCTGGATAATATTTCATAGAAAAAACATTAATTTACCTTTTTTTTTTTAAGTTGTATGAGTTTTTAATACATAAAATAAAAAATCATAATAAAGTCTCTTAATAGTTTATTAGAAATGCAGACAATTAAAAAAATCCCCATCAATTCCAATACAAAGCAAGTACAGAGCTCAGAACTTAATTATTTTATGATGTCGTAATGGTTCGTTAATTCGACAATGGTTAATCAATTCAACACAAGTCCCCGGATAGGGTACATGACAGGGATTAAACTGATAGGAATATTACTAGTTAAGACACCACTCATATAGGGTGTCAGAGCCCATTGCTCTGTGCACGCGCAGTGCCCCAATTTGGGAGTAAGAGGACCGACCAAGCTGCTTTTTCCATCTCCCAGTTCCTAAAATCAATTCAGTTTGGTGTATGAGAGTTTGGTCTGTCACTGTGAAGGCAGTCGAAGGTACCTGGCCTAAATTTTTTTTCACAAAAGGCAATCCCTGATATGGGACGTAACAGGGATTAAACTGATAGAAATAGTACTAGTTAAGACACCACTCATATCGGGTGTGAGAGTAAATTTGCATGGCGCAGACGCAGTGACCGTGGATTAAAACAAGGGGGAAGGAGCCAGCAATTTTTTAACCATCTACCCGTTCGAAAAATGAATTCAATAAATGACCCCCAGATTGGGGACATAACAGGGATTAAACTGATGAGAATAGTACTACAGAAAATACCACTCATATCGGGTGTGACAGTAAATTGCACGGCGCAGACGCAGTGAACGTGGATTAAAACAAGGGGGAAGGAGCCAGCATTTTTTTTAACCATCTCCCCGTTCGAAAAATGAATTCAATAAATGACCCCCAGATTGGGGACATAACAGGGATTAAACTGATGAGAATAGTACTACAGAAAATACCACTCATATCGGGTGTGACAGTAAATTGCACGGCGCAGACGCAGTGACCATGGATTAAAACAAAGGGGAGGGAGCCAGCGTTTTTTTAACCATCTCCCCGTTTGAAAAATCAGCTCAATTCACCTTCAATGACATCACCAGGACATGGCTAGCTTGGTATCCAACCTTGTGCAAATGGGGAGTTTGTGGTTGTGCAAATGGACTGTTTGCGGTGCATTAAAAGGGGAGTTTGGTCTGTCAATGTCTGTGAAGCGGGCGTAACCCTTACACTACCTGATCGATACAACATCATACCTGATCGTATACACACACTGGATGTTTTAAAGCATGTTATTCCAAACAATTTAGGGATGTTAGTTGATTTATGCCCTTTATGGATTAAAACCCGACTCTGCGTCCACTACGTAATTTTCCATGGGAGTTTTGCCATGGATCCCCCTCCGGCATGCCACAGTCCAGGTGTTAGTCCCCTTGAAACAACTTTTCCATCATTATTGTGGCCAGAAAAAGTCCCTGTGGGTTTTAAAATTTGCCTGCCTATTGAAGTCTATGGCGGTTCGCCCTGTTCCCCCTTTCGCGAACATATGCGGAAGTTCGCGTTCGCAAATGGAAAATGTTATGTTTGCGACATCACTAGTTGTATTGCTAGACTATAATGAAGATAACGAATATCTAATATAGCACTATGTTCTTAATCTTCGGTATATTCTAGCAAGCCAACCATTAGTAACTCAGCTATAAGTTGAATTTGCAATGCGAGTATATGTTTGCATTGCGAATTCGACTTAGAGCTGGGTTCCTAATGGTTGGCTTGCTAGAATATAACTAAGATTGAGAATATAGTGCTACTGTATATTATCAATATTAGTTAATTCTACACAGATGCAAGTTGAATGTGCAATACGAGTAATACAGGTTATATTAATCACATTGCGACTACAACTTAGTCAAATTTGTGAGATCGTTATTCTCACATCCGGCAGTACATTTTAGCATGGAGGCATTCCCATTGTGATGGGGATGCTCCATGCAGATGGGAAGTTGGCAGAAGCGGTAACGGGCATTGACTGGAGCGGGCAGGGAGCCAGGAATCCTCCAGACATGTAAGAACAGCTTTTGGGAAGTGGGAAGACAAAGAGCAACAAGGATTAACAACTTTAAAAAAAAAGAAAATGTTCGAAATAGCGAACATATAGCACTATATTCAAAATATTAGTGAATTAGCGAAGTGCCGATATTTGCTAAAAAAAAATCGCTATTCGAATATTCGCACTCAACACTAAGGCGGATAGCAGTTTGCTGCATGTCTTTCCAGCCACCGAGGATTGCACGACATTTCTCTTTGCCTCCTGTTGCCTCCTCCTCCTACTCCGCTTTCTCCTCTACCACCTCCTCATCCGGTCAGCATAACACCTTCACCACCAACTTTAGCACAGCCAGGAGGAAACGACAGCAGGCTGTTTTGAAACTCACATGCACGGGTGATTCGCTCTGCGGAACAGCACCACTTCACCAACAATGAGTGGGCCTCCATGCGAGACTTGTGTGCCATGTTGTGCTGTTTCGAGTACTCCACCAACATGGCCAGTGCTGATGACGCCATTCTCAGCGTTACTATCCCACTTCTATGTCTCCTTGAAAAAATGCTTTGGGCGATGATGGAAGAGGATGTGGCACAGCAGAAAGAGGACGAGCGAGTTGGATAATTTCCACGGTTATCAAGCCATTAATTCACAAGTGGCTCAGAGGGAGGGTTCTGGAATCAACATATGCCAGGTATACAATTGTCCAGCAAGAGTACAGTTCTGGAGGAGGAGGAGAAGGAGGAACTGTATTCACAGCTGTGTGGCACCCAAAGCAGCTCATGGGCATCACTGGAGCGTGGCTGGGGGGATACAGAGGACACAGCTTGAAGTTGTCTCTGGGCAGCCTGGCACACATGAGCGACTACATACTGCAGTGCCTGTGACCGCCGAGTTGCCCACATTTTTACCAGTGCTGATTACTGGGTGACCACCCTGCTGGATCCCTGTTACAAGGACAACGTGCCATCCTTAATTCTGTCACTGGAGCATGATCGGAAGATGCACGACTACAAGCGCACACTGGTAGACACGCTGCTGATGGCATTCCCACCTGACAGCGGGGGCTCAGTGGAAGCTCAAGGCGAAGGCAGAGGAGGAGGAAGAAGTCGCCAATGCAGTTGGTGCACCGCCACCACCTCAGTAGGCAGGGTTAGCATGGCCAGAATGTGAAAAAGCTTTGTCAGCACGCCACAAAAACCAGCACCACCAGCTGATATGGAGCGTCTAAGCAAGAGGCTACATTTTATTAACATGGTGGAACGGTATGTGTGCAAACGCCTACACTTATTGACTGATGGCTCTGCCCCATTCAACTTCTGGGTCTCCAAATTGGGCACATGGCCTGAGCTTGCCCTTTACGCCTTGGAGGTGCTGGCCTGCCCTGCAGCCAGTGTATTGTCTGAACCTGTGTTTAGCATGGCAGGGGGCGTTATCACAGACAAGCGCAGCCGCCTGTCCACAGCCAATGTTGGACAACTCACGTTCATTAAAATGAACCTGGCATGGATCCCACAGGACTTGTCCGTACCTTGTGCAGAATAGACATGTATACCGCCTCACCCAGCCATTGTTATACTCAAGTGCACTTTCTCTCTTCACTGTTTTCTTTTTTATATTTCCCAATGTTTTGGGGTCTACCCAAATTTATAAAAAAAAAAAAAAAAAACAGTGTTGTTGGCGACTACCTCCTCCACCACCGCTTTCACTTACACTGCCAAGTCCACAGCCTCCTCAGCCTTCTACTCCATATGGACCTCCTCCTCTTAGTTCAAGATTATTATTTTTAATTTTTATGTATTTTATGTTATTTTAAGTCATTTCCCTATCCACATTTGTTTGCAGGGCAATTATCCAGCTATTACCCCCATGTTTCCTCCTTTTGCAGCCCTCTAGAACTTTCCATTACTTTTTTAGAAGCATTTTAGTGCCCCAAAGTATGGGTCCTTATTGACTTTAATGGGGTTTGGGTTCTGGGTCAAGTTTGGGTCCCGAACACGAACTTTGCGGTCAACCCAAACTTCCAAGTGTTGCTCAAATCTACTTACCTACTGTTCTTAATCAGAGAGGTGCCTCAAGTGTCAACAGGGTTCTCGACTTTTGAGTTATTATATGGCAGGCATCCTTGAGGGCTGTTAGATATAGCTAAGGAGACCTGGGAGAGCGAGGTCACACCTTAACAAAGTGCGTTTGAACATGTCACTACAGTGCAATAGCAAATAGCTCAGGTAATGCCCATTGTGAAGGAACATCTTCTCCAGGATCAAGAGGCAGGTTGGCTGGTCTTAGACAGTTTAGTCCAGGGGACCAGGTTCTAGTCCTAGTGCATACAGTGCAGAGCAAATTCCTGGAAAAATGGCAAGAGCCCTCTGAGATAGTTGAGAGGGTGGGTGAAGTTACCTATAGGGTATATCTGCCAGGTTCGAGAAAGCCCTATAAGATTTATCATATCAACTTGCTTAAACCGTGGAAAGATAGATAGGTACCCTCCTGAGGCTGATGACTCAAACAGACGCCACCATAGAGAATGAAAGATTGCAGAAGCCCTGTCCCCCTCCCAAAAATACCAATGCAAGATCCTGTTGCAGCATAATTGGGACTTTTTTACAGAAACACCAGGGTTAACCAATGTCATGGAACATGAGAGTGTCACAGGGCCTCATGCAAGAGTAAATTTAAAACCATATAGGATTCCTGAGGCCCGTAGAGAGGTTGTGTCCAAGAAGGTCCAGAGAATGATAAAGCTGAGGGTGATTGAGGAATCTAAAAGTGGTTAGTCCAGTCCCATAGTGCTAGTCCCAAAGCCCCATGGAGAGTGGTGATTCTGTAACAACTACCGTAAGTTAAATTAGGTTTCCAAGCTAGATGCATACCCTATGCCCCGGGTGGATGAGACTAGGGCCAGCTCGCTATATAACTACCTACCCTAGATCTTACCAAGGCAAATTCCTTTATAGAAAGAAGCTAGAGAAAAGACAGCGTTTTCCACACCAGTACATCAGGATGCCATTTGGTTTGTAAGGGGCCCTCGCCACTTTCCAGAGGGCTCTGGACCAGATCTTACGTCCACACAGGGAATATGCGGCAACTTACTTGGATGACATAGTGATCTTCAGTCCTGATTGGGAGAGTCACCTCAGTAAAATTCAAGCCGTCCTGGATGCGCTAAGAGAGGCCGGCTTCACTATAAATCCAAGTGTGCCATGAGGATGGAAGAGGCCAGGTACTTGGAATATATTGTGGGAAGGCGGGAGATAAAACTCCAAGTAAGTAAGGTGGAAGCTATCCAAGAGTGACCCCGTCCACTTACAAAGAAACAGGTTAAGGCATTTCTCAGTATTGTGGGATGTCATAGGAGATTTGCCCCCAAGTTCGCTGAAATAGCAGTACCCTTAACCGACCTTACAAAGGGAGAAAAGTCTGCCATGATCAAGTGGTCCCCCGAGGCTGAATATATTGCTATATATTCGTTTTTATAATATTTTTCATCATCCATCTGAAGTGAACAGTACACATGATTTCTCTCTGCTTAGGGAGTCTGGTTCCCAAAAAAACAGTTCTTATCTGTCCGGGCTCCCTAGGATGTCAGCCCACTCCAGTCAGTGCCCGTTGCCATGCTCATGGAGTGTCCCCATCACCATAACTCATGAACAGCGCCCTCAATTGGTTGCATAGTCTTTTGACAAGACTATTCACTGTTGTGAGATAATCTCACAACAGCGAATAGTCTTGTCATAAGACTAAGAAACCAATAGAGGGAGCTGTTAATAACTCATGAACAGCGCCCTCTATTGATTGCATAACCTCTGACAAGACTGTTCGCTGTTGTGAGATTGTGAAAACTTAGATCTGATGGTATATTCTAACCCCGAGGCGTTCCTATGGTGATGGGGATGATCCATGTGCACGGCAACGGGCTTCCACCCCCATGAGGCTGAGGACAGCCTCAGTGTCCACAGGCCTAAATGGCAACATTTCAGGGCCAGCAATTTTTAAAGGTGTACATTTAATGCTATGGCCGGTGGGTGGGTTGGTTGGCTTGGTATTTGCGCTTATGTTCAAAGACCGACCTGGGTTAAGGACATCTGTACGCGGGCCTATTTGGTTTTGCCCGCCTTCTCCCTTTTGCCATCCCACAGCCTCTTCCAGCCTGTTGCGGTGCTGTGGATACCTCCCCCTCTGTACTGCTGACCTAGCTTGGCTTGCCACCGTCTCAGGTTGGGTCAGTGATGTCATTGTCCATCACCCCCTCTTCCACTTCGTCACTCAAGTCATACTCAGGACTTGTGCTGTTGACCTAACTAGACCCTTGCTTATTGACAACTGTGTCTTATCTGCATCATCCACCTCATGAATTATTAATTGCCATTCCCCACCGTCATCTTCTTCTGACTGTGGATGCTTAACAGTTTGGGAATTGGTGCACAAGATCTTCTCATTTCCTTCTTCAGGGAGGGTCAGCTCACCTGCAGGCCCTCACCTACAATATTTGACAGGGTCAGCTCACCTGCAGGCTCTCACCTATAATATTTGAGAGGGTCAGCTCACCTGCAGGCTCTCAACTACAATATTTTAGAGGGTCAGCTCACCTGCAGGCCCTTACCTACAATATTTTACAGGGTCAGCTCACCTGCAGGACCTCAACTACAATATTTGAGAGGGTCAGCTCACCTGCAGGCCATCACCTACAATATTT
The DNA here is from genome assembly GCA_033119425.1 of Bufotes viridis. Classification (NCBI taxonomy): domain Eukaryota; kingdom Metazoa; phylum Chordata; class Amphibia; order Anura; family Bufonidae; genus Bufotes; species Bufotes viridis. The sequence continues at coordinate 459,335,501 of CM065589.1, forward strand.
TACAGGGTCAGCTCAACTTCAGGCCCTCACCTACAATATTTTACAGGGTCAGCTCACCTGCAGGCCCTCACCTACAATATTTAAGAGGGTCGGCTCATATGCAGGCCCTCACCTACAATATTTTAGAGGGTCAGCTCACCTGCAGGCCCTCACCTACAATATTTTAGAGGGTCAGCTCACCTGCAGGCCCTCACCTACAATATTTTACAGGGTCAGCTCACCTGCAGGCCCTCAACTACAATATTTGAGAGGGTCAGCTCACCTGCAGGCCCTCACCTACAATATTTTACAGGGTCATCTCAGCAGCAGGCACTTTCCCATCATTTTTCAATGGTCAGCTGAGCAGCAGACAGTCGCCCATCATTATTTGCAATGCTCAGCAGCAGGCCCTTCCCCAAATGTTTTAGAAGGTCAACAGCAGGACCTTGCTCCTAATGTTTTGGAGGGTCACCAGCAGGCCATCAATGATAATTTTTCAAGCGTGGATCCGATTACTTAGGTATAACGAAATGCACTTAGACCACAAATCAATCATGGTACAAGAAAAAATCATAAAAAGAGTAGAGTGAGAAGCAATGAAGTTCCTATCATCGTGGCATTTCAGGCTAAGGAAGAAGGCTTGTGACAGGTTAGGTGGGGTAAAAACTAAAATGGAGTAAAATGGAACGTAAGTACCTAAATGAGAACCCCTTATAAGAAAGGAATACCCGACTCATTTAGGGTGGGGAGCTTTGGTAAATCATGTGATTATTGTGATGGGGCAATAAATACCACCCATATGAAAACTAAACTATGACGCCCCAGACGAAGCAGGAGCGAAACCCGGGTCGGGCAGGAGTTTTGTATATTTTATGTGTGATACTGAAAGAAGAAATTTTGTAAGTACAATAAATTATTGCGAATATCCTGTCTTGCGGAATTAAAATTGGATGAAGGGTTTAGTAGTTTCAGCTCCTTTACATGTGGCACCCTGTTTTTAAAGGGACCAAAAGTAATTGAACAATTGACTCAAATGCTGTTTCATGGGGAGGTGTGGGCAAGTCCTTTATTATTTCATTCTCAATTTAGCACATAAAAGGCCTGGAGTTGATTTGAGCTGTGGTGCTTGCATTGTGAAGATTTTGCTGAGAAGTAAACATGCGGTCAAAGGAGCTCCCCAAACAGAAAAAACCCCTCCAAGAAATTGCTACACTATTAGGAGTGGCAAAATCTACAGTTTGGTATATTCTGAGAAAGAAAGAAAGTACCGGTGACCTCAACAATGCAAAATGACCTGGACACCCACGGAAGATAACAGTGGTGGATGATCGCAGAATAATTACCATGGTGAAGAGAAACCCTTTCACAACATCTAATCCAGCGAACAACACTCTGCAGGATATAGGTATATCAATATCCAAATCTAGCATAAAGAGAAGACTGCATAAAAGTAAATACAGCGGGTTCACTGCACGGTGCAAGCCCCTCATAAGCCTCAGGAATAAGAAGGCTAGATTGGACTTTGCTAAAAAAATCTTAAAAAAACAGCACACTTCTGGAAGAACATTTGGACAGATGAAACCAAGATAAACCTCTTCCAGAATAAAGGAAAGAAAAAAGTATGGTGAAGGCATGGTGCAGCTCATGATCCAAACTATACCACATAATCTGTAAAACACAGCAGAGGCAGTGTGACATGGCTGCCAGTGGCACTGGGTCCCTAGTGTTTATTAATGATGTGATATAGGACAGAAGCAGCCAGGTGAATTCTGGGGTTTTCAGAGACATACTGTATGCTCAAATCCAGCCAAATGCACCCAAACTGATTGGTCGGTGTTTCATAACAAAGATGGACAATGACCTAAAACAGTGATGGTTAACCTTTTACAGACCGAGTTCCCAAACTGTAACCCAAAACCCACATACTTATTGCCAAGTGCCAACACGGCAATTTACCCTAAATACTACAGTCCAATATAGTATATCATCCATGTACTTTATAATTTAGCTATAATAACCTGCCTACATTCAATTCGCTGCCTGTGTCCTGTGCTGAAGAATGGCAGGTAAAGTCTAAGGCATATACTGGTAGTGTTGATCACGAATTTTCGAATTGCGAATTTTAATCGCGAATATCGGCACTTCGAGAATTCGCGAATATTTAGAATATCGCAAAATATATTCGCAATAGCGAATATTAATTTTTTATGCGAATTTTTTATATGCAAATTTTCACAAGCAAGAAAAAAATGTCATTATTTTCTGATTGCGAAAATTCACATAAAAATTGCATACATTTGCATAACAATTTACATACAATTTGCATAAAAATTCGCATAAACTGGTATTTAAAAGGTATCTTTTAAATGCCAGTTTATGCAAATTTTTATGCAAGTTTATGCAATTTTTTATGCAAATTTTCGCAATCAGAGAATAATGACTGGAGATTACAAATTTGCGAATTTTCGAATATATGGCGAATAATTGCCCAAATATTCGCAAAATATTGCGAATGCGAATTCGAATATTGCCCCTGCCGCTCATCACTATATACTGTTACACCATAGACTTTTTCCAGGGTGCGGGTGCCCAAAGGGAGGGTTCTGAGTGCCGCCTCTGGCACCCGTGCCATAGGTTCGCCACCACTGACCTAAAACATAAAGCCAAGGTAACCCAGGAGTTTATTAAAGCAAAGAAGTGGAATATTCTTGACGGGCCACGTCAGTCACCTAATCTGAACCCAATAGAGCTTGCATTTCACTTGTTAAAGACTAAACTTCAGACAGAAGCAAACAAACAGCAACTGAAAACCACTGCAGTAAAAGCCTAGCAGAACATTAAAAAGGAGGAAACACAGTATCTGGTGATGTCCATGAGTTCAAGGCTTCAGGCAGTCATTGCCAACCAAGGGTTTTCAACCAAGTATTAGAAATTAACATTTTATTTACAATTATTTAATTTGTCCAATTACATTTGAAAGGATTGAGTTTAAAAAAGGCTTTAGTTCCTCACATTTTTATGCAATCATTTTGTTCAACCCACTGAATTAAAGCTGAACGTCTGAACTTCAACTATATCTGAATTGTTTTGTTTAAAATCAATTGTGGTAATGTACAGAACAAAAATGTGAAAAATGTTGTCTATGTCCAAATATATATGGACCTAACTGTATATGTTTTTCTTATTTGTTTTTCTTTCTTTTTTTTGATAGGAGGAAGTCTGTCCTTTGTTACATGTGGACATGCAGATAATGAATCTGGGGTTAAAGTGGTTGTCCAGGTTATATATTAAAAATATAGCACTGTAAATCTGATGGTAAGCAATATATACATAAACTAAGCAACTTTTAGGCAGAAAAAAAAAATAAAATAATAACCTGAGTCTGTGCTGCTGATGCTAGAAGGGATTACATTTTTGTGAAGAATCCAGTGGTGGAGGAGACACAAGGCAGGCAGCTCAGCCAGCAGATCGGCAGTGCAGGGGGTGTGGCTTATCACTCGAACCAGCACAGCCTTCACAGTGACACTTGGTGCACAGAGGCAGACCTACTCCCTTTGGCTTGTGCACCGAATGTCATCTGAGCAGGGAAAGAAACTGACATCATAGGTCATGTGACGATCACCTACCTAGGAGCACGGGGCCACTGCAGATGAATTTAGTGAATTGAAAACTCTTACATTTACTTAGAAATAGTGATGAGTGGCATAGGCAATATTCGAATTTGCAATATTTTGTGAATTTTTGGCCAAATATTCATCATAAATTCGCAAATTCAAGAATTCGTGATATCTAGTCATTATTTACTTGATTGCGAAAATCAGCAATGTAATATATTTGTGAAAAAAAATTGTGATTAGAATATTTGCGATCAACACTAAGGGGTAGGCAACTTTCCTATTGGTTACTAGGGATGTTGCTAAGTGCCGAAATTCGTGATAAATTCACGATAAATTTGCGATATATTTGCGATTAGAATATTTGCGATCAACACTTTTTGCGAATATGAATATATAGTGCCATATTCTAAATATTCATGAATTCTCGAAGTGGCGATATTCGCGATTACAATTCGCAATTTGAATATTTGCGCTCAATATTAGTTAGAAACATACAAAGAACAAAAAAATTACTTGGACAATCCCTTTAATAAATGACATATAAGCGTTCAAGCAAATATTTTGTTATATTTCAAAGGTTGTTGTTCTGAATGTGTGAATGACTCCTTTTTGTCCTTTATAAGAAAGCTTTAGGAAGCTTTTGGTTAGGGAGGTAAATTTCCTGGGCTGAATATGAACTTTAAGAAAGTTATACTTGATTAACTGGAGAAGGAGAAGATTAGAACATGGAGCAGTTTATCAAATTTGTATTTTAGTGACTTTAATACTGTGACATTGCCTTGGAGAACACATCATTTGCATGTGTCAAATGTGTATCATTTTAAAAAAAGTAACTGCTTATTTTAACTAATATGATTTTATATAACTTTCTAATAAAGAGGTTACTAAAGTTACTGTTATCTAGCTTTGTCTAACTAATACCCTGATTACTTTGCATTTCCAAAGGCTTTATTTTAATCATACAATTACAAAAATGAATTGTAGCATATAAAAGAACTCAAATCTGAATAAAATAAATTAAAAATCATAGATAGCAATAAGGTAAGCTACTTTATAAACCAAAAAGAAATTGGAAAAGTATAATTAGTTTACTATGCTAGTCACATTATTCATCTTTTCTAAGCAATATTGTATTGGGTGATGGAAATTTACAAACGTCAAAATTATGATTATGTATACAAACGTTGAATATCAGTGCACAAAATAGGGGATGGAACGAGCGCTTGCAAACGATCCTAGTTCTTGTACAACGGTGTCGTCCACATCTACGTGTTTATACAGCATCCACCTCCGCGTCACAAGTCTGAGCGTCCTAATATCCTCACACTTCACAGATCGGTTCCTTCAATAAGCACCTTTACAGACAAAAAAACACCATAGCGTAGAACCATAGGGATAAGATAAGTATAGAAATTTATTATACTCACAAACATCCGATAATATGCACACATAAATGCCGACCCAGGTCTGCGCCCGTCAGCCCCAGACGAAGCGCAGGCGAAACCCGGGTCGGGCATTTTATGTGTGCATATTATCGGATGTTTGTGAGTATAATAAATTTCTATACTTATCTTATCCCTATGGTTCTACGCTATGGTGTTTTTTTTGTCTGTAAAGGTGCTTATTAAAGGAACCGATCTGTGAAGTGTGAGGATATTAGGACGCTCAGACTTGTGAAGCGGAGGTGGATGCTGTATAAACACGTAGATGTGGACAACACCGTTATACAAGAACTAGGATCGTTTGCAAGCGCTCGTTCCATCCCCTATTTTGTGAACTATATCCATAGGAAGCTGACCTATTCCTGCGGAACTGTGCTGCTGCTATTTAGTGGACTTTTCAACTAAAATTTGTATAGTTGAATATCAGTGGTAGATGAAGCCTGTCATATACAGTAGGCAGTAATGACAAAAAATATCAAATTAAGAGCAACATTGATTTTTAGCTTTGACTTTGTTTAGGTTTGAATTTTATTTAAAGAACACCTAGAAATTTAATTGCAACATCTATTTAACTGAATTGCAAGAAAAAGTAAGCTTATCTGAATTTCTGATTATTATTAATGTGGTCTGCTTTTTATATAAGTCACCATTACTGACAAAATCTATCAATCAAGAAAGTCAAACCATCCATGACTTTTATTGAGCACATTGGGTAAGCATCCACAATTCAGGGAGAAATAGTAAATTAACCTCTGTGTTCAACATAAAAGCTAAGTGGCAAAAGGTGTTTCAGTTAAAAAGATGAGATGTTTTGTCCATTAAAAAAAGTATAGAAGGCCTGGTTGCTGAGAAAATTGTACTTCTCAAAGGACTGGATTTTACAGCATGCATCAATACAAACAACTTGCAAGAAAAATAAAAAGTTGTGGCTTCGGGAAGGCCATGAACAAAAAATAAAGATTGCTCCATCATGAATGGATTAAGCTCTTGAATGCAATGACAGCAATATCAAATAATATAGTGACACTGACATATATAGTTATGGGTAAATGCATTGCTGACAGTGGTAAAAAACAGTGTTTTAAAAACACACTGTGTCATCTCATGTTTTGCACTTTTTCATATTTGAAGCATTCCAAAAATTGTCCCTCATCAGGGACAGATGGTGTTTAAATACACACTGTTTGATAGCTTGTTGGGATCAAGTGTCTAAAAATAATACCTTATATACACAAATCTTACAGTCATAAGAAACAGTGGTTTGTTTTGCACAAGTGTCCAAAAAGTATGCCGTAACCGGGACACAATGACTGCCTACATTTATAAACACACAAGTGTTAATTGCCAGAAGAAATAGTGAATTGTTCTGAAGTTGAACGATACTGGAAAAATTCCCCCTTTTATTTGAGAACAGCAGCAGTACAATGTGGATGTGGAAAAGGTAGGGTGTGTAGGGATAATAGGGACAACAGTATTGCCAGAAGTAGTAGCATGTAACAGACATGGCAGCAAGTAGATGTGAGTGTGGCTGTGTTGTGGTAGTAGTATTACTAGTATTGGCTGCTGTGTAAATGTAATGGTAGTGGTAGAAGTGGGAATGGAAGTGACAGCAGGATTAGCAGCAGGAAATAGAAGCAGGGAGTAGCAGCTATGGTGATGGCAATAGAAGCAGCCATATGGTATGGAAAATAATGGTAGGTAGTCAGATAGCGGTAGTGGCGTGATGATGGCAGCAGCAATAGCAGATCTATTCATTAGCTTCAGCGGGATGTGTTTGAAAATCCCTATGAATCCATGCCTGGTTCAATTTATAAAAGCAATGCCTTGTACGCTGGCAGAGGACATATTTGCCCATTTGAGTGTGACAATGCCATCTGCTGTACTAAAAACCCTCTCTGAGATGACAGTGGAGGATGGACAGAACAGTACAGAGAGTGAAATCTGCTTCCAAAAACCATATGGCGCTCATTTCTTTCTGACCACTGCCACTTGCCCATAGAGCAGTTTACCACCAAATATAGGGTATTTATGTAAAGTGCATAATGAAAGTAATGTATTTTGCTGTCTACCCTTGCTGTGTTGCAAGAAAAAATTGATTAACATAAAAAATCTACAAAAAAAATCTTTTTGAAATTTCACCTCCATTTTCCTTTAATTCTTGTTGAACACATCAAGGGTAAACAAAGTTTTTGACATCAGTTTTGAATAATTTGAGGGGTGTAGTTTCTAAACTGGGTAATGTATGAGTGTTTTCTATTACGTAAGCCCATCAAAATCACTTTATAACTCAATTGGTGCTTAAAAAAAAAGTTTTGAAAAAAAAAAGTAATTTACTAAATGTTGGAAACATAAAGCAGACATATGGGGAATGTTGTTTGAGAACTATTTTATGAGATATTACTATGTGTCTTAAAAGGAGAGAAATTCAAATTTAGAAAATTGTGATTTTATTTTCCAAATTTTGGGTAAATTTTGGATTATTTTATAAATTAAGGTGACATATATCGACTCAAATTTACGACTGTCATCTAGTAAAATGTGTCATGAGAAAACAGTCTCAGAATGGCTTGGATAAGTAAAAGCGTTCCAAAGTTATTAGCAAATAAAATTACGCATGTCAGATTAGCAAAAATCGGCCTGGGATTTAAGGTGAAAGGAAAAATTCCCCCTTTTATTTGAGAACAGCAGCAGTACAATGTGGATGTGGAAAAGGTAGGGTGTGTAGGGATAATAGGGACAACAGTATTGCCAGAAGTAGTAGCACGTAACAGACATGGCAGCAAGTAGATGTGAGTGTGGCTGTGTTGTGGTAGTAGTATTACTAGTATTGGCTGCTGTGTAAATGTAATGGTAGTGGTAGAAGTGGGAAAGGAAGTAACAACAGGATTAGCAGCAGGAAATAGAAGCAGGGAGTAGCAGCTATGGTGGTAGCAACAGAAGCAGCCATATGGTATGGAAAATAATGGTAGGTAGTCAGATAGCGGTAGTGGCGTGATGATGGCAGCAGCAACAGCAAATCTATTCATTAGCTTCAGCGGGATGTGTTTGAAAATCCCTATGAATCCATGCCTGGTTCAATTTATGAAAGCAATGCTTTGTACGCTGGCAGAGGACATATTTGCCCATTTGAGTGTGACAATGCCATCTGCTGTACTAAAAACCCTCTCTGAGATGACAGTGGAGAATGGACAGAACAGTACAGAGAAAGAAAACTGAGCTAGTCCTGACAACTGTTCCAATCTGGCTGCCCAGAAGTCCATGGGGTCAGGGAACATGGTATTCAATGGAGAAAGGCCAGGGTTCACCAGCCTTGGCATTCATGCTTTACAAATCCATTTGCTAATTTGCGTCCGCCTGGCAAAGCATATGAAAAAAATTGCTCCATCATGTTAATGATACTGAACTGGCTGCTGCGACCTCTGCTGCTTGAGGGAGCTGGTTGACTTGATGGAGTACAGAGAGGGGTCTCCCAGTCAGACATCAGGTCAGCTGATACAAGCTGAATAAACTTTGTATTATGGTACTAAAGCAATTTTGCCTCCCTAATTGCAACAGGAAAACATTCCCCCTTTTTACTTTGATAAAAACGGTCTAAAAGCATGGCTATCCAGCTTGATGCTAAAAGTACACCAGTCAATAAGGAAGCAAGCAACCATACAGCTGGCCATTCTCACCAGCGTGCCCCAGGACCCATTTTTTGAGCTCTCCCCTTCCACACCAAGATGATTGGTCATGATGGCTGGTTGTCATCAATATTATCAGATTTAGCAGCATGTGTTCCAGGACATGAATCAGTGGAATAACGTTGTTTATCCCGTAGTCTTGGCGACTGACAAATAAAGCGGCCTCTTCAAAGGGCCTGAACAAAAGGCAGGTGTCATGCATGAACTGCCACTGGCTAAAATCATAGTTACACAGGGGAGTACCTCTGTCCATCTGTATCATCAAGAAATCATTTATGGCCTTTGTCTGTTCATATAGTCGGTCCAACATATGGAGGGGAAAGAGGGAAGAAGTTCAATTAGCTAAGGGAAATCCTCTGAGATCTTCCCAGAGGCCCCAAGTTTTCTGGAACACAGGAGTTTGTCTATTTTCCCAACCTTCAATCTGTTCCATCCTGTATATATCATCACATCTGAGTTCCCAGTGTTCCAATGATGGAGGAGTATTTTTCCTCCACCGAACAGCAACTAGAATCCGTGCCGATGCCAGAAGGTGAGTAATGAGTCGTTTGGTTAAAGAGGAGCACCTTATCTGGTCTAGTAAATTTAGTAGACATACCTGTGGAGAGGGCATAACCTCGATCTTACAGACATCCGTGACTGCCGAACATATATGTTCCCAATACTTTGCAATTATATCACATTGCCACCAGATATGCAAGAATGTGTCTATTTCCTTATTACAACTCCAGCAGATTTCACTGACTTCAGGGTACATTTTGTGTAGAACAACTGGCGTATAGTGCCACCTGGTGAGTATTTTAAAATAATTTTCCTGCAATCTCATGCAAGTTGAGATTTTTGGGGTGAGAGATAGATATTTTTGCAGGGAGTTTTGCTTCTGGTCTAATTGTAGGTCTGTTTCCCATCTTTTTATATAAGTATTGATTTATGGACTCGAATGTGTTAATATCAAGAGTAAAGTGTAGAGATCTTTTTATCGGGTTCCTTTCTCTGGAGAACCATTTTTTAAAAACTTGTTGGATCAGTTTTGTTTATTGGCAGATATGGTTTAAGATAATTCCGAATATATGACCGCTGTAAAAATGATAAGGAGGATACATTGTCTCCTTTATCCCAATAGGTGCCCAGTCCTTCCACCGTGTCTAATAACTCCACGACTGGCAATTTGCTCATTTCTAAATTAAACTTATTAAAATGTATAAGTCTAGGTATCACTCCCTTTTTCTAAAATTCATATCCCCACCCACCCTTTGGTTGAACTTGATGGATTTATGTCATTTTTTTCAACCGTATTCATTATGTAGCTACATAACTATATTAATCAAATTGTATTGTCTTTAAACAACTTGGAATTTTATAATGTATCTTAACCCGTACAATACAGTGCGCAGATGTATTGTAATGCATTGCAGAGGGGATCAGACCCCCAAAAGTTGAAGTCCAAGAGTGGGACAATAAAGATAGTAAAAATAAAAGTAAAAAAAAAAAGTTTTATACAATAAAAAAAATTAAGCATTTTAGATTAAAAAAAGCATTCTTTTCTACAAATTAATTTTAAAAAAATTGTAAAAAATAGGGAAAAAAGTAGAGATATTAGGTATTGCTATGTCCATATCGACTGGCTCTATAAAAATATCACATGATCCACTCCGTGAGCTGTAAAAAAAATAAAAAATAAATGCCAAAGCAGCAATTTTCTGGTCACCTTGCCTCACAAAAAATGTAATACCAAGCAATAAAAAAGGTGTATCTAGCCCAAAAAGGTATCCAGGTAAAAAAATACGGCTCTCAGAAAATGGCAACACAAAAACACGATTTTATTAATGTTTTTACTATGTAAAACTTGATAAAAATGTAAATAACAGACATAGTGGTCGCATCCATAACAACCTGCTTTATAAAAAAATATAACATTATATGCCCCCTCAGGTGAATGCTTTAAAAAATAAATAAAATAAAAAACGATGCCAAAACAGCCATTTTGTGTCACCCTGCCTTACAAAAAGTGTAATAACAAGTGATCAAAAAGTCTTATGTACCATAAACCAATGGCACCCATAAACAAACCCATCAAAATCTGTGCTGCAAAAGCCATATGGCGATCCTTCCTTTCTGACTCCTGTCATGTACCCCCACAACAGTTTACCACAACTTATGGGGTGTTTTCATATTCAACAAAACATGTGTAACAAATTATGGGGTGCTTTTTCTCCTGTCACCCCTTGTGAAAATGAAAAAAATTGGGGCTAAAAGAAGTGAAACTTTTCATATTCATAGCCAAGTGTTTCCAAATTCCGTAAAACGCTTAGGGGGTCAAAGTTCTTAGTACACCCCTTAATATATTCTTTGAGGGTTGCAGTTTCCAAAATGGGGTTACTCTTTTAAATTTTCCACTGTAGGGGTATGTCAGGGTCTCTTCAAATACAAAATGGTGCCCAAAAACCATTCTTGCAAAATCTGCTTCCAAAAACCATATGGCGCTCATTTCCTTCTGACCACTGCCACTTGCCCATAGAGCAGTTTACCACCAAATATAGGGTATTTATGTAAAGTGCATAATAAGAGTAATGTATTTTGCTGTCTATATAAACCATCAAAAAATGTGGTGATAAAAAAGCAGGATGCGCTCATACCCATATGCAGTTGTGCATTTCTATAGGGGAGCGCATCCTGCACTTGTAGTCCGTTGCTAATGGCAATCACCAGCAAAAAATGCATACAATGGATGATGCCAGCAACGGACTACAAGTACCACAATGGACATCCTACATAAGATGAAATTTATGTGGTGTTGGCAAGAATTCAGAACAAACACAGAACCAGAGATAGGTGCACACTGCCGTCACACTAAACCCTCACACTGATGTTAAAAATTGAGAGGTTAGTTCGACATATCCTACTAGGAGGACATGTCTTAAGCTCGGGCACCAGCGTCAAGGTCTCTCAAGTAGCCCGAGGCCCTAACACTCACCTACCTGCACCATATGGGCGATATCAGGGGCCAGTGGGCAATTACAGGAGCATTACGACGACTCACAAACATCTCCTCTGTTACCTCCAGCATGTAGCCATGCTTGCAATGGGAGGTGGGAGGTGTCTATGAGCCCTACCCAAGACTGACTGATATAGCCCAAAGCCTAGCAGGTGCACCCAAATGTGACCTGAAGATGAAAAACAGGCACATTTAAATTGGAGTTCATACACCTCCGTACATATATATATATATATATATATATATATATATATATATATAAACCATCAAAACATGTGGTGATAAAAAAGCAGGATGCGCTCATACCCATATGCATTTGTGCATTTCTATAGGGGAGCACATCCTGCACTTGTAGTCCGTTGCTAATGGCAATCACCAGCAAAAAATGCATACAATGGATGATGCCAGCAACGGACTACAAGTACCACAATGGACATCCTACATAAGATGAAATTTATGTGGATGTGGCAAGAATTCAGAAAAAACACAGAACCAGAGATAGGTGCACACTGCCGTCACACTAAACCCTCACACTGATGTTAAAAATTGAGAGGTTAGTTCGACATATCCTACTAGGAGGACATGTCTTAAGCTCGGGCACCAGCGTCAAGGTCTCTCAAGTAGCCCGAGGCCCTAACACTCACCTACCTGCACCATATGGGCGATATCAGGGGCCAGTGGGCAATTACAGGAGCATTACGACGACTCACAAACATCTCCTCTGTTACCTCCAGCATGTAGCCATGCTTGCAATGGGAGGTGGGAGGTGTCTATGAGCCCTACCCAAGACTGACTGATATAGCCCAAAGCCTAGCAGGTGCACCCAAATGTGACCTGAAGATGAAAAACAGGCACATTTAAATTGGAGTTTATACACCTCCGTACGTACATATATATATATATATATATATATATATATATATAAACCATCAAAAAATGTGGTGATAAAAAAGCAGGATGCGCTCATACCCATATGCAGTTGTGCATTTCTATAGGGGAGCACATCCTGCACTAGTGTGACGGCAGTGTGCACCTATCTCTGGTTCTGTGTTTGTTCTATTTTGCTGTCTACCCTTGCTGTGTTGCAAGAAAAAATTGATTAACATGAAAAATCTACCAAAAAAATCATATGGGGAATGTTGTTTGAGAACTATTTTATGAGATATTACTATGTGTCTTAAAAGGAGAGAAATTCAAATTTAGAAAATTGTGATTTTATTTTCCAAATTTTGGGTAAATTTTGGATTATTTTATAAATTAAGGTGACATATATCGACTCAAATTTACGACTGTCATCTAGTAAAATGTGTCATGAGAAAACAGTCTCAAAATGGCTTGGATAAGTAAAAGCGTTCCAAAGTTACGCAATCTGACATTACGCATGTCAGATTAGCAAAAATCGGCCTGGGATTTAAGGTGAAAGGGTTAAGTGTAATGGCCCTGTTGTTATTTATTCTGCCATGTTGAATATTTAGCTATAAATAAATAAATAAATAAATAAATAAATAAATAAATAAATATAAAATTTGCACATCCTGCATACAGTAGCATGACTTGTGCACAGTACAGTAGATCATTCATGACTACTTTTATGCTGAGCTTGTTCTTTAATATGTATATGTATTTAACTGTTCTTTTAGCAAAATAGAGCACATTAAAATCCAATAGCCCAACACCCAATTTTAGCCCTAAGAGAACTGGAAATGGAAATTAAGAACACTAATGAGCTTCAAAATCTCTTTCATTTACATTAAGTGTATGCTTTTAACTTCACATACTTTAATGCACTGTCTGTTAGCATTTTAATTTGCTTTTTTTTTTTCTTTCCACATGATTATAATCATTACCCTTTTAATGTGTCTGAACACATGCACTGATTTTTATGGAGCTAGCATTAATGGTATATTATTAGATTTCCTGTTGACTAGGGTGAACTTAGATGAGGGTTTCCTATGAGTAAAAATATTTAATTTTTTTGTCTTTAGCAATTCATGTTAAAGTTGAATGTAAGGTAATATGTTTTTGATAAAACAATTGAAATGCCTTTTTTGGCAAATCCACACTTGTTTAGTTATATTTGTTCTTTTGCTGCATATGTATTTGTATACTTCATACGCAAAATACCGAATGATGTAAAGATGTTTGGGGATCATCTTTGTAACTACTGTAGATAACATAGATTTTTTTTCTTCCAGGTATTGTGACGGTCCTGCCTTTCCATGCACTTGGGCTATGCATCACTCAGTATTTTAGGGGTTTACTGTTCCATCTAGAATACAAGGAAATTACAAATGATAAGCCCTGTCTGGCCACTGTACACCAGTCTCACCATCATAGTATCATAATGGAGCACTCATCCAAATATGCATAGGATTAGTGATGAGAAAATAGATTTAATAGAATTTTTAAAATTTAGATTATATAGAAATTTTTGCAGGAGAAAGAGAGAGTGAGAAATAAATGTCATGCAAAGTATAGATGAGCGAATCGATTCTAAACTAATTCAGTTGCCAAAGGAATCTGAAGTTTCAGCAATTCACTTAGAATACATTGTGCAAAAATTGCACCTATGCCACTTTACTGTGAAAATTGGCAGGGAGAACGACAAGAAGAAATAAAATGGAGGATCTTAAGAATCTAGGACCAGTGTTGGACTGTGATGCGTAGAGCCCACTGTATGTACATTCAAATATTACCTGCTCACACAGTAGCAAGATACAACCAGACAATTGAATATGAGGGTCACTGCAGCAACTTAGAGAAGGTAGGTCCTGGGGAAAAGAGGATACTGGCTAGCTTTCCTCATTGCAGCTATCTGACCATATCTATAATAACAAACTGGGAATTTCTTTCATAATCTATCACAGTTTTTAATATGAACATAGGCTGGCTGAGGTGCTGTACATTGAATATATGTCTGTAGTGCAGTAAGTCTACTGTATTTTGTGCCATGGGCAGGGGTGTGGGAAACTAGCGGCCTACCTTGCTCAGGGGCCCTCCAGGGGATGCACTTCTACCCCTGTGGACCAGTCTGAGCCTGTCTAGGAGATATGAGAAAGCTTACCCTGACACTGGTGGATCCGTGGGGGACAGCAGGGCAATTCCCCGAGAATGTGGGCAGCAGTGGCGGAGGTGGCAGGGCACAGGGAGATAAGTGCTTATCTCCATAGTCATCTGTATCGCCGTCCTCAGGACAGCGATACAGATGGCTGTGCTGCAGCGTGGCAGGGGAGAGAGAGGCTTCTCCCTTTCTGTTCCTTTAATAGGCTGCTGACATAATTATATTAGATCCTTCAGTTGAGAATGCCATCACACAACATTCTGTTCTTAGCTTGTGTTCTGATAGCATGTGTTGTGGCAGACACAATCCTGTAATCTATCTGTACTAGGGGCACAATATAGGAAGAGAACAGGGAGATATAATCGGGTAGATTTTAGATTTCCTGTTGACTAGGGTGAACTTAGATGAGGGTTTCCTATGAGTAAAAATATTTAATTTTTTTGTCTTTAGCAATTCATGTTAAAGTTGAATGTAAGGTAATATGTTTTTGATAAAACAATTGAAATGCCTTTTTGGCAAATCCACACTTGTTTAGTTATATTTGTTCTTTTGCTGCATATGTATTTGTATACTTCATACGCAAAATACCGAATGATGTAAAGATGTTTGGGGATCATCTTTGTAACTACTGTAGATAACATAGATTTTTTTTCTTCCAGGTATTGTGACGGTCCTGCCTTTCCATGCACTTGGGCTATGCATCACTCAGTATTTTAGGGGTTTACTGTTCCATCTAGAATACAAGGAAATTACAAATGATAAGCCCTGTCTGGCCACTGTACACCAGTCTCACCATCATAGTATCATAATGGAGCACTCATCCAAATATGCATAGGATTAGTGATGAGAAAATAGATTTAATAGAATTTTTAAAATTTAGATTATATAGAAATTTTTGCAGGAGAAAGAGAGAGAGTGAGAAATAAATGTCATGCAAAGTATAGATGAGCGAATCGATTCTAAACTAATTCAGTTGCCAAAGGAATCTGAAGTTTCAGCAATTCACTTAGAATACATTGTGCAAAAATTGCACCTATGCCACTTTACTGTGAAAATTGGCAGGGAGAACGACAAGAAGAAATAAAATGGAGGATCTTAAGAATCTAGGACCAGTGTTGGACTGTGATGCGTAGAGCCCACTGTATGTACATTCAAATATTACCTGCTCACACAGTAGCAAGATACAACCAGACAATTGAATATGAGGGTCACTGCAGCAACTTAGAGAAGGTAGGTCCTGGGGAAAAGAGGATACTGGCTAGCTTTCCTCATTGCAGCTATCTGACCATATCTATAATAACAAACTGGGGAATTTCTTTCATAATCTATCACAGTTTTTAATATGAACATAGGCTGGCTGAGGTGCTGTACATTGAATATATGTCTGTAGTGCAGTAAGTCTACTGTATTTTGTGCCATGGGCAGGGGTGTGGGAAACTAGCGGCCTACCTTGCTCAGGGGCCCTCCAGGGGATGCACTTCTACCCCTGTGGACCAGTCTGAGCCTGTCTAGGAGATATGAGAAAGCTTACCCTGACACTGGTGGATCCGTGGGGGGGGACAACAGGGCAATTCCCCCCCCCCCGAGAATGTGGGCAGCAGTGGCGGAGGTGGCAGGGCACAGGGAGATAAGTGCTTATCTCCATAGTCATCTGTATCGCCGTCCTCAGGACAGCGATACAGATGGCTGTGCTGCAGCGTGGCAGGGGAGAGAGAGGCTTCTCCCTTTCTGTTCCTTTAATAGGCTGCTGACATAATTATATTAGATCCTTCAGTTGAGAATGCCATCACACAAAATTCTGTTCTTAGCTTGTGTTCTGATAGCATGTGTTGTGGCAGACACAATCCTGTAATCTATCTGTACTAGGGGCACAATATAGGAAGAGAACAGGGAGATATAATCGGGTAGATTTTAGGTTCCTATCCGGGAAAGTCTAGAACAGAGAGTGAGGGAATAGTAACTCTGAGTTTCATTTTGTTTCATAGTTCATACAGCTTGCTGACATGTGGTATACTGCAACAAACTCATTTTTCCAACTTTTTTGTAAACTAAAAACCTTAACTTTGTATAGTTCAAAGGTTTCTTGCTGGTACCCCAGTTGCATTTTGATGCAAATGCTGAGCAATTTCCCCTTTGCCCCATTTGTAATTCAGGATTTACAGGGCTCTGAAGTGCATCAATATGCCTGTGTGATTGAAAGTGTTGTATTAATTCAAGATACTTCAAGATATCATTCAGTTACAGCAAAACATATTGCTGAAAAATTAAATGTATGTGGTGGCTCACCTGTTTTGATTTCTGGACTAAAGTGCTCTGTTACAAAGACTTACCCTAAAAGCTTCTAAAAGAAAATATAATTATGAGTGGTTAAATTAACATGCACACTACCATTCAGGGCTGTACTAAAAATGAATATTATAAATAAATGTAAACAATAGAGCAAGTAGAGACTGATTATTATAAAAATAATCAATATATACAATTGGCAAAATAATTTGTTTAACCTAATACATATAATTAGTGTTGTAGTGTTGTGTTCAGGTTTGTACTGGACTTTAGAGTTTTTTGAACCCGGACCCGAACCCAAACTTTTCCGTAAAAGTTTGGGTTCAAGTTCGGTGTATGGCCGTTTAATAAAACTTGTTAAAAGGCTGCAGGGCAGCCAATCAACAAGCGTTTAAGATGTGTGTGCTCTTAGAAGTGCTCCTACTAATGGTATGGCTGTGATTGGCCAGTTTAGCATGTGACCCAGCCTCTATATAAGCTGGAGTCACATAGCGCTGCCTGTTACGTCAGCTCTTACTAGTGTAGGAATAGGATGCTGCTGCTGTGAGGGAGAGATTAGGAAAGAATCTGATATCAGAGCTTGGTGTTAAGTTTGCGATTAACAGCAATTTTTTTTGTGGGTGCAATGCAACATTTTAGTACCCTGCCCTGAGCCCAGTGACATAGAAAAATAAGTTTTAATCTGTCTGTTAGGTAGGTGCTGGCAGTCATTTTGTGCAAGTGCAGTGCACTTGCACCCTCATATGTGCCAGGGACAATAATTTAATCCTGTTCTTGTAGTTCAGTGGGCGACATATACCCATTTTTTAAGTGCACCTGCACTGCATATGTGCTTGGGGAAGGGAAACAAATATAGGTAATCAGTCTGTGAGTTCAGGGACCCAGGGGGTGACATATTCACATTTTTTTCTGTAAAGTACCCCTGTGCTGCATATGTGACAGTGTAATCAATTCAGTAAATCCATCTGTTAGATTCTGGGGGGACAAATTATTATTATTTTTCGCTACAAAGTATGTTGGCAGACTGTGCTGCATTTGGGATAGTGAAAGAAAATCTGTAAATCCATCTGTTTCATTGTGGGTGAAAAAAATCATCTTTTTGTTTGTCAGAAAGTACCTTTGCGGGCTGCACTGCATTTTTAATAGTGAAAAATAATCATCAAATCCATCTGTGACATTGTGTTTACTAAAAAGTACCTTTGCAGCCTGTGCTGCTTTTTGATAGTGAAATATAATCAGTAAATACAACTGACATTCTGGTTGAAAAATCACTTTTTTTTTTTTTTATAGAAAGTACCTTTGCGACCTGTGCTGCATTTATGATAGTGAAATACAATCAGTAAATACAACTGAGACATTGTGGTGAAAAGAATCACCTTTTTTTATTTTAATTAGAAAGTAACTTTGCTGCCTCCACTGAATTTGTGATAGAGAAAGAAAATCAGTAAATCCATCTGTTTCATTGTGGGTTAAAAAATCACCTTTTTTTTGCCATAAAGTAACTTTGCGGCCTGCACTGCATTTCTTATAGTGAACTATAATCAGTAAATACAACTGTGACATTGTGGTTTAAAAAATTACCTTTTTTTTTTGCTAGAAGGTTTCTTTGCAGCCTGCACTGCATTTGTGACAGTGAAAGAAAATCAGTAAATCCATCTGTTTCATTGTGGGTAAAAAAAATCATCTTTTTGTTTGCCAGAAAGTACCTTTGCGGGCTGCACTGCATTTCTGATAGTGAAATATAATCAGTAAATATAACTATGACAGTCTGGTTTAAGAAAAAAAATATCACTTTTTTTTTTTGCTAGAAAGTACGTTTGTGGAATGTGCTGCATTTGTGATAGTGAAATACAATCAATAAATACAACTGTGACATTGTGGTTGAAAAAATGCACCTTTTATTTTTATGCTAGAAAGTATCTTTGCTGCCTGCACTGCCATTGTGATAGTGAAAGAAAATCTGTAAATCCATCTGTTTCATCGTGGGTGAAAAAATTATCTTTTTTTTTTTTTTTGCCAGAAAGTACCTTTGCGGTCTTTGCTGCATTTGTGATAGTGAAATATAATCATCAAATCCATCTGTGACATTGTTGGTGAAATAATCACCTTTTTTGATAGAAAGTACCTTTGTGACCTGCACTGCATTTGTGAAAGTGAAAAATAATCATTAAATCCATCCGTGACATTCTGTACCTTTGCGGCTTGCACTGCATTTCTGATAGTGAAAGAAAATCTGTAGCTCTTAGATTGTGGGTAAACATTTCCACGCTTGTTAGGTGTTAGGTCAGCAGTCCGTGCAGGCACCGCCGCCCCTAACCACAGGCACGGGCGCTGGGTTCCTTCTTTTTCCTCCTGCCGCCCTGCTGACAAACATGGGCTGCAACTGGCTTAGCTCTGCTACATACGTTCCATGCCAGAGTTTCCTTCCTGCTGGTGACTTGCATCAGTACTGAAGCTAGCATGGGTGTGTCTCTCTGCATCTATGAGACAACACATACACACCCTCTGTCTCAGCAGCCTATGCAGCAGGTATTTAGAGGCACTTCCCACTACAGGAACTGAGCAACCTCAGTTTCTGTCTAGCTACTGTGCAAAGGTATGTTATCTTGTCTGCTTTTTTGTGCGGACTCCTGCTATTATACTCCTGGACTTCACCTGGACTTCGCCTGCCTCTGACCCCGGACTTCGTTCATGGACTTTGTCTGTTTTGATACCTGCCCCTGACCTCGGATCTTGTTTACGGACTTTGTTTGTTGCCGCCTGTCCAGACCCGTTACCTCCAGGCCACGCAAGTCTTCTCGTTGCTTGCACCGAGTATTCTGACCCCCTGGTCAGTTTCCACTGACTTAGGGACTACTCTGGAGTGACACATGACAGCTAACCTATGGCCCAAGTCTATCCCCACGACCAGGGGCTCTAGTAAATACCAGGTAGCTGCTTAGTTACGTCCCTCCGGAGTATACCCAGTCAGTGGTGCAGGGGGTCCACACCCGCTTGCATAGCATAAGGCCAGTCATTCACAAGTGGCTTGGAGGGTGTGTTCCTGCTGCACTGCATAATTGACAGGGAAATATATTCTGCAAATTCAGCGGCATTTAGATTGCTGGGTGATCTGTACCCCTTTTTTCTTTCAAAGTACCCATGCACTGCCTACTTGACAGGGAAATATATTCTGTTATTTTGGCATTTAGATTGCTGGGTGATCTGTACCCCTTTTTTCTTTCAAATTACCCCTGCACTGCATACCTGACTGGGAAATATATTCTGTAAATTCAGCGGCGTTTAGATTGCTGGGTGATCTGTACCCCTTTTTTCTTTCAAAATACCCCTGCACTGCATACCTGACAGGGAAATATATTCTGTAAATTTGGCGGCATTTAGATTGTTGGGTGATCTATTCCCTTTTTTTTCTTTCAAAGTACCCCTGCACTGCATACCTGACTGGGAAATAAAATTTGTAAATCCGTCTGTTAGTTTGGTGGGTGAACGCAAAGAATAAGGAGAGCGTCAAATAAGGGATGTGGCCCTGTTCATTGTGCTGCTGTGGTCATGGAGCTCCTGTTGCAGGGAGAGGATGTGGTTGATTTGTGCCAGCTACACGCACAAATGAAACACCTTTCTCAGGTGCGCGTAGGCGACAGAACGTTCAGCGTTATTTTGTAGGCCCGAATGCAGCTCTACGAATGGTGAGGCCAGAAAACATACAGGCGATAGTAGATTGGGTTGCTAACAGTGCCTCCAGTTCCTTCACATTGTCTCCCATCCGGTCCACTGCTAAAAGCTCAGAGTTGGAACTTGCAGACTATGGGAATCTGTCTTTCACCTCACCCCCTTGCAAATCAGGCAAGCAGTCCAAGCCCCAAGTCATGCAGCAGTCTCTTATGCTTTTTGATGACTATGCTGGCAGGGTTTCCCTTGGGCCATCCACATAGCCCTGCCGCAGAAGTGGAAGAGATTGAGTTCATCGATGACCAAACACTTATGTTTAAGGATAAGGACATGGGAAGACCACCGCAGCACATCTCTGATGATGACGAAACATAGGTGCCAACTGCTGTGTCTTTCTGCAGTGTGCAGAGTGACACGGAGGAAAGGGGTGAAGAGTAGGTGGAAGATGATGTGGAGGATGATGAGGTCCTAGACCCCACATGGAATCAAGGTCATGCGAGTGATGTGTGCAGTTCGGAGGAAGAGGTGGAGGTAGCACAGAGCCACCAGCACAGCAAAAGAGGGAGCAGGGTGCAAAAGCCTAGCGGCCGTCCCCTAGACAGTACGCCTGCTACTGGCCACAGCACTCAGGAACCAAAGCCAGCTACATGGAGCTCCCTGGCGTGGCAGTTCTTCAGACAATGTGCTGATGACAAGACAACAGTGGTTTGCACACTGTGCCATCAGAGCCTGAAGCGAGGCATAAACGTTCTAAACCTGAGCACAACCTGCATGACCAGGCATCTAAATGCAAAGCACGAACTGCAGTGGAGTAAACACCTCAAAAACCAAAGAAGGTCTCAGGCTCCTTCTGCTCCCTCTTCTGCATCAGTTTTGGCCTCTTCCTCCCCCTCTGGAGTGACAGTGGCACCTGGCACCCTGCAAACAGAGGATGTGGCAGCAACACCACCACCTCCGTCACCAAGCATTTCCACAATGTCCCATGGCAGCGTTCAGCTGTCCATCTCCCAAACACTGGAGACAAGTATTAAGGCTGGTCACAGCCTGGATTTGTGGGAGGGGCTGCTGCTATTTAACCCCGGGCGTTCTCTCTAGGGGGACAGTTGTCGCGTGCTGCTTCTCCAGTCGGCTCCATCACTTCCGGTTTCGTCATCGCTCCCCGAGCTTGCGTCACTTCCGGTAAGTCCTTCCGGCCTGCCAGTGCTGGTCTCGGCCGGGGCTTCCTCCCTCCTGCAGCTACCGGGATGCCTTCTCACGGCAGCACATGTCTCTTACAGCAGCGGCGCCCACCGCGCATCAGGTAAGGCTGTCCGCTCCTGGTGGGCACAGCTTGCGGCTCTCCCTGTCAGGAGCTGTACAGTGCTGTACCCGGGTCATTACCCGCTAATGGGGGAGTTTTATGTTATTATTAGGCAGCAGGGTTTTTTATCTGCTGGGGCGCATATACCCCTGTGCATGGAGGCAGTCCGGGGCTTGGAGGGGGGCTACAGCATGGCTCTGGCCGGTCTCTGTCCCACCCCAAGCAATGGACTGGGCTCGAGATATAGATGCTGTCATACACATAGGGGTTTCTCCAGTCTCCTGGGGGTCGGCAGTCTCCTCATGGCTGCCAATTATGTCAGGGGCAGCATTCCAATAACTGGGTCTCTCCTTCCAAAGTTAAGTGGGAGTATTTTTACTTGTTGGTATTTTGATGTTTTATTCCCAGGCCTAGGTTTAGTGTATCAGCTGGTTGCTGGAAAGCTCCCAGTTTTTTTTTATTTAATACAGGGGTGCTGATAAGGTTTTTTCTAAACCAAATAAGGCTGCAGTATCATCTGACTTCCAGTCCTCCCGATCGACCAAATTAGCTGCTCAACTGCTTCCTGAGTCCCTCAGGTACTAAGCATATGTTGTCTTTCTGTTTTCCCAGCTCATCTCGCTCACATATCATCCCATGTCTCCCTGGATCGCCCAGGCTCACTCTGGCTCTGTCATCCTGGATCGCCCAGGCTCGCTCTGGCTCTGTCATCCTGGATCGCCCAGGCTCGCTCTGGCTCTGTCATCCTGGATCGCCCAGGCTCGCTCTGGCTGTGTCATCCTGGATCTCCCAGGCTCGCTCTGGCTGTGTCATCCTGCATCGCCCAGGCTCGATCTGGCTGTGTCATCCTGGATCGCCCAGGCTCGCTCGGGCTCTGTCATCCTGGATCTCCCAGGCTCGCTCGGTCTCTGTCATCCTGGATCGCCCAGGCTCGCTCTGGCTCTGTCATCCTGGATCACCCAGGCTCGCTCTGTCTTGTTTTTCCTGGCTCGCCACAAGTCGCCACTTATATCCGACGCCTCTCACCTTTGGCTCACCTGTTCCACCGATTTCCTAAGCACGTCAGGTTCACTAAGCCGGTCTCCCACCTGCACCTCCAGGGTTAAGGTTCTGCCTGTTCGCTCGGGCACACCTGAACCACTCAGGTTCTTATAACAGGGCTGGCTTCACCTGAATCGCACAGGGTCAGGTACCGGCTTCACATCTACCTGAATCGCTCAGGCCCATGGGACGATAGGGCTCCCCTAATCGGCTAGGGCAGGCCTGGATCTCCCAGGTCAGTGTAACAGGCTAGTGTTGCCGGGTTCGCTTAAGTACCTTTAGCGGTATGTTTTTTTATCTGATTCACTCAGGTCCATGTAACGATATGCCGTCTTGCCTGAATCGCTCAGGTTACTGTGACGGTACATTGTTACCTGAAACGCTCAGGTGCATGCAGCGATATGGCGTTCACCTGAAACGCTCAGGTTTATGCAGCGGCGGGTGGTTGCCTGAATCGCTCAGGTTCATGTTCCATTCACGTATAGCTGCCTGAATCGCTCGGGTTCATGTGTCATTCATGTGTAACTGCCTGAATCGCTCAGGTTCATGCGCACTTGCCTGAATCGCTCAGGTTCATGTATTATCCATGTATAACTGCCTGAATCGCTCAGGATCATGTATATTTCATGTATGGTTGCCTGAATCGCTCAGGTTCATGCACACTTGCCTGAATCGCTCAGGTTCATGTATAATTCATGAATTGACTGCCTGAATCGCTCAGGTTCATATATTTTCATGTATAACTGCCTGAATCGCTCAGGTTCATGCGCACTTGCCTGAATCGCTCAGGTTAATGTACAATTCACGCATAACTGCCTGAATCGCTCAGGTTCATATATTTTACATGTTATAACTGCCTGAATCGCTCAGGATCATATATTATTCATATATAACTGCCTGAATCGCTCAGGTTCATGCGCACTTGCCTGAATCGCTCAGGTTCATGTATAATTCACGCATAACTGCCTGAATCGCTCAGGTTCATGTATCTTTCATGTATGGTTGCCTGAATCGCTCGGGTTCATGTATTATCCATGCATAACCGCCTGAATCGCTCAGGTCCATGTATTATTCATCTATAACTGCCTGAATCGCTCAGGTTCATGTATAATTCACGCATAGCTGCCTAAATCGTTCAGGATCATGTATCTTTCATGTATAGTTGCCTGAAACGCTCAGGTTCATGTATTATCCATGTATAACTGCCTGAATCGCTCAGGATCATGTATCTTTTTCTGTTCGTCCCATGCTTTCCCAGGTTGCAGGTTCCAGTCCCGTCAGTGAAATTAAAAAAAAAAGAAAAAAAAGAAAATAAGTCCAGTTTTACAGGGTGCAATTGTTTCACTCTTGCATGGCCCCTAAATTTTCTTGTCAATTCAGGTCCAGTCTTGTATATTTTTGTTCATCACAATCCCCTCTTCGGTCCCTCAGATCCTCCTGGTATTGGGTCGTCTCCTATTCAGTCCTGCTTCCCTCAGGCCATCCATCATTCAGCGCCTGTACTCTACCTGAATCCTCAGGGTAGGGTCATGTCTTATCACCAGTACCACTCAGGGCTCGTCATGCATATTTTGTATCACGTTTTCGGGGTTCGTTCATCTCCTCTTTCTCACTTTCCTAGCTTACACTCTTCTATTCATTTGCCCAGTGTTCTTGGGGCTCCTGAAGCCCTCAGGCCGTGCCACAATTGCCTGAATCGCTCAGGTTTTCCTCCATGCGGTGTAACATCGGTTCCTGAATTGCTCAGGCCATGTATAATTGTTCGAATCGCTTAGGTCATTCTTTACAGGGTAATATTGGTTCCTGAATCGCTCAGGTCACCCATCATTCATGTATAATTGCCTGTCCCACTCGGGTCATTCTTCGTATAGTGTGACGCTTGTTCCTGAAACACTCAGGTCATGTCTCATTCATGAATAGTGGCCTGGATCACTCGGGTCGCCTCTTCGTCACCAGTCTTGCATCGTATCCCGCATCATTCAGGACACGCGCCTGCCAGCCCATTTGGCATCATCCCAATTCCAGAATATTCCGTTGTCTTCACCCGGTTATCACTGGTCTTCGTGTTTCAGGCTCGTCCTCAGGCAGCTTCCGTTTTTCGCATGAGTTTATTCGCCTTTCCTTCCACTTCCCGGCACGCTCATATACACATCTGTTTGTCCGCCTGATTCACTCAGGCTCCATCCCGTTACTTTGTGTTTCTAGGTCTCGGTGCTTTTTAGTTCAATATTGGCTGTCTGTTGTTTTCGCACGCTGGTCTAAACGCTTGGTTTTATAGGTTCCCACTGATCATTTCACTCCATCATTCCTGTTTGTTTCGTGTTTCCAGGTCACTCAAGGAACAGTTGCGACGATTAGTCGCACCACTGTTTGGGGTATTATGCAAAAAACTAATAAAAACTGCCAAACTAGAGACCGAGAGATTAATTGCCAAAGAGAGCAAAACTAACCCTAAAATGTTTATCAATTATATAAATGGTAAAAAATATAAACCTGAAGGAGTCGGCCCTCTACATAGCAATGAGGGGGGAGTTGCAGAAAGCGATGAGGATAAAGCCAAGCTATTAAATATTTTCTTCACCACTGTTTTCACTGAGGAAAATAAACTGTCAGATGAAATGCAAAATGTAAAAGTAAATTCCCCTTTAAAAGTGCCCTGTCCAACCCAGGAAGAAGTACAGCAGCGACTTAAAAAGATTAAAATAGACAAATCGCCAGGACCGGATGGCATACACCCCCGTATCCTAAGAGAATTAAGTGATGTCCTAGCCAGACCCTTATTTTTGATATTCACGGACTCCATACTGACAGGGAATGTTCCACCAGACTGGCGTATAGCAAATGTGGTGCCAATATTCAAAAGGGTCCAAAAACAGAGCCTGGAAATTATAGGCCGGTAAGTTTAACATCTGTTGTGGGTAAACTGTTTGAAGGTTTTGTAAGAGATGCTATCTTGGAGTATCTCAATGAAAATAAGCAAATTACACCATATCAGCATGGCTTCATGAGGGATCGGTCATGTCAAACTAATTTAATCAGTTTCTATGAGGAGGTAAGTTCTAGACTTGACAGCGGCGAATCAATGGATGTCGTATATCTGGACTTCTCCAAAGCATTTGACGCTGTACCACATAAAAGGTTAGTATATAAAATGAGAACACTTGGACTAGGAGAAAATATCTGTATGTGGGTAAGTAACTGGCTCAGTAATAGAAAACAGAGGGTGGTTATTAACGGTACACACTCAGATTGGGTCACGGTCACTAGTGGGGTACCTCAGGGTTCAGTATTGGGCCCTATTCTCTTCAATATATTTATTAATGATCTTGTAGAAGGCTTGCACAGTAATATATCAATTTTTGCAGATGACACTAAACTGTGTAAAGTAATTAACACTGAAGAGGACAGTTTTCTGCTACAGAGGGATCTGGATAGATTGGGGGCTTGGGCAGAGAAATGGCAGATGAGGTTTAACACTGACAAATGTAAAGTTATGCACATGGGAAGGAATAATGCAAGTCACCCGTACATACTAAATGGTAAAACACTCAGTAACACTGACATGGAAAAGGATCTAGGAATTTTAATAAATAACAAACTGAGCTGTAAAAACCAGTGTCAGGCAGCTGCTGCTAAGGCCAATAAGATAATGGGTTGCATCAAAGGGGCATAGATGCCCGTGATGAAAATATAGTCTTACCACTTTATAAATCACTAGTCAGACCACACATGGAGTACTGTGTACAGTTCTGGGCTCCCGTGAACAAGGCAGACATAGCAGAGCTAGAGAGGGTTCAGAGGAGGGCAACTAAAGTAATAACTGGAATGGGGCAACTACAGTACCCGAAAGGGTATCAAAATTAGGGTTATTCACTCTAGAAAAAGACGACTGAGGGAGATCTAATAACTACTGTATGTATAAATATATCAGGGGTCAGTACAAAGATCTCTCCCATCATCTATTTATCCCCAGGACTGTGACTGTGACGAGGGGACATCCTCTGCGTCTGGAGGAAAGAAGGTTTGTACACAAACATAGAAAAGGGTTCTTCACGGTAAGAGCAGTAAGACTATGGAACTCTCTGCCTGAGGAGGTGGTGATGGTGAGTACAATAAAGGAATTCAAGAGGGGCCTGGATGTATTTCTGGAGCGTAATAATATTTCAGGCTATAGCTACTAAAGATGGGTCGTTGATCCAGGGAGTTATTCTGACTGCCTGATTGGAGTCGGGAAGGAATTTTTTCCCCTTAAGTGGGGAAAATTGGCTCTACCTCACAGGGGTTTTTTGCCTTCCTCTGGATCAACTTGCAGGAAACAGGTCGAACTGGATGGACAAATGTCTTTTTTCGGCCTTATATACTATGTTACTATGTTACTATGTTACTATGCCTTTTTCATTTCCAGTTCTGTCAGAGAAAGTTGGACAGGGTTGACAGTCGGTTCAAGTAGGACTTAATTATTTCTTCTTCCTCACGCTTTTCCAGTCTCTTACCTCTCGTCTCGTTTATGGACTCATGCAGCTGGTGGAATCTGCAAAGTAGTTGATGCAAGGGTCCCTAACGGGGAACACCGCCAGGAGCTTCATGATGGGGGCAAAGTTTTTCAGCGCCTCACGCTAACCCACCCGCGGGTGACCTGGACGTTGGTACTTCTCAATGGCATTCATTGCTCATGGCCATACTCAACTGCGCCTTTTTTATAATACAGTCAAGTTATATTTGGCCGGGATCAAACATCACCGGGTGCTTGAGGACTCGTCTTCCCAGTCAATTTGTCCATCAAGCCATCAAGCTACCATTAGATACGTCCGAAAAAACAGTGCAGGTCCAATAGTGCGTAGCCCTTGTCGGGCAAACTGTTTCAGGAGCTATCCCTAGCCCTGGATGGTGCTCTTTTTTGGCGCCCAACTAGCATTATCATAAAGGCTGCCATGTATTTAGGATCTCTTGGGTTCCGCAGGCCCGGGGAGTCCACTCGTAGCACACATTCATGCTCCATCCTTCTCAAGCAGCATCTAGCTTGACATGGCATTCACACTTCCCTGCTCGTTCCATCTTCAAGGCCTGCCAGGTGGGGTCCCCTGTGGAAGTTAAGTCCTTTCCATCATTAAATAGCGGGTCCCCAAGTCAGATGCTCAGGGATCTGTCCAAGGTGCTTCAGCGTTTGGTTCAGATGACCTGTCGCTACCACTGCAGGACAGGCCTTCGTCTCCTTTCAGTTCATTTCCTAATTCCGCTCATTTAGTGGCGGGGTTAGGGCACAATCCCGATACCACCACCGGTCGGGAGTGGCCTCGTCAGCCTCCCGACACCACGTGCCAGCGCATGTCATCTGCTGGACGGGCCAGGGAGGTTGTCGCATTAATCTAGGTACATCACCAATCCTCAGGTCAACATTCTAGGGCGTTCTTTTCTTTAGCTTTGTGAATTACCAGGCTTTGCACTGTTAAGTTCCTTGCACCTAACTTGTCGGCAAAGTCCATTTTTGCCCACATATCCAGGCCTTACCCCGCTCCAGGCTCCGAGCGCACTCCAGCCAGATAGGTCATGGAGAAACATAGGCTGGCTTTCTCCCTCTCTCTCTCTCATCTGCCTCAGACCATACCACAAGTATTAAGGCTGGTCACAGCCGGGATTTCTGGGAGGGGCTGCTGCTATTTAACCCCGGGCGTTCTCTCTAGGGGGACGGTCGTCGCGTACCCCACCCGCCCTTCCCCCCCCCCTTTTCCCCCCCTTTTTCTTACTTCAACTCCATTGGGTGGCCCAAATATCCAGGCCTTACCCCGCTCCTGGCTCCGGGCACACTCCAGCCATATAGGTCATAAAGAAACATAGGCTGGCTTTTTCCCTCTCTCTCTCACCTGCCTCAGACCATACCACAAAGAGGAATTACCCCCCATAGCCATCAACAATACCTGGCCCTGAATGCCAGCATTTCAAAATTCCTGGCCTTTGAAATGCTGTCAATCCGTCTGGTGGAGACGGAGACTTTAAAAAACCTTATGGTGGTGGCTGTCCCACAGTCTGTGGCTCCCAGCCGCTACTACTTTCCCAGGCAAGTCATCCCTTCCCTGCACAACCAAGTGGCGGAAAAAATTAGGTGTGCAATTTGCAACGCCATCTGTGGCAAGGTTCACATAACCACTGATACTTGCACCAGTAAGCACGGGCAGGGACGTTGGGTAAATGCAGTGGCGGCTGGGCCTGTGGCGGATAGCTGTTTGGCACATGTGCTTCCGCCACCAAGGATTGCAGGACATTTCTCTTTGCCTCCTGTTGACTCCTGTTGCCTCCTCCTCCTACTCTGCTTCCTGCTCTACCGCCTCCTTATCTGGTCAGCATAATACCTTCACCACCAACTTCAGCACAGCCAGGGGGAAACGACAGAAGGCTGTTTTAAAACTTATCTGTTTGAGGGAAAACCCCCACAACGTGAAGGAGCTATGGACAGGCATGGAACAAAAGACCGATGAGAGGTTGGTGCCACTGAGCCTCAAGCCCGGCCTGGTGGTGTGCGATAATGGGTCAAATCTCGTAGCAGCTCTGGGTCTAGCCAGTTTGACGCACATCCCTTGACTGGCATATATGCTGAATTTGGTTGTGCAGAAATTACTGAAAAACTACCCCAATATATCAGAGCTGCTGCAGAAAGTACAGGCCATCTATGCACACTTTTATATATATATATATATATATATATATATAGAGTAGGGAAGGTAGGAAGGCAGCACACAATCACAAGTGGGTGCAACTCCGGCTATTCGACCAGCACTCGGTCTGACAATAATATCATAGAAAAATGCCAGCAGCACTCGGTGTCTTCAAAAAGTGTAAAATTTATTCACTCATTCGTCTAACAGCGACGTTTCAACCGCTCCTTGCGGTCTTTCTCAAGCTTGAGAAGACCGCGAGGAAGCGATGACGCTGTCGCGAATGGGTGAATAATTACACTTTTAAGCACGAGCTGCTGGCATTTTTCTATGATATATATATATATATATATATATATATAGCAGTTGCCTGCCCGTGTGTGAGGGACCGCAGGCCCACAGATTGTACTGTATGCACACCACTCATATCGGGTGGCACAGTACCTTGCAGATAAAAAAGTAATTGAATTTTTACCCTTTAATATAATTGTAGTTGCCTGCCAGGGTGTGTCAGGCCCACAGACTGTACTGTGCCCACTCCCAGTGCCTACCACTCATATTGAGTGGCACAGTACCTTTCAGATAAAAAAGTCATTACATTTTTACCCTTTAATATAATTGCAGTTGCCTGCCAGTGTGTGTCAGACCCACAGACTGTACTGTGCCCACTGCTAGTGCCCACCAGTCATATCGGGTGGCACAGTACCTTGCAGATAAAAAAGTCATTTCATTTTTACCCTTTAATATAATTGCAGTTGCCTGCCAGTGTGTGTCAGGCCCACAGACTGTACTGTGCCCACTGCCCACCACTCATATAGGGTGTCACAGTACATTGCATGGCGCACGCGCAGTGACCAAAAATTTAAACGAAGCGGACCGTGCATGGGTCTTTTTCCATCTCCCAGATCCAAAAATCTTTTCACTACACCGATCCTGGCCCTGATAAGGGACAAAACAGAGATTAAACTGATAGGCATAGTACTTAGTTAACACTAGTTGCATTGGTGGCAAATTTCATTGCAAGTGCCCAAAATTAGAAGGAAGAGGACAGAGCAAGCTTTTTTATACCCATGCATGGATTCAATTCATTACACGTCCTCTGATAGAGGACTTAACAAAGATTAAAATAGTAAGAATAGTAGTTCACACTATTTGTATTGGTGGCACAGTACAATGTGCGGCGCACGCACAGTGCCTCAAATTGGAAGTAAGAGGACCAACCAATCATCTTTTTCCATCTCCCGGTCTAAAATCTATTCGATACATGTCCTCTGATAGGGGACGTAACAGGGATTAAACTGATAGGAATAGTACTACTTAACACACCACTCATATAGGGTGGCACAGTACATTGCACGGCGCACGCGCAGTGCCCTAAATTGGAAGGAAGAGGACCGAACAATCATCTTTTTCCATCTCCTGGTTCCTAAAGTCTATTCCATACACCGAGCCCTGATAGGGGACAAAATAGAGATTAAACTGGTAAGAACAGATTTTTTTAATTAAAAAAAAAAGAGGACAGCCTCTGCGGAGCTTGGTATTTTTTGGCCACGTTACTGAACGCTCATGCACAATGGCTGTAGGCTCATGCGTCCTTTTGCGGAGGTGACAAACCTGGTCAGTCAAACCCAAGGCAACATCATCGACCTCATCCCATATGTGTTTTTTCTGGACCGTGCCCTGCGAAGAGTGCTCAATCAGGCCGTAGATGAACATGAAGAGGAAGAGGGTCACCATCATCACCAGAAGCAGCCTTGTCGTCGTCGATTGCTGGACCTGCGGCAATGCAGAAAGAGATGAGCGAATTTTTTAAAAAAATTTGATTCGCCGGTTCGCCGAGTTTTTTGGGGAAAATTTGGTTCGGTCCAAATCTATGTGCAGCGAATCGTGTAAAAAAACAGCTATTTCCTGGCTACAGAGAGCCTTTATAATGGTGTAGACAGGCAGATTGGAACAGAGGCAATAACTGGCCCAGTTTGATCTCTTTGTATTATCTTGCCCAGCCTCCAATGTCATCTCAGAGAGGGTTTTCAGTTGTCACATCCAATGTTGTCCTCCACCAGTGTACAAATCACTATGTTTACCTCTACACAACTTACCCTTTCTACAGTCACTCTACACTACTGATGCTCCCAAATAAAAGGGAGAATTTTTTTCAGGGTTGGTAAACTGCAGAACAAACCATTAGAAAACGTGATATGGTGTTAAACAGGCAGGATATGCTCAAACCCATATGCAGTTGTGCATGTATATAGGGGAGCCTATCCTGCACTTGTAGTCCGTTGCTGATGGCAATCAACAGCAAAAAAATGCATACAATGGAAGATGCCAGCAACGGACTACAAATACCACAATAACCATACTACATAAGGTAACAATTATGTGGATGTGGAGAATAGAGATGAGCGAACACCTGGATGTTCGGGTTCGAGAGGTTCGGCCGAACTTCCGGAAAATGTCCGGGTTCGTGATCCGAACTCAACACGAACTTCATCCCGAACCCGAACCCCATAGAAGTCAATGGGGACCCGAACTTTTGGGCACTAAAAAGGCTGTAAAAGACACCCAGAGGGATAATATACAGCAATAAACGCATTGCGATTACAACTTTGAGCTAACGATCACCATGGGAACGCCTCCTCCAGTAGAATGTAATGTCGGATCTGAGAATTAAGTTGAAATCGCAATGCGATTCTTATATATTTGCTTAATCGCATTGCGATTTCAACTTAGCATTGCTAAATAATTCCATCCATATCGTTAACTTACTGAGTCAGTAAGTTAGCGAATATGGATGGAATTATTAGCAATGCTAAGTTGAAACGGCAATGCGATTAAGCAGATATATAATAATCGCATTGCGATTTCAACTTAAATCTCACATCCGACAGTACATTCTACTGGAGGAGGCGTTCCATGGTGATCGGTAGCTCAAAGTTGTAATCGTAATGCGATTAGCAAATACATAAGAATCGCATTGCGATTTCAACTTTTAGTACTCAACTTTTAAAATCGTACACCACTTTAAGTTCCAAAGTTGCAATCGCGTTCGAATAGAACTTAAAGCTGTCTCTTAGTCAGTTTTAGTATTGGTGTGCTGTAATAGAAGTTACATTCGTGCGCGAATATAACTTAGAGCAATACAGTCAACTTTACACTGTTAGTTTTATTATCGCGATAATACAACTATTCAAGAATCGTGTACGTGCGTCTGTACGTGTGTGCGTTACCTCGGACACTATTCTATTTTGCCAGCCACAGCTGAAACCACTGATTTATGGTATTGCTATTTTGGCAATTGAATTTAACCCCAGACAATAATCTATCCTTTGCCAGACAGCAGACAGTATTATACTTGTCTAGCCAAAGCTGGAACACCAGATTTAGGGGATTGGTATTTGGGCAATTGTATTTAACCCCTTAATAAAATATAGAAATTTATTTCCAGAGTTTCTAGGGGTGACAATTAGCACAGCCAAGCCCCTGATGTAGGATATAGCAAAATAAAAAAAAACTAGTATTGATGGATTGATGGACTTGGTGGCAGCTTCTTATGGCGCACCACAAGTCACAAAATGGCCGCCGATCAACCCAGAAAATAAGTGACAGAAAAACGCTCTGTGCAGCCTAAAAACCAGCGAGCAAGTAACTAGCAGAAGTTCAATGATTCTCAGCTGTAAATTGATCTGTTCATTAGGTGCTGTTGCTGACTTTAACCTGCCTAATCTCGCCCTGATAGAAGCTGCGTCCTCTCCCTACACTAATCAGAGCAGTGTGACGTGCGGCGCTACGTGACTCCAGCTTAAATAGAGGCTGGGTCACATGCTGCACTGGTCAATCACAGCCATGCCATTAGTAGGCATGGCTGTGATGGGCTCTTAGGGCAAGAAGTAAAATGCTAACTGATTGGC
This sequence comes from Bufotes viridis, assembly GCA_033119425.1. NCBI lineage: Eukaryota > Metazoa > Chordata > Amphibia > Anura > Bufonidae > Bufotes > Bufotes viridis. Next base: position 459,369,135 of record CM065589.1, read on the forward strand.
TGCTGTGCAGCCCTTCAGAAAGCGGGAAGAAATCGACGAACAACGGACCCGAACCCGAACTTTTTTGAAAATGTCCGGGTTCGGGTCCGTGTCACGGACACCCCAAAATTCGGTACGAACCCGAACTATTCTCGAACTGTTCGCTCAACACTAGTGGAGAACAATCACAAACTTAACAATAGCAAAGACAGGTGCACTCTGCGATAATACTAAACCCTCACACTGATGTTAAAATTGAGAGGTTAGTTCGACATATCCTACTAGGACCCGAGCAAGCATGGCTACATGCTGGAGGTTACTGGTAAGCTGTTTGTGAGTCAGACCTTATGCTCCGCACAGGTAGGTAAGTGGTAGGGCCTCAGGCTACTTGAGAGACCTTGGCGTGGTGCCCGACTTTAAGACATGTCCTCCTAGTAGGATATGTTGAACTAACCTCACAATTTTAACATCAGTGTGAGGGTTTAGTATTACCGCAGAATGCACCTGTATTTGCTATTGTTAAGTTTTTGATTGTTCTCCACATCCACATAATCGTTACCTTATGTAGGATGGTTATTTTGGTACTTGTAGTCCGTTGCTGGCATCTTCCATTGTATGCATGTTTTTTTTTGCTGTTGATTGCCATTAGCAACGAACTACAAGTGCAGGATATGCTCCCCTATATACATGCACAACTACATATGGGTTTGAGCATATCCTGCCTGTTTAACACCACATCACGTTTTCTAATGGTTTGTATATTTTTATGTTTGGAGGTGTATAAACTCCAATTTGAATGTGCCTGCTTTTCATCTACAGGCTACATTTAGGTACGCCTGTTAGGCCCTGGGCCATATCAGCCAGTCTCGGGTGGGGCTCACAGGCACCTCCCACCTCCCATTGCAAGCATGGCTACATGCTGGAGGTTACTGGTAAGCTGTTTGTGAGTCAGGCCTTATGCTCCCGTAATTCGCCCACTGGCCCCTGGTATTGCCCATACGGCACAGGTAGGTGAGTGGTAGGGCCTCGGGATACTTGAGAGACCTTGGTGTGGTGCCCGATCTTAAGACATGTCCTCCTAGTAGGATATGTCGAACTAACCTCTCAATTTTAACATCAGTGTGAGGGTTTTATTATTACCGCAGAGTGCACCTGTCTTTGCTATTGTCAACTTCAGAACAAGCAACTGTTTCTTCTGACAATTGACACTTGTGTATGTGTAAATATGGGCAGGAATTCTGCCCCCATTAATGCATGATTGTTGGATGCTTGTGGAGAACAAACCACTGATTCTTATGACTTTAATGTGTGTGTGTATAAATAGGGGCAGGGATCTTCCCCCGTTAAGGCTTAATTTTTGGACTCTTGGTCCGAAAATGTGATAACACCATGTGTGTTTAAACACTATCTGTCCCCAATATGGGACAATTTTTGGGATGTTTAAAATGAAAAAGTATAACAAATGTGACACACTGTTTGTTAACACAGTCAACCATGCGTTTATCCATAGCTAAATATGTCAGTGTCACTCAGACATGATTTACTGTTGCAGTCATTGCATTTAAGAGCTTAGGAAGGATGGTGGGGGGAGAGAGAAATCAAAAATTCTTAAAAAATTTATGAAAAGATAATATGTTTTCCTAAAATTCATTATTTGCAATAGCTGTTATTGTGTTAAAGACCTTTAAAAGAGGGGGATAGGAGAGAACAAAATTCATATACTAAGTTTTAGGCCAATTAGAGCACTTTTGATTTGTGCAGAATCTATTCACCACAAATCAAATTTTCTTTCTTTTAATTTGCAAAATCAGGCACAAAATAAATTTCAAGAAGTTTACTCATCCCTAATTCAAAGGTTTTCAAGGAGATTGGAGTAATTTTGATTCAGGTAGAATTGATTTGGGCTCAATAATTGATTTGCATGTATTGGACTAGAAGCAAATTTTCCAAAATTTGCTTGTCAGTACAAAGGACCCTTTCACTGTCTGTCCAATATACAATTTATTCTGAACCCATGCTTCTCTGATTAGCTCCCTGATGATCTGGTGAAATACCAGAGAAAAGTGTAGGGGAGCACTAGTAGTTGCATTAATGTCAATTTTTAGGCAGGATAGGAAAAGGGCCCAGTGTGTATCAGGGATCATCATTATGAGGACTGGTGTTCTGCTTTGGTAATGTGAGAATGCGGTGTACTATAGCCAGATAGGGCTCATCAGTAGAGTTGAGCGAACACCTGGATGTTCGGGTTCGACGAGTTCGGCCGAACTTTCGAAAAATGTTCGGGTTCGGCATCCGAACTCGACCCGAACTTCATCCCGAACCCGAACCCCATAGAAGTCAATGGGGACCCGAACTTTTGGGCACTAAAAAGGCTGTAAAACACACCCGGAAAGGGCTAGAGGGCTGCAAAAGGCAGCAAAATGTAGTTAAATCCCCTGCAAACAAATGTAGATAGGGAAATGATGAGTTAACATAAAATAAATAAAAATTAAACAATATTAATTGGAGTGAGGTCCCATAGCACAGAATCAGGCTTCAAGTCACCCACCAATGGAGAAGGTCACTTACTATTATTTTGACCACAGCACCCAGACAAAGGAGAGAGGTCCCACAGCAGAGAACCAGGCATCATATCACCCACCACAGGAGTAGGCCACCATTTAGTTACTTTGACCCCTACACCCAGACGGAGGAGAGAGGTTACACAGCAGAGAATCAGGCATCATATCAACCACCACAGGAGAAGCCACCATTTAGTTACTTTGACCCTGCACCCAGGAAGAGGAGAGAGGCCCCACAGCACATATTCTGGCATCATATCAGCCACCACAGGAGAAGCCACCATTGAGTTACTTTGACCCCTGCACCCAGGAAGAGGAGAGAGGCCCCACAGCACATATTCTGGCATCATACTAACCACCACAGGAGAAGCCACCATTGAGTTACTTTGACCCCTGCACCCAGGAAGAGGAGAGAGGCCTCACAGCACATATTCTGGCATCATATCAGCCACCACAGGAGAAGCCACCATTGAGTTACTTTGACCCCGCACCCAGGAAGAGGAGAGAGGCACCACAGCACATATTCTGGCATCATATCACACACCACAGGAGAAGGCCTCTTTCAGTGATTTAGGCCTTTGGACCCAGACAGAGGAGAGAGGCACCACAGCACATATTCTGGCATCATATCAGCCACCACAGGAGAAGCCACCATTGAGTTACTTTGACCCCTGCACCCAGGAAGAGGAGAGAGGCCCCACAGCACATATTCTGGCATCATATCACCCACCACAGGAGTAGGCCACCATTTAGTTACTTTGACCCCTACACCCAGACGGAGGAGAGAGGTTACACAGCAGAGAATCAGGCATTTAGATCACCCACCACAGGAGTAGGCCACCATTGAATCAGACCCCGGCAACCATGTCAGATGGCACAAGCATCAGCTTTATATCAATCAGCACAGGAGAAGGCGACTTTGAAAGACTTTGACCCCTACACCCAGATGGAGGAGAGAGGTTTCACAGCAGAGAATCAGGCATCATATCAACCACCACAGGAGAAGCCACCATTTAGTTACTTTGACCCCTGCACCCAGGAAGAGGAGAGAGGCCCCACAGCACATATTCTGGCATCATATCAGCCACCACAGGAGAAGCCACCATTGAGTTACTTTGACCCCTGCACCCAGGAAGAGGAGAGAGGTCCCACAGCACATATTCTGGCATCATACTAACCACCACAGGAGAAGCCACCATTGAGTTACTTTGACCCCTGCACCCAGGAAGAGAGAGAGGCCCCACAGCACATATTCTGGCATCATATCAGCCACCACAGGAGAAGCCACCATTGAGTTACTTTGACCCCTGCACCCAGGAAGAGGAGAGAGGCACCACAGCACATATTCAGGCATCATATCACACACCACAGGAGAAGGCCTCTTTCAGTGATTTAGGCCTCTGGACCCAGACAGAGGAGAGAGGCACCACAGCACATATTCTGGCATCATATCAGCCACCACAGGAGAAGCCACCATTGAGTTACTTTGACCCCTGCACCCAGGAAGAGGAGAGAGGCCCCACAGCACATATTCTGGCATCATACTAACCACCACAGGAGAAGCCACCATTGAGTTACTTTGACCCCTGCACCCAGGAAGAGGAGAGAGGCCTCACAGCACATATTCTGGCATCATATCAGCCACCACAGGAGAAGCCACCATTGAGTTACTTTGACCCCGCACCCAGGAAGAGGAGAGGCACCACAGCACATATTCAGGCATCATATCACACACCACAGGAGAAGGCCTCTTTCAGTGATTTAGGCCTTTGGACCCAGACAGAGGAGAGAGGCACCACAGCACATATTCTGGCATCATATCAGCCACCACAGGAGAAGCCACCATTGAGTTACTTTGACCCCTGCACCCAGGAAGAGGAGAGAGGCCCCACAGCACATATTCTGGCATCATACTCAACCACCACAGGAGAAGCCACCATTGAGTTACTTTGACCCCTGCACCCAGGAAGAGGAGAGAGGCACCACAGCACATATTCTGGCATCATATCAGCCACCACAGGAGAAGCCACCATTGAGTTACTTTGACCCCTGCACCCAGGAAGAGGAGAGAGGCCCCACAGCACATATTCTGGCATCATATCAGCCACCACAGGAGTAGGCCACCATTTAGTTACTTTGACCCCTACACCCAGACGGAGGAGAGAGGTTACACAGCAGAGAATCAGGCATTTAGATCACCCACCACAGGAGTAGGCCACCATTGAATCAGACCCCGGCAACCATGTCAGATGGCACAAGCATCAGCTTTATATCAATCAGCACAGGAGAAGGCGACTTTGAAAGACTTTGACCCCTACACCCAGATGGAGGAGAGAGGTTACACAGCAGAGAATCAGGCATCATATCAACCACCACAGGAGAAGCCACCATTTAGTTACTTTGACCCCTGCACCCAGGAAGAGGAGAGAGGCCCCACAGCACATATTCTGGCATCATATCAGCCACCACAGGAGAAGCCACCATTGAGTTACTTTGACCCCTGCACCCAGGAAGAGGAGAGAGGCCCCACAGCACATATTCTGGCATCATATCTAGCCACCACAGGAGAAGCCACCATTGAGTTACTTTGACCCCTGCACCCAGGAAGAGGAGAGAGGCCCCACAGCACATATTCTGGCATCATATCAGCCACCACAGGAGAAGCCACCATTGAGTTACTTTGACCCCCGCACCCAGGAAGAGGAGAGAGGCACCACAGCACATATTCAGGCATCATATCACACACCACAGGAGAAGGCCTCTTTCAGTGATTTAGGCCTTTGGACCCAGACAGAGGAGAGAGGCACCACAGCACATATTCTGGCATCATATCAGCCACCACAGGAGAAGCCACCATTGAGTTACTTTGACCCCTGCACCCAGGAAGAGAGAGAGGCCCCACAGCACATATTCTGGCATCATATCACCCACCACAGGAGTAGGCCACCATTTAGTTACTTTGACCCCTACACCCAGACGGAGGAGAGAGGTTACACAGCAGAGAATCAGGCATTTAGATCACCCACCACAGGAGTAGGCCACCATTGAATCAGACCCCGGCAACCATGTCAGATGGCACAAGCATAAGCTTTATATCAATCAGCACAGGAGAAGGCGACTTTGACAGACTTTGACCACTACACCCGGACGGAGGAGAGAGGTTTCAAAGCAGAGAATCAGGCATTTAGATCACCCACCACAGGAGTAGGCCCCAATTTAATGGGACCCCGGCAACCATGTCAGATGGCACAACCATCAGCTTCATATCAATCAGCACAGGAGAAGGCGACTTTGAAAGACTTTGACCCCTTCACCCAAACAGAGGAGAGAGGTTCCACATCAGAGAATCAGGCATCATATCAACCACCACAGGAGTAGGCCACAATTTAGTTTATTTGACCCCTGCACCCAGGAAGAGGAGAGAGGCCCCACAGCACATATTCTGGCATCATATCACACACCACAGGAGAAGGCCTCTTTCAGTGATTTAGGCCTTTGGACCCAGACAGAGGAGAGAGGTCAGAGATTAGCTTCATATCCCCCAGCACAGCAGAAGACCGCTTTATTTGACTTAGGCCTCAGCACCCAGACAGAAGACAGAGGTAGCATGGCAGAGGTTATGGCTTCATGTCACCCGTTAGTTTAACCGGCCACTTTCATCTGGTTAGGCCCCGGCGCCCAGACAGAGAAGAGTTTCATTCAACTGTGGGTTTCATAAAATTTGTATCAAATAAAGAAGTGGCCCGTAGCACAACAAGACATGTTTTAGGCAGTTAATAAGGACTACTCTGCACAAGGGAGGGACAGGTCCTGTGGGATCCATGCCTGGTTCATCTTTATGAAGGTCAGCTTGTCCACGTTGGCTGTGGACAGGCGGCTGCGCTTGTCAGTAATGACGCCCCCTGCCGTGCTGAATACGGCGTTCAGATAAAACGCTGGCCGCCGGGCAGGAAAGCACCTCCAAGGCATAACATGCTAACTCTGGCCACGTGGACAATTTCGAAACCCAGTAGTTGAATGGGGCCGAACCATCCGTCAGGATGTGGAGAGTGTGCAGACATACTGTTCAACCATGTTAGTGAAATGCTGCCTCCTGCTAACACGTTCCGTATCAGGTGTCGGTGCAGATAGCTGTGGCGTGGAGACAAAACTTTTCCACATTTCTGCCATGCTAACCCTGCCCTCAGATGAGCTGGCCGTGACACAGCTGCGTTGGCGACCTCTTGCCACTCCTCTGCCTTCACCTTCCACCTGTTCCCCTGTGACATGTGGGAATGCTCTCAAGAGCGCCTCTATCAGCGTGCGCTTGTACTCGCGCATCTTACGGTCGCGCTCCAGTTCAGGAATTAAAGTGGGCACATTGTCTTTATACCGGGGATCCAGCAGGGTGGCCACCCAGTAGTCTGCACACGTTAAAACGTGGGCAACTCTGCTGATCGTTGCGCAGGCATTGGAGCATATATTCGCTCATGTGGGCCAGGCTACCCATGGGTAAGGACAAGCTGTCCTCTGTGGGAGGCGTATCGTCATCGTCCACCGTATCCCCCAGCCACGCACCAGTGATGGGCCTGGGCTGCCACCCCGCTGTGAACTTGCGTCATCCTCGTCCCCCTCCACCTCCTCCTCCTCATCCTCCTCGTCCTCCAGTACAGTGCCTTGGCTGGCGACTTGTGAACCTGTCCTCTGCTGCTTAAACAAACCTCCCTCTGAGCCAATTCGAACAGACTGGCCCGAAAGTGTTAGAAACGAGCCCTCATCCTCCTCCTCCTCCTCCACCTGGGCCACCTCCTCTAACATCATTGCCCTAAGTGTTTTCTCAAGGAGACATAGAAGTGGTATTGTAACGCTGATAACAGTGTCATCGCCACTGGCCATGTTGGTGGAGTACTCGAAACAGCGCAGCAGGGCACACAGGTCTCGCATGGAGGCCCAATCATTGGTGGTGAAGTGGTGCTGTTCGGCAGTACGACTGACGCGAGCGTGCTGCAGCTGAAACTCCACTATGGCCTGCTGCTGCTCGCACAGTCTCTCCAGCATGTGCAAGGTGGAGTTCCACCGGGTGGGCACGTCGCATATGAGGCGGTGAGCGGGAAGGCCGAGTTCCGCTGTAGCGCAGACAGGCGAGCAGCGGCAGGATGTGAACGGCGGAGCGCGCACAGGCGGCCCGCACTTTATGCAGCAGCTCTGACATGTTGGGGTAGTGGTGAATGAACCTCTGCACCACCAAGTTCAGCACATGCGCCAGGCAAGGGATGTGCGTCAAACCGGCTAGTCCCAGAGCTGCCACGAGATTTCGCCCATTATCGCATACCACCAGGCCTGGCTTGAGGCCCACCGGCAGAAACCACTCGTCGGTCTGTTGTTCAATACCCCGCCACAACTCCTGCGCGGTGTGGGGCCTGTCCCCCAAACATATGAGTTTCAGAATGGCCTGCTGACGTTTACCCCGGGCTGTGCTGAAGTTGGTGGTGAAGGTGTGTGGCTGACCGGATGAGCTGGTGGAAGCAGTGGAGGAGGAAGCCGAGTAGGAGGAGGAGGCTACAGGAGGCAGAGAATGATGCCCTGCGATCCTAGGGGCGGAAGGACGTGCGCCAAGGAACTGTCCGCCGAGGCCCAGCCGCCACTACATTCATCCAGTGTGCAGTTAGTGAGATATAGCGTCCCTGGCCGTGCTTACTGGTCCACGTATCTGTGGTTAGGTGGACCTTGCCACAAATGGCGTTGCGCAGTGCACACTTGATTTTATCGGACACTTGCATGTGCAGGGAAGGCACGGCTGTCTTGGAGAAGTAGTGGCGGCTGGGAACCACATACTGCGGGACAGCCATGGCCATCAGCTGTTTGAAGCTGTCTGTGTCCACCAGCCGGAATGACAGCATTTCAAAGGCCAGCAGTTTAGAAATGCTGGCGTTCAGGCCAAGAGGCTCGAGGGTGACTCGGGGAATTTGCGCTTCCTCTCTAAGGTTTGAGATATTGAGAGCTGAACGCTGCTGTGTGATATAGTGGAGACGCTAGTTGACGGTGGCGGTGGTGGTGGTGTCGGTGGCACATCCTCTGTTTGCTGCTCGGCAGGTGGCAACATTCCTCTCGAGGCGGAAGCCGAGGCAGCAGCGGTAGAGGGAGCAGGGGAGCCTCAGCGAGTGCCTGGTTTTTAAGGTGTGTACCCCACTGCAGTTCATGCTTTGCATGTAGATGCCTGGTCATGCAGGTTGTGCTGAGGTTCAGAACGTTAATGCCTCGCCTCAGGCTCTGATGGCAGAGCGTGCAAGTCACTCGGGTCTTGTCGGTAGGACATTGTTTAAAGAAGTGCCATGCCAGGGAACTCTTTGAAGCTGCCTTTGTGGGGCTGGGTCCCTGTTGGCGATGTCCAGTAGCAGGCGAACTCTGGGGCGGCGGCTCGTCTGCTTTGGCCCCCTGCTCCCTCTTTGGCTTCGCTGTTGTCTCGGTCTCACCACTACCTCTTCCTCTGAACTGTGAAAGTCATCGCCACGACCTTCAGTCCATGTGGGGTCTAAGACCTCATCGTCCTCTGCATCGTCTTCCACCCAGTCTCCCTCCTGACCTCCTCCTGTTCAGTCTGCACACTGCAAAAGACGCGGCAGTGGGCACCTGTGTTTCGTCATCATCAGAGACGTGCGGACTCCGATGAGGTGGTATTCCCATGTCCTCTTCATCTGGAGACATAAGTGGTTGTGCGTCAGTGCATGGTATGTCTTCCTCCACTGGGGAAGGGCTAGGTGGACGCCCTGGGAAACCCTGGAAGCAGAGTCTTCAAACAGAAGAAGAGACTGCTGCATAACTTGTGGCTCAGACCGTTTCCCTGATATGCTTGGGGGTGATGTGACAGACTGATGGGCTTGGTTTTCAGGTGCCACCTGTGCGCTTCCGCAGAAGACTGGGTGGAAGACCATGTGGTGAACGTGCTGGAAGCACTGTCGGCCACCCAATCGATTAATGCCTGTACCTGCTCAGGCCTTACCATCCTAAGAGCGGCATTGGGCCCCACGAGATATTGCGGTACATTCTGCCGGCTAGTTGAGGGAGTTCGTTCCCTACTGTGTGCGCCTGGGGCCGAACGGCCACGTCCTCTACCAGCAACAGAGGCTCCACGGACACCACCACGACCGCGTCCTCGTCCCTTAATAGTATTTTTCTTCATTGTTGCGATTCAACTCGCACCACAATGAAATATATTATTTTTATAAGCAAAATCCCCTCACTGGAATACTTTCAGTCTTTTGACTGTATGGATTACAGATGGAATGACTGTTATATGTGAGTACCGCTTTCTTTGACAGATTCTAGTATGGGTACATATATGTTTTCCCAACCCCAGCACATTAATTTGCTAATTCCAGATGTATGAAACGCAGGCCTAACTGTATCTAGTATATTGAACGCCAGATAAACTAACTTGGCCTTTTTAAATAAAAAAAATTCCCTCACTGGAATACTTTCAGTCTTTTGACTGTATGGATTACAGATGGAATGACTGTTATATGTGAGTACCGCTTTCTTTGACAGATTCTAGTATGGGTACATATATGTTTTCCCAACCCCAGCACATTAATTTGCTAATTCCAGATGTATGAAAGCATGAGCCTAACTGTATCTAGTATATTGAACGCCAGATAAACTAACTTGGCCTTTTTTAAATAAAAAAAATTCCCTCACTGGAATACTTTCAGTCTTTTGACTGTATGGATTACAGATGGAATGACTGTTATATGTGAGTACCGCTTTCTTTGACAGATTCTAGTATGGGTACATATATGTTTTCCCAACCCCAGCACATTAATTTGCTAATTCCAGATGTATGAAACGCAGGCCTAACTGTATCTAGTATATTGAACGCCAGATAAACTAACTTGGCCTTTTTTAAATAAAAAAAATTCCCTCACTGGAATACTTTCAGTCTTTTGACTGTATGGATTACAGATGGAATGACTGTTATATGTGAGTACCGCTTTCTTTGACAGATTCTAGTATGGGTACATATATGTTTTCCCAACCCCAGCACATTAATTTGCTAATTCCAGATGTATGAAACGCAGGCCTAACTGTATCTAGTATATTGAACGCCAGATAAACTAACTTGGCCTTTTTAAATAAAAAAATTCCCTCACTGGAATACTTTCAGTCTTTTGACTGTATGGATTACAGATGGAATGACTGTTATATGTGAGTACCGCTTTCTTTGACAGATTCTAGTATGGGTACATATATGTTTTCCCAACCCCAGCACATTAGTTTGCTAATTCCAGATGTATGAAACGCAGGCCTAACTGTATCTAGTATATTGAACGCCAGATAAACTAACTTGGCCTTTTTAAATAAAAAAATTCCCTCACTGGAATACTTTCAGTCTTTTGACTGTATGGATTACAGATGGAATGACTGTTATATGTGAGTACCGCTTTCTTTGACAGATTCTAGTATGGGTACATATATGTTTTCCCAACCCCAGCACATTAGTTTGCTAATTCCAGATGTATGAAACGCAGGCCTAACTGTATCTAGTATATTGAACGCCAGATAAACTAACTTGGCCTTTTTTAAATAAAAAAATTCCCTCACTGGAATACTTTCAGTCTTTTGACTGTATGGATTACAGATGGAATGACTGTTATATGTGAGTACCGCTTTCTTTGACAGATTCTAGTATGGGTACATATATGTTTTCCCAACCCCAGCACATTAATTTGCTAATTCCAGATGTATGAAACGCAGGCCTAACTGTATCTAGTATATTGAACGCCAGATAAACTAACTTGGCCTTTTTAAATAAAAAAATTCCCTCACTGGAATACTTTCAGTCTTTTGACTGTATGGATTACAGATGGAATGACTGTTATATGTGAGTACCGCTTTCTTTGACAGATTCTAGTATGGGTACATATATGTTTTCCCAACCCCAGCACATTAATTTGCTAATTCCAGATGTATGAAACGCAGGCCTAACTGTATCTAGTATATTGAACGCCAGATAAACTAACTTGGCCTTTTTAAATAAAAAAATTCCCTCACTGGAATACTTTCAGTCTTTTGACTGTATGGATTACAGATGGAATGACTGTTATATGTGAGTACCGCTTTCTTTGACAGATTCTAGTATGGGTACATATATGTTTTCCCAACCCCAGCACATTAATTTGCTAATTCCAGATGTATGAAACGCAGGCCTAACTGTATCTAGTATATTGAACGCCAGATAAACTAACTTGGCCTTTTTAAATAAAAAAATTCCCTCACTGGAATACTTTCAGTCTTTTGACTGTATGGATTACAGATGGAATGACTGTTATATGTGAGTACCGCTTTCTTTGACAGATTCTAGTATGGGTACATATATGTTTTCCCAACCCCAGCACATTAATTTGCTAATTCCAGATGTATGAAACGCAGGCCTAACTGTATCTAGTATATTGAACGCCAGATAAACTAACTTGGCCTTTTTAAATAAAAAAAAATTCCCTCACTGGAATACTTTCAGTCTTTTGACTGTATGGATTACAGGTGGACTGGTATTAGTAGGGGTGACACAAGCACACCCAAGTCCCTGATGTAGGATTTCTATGGCACAGACCACTATTACAAGTGATTAATGGACGTTGGGAGAGATTGTGCTGCAGCACTAGTCCCAAGATGGCCGCCGCCTATCAGCCCAGTAACATGTGCCACAAAATGGTCTGCACAACCTTTAAAAAAATAGCCTTGGACTGTGCTGCTAAATCGCTATTGGTCTGAATCCCAGGTGTAGATGTCTGACTTGTTTGGAGCTTTGGAATGCACACTGTGGCAGCTTCTGCTGCAGCACTACAAGTCGCAAAATGGCGGCCGGCGGTCAGCCTAGGTACATGTGGATGGAAAAATCACTCTGGCCACTCTAAAAATAGCCAATCCCTATCAAAAAAGCAGCTCAGCTGCAGTTGTTCAGATGAATCACAGGTGGAGGAGAGAAATTTGCTTCCAGTTATTCAATTATCCCTGCCTATTCTCGCCCTAGCATCAGCTGCGTCTATCCCTGTTCTATTCACATCGGGAGTGAGCACGTCCCGACGTGCGCACAAGCTTATAAAGAGGCTGAGTCACATGCTGCACTCGGCCAATCACAGCCTTGCCAATAGTAGGCATGGCTGCGATGGCATCTTAGGGCAAGTAGTATGATGCATGTTGATTGGCTGCTTTGCAGCCTTTCAAAATGCGCCTAAATACATGCCGAACGACGAACCCGAACCCGAACTTTTTTGAAAATGTCCGGGTTCGGGTCCGGGTCCCGGACACCCCAAAATTCGGTACGAACCCGAACGATGCTCGAACTGTTCGCTCAACACTACTCATCAGGTGTCATTACAGTATTTTGGATAAAACAGTTACCCCTTAAAATAATGAACACTAAGTAATCCAGATGTATTGAAAGACAGGACAACCATCTTACCCAAAAAATAAAGAAACACTGTTATCTACTTGCTGACAAAGTTTTACTGAATAAATGTTTAATTTTATCAGGTTATCTCTTTCAATATATTAGCTTGTGCCTAATGGGGCTCACAATCTCAATTCCCTATCTCAGACATAGGTACACTAGGCAATTTCACATGAAGTCAATTAACCTCAGTATGTGTCTGAAGTGTAGACGGGAACCAGAGTGTCATTTAAAATGTAAACAGGAAAAAAAGCATTGGGAAATGAAAAGATTGCAGTGCGGTATATCAGTCAATAAAAAATCATGCTTCAGGATTAAAGCCTAGGGTCTCATGCACGCAACCATACAATTTTTATATAGTTCTAACCCTAAAACATAAACTATACTGCAGAATTGTTTCATTAGACCTCATGCACTCAACCATATAATGTCTATATAATTCTAACCCAATCATTTGATCACAGAGTGTCCGCCTGCTTGGACCCCCAATGATTAGTTTTAGTATTTGGGTAAACTTAGTAGTAAGTACTGTATTCAATTTACTTGCAGTCAATGGGAAAATTCTGTATTATTGTACACAGTGCCTATTCAAATTAATGGTTTGTCTTTGTAATGCAGGACACAGCAGGTCCTCACGACCAAGATATGCTCTTTGTAATTGTTCTCCACTCTGACCAGAGATAAGTATGCTACATCTGGGACGCCTTACTTTCCAAAGACAGACAACTCTTTTAAATATTGCATTACACATGATAATGACATGGGAGGCAAATATTAGTAGATGCATAGCATCCAAGCAGTACTGCTCAAGAGATTACTTTATAGTACCTTTGTTTTTGTAGGTTTATATAATAATTTTAGTCATTTTATAAGAAAGACTAACAATGAAATTATTGTGCAATAATTCCACACTTCTAATTAAAATATTTCACTTAGACATATGGTCACATAGCTAATCACATTTAAATTAAACATTTGTGGTTTGTTTGACGTCTCAGGGCAAGTAGTTCACAAAATAGGTTACCGATGTCAGATCATTTTTCATTTTCAGATGGCCTAGATTTGACAAGAATGCTAGACTGCTTGGTTGAGATTATTCCTATATTTTAGTAATTGCACAAGGAAAGTCACCTGAATTTGAATTACATTTAGTTGGTCTGCTGTTACTAAAGCCACTCACTCCTTATTTGTCAATATGTAAATTGGTATTTTAGTGGGCATTCTAGCACAGTTATAATTGATTCCAATACATTGAAAGTTGGTTGAGATAATTGCCACAAAAGAGCATTAAAATAACACATTTTGAATTGATGTCATAAATGGTTGCTTTCCTTGTTGCTTGTCCTCTAAGTAAGGATATCATGTCTATTGAGATATCCTATGACGAACTGCTATGGTCATGTGACTTGAAGCCTCAATGACATCACCCAGGGAACTGGTGGGGGAAAATGTTGAGCTGAAGTGGCAAAAATAGTCTTTGTTAAGACTGTAAGTATATTTGAAATCTTTTCACTTCTGAAAATAGCAGCAATGTAACTGTGTGTGTTAAATTGAAATTGAGTGTCAAGCCTCAATTGACCGTTCAGGTATATTCAGTTTCCACACAATAGGAAGGTCTTTCAGGAGTTAATCAGGGTAAAAAAATAAATATTCATATTATCCATCTGCTCGCATAAACATAGTAACATAGTAACATAGTATATAAGACCGAAAAAAGACATCCGTCCATCGAGTTCAGCCTGTTTCCTACAAGTTGATCCAGAGGAAGGCAAAAAAACCCTGTGAGGCAGAAGCCAATTTTCCCCACTTAAGGGGAAAAAAATTCCTTCCCGACTCCAATCAGGCAATCAGACAGCATACTGGCTGTCAATACAATCTTGATTGAAGACACCACATAAACTCTGGGCCAGTGGACCGGTATGGTATCGTCATGCGTCACTCAGCGAGAGATTTTGCGCAATTTCGGCAATCAAGATGGCCTCAATGACCGAAGTGAGTATGTATTTTTTTATTTTATTTACTGCCATTTCAGGAAAAATAGATTAGTTAACACAAGGCGCGAGGAAATTCAGCTTCACGGCTAATCAAATTTTTCCAGAAGTTGTTTGGCTTTTATTCACTCAAAACTAGTTAATAGTGATGAGCGAGCATGCTCGGCCGAGTATTGGTTCAAGCATCGCTATGCTCGGCACTCGGCTTTACTCGGCCGAGCACCACGTGCATTTGTTGCATTGCTCGGGTCTCCTCCCCGCACGTTTGGTGCCTTCTAAGCAGCAAATCAAGGTCCAGGTAAGTAATTACCCTCAGTATAAGGCCATAACAATGTTAGCTGTAAGCCTTACACTGATTGGCTGGCCGGAACACGTGATACCATTTAATATAGGAGCTGAGGTCCGGCGCTCAGCTCATTCAGCATCACGGAGAGCAGACAGTAGGCAGGGACAGATAGCGTTTTGCTCTAAACTTACTGATTTTACTCCAAAAACCTTATTGAAAGACATAACAGTCCTTTTAAGGACTAGAGTGTGTGTTTGACAGCAGTGCAGCACATTTTTTTTTTTTTTTTAAGAAGGGGGTTAAGTCAGCACTATCAGGGACAGGTGTCACCAGGAAGGGACAGATAAGTGCAGGGCTTGAAAATCACTTTGATAAGACAGAAAGATTTCCGATTAGTGACATCTACAAAACGCCATCATTAAGCAGTGTGTTGGGCAAATATTATCAAAAGGGGCTTATTCACTACAGTGTTCCTTGGTACTGAGATATATAATGCAACATCATAAATCAGTGTGTTGGGCAGACATTATTAAAAGGGGCTTATTCACTACAGTGTGCCTGCCTGGTACTGAGATATGCACTGTACCATCAGAGAAATTATTTGTTCCGGGGAAATTAACGTAACTTGTGCCACATCTATGTGTGTGTTCAATCCACAATTGTTATATTAATTACTCCAGCAGACAGTGATTTATATTTTGGCCTTAGTTTTGTGCACATTTGTGTGTGCGTTTAGGCTGCAACTGTACATACAGTATTCCAGTAGAGAATTCATTTTATTTGGGACAAATTTGTATCCAGTATAGAACTACATCATAATAAAGTGTGTATTGTCAAAATTACATTATCTTTGGCCTAGTGTAGTGGCAAAAATTGTATTTCTCTATCTCCTGTTCATTAAAGCCAGCAAATACAGTGTGTACAGTAAAAATTGCATTTTATCTGGCCTAGTGTAGTGCAAAAAATTGCATTTCTCTGTCTCCTGTACATTACAGAAAGAAAATACAGTGTGTAATGTAAAAATTACATTATCTGTGGCCTAGTGAGGTGCCGAAAAATTGTTTTTCTCTGTCTCCTATACATTACAGAAAGCAAATACAGTGTTTACTGTAAAAATTACATTATCTCTAGGCTATGGGGTGCCGAAAAATTGTATTTCTCTGTCTCCTGTTCATTATAGCCAGCAAATACAGTGTGTACAGTAAAAAATTCATTATCTGTGGCCTAGTGTACTCCTGAAAATCTGCAGTATAGTACAGCAAGCCAATACAGTGTGTACTGTAAAAATAACAATCTCTCGGCTAGTGTAGTGTCGAAAATCTGTATTTCTCTGTATCCAGTACTGTCCTGCATCAGAAAAAGGTGTCTTTAGCAGACAGTAAAACAATCTGCGCCACATCTACAGACAAAACCATTAGTATGAAGAAGGCGAGCACAAAGGGAGGGGGAAGTGGGCGTGATGCTGATGGTGCAAGCAGAGGCCATGGCCCTTGGCGTGATGCTGATGGTGCAAGCAGAGGCCGTGGCCTTGGGCATAATGCTGATGGTCCAAGCAGAGGCCATGGCCATGGGCGTGATGCTGATGGTTCAAGCAGAGGCCGTGGTCCTGGGCGCAATGAAACTGTACCTGCTACCAGTGCACCAGAAAAAAATCCATCTTACCCAGCTTCATGTCCAACTTAGCTGGGCGTCACAGGACATCACTGTCCAAGTCGGACCAGTGCGAACAGGTGGTCGGTTGGATTGCAGAAGATAAAGCTTCCAGTCGGTTAAGCACAACCCTCTCTTCCACGAAGTCCAGTCTCTGTAGCCAAGAGTCTGGTCAACTGAATCCTCACCCTGATCCTCCTTCCTCCCACCATCATGCGTCTGGACAAACAAGTGATCCGACACTCGGATATTCACATGACCTTTTTTCATCGCCAGTACTTGGTTTGGCTCTCTCACCAAGCACATTTGAAGAGGTACCTGAGATATTGTGCCCTGATTACCAAACTCTTGAGCCTTCACAGTCTCAAGAAAATGATGGTGATAAACCGCAATCATTCGTTCCTGAGGTGGATGATGATAAGACACAGTTGCCAATCACTGAGGTGGTGGTTAGGTCAAGTCAGGAGGATGAGCAGAGTGAAGAAGTGGAAGAGGAGGTGGTGGACGGTGAGGTCACTGACCCAACATGGTTAGGTGAAAAGCTGAGTGAGGACAGCAGTACAGAGGGGGAGGGATCAGTAGCACCGCAACAGTCTGGAAGAGGCAGTGGTGTGGCAAAAGGGAGACGTCGGCCCACACCAAACACGCCCACAACCATTACACCGAGCACCCCCATGCTTAAATCTACCTTGCCATGGGGTAGGTGTTCCGCAGTATGTCGCTTTTTTGAGGAAAGCGCAGATGACAAAAGAGTGGTAGTTTGCAACCTGTGCAGTACCAAAATGAGCCGGGTGTAAACACTAGCAACCTCAACATCACCAGCATGATCTGCCACATGACATCCAAGCACCCTAATAAGTGGGCTGAATGCCTGGGTCCACACTCTGCGTCTGAGGGTCCCACCACTGCCTCCACTTTCTCTGTGTTACGCACTTCTGGCCAATCCCCTGTCGAAGGCGCAGGCCCGGATGCCCCTCACCCAGGGATGCTACATTTCCCTGACCGCACACTGGGTGAATGTTGTGGAGGCCGAGAGTTAGTCGGACCCTGGGATGGCACAGGTGCTACCCACGCCCAGGATTGCGGTCACTACGCCCATCAGGGTCTCCGCCAGCAGCTATGTTACTGGCTCCAACCCCCACTTCTCCTCCTCCACCGCCTCCTCCTCCACTTCCACCTCCAACAGCAGTCAGCCATCAGTTGCTAGCTGGAAGCAGTGTAGCACTGCTATGGCTAAGCGTCAGCAGGCCATGCTGAAGCTGATCTGCTTAGGGGACAAACAGCACACCACCGCAGAACTGTGGCAGGGTATAAGGGACCAGACTGAGCTGTGGCTCTAGCCACTCAACCTACAACCAGGCATAGTTGTGTCTGACAATGGCCGTAACTTGGTGGCGGCTTTGGAGCTTGGCAAAATGATACACATTCCATGCCTAGCCCATGTCTTAAACTTAGTGGTTCAGCGGTTTATCAAAACCTACCCCAATTTGCAGGAGCTACTCGTGAAGACGCGCCGCTTGTGTGCTCGTTTCCACAAGTCGTCCACAGCTTCGACCAGTCTGTCATTGCTGCAGCAGTGCTTGCGGCTTCTAGCTTACTGACTGTTGTGCGACGTGAGCACATGGTGGGACTCTACGTTCTACATGTTGGCCAGGCTTTGTGTGTAGCAGAGGGCAGTTGTGGAATACCAGCTGCAACATGGTCATCGCCTTTCCAGTCAACTGCCACTATTCACAAGCGAGGAGTGGGCATTGATGTCAGACCAATGTGAGGTTTTAAAAAATGTTGATGAATCCACACAGATGGTTAGTGGCGATAACGCTTAACAATTAAGGAGGATGCTTTGAATGTGGCAGACGAGGTAATGGGGCGGGAGATGTCACAGGGTGATAGCCAGATGTCCCCAGTTTATCTTCTCAGCACGAATTGGGTCATGAAGAGGAGGAGGAGGAGGAGCAGGAGACACTTGCCTCTGCTACAGAGGATAGTACTCATAACACTTTAATTCCATCTGTTCAGCGTAGATGGGCAGAAGAGGAGGAGGAGGATGAGGTTATGGAGAGTCATCCTAAAGATGACATCGACGTCTTGCCGGTTGGTACTCTGGCTGACTTCATGTTAGGCTATTTTTCCAGCGAACCTTCCGTTATACGCATTTTAGGTGACAGATTACTGGGTGTTCACCCTTCTCGACCTCCGCAACAAAGAGAACTTCTCATCTCTGATTCCTGTGGTGTAGAGGACGAGAAAAAACGTGCAATAGCAGAAGGTACTTGTTGACAGATTGCTCCAAATTTTTCCATCTGATAATGTGGCCGCTAGAGTCCGTTCTTTCTTAGGCAACCGAGGAACAGAGACAAGGGGAACACACAATAGTTCAAATAGAGGCAGGGCAACACTTTCCAAGGCATGGGACACTTTCATGACACCCCTCCAGCAACCTCACCTTGAATAACGACCAAGGAGGGAAAAGTTTTGGAAGATGATGAAGGAATACATTGCAGACCGTGTCAGCGTCCTAAATGATCCCTCAGTGCCTTACAACTACTGGGTGTCCACATGGCATGAGCTTGCGCTCTACGCCTTGGAGGTGCTGGCCTGCCCTGCCGCCAGCGTATTGTCTGAGCGTGTATTTAGTGCTGCTCGCGGCATTATAACAGATAAGCGTATCCGCTTGTCCACTGACAATGCTGACAGGTTGACTTATAGAAAACTGAACAAGACCTGGATTGCCCCTGACTTCTCCACTCCACCAGAGGAAAGCTGAGCTAATGAGGAACAAAAACGCAATTTAAATGTATGCTTTATAATGTACTCAATCCACAAGATTCCGATTTTTTTTACTCCTTTCACCGCAAAAAAAAGGTATATGTTTGAATCTTGTTTTCTCATCCGCCTCCTCCTCCGACTCCTCTTCCATTCAAAATATATGCCCTCACTACAATCTTTTGTAGGGTTCGCTCGGCTTCAGGCCCTCACCTCCAATGCTTTATACCGTCTGCTCACCTGTAGGCCATCACTGCAATGATTTATGGGGTTCGCTAGGCTTCAGGCCCTCACCTCCAATGCTTTATACCGTTTGCTCACCTGTATGCCATCACTCCAATGATTTATGTGGTTTGCTAGGGTTCAGGCCCTCACCTCCAATGCTTTATACCGTCTGCTCACCTGTAGCCCATCACTGCAATGTTTTATGGGGTTCTCTAGGCTTCAGGCACTCACCTCCAATGCTTTATAAGGTCTGCTCACCTGTAGCCCATCACTGAAGTATTTTATGGGGTTCACTAGGCTTCAGGCCCTCACCTCTAATGCCTTATACCCAGGGCTGGGACAAGGTCCACCACCAACAGAGGCTGAGCTGCCCAAGTGCGCCCCCCCCCCCCTCCAACTTGTGGATGACACTGCTATGGGGGATCTGTGATGGATGATACTGTTATTGGGGAATCTGTGGATGACACATATGTGTCATCCACAGATCCCCCCTCCCCATAACAGGGTCCATGTAGGAATGACCCCCAATACAAGGGGTGAGGCTGTGGGGTTGTATCTGCTTTTTTGATGCCAGCGGGGCCCGTGCAGTGACTGTATTCTACTACACCCCCCCCCCACACACACACTGTATATAATCTTAACTATATAACTGTAGTGATTTACTACAGTTATATAGTAAATAAGATTATATCCAGTGAGCGGGAGGATGGGGTGTAGTAGAATACAGTCACTGCACGAGCCCTGCTGTCATTATGAAATAGCATATGTGACCCCCACCTCTTTTATTGGTGGCCATTCAGTAAATTAACCCTGTTTTGGGGGAGGGGTGTCTGTGGATGACAAATATGTGTCATCCACAGATTCTCCCCATAACAGGGTTCATTTAGTGATTGACCACCCAAATTGTGGTGACCCAATACATGGGAGTTGCATCTGCAGAGCTTTTGTATAATGCCACCCCACACTGTAGTGTCCCCACACAGTAATGTCCCCCACACAGTAATGTCCCCCACACAGTAATGTCCCCCACACAGTAATGTCCCCCACACAGTAATGTCCCCCACACAGTAATGTCCCCCACACTGTAATGTCCCCCACACAGTAATGTCCCCCACACTGTAATGTCCCCCACACAGTAATGTCCCCCACACTAGTAATGTCCCCCACACAGTAATGTCCCCACACAGTAATGTCCCCCACACAGTAATGTCCCCCACACAGTAATGTCCCCCACACAGTAATGTCCCCCACACTGTAGTGTCCCCCACACTGTAATGTCCCCCACACAGTAATGTCCCCCACACAGTAATGTCCCCCACACTGTAATGTCCCCCACACAGTAATGTCCCCCACACAGTAATGTCCCCCACACAGTAATGTCCCCCACACAGTAATGTCCCCCACACAGTAATGTCCCCCACACAGTAGTGTCCCCCACACAGTAATGTCCCCACACTGTAGTGTCCCCCACACAGTAATGTCCCCCACACTGTAGTGTCCCCCACACAGTAATGTCCCCCACACAGTAATGTCCCCCACACTGTAGTGTCCCCACACTGTAATGTCCCCACACTGTAATGTCCCCCACACAGTAATGTCCCCACACTGTAATGTCCCCCACACAGTAATGTCCCCCACACAGTAATGTCCGCCACACTGCCCCCGCACAGTAATGTCCGCCACACTGCCCCCCACACAGTAATTTCCGCCACACTGCCCTCCACACAGTAATGTCCGCCACACTGCCCCCACACAGTAATGTCCACCACACTGCCCCCCACACAGTAATGTCCGCCACACTGCCCCCCACACAGTAATGTCCGCCACACTGCCCCCACACAGTAATGTCCGCCACACTGCCCCCACACAGTAATGTCCGCCACACTGCCCCCCACACAGTAATGTCCGCCACACTGCCCCCGCACAGTAATGTCCGCCACACTGCCCCTGCACAGTAATGTCCGCCACACTGCCCCCGCACAGTAATGTCCGCCACACTGCCCCCACACAGTAATGTCCGCCACACTGCCCCCTGCACAGTAATGTCCGCCACACTGCCCCCCGCACAGTAATGTCCGCCACACTGCCCCCACACAGTAATGTCCCCACACCCCCTCAACCACACAGCAGTGCCCCCACATAGTAATTTGTCAGCCCCCCTCCCTCTTGTCATTCTCCCCTCTTCTTGTCATGCTTTTTCTGCCCCGTCATTCTCCCCCATCTTTTCATGCTCTTTATACACCCACCCCCCCATGTTGTCATGCTCTTTCTGCCCCCCATGTTGTCACAGACTTTATGAAAGGGGCCCGGCCTTTCACTGTACTTAATGCCGGGCCCGTCAGAGCGCTCCTCTCACCTCCATTATGGTCACTGCTCCAGGCTTCCGGGATCAGGCCCCAGCGCTGCCTCACATTAAGCAGGTGGGCGGAGCCTAACGGAGGTCCGTTAGGCTCCGCCCACCTGCTTACTCTGTTTCTAGTTAGAGCCAGAGGCAGCGGGGCCTGATGCTGGGGGCCTGAAGCAGCATAATGGAGGTGAGAGGAGCGCTCTGACGGGGCCCGGCTCAGGGAATGACAGGAGGGAGCGCTGAGCAGTTCCCCCCTGTCAGTCCCTCTCCCTCTCGCCGGCCCCTGCCTGCGCCCTGAGGCTGGAGCGCCCTGAGGCTGGAGCCTGCCCAGCCTCTGTGTCGGCCCGGCCCTGCTTATACCGTCTGCTCACCTGTAGGCCATCACTGCAATGTTTGATGAAGTTTGCTAGGCTTCAGGCCCTCACCTCCAATGCTTTATAAGGTCTGCTCACCTGTAGCCTATCACTGCAATATTTTATGGGGTTTACTTGCTTCAGTCCCTCACCTCCAATGCTTTATACCGTCTGTTCACCTGTAGTCCATTACTGCAATGTTTTATGGGGTTCTCTAGGCTTCAGGCCCTCACCTCCAATGCTTTATACCGTCTGCTCACCTGTAGCCCATCACTGCATCGTTTTATGAGGTTCTCTAGGCTTCAGGCCCTCACCTCAAATGTTTTAAACGATCTGCTCACCTGTATGCCTTCATTGCAATGTTTCATGGGGTTCTCTAGGCTTCAGGCACTCACCTCCAATGCTTTACACCGTCTGCTCACCTGTAAGCCATCACTGCAATGTTTTATGGGATTCACTCACCTTCAGGCCCTCACTACAATTTTTTATTTGGTCGCTCACCTTCAGGCCCTCAACTATAATGTTTTAGATGGTAACCAGCACGCCCTTGCTCCAAATGTTTTTGAGGGTCACCTGTAGGCCATCAATGATAATTTTTCAAGGGTGTGTATGATGCCCTCCTTTATGTGTAAAGGATGTGGCAGCCCTTTTACTTAGTGCATAAGCTTTATGAGTGCCGCAGTGTACCTGAACAATTGTAGCATCATGTGAATGAGGCCATCCTTTATGTGATATACAGGCTGTATCGGAGTGCTTCTTCCTTGCAATTCTTGGCAGCATTTGCACTGTATATACAATTGAATATACAGGAAAGAATGTTTCCTAACAATTTTACCTCTAAAATTGTCTTTTCTTTTTAGGGGGCAGGATTTTGGGCGGGATTTTGTCGCTATGTAAAAGTGGCGGACAACTGGGACAATATGGGTCCCAGCTGAGACATTGGAGTCCAAGATGCACCCAGACATGGTCCCCATGCTGTTTAAGATCCATTTCGGTGGTGTTTCTGTCACTTTCTGACCTTTTCCAATGGACCAGGAACCCTCCCCTCATCTGAGCAGGGGGTGCCTGGTTGTCTCCCATTGACTTCCATTATACTTGGGTGCTGGGCCGAGCGCACGAATATCGCTATTTGTTCAGACAGAGTACCCGAATACCCGAACACTTTGGTGCTCGCTAATCACTGCTGGTTAACACAATTGAAATTTGTTTGGAGGGGGGTAAATCTCTTTAAGTTGCAGCATAAATGTAGGTGATGACTGTCTTAATATTGACATTTTCTCACAGTTCAGGCAACCACACAGTTTAAATAAAAAAATTATAAAAAAAATAGGGGGTTAACATGGTTAAAATTTGAATGTTTTTTAGAGGGTGGTTATCACATTCGACTGGGAGTGGGGGTTGAATTTATTTCACTGCATCAATACAGAAATTTTCCAGGCAGGTTAAATACAATCAATAGACCTCTCTTAGTTGCCCATTTTACCACTCTTGCTGTCTTTTTCCCTACCTACCATCATATTCTGTATGGCTGCTGCTGCGGCCTGCATCATGCCACTAATGCCACTTGTCAGCCGTCTTATTCCCAAAGGACACTTTTTTTAAATATTATAATACTGTGTGTGTTAAACATAATCTTCCCCCGATAAGGGACACATTTTGGAAGCTTTGCAATAACAAAATAATAAAAAATAAATCAAAAGAGATAACAGGTTTTCCTAAAAATTGTGAGTCCTAGGAGGCTAGATGGGGCTGTATACCAACTTTCAGGACAATTGGAACAACTTCGGTTCGGCCCGAATCGATTTGGATCCGTTCTGAACTCTTTCAAAAATTTGGCGAACAGGACCCAAAACGAATCTCAACTGGTTCACTCATCCCTACCTCAAACTTGATCACGTGGCTGCACCCTCAAAATAGATATAAATTATTTAATAAATGAATTTACCATTTTTTTTAACTGCTATAGATCTATTAAAAAGCCCTGGAGCAATGGACCCAAATGTGCATCACAATCAATCAAGTAAATTACTTTGTGCATTATGACAATCAGGGTAGTCATCCACATAAAACATTAACAATTTACACTCCCAGAAGCAGTACCTATATTGATACTTAGATATTCAATATAGACATAGAAAGGTTTTACAGGATGTAAAAATCTATGTATTTTGGCTCAAAACAGAAGCATGACAAACCTTACAGTGCATTACTAATTGCTGATTGCCATTCCCCACCGTCAATTTCTTCTTCCTGTAAAAAATTTTCGTAGCTGCTGCTGACCGCCATTCCCTGCGCTAACTCGGCAATGTAACATTACCGCAATCAAAAAATATTGTGAAAATTTCTATAATATTTTATTTTGGCCAGTGTTTTTGATAATATCTCTACAATTTCCATGCACTGGCAGCTGGGGGTGAGGTAACTCCTTAGTATTGAGGAATCTTGTTGGTTATCGGAATGAACCACACAAATCGTCTCGATCCACCCGCTCACAATGGCTATGCTTCAACACCCACTGAATCGAGAAAGAAGTATCAATCTGTCAATACTTTCAGTGTCAGGGCCAGGTGAGGTTTCCCATGTGGAATCAAATTAAGCCTCAGGCTCCACTCCTGGTGGTGCACATCCTTCAATTAGTTTAAGTTTCAGCTTTGCAACCATACTCCCCTCGGAACCCAAAGACTTTGGTTTCCAAGAAAATACTCGGTGTGTAATGGGAATTACACTGCTGGATTGTGTGTCATATAGTTTTTAAACCAGGCTATAAATTTCATCTTAGATTAATTAAAACATTCTTGGGAAATGCTTTCAGCGTGGTTCTTCTGGTGCCTGTCAAATAGCAGCGCAATACAGATACCTCCGGCCGTCCAACTTAATCATGTCCTCAATTCTGAAAAAAAAAACTAAAATTTTGGCAGCACTTGCACTTTACATACAATTGAATATACAGGAAAGAATGTTTCCAGAAAATTTTTCCTGTAAAATTTTATTTTTCCATTTTTTTATTATAATTTTTTTTATTTTTTTTTATTTTTTTTATTTTTTTTTTTTTGGGGGGGGGGGGTTTGGGCATGTATTTGTCAGTAAGTAACAGTGGTGCACAACTGGGACAACATGGTTCCTAGCAGCGACTTGGTAGTCCAAAACGCATTCAGACATTGTACCCATGCTGTTCTCGGTCCATTTTGTTGGTGTTTCTGTCGTAATTTTGAATATTCTAGATTTTCTTTTAATCACTAAACTCCCTTCTTGCTTGTGGGCCAATGAGAAGGATGCAATGTCTTGTATGAGCTTAACAACATCCCTAACAACCAACAGGAAAGTTGCCTACACGTTTACTATATAAGATCCTCCCCGGCAGCCACTGTATGCAGTATTTTGCAGATCTGAGAGAGACAGCAGTGTTATTGCTGTGCTCTCTGCTTTCATGTGTCATGACATGATAGTTAGTTAGTTAGTTAGTTAGTTAGTTAGTTAGTTTGCTTATATATATAATATAGATAGTTAGTGGGAGATAGTCAGTATAGGTTAGATTGTGATATAGTGTAGCTGTCTATACATACATGCTACATACATAGTACTGTATGTATGTATGCTACATACATACATACATAGTGTTTTGATATCACAAGTTCTCAACAATAATTACTGCACCAATCACTAATATGTAGTCAGACCTGTTAAAATGTGAAGTTGCACATATTGCGCCAAAATATTTGCATCATTAGTGCCGATTTCGCAATCGCGAATATATTGGAGCACTCTATCTGCATATAAAACTATTGTAATGTTCTGCCGTGCCAACCATTTTCTCCATTCTCAGGAAACTTCTAGCAGCTTGAAAAATATAGCTATAGTGACCCACGTCTGTATTTTGCGCGCATTACACGAATACTACATTGCCGATTTTTCACAATCAAGAAAATAATGTCAAATTTGTGAATTCGCGAATA
The DNA here is from genome assembly GCA_033119425.1 of Bufotes viridis. NCBI lineage: Eukaryota > Metazoa > Chordata > Amphibia > Anura > Bufonidae > Bufotes > Bufotes viridis. The sequence goes on from CM065589.1 coordinate 459,395,672, forward strand.
TATGAAGAATATTCTACGAAATATTCGCGAAATATCGCAAAATCGAATATTGCCCCTGCCACTCATCACTAGTGACGTACAATATTTCTCACTTATCTGTGAGAACCACATAATGTGAACTGTCCCTGTTCAAGTGAACCACAGCTGTGGCCCGCAAAGTAAGCATTAAAGATCATGTGTTGTTTTATGAGTTTCACTAAACCTTGAAAGGAAGATACAATTCACTTCTATGGGACTGAATAATGGGTCTCCGATTGCTGTGTCTGTCATCTATTACAGCCCAGGCTTCATTCCCTGTCCTATGCTCTCCCCAGCAGCCGGTGTGATGCAATAATGTCATTGTGTATGCTGAGGTAAGCATCATCTCCCGGCCTTTGCTGTCTCCTGCTTAGCTCAGCAAGCATGATGATGATAAAACATTGCACCTGCTTGGGAGAACATGATGTGCTCTATTCTTCAGGGGAATGGGGCTAGGTAAATATTTTTTTTATTGTATTAATGCTACTATAAAGGGGGCTCTAAGAGAGCAGTGCTATTTTAAGGGGAGCATTTAGGGACAATAGCTACTCTATGGGGGTACTAAGATGACATTGTACCATGTTTAGGCACTAAGGGGGAAATTTACTGTGTGTGGGAACTAAAGGGGCATCACTTATTTGAAGGGGGCACTAATAAAGAATTCTACTGTGTGGGGCACTAAGGGGGCATTACTACTGTTAAGGAGGTACTAAGGAAGCATTATACTGTGAAGAGGACACTTAAGGGGAAGAACTACTGTATGGGGTACTGAGGGAGCATACAGGGGGTAGGTGGAATATTGTAAAGTAAACTCTTGAATCCTTCTGCTGTCCAGTGTTAGCATGCATTTTAATTTCAGATTTTTTTTTATAGAACTGAGTGGGAACAAGGTTGTACAGCGAACGAGGCTGGTCTTGACTACACATGGGATGAGGGGGGATGCAAGGAAGTTGCTAGTTATACCCCTGCTGCCCTTACACTACAGGGAGTGCAGAATTATTAGGCAAGTTGTATTTTTGAGGATTAATTTTATTATTGAACAACAACCATGTTCTCAATGAACCCAAAAAACTCATTAATATCAAAGCTGAATATTTTTGGAAGTAGTTTTTAGTTTGTTTTTAGTTTTAGCTATTTTAGGGGGATATCTGTGTGTGCAGGTGACTATTACTGTGCATAATTATTAGGCAACTTAACAAAAAACAAATATATACCCATTTCCATTATTTATTTTTACCAGTGAAACCAATATAACATCTCAACATTCACAAATATACATTTCTGACATTCAAAAACAAAACAAAAACAAATCAGTGACCAATATAGCCACCTTTCTTTGCAAGGACACTCAAAAGCCTGCCATCCATGGATTCTGTCAGTGTTTTGATCTGTTCACCATCAACATTGCGTGCAGCAGCAACCACAGCCTCCCAGACACTGTTCAGAGAGGTGTACTGTTTTCCCTCCTTGTAAATCTCACATTTGATGATGGACCACAGGTTCTCAATGGGGTTCAGATCAGGTGAACAAGGAGGCCATGTTATTAGATTTTCTTCTTTTATACCCTTTCTTGCCAGCCACGCTGTGGAGTACTTGGACGCGTGTGATGGAGCATTGTCCTGCATGAAAATCATGTTTTTCTTGAAGGATGCAGACTTCTTCCTGTACCACTGCTTGAAGAAGGTGTCTTCCAGAAACTGGCAGTAGGACTGGGAGTTGAGCTTGACTCCATCCTCAACCCGAAAAGGCCCCACAAGCTCATCTTTGATGATACCAGCCCAAACCAGTACTCCACCTCCACCTTGCTGGCGTCTGAGTCGGACTGGAGCTCTCTGCCCTTTACCAATCCAGCCACGGGCCCATCCATCTGGCCCATCAAGACTCACTCTAATTTCATCAGTCCATAAAACCTTAGAAAAATCAGTCTTGAGATATTTCTTGGCCCAGTCTTGACGTTTCAGCTTGTGTGTCTTGTTCAGTGGTGGTCGTCTTTCAGCCTTTCTTACCTTGGCCATGTCTCTGAGTATTGCACACCTTGTGCTTTAGGGCACTCCAGTGATGTTGCAGCTCTGAAATATGGCCAAACTGGTGGCAAGTGGCATCTTGGCAGCTGCACGCTTGACTTTTCTCAGTTCATGGGCAGTCATTTTGCACCTTGGTTTTTCCACACACTTCTTGCGACCCTGTTGACTATTTTGAATGAAACGCTTGATTGTTCGATGATCACGCTTCAGAAGCTTTGCAATTTTAAGAGTGCTGCATCCCTCTGCAAGATATCTCACTATTTTTGACTTTTCTGAGCCTGTCAAGTCCTTCTTTTGACCCATTTTGCCAAAGGAAAGGAAGTTGCCTAATAATTATGCACACCTGATATAGGGTGTTGATGTCATTAGACCACACCCCTTCTCATTACAAAGATGCACATCACCTAATATGCTTAATTGGTAGTAGGCTTTTGAGCCTATACAGCTTGGAGTAAGACAACATGAATAAAGAGGATGATGTGGTCAAAATACTCATTTGCCTAATAATTCTGCACTCCCTGTATGTTCTTTTTATTTTTCGCTTAGGAAAGTTATATGTTTATCCCAAGCATGCTTATCACCTTCCTGCACCATGCTGTAAATGTAAGGCATGGAAGTAAACATGTTTGTTTATTCCATTGCGATGGTGCTGGTTCAGGAGCTATAGCATACAGCTGACACACTTCTGGAATGGCTAAACTCCTATCCTGGCCATTAAACCCCTTGGATGCTGTAGTCAATAACAACAGTGACATCTAAGTTGTTTTAAAAAGGAGGATGCTCCTTCTATAGCTCATCAAACTCCACTCGATGAGATCACAGCGTACTGATTGTTGGTATGATAGTTGGAGGCCTTACAAAGGTTCTGCCATGTACAGAAGTTTAATTGGACATGCTAGATGCTGGGACTAAAAGGTGAACTCTTAGTTTAAAACTAAGGCTACTTTCACACTAGCATTTTTGTCAGATGAGGAGGTAAATTCTAGACTTGACAGCAGCGAATTAATGGATGTTGTATATCTGGACTTCTCCAAAGCATTTGACACTGTACCTCATAAAAGGTTAGTATATAAAATGAGGATGCTCGGACTGGGAGAAAATGTCTGTATGTGGGTAAGTAACTGGCTGAGTGACAGAAAACAGAGGGTGGTTATTAACGGTACACACTCAGATTGGTTTAATGTCAATAGTGGGGTACCTCAGGGGTTCAGTATTGGGCCCTATTCTCTTCAATATATTTATTAATGATTTGTAGAAGGCTTGCACAGTAAAATATCTATTTTTGCAGATGACACTAAACTGTGAAAAGTAATTAACACTGAAGAGGACAGTTTTCTGCTACAGAGGGATCTGGATGGATTGGAGGTTTGGGCAGAGAAATGGCAGATGAGGTTTAACACTGACAAATGTAAAGTTATGCACATGGGAAGGAATAATGCAAGTCACCCATACATACTAAATGGTAAAACACTCGGTAACACTGACATGGAAAAGGATCTAGGAACTTTAATAAATAGCAAACTAAGCTGTAAAAACCAGTGTCAGGCAGCTACTGCCAAGGCCAATAAGATAATGGGTTGCATCAAAAGGGGCATAGATGCCTGTGATGAAAACATAGTCCTACCACTATACAAATCACTAGTTAGACGACAGATGGAATACTGTGTACAGTTCTGGGCTCTTGTGAACAAGGCACACATAGCAGAGCTGGAGAGGGTTCAGAGGAGGGCAACTAAAGTAATAACTGGAATGGGGCAGTAATAACTGGAATTAGGGTTATTTACCTTAGAAAAAGGATGACTGAGGGGAGATCTAATATCTATGTATAAATATATCAGGGGTCAGTACAGAGATCTTCCCCTTCATCTATTTATCCCCAGGACTGTTACGAGGGGACATCCTCTGCGTCTGGAGTAAAGAAGGTTTGTACACAAACATAGAAAGGGATTCTTCACGGTAAGAGCAGTGAGACTATGGAACTCTCTGCCTGAGGAGGTGGTGATGGTGAGTACAATAAAGGAATTCAAGAGAGGAATGGATGTATTTCTGGAGTGTAATAATATTACAGGTTATAGCTACTAGAGAGGGGTCGTTGATCCAGGGAGTTATTCTGATTGCCTGATTGGAGTCGGGGTCAGGGGTCTTTAGCCTTCCTCTGGATCAGCTTGTAGGAAACAGGCCGAACTGGATGGACAAATGTCTTTTTTCGGTCCTATATACTATGTTACTACACTGTGTGGGAGAGAATTCAGAGAGAAAACACCCCTCTAGCAGTTTTTGGGAGCGAGTTAGGAACATCCCTGGGGCAATAAGTTGTTCATTCAGTCTCCATCTAAAAGCACGAGGCTCTAAGGTTTGGGCTAAGATGGTGAGTAACACAGGAGAGTGGTCGGATATGTGCATAGTACCTATGTGGGCTCTGGAGCATAATTGTAAGTGTTCTTTGGATACAAATAAATAATTGAGTCTTTGATATGAGCCATAGGCTGAGGAGAAGAAGGTGTAGTCATGTCTGGAGAGATTAGGGAGTCTCCAAGCATCACATAGAGACCACTGTTGTAGTTTTATTTTTAGATATTGTGGGGAGTTGCTCTGGTAGATAGCGGTGCGGGTGCAGTACCGAGGCAAAACAGGAGTCCCGAAGGTGCAATAAACAGTGTTTTATTCACACTTGCACAAGATAAACAATAAACAGTCTCTTGGTGTTACTTCACACACATAAGAAATCATGAGGAAAACAAGACAGTCCAATACAGGCTCCAGTCACCTAGGGGGTTTTAGGTGCAGGTTCGCACCTGGCTGTCAGTCCAGCCGCAAGACAAGCGACGTCAGGTTTCCAGGCCGTCTGCACTCCTCCTTGCTGGGCTCTTGCTTCCAGCCCAGAGAACTCCCAAACTCAAATGATTCCACAGCCTTACAGCAGCTCCAGGACAATCACACCTCACCTGCTGGTGCTGGCTGTCTTATAAAGTCCCGGGAAAAACCGGCCTGGACCGTGGGGAATAGGCACCCACCCAACTCTTTGCCTACTCCCAGTAAGAGCCGGCCCGGATTGGCTTTGCAGCCAAACTAAATAGAAATGTGTCAAAACAGCACTAGCTGCTGCTGACACGCAAGAAAACCCGGCTTTTACCTCACCGAGGCCAGGAACCTCGGTGACACGTACCTGCCATCGACCACGGTACCTTGCACCTTACCACCTTACCACATACCCCCCCCCTTTGTTCAACCCTGAGGGGGTGAACACAAGTGAGGCAGTGGACGCGGGACAGGGCATCTGCGTTACCCTGCAAGCGGCCTGCCCTGTGTTCTACCGAAAATTTGAAATTTTGCAAGGACAGGAACCACCTGATGACCCGAGCATTCCTCTCCTTGGCCTGGCTCATCCACTTGAGAGGGGAATGGTCGGTCACCAAACGGAACCTCCTCCCTAACAGGTAATAGCGAAGAGATTCGAGTGCCCACTTGATAGCCAGGCACTCCCTCTCCACTATACTATACCTGGTCTCGACGGGGGTGAGTTTCCGGCTCAGGAAGACAACGGGATGTTCTGTGAGACAGCACTGCACCGAGACCTACCTCCGAGGCATCCGTCTGAACGACGAACTCCCTGTTGAAGTCGGGTGTCACCAAAACCGGGGACCCACACAGGGCCGACTTCAACGCGGAGAAAGCCTCCTCCGCCTTCTCACTCCAGCTAACCTTCCCAGACTTTCGCCCTTTCAACAGGTCGGTCAACGGCGCTGCTATTGTGGCAAAGTGGGGCACAAACCGCATGTAGTACCCTACAATTCCCAGGAAGGACTTTACCTGCCTGGTTGTGACCGGTCGGGGCCAGTTACGTATGGCTTCTACTTTAGTTACCTGCGGCTTGATGACTCCCCGCCCAATAACATATCCCAGGTATTTGGTCTCTTCCAACCCAATCGCACACTTCTTTGGATTGGCGGTCAGTCCAGCTTTCCTCAGGGCATCCACTACCGCCTGCACTTTGGGCAAATGGCTTTCCCAGTCGGTGCTGTGGATGATTACATCATCTAAGTAGGCCGAAGCATACCGACGATGAGGTCGCAGTACTATATCCATTAACCTTTGGAAGGTGGCGGGGGCGCCATGCAGGCCAAAGGGTAACACCTTGTAATGATACAGGCCCTGCGGGGTAACAAAAGCGTTTTTTTCCTTGGCCGCCTCCGTTAAGGGTACTTGCCAGTATCCTTTAGTGAGGTCTAGCACAGAAAAATAGCGGGCTTGCCCTAAATTCTCAACAAGCTCGTCTACCCGGGGCATGGGATACGCATCAAACTTGGACACTTCATTTAACTTGCGAAAATCGTTGCAGAACCGCAACGTCCCATCCGGCTTGGGTATTAGAACTATGGGACTGGCCCACTCACTTTTCGATTCCTCAATGACATCAAGCTTCAACATTAACTGCACTTCCTCCGCGATGGCCCGTCGCCGAGCCTCGGGTACCCGGTATGGTTTTAACCGGATCTTGGCCTGAGGCTCAGTGATGATGTCATGTTGGATGAGAGACGTGCGGCCAGGGAGGTCCGAGAACACATCCGTGTTCCGACTGACGAACTCCCTGACTTCCTGAACTTGTTTGGAAGACAGGCTGTCTGCAATTTTTACCGTGGTTACTGCTTCACAGGCCACAAACTGTGGGGCTGGACCCTTTTCACCTAGAAGCCCTGGCCGGGGGCTGTGGTCGTCGGCCGTGTCCCTATCTTTCCACGGCTTTAGTAAATTCACGTGGTACACCTGCTCCGGCTTGCGCCGCCTGGCTGGTGTACTTTGTAATTTACTTCCCTACCTTCTCGATCACCTCATAGGGGCCCTGCCACCTAGCTAGGAACTTGCTGTCCAGGGTGGGTACCAGAACCAAAACCCGATCTCCCGGATTGAAGCCCCGTACCCGAGCCTGACGATTGTACACCCTACTCTGGGCTTGTTGCACTGCCTCCATATGCTCGCGGACCAGCGGCAACACCCTTTCCATCCGTTCCTGCATCTGGGTGACATACTCAATGACACTTTTGTGGGGGACAGGCTGTTGTTCCCACGCTTCCTTGGCGATATCCAACAGGCCCCGAGGGTGTCTGCCATAAAGCAGTTCGAAGGGCGAGAACCCAGTAGAGGCCTGGGGCACCTCTCGCACTGCGAACATGAGATAGGGCAGAAGCAGATCCCAGTCCTTCTCATCTCTAGACACCACCCTTTTTAACATATTTTTTAAAGTTTGGTTAAACCTCTCGACAAGACCGTCTGTTTGCGGATGGTAAACGGACGTCCGTAACTGCTTTATACGCAACAATTTACACAGTTCCCTCATAACTTTGGACATAAAAGGGGTCCCTTGGTCTGTCATAACCTCTTTTGGCAGGCCCACATGGGAAAACATTTCCATTAACTCTTTGGCGATGAGCTTAGCTGAGGTATGTCGCAGAGGCACCGCCTCCGGATACCGAGTGGCATAGTCAAGAACTACCAGAATGTGTTGGTGGCCCCTGGCAGACTTTGGTACAGGCCCAATTAGATCCATAGCGATTCGCTCAAACGGGACCTCAATAATTGGAAGAGGTTCCAGAGGACTACGGAAATGTGGCTGGGGGCTATTTATCTGACAGGTGGGACAGGACTTACAATAATTTTCTACCTCCTTGAACACACTGGGCCAATTGAACCGCTGCAGTATGCGGTCCTGGGTTTTCTGCCACCCCAAGTGTCCCCCAAGAACATGTTGGTGGGCAAGCTCCATGACCAGCTTGCGGTACGCTGTGGGCACCACCAACTGTTCAACAGGTTCACCCCGGATTTGGTTCACCCGATATAACATTTCTTGGTGAACAACAAAGCGGGGAAATATTAACTCAGCCCCTGGTTTCTGGGGTTTACCATAAATTTCCAGCACATTCTTCCAGGCCCTGGTAAGGGTTTGGTCCCAGTGTTGGGCGGTCCCAAAATTATCTCCGGAGACGTGGAGGTCTGCCAACTCAGGTCCGGGTGGCAAGTCCTCCATGTCTCCCACCATTACACAGATAGCGGTGCGGGTGCAGTACCGAGGCAAAACAGGAGTCCCGAAGGTGCAATAAACAGTGTTTTATTCACACTTGCACAAGATAAACAATAAACAGTCTCTTGGTGTTACTTCACACACATAAGAAATCATGAGGAAAACAAGACAGTCCAATACAGGCTCCAGTCACCTAGGGGGTTTTAGGTGCAGGTTCGCACCTGGCTGTCAGTCCAGCCGCAAGACAAGCGACGTCAGGTTTCCAGGCCGTCTGCACTCCTCCTTGCTGGGCTCTTGCTTCCAGCCCAGAGAACTCCCAAACTCAAATGATTCCACAGCCTTACAGCAGCTCCAGGACAATCACACCTCACCTGCTGGTGCTGGCTGTCTTATAAAGGCCCTGGAAAAACCGGCCTGGACCGTGGGGAATAGGCACCCACCCAACTCTTTGCCTACTCCCAGTAAGAGCCGGCCCGGATTGGCTTTGCAGCCAAACTAAATAGAAATGTGTCAAAACAGCACTAGCTGCTGCTGACACGCAAGAAAACCCGGCTCTTACCTCACCGAGGCCAGGAACCTCGGTGACACGTACCTGCCATCGACCACGGTACCTTGCACCTTACCACAATATCTAAGTGCTTTAGTAGATATTGCTGATTTCCTGGATGTTGAGTCCAGGGAAGGTTCCAATTTTACATTAAATAAGTAATACAAAGTACCAGTCACGTCCGGGATACGATACCACGCTGCTGCAGGTTCCAAATTGTGTTGTGGGAAAAAACACTTTTGACCATCCAATTATAATACTCAGGAACCGCGCTGCATCAAGTGGAGGCAAGTTCAGACCTTGCAGGTTCCAACGTCTGTGGGTTGGTTGAACAGCCGGAACAGAGATAAAACTTTGCCGGTTATGCTGTAATGAAAAACAAAATAGTGCACCACCTTTTGTAAAATAAGCTGTTGCGCCTTTAATCACACTTACAGAATCGCAGTGTAAACAGTCATAAAACCGTCTCAGCGGTATTTGCCCGACCCGGGTTTCGCTGGCCTGAGCTTCATCAGGGGCAGGAACACGTCACTACCGGGGTTGCCCCACTCTTTTATATGGTTCCCTTAATTAGTACATACGGTCATTTAATACAAAAACTAATAAAAGTTGTTTAAAATACATTTCAATAAATACATCACTGTTACTTCACACCGAATACAGCTTACATTATCCTCTGTCTTTCTTTATAATACCGCCACTTTTTAAAAACCAAGACTCTTCATTCAAACATTCTTATTATCCTATTACTCCGCTTACAAGGACCTTCCATTCACAAAACCGTCATGTGACTTAATCCACCTATCACTGCAGTGGGCGTTTTCCCAGCTGATTACGTAACATCTCCTGGCCAATGAATTCTTCAGAGTTCAGTGGGTGTGTACTACCTCACATTACTATCGCCGGGAGACAGATGGCAGCAAGAGAATGGAAGCCGAAATGAAAGGAATCGGGCAAGATGAATCGATCAGACCAAACAAGGTTTTAAATCGAACTCAACATTGAGGCCGCCAGGTTGCAAGGTGCCAAGTCGATATATCCACTCAACCTCCTTTCGATTGATCTGAGCGACCCTATCTCCGCCCCTCCAATGCGGCTCCACACTCTCAACCCCCATGAATTTCAAACCCACTGGATTTTTTCCATGATGGACTTTAAAGTGCGCCGAAACACTATGTGTTAAAAGTCCTTTTTTATGTTACGGATGTGTTCTTGTATCCTAACCTTTAATTTTCTCAAAGTCCTCCTACATATTGAACCCCACACGGGCATTCCAATACATATACTATCCCTTCTTTCTCACATGAACACTCCCTTTAACTTTAAATTTCTGCCCACTAATGTGGGATAACACTTCAGAAGAGTTCATTTTCCGATCCACACGATGACGGTTTCTGCATGGACCGCAGAAGCCGCACCATGTGAACTGTCCCAACTTCTTGGGTCCATTCATGTTGATGGGTGGGATAGCACTCCTCACTAGTTTGTTCTTTAGGTTCGGGGCTTTTCTATACACAATCTCAGGCAGGGATGGAAGAATCGAACCTATTGTTGGATCAATTTTCAGAATCTTCCAGTTCTTTTTAATAATCTGTTTCAATGATCCAGCTTTAACATTCCAATTTTACATTAAAATCTCCCCAACCACCTCTCTATACTTCTCCAAAAGGGACAGAACCTCTTCCAACCAGGTGACCTGATTGACATTGGGGGCATATATATTTACAAAGGTACATTATACATCTGGTTAGCAATGGTACCTTTTAATAGTATATATCTACCATCCACATCTTGGACATGGGAGATAAATGAGAATGGAAGACTTTTTTGGAGTCCGATGCTCACGCCCCTGGAGGCCGATGAGTTTGATTCACAGTTGTACCAGTGTGAGAATATAGAATAAGAGAGGTTGGGATACTTGCCAAATTTGAAGTGTGTTTCTTGAATCTTTAAGACTGAGCATTTTTCTTTTTTTGCATAAGAGAAAATCTAGCTACGCTTGGATGGGGAGTGAAACCCTTTGACATTAAATGATGTTACACAAATGTCAGCCATTTTTTGAGAAAATAGGAGAATATGCACGTCTAATGAGTAGCTGGATGAAATAGGAGATTCATTTATGTACTTAGCCTCTCAAGGCAGAGCAGTGGCACTCCTCAGTCGTCCCCTTCCTTCTCGGGCATAGAATAAAAGCATCCTGCAGCACCTGTCATAAAACAAAGAACATAAAACAAAAGAAGAGAACAAATCAAATAAACAATTTGTATAATAGAGCATTTCTGCTCAGAAAGCATGAGGGGGAAAAGGTATCTACCGTAATGTAGCACCCTCATTTAGTCATTAAACTTTGGAACTCAGCCTGGCCTGGGGCCTAAATCCTAGGTTTATGAGAGTAAAAAGTATGAAGGATATCATGGTTAGTACAGGGTAGTATAGCGCCAACTCTAATATAAGTGGGTTAGATGTCATAGGGAGAGATATGGGGTTAGAAGAGTAACGCTAAACTCAGCCTTAAAGGCTATGTATTAAATAGCAAGTGGCTTATTAAAGTAGGCACATGTATTATTATCTTTAATATATCCAAGATGGATTCGTCATGAACTCCATTAAAAGTCAATAAGGGATGTATTCGTTTTCTATTGTGTCAGATAGTGTCAGAGAAAACGGATCCGTCCCTATTGACTTGCTTTGTGGGTCACGACGGATTCATCTTTCTCCGCATTCCATGGAGGAAAGCAAACCGAAGCATGCTGCAGTTTGTTCTCCGGTATGGGAATGCAACCAAACGGAACAGAATGCATTTTGGAGCATTCCGTTCTGTTCAGTTACATTTTGTCCCCATTTACAATAAATGGGACAAAACGGAAGCGGAAAACGGAAGAGGATGGCTCAGGATTAGAGATGAGAGAAGATTTGAAAAATTCAATTCGGCAGCTTAGCTGAAGTTATCCAAGAAATTTGATTTGTTACAAATTGATTTGACTCGAATTGCTATAAATCAGGTATACCGAGGCCACTCTGCCTTAGGGTATGGCCACACAGAGTGGCTGTGCTGTGGGTAGGCTTCGGCCATGCTGCAGTGAGGAACCGTGCAGCGAATTTGCCTGCAGCTGCCTTTCATTTAATAATGAAGACCTCACTGTATAGTCCTTCTTCATTTTTAAAGGCCGCGTGGCACCTGAGGTTGCCGCGTGGCACCTGAGGTTTGGCTGGTTAGATGGGGGCAAAATATGCATATTATTGCTGTTCTTGCCTGCAATATTTGACAGAAAACACTGAATATTAATCAGCTCTAGCATACCTAATTCTCCAAAACCAGCGCTCTCCTGCACTACAGGTGGAAGCCCTTCTTCTGCCATCTTCTTTACCTCCTTTTCCACAACATCATCTAATATCGATGAGAATATGTCATCAGCTCCTCCTCTCTCTGCATCTTGCTGTCTTTTCTAGGACATGGAGACTTTGAAGGATGATTTGGAAGAAGTAAAGCCAGCAAAAGATAAGGATAGTCATCATTAGAACCTGCACCCCCTAAGGGTGCAGACTGGATGGTATTGGTTGGCATGCTGGCAGTGGAATAATAAAGGCTTCCATCTTATCGTTATTGAATTACATATCTTAGCTGATGTAGGAATAAGTAAATGTAGGAATAAATAACTAAGGCCTCTTGCACACAAATGTTGTGTATCCGTTCCGTACATTGGGTACCGCATTTTGCGGTCACCAATGCATGAATCGAGACCCATTCCACTTGAATGGGTCCGTGATCCGTCTGCACCGCAAAAAAAATAGAACAAGTTCTATTTTTATGCAGTGCGGAGGCACAAACAGAAACACCACGGAAGCACCCCGTAGTGCTTCCATGGGGTTCTGATCCGTGCTTCCATTCCGCATCTCCGTGATTGCGGACCAATTCAAGAGAATGGGTCCGCATCCGTGCTGCTGAGTGCACACAGGCCGGTGCCCATGTATTGCGGACACGCCATATGCTGGCCACAATATGGCCATGGGCAAACAACGTTCGTGTGCAAGAGGCCTTAACTGATGAAGAATAAGTCTCCCTGCATTCTCCCTGCACTGTCCCTGCACTCTCCCTCTCCATTATTCTCGTATATCATTTTCAGCAACACTGTCCCAAGTGCATGAATGCTTGCCACATCTCTCCCTAGGCACAGTTCACAGGACAATGGCAGAAACCGAATTGGATGAGGGTTTTATAGAGCTGTGACATCACAGGGGATGGCTATCTGCCGACTGGCAGGCTGCACCGCATTATGGGTGATCTTGCATTCCCGGGCTTGTCTCCTCTACACTTAAGTTTTGCTTGGAAGGAGTGAAGGAAGCAGGAAGGTGCAATGGCAAGCTTGACTTGAAGCATCAAGGACACTACTCCTTGACTTTATGTTGCTTGGAGAGGGGGATAAATTGGTTTTGCTCCTAATTTGCCCATCAGATCCCATAACAAAAGTATATGTCTCCAACACAAAAAATGTATTGGAGACACAATAACTTGAGCTTTAGGCTGGGGCTACAATTGCAACATTTTTCACATGACATCTTGACGCAGAAAGTTGTGCAACAGTTGTTACAATGATAGTTAATGGTGTTGCCCTGCGGCTTAAAACATACTGCGAATGACATGACATGACTTATTGTCACCCGAAACATGTCTTCATGTAGCCCTAATCTAAAGGTACTGAAGGCAGCTAAGGGGAAGGAAGGTGGAAGGAAGGGGATGCGGGGGGATTTGGAGATGTCTGTCTTCAAAAGTTATGGATCTTAAACATAATTTCATTAAAATCCTTGTTCTTAAATCCAAATGGCGCTCCTTTGCTGAGCCCTGCTGTGTCCATAAACATGCGTTAAACAGGTAGTTCCAAAATGTGGAGATATTGTGTAACAGATTATGAGGTCTTTATGCTCTGGTTAAGGGGGCTGTTCAATAAAAATATTCTATAGTTTTCAAAGCAGCACCTGAATCTGAATATTTTTGTAATTGCACAGACATAATTAAACATTTTGCATAACCGCTGTTATTCAATAAAATGTACAGTATCTGTATAGCACCACCTGCTGTTTTTTTCTTTCTTTGTCCTGCTCACTGAGAGATGGTCGCACATGCTCAGTTTCATTCTTGAACTGAGTCCTGAGCTGTTATAGGGAGAGCATGGGCATGCCCTCTTAGCTGCAGCAGAAAATACACTCCCCTCGATCTGCCAGCTTGATATAAATCTAGCAGAGCAATGAATGAGGAAATTTCAGGATCCATGTAAGATACAGGGCTTGTTCTAGCTTTGTTAAAAATATTATGTACACCTTCAGAGGCAATTTTTTAAAAATTGCATTTTACTCATTTTTTGCAAAAAAATTTTTTTAATTGACCTTTCTTAAGAATATTGAGCTGTTCTGTCACAAAGGGTTAACTGTTTTTCTGTGTGACTGGTAATTTCACTTAATAAACCTTAGCTCTAAACTACTGATAGGTCATAAACACTTATTTAAGCCACATTATTATCAGTAAGATAAGAACTGAGCTATAATGAGTGTTTATAATTAGAGTTGAGCGAACACCTGGATGTTCGGGTTCGAGAAGTTCGGCTGAACTTCCCGAAAATGTTCAGGTTCGGGATCTGAGCTCTATCTGAACTTCACCCCGAACCCGAACCCGAACCCCATTGAAGTAAATGGGGACCCGAACTTTTGGGCACTAAAAAGGCTGCAAAATAGCCCAGGAAAGGGCTAGAGGGCTGAAAAAGCAGCAAAATGTAGGTAAATCCCCTGCACTTAGAGATGCAAAACAGTGTGTGCAAATGTAGAGGATTATGCTGTATTTTAACACTTACTGTAATATACCCTTTAATGGAAAGAAATACATATTGGAGATGCACGGTAGTGTGTGAAGTTATTGAGGAGGACCCTATCAGCACTTGTAATTACACCTTGAGTGTAATATACCCTTTTATGGACAGAAATACACTATGAGATGCACAATAGTGCGTGCAAATTTAAAGGATTATGCTTTCAGCAATTGTAATTTAACACTTTGTGTAATATAAACTTTTATGGAATGAAATACTTTTGGAGATGCACGCTGAGTGTAATATACCCTTTTATGGACAGATTTACACTTGGCATGCAACAGCTGAAACCACTGATTTATGGAATTGCTATTTTGGCAATTGAATTTCACCCCAGAACAAAATATATCCTTTGACGGATACTATTAAACTACTTGTCCAGCCACAGCTAGAACACCAGATTTACTGAATTTCTATTTTTGCAACTGAATTTCACCCCAGAAAATAACATATCCTTTGACGGACAATATGAAACTTGTTCAGTCACAGCTGGAACACCAGATTTACGGTATTGCTATTTTGGTAATTGAATTTCAACCCAGAAAAAAAGCTATACTTTTACGGACACTATGAAATTTGTCCAGCCACAGCTGAAACCACTGATTTAGGGTATTGCTATTTTGGCAATTGAATTTCACCCCAGAACAAAAGCTATCCTTTGACGGACACCAAAAAACTTGTCCTGCCACAGCAGAAACCACTGATTTCAGGTATTGCTATTTTGGAAATTGAATTTCACCCCAGAAAAAAAAAAATATTCTTTGCCAGACAGTATTACACTTGGTTAGCGACAGCTGGTACACCAGATTTAGGGGATTTCTATTTTTTAAGTGAATTTCACCTCTCAATAAAATAAAGAAAATTCTATCCTGAGTTTCTAGGGGTGACAATAAGCACAGCCAAGCCCCTGATGTAGGATATAGCAAAAAAAAAAAAAAAAACTACTATTGATGGCTTAATGGACTTGGTGGCAGAAAAACGTTCTGTGCAGCCTGAAAACAGTAAGTAATTAACTAGCAGAAGTTAAATGATTCACAGCTGTAGATCGATCACTTCATTAAGTGTTTTTGCTGAGTTAATCCCTGCCTAATCTCTCCCTAACAGCAGCTGCATCCTATCCCTACACTAATCAGAGCAGAGTGACGTGCGTCTCGCGACGTGACTCCAGCTTAAATAGAGGCTGGGTCACATGCTGCACTTGGCCAATCACAGATATGCCAATAGTAGGCATGGCTGTGATGGCCTATTGGGCCAAGTAGTATGACGCTTGTTGATTGGCTGCTTTGCAGGCTTTCAAAATGCGCCATAGAAATCGCCGAACAATGAACCCGAACCCAAACTTCTACGTAAATGTTCGTGTTCGGGTCGGTGTCACGAAAACTCCAAAATTCGGTACGAACCCGAACTATACAGTTCGGGTTCGCTCATCCCTATTTATAGTGTCAGAGAGCAGAGATTAGGATTCCTTCTGCTCCTGGTCTCATGGAAAAGACTGAAAATCCAGAGGACTTAAATATTTTATTTTAGCTCAAAATGAGTACAATGCAATAATAAAATATTCCCCCAAAGGTGTACATAGCCTTTAAGCTCAGTTTTATGATTCAGTGTTAATGAAGTCTATGAAACATCTGTGAAGTCAAATTAATTAACTAGCTGATTTCTTTTAGGTGTAATTTCCAAAATTAACTAATTTCTTAGGGGTTTCCATTGTACTGGTTTATTAGGGTTTTTGCCAATCTGACATGGCACAGAAATCCATATCTGCAAAATTTGCCCTTTAAAATCTAAATGGTATTCTTTCCCTTTTGAGCCCTCTAATTTGCCCAAAAGGCAGTTTATAACCACGTGTAAGGTACTGGTAGATATTAGATAATTAGGGAGAAATTAAATAACAATTTCTATTATTAACCTTGGGACACCGAAAGTGTAATTTTAAATTTTCCCTTCCCAATGTTAATAAATTCTATGTAACACCTGTGGGGTCAAATATCCCAGGGTAAATTACTTGAGGACTATTGTTTCCAAAATGGGGGTTTTTAGGGATGTTTCTTATATTTTGGTACTGCAAGGCATCTGCAAACCTAAAATAGTGCTTAAAAATATCGTAAGAAATGGAGTCCCCAAAATCCACATGGTTCACCTGCGTTTCTGAGGCCAGCATTTGAGATAAGTAGCTCTTTAGGGCCATATCTCTTGTGATTTATCAAATAGATTGAAATTGAAAATATAAATAAATATATGAAATGTTTGCCTTTCACTTCCATGTTTTGTTGCACATGTATCTGTAAAACACCTAAAAGGTAAAGAGGTTGTCCGGTCCAAAAATCTAAATTCTTTTTATATGCTCCTAACACCCCTCACCATGCATACATCTGACCTCAATATCTTTTTTTTATGTCTGTGCTTTCCTTCCACCTGTCAGAGCATTAGATCGCTTTTCTTTCTCCCATTCCTGTCTTGTTGAATACATAACTTTATTGATACATACAGTCATGTGAAAAAATTAGGACACCCTTTGAAAGCATGTGGTTTTTTGTAACATTTTTAATAAATGGTTATTTCATCTCCGTTTCAACAATACAGAGAGATTAAAGTAATCCAACTAAACAAAGAAAACTGAAGAAAAGTCTTTTCAAGATCTTCTGTAAATGTCATTCTACAAAAATGCCTATTCTAACTGAGGAAAAAGATAGGACACCCTCACATGTATTCCCTCTTAAATTGGCTCAGATCTCACACAGGTATATCACACCAGGTGCACATAATTAGTAGATCGTTACTCTGCATGTTGAATGAGGCTTGCCCTATTTAAACCTCAGACATTTAGTTTGGTGTGCTCCTGACTGTTGAAGTGAGAGTGAGCACCATGGTGAGAGCAAAAGAGCTGTCAGAGGACTTCAGAAAAAGATTGTAGCAGCCTATGAGTCTGGGAAGGGATTTAAAAAGATCTCCAAAGATTTTGAAATCAGCCATTCCACTGTCCGGAAGATAGTCTACAAGTGGAGGGCTTTCAAAACAACTGCCAACATGCCCAGGACTGGTCGCCCCAGCAAGTTCACCCCAAGAGCAGACCGCAAGATGCTAAAAGAGGTCTCCAAAAACCCTAAAGTGTCATCTCGAGAACTACAGCAGGCTCTGGCTACTGTTGATGTAGAAGTACATGCCTCAGAAAGAGACTGTACAAGTTTAACTTGCATGGGAGGTGTGCAAGGAGGAAACCTTTGCTTTCCAAGAGAAACATCGAGGCCAGACTGACATTTGCCAGAGATAAAGTTGACAAAGACCAGGACTTCTGGAATAATGTTCTTTGGACAGATGAGTCCAAAATTGAATTATTTGGACACAACAGCAGAGGACATGTTTGGCGTAAACTAAACACAGCATTCCAAGAAAAGAACCTCATACCAACTGTGAAGCATGGAGGTGGAAGTGTCATGGTTTGGGGCTGCTTTGCTGCAGCAGGACCTGGTCAGCTCACCATCATAGAATCCACGATGAATTCTACTGTGTATCAGAAGGTGCTTGAAGAACATGTGAGACCATCAGTTAGAAAATTAAAGCTGAAGCGGAACTGGACCATGCAACATGACAATGACCCAAAACATACTAGTAAATCAACCAAAGATTGGCTGAAAAAGAAGAAATGGAGAGTCCTGGAATGGCCAAGTCAAAGTCCAGATTTGAATCCCATTGAGATGCTGTGGGGTGACTTGAAAAGGGCTGTACGTGCAAGAAACCCTCAAACATCTCACAGCTGAAAAAGTTCTGCATTGAGGAGTGGGGTAAAATTTCCTCAGACCGATGTCGAAGACTGGTAGATGGCTACAAGAACCGTCTCACTGCAGTTATTTCAGCCAAAGGAGGTAACACTCGCTATTAGGGGCAAGGGTGTCCTATCTTTTTCCTCAGTTAGAATAGGCATTTTTGTAGAATGACATTTACAGAAGATCTTGAAAAGACTTTTCTTCAGTTTTCTTTGTTTAGTCGGATTACTTTAATCTCTCTGTATTGTTGAAACGGAGATGAAATAACCATTTATTAAAAATGTTACAAAAAACCACATGCTTTCAAAGGGTGTCCTAATTTTTTCACATGACTGTAAGCCTGGCTGCACTGCACACTGATCAGTCTGCAGGAGCTACACCCACTATAACTCCTGTGGCCATCTTACTATACCCAGACAGGAATCGTCCTCCTTTTTTTTCACCATCTCCAGAGTTCAATAAACAGCTTGAATCAGCTAGCACATGCAAACACATCTGTATCTAATCCTATCATGTACAATACTGCCTGCTGAGCCTGATCTAGTGCCTGATGAACTGTGTATCTTATCCCATTTTGTACTATACTGTCTGGTGTGGTGTGTATCTAATCTTATCTTGTATGTTTGCCTGATACACACCTGTTGTGTGTGATACTACTTGCTGAAGTGTGAATCTAATCCCATTGTGTATGATACTGCCTGTTGAGCTGTGTATCTAATTCCATATTGTATGATACTGCCTGCTGAGCTGTGCATCTAAACCCTTATGCACACGACCTTATCCATTTTGTGGTCTGCAGGTCGCAGATCCGCTAAGTAAGTCTACTGTCTGTGTGCGATCATGATTTTGCAATCCCATTCTATGGATTTGAGGTCCCCATTTTGAGGACCAGAATAGGACATGTTCTATCGATTGCGGAACTGGCATGAGGATGTGTAAGACACATGGGCATTATCTGTGTGCTTTCAATATCCATATGTCAGTTCTACAAAACATAGAACATGTCCTATTCTGGTCCTCAAAATGCACACCTTGAACCCACAGAATTCAATTGCTCTGCAAAAAAATGCAGATCACATACGAACAGTGTCCATATTTAGCGGATCTTCAACTTGCAGAATGCAAAATGGATATGGTCCTGTGCATGAAGCATAATCTTAGCTTTTTGGTCCTGTTTGCTGAAGTGTTTATCTTTGGCCTTTCACCGTGTGATATAACCATGATCAGCCCGGTGAACATGCCACATCTCCCAGGCCAACTGCACTCACCTGATCCGAACTGACTGTATGACAATAATGTATGATCCAGCCAGCCCCTATCTGATCACAGGGTAAGTACACATGATAAGATGAGTACACGACAACTGCCCTGCAGTCAGATACAGATTGTTTGTATCATACATTACTATCATACAGTCAGTGAGGTTCAGGGAAGCCAGGGTCAGCCTGGAAAATGTAGTCGACTCATGGACCGGACATGGATTCCTGGGCAAATAAGGATTGTTTATATGAGCCCTATCACTCATACTGAGCCTCTACAACAGTGTCACCCACAGTGCCCCCATAAAAGTGTTATCAACAGTGTCCCCATAACAGTGACATCCACAGTGCCCCTATAATGGTGACCTCCACAGCACCCCCATAACAGTGACATCCAAAGCGTCCTCCTAACAGTGACATCCACAGCACTCCCCATAACAGTGACATTTACAGAGCCCCTAAATGCCATCCACACTGCCCCCAGTGCCATCCACAGTACCCCCAGTACTATTCGGTGCCTCCAAGGTGTCATGCATTTTCCTCCAAGTGCCATTCATTGTCCCCCAAGTGCCACCCAGTGCCCCCCACGTGCCATTCAGTGATCCCCATATGCCATCCAGTGCCCCCTTGTGCTATCTAGTGCCCCCAAAGGCCCTTCATTGCCCTCAAGTGCCATTCAGTGATCCCCATGTGCCATCCAGTGCCCCCAAGTGCCATTTATTGACCCCAAGTCCCATCCCGTGTCCCCCAAGTGCCATCCAGTGTCCCCATGTGCAGTTAGTGCAGTGCAGTGCAGTCATCCAATGTGCCATCCAATGGCCTCCATGTGACATCTAGAGTCCCCATGGGCCAGCCAATGGCCCTTATTGCCATCCAGTGCCCCCAAGTGCCATCCAGGGCCCCCCAGGGCCATCCACAGGATAGCTATCAGCCTCTGTCTGTGGCTGATTGCTATGCTGTGCATGAGTCAGTACAGGCTTCACTCCAAAGCATGGTGTGGGTGGGGAAGGGCTGGCAGGTCTGTCTCATTCATCATTTTTTACGGCAGTTTTAGGTTGCTTATATTTAGATTGGCGCTAGATGCGCCAAAGTTATGTAGAGGCCTGCGCCAGTGCAGGAAACCCTTATTAAGAGCGGTGCCTAAAACACCGGTCTTAAGAAATTACTCCCAAAGTTCTTTGAATGTTTCTTGTTAAGTTTTATGCTTATGGACCCCACCGTTTTTGTCATTTTTGGTGCCAAACTGGCCTCCACTGAATCCAGGGAATGCAGGTACCAACACGCATCCGAGCCCACTCCACACCTCCCCTGGTGCCAGATGGCTACCAACAAATGCAATGAGAGTCCACCCTATACCTCTTCTGGTTGCACAGGCTCCCAGTGAGTGAGGGAGAGCAGGCTAAGCTTTATACTCACATTAATTAAAATCAGCCTATGGGACAGACAGGCTGGTTAGAAGTGCACAACTGAAGTGTCAGCCACACCTCAAGTACAAACTGCAAAGAAAAAAGGGGGTCAATCAGCACATCCCAATGCGCAGGTGCACGTTGCTGTGGTTGAAAACACAAGGTAAACTGTTTTCAGTGGGCTCGGCATGCATGTTGGTACCTGCATTCCCTGGATTCAATGGCCCCACCATTTTTGTAGCTTTGGACCTGCTCTGTTTTATCACTGAGTTTTGTAGGTGAAGTATCCTGAACACAGAACTCCATATGTGGTCTCACTTGAGCTCTATACAACAGGATCACATTCTCCATCTTTCCACTAGTTATACTTCTTGCTAAGCAACCAAGTATCCAACTTTCTTTTGCTACTGCCTAGCCACACCAACTTATTTTTAAGTTGTCAGTAATCAGAACCCATAAATCCTTCTCTTCTGAAGCCCTACCACTCAATTACACCAGTATAATACTATTCCTGAAGTTTCCATTCTATTGAGTCCATGTATCCAGTAAAGATAAATCATTTTCCTTGTTACTGCCACCTCCAAGAATATCAACCCTATAGCACGCTTTTGTGTCATCATCAAACAGGCAAATCTTTCCTACCAAATCTTCTTTTATGTCACTTACAAACATTAAAGGAAGAGGACCTAGAACAGACCTTAGTGGTTCACTGCTCATCTACAGCTCCTGAAGAAAAAGGTTTTGTACAGTAAAAATCTGATTGGTGTTCACAAAGGGAAGGTGTTTTGTTTTAAAATGGTATCTTTAATGGTATATGCATGACAATAAATTCCAGATAGAAATTTCAAAGGATAGGATATGTGATTGATAATTATATTGACTACAAACCACTAATAAATGTCTATGCAGAATGCTGTTTTGTGTGCGTCTGTGAATTGTAAGGTAAATGATTGTTAATTTATAAAAATCATATATTTGTCATGTTTATTTTAAATAACTGGAATCACACATTTAACTTATTTTTCACTTATTGCCAAGGTATGTCTGTCATCCATGGTGGTTTTAGTCCATTATGCAATTCCCATTTAGCTAAATTGCAAGGCTTATATATTTTTTCATGCTCTGACTCACACTGCAAATTCAGAATGTCACATCTTATATGCTATAAATGGAACTTGCACTATCCATCCGCATTATATATGCCTCATCACACCTGAACATCCACATTTTCAGTCATCTTGTCTTGTGACTTGTTCAAGGTGAGCTGCTAGGAAGCATTTGAGATTAGTAATGGGATGAATAAAACAGAATACATTGATCACCGTAGGATATTGATCTCAAGCAGTGCAGTATACAGGTAATTGTACAATATCTAAGCTTAAAGGAGGTTTCCATCTCTTACATTTTGATTATGCTCTGGATAGGTCATCAATATCAGAGCAGTGGAGGATCCAACACCAGCCCCCCACCCACAGTGGCATAACTAGAAATGGCTGGGCCCCACAGCAAATTTTTAAATGGGGCCCCCTCCCCCAGTAATTTTTTCACAACCCCTTCCTTTCATGTTGCCCCCTTTCCTGTGGCTAGTAAAGATCGCTCTCTCAGGCCAGGCCCGGCAGCTGTTCCATCTGTTTTCTACACTGTCTATACTGCACCTGTATATAATTTCATTTTGTAATACTGTTGAAGGGCCCTGACAAAATCTTTTAGTACTTCTCCTCTTCCTCTTGGATGGGCCCTTTCTGGGTCAGGGCCCAAAAGCAGCCGCTTCCCCTGCTTCCTCTATAGTTACGCCCCTGCCCCCCCCCCCCATGATCTGCAGTTGTATATACTTTTTGTATTTGGCATAACTTTTTTAACCCTTTCATTTTTCGCTCCCTGACATAACTTTTTTATTTTTGTGTACATATAGCCATATGGGGGCTTGTTTTTTGCAGGACAAATTGTACTTTTTAATGGCACCATTTAATATTGCATAAAATCTAGTGGGAAGTGGGAAACATTTCCAATAAGGGTGATGTTTGAAATAACTGTAATTCCACCACAGTTTTACAGGTTTTATTTTTATGGTGTTCACTATGCAGCAAAACTGACTTGCACTCTTTATTCTCCAGGTCAGTACAATTGTGGCGATTCCACATATTCATAGTTTTTCTTGCGTTTTAATACTGAAAACAATAAAATCTTTTGAAAAAATATATTTTTTCTTGACATTGCCGTATTTATAGTTATGTCTACAGAGATGTGTGAGGGCTCATTTTGTCGGGCGATCTCTAGCTTTGGTTAATTCCAATTTGGAGTGTGTATGACGTTTTGATTAGTGTTGAGTGAGCATGCTCGGCAGAGCACCATCGAGTCAGTGTATTTAAATCTAATTTAACCTCTATTTCTATGCAGAAGATCGCTGTACAGTGAGTGAATCCCTCATTGTGAGTCCGCGGCTTAGAAGTCTCTGCTCAGACTCTATATATAGCTATGTCCATCAGAAATAGTTTCCCACATATTATGCATTCATATATATCAGAAGTATTATGTGGAATAAGTGACATTTTGGCTCAACAATGGAGCTTTTCTCATGTGGAATAGAGCCAAAATGTTGCTTATTCCACATGGGTGAATAAAAGTTTTTTATTTTTTTCACTTTCAGAGTGACGCCCATTTTTGTGATTATTATATTGTGGGGCTACGCTGGTCCCCTTGTGGGCATTGCATCCTAATATCTACTGTGACTGTGTAGCCTTCTTTTTCATATATACAGTTGTGTTCAAAATTATTCAACCCCCAATGCTGTAAAGGGTTTTAGGGAATTTAGTGTACATTTGTAATTGTGTTCAGAATGAAATCTTACAAGGACTTTTTAAAGAACCAAATCAATTGTTTTTGTAATACAGTATTAAATGTTTTTTTTGTGATTTCTTCATTGACACAATTATTCAACCCCCTAAAGACTACCACTCTTAAGAACAGAGGTTCATTCAAGAGTTATCGATCAGGTATTGAAAACACCTGTGAATGTCAAGGAGCAGCAATCAAGCATAATAAGCACCAATTAGGCAGATTTAAAATGACTGTGATACTCAGCTCCTTCTAGACATTTACTGGTGTGTTTACAAACACGGTGAAGTTAAGAGAATGGTCCAGGAAGACAAGAGAAGAGGTGATTTCTCTTCACAGGAAGGGCAATGGCTATAAGAAGATTGCAAAGATGTTAAACATACCAAGAGACACCATAGGAAGCATCATTTGCAAATTAAAGGCAGAGGGCACTGTTGAAACGCTACCTGGTCGTGGCAGAAAGAAGATGCTGACTTCGACTGCTGTGTGCTACCTGAAGCGTAAAGTGTTGAAAAGTCCCTATGTGACTGCTGAGGAACTGAAAAAAGATTTGTCAGATGCGGGTACTGAAGTTTCAGCTCAGACAATAAGGCGCACACTGCGTAATGAAGGCCTCCATGCCAGAACTCCCAGGCGCACCCCCTTGCTGTCTCCAAAGAATAAGAAGAGTCGACTGCAGTATGCCAAAAGTCATGTGGACAAACCACAAAAGTTTTGGGAAAGTGTTCTGTGGGCTGATGAAACAAAATTAGAACTGTTTTGGCCCATGGATCAATGCTATGTTTGGAGGAGGAAGAACAAGGCCTATGAAGAAAAGAACACCTTGCCTACTGTGAAGTACGGCAGGGGGGGGGGTCAATCATGCTTTGGGGCTGTTTTGCTTCTACAGGTACAGGGAAGCTTAAGTGTGTGCAACGTACCATGAATTCTCTTCGTTACCAGGAGATATTGGATGAAAATGTGATGCAGTCCGTCACAAACCTGAGGCTTGGGAGACGTTGGACCTTTCAACAGGACAATGATCCCAAGCATGCCTCCAAGTCCACTAGGGCATGGTTGCAGATTAAAGGCTGGAACATTTTGAAGTGGCCATCGCAGTCACCAGACTTAAATCCGATTGAGAACCTCTGGTGGGACTTAAAGAAAGCAGTTGCAGCGCGCAAGCCTAAGAATGTGACTGAACTGGAGGCTTTTGCCCATGAAGAATGGGCGAAGATACCCGTAGATCGCTGCAAGACACTTGTGTCAAGCTATGCTTCACGTTTAAAAGCTGTTATAACTGGAAAAGGATGTTGTACTAAGTACTTAGATTGAATGTCACTTGGGAGTTGAATGAAACTGATTATGATGTGAGCACAGAAA
This sequence comes from Bufotes viridis, assembly GCA_033119425.1. Taxonomy (NCBI): domain Eukaryota; kingdom Metazoa; phylum Chordata; class Amphibia; order Anura; family Bufonidae; genus Bufotes; species Bufotes viridis. The sequence continues at coordinate 459,420,761 of CM065589.1, forward strand.
AGACATTTGTGGTTATTTCATTATAAATGTTATGTTATATTTGTCTGACTTATAAGTGCCTCTTTGATTTAATTGTAAACAAGATGACTGAAATGATCAAAATCAATGTCAAAGTGGCCAAAACACTAAATTTCAATGGGGGTTGAATAATTTTGAACACAACTGTATATATATATATATATATATATATATATATATATATATATACATATATATTTAGTAATTACTAATTACTAAAAAATATATGTATATATTCTTCTGCCTGCTGTGTGCCATGCTGTGACCCAACGCGCACAGTGCGATTTCACAGAGCACCAAAGTCCTCAGGCTATGAGCAGTCACAGCACACAGAGCGGCCAAGGATCAGAAAGCAGTGAGTAGAGAACCCGAGGAATGCTGCATTCACCGCTTCCTGGTACTAATGAGTGTTTCCATAATGTGCTTTGCATGTTCTCCACATATAATTAGATTTTAGGGTCCATTCACACTTCCGTGGTGTGTTGCGCAACACACCAGGCCGGCACCCACCATAGAAATGAATATTCTTGTCCACAGTTGCGGACAAGAATAGGACATGATCTATCTTTTGCGGAGCCGTGGATCGGAAGTTTGGGGCCTAAGCAAGGAAGCTCGTGGACGCGCTCCGCAAATGCAGAAGCAGAGAGAACATAGTGTGCTCTCCACTTCATGTCCGGCCCCATAGAGAATGAATTAGTCGGCACCCATTCCGCATAATTGCGGAACGGATGCGGACCCTTTTCCGGGTTTGTGAATGGGGCCTTAATGTGTTTATTTAGAGTAAGTGGAAAAATAATGGATATACAGTATGCACTACTTTGGTCTGAGATGCAGACCAAACATGCCCATTGAGGGCTATTGGTCCACAAAAACCATTGACAGAACACGGATGGCATCCTTATTTTGTCAGTGGTTTTCACTGAGATATTCTAGAAATCCCCTTTTTAGTCTAGCCATCCACATGAAATACAGATATTATTATATTATTGATAGAAAGAAGATAACGTTAAACATAGTAACATAGTTTATAAGGCCAAAAAAAACACATTATGTCCATCCAGTTCGGCCTGTTATCCTGCAAGTTGATCCAGAGGAAGGCAAAAAAAAATAAACTGTGAGGTAAAAGCCAATTTTCTCCACTTTAGGGGAAAAAATTACTTCCCGACTCCAATCAGGCTATCAGAATAACTCCCTTGATCAACGACCCATCTCTAGTAGCTATAGTCTGTAATATTATTACACTCGAGAAATACATCCAGGCCCCTCTTGAACTCTTTGAATAAACTCACCATCACTGCCTCCTGAGGCAGAGAGTTCTATAGTCTCGCTGTTCTGTAAAGAATCCTCTTCTATGTTTGTGTACAAACCTTCTTTCCTCAAGACGCAGAGGATGTCCCCTCGTCACAGTCACAGTTCTAGGGATAATTAGATGATAGGAGAGATCTCTGTACTGACCCCTGATATATTTATACATAGTTATTAGATCTCCCTTCAGTCGTTTTTTTTCTAAAGTGAATAACCCTAATTTTGATACTCTATCAGGGTACTGTAGTCCCTCCATTCCGAGTTATTACTTCAGTTGCCCTCCTCTGAACCCTCTCCAGCTCTGCTATGTCTACCTTGTTCACCGGAGCTTTGAAATGTACAAAGTACTCCATGTGTGGTCTGACTAGTGATTTGTAAAGTGGTAGGACTATGTTCTCATCACGGGCATCTATGCCCCTTTTAATGCAACCCATTATCTTATCGGCCTTGGCAGCAGCTGCCTGACACTGGTTTCCATAGCTTATTTTGCTGTTTACTAAAATTCCTAGATCCTTTTCCATGTTAGTGTTATCCAGTGTTTTACCATTTAGTATGTACGAGTGACTTGCATTATATCCTTCCCATGTGCATAACCTTACATTTGTCAGTGTTAAAACTCATCTGCCACTTATCTGCCCAAGCCTCCAATCTATCCAGATCCCTCTGTAGCAATATACTATCCTCTTCCATGTAAATTACTTTACACAGCTTAGTGTCATCTGCAAAAATTTATATTTTACTGTGCAAGCCTTCTACAAGACCATCAATAAATATATTGAAGAGAATAGGGCCCAATACTGACCACAGAGGTACTCCACTAGTGACAGTGAACCAATCTGAGTGTGTACCATTAATAACCACCCTCTGTTTTCTATCACTGAGCCAGTTACTTACACACATACAGACATTTTCTCCCAATGCAATCATTCTCATTTTATATACTAACCTTTCATGCGGTACAGTGTCAAATACTTAGGAGAGGTCCAGATATACGACATCCATTGATTCGCTGCTGTCAAGTCTAGAATTTACCTCCTCATAGAAACTAAATTAGTTTGTCATGACCGATCCCTCATGAATAGAGATGAGCGAACACCTGGAAGTTCGGGTTCGTGAAGTTCGGCCGAACTTACCAAAAATGTTCGGGCTCAGGATCCGAACTCGACCCGAACTTTATCCCGAACCCGAACCCCATTGAAGTCAATGGGGACCCAAACTTTTAGGCACTAAAAAGACTGTAAAATAGTCCAGGAAAGGGCTAGAGGGCTGCAAAATGCAGCAAAATGTAGGTAAATCCCCTGCAAACAAATGTGGATAGGGAAATGAATTAAAATAAAATAAAATAAACAAAAATTAACCAATATCAATTGGAGAGAGGTCCCACAGCAAGGAATCATGCGTCATATCACCCACCACTGGAGAAGGCCACTTTCAGTTATTTCGGCCCCAGCACCCAGACAGAGGAGGGAGTTCCCACAGCAAGGAATCATGCGTCATATCACCCACCACTAGAGAAGGCCACTTTCAGTTATTTCGGCCCCAGCACCCAGACAGAGGAGGGAGGTCCCACAGCAAGGAATCATGCGTCATATCACCCACCACTGGAGAAGGCCACTTTCAGTTATTTCGGCCCCAGCACCCAGACAGAGGAGAGAGGTCCCACAGCAAGGAAACATGCGTCATATCACCCACCACTGGAGAAGGCCACTTTCAGTTATTTCGGCCCAGCACCCAGACCGAGGATACAGGTCCCACTGCAAGGAATCATGCGTCATATCACCCACCACTGGAGAAGGCCACTTTCAGTTATTTCGGCCCCAGCACCCAGACAACGGAGAGGTTCATTCAACTTTGGGTTGCACCGCAAGATCATGGTAAAGTTAAAAAAATGAGGATTCAATAAAGAAGTGCCCCGGAGTACAAGAATACATGTTTGAGCGGAAGGCAGTTATAAATGTCTATTCTGCAGAAATGAGGCACAGGTCCTGTGGGATCCATGCCTGGTTCATTTTTATGAACATCAGCTTGTCCACGTTGGCACATCAGCTTGTCCACGTTGGCTGTGGACAGGCGGCTGCGTTTGTCAGTAATGACGCCCCCTGCCGTGCTGAATACACGTTCAGATAAAACGCTGGCAGCCGGGCAGGCCAGCACCTCCAAGGCATAAAATGATAACTCTGGCCACGTGGACAATTTGGAGACCCAGAAGTTGAATGGGGCCGAACCATCAGTCAGTACGTGGAGGGGTGTGCAGACGTACTGTTCAACCATGTTAGTGAAATGCTGCCTCCTGCTAACAGGTTCCGTATCAGGTGGTGAAGCAGTTAGCTGTGGCGTGGAAACAAAACTTTTCCACATTTCTGCCATGCTAACCCTGCCCTCAGAGGAGCTGGCTGTGACACAGCTGCGTTGGCGACCTCTTGCTCCTCCTCTGCCTTCGCCTTGGGCTTCCACCTGTTTCCCTGTGACATTTGGGAATGCTCTCAGGAGCGCGTCTACCAGCGTGCGCTTGTACTCGTGCATCTTCCTATCACGCTCCAGTGCAGGAAGTAAGGTGGGCACATTGTCTCTGTACCGGGGATCCAGCAGGGTGGCAACCCAGTAGTCTGCACACGTTAAAATGTGCGCAACTCTGCTGTCGTTGCGCAGTCACTGCAGCATGTAGTCGCTCATGTGTGCCAGGCTCCGCAGAGGTAAGGACAAGCTGTCCTCTGTGGGAGGCGTATCGTCATCGTCCTCCGTATCCCCCCAGCCACGCACCAGTGATGGGCCTGAGCTGTGTCGGGTTCCACCCCGCTGTGAACCTGCTTCATCCTCATCCTCCTCCACCTCCTCCTCATCCTCCTAGTCCTCCAGTAGTGGGCCCTGGCTGGCCACATTTGTAACTGGCCTCTGCTGTTGCAAAAAACCTCCCTCTGAGCCACTTCTACCAGACTGGCCTGAATGTGCTAAAAATGACCCCTCCTCCTCCTCCTGGGCCACCTCCTCTTCCATCATCGCCCTAAGCATTTTCTCAAGGAGACATAGAAGTGGTATTGTAACGCTGATAACAGTGTCATCGCCACTGGCCATGTTGGTGGAGAACTCGAAACAACGCAAAAGGGCACACAGGTCTCGCATGGAGGCCCAATCATTGGTGGTGAAGTGGTGCTGTTCCGCAGTGCGACTGACACGTGTGTGCTGCAGCTGAAACTCCACTATGGCCTGCTGCTGCTCGCACAGTCTCTCCAGCATGTGCAATGTAAATTTTGGCGGGTACTTGAACCTGAGGTAGTTGGTTCACTAGGACGTTGCAGAATGGCCACGTCCTCTCCCAGCACCAGAGGGTACACTAACACCACCATGACCGCATCCGCGTCATATATTTGGCCCAATGTATTGATTTCAAATTCAGGCCTTTTTTTACAGGCACCAAACACTATCTGCCTATTTATTTATGTAGCGTATTACACTAATCCAGGCACAGCAGTAACCACCGATTTAGGGGAATATCTCATTTAGGGCTAGTATTTAGGCCCTGGATGAAAGGTATCCTTTTATAGACAGATTTATAATTGGCCTGCAACACCTCGAACACCAGATTCAGGGTATTGCTCTTTTGGCAATTGAATTTCACCCCAGAACAAAATATATGTTTTTGCGGACACTATAATACTTTGCCAGCCACAGCTGAAACCACTGATTTATGGTATTGCTATTTTGGCAATTGAATTTCACCCCAGAACAAAATATATAATTTGCAGGACACTATGAAACTTGCCCAGCCACAGCTGAAACCACTGATTTATGGTATTACTATTTTGGTAATTGAATTTCACCCCAGAACAAAATATATGTTTTTACGGACACTATGAAACTTGGCCAGCCACAGCTGAAACCACTGATTTATGGAATTGCTATTTTGGCAATTGAATTTCACCCCAGAACAAAATATATGTTTTGGCAGACACTATTATACTTTGCCATCCACAGCTGTGACACCAGATTTATTGTATTAATATTTTGGCAATTGAATTTCACCCCAGAACAATATATATGTTTTTGCGGACACTATGAAACTTGGCCAGCCACAGCTGAAACCACAGATTTATTGTATTGCTATTTTGGCAATTGAATTTCACCCCAGAACAAAATATATGTTTTGGCGGACACTATTATAGTTTGCCAGCTACAGCTGAAACCACTGATTTATGGTATTGCTATTTTGGCAATTGAATTTCACCCCAGAACAAAATATACACTGTTACGGACAGATTTAAACTAGGCCTGCAACAGCTGGAACACCAGATTCATGGTATTGCTATTTTGGCAATTGAATTTCACCCTAGAACAAAATATATAATTTGCAGGACACTATGAAACTTGGCCAGCCAGAGCTGAAACCACCGATTTATGGTATTGCTATTTTGGCAATTGAATTTCACCCCAGAACAAAATATATAATTTGCAGGACACTATGAAACTTGGCCAGCCACAGCTGAAACCACTGATTTATGGTATTGATAATTTGGCAATTGAATTTCACCCCAGAACAAAATATATAACTTGCAGGACACTATGAAACTTGGCCAGCCAGAGCTGAAACCACTGATTTATGGTATTGCTGTTTTGGCAATTGAGTTTCACCCCAGAACAAAATATATAATTTGCAGGAAACTATGAAACTTGGCCAGCCACAGCTGAAACCACTGATTTATGGTATTGCTATTTTGGCAATTGAATTTCACCCCAGAACAAAATATATGTTTTTGCGGACACTATGAAACTTGGCCAGCCACAGCTGAAACCACTGATTTATCGTATTGCTATTTTGGCAATTGAATTTCACCCCAGAACAAAATATATGTTTTTACGGACACTATGAAACTTTGCCAGCTAAAGCTGAAACCACTGATTTATGGTATTGCTATTTTGGCAATTGAATTTCACCCCAGAACAAAATATATGTTTTGGCAGATACTATTATACTTTGCCATCCACAGCTGTGACACCAGATTTATGGTATTGCTATTTTGGCAATTGAATTTCACCCCAGAACAAAATATATGTTTTTGCGGACACTATGAAACTTGGCCAGCCACAGCTGAAACCACTGATTTATGGTATTGCTATTTTGGCTATTGAATTTCACCCCAGAACAAAATATATCATTTGCTGGACACTATGAAACTTGGCCAGCCACAGCTGAAACCACTGATTTATGGTATTGTTATTTTGGCAATTGAATTTCACCACAGAAAATAATCGATCCTTTGCCAGACAGCAGACAGTATTATTCTTGGCTAGCCAAAGCTGGATCACCAGATTTAGGGGATTGGTATTTGTGCAATTGTATTTAACCCCTTAATAAAATATAGAAATTGCTATCCTGAGTTTCTAGGAGTGATAATTAGCACAGCCAAGCCCCTGATGTAGGATATAGCAAAAAAAAAAAAAACTAGCATTGATGGATTGATGGACTTGGTGGCAGCTTGTTCTGGTGCACCACAAGTCACAAAATGGCCGCCAATCACCCCAGAAAATAAGTGACAGAAAAACGCTCTGTGCAGCCTAAAAACCAGTGAGCAAGTAACTAGCAGAAGTTCAATCATTCACAGCTGTAGATCGATCACTTCATTTAGGTGCTGTTGCTTACTTTTCCCTGCCTAATCTTGCCCTCACAGAAGCTGCGTCCTCTCCCTACACTAATCAGAGCAGTGTGACGTGCGTCACTACGTGACTCCAGCTTAAATAGAGGCTGGGTCACATGCTGCACTTGGCCAATCACAGCCATGCCATTAGTAGGCATGGCTGTAATGGGCTCTTAGGGCAAGAAGTAAAACGCTAGCTGATTGGCTGCTGTGCAGCCCTTCAGAAAGCGGGAAGTAATCGCCGAACAACGAACCCGAACTTTTTTGAAAATGTTTTTTGAACTATGCTCGAACTGTTCGCTCAACACTACTCATGAAGCTATGCTGATATGGCGTTATTTGCTTATTTTCATTGAGGTACTCCAAGATAGCATCTCTTAGAAAACCTTTAAATAGTTTACCCATAACAGATGTTAGGCTTCTTTCACACTAGCATTTTTAATTCCGTTATTGAGATCTGTCATAGTCATCGTTTTTTTGTCCGCAATGTCGAGTAAGCTCCATCCTGACACACAATGTAAATCAATGGGGATGGATCAGTTTTCTCTAACACAATAGAAAACTGATCTGTCCCCTATTGACTTTCAACGGTGATCATGACAGAACAGTCATGGCTATAGAAGACATAATACAACCAGATCTGTTCATGACGGAGGCAGATGTTTGTATTATTGTAACGGAAGCATTTTTGCAGATCCATGACTGATCCGCAAAAAATGCTAGTGTGAAAGTAGCCTTAAACTTACCTGCCTATAGTTTCCGGGCTCTGTTTTTGGACCCTTTCTGAATATTGCAACCACATTTGCTATGCTCCAATCCTCTGGAACACTCACTGTCAGTATAGAGTCCTTAAATATCAGAAATAAGGGTTTGGCTATGACATTACTTAATTCTCTTAGAATACAGAAGTGTAGGCCATCTGGTCCTGGCAATTTGTCTATTATTATCTTTTAATTACAAAAATTAGATATAGGTAAAATAAGTATGTTGACGGGGATAAGGCAAAAATTGACTATTTGAATAGTTACTTTTGTTCAGTAATTTCACTAAATTGCAAGGGCATAGCTGAAGGCTTTTAGGTTCAGAGTTTCATTGCATGTTTGTTCTGTTTTGGACCCACTCCTGTTTTTGCTTTACCAATACTTAGACTACAAAATCCGCACCTACTTTGGGCTTACAATAACTGACCAAATAAGTGAAGTGTGTACTAAGCCTAATAATGATGCACAGTCATTCTACATGGAACAGAACTACGTTATAGGCGCTGCCTCCATGTCCTTATTTTGTTTCACTAAAGAGTAAATAGGACATCCACAGAGGCGTGTAGAGTTTTTTTTTTTCTTTCGCTGGGGTTTAGCTAGTAATTTTGCGACTTGACTGTCATTCTGACGCACGGTAACTGTTTTGCTATCAGAACGGACTCGCTATGCATGTCTCTGTAATGCACCGTGATGTACACCAGGATACATTCTCCCTGAAGTTTGCAGGCATGGTATGGACCTGACTTAACACACTTTGTGAAGAATTCATTCAGGGAAGCAACCAAATCGTATTTTTGAATACTTTGCTCATCTCTCCTGATAAGCATTGTCATTCATGTCATAAATTTGCTCCAAAATTGCTTGAAGAAGACAAAAACAGTCAAAAACATGTATCTTGGTTTTGAGATTAACCCACTTCCATTCTCAATTGCCACCTTATCTTCAGATGCAAAAATAGTTTTAATACATCCCTTATGCATCCTCTGGTTATGAACAGGTTTTCTATAAAGATCAAAACACCCTCTTGTTTGCTCTTAAATCCTTTGTGAATTGTTGTGAATTCTGGATTGTAAAAAGGATATGGAAAACTCCTTTAGAAGACTGCTTGGAAGGCATATATCTCAAAGGAATATGTTCATGCTACTCTTCTCATTAAGAAATTGAACCGGAAGTTCCCTTAAAATGTAACTGTCATTTTTTTTTTTCCAAATGTGTAGGAAAAAATAAGCAACATTTTTCTCATATGGGTGATAAGAAACATTTTTCTCATATACTTTACTTATTAAAGTTGTACATTTATAGTAGAAAAATCGCCCAGAAATGTCCCTTAGCAGCACTCTCTTAAATGAGCATTGCTAAGGCATATCTGTCTTTCTAGTACAGTACAGTGCAGTACTGATTGTGAAGATGGGCTGAGAGCTGCTGGGCTTCTGCCCTCACTAATGCCCCATATACTTTACGGTATATTAGTGTGTTTATCCCTAAAATATGTTCCTCTCCCTACTATTTCTCACTGATCAGCATGGCTAGCTCTTACAGTGAGTGATTCTGCTTTATACCCGGCATACTGAGTAACTAACAAACCAACAGGAGATAGACAGTGAGTAGTAAGCGCTCGCTATTGTGAATGCAAGGAGACAGGAAGAAGATACTACTTTACTAAATATACTAAATAAAGTATATTAAAAAAATGTTCTCTACACTCACTGTTCCTACACATTAGAAATAAAGGGTCAGGTTTCTTAATACAGCTTTGGTAGCCAAAACCAGGAGTAAAATAAAAAAATAAGAAGTTGAAGCTGTCCTTTCATGACCCACTCCTGATTTTGGCTTTCAAAACTGCATCAGTAAACCTGACTCTGTGACCGTATTCCTAGGAGAAAGAACAACATGCTTTGAGGATTTTAGTTAAAGAAAAAAATGCAAAAAAATAAGCCAATAAGAAAACTTAAAGAGCTATTTTGAATGTTTTATGCATGATTTAACAATCTTGCAAAAATGGTGGGAGAGAGAAGGAAGGATCTAGATATAACAAAAGTAAGTAAATACAGAAGAAAAATATATTTATTTTCTACAAGATTCCTTATAAATTTCAAATCCCATCAGTATCAAATAGTAAGGTGAGTGAGCAAAGATGCATTTTCACATTGTCTAATCGTGTTACAGTGCAGTAGACACCAAAAAACACTTTACACCTTGTGCCTGATGCCTTGTGCACTATGTAGGTAAAATGAGTAAAACAATGGCATGCACAACTTTTTTCAAAGATGGTAAAGAACAAAAATGTATATATGTGAAATGGAAACACACTGGGAATGTATTGTTAATATAACATAGAAAACATATATTTTTTTATATTTTTTTATGCCCACATAAAAAATTTACTACTTGCAATGTTGAACATTTACAAAACAATTTTCATTGCCACTGCTGAATGCCAATGTGAAAAGGAAAAATAAAAATCTGCAACAATAAAATTTTAAGGCGCTGCTATACACAGTTTTGTGCTAACATCTGACATAGTCTGCGTTTTTTAAAGTGTTTTCTTTTAGCTGTATTTAATGTGTTTTTGCCCTTATTGTATCTTTTAGCTCCTTAGGTTCCTCAAAATCAGTTTTTGTATGCCTTGCATTGCATAAGCCTTCTAATTTCACTTCTTCTGTAGAGCAGTATGTAAAATATATCCTGATACGAAAAATATCCCTAAAAAAGGAAGAAAAAAAAACAGCATACAATGCGGAGAAAATTCTAGAAAATGCTGTACCTCTTTTCCAAAGACATGCAACTGACCATACTGTCCGAATCCTCACGCTGATGTTAGAAGCTGAGATTTTCGCCAATATATTCCGGTCAGGAACATATCGTATCGGAGCCCGTTCGCACCACGTCAAGGTAGTTCAGTGTGGCATGGGACACTAGCGCTAACCTACCCGTACTGTGTAAACACAGTCCGATAGGTGCTAAGGTCCGACTCACAGCCACACTCCAACATACCTCCATAGTAACACCACTAATAAAATGGGAGGGAGGAGGAGACTGCGAGCCACACCTATAATTGGCCATGTGACACAGGCTACCAGGTGCACCAGAATGTTACCAATGATAAGCATTGGCACATTCCACACATGATAAGCATTGGCACATTCCACACATATAAAGAAAAAATCACAGAATGAAGTGGCCTAAATGGGAGGAACAGTTCAAAACCCCAATCACTGTAGCGTGTTTATAACCGAAGAGCAATTCCTCCTTGACGTGGTGCGAACGGGCTCCGATATGTTCCTCACAGGGAATATATTGGTGAAAGTCTCAGCTTCTAACATCAGTGTAAGGGTTCGGCCAGTATGGTCAGTTGCATGTTATTATGGTGCACCTTTTTGCATTGATTTATGTATATATATATATATTCTCATCCACACATTATTTCATCTTGTGTAGGATGTTTTTGTGTTGAATGTGATCCACTGCCGCATCCTCCATTGTACTAATTTTTGCTGGGGATTGCTCCCCCGGTTATAAACACTCTACAGTCTTTGGGGTTTTGAGCAGTTCCTCCCATTTAGACCACTTTATTCTGTGATTTTTTTCTTTATATGTATGGAATTTTTCAATGCTTATCATTGGTAACATTCTGGTGTACCTGGTAGCCTGTGTCACATGGCCCATTATAGGTGGGGCTCACAGTCTTCTCCTCTCTCCCATTGTATTAGTGATCTTACTATGGAGGTATGTTGGAGTGTGGCTGTGAGTCGAGCCTTAGCACCTATCGGACTGTGTTCACACACTACAGGTAGGTTAGCGCTATGGTCCCATGCCACACTGAGATACCTTGACGTGGTGCGAACGGGCTCCGATATGTTCCTACCCGGAATATATTGGCAAAAGTCTCAGTTTCTAACATCAGCGTGAGGGTTCGGCCAGTATAGTCAGTTGCATGTTATTATGGTGAACCTTTTTGCAGTGATTTATGTTTATGTATATTCTCATCCACACATTATTTCATCTTGTGTAGAATGTTTTTGTTGTGCATGTGATCCAAAACCACATCCTCCATTGTAGGTATTTTGGCTGGGGATTGCTATGCAGTGGATGAAATGTAGAGGAATTGCTCCCCCGGTTATAAACACACTACAGTATTTGGGGTTTTGAGCAGTTCCTCCCATTTAGGCCACTTCATTCTGTGATTTTTTCTCTTTTTAAAAACCATTGACCAAAAAGACATATCAAGGTTGAAAAAAATGCTTGTGTGTTGCATTAAATTTTTCCCATAAACGTTTATTTTTTATTTTTTTACTAAAAATGCTGCAAAAATGACCAAAAAAAACCACACAAAACCCATTAAAAATGAATACAAAAACAATAAAAACACATTTGTGACATCAGCATTAGACTAGTTTCACAAAAAACATTTTATTTGCTATAACTATTAAATTAATTTATATCAATATTTTCACTATGTTTTAAATTTGTGCCATTACACACGGCCACCAACTTTTCTTCTTATGGTGGTCAGCTATGCACAGAGCTGTTTCCCCCATCTGATGGCTTACACAAAGACTAATTCTCATACACAATTACTATGAGCAATACATACTCTGCAAGCTGAAAATTGGAAGTGTGATAGCAAATGGCGTGGAGACAAATAGACCCAGCACAACTCTAGCATTGACAATTTTTACCTGTACTGTGCAGATTTCCCTTTGGGGTTGCTGTGCACTCACAGTTACAGTGAAGCCATATATGGGGTCATTTATGAAATCAGATATGTCGATTTGTGGCACAAAAAAGTTGCAAGTCATGGCAACTGCAACATTTCCATGGCACCTGCAAAATTTTTGGTCCATTTTGTGGTCCTCACTATTTTTCTCAGTGAACTATATTTAAGAGCTAAAAGTTAGATTAGAACTGGATTATGGCTCATTTACTTTGTGCAAAATATGGAAAAATAACAAAAAAGGTCGTAACACACGCTAGACAACCCTCTTGGTCTACTTTTACACCTAAAGGTGTAAACCACATTGCACTCATGCCAAATATATTATTAAGTTCATAAATTTGGTGCATGCACCCAAAACAAAGCCAGACTTAAAACTGACATATAAACAACCTTAAATGATAAATGACCCCATAGTGTAAAATACTAACAAGTCCCCCAATAGTCTTATTTATTTATTTAACCGCTACAGGACCGCCTAATGCAGGGATGCGTCCTGCGGGCGGTCCTGTAGCTCTGAGACGACGCATCGGCGCGTCATCTCGCGAGAGCCGAGACTTCCTGTGAACGCGTGAAGCGCGTCTCAGGAATTCTGCTACAGCCTGCCAGCGATGATCCATCGCTGGCAGGCTGTAGATGCAAATTAAATCGCATTAAAGAGCTATATCAGACGCTGTTTTGTGAACAGCGTCTGATATAGCTGCTACCTGGTCCTCTGGTGGTCCCATTTGCTGGGATCGACCACCAGAGGACCAGGTAACTATGTAAAGTTGCACCAAACACTACACCCCCCACCCCCTCACCTATTAACCCCTTGTTAACCCCTTGATCACCCCATCTAGACCCCCTGATCACCCCCCTGTCATTGATCACACCCGTTGTAAGGCTCCATTCAGACGTACATATGTGTTTTGCGGATCCGTGGATTCACGGATCCGTGGATCGGATCCGCGGATCTGCAGATCCTCAAAACACGGACACCGGCAATGTGCTTTCCACATTTTGCAGATCCGCACATTGCCAGAACTATTTAGAAAATGCTTTTTCTTGTCCGCAATTGCGGACAAGAGTAGGACATGTTCTATATTTTTGCGGAACGGAAGTGCAGACCCGGAAGCGCGGATCCGTAATTCCGGATCCGAGCGGGACAAAGTCTGTCCCCATAGAAATGAATGGGTCCACAATTCCGTTCCGCAAACAGAATTGCGTACCTGTGAATGGGGCATAAGGGTCCCTTATCACCGCCAGTTAGCTAGCTACTTGTTAGGTAGTTAGCGCCCAGCCCACTGCACCGCAGTCACTGATTTTGGCAGAGATTTTTTCATCCACATTGATCGATGCGAATGAAAAAATCTGTGCGATTCATTTTATTATTTTTTTCAGCCCAGCGGCTGAACGAAAAAAAAAAATCTCATTACCCGTATGCTCAATATAAGGAGAATCGCAGATACTCCTAATGCTGGCCATACGTATAATGATTGCGGAGACCTTCAAATGCCAGGGCAGTATAAATACCCCACATGTGACCCCATTTTAGAAAGAAGACACCCCAAGGTATTCCGTGAGGGGTATGGTGAGTTAATGCAAAATTTTATTTTTTGTCACAGTTAGTGGAATATGAGACTGTAAAAAAAAAAAATATCAATTTCCGCTAACTTGTGCCAATTTTTTTTTTTTCTGTGAACTCGCCATGCCCCTCATGGAATACCTTGGGGTGTCTTATTTCCACAATGGGGTCACTTGTGGGGTTTTTATACTGCCCTGGCATTTTAGGGGTCCTAAAGCGTGAGAATCCAAATGCGTAAAATGGCCTGTGAAACCTAAAGGTACTCATTGGTTTTAGGGTCCCTTTGCGCACCCAGGCTGCAAAAAAGTGGCACACATGTGGTATTGCCGTACTCAGGAGAAGTAGGGCAATGTGTTTTGGGGTGTATTTTTATATATACCCATACTTTGTATGAAAAATATCTCTGTAAACGACAACTTTTAAAAAATTTATACAAAGTTGACAATTTACAGAGATATTTCTCACCCAACATGGGTATATGTAAAAATACACCCCAAAACACATTGCCCTACTTCTCCTAAGTACGGCAATACCACATAAGTGACACTTTTTGCAGCCTGAGTGCGCAAAGGGGCCCAAATTCTAACGAGTACCTTTAGGTTTTACATGGCGGCTCACAATTTAGCCCGCCCAAAATGCCAGAACAGTAAACACACTCCACAAATGACCCCATTTCGGAAAGTAGACACCCCGAGGTATTCACTGAGGGGCATAGTGAGTCCGTCTGAGATTTTTTTTTTGCCAGAAGTTAGCAGAAATTGAAACTTTTTTTTTTTTTCTCAGAAAGTGTCATTTTCCGCTAACTTGTGAAAAAAAATGAAATGATACATGAACTCACAATGCCCCTCTGCGAATACTTTGGGGTGTTTTCTTTCTAAAATGGTGTCATTTGGGGGGCATTTATACTATCCTGACATTCTAGCACCTGAAGAAACATGACAGGTGCTCAGAAAGTCAGAGCTGCTTCAAAATGCCGAAATTCACTTTTTTGCACCATAGTTTGTAAACGCTATAACTTTTACCCAAACCAATAAATATACACTTATTGGACTTTTTTTTTTTATCAAAGACATGTAGAGCAATAAATTTAGAGAAAAATTTATATAGAAATGTAGTTTTTAAAAAAAATTTACAACAGAAAAATGTCGTTAAATTTGTATTAATGGCAAAAAAAGTAAAAATTTCAGCAACAATGAAATACCACTAAATGAACGCTCTATTAGTGAGAAGAAAAGGAGGTAAAATTAATTTGGGTGGTAATTTGTATGACGGAGCAATAAGGCCTCTTTCACACGGGCGTTGCGGGTGCACTCCGTCAAACAGTGCGGGTGCGTTGCGGGAATTGCCGCGATTTTTCCCTGCGAGTGCAAAGGGCTGTCATGCGTTTTGCACGCGCGGGAGAAAAATCGGCACTTTTGGTACCCAGACCCGAACCTGCACTTCTTCACAGAAGTGCATGTTTGGGTCAGAAATTGTCCCGCTGGTATTATTTCACATTATAACATAGTTATAATGAAAAATAATACCCTTGGCCATCTTCCTAATGTTTAAACCGGTGCAGAATGGGTTAAAAATAATAAACTAATAATAACTTACCTTTTCCATTTGATCGCGAAGCCCGGCATCCTCTCCGTTAGCTTGCTAGTAGGAAAAGGACCTGTGATGATGTCACAGCATCACATGGCCCAATCACCTGCGCCATCACTATGGTGATGGAGCATGTGATTGGTCCATGTGACCATGTGACATCATCACAGGTCCTTTCCTACTAGCAAGCTAACGGAGAGGATGCCGAGCTTCGCGATCAAATGGACCAGGTAATTATTAGTTTATTATTTTAACCCATTCTGCACCGGTTTAAACATTAGGAAGATGGCCAAGTATTATTTTACATTATAACTATGTTATAATGTGAAATAATACTGAACCGATTACATCCCGATGGTTGCATAGCAACCATGCGGGAACTATCGCAAAGCATCCGCACTTGCTGCGGATGCTGCGATTTTCCCGCAGCCCTATTCACTTCTATGGGGCCTGCGTTCTGTTAAAAACGCAGAAGATAGAGCATGCTGCGATTTTCACGCATCGCAAAAGTGATGCGTGAAAATCAACTGTCATGTGCACAGCCCCATAGAAGTGAATGGGTCCGGATTCAGTGCAGGTGCAATGCGTTCACATCACGCATTGCACCCGCGCGGAAAACTCGCCCGTGTGAAAGGGGCCTAAACGGTGAAAGTAGTGTAGTGCGGAATTGTAAAAAGTGGCCTGGTCATTAAGGGTGTTTAAGCTAGGGGGGTTGAAGCGGTTAAAGATAAAATATTATACAAAAAATAACCAGTCCCTAGAGATGAGTGGATTCATTATAAACAAATTGAATATGTTCTAAATAAAAATAAAAATATGATTTTTGTGAATCTGAAACTTACATGATTTGTTTCCCAGTGGCAGCCGCCGTTTAAAGGTTAGAAGAATATGGCATCTGCTACCAAAAAGGGATAATTTTTGGACTTTTTTACTTTAAAAAATCGACAGTATAGTTGTTTTTAAACAGGCTGTTTGTTACCACCAGCTACCATGCATTTACCCATACCAATATATGTTACTGTCACTTTGACATTACAAATGATGTCTTGTTGATAAAGAGCTTGAAAGGGGTTGGAAACAATCCTGGGAAACTCCGAAAGTCATAGTCAACTTTACAGGGCAATTGGTGCACTTTCCATTTGGGTTGAATTTATTAGGACCTAAATCAAATCTGGCAACAGATTCATGTGATTCATACCAAAAATGAATTTCAAGAAATGTGTTCATCTCTAAATACACCTCAAAAAATATCTGCCCAAATTGCTGTTGCAAGGCTAGGTAAGACCCATTTCTGCAAACGTGTGAATGTAAATGTAATGTATCGAAACTTAAGGTAAACAATGAAAAATGCAAAAAAAAAATTATATTTCAGGGTAATACTTTCATCATCTTTCAAATTCTTTCATTATCTCTCTTCTTGTAAAAAGCAGTTACATAAGGATACAAGTTGACGTGCATGTGCTTGAGAGGCAGACATGTAGTAATGTGCCAATGCATATTCATGCTGGTATTTACATAATGCTTAAGTTCTCACTTTCAGGTTTAGTCTTTTCTGCATTTGATGGTTACATTTTGCTGACTGCCAAATCAGAAGCTTTGAATATAATACCATATGTTGTTTTTCCTTTTTTTCCCATGGCATTCATGTTTTACTGTCGTTTTTGTTGCAATGAATTGTGGAAAACAAATAGTTATATTATTCTATAACACATATATTTGTAGCTGCATCATAAGTCTAAAATATTCATTCTAATGAAGATCTTTATTTATGTGACAAATGATTCAAATATTTTTTGTTGACAGTCTACTATTGTAAATGGCAAAAATGTAAAATAAAAGTTCACCACTATATTTCCTGTTATCTCTTAGTGTGCCAAGAACAACAGCGTACATATTATAGTATATTCAGATTTTAATATAAGATGGATTTTACATGGTTATTTTTTTATCACTAGCCTATAACGAGTGTATATTTTTAATTCCATAATTCTTGGTATATCTTAGGGAAGGTTTCCTCAACTCCAATTCTCAGGACCCACCTGCCGGTCATGATTTGAATATATCCCACAGAATGAGTACCTGTGGGAAGTCCTGATGCGTTGACACTAAGGCTTCTTGCAGACGAGCGTTCCTCCCGCAGCGAGTCCACATCGCAGCACCCGGCCTGACCTACCAGCACTGACAGGATTCACATAGCATTATATTGATTTATGATGCTATGTAACCCGTACAATTCTGGAATGTATTGGATAACACTGCCAGCATTGTGCCAGTGTTATCCAATACATTCCAGAACTGTAAGGGTTACATAGCATCATAAACCAATATAATGCTATGTGACCCCCGGCAGCAATGGGAGTTCAGGCCGAGAGCTGCGATGTGGACTCTCTGCGGGAAGAACGCTCGTCTGCAAGGGGCCTAATTCTATCACCTGCTTAATACTAAGAAAATCCTGAAAACATGACCGGCAGGTGAGCCCTGAGGATCGGAGTTGAGGAATACTGTCTTAGGGCTTAAAGGGATCTGTCATCAGAGTACTGTACTATTTTATGACTAATAATCTGGGCTATTATAACAAATGTCATAAAAATTGCCTTGTTTTTATAATACCGTACAGTCCTATGTGTTTCTATAAACAATAGCTCACTGCCTATGTTCATATAGGCAGATAAATCAGTGCCTGACAGTTATTTATATAACAGCCCAATTAATCTTTTTTTCAATTCTAATGACAGATCTTTTTACTGACACACATTTAGTTTTGTTAAAACAGCTAACTTTTTTTAGGCATTTAAAGGCACTTGCAGACAATTTTGTAATAAATTGTTACAGGCAGGAGTCTGCAGAAGACCTGAGTTGCGCTATTGCAGATCTCAGATCAGTTGGCAATTCCCACTGTGCCCTTGTGATGAGGACCAGTGCCATGGCTGTAACGTAAAGCCATGGTCCTGCGCTAAAGAATGATAACAGAAAATCATTTGAGCTCCATTGTTTAACCCCTGTATGCCATGATAAAAGCAGATTATGGAATACAAAGGTTATCTAATCGAGGCATCTCCTTTTTATTGTGCTGCAGGCATATCGTGACTTGTTCTATACTTATACCCATTGATGGACCATAGAGCTGTCTGTTCAAAATGTCTTTTGTTGAGGCATTCTCATATACGGTATGCTGTACGGTATGCTGTATTCATTGGAAGCCATTTGGCAACAGGAGAAGTATAGAGTGGGCTCAGCATACACGTTGGTACCTGCATCCCTGGATTTAATGGAGGCCGATATGGCACCAAAAATGGTAAATAGCAGAGTGGACCCAGCATGCATGTGGAACCTGCACGCCCTGAATTTTATGATGGCCATTATGGCACATTAAAGGTAGTATTTAGTGTTAGGTTCCTGTTTGATAGAGATCGCCTTGACATTTGGCAAACAGGTCCAAATAATTTTGTACAAAATGTATTTGCCAAGAGTCTCTAATTTGTAAAATAAGTGTATCATTAGCATCAGAATGTTTTCTATAGTTATGGCATTGTTGTACTTTATTTGTGTCTGCAGAGTGCTGTTGCATTGTCCTTTTTTTTCTTTGTGTTTCTAGCCATGGCCACTTTTTTTGCAGTTGTATTAACAACAACCTAGCAAAAAAATGGACTTCCCTTCCAACTTCTAATCAAAAATTGTGGATCAGAATATAATTATAGAGAATAAAGAAGTAGAGGAAGACCTCTCCCCCATTTAAGAAGAGGTCAGTATAATATATGGCACATGGTGAGTGGAAAGCCCCTTTCCATTGTTTTCATTGGGGCATTTAGTAACAGTATACTGAAGCTTTGGATGTGGTTTTGTGTTCAGTCTTCTATCATTTGAGTCTGTTAAATAATACAGACACACATACAATTTAATTTTATCTTCTTTTTTTATTGCTCATAATATTTTAGTGCAATCAACTTCTTTAACTCATAAGAAAATACCAATACTCAGTGAACATAATATCGTAAAGGCAAAGGAAGGAGTATTGTGCAAGGCACAGTGGGAAGGGGTCCTACCCATACGAGCTTGCATTCTTTAACCCCTCAAGACTAGGGCTACACAAAGACATGTGTCTTGTGACAATAGGTTACATGACACATAGGGTACAACTACACAGCATCATGTGTCGCTCAACACTGATGATGCACCAATGTTGTGCGACAATTTGTATAATGTTAGTCTATGGTGACGCTCTGTAAAATACGACATGACAATCTAAAAAAATCGTATCGCAGTCGCAGTATGTCGCAAGTCGCAGTGCAACACCATAGACTATCATTATAAAAATTGATATGCGAGATGGGTGCGACAGCCATGTAGCCCTAGACTAAAGACGAAGCTCATTTTCATTTCTGTATTTTCTGTGCTTTTCTTACCCACATCACAATAGCCATAACTATTTTTAATTTCCCATTCACATAGCCATATGAGAGCTTATTTTTTGCTGGGCAAGTTGTATTTTCTAATGGAACCATTTCATTTTGCATGTCTTGTACTGGAAAGCGGGGAATCCTATTCTTGTTTATAGGATTGATTTTACTAATTGGTGTGACTGTTCCAAATTATAGAATAAACCTTACCTATTCCTAGATATTAGAGAGTGCCCAGTTGTCTTTTGAAATATTTTTTTTAAGTAGATTGGGTGAGTCTGCCAACTGAGAGCACCTTGTTTTGTACTCACTGTGCGGGCTGCGACACTTGCCTACTTTAATTCTAGTTTTATTTATTGGTACTATTTTTGGGGTAAATACAACTTTTTGAGCACTGTTATTCAATTCAATTGATTTGGTGGTCAAGGTGAACATAAAATCGCAAATCGCATGTTTATATGTTTATATTTCTGTTATGACATTCACCACGCAAAAAAAAAAAAAAAATTTCTATTGTGATAGTTCAGACATTTTCAGATGCAATGATACCTGTTATGTTCATCTTTTTATTGTTTATTTTTATATGTAAAATTGGGAATCGGGGTCAGTTTTTTTTTATTTTTATGCTTTTTTTAAAGAAAATATTTTTCCCCCTCTCCCCTTAGGGGGCTACAACCTGTCCCATAGAACATAATAGAGTATTATTATGGTCTATGATGGGGGTAAGCAACCTCCGCACACCAGCTGTTGTGAAACTACAACTCCCAGCATGCATATTTAATCTGCTCTTCTCAGAACTCTCGTAGAAATGAATGGAACATGCTGGGAATTGTAATTTCACAACAGCTGGAGCACCAAAATGTGCTGATCCCTGGTCTATGAGATTTTGACACTCTGCCTGCTAAGTCCTCCCTTGTGCTTGGCTTTACTGGGAGTTAACCATGGGAGATTCAATATATTTAGGCAGGGCTCTATATAGGTATTTATTGCTGTGATAGCTGCAAACCCTTTTAAGGCTACAGGCTACCACCAGGAATGAATGGCTTCCCCAATCGCTGCATGGTGGAGCCGTTCAGTGCAGAGGTCCAAAGAAAAAGTTTATCTTAGTGGTGAAATGTCTGATTGGCGTTATCTCTATTAACAGACATTAGATTCAGGAGCCTGCTTTTTAAAACAACAAAAACCTGACAACTATGGCACCTGGTCAGCTTCTGAGTGGGTGCCATTTATAAATGGCATGCATGTACAGGGGTCCACAAAGGAATTAAAGTTCCACGAGGAAGCTCCAGGTATGTGGTGTTCTGGAGGCAAGGTACAGATACCAGATTTGTTAACTTCTCTGGATCCACTCAAGTCATTGCTTATAGACAATAGCCTTGAATCAAGAGATTTTCTTAGCAAAATCCGAAGTTATAACAACAGCGGATCTTTATGTCTATTCACTTGGCACTGCCAATGTTGTTTATCATCAGGGTCTGTCTTGGAGTCTTATGACTCTATCTCTATTAGGGTATTTAGGAGGTTAAAAATGAAAGAAAAAAAGGGTATAACCATTAGGATATATAGGGCTACTAGCAATTTCCCTGTAACAAGAAAAAAAAAGATGGCACGGATTGGCTTTCTGGGCCCCCGTAGAAAAAATCCACAGTTCACACAATCAGACAGACTGAAAAGGTATAACCAGGCAACACTGGGGACTTTTCTAGTCTTAAAATATATACCAGGACAATTTCTTAAGAATAAAAGCAATATTTATTTATTTTTTCATTTTTTCCCTCCCCACCATCCAAAAGCTATAGCTTTTACTTATCATATTGTTCTTTTGTGGGACAAAATGACAACATTTAATTTACTATATAATGTTTTGAAAATAGGGGAAGCATTCTTTATGCGATGAAATTGAAGGGAAAAAAAACACAATTTCACAATTTTCTTGTTTGTGTGTGGATTGAGTTGTGTATATTTCTTTCACTATTTGTTAAAATGACATGCCAAACTTATTTTGCAGGTCAGAGTGTGATTAGAATGTTAAATGAAATATTAATTATTAATATTTTAGGTTAATATCAATAATTCATATTCATAAATAGGCCTGAGCCGTCTATTGATTACTCCGCCTATTTATACCATAAATACAAACTACCTGTTGCTCTACCTTTTCCTGAAGTACGTGGGATGGATTATTATTGCGGCGACCAAATGGACTATAAACTGCGTAAAGGAATATATTACATAAATACAAGTCTACAGTCTATTATTTTTGCTATAGCTATATATATTTATATCACTGGTTATATAAATATACAGTGTGGGCCATTTATATGTATGTACTTGTATGTTTTAGATAGTTTGTGGGGTGGAATTGTAGATTGTATTGTGTTAGTGTAGTTAGCTGTAGTATAGTGCTGTTAATGTATTGTGGAGTTTGTCTATATGAATCTACAGGCCATTTATATAGATACACCTTAATAAAATAGGAATGGTTGGTGATATTTACTTCCTGTTTGTATATTCATATAGACAAACACCACAATACATTAACAGCACTATACTACAGCTAACTACACTAACACAATACAATCTACAATTCCACCCCACAAACTATCTAAAACATACAATTACATATACACACTATTAGCATCACCCACCCAAACCTAACTACACGCTGTCCCTAAAGGGTAGAAAGGGTTAAATACAATCAGGGGCATGAATAGCAGTGGTTAAAGTAGGGGTATAGCAAGGGTTCAGGGAATATTGCAGGGGTTATAGATTGCAGAGCAATGCAGGGGATGAAAGGGTTATTGGAGATGGATTAGTGGCAGTGGGAAAGGGTTAATCACACAGGGTTATGGCAAGGTAGGGGTAAATACTGGGATACAGGGGTGCAGGGGTTAATGATACTCAGCCAATGTTCATAGTCTCTGTTTCAGGAGGGGCTGCTCATCTCATGTCCACTCTTCCATGTGTGTCCTTCCTCTGTTTGTGGTGATGAACCCCTGAGAGCATTTGTCCTGGCTTGAGCCAATATAAGCCATATCATCCCACCTCCCCCTCCTCAACCTAAGGCGCAGGGATATGACATCATCTTGTGCGTGTGACGGAATACATGCACTCAGACTGCAACAGATAACTGCCAACTGGCCCCCTGAGGCTAGCTGAGGATCTGTACAGACAAATATTCAAAGGAATTCCTGCCCAATATGTAAATGAGAGCATCCCCCCAGATACACCATGGCACCACACATGCCCATGCAAGGTGGGGGAGAGCATAATAGCGAGGCTGATATATATATGATGAGCTGATGGGAAAATAAAGAGGGTTCACTATTCACTGGAAACCGGAGTGCTGCCTTTCTTTTGGATCTATGGACTTGTGACTGCCTAGCCAGCGGTCGTTTGGTATTTGCACCCAATCCTATTGCTGTGCTGCTGTTGTCGTTTTTGTGTTATATATATATACAGTATATATACAGTTGCAAGAAAAAGTATGCAAACCCTTTGGAATGATATGTATTTCTGCACAAATTGGTCATTAAATGTGATCTGATCTGTAAGTCACAACAATAGACAATCACAGTCTGCTTAATCTAATAACACAGAAAAAATTAAATATTACCCTGTTTATATTGAACACACCATGTAAACACTCACAGTGCAAGTTTCTTCCAAACAACTCAACTTTGGTTTCATCTGTCCACAGAATTTTTTTTTCAGCACTGTTGTGGAACATCCAGGTGCTTTTGTGCAAACTGTAAACGTGCAGAAATGTTTTTTTTGGACAACAGTGGCTTCCTCTGTGGTATCCTCCCATGAAATCCATTCTTGTTTAGTGTTTTACATATCGTAGATTCGCTAACAGTGATGCTAGCATATGCCAGAGACTTTTGTAAGCCTTTAACTGACACTCTTTTTCTTCACCTCATTGAGCAGTCTGCGCAGTGTTCTTGCAGTCATCTTTACAGGATGGCCGCTCATAGGGAGAGGAGCACCAGTGCTGAACTTTCTCCATTTATAGACAATTTGACTTACCGTGGACTGATGAACCGCAAGGCTTTTGGAGATACTTGTATAACCCTTTCCAGCTCTATGCAAGTCAACAATTCCTAATCGTAGGTTTTCTGAGAGCTCTTTTGTGCGAGGCATCATTCACATCAGGCAATGCTTCTTGGGAAAGGCAAACCCAGAACTGTTGTGTGTTTTTTATAGGGCAGTGCAGCTGTAACCAACACCTCCAATCTCATCTCATTGATTGGACTATGGTTGGCTGACACCTCATTCTAATTTGCTCTTGGAGATGTCATTAGTCTAGGGGTTCACATACTTTTTCCACCTCCACTGTGAATGTTTACATGGTGTGTAAAAACATGGTAACATTTAATTCTTTGTATGTTTTTAGTTTAAGCAGACTGTGATTGTCTATTGTTATGACTTTGATGAAGACCAGATCACATTTTATGACCAATGTGTGCCAGAAATCCATATAATTACAAAGGGTTCACATACTTTTTCTTGCATAGCATTTGATGGAGGGGGTGGGATGTATTTGCCTTCACAACTCCAGGACTGAAGTATATTCCGGCCCTTAGGTACCTAGACATCGCCCATCGTGACTGACGCCTCCGGCCTGCCTTTCAACATAACCATATTTCTCCATCCCCAGAATACACCATCTTCTTCTCTCTGGATCTTGCTCTGGAACTTTCTTGGCTCCAGAATGCATATCTGCTGTCAGTGTCAATCTGCAGGTATCTGCCACTCCCACTGTCATCTTTTATTAGTTATACTCTGGGATGGCTTCACCCTCGCAGCCTCTAGGTTGATTCACGTAGCACTTTCTTCTTTGTGGGGCACTGTCAACGGTGGAATGGCCTCCTTTTAGCCAAGGAACGACTTTCATCCGACACTTGTCCTTTCTTCTTGATTGAAGAATCTGTTGTTGAGGAGGTTCTCCCATGGCCACATACGTAAACCTTTACAAGGCAGAGCAGAATTTCTGAGTAAGAGGTGATGTCATAGTACCTAAATTCTAACTGCGGGAAAGAACACCGTACTTACTGACATTCAGTCCCTCCCTTACAAACTTCACCATTCTTGGGGTTAAAGTGGCAAATATGGTAGAAAAGGAGGGGGCCTGTCCCTAAGGGATCTACTCTTTTCCACATTCACACAAAAACAAATCCTCATCCCTCCCCCACCCAACATCCAAACTAATATGACAGTAACCTATTTACAAATAAACAATATTTGTTATGGGGCTTCAGGATTGGGTTAAGGGCCTGTCTCGAAGACCCATAACCATATATATGAATCCCAAGGTTCCCAGGCTTCTCAGAAGTTAGTCCCGGAACCTTCTCCTTCACTGTCTCTCATGTCCATGAGGTACCTGGCTTCAGGATTTTACTGGAGTTACGTCCTGAGCCTCCTTCTCTGGTTAGCTTTGTGATGTTCTGTCTGGTTCCCTTGACCCTCCAGTAAATTAGGCGTAGTTCCATGTATAACCAGAACCAGAAGAACTATCACCGGGTGTAGCAAAAGATTGTAGCCTTTAAAATGTAGCCGAATGGACTCTCCCACAATGAAACCTTGGAGTCCTTTTCTAAGGCATGAGAGATCCCTGTTATCCTGTAATGCTCTCACTGGATTGTGGCTTAGTTCTCAGTCTCTTGAAGACCTCTGAGAATTTCTTCTATGTGGAAGTCTAACAAGAGTCGCTGGTGCTGACTGCCAAAACTGAGTAAGATACTCCTTTGGGATTTTTCCTTCTGCTCTATTGTACCCATTCCTCGGACAGAAGAAAATACCCTGCGCTCCTGGGGGGATTCTCCCTTCACAGTGCAATTTGTTGCCAAATACCATGAACAATACCTTTGACCCAAGTGAAGAGAAAGGCATTGGGCTGACCTTCATCTCACAGGACCTCTCGTTATCCTAACACTGGTGTGTGAACACCCAACTATCAGAGGATCACGTCTCCTGCTTCACATCCCTCTGCACCAACAGATAAGGATGGCCACCCTAATAGGTTAAGATATCCAAAGGGGAGCTGAGGATGAAGCACAATCTTGTTCTTGATGGCACTGTATCCTTGTCTTACTCATGTGTACTCAGGCTGATTTCCACTTGTCATCCTGTCTTGTGAAGGCCAGTGGAATCCATGGCAGAGGTCATGGCTTGACTCTTTAGGACTCCGCAACACAAAATACCGGCCACACTCTGTTGTCAATCACTCTGCGTTCAATTCAGAGCTGTACTACCTGATCGGACTAACAAAAGTGAGTGCACAGTGTAACCTCACACTGAACATAGTGCCAAGGTTACCTGTCCGCAACCCACTGCCAGTATTCCCCAGTAAAACACAGCCCTACCGAAAACCGTATAACAAAGATCAACTCAAAGGGACGCAAGAACAAAAACAACAACAAAAAATATATAGTATCAAGGCACCTTGAGATCAGAGAACAATTAATCGTACCTTTAAAACATAACATTTATTGTATGCCTATTAAAACATATGTGGGCCTAAAATGGAACTGACAGGCAACACACCCTGGGTTGCCACGATACAACACATGCAGAATGTAGAAATGGGACAGACATAGGGAAAAGTCAGATACCTATACAGAGCTGGGTCTCTGACCACTGACACACCCTAAAGTCTGGTCCCTGCTTTTGGGCAATCTACTAAGCTATTCCCTAGCCTGTACCCTAACCTACACCGTGATGGACTGCCCAGATATTCGTCCTAAGTGAGGAAAAAGGGTCAAGGGGTAAAAAACAGATTCTGCCAAAGCCACTCTAAGGTGATAGAATAGTGGTAAAAGGACTAACAATATGTCCACAGCGCTCGGTAGGAGAAGTACAAAGTTGGTGCATAAACTCCTATCCAAATCCCTGTCCCGAAGCGTTTCCTTGGCAACAGGGCCAATTCATCAGAGGACTAATACATTTATAATCGTGGAGCAATCGAATGAAACATAACAAGAAACATAAAGTAATCACTTAGCAAGGAGGCTATCCCAATCAAAAGTAATGATATGGAGACAGTAAAGATCCTCTAGGCATCCTCCATAGGTCTGACCGAGTTTAAGTTGCTGCAAGCAATTCAAGGTAAACTCATCTGAGTTGTGCAGAAACGGCCAGCTTTCTAGGACTTCTCCCTGCTTTATTGTTCAATCTCAACAGCGAGTGTGCTGGAGATTCAGACCAGCGCTCCTCAACAGCTGGTGTGCTGGAGGTGCTGATGGCCAACTGTGTCAGTAGCCACGTTCAAATGAAGACGCGCTATGGTTTAAATAGTCGCAGCTTCTTTACTTCAGATACGCCCCCGATCATGTGACAACTCACATGCTTCGCCTAGCCAATAGGTGAGGTCACATGACCGCGGGTCCTGGAAGGGAACTACAGTTAGATTGGGAGCGATATTGGGCGTTTCTGTAAAGTCAGAAGAGGGCAACGACTGACAACAGGCCAATCGTCACTTACACCCTTATCCTGGCAAATACAAAGCTCTCCTACTATTCATGTGGAGGACCTGTTAGAGGGGTAATAATGTAAGTATATGTTCAAAACTCACATTAGACCGCAACGGTCAGGGATTATTGTAGGTTAGCGAGTTAGCCGCAGTGAACAAGCCCGGCAATGTGGAAAGTAGCACACATTAATGAAACGCAATAAATCACCTATGGATCCCCGGAGATTAGACCCTATACAGAGAGATATCTATAAATAGAATAGCGAGGGAATGGTATCTCTTGTGCATTAAGGCGACATACCTGTTACTATGTTGTTATAATAAGGCCACCTATTCATCCGATGATGACACGGATATAAGGAATGTAAATACAGGGATCTTCAAGATCCAAGGCCCTGCTTCAAGATGGAAGAAAACTGTCCAGATCGGACAGTATTATATATCAATTAAACTCATTTAAAGGGGCTACATGTACAATTCCTTATAGTCCTAGATGACCTACAATGGGATGGAGAGAGTTACACATAACAACTGAACAGTAGTTGTTCGTTCACCCCCTTTGGGGTGGATGTACGTAACTCATATATCCACCATGTCTCCCTCTGCAACACTTTATTTTCCCAATCTCCCCCTCTTTTAAGAGGCGGAACCTGTTCAATCCCTATAAATCGTACTCCAAAGAAATCTCCTGCATGCAAGTCCGTAACGTGTATTGCCAAAGGACTTTCCCTTTGGTTTATAAGATCTCCGAGGTGCTCCCCTATTCTTCTGCGGATCTCGCGTGTGATTTTACCCACATATTCGAGTCCATATGAGCAGGTTGCAAGATAGATGACACCTTTTGTGCAACAATTGATAAATTGTCTTATGGCGTACGTCTTGCCTGTCACCTTACATCTGAATGTTTTGCTTTGTGTCAAAAACCTATATGCCACACACCCACTACATAGATAGCAGCCAATCAATCGTGGGAGCCAATTGTTATCCTCCCTTTGTGGTTCTAGGTAGTGGCTTTCTAACATCGGGATCCATTCTCAAGGTATCCCAGTGTTTATTAAAAATGTTTTTAATCTCCCCTGCTGCGACATCAAAGGTGCCTATCATGCGGACACAGATGTCCTCTGCTTTCTTCAGTTTAGGACACAGAAGATCAACCCATTTACTCTGTTATACCCTAAGGGTAAGGGGAATTTGAGTAAAAAGCAGTTAGCGGCCTTACAGTGGTTACGGAACTCGGAGCTCATCATCAAGCCTGCGGACAAGGGAGGCAATATTGTAGTCATGTCACAGGAGTATTATATGGCTGAGGCAGGGAGACAATTAGATGATGTTTCTACTTATGTTAAGCTGCCCTCGGACCCAATACCTGGCATTAGCAACAAGCTGATGGCATTATTGCGGAGGTACATTGAGGCGGGCGTCCTACAGGGCAATACCATTGATAAATTAGTCCCTCCCGCCCCTAGCAAGCCAGCTTGGTATTTCCTCCCTAAGGTGCATAAATCACTGACCCAGCCCCTGGGCGGCCCATTGTGTCGGGGTTGGGTCAGTGACTGAACTCCTGTCGAGGTACCTTGACTGGCTGCTGCGTCCTATTTTGTGTAGGTTCCCCACGTATCTAGGTGACACCAACGACTTCCTCAGGGCATTGGAGGATTTTCAGTGGCGTGATGGTTGGAGTTTGGTGTCCCTGGACGTGGTGAGCCTCTACACTCGTATCCCACAACGGATGGGAGTTGGCGCAGTTCTCGAGCTCATCGAACACACCGGTAGGGACCCATTATTTGGGGAATTCATAGAGGAGTCTCTATTGTTTGTCCTGGAGAACAATGTCTTCCAGTTCAATGACCAATGGTTTAGGCAAATTTTTGGGACAGCCATGGGGACGCCCGTCTCGTGTACTTTTGCGAATATTTTCTTAGGCAGGTTTGAGGACAAGTTCATTTTTTCTACTTTGAATCCCTTCCTCAGTTCCATTTGTATGTTCTTGCGCTACGTGGATGATATCTTCATGGTGTGGTCGGGGACACAGGAGCAGTGTGAGCAATTTGTGGCACATCTCAACAGTGCGAACAACATGAACATGATGTTCACCCTCAATTTTGGGAGTCGTCCATCGAGTTCTTGGATGTCCGCGTAACTGTAGTAGATGGTGCCTTGAGTACCGAAGGGTACCGTAAGCCCACTGCGACCAATACCCTGCTACACCGTGAGAGCTATCATCCACGTAGCGTGAAGGAATCTGTCCCGTATGGACAATTTTTAAGACTCAGGCGTATAAACAGCCAGGACGACACTTTTTTGAGACAGTCTGAGGAATTGATGAATAGGCTGATTCAGCGCGGGTATCAAGTGAAGCAGCTGGAAAGAGCCTTGGAAAAGCGATGGGTCACACGCAGAAATCGCTGCTAGCGAGAGGAGGTCGCAAGAAGAAGGTACTAGAGGAAGGTCAGGGTAGGTTCGTGTTTATATTCAAACATAGTCCAATGGCGGACAATATAAAGAAATGTATCCTGAGCAATTGGGAGATTCTAAGGTCTGAGGAGAGTCTGAAGGAGGTAGTAGATCAAAAACCTATCGTAACATTCAGGAGATGTCGTACGTTTAGAGATGTGCTAGTACGCAGTAGGTTTAGCACACATAAGGAAAAGGATTGGTTGTCACTTAGAAAACCTTTGGGGAATTACCGTTGTGGAAACTGTTCACTATGTAGCTATATGTTGCGAGGACGCCATTTGTTTTTTGGAGGTATTGAACATTATGTTAGTCAATTCATTACGTGCAGGACAACCTTTGTGGTTTATGTAATTATTTGCGTCTGCGATGCCTTCTATATAGGGAAGACCAAGAGATCCCTATTGGACGCATACGCGAACATCGAAATTCCATCCGCACAGGAAAGGGATGCACCCGCTAATCGAACATGTGAAACATCGGCATGGAGGAGATGCGGACGTGCTGAGGTTTGCAGGTTTGGAGCATGTACCCCCACCAGTTCATGGAGGGGATAGACATCGCTCACTGCTACAGAAGGAAGCGATGTTTATCATAAAAGCTGATGCCACAGGTCCTTTGGGTTTGAGCGAACGTAACGACCTGTCGATGTTCACATGACACGTTGAGCTTGGGTTGCGGCCATCGCAGGAATCGCGATTTTGGCCGGATGCGATTTTTCGCATCCGGAATTTTCGCGTCTCTGCTTATGTAGGGATACCTGATACTCTTTCCATCGTCATTTAAGGTGTGCGCGGTAGAAATGAATTTGATCACGATTTTACTGCGATCCACCGCATCCCTTTGTATATTTATTCAGTATGCTGCTCGTTTATTTGTTTTTAATATGTTTCCTTTGTATCACTATTTTGGCGCAGCGCTGTTTGTTGAGCGTCCCTGGCTGCCAGGTGATGGGCAGGTCAAGTTCCACCGGCAGTGACGCATATAACCAGCGCGGCGCGATCTTTGTATGACTGAACAGCCGGATGAAGCGGTGAGTCCGCGAAACGGCCGTCGCTGTTTTCTGTGAATTTGCTGTCCATGTGAGTCCCCCTGTATATCGATTTGTTCTCTGCAATAAAGAAGACTTTGAAGGGATGGTGAGTGCGCCTATCTATTCTACTTGTTGTGCTATATTGCTTCTGTTGAGGCTAGCACCCCGGTCCCAGGACTGTCGGATGAGGCCATAGTGGAGTCCTCACACGTGTTTTACAGGCACAGGGCAGTGCCCTCGTTCATTCTTTTTGACTATCAACCCATTTACTGTTACCTGCTCTTTTGTAGGCATCCTTCAGGACTGGGTCCGGATATCCCCTGTCCTGCAAACGTTTGCGGAGATCATCCGCCTGTGACTGAAAGTCACGATCATCGGAGCAGTTCCTCCTCATTCTTAAATATTGTCCTGTTGGAATACCCTTTTTAAGGGACAAAGGATGATGACTGCTCCAATCTAATAACAAATTAGTCACAGTCGGTTTCCGGTAGGTTTTGGTTGACAAAAGGCCATCTCGACCCCTGGAGATCTCAACATCTAGAAAGGGAAGGCTGTTTTCCTGGAAGTCTGCCGTAAAGCGCATACCAATCATGTTGTTATTTAGCTCGCGCAGAAATCCATAAAAATTGGTCTTATCACCTTTCCATAGAAGGAAAACATCATCGATATACCTGTACCAGCAGGCAACATTATTGATGAATGTACTCAGGGTATCACAGAAGACGAGGGTCCTCTCCCACCAGACCAGCAACAGGTTGGCATACGATGGGGCACCAGAACTCCCCATCGCAGTGCCTCTGATCTGGTGGTAGTAGGACCTCCCAAAGACAAAAAAATTTGAGTTCAAGGTAAAATCCAAGAGCTGCAACACGAGCTTGTTATGGGCCTCAAATTGGCAACCTCTGGTGCTTAGAAAGAATCTAACCGCTTCTAGTCCCAAGGCATGGGGAATTGATGAGTAGAGAGTCTCAACATCAATAGATGCCAGGTACATGTCGTCATCGACAGAAATCCCTTCCAATTGGACCAGGAGATCACTGGTATCCCTCACGTCGGAAGGAAGGGCTTTGACAAATGGTGCCAGTATTTTGTCTATCTATATACCTACATTCCGTGATATTCTATTGGTCCCAGCCACAATGGGACATCCCTTCAGCGGGTTAGTCCCCTTATGCACCTTCGGGTGGCTATAAAAGGTGGCTACTGTAGGATGTTTATTGTACATAAAGTCCCGTTCGTCCTTTGTGATAAGCTCACATTTTTCAGCCTCCTCTAGGATACCTGACAATCTCTTCTGATATTTGTCCGTGGGGTCATATTTCAATCTGACATACGTATTGTCATCTTTTAGAATATTCAAGCACATATCTTTATATTTAAGGGTTTCCAATAGCACGATATTACCCCCTTTGTTGGAGGGTTTAATCTTGATATTGGAATCCTTTTCAAGGTTGCGTATCACCTCCATCTCTGTCTTTGAGCAATTAAAAATGGGTTTTCTAATTGCAATTTCTTCCAAATCACGGGGCACCTGGGAAACAAAAATGTCTATGCAATTAGGGTCACCTTGTGGGGGCATTTTTGTGCTTTTCAGTTTTAGATTGGAGAATGGACCTATGCCTTCTTGGGGGCCACTGTCACTTACTCTATACAGCAGATGGACATCCTGTAGAATATCCAACGGAACCCCTAGCTCTTTGCTTTCACGTTTTTTCCTTAACGCAAAGTGCTTGCGCCAATGCAATTTGCGCGCAAAAAGGTGCAGGTCCTTAATCCAACTAAACAAATTAAAACCAGCTGATGGAACAAAGGAGAGTCCCTTTCGCAAAATATTGTTCTCTGCTTCACTAAGGGGTCTATTCGCCAGATTGATTACCTGGCAGGAGTGTCCTGGGGGATATGGTCTTGTCTGATTTCGATTTTGCAGGGGGTAATTCACTTCTTCCCCTAAAAAACGTTGGTCACCTCCTTCCCGCCTACTCATTGATCCTCGTCTTTGGCGACCTCTCCTCTCCCTTTGCTCCTGTGTGACCCTTCTCTGTCACTTTCGGAGGCCTCCGTATCACTAGAGGTACGGTCTGATTCCTGGGCTTTGTTGATGGTTACGCCTTGCCCTATAAATGTATAAACCGATTTTCTTTGAAATCCTTGAGATCTCTATTAAACTGGCAGTGTTTCCGCTCCTTTATGTTACACTGAAATTTCTCAAGGGTGGTTTTGAGCTCAAGCTCTTTTTTACCAAAATCTGCTTCCTCTTTAAAGTGTTTAAAGAGTTATTTCAATCTGCTCTTTCAATTTTACTTCCAGAATGTTTAGATTGCTTTTTTCTTGTTTCAGCAAAAGGTTCATAAAAGACAGGGAAAATTCAGTAGCCTTTGCCTCCCATTTATTCATTAACTCAGAGGTTCTACACCTTTTCGCTAGTGTATATGTGACCTTCCATAGGTGATTAAATGCATTTCATTAATGTGTGCTATTTTCCACTTTGCCGGGCTTGTTCACTGCGGCGAACTCGCTAGCCTACAATAATCCCTGACCATTGAGGTCTAATGTGAGTTTTGAACGTATACTTACATTATTACTGATCTAACAGGTCCTCCACATGAATAGTAGGATGTCTTTGTATTTTCCAGGATAAGGGCGTAAGTGACGATTGGCCTGTTGTCAGTCGCACCCTCTTCTAACATCACAGAAACGCCCAATATCGCTCCCGATCTAACTGTAGTTCCCTTCCAGGACCTGCGAGTCACGTGACTTCACTTATTGGCTAGGCAAAGCATGCGAGTTGTCACATGATCGGGGGTCGTATCTGAAGTAAAGAAGCCGCGACTATTTAAACCATATCGCGTCTTCATTTGAACGTGGCTACTGACACAGTTGGCCATCAGCACCTCCAGCACACCAGCTGTTGAGGCGTGCTGGTTTGAATCTCCGGCACACTTGCTGTTGAGATTGAACACTAAAGCAGGGAGAAGTCCTGGAACGCTGGCCATGTCTGCACAACTCAGATGAGTATAACTTGAATTGCTTGCAGCAACTTAAACTCGGTTAGACCTATGGCGGATGCCTAGAGGATCTTTACTGTCTCCATATCATTACTTTTGATTGGGATAGCCTCCTTGCTAAGTGATTACTTTATGTTTCTTGTTATGTTTCATTCGATTGCTCCACGATTATAAATGTATTAGTCCCCTGATGAATTGGCCCTGTTGCCAAGGAAACGCATCGGGACAGGGATTTGGATAGGAGTTTATGCATCAACTTTGTACTTCTCCTACCAAGCGCTGTGGACATATTGTTAGTCCTTTTACCACTATCCTATCACCTTGGAGTGGCTTTTGCAGAATCTGTTTTTCACCCCTTGACCCTTTTTCCTCACTTAGGACGAATAGCTGGGCAGTCCATCACGGTGTTGGATAGGGTACAGGCTAGGGGATAGGTAGATTGCCCATAGGCAGGGACCAGACATTAGGGCGTGTCAGTGGTCAGAGACCCAGCTCTGTATAGGTATCTGACTTTTCCCTATCCCTTTTCTCCATTCTGCATGTGTTGTATTGTGGCAACCCAGGGTGTGTTGCCTGTCAGTTCCATTTTAGGCCCACATATGTTTTAATAGGCATACAATAAACGTTATGTTTTAAAGGTATGATTAATTGTTAACAAATCAAAAACAGCAGTGACTGGACTCACAGCGGGGAATGTAAACTACTAAAATCAGCAGGGCGAAACACATTCAGTAAACAAGGACTACCTCCATCAACATCAAGAAAAACATACAAACAGATAACAAAAACACATTACATGGACATACACGGGGAACAAACGGTGTAACAAATAGGGGTGTCAAATATTCTTTTCTAGCCTAGATTGGCCATTCTGACCCCTCAGCGCCTAGTGAGGCGTATGCTGCTGAGAGGTAACCCCTTTATGACCAAGCTGACTAGGCCCCATTGCACGATTTGTTACTTGGCTACTTCTACTGGACACATTGCAATTACCTGCACAAGAGCAATTTCTTGCAATGTGTCCTTTGTTCCCAAACCGAAACACCTGACTTGGCTTCCTGTCCTATGTGTTTTGTGCTTACCTGATTCGCAATGTATCGCTATATGACCTAAGCCAGCTCATGCAAAACATCTGATGTTTACACTGCATGGCTTAGGTCTGTCTACACTGCAGTTGTGCTCCCTTCTCCTGAATTGTTCCATCTTCAGGGACACACTCTTCACAATATTGATTTTTACCAAAGTCAGGGAACTTTCTCTGTTATTCTGGACAGTCTCAAAATTTGGGAGATTTGGCCTATCACAGACTGATCTCCAGCCTTTTTCCCCTGGACAGGCCAATATTTTTGGAGATTCCAGCCCTGACTTTAAGGAAAAAGAAAGGGCCGGCACCAGTTTTGAAAAATTTTGATGACATGTTGCAAGCCAGTCATCAACTTGGATCTTGCAACAATCTCATCATTCAATTTGGCTACCATCACATTAGTAGAGGCAGCCTGTTGCTTGAAGGCCTTGATCTCAGCATGCCACTGAGTCAACTGAGCCTCTATTCTCTCCTTCTGCCTCTGCAGCTCTACTAACTGTGACTCTATTTTAGCAACCTGCGTGTCTCGGTCAACTGTAGACTATACATTTTCTGCCAGCTGTGCCCACAATGTCAAAACTTGGTTCGAATTACTGGCACAGCACTGGCAATGAATGGTCAGAGGAATTCTCTCTGTTTACTGAGACACCAGTACAACATGCTTTGGCTTGCAAATGCTGACCTCAAATATATGCACAAGTTTGGCCAGTATCTGAAGCTGTTTGGTTGCCTTGTTCAATACCATCTGTTTGTTAACACAGAGTTTGTCATAACTACAAGCCTGTGTTAACAAATCAGACCACAGCATTTCTGCTAACTGGTAAGTGGTGGGGGGGATGGGGTTAAATGTGCTGTGTTTAGCTAAGTGTAGTAGTGTTAAGAAGTCTATACTCACGTTTTGTTGAGAAACCATCTTCTCTGGTGCTGTCTTTTCTTATCCTTGTTTCGCTGTTTGGAGGAGGTCCTCTAGTACCCGGAACACCTTCTCCCGACCAGCCAGACTTCTTCTGATCAGCTCCAATGGCAATGGTATGCAACAACTTCTTCTATGGACGATCACAAGTGTTCAAGGTTCGTGTAAGGCAACAGAAAATCGTTAAAATACAAAAATCTAAAGGATTTTAGGTTCTCTGCTGTAGATATTGCTCTGTGTTTAGCTCTGATTGAAAAACCTGTCTGAACTATCAGGCCCTGGACACACAGAAACCACTGTCTGTGTCTCTCTTGCCTGACTAGTTCACAGAGAAAGTTATTTTCTTCACCAAAGCCAAACACAGAAACAAAGTCCTACCAGGCATGAGCCGTCTATTGATGACTATACTATAAATACAAACTACCTGTTGCTCTACCTTTTCCTGAACTACGTGCAATGAATTATTACGGCGGCGACCAAAAGAACTATTAACTGCATAAAGAAATGTATTTCACAAATTCAAGTCTGCAGTCTATTATTATTATTGCTAAATCTATATATATATATTTATATCACTGGTTATATAGATATATATATATATATATATATATATATATATATACATATAGACACACATCACAATACATTAACAGCACTATACTACAGCTAACTACACTAACAAAATACAATCTACAATTCCACCCCACAAACTATCTAAAACATACAGTTACAGACACACACTATTAACAGCACCCACCCAAACCTAAATACACGCTGTCCCAACAGGGTAGAAAGGGTTAAATACAATCAGGGGTATGGATAGCAGCAGTTTAGGCAGGGGTATAGAAAGAGTTCCAGGAATATTGCAGAGTTTATAGATTGCAGAGCAATGCAGGGGATGAAAGGGTTATTGGAGATGCATTGGTGGCAGTGGGAAAGGGTTAATCATACAGGGTTATGGCAAGGTAGGGGTAAATGCAAGGATTGCAGGGATACAGGGGTGCAGAGATTAATGATATTCAGCTAATGTTTATAGTCTCTGTTTCAGGAGGGGCTGCTCAGCTTATGTCAGGTCCACTCTTCCATGTGTGTCCGTCCTCTGTTTGTGGTAATGAGCCCCTGAGAGCATTTGTCCTGGCTTGAGCCAATATAAGCCCATAGCAGCCCACCTCCTCCCTCCTCAACCTAAGGCGCAAGGATATGACATCATCTTGTGAGTGTGATGGAATGCATGCACTCAGACTGTAACAGATAACTGCAAACTGTCCCCATTAGGCTAGCTCAGGATCTGTACAGACAAAGATTCAAAGGAATTCCTGCCCAATGTGTAAATGAGAGCATCCCCCCAGATACACCATGACACCACACAAGCCCATGTAAAGTGGGAGAGTGCATAATAGCTAGGCTAGCTGGACTCAATATTAAATTCATATAGGTATTTTTTTTTTACTACTCTTAAAAAATAAAAACCTTTGAAAATAAAATATATTTTTTAATCGCCATATTATGACAGTTTTTCCCATTTCTGTCTGTGTGTGTTTTTGCAGGATGAGCTGTAGTTTCTACTGGTACCATTTTGGATACATACAACTTCTTGATCACTTTTGGTTAACTTTTCAGGCGACCGAGTTGACCAAAAGAGAGCAAATCAGCCATGTATTTCCATTATAGTGTTGACTGCGCATGATATATATTTTTTATATTTTAATTGTTCAGACTAGTAATGAGCGAAATATTGAAAAAAATGATTTGGCTGCTTTGCCAAAATTTACAAAAAAATCTGCTTACAGAACGCATTTCTTTGTAAGTAATGGGTGTAATGACAGATAGCGGCTATTACGCAACCCACCATCATTGAACCCCTCAGATGCCGTGTTCATACATGATAGCGCCATCTGATATTAATAACAGAGTGTAAAATAAAAAAAATAAAATAATACTTACCTGATCCATTTGCTCGTAACGGGTAGGCGCCCTCCGTCTGGCTTGAATGATTGAGCGAAATCTTGCTCACACCGGGCCGGCGTAGTGACATCATAAATCACTGATTTTGGACAAGTTCTCTAAGCAAGATGGCCGCAGCCAGCCCTTCGTGAACAAATAGATCAGGTAAGTATTATTATTTTTTTAATACTTTTTTCAGTTTAAATTGATTCGCTACTGTGTACCATGTGGAAATTCAGCTTCGTGGCAAATTGAATTTATCCTGAAACTTCACAAAGTGGACTTCAATTCACTCATCACTAGTTCATACATTTGCAGGTGCTGCAATATCAATTATGTTTTCTTCATTGATTATTTTTTAATCTAAAACTGGGAAAGGGGTAGTGATTTAGAATTTTAATATTTTTTTAAGCATTTTCTATCTTTCTGTTGATTTCAATTCCCCTAATGCACTTGAGCATGCAATCTTTTGATACAATGAAATACTATTGAAGTCTATTGGATTTTTACTTGCTGCCTATTAAGCCCTGCCATATGCATGCCTTAACAGCTAGTTTGCTATGGAAGGTCTAGAGGTTAGTGAAGGGATTCTGATCAGAGGACAGAGGCAGAGGGAATCCCCTACTTCTATCTAACTCCTCAGATGCTGTAGTCACTTTTGAAATTACCAGGGTCGGAGTTATCTGTGTAGTAGCTTCCTCCCTCCAGTGCAATATTGACATTGCTGTGTTACTCTGTCTGCGACTTCCAGTGAGGGATCTACACTCGAGTATGGGAAGTGTCGGACCCTCACTGATCATCTACTGATGGCCTATCCTAAGGTTACTAAAAGCTAGACAACCCAGTTAAGCTGACCACTTGAGATAGCTGTCATCTGACAGTTACCTATCTTGACCTCTTCATACATATGCACACTGAGCCAAGTTAACATACAGTATGTTCTGAATGGGGAGAAAACCAATACCAGTCTCCTTTTGGAGGTGACTAATCTCCATTAAGAACTAAAGGATTGGGCATGTTAAATCCAATAACCTGAACATTCTCTCCACAAGATCATGTACAGAGTCCCCCATACATGTAAAATGATCAACAGCAGGTGTGGTCAACATTAAATTAACCAGATTTATTAGTTGACAATATAAACCTATGTTTTGTTACATCTAAGGACATTATGTTAGTGCGGGGCTAAATTGTGATTTTGGAAGTGAACCCTGTTAAATGACAAAAGATGTAGCTAACATGTAGCAGTGCAGCAGAATCACAAAATAAATCTAACACTGCTGGATTTTTTGCAAGTCTGTAGTTGCAGTCACAATCTTTAGTCGTGTTGCAAGTGCTGCAACCAAAATCATTGTGTAGCCCTAGCCTTAAATATATAGAAAATAATAATGGTGCCTTATTGGGATTTCATGATTCTCTTAGTAACTAAATTTTAGCATTCACATCCTAGGTCACCTAATGGACACCTTTACCAGCCAGTTAACATAATCAAAGCCACTGAAAACTCTCACAATGGGTCATCAATATCTAATCAGTGGGGGTCTGACTCCCAGCACCTCTGTCAATCAGCTTATTGAAGAGACCATAGTGCTCTGGTGAGCCAGCGACATTACGTTATTTGGTCAAATGACCTATGTACAGCTCAGTCCTCTTCAAGTGAATGGGCCTGGGCAACAATTCCAAGCACAGCCAATATACAATGCATGATGCTGTACTTGGTATGCTGTGACCAGGCTGCATCATTCAATGTAGTGCTTCCGTATTCTTAAACAGCTGATTGGCAGGGAATGCCAGAAGCCAGACCTCCACAGATCAGATATTGATGACCTATCTTGAGGATATGCAGTGACCTGTTGATTTACTGCTAAACACTTAATACTGTGATTGTGTCACGACTGGTTGTTCGGTCGTGACTTTGTGGTGCATGCAGTTGCCAGCGGCGTGGTTTGCCAAATGTGAGTGCTATTCTGTTGTAGCCTCATGTGCGGTTGCTGCTGGCAACAGGATAGGTTAGCATGAGTGTTTGTTTTCCCGTTTGTGTGCACTTTCCCTAGGTGTGGTGTGCACAGGGTTAATGTGTGTGTGCTGGGTTTGGTGGGTGTTACCTTAGGGCTCTTTTGGTGTGTTGGAGCCTGAGGTCAGTTTGTTTGTCTCCAGCCATGGTGTGCGCATGTGCTGGAGGTTGCTGTTTTTTTCCCCTGCATTGTCTTTGTGAGCCACCCTTATTTGTTATATTGATTGTTTCCCTTTCTCAGTTTGTGTGTCCCCTCCTGCGTGCTTCTGTTGGCCCTTCCCCACCTGGTGTATGTTGTGAGCTTTGTATGGAGGTTTGTGTTATGGTGTGTCTCCTCCCGAAGGGGGTTGCTTTCCCAGAGGGGTTTAAGCAAACAACTAGGCAGTGTGTTTCCGGTCCATCTCTTCGGCGGCAGGTAGTTGTTGGTAACTTATGTTGTCTGTTGCCTTGTAATACTTACCATCTGTTTGGCTTGTATCCTGTCTAGTTGTTGGCCAGCTGCTGGGCCTTTAGAGACGCCTTCTCATCTGTGGTGGTCTCTGCTCTCTCTCCTTGCTAGGGCAATGCAGGGATATCAGGGCTCCAGGTTTGTGGGCATGAGCCTCCTTACCAACTGAGGTGGCTCATGCATTAGGAGTCTAGGGGCAGTTTTAGGGACCCACCAGGAGGTGATCTGCTCCTTGTTCCTTGCATTCCGGCCCAGCGGCTGCCGACATTGACGGTGGGGGATTTTCCCCACTCCCCACTGTGACAGATTGATTGTAAAAATGTTTATGTTCAGGTTCACCACTTTAAATTTTCAATGTGGTGATGATTTGTGCACTATGTATCCTAAAAGGCCATATATAGGAAGGAAGTAATTAAACTGGAAGTCTTTTTTTTAATTCCTGGGAGAGAGGCTGGTCATGCTGTGACTAGAGATGAGCGAACACCTGGATGTTCGGGTTCGAGAGGTTCGGCCGAACTTCCGGAAAATGTCCGGGTTCGTGATCCGAACTCAACCCGAACTTCATCCCGAACCCGAACCCCATAGAAGTCAATGGGGACCCGAACTTTTGGGCACTAAAAAGGCTGTAAAAGACTCCCGGAAAGGGCTAGAGGGCTGCAAAAGGCAGCAAAATGTAGGTAAATCCCCTGCAAACAAATGTAGATAGGGAAATGAATTAAAATAAAATAAATAAAAATTAACCAATATCAATTGGAGAGAGGTCCCACAGCAAGGAATCATGCGTCATATCACCCACCACTGGAGAAGGCCACTTCATTTATTTCGACCAGCACCCAGACAGAGGATACAGGTCCCACAGCAAGGAATCATGCGTCATATCAACCACCACTGGAGAAGGCCACTCTCATTTATTTCGGACCAGCACCCAGACAGAGGATACAGGTCCCACAGCAAGGAATCATGCGTCATATCAACCACCACCGGAGAAGGCCACTCTCATTTATTTTGGACCAGCACCCAGACAGAGGATACAGGTCCCACAGCAAAGAATCATGCCTCATATCAACCACCACCGGAGAAGGCCACTCTCATGTATTTTGGACCAGCACCCAGACAGAGGAGAGAGGTCCCACATCAAGGAATCATGAGTCATATCAACCACCACCGGAGAAGGCCTCTCTCATTTATTTCGGACCAGCACCCAGACAGAGGAGAGAGGTTTTCACAGCAGAGAATCAGGCATTTAGATCACCCACCACAGGAGTAGGCCATCATTTAATGGGACCCCGGCAACCATGTCAGATGGCACAAACATCAGTTTCACATCACCCAGCACAGGAGAAGGCCACTTTGAGAGACTTTGACCCCTGCACCCAGACGGAGGAGAGAGGTTTCACAGCAGAGAATCAGGCATTTAGATCACCCACCACAGGAGAAGGCCATCATTTAATGGGACCCCGGCAACCATGTCAGATGGCACAAACATCAGTTTCACATCACTCAGCACAAGAGAAGGCCACTTTGAGAGACCTTGACCCCTGCACCCAGACGGAGGAGAGAGTTCCCACAGCAGAGATTCAGGCATTTATATCAGCCATATCAGCCAGCACAGGAGAAGGCCGCTTTCAGTGACTTAGGCCTTAGCACCGACACAGAGGAGACAGGTCAGATAGCACAAGCATCAGTTTCACATCAACCACCACAGGAGAAGGGCACTTTTAGAGACTTTGACCCCTGCACCCAGAAAGAGGAGAGAGGTCCCACAGCAGAGATTCAGGCATTTATATCAGCCAGCACAGGAGAAGGCCGCTTTCAGTGACTTAGGCCTTAGCACCGACACAGAGGAGACAGGTCAGATAGCACAAGCATCAGTTTCACATCAACCACCACAGGAGAAGGGCACTTTAGAGACTTTGACCCTGCACCCAGAAAGAGGAGAGAGGTCCCACAGCAGAGATTCAGGCATTTATATCAGCCAGCACAGGAGAAGGCCGCTTTCAGTGACTTAGGCCTTAGCACCGACACAGAGGAGACAGGTCAGATAGCACAAGCATCAGTTTTACATCAACCACCACAGGAGAAGGGCACTTTTAGAGACTTTGACCCCTGCACCCAGACGGAGGAGAGAGGTTTCACAGCAGAGAATCAGGCATTTAGATCACCCACCACAGGAGTAGGCCATCATTTAATGTGGACCCCGGCAACCATGTCAGATGGCACAAACATCAGTTTCACATCACCCAGCACAAGAGAAGGCCACTTTGAGAGACTTTGACCCCTGCACCCAGACGGAGGAGAGAGGTCCCACAGCAGAGATTCAGGCATTTATATCAGCCAGCACAGGAGAAGGCCGCTTTCAGTGACTTAGGCCTTAGCACCGACACAGAGGAGACAGGTCAGATAGCACAAGCATCAGTTTTACATCAACCACCACAGGAGAAGGGCACTTTAGAGACTTTGACCCCTGCACCCAGAAAGAGGAGAGAGGTCCCACAGCAGAGATTCAGGCATTTATATCAGCCAGCACAGGAGAAGGCCGCTTTCAGTGACTTAGGCCTTAGCACCGACACAGAGGAGACAGGTCAGATAGCACAAGCATCAGTTTTACATCAACCACCACAGGAGTAGGCCACCTTTTGTTTCTTTGACCCCTGCACCCAGAAAGAGGAGAGAGGTCCCACAGCAGAGATTCAGGCATTTATATCAGCCACCACAGGAGAAGGCCGCTTTCAGTGACTTTGGCCCCCTGCACCCACACAAAGGAGACATGT
Source organism: Bufotes viridis (assembly GCA_033119425.1). NCBI lineage: Eukaryota > Metazoa > Chordata > Amphibia > Anura > Bufonidae > Bufotes > Bufotes viridis. Next base: position 459,463,877 of record CM065589.1, read on the forward strand.
CAGACAGCACAAGTATAACATTCATATCACCCAGCACAGGAGAAGGACACTTTCATGTACTTTGGCCCCGGCACCCAGACAGAGGGAAGGTTCATTCAACTCTGGGTTGCACCCCAAGATCCTACTTAATTTCAAAAATTGATTTTTCAATGAAGAAGTGGCCAGGAGTACAAGACAACATGGTTTAAGGCAGTTATTAAGGACTACTCTGCACAAGGGAGGGTCAGGTCTTGTGGGATCCATGCCTGGTTCATTTTTATAAACGCCAGCTTGTCCACGTTGGCTGCGGACAGGCGGCTGCGTTTGTCAGTAATGACGCCCCTGCCGTGCTGAATACACGCTCAGATAAAACGCTGGCCGCCGGGCAGGCCAGCACCTCCAAGGCATAACATGCTAATTCTGGCCACGTGGACAATTTGGAAACCCAGAAGTTGAATGGGGCCGAACCATCCGTCAGTACGTGGAGTTGTGTGCAGACGTACTGTTCAACCATGTTAGTGAAATGTTGCCTCCTGCTAACACGCTCCGTATCAGGTGGTGGGGCAGTTAGCTGTGGCGTGGAGACAAAACTTTTCCACATTTCTGCCATGCTAACCCTGCCCTCAGAGGAGCTGGCCGTGACACTGCTGCGTGGGCGACCTCTAGCTCCTCCTCTGCCTTGGCCTTGGCCTTCCACCTGTTCCCCTGTGACAGTTGGGAATGCTCTCAGGAGCGCGTCTACCAGTGTGCGCTTGTACTCGCGCATCTTCCTATCACGCTCCAGTGCAGGAAGTAAAGTGGGCACATTGTCTTTGTACCGTGGATCCAGCAGGGTGGCCACCCAGTAGTCAGCACACGTTAAAATGTGGGCAACTCTGCTGTCGTTGCGCAGGCACTGCAGCATGTAATCGCTCATGTGTGCCAGGCTCCCCAGAGGTAAGGACAAGCTGTCCTCTGTGGGAGGCGTATCGTCATCATCCTCTGTATCCCCCAGCCACGCACCAGGGATGTGCCTGCGCTGTGCTGGGTGCCACCCCGCTGTGAACCTGCTTCATCCTCATCCTCCTCCACCTCCTCCTCATCCTCCTCGTCCTCCAGTAGTGGTCCCTGGCTGGCCACATTTGTACCTGCCCTCTGCTGTTGCAAAAACCTCCCTCTGAGCCACTTCTAACAGACTGGCCTGAAAGTGCTAAAAACGACCCGTCATCCTCCTCCTCCTCCTCCTGGCCCTGGCCCACCTCCTCTTCCATCATCGCCCTAAGCGTTTTCTCTAGGAGACATAGAATTGGTATTGTCACGCTGATAACAGTGGCATCGCCACTGGCCATGTTGGTGGCGTACTCTAAACAGCGCAACAGGGCACACAGGTCTCGCATGGAGGCCCAATCATTGGTGGTGAAGTGGTGCTGTTCCGCAGTGCGACTGACCCGTGCGTGCTGCAGCTGAAACTCCACTATGGCCTGCTGCTGCTCGCACAGTCTCTCCAGCATGTGCAAGGTGGAGTTCCACCGGGTGGGCACGTCGCATATTAGGCGGTGAGCGGGAAGGCCGAAGTTCCGCTGTAGCGCTGACAGGCGAGCAGCGGCAGGATGTGAACGCCGGAAGCGCGCACAGACGGCCCGCACTTTATGCAGCAGCTCTGACATGTCTGGGTAGTTGTGAATGAACTTTTGCACCACCAAATTCAGCACATGCGCCAGGCAAGGGATGTGCGCCAAACCGGCTAGTCCCAGAGCTGCCACGAGATTTCGCCCATTATCGCACACCACCAGGCCGGGCTTGAGGCCCACCGGCAGCAACCACTGGTCGGTCTGTTGTTCAATACCCCGCCACAACTCCTGCGCGGTGTGGGGCCTGTCCCCCAAACATATGAGTTTCAGAATGGCCTGCTGACGCTACCCCGGGCTGTGCTGAAGTTGGTGGTGAAGGTGTGTGGCTGACTGGATGAGCTGGTGGAAGCAGAGGAGGAGGAGGAGGAAGCCGAGTAGGAGGAGGAGGCTACAGGAGGCAAAGAATGATGCCCTGTGATCCTTGGCGGCGGAAGGACGTGCGCCAAGGAACTCTCCGCCTGGGGCCCAGCCGCCACTACATTTACCCAGTGTGCAGTTAGGGAGATATAGCGTCCCTGGCCGTGCTTACTGGTCCACGTATCTGTGGTTAGGTGGACCTTGCCACAAATGGCGTTGCGCAGTGCACACTTGATTTTATCGGACACTTGCATGTGCAGGGAAGGCACGGCTGTCTTGGAGAAGTAGTGGCGGCTGGGAACCACATACTGGGGGACAGCCATGGCCATCAGCTGTTTGAAGCTGTCTGTGTCCACCAGCCGGAATGACAGCATTTCAAAGGCCAGTAGTTTAGAAATGCTGGCATTCAGGCCAAGGGCTCGAGGGTGACTAGGTGGGAATTTGCGCTTCCTCTCAAAGGTTTGAGAGATGGAGAGCTGAACGCTGCTGTGTGAAATAGTGGAGACGCTAGGTGACGGTGGCGGTGGTGGTGGTGGTGTCGGTGGCACATCCTCTGTTTGCTGCTCGGCAGGTGGCAACATTCCTCTCGAGGCGGAAGCCGAGGCAGCAGCGGTAGAGGGAGCAGGGGGAGCCTGAGCGGGTTCCTTGTTTTTAAGGTGTGTACTCCACTGCAGTTCATGCTTTGCATGTAGATGCCTGATCATGCAGGTGGTGCCTCAGGTTAAGAACGTCAATGCCTCGCCTCAGGGTCTGATGGCACAGCGTGCAAACCACTCTGGTCTTGTCCTCAGCACATTGTTTGAAGAAGTGCCATGCCAGGGAACTCCTTGAAGATGCCTTTGGGGTGCTGGGTCCCTGTTGGCGCTGGCCAATAGCAGGCGAACTCTCTGGACGGCGGCTGTTCTGCTTTTGCCCCCTGCTCCTCTTTGGCTTCGCTGTTGTCTCGGTCTCACCACTGCCTCTTCCTCTGAACTATTTAAGTCAGCGGCACGACCTTCAGTCCATGTGGGGTCTAAGACCTCATCGTCCCTCTGCATCGTCTTCCACCCAGTCTTCCTCCCTGACCTCCTCCTGTTCAGTCTGCACACTGCAATAAGACGCGGCAGTGGGCACCAGTGTTTCGTCATCATCAGAGACTCGGTCACTCTGCTGTGGTGGTATTCCCATGTCCTCATCATCTGGATACATAAGTGGTTGTGCGCCAGTGCATGGAATGTCTTCCACCGCTGGGGAAGGGCTAGGTGGACGCCCTGGAAAACCGTGGGAGCAGAGTCTTCAAACAGAATAAGAGACTGCTGCATAACTTGAGGCTCAGCCAGTTTCCCTGATATGCATGGGGGTGATGTGACAGACTGATGGGCTTGGTTTTCAGGTGCCACCTGTGCGCTTTCCGCAGAAGACTGGGCGGAAGACAATGTGGTGAACGTGCTGGAAGCACTGTCGGCCACCCAATCGACTAATGCCTGTACCTGCTCAGGCCTTACCATCCTCATAACGGCATTGGGCCCCACCAAATATCGCTGTAAATTCTGCCGGCTACTTGAGGGAGTTGGTTCACTACTTTGTGCGCCTGAGGCCGAACGGCCACGTCCCTCTGCCAGCAACAGAGGCTCCACGGACACCACCACGACCGGCCCTCGTCCCTTAATAGAATGTTTCCTCATTGTTGCGATTCAACTCGCACCACAATAAAATATATTATTTTTTAGCCCCAAAATTCCCACACTGGAAGATATAATTCCTTTTTCCGGTATTAATTACAAGAAGACTGCTGCAAATTGGACACCAGAATTTTTAATATGCTAGTTTTGGTACATAGATTCCCACACGGGAGATATAATTCCTTTTACAGGAGTAAAAACGTGAGGCCTACTGTTTCTGGTCTAACAAACACCAGATTGATTAAATTGGCCTTTTTTTCACCAAAATTACAACACTGGACAATAATGCCTTTTGGCGGTATTAATTACAAGAACACTGCTGCTAATTGGACACCAGAATTTTTATAATGCTAGTTTGTGTACATAAATTCCCACACTGGAAGATATAATTCCTTTTTCCGGTATTAATTACAAGAAAACTGCTGCAAATTGGACACCAGAATTTTTAATATGCTAGTTTTGGTACATAGATTCCCACACGGGAGATATAATTCCTTTTACAGGAGTAAAAACGTGAGGCCTAGTGTTTCTGGTCTAACAAACACCAGATTGATTAAATTGGCCTTTTTTTCACCAAAATTACAACACTGGACAATAATGCCTTTGGCGGTATTAATTACAAGAACACTGCTGCTAATTGGACACCAGAATTTTTATAATGCTAGTTTGTGTACATAAATTCCCACACTGGAAGATATAATTCCTTTTCCGGTATTAATTACAAGAAAACTGCTGCAAATTGGACACCAGAATTTTTAAAATGCTAGTTTTGGTACATAGATTCCCACACGGGAGATATAATTCCTTTTACAGGAGTAAAAACGTGAGGCCTAGTGTTTCTGGTCTAACAAACACCAGATTGATTAAATTGGCCTTTTTTCACCAAAATTACAACACTGGACGATATAATGCCTTTTGGCGGTATTAATTACAAGAGGACTGCTGGTATTTCAGAACACCGGAATTTTTAAAATGCTAGTTTTGCTAGATAAATTTCCCACACTGGGAGAAATATTGCCTAAGCCTTTTACAGTATTAATTACAACAGGAGTGCTTCTTCTGGTCTAACACCAGAATAATTTTATTATTACGGTGAAAGCTTTTTCTAATTTATATTTCTGGCACATAAAAAAAAAAATATTTCTGGCTGACAGTATTGGACAAAGTAGTGGCACTGGCTAGCCTAGCTGGAACAGCACATTCATGGGATTTGCTATCCAAGTGGGTTACTTTCAGTTTCACCACTGATATATTAAATATCTTTGCAGTTAGTATGGGTGACACAAGCACAGCCAAACCCCTGATGTAGTATATCTATGAAAAATCGACTATTACATGAGATTAATGGACGTTGTGGCAGCTTTTGCTGTAGCACCACAAGTCCCAAAATGGCCGCCGCCTATCAGCCCAGTAACATGTGCCAGAAAACAGTCTGCCCAGCCAGAAAAAAAATAGACTTTGACTGAGCAGCTGAATCGCTGTTGTTCTGATTCACAGGTGTAGATTTTTCACTTCTTTGGAGCTTTGGTTTAGACTCTGTGGCAGCAAGTGCTGGCGCACCACAAGTCCCAAAATGGCCACCGCCGGTCAGCCCAGTTACATGTGCCAGTAAAAATCGCTCTGGCCAGTCTCAACAAAATAGTGACTTTCAGTGAACAGCTCAGCTGAGTTGTTCTGATGCACAGGTGTAGAAAGGTAGATCATTCAATCACTTCTTTATCCCTGCCTATCTCGCCCTCACAGAAGCTGCATCCTCTCCCTACACTAGTCAGAGCAGTGTGACGTGCGGCACTACGTGACTCCAGCTTAAATAGAGGCTGGGTCACATGCTGCACTTGGCCAATCACAGCCATGCCATTAGTAGGCATGGCTGTGATGGGCTTTTAGGGCAAGAAGTGAAAACGCTAGCTGAGTGGCTGCTATGCAGCCATTCAGAAAGCGGGAAGAAATCGACGAACACCGGACCCGAACCCGAACTTTTTTGAAAATGTCCGTGTTCGGGTCCGTGTCACGGACGCCCCAAAATCCGGTACGGACCCGAACGATTTTCGAACTGTTCGCTCAACACTAGCTGTGACTCCTATCATCTACTCAGTAAAAGAGAGAATCTATTTACTGTAACAATATGGACCTGGACATTCCCTAATCTGCCGGCCCTCATGCTTGCCCTTTTGCCTTGCACCCAACTACTCTTCAGCCTAACACCAAGGCACCCTAGGCACCACCAGAAAGGAGACCTAGGGTATGCAAGGGGAAGAATGGTTGTGCCCCCTAAACTCACTGTACATGCTACGTGCTTCAGGGAGTGCTACCTGCTTTAGGGAGTGCTAAAGGGAGAGGCACTAGCCACTGTAAGGACTACAACCACCCTCTTTTCCACTGCTACCACTTCTATCCTCGCAAGCTCCTGCCACAGTGCCTCCATTGTGCTCTGGCATACTCCAGATAGGCCATCCATATTCACCTCCTGGAAAACCCCTTTAAGCCACCAATATTAGGTAACTATTACCAGAGGTGACTATCATCTCCTTGGCAGTGAATGTTATATATCAATTAGCTGGCAACTGTACAAATTAAATAAGTTGCACCAAGTGTATCAAAGTTATGCAGAAACTGTCATGTAACTAGCGTGGCAGACAAGAACAAAGCATACGACTTACTAAAGACTTTACAAAAATGAAAAATATTTTGTCGCTAATTAAAAAAGATCAAAGAAATGTGAATTCTAAATAAACTAATAAATGCAGAATATCACACTGCTAATCAAATTCAACACCCTGGCATGTTTGAACAACTATTATTTTAATATAAAATTCTTGGTTGATGCATTTGGACATCTTTAGATTTTACTTGCTATAAGGATCTTTTATATTTTACAATACACAAGCATCCTTGTGTGCAAAGACTCAAAACATATTTTTCCACAACCCAATGAAGATATAAGACAGCTGGGATTTGCATATATAATGTCCTGCTAGGAGAGTAAGCTGTAAGTATTGAGAACGTGACATTTTGCTCTAATTGCCCTTCAAATGTGCAAATATATTGCCTTCTATACCTATTTATCTGGAAGCTAATGAATGTGTGAAAAAGGAGATTTAACTTTTTTCACACAGATTTTAATCCTCGCTTGTTTATGCCAGAGTCCCAAAACACCATTGAAAACCATTTTTAGACATAAAGCTCCAGTCATCCTGGTTAAGTTACAGTACTGTATATGGGAGTATGACCACCAACTGTCTTTCAAGAAAGAAAGCAGAACCTAAGAGAAATAAAAATGAAAACATTGCAGCAGGACCATTTTCCTTGCAAAGGAGAAAAAAATAATTGGCAGGCAAGACAGAGGGATTTAAACAATGCAATAAAATGCCATCCAATATAAAGAAGCAAAGCTTTGTATATGCTATCAATGGGATTGCGACAAAACTTTTAAAATATTTATTTCACTGCTAGATAATAATGCACATAGGAGAAGACTTATTTATTCTTTGAGAGCCATTCCATACACACGAGACTCTGTAACTCTTATTTCAAATTGTCTGTTATTATTCTGTCAGAGACAATAATCTCAAGAAGCACTGATTCATTTTAAAACAATTTGCAACTGTATTATATAAGAACTTTTTACTTGCAACCAAAAAATAGGCCTGAGGTAAAATGTCAATTATGATCAGAACATTTTCTCAGCAAGTGTAGTTAAAGGAACAGTTTATTTTGTTCTGAAAAGCTTCAACTGCATATGACTTTTATGTTCTGCCGGTTTGATAATTGCCAGATAATTAATGCTATTTATAAGTCAGTCAGCAGATGGGTAATTGTTGGAACTCAATCACATTGTCCATTTTTCTTAGTTACACACTTTTTCACTGAAATAATAAGGTAAGTAAAAACCAGATAAGTAGAATTTTTTTGTCATGTTTTCTTATTTAAAGGACTGAGGCTCTTTTATAGAGGACGATGAACGTTCATTATTTGTCTTTGTCCCATTGCAAATATGTCAATTGGCTGACAAACAATGAGATTATCTTTTGTTGTTGATTTCATCTTTTAAGTGGGTATAAAAATGATCATATGTCGGCAGCACATCTTGCAATGGAAACATGGCACACATACTCTATGAGAAAAGTGGGTTGAACTAATGATAGCAGGAACCATCGCTGGTTGAAACAACAGCTCTTTGAAAATTAAGCAAAGTGATTGCCTACTGACTTCCTAATCATCTACCAGCACTTTTTAATGGCAGCTCATTTGGCCATGTAAAAAGGTCGACAGAAGTAGCTAGTGAATGGAGAGGCTGCGACCCCCCCCAATCCTGTAAATTCCAAACACACGAGATGCTCTGGTTAGCAGCTCCTTAACCCGTGAGGACGATGTGTACTGTACTTGGGGAAACATGTCGGGGGAGTCTGTTGAATTATTTTAATAAGCATTAAGATTTAAGAATCAGCAGGACACACTGCAGGTGCCTCAGCTACACTGATGCGGACAGGAAAACCTATGAATAGGAGTTTTATGTAGGGCTGGAGACTGACAAATAGCCAATGCTATGGTAGCTAATATAGCAAGGCAGGGTAGAGTCAGTGAGCAAAGTACAAACCAAGCCAGCAATAGGGAATGAAAATCTGTTTAAGCAAACCATAGTAACAGAAGGATACAAATGGCTACTATGGCTACTAAGTGAAACAGTAGAGATGGTAGAAAATAAATACCCTCACTGTATCTCAGAACAGTCTCTAATCTGACAACTCTGAATAGACTATAAATACACAAAATATGCAAAAAATATAACTAAGTGCAATCTGTATTTCTTGATATCACAAAAGGCACTTTTCTTTCATTATTAACTTCATTTTAAAAGGCAAAATAATACAAGTTATTTTTTATATGTAAATAGGGCGTAAACAGAATCATTATAGCCTAGAGCTATTGAAATAAAGTAAATTTATATAGAGGCACCGGACTCTACATAACTTCGGCATATTCATTGTCTGTCTAAATCTACACCAGCTCCCTTGCTGGCGTACATTTAAACCATTTTCTATGCCTAAAAAAAGAGTAGGGAATTATAAATTAGATGGGCCTGCCATTCCGCCTCCTTCTCCGCCCAGGCCACGCCCTCTTTTTTTAGACCTTGCATAAGGCCCCTTTCACACGGGCGAGTTTTCCGCGCGGGTGCAATGCGTGAGGACGACGCATTGCACCCGCACTGAATCCTGACCCATTCAGTTCTATGGGGCTGTGCACATGAGCGGTGATTTTCACGCATCACTTTGGCGTTGCGTGAAAATCGCAGCATGTTTCTATATTCTGCGATTTTCACGCAACGCAGGCCCCATAGAAGTGAATGGGGATGCGGAAAATCGCAAGCATCCGAAATCATGTGCGGATGCGTTGCGATTTTCCCGCATGGTTGCTAGGATACGATCGGGATGGGGACTCGATCGTTATTATCTCCTTTATAACATAGTTATAAGCGAAGATCAACGCATTCTGATACAGCATACATCGGGCTTGAAAGCGTTGAAAATAATAAGAGTTAACCTTCTCCCATTGTCGCACAGATCCCGAACGCCTCTTGATAGCTTGCTGCTTGAGGCTGTGTGCCAGGGTCTACATGGTTCATCGCGCAAGCGCATTTATGATTGGACCATGACCCTGTACCACATGTGATCCTCAATGCATGCCATACTGGCAAGAGTCGCTGCTTCGAGTGCCCGATGAAGGACACTGCGGTGATGGCAGGTTACCTCTTGGGTCAACTCCTTCTGGTAAGCCACTGGGAACATTGCGCTCTGCAGTCCGAATGCTATTGTTTTCCTTTTATAACTATGTTATAAAGGAAAATAATTACACATACAGAATACTCATCCCGAAACCAGACTTCAGTGATGAAGTCTGACTTCGGGTCTGGGTACCAAGCATGCGGATTTTTTCACGCGCGTGCTCAACGCACTACAAACGTTAGCACACGCGCGGAAAAATCGCGGCGATTCCCGCAACGCACCCGCATCTTATCCGGGCGTCAAACATGACGCCCATGTGCAAGAGGCCTAAATTGGGAAAAGTTGCAGATTGCGGCACAAATAACCTGTGCACCACAAACCACGACAGATATACACCAAAAAGTGTTACTAAATGTTAAAACTTACAAACCAAACTGTTTTTTCCTACATATAAGTAAGTATTTTTTTAAAAGATAAAAGACGAATCTAATCACAGAGATTAAACAAGGATCCCTTTTAATTTGTGTGGATTTTAACATTCCTACTGATCCTAAATTAGACAAAAACGCTTCTCACAATATTGAAGCACTTCCAAATTACAATCTCTCTTCCATACTGAAGGCCTGTTTGACATCTGGAGGGTCTTACATGTCAACAAAAGGGACTTCCCTTTTTTCTCTAACGGCCATAAATCTTATTAAAGAAAAGACCTATTTGTATCTGACAAATGACTGCTACAAAAAGTGTCTGAGACTCTATTCTCTCTATAACTTCAGATCATGCCCCTATCACACTAAACTTACACAAATAATTTAGGTCCCCATACACCTCCCCTTGGCGTTTAAACAACTCTCTCCTGACCAATACTACCTTCCAAGAATCAAATACTTCAACTTTATTGCAATACTTCCAAATAAACCATAAAAGCATGGTCTCTGATATTGCTCTTTGGTGTGCTCATAAAGCATTCATATGAGGCCACTTTTTGAAAATAGCCTCTATTCAAAAAAGGATCACTGACTCCCTAATAGCACCTAATAGTAAACATCAATGTGTTAGATGAAGAATTCCAAAACACCTTTCAGAATGATATCCTATTAAAACTTAAAAAGTCACGCTACCAACTATACCAACACCTTCAAAATAACTGATTTTCACCTTTACAGTCAAGGAAATAGATCAAACAAGCAACTATCTAGAAGAGTCAAATCCAAAGAGGTTAAGGCCTCTTTCACACTAGCGTTTTAGCTTTCCGTCCTAGAGATCCGTCCTCGGGTCTCTAGGACGGAAAGCTACTGATCAGGATTATCCCCATGCATCCTGAATGGAGAGAAATCCGTTCAGGATGCATCAGGATGTCTTCCGTTCAGTATGTCAACGTTTTTTAGAAGTTGACAAAAGCGCAGCATGCTGCGGATTTGTCTCCGTCCAAAAATCCGAAGACATGCCGTAACGCCGATCTCGGAATTAATGCCCATTGAAGGGCATTAGTCCGATCCGCCTTTAGCTAAACGTCGTTTCCGCGCATCGCCGGATCCGACGCTTAGCTTTTTGTCAATGGTTACTATGGCAGCCAGGACGCTAAAGTCCTGGCTGCCATAGTAAAGAGTGAGCGGGGAGCGGCATACTTACATTCCGTGCGGCTCCCGGACGCTCCAGGATGACGCCAGGGCGCCCCAGTGCATAGATCACGTGATCGCATGGATCACGTGATCCATGCGCGCGGGCGCTCTGACGCCATTCAGAGCGCCCGGAGCCGCACGGAATGTAAGCATGCCGCTCCCGCTCCTCACTGCTACTATGGCAACCAGGACGCTAGTAGCGTCCTGGCTGCCATAGTAACACTGAAAGCATTTTGAAGACTGATCAGTCTTCAAATGCTTTCAGTTCACTTGCGTTGTGCCGGATCCGGCGTGCATTCCGGCGACGGAAGTGCACGCCGGATCTTCACAACGCAAGTGTGAAAGAGGCCTAAGTCTAGAATCCCCTTCATATATGACCAGCAGAACAGTAAAGTTCTCAACCCCAAACTAATTTCTGAAGAGTTTGCAAAATATTACCATGATCTATGCAATCTTAATACATCAACCCCTGGTCCACATCCAGATATCACTCACATAAATAGGTTTCAGGAATACAGTCCATCTCATCCTTAAAATGAAATAAAACCCCGGGTCCCGATGACCTCACCAATGAATATTATAAAAAATATGCCCATATACTTATCCCTTACCTACACCGAACCTTCAACCAACTAACTGAGACACATTCCCCCTGATATGCTTCAAGCTCTAATTATAACACTTCCTAAACCAGAATATGTAAGAAAAAAAGACAGGGAAAGAGGACAGCGCCTCGTGTGTGGTGTTGCTTACAATGGTAACAAAATAGATAACGTAATGTGCTTACCGGACGCTGTTGTGAGATAGTCACAACAGCTGTAAAGACTTCTGCTGGTATTAGGGACCCGACCAGCGTGCGGGGGGATGGCTGCAGCCTAGGTTCCTTCCTGTGCTCAAATCGTGTGAGCGCTGGAGTAGAGGTAGATAATCAATTGAAAATGGAAAATTGGAACCTATTCCAACGGTGCTGCCAAGGACCACAGGATAGAAGGTATCTGCTGGTATGGTATTTATTAGTCTACGCGTTTCAGGGGTGAAGTACCCCCTTCTTCAGGACTATATTAGTAATATTGTCCTGAAGAAGGGGGTACTTCACCCCTGAAACGCGTAGACCAATAAATACCATACCAGCGGATACCTTCTATCCTGTGGTCCTTGGCAGCGCCGTTGGAATAGGTTCCGATTTTCCTTTTTCAATTGATTAACTTCCTAAACCAGGGAAGTCTCCAGATAAATCCTCAAACTTCAGACCAGTTTCATTACTTAATATGGATTTAAAGATCTACTCTAAAATATTAGCCTCCAGCTTCATTGACATTCTCCCAAATATTATCCATCACGAATCACGATCAAATTGGCTTTGTTAAAAATCGCCAATCTTCTGATGGAACGAAAAGATTCATTGATTTGCTGGATATGGTACAGACCACCCGAATGCCTTCTCTGCTCCTGTCACTGGACTCGGAGAAGGCGTTCAACAAGGTACACTGGGATGATATTAGGGCTGTTCTTTTGAAATTTGGCCTCTGGTGTCTTCTTGTCGGCTATTATGGCACTTTATTCATCTCCTCTAGCCTTAGTCTATTCTTCTGGCTTTCTGTCAAACTCTTTTACCATCTCCAAAGGCACACGCCAAGGATGTCCTTTATCCCCCCTTATTTTTGCCTTGATAAGGTAGCATTTTGCAGAACATATTACATCTTTCCCGTTAATATCAGGGATTAAAACTGCATCTGTGGAACACTATATTGGGTTATTCGCAGACAATGTAATTATTATCACTTCTAACCCCGCGGTCTCTTTAGATGTCATGAATAACATTATTGAATCTTTTAGTTTAGCTTCTTATTATAAAGTTAATATATCTAAATCCCAAATCCTTAATTTAGGCCTCCCCAACTCCGTTTTAACTCGTATCAAGAACTCATTTGGATTTACTGTAACTAAAACTTCATCACCTTACTTAAGCATTAATCTTACTTACCCGTCATCTAACTTATTTGAACACAACTTTATTCCCCTATTAGATTCCACAGTTAAAACTTATCATCTTTGAAGTTACAAAGCCTCTCATGGCTGGGCAGACAAGCAGCTATTAAAATGGTAATTCTACCCAAGATTAGCTACACTATAAGAAATATTTCTATATATCTCCTTAAAACGCTGTTGAGGAAGGGTTGAAAATATGTATGTATATATATATATTGTAACAACACGGGGTCATTTAGCTCTTCCAGATCGCCGTCTTAACGCCTTAGACGGTTGGCACACATCAAGAAGCCACTTCACCACTGTAGATTCGGGTGCAAACTGGCCACGGCCAGCTTTATTGTCCCAACAGCAGTACAACAAAATCATAAAAATAAATCCTCGGCCGTCTGGCCACTGACTAAACAGTCTTTACCTCTCTATCAGGATCTGGGTCTACCACCCAGCTCCCCAAGACACATCACCAGTGCTTACCCCACACACAGGGTTAGAGGGTCCCGGCTCCCACAGCCCTTGATACAGCCTGCTCCTTTCCCAGACTGGGAGCCCTGATTGAGAAGCTCAGCCACGATTTATCCAAGCTCCTCAGCTGGCTGATAATTATCCCCATTACCAGCCTGACTGCTGCAGACAGTGGGAAAAACTATTTTCCCAACCTTTCTTGTTCTCACCCAGCTTTCTCTGGGTGAGATATGCCACTTCAATGGCCTTCCTATGGCCTTCTGGCAGCTCCACTGCCACATATCCTCCCCCTGATAAAGGCCGTAGGACTTTTCACCTTACTTAAGCCCCTCCAGGGTCAAAGCTCCTACGTTGGGAAACATCTGAGGTTTTTCCCCACTCCAACTCAACGGCCTTAGTTTCTTCAGCCTTTGAGACTCCTTTGGAGTCTTCATCCACTTTGTTAGCCTTCTCATCCTTCTCGGACACGGAATCATATACTTGCATTCTTAACTCCTCCTCCTCCTCATCAAGGTTGGAGGTACTGGGGACATCAGGGTCTTCAGACTCGTCGTCTTCTGGCAATCCCTGCAGAGGTTCACCCAGGATATGGTTCTCCTTTCGGGCAGGATTCAGGAGAGCCAGCCCATCGGAGTAGACAGGATCCTCATACTGGTCGTCGGTCCCCCCGTATTTCTTCACCAGCAGACTGCTGGCTTTCTGGAAGGCATTGACAGCAGAGGTAATGTCTTTCATGACCAGGTCCTGGCCACACACTGCCACGAGTCTCTGGGCTTCTGCATCCACCTCAGCACCATCATCTGGTTCAGCAGATACATCTTCCATCTTCTTCTCCTCTGCCTCGGCTGGCACCACAGCGCCACCACCTCCAGACCCATTCTTAACGGGCTCTGACTTCATGGCATCTTTTAGAGGATCTTCTTCTTCAGGTATCTCATTTTCTTCCACCTGCTGCGCAGGAGCACGCTTAGGCCTCTCCAACTCATAGACTTCATCTTTTGAGCTCCTGAGATCTTCCATCTCTGCTCTGAGTTTCTTGTTCAGCCTCTCCAATTCATCTCGCTCCTTAAGCGCTTTTTCAAGTGCTCTAGCCAAGGCGAGGGCCTTGGTCTTCTTAGTTTTTCGCACCAGCTTGTTAGCAGCGCCCCACTCTTGGGCCTTCTGTTCTAGCTGCTCTTCACTCTGTTCTGGTGTAACAGCAGTTGTAGGAGTACCACCATTCTTCCTTAGACACTCTGTGGGATTTCCACCCAGGGACTCTTCAAGCCCATTGTTGAGGTCTACTATAGACTTTTGTGTCTTTCTGGAGTCTTTTCCCATCCCCAGGACACCAGGCGGTAGACCCTTCAGTTCACTCATCTTTTCCGGGGTCTCCTCTTTTGACCCTTCTGCAGCCTTCTTTAGTGACTCTGTGACTACAGCTAGTCCCTTCTCTATCGTATCTAGGGACCGTGTGGCGAGAGTGAGATCAGCCTCCTGTTTGCAGCTGTACGTGTCCTGTCAGGTCATCCAAGACTGACTGGATAGGAGCTTCAGACACTAGGCTGACATCACCCGACTGAACTCTCGTCTCGTCAGATATAACGGTCATCTGGTCGCTACTAGTAACCACTTTAGTTTGGCAAGACCTCGACATGGAAGCCTCTCTCTCCGAGTTACTATCGGTCACAGAACATGCGTTATATATATCGCTCGTGACATTCTCAATCCTGTCCTCTAGGGGCACCGATGAGCTAATCCCCACCTGGGACATTTTATTAATCATAGAAACCTGTGGAGACTGCATATCCACTTCTAGTACGTGTGGTACACCCTCTAGGACTGCCCCATGTACTTGCACATTTTTCACAGTGGTTTCCCTCAGTTGTGAGCTCTCAACATCAAATAGCATTTTTATACCATCCACATTTTTACCAACAGGGGAGCTTCTCCCCAATCACAGCCTGCAAAGGAAAAGGACTGTCATCATCCTCATCACTTCTTGCACATAGATCCACATTATCATTATACATTTCAACAAACTCTGCACCTTCACTTGGCACCGTGTCTGCACCATTGTTTCTAATGGTCATTTCACTTAAACCATTGCTTTCTATCTGCATTTCCCTTACACCTTCATTTAAAGGGACAGGTACAGGTTCTGCAGGAGCTTCATTACTTCCTACAGAAGTGTCTCCATTGCCCCACATTACATCATGTATGAGCATATTTGCAACATCAAGTCCATAAGTCTCTGTTCCCACCATGGTCTCACCCTCCGTGAGGACCACCGGATAGTCCACAGTATTCACATAATTGTCCTGGACAGACATCATTCTACCTCTTACCCAGGCTAGCATGGGATCTCTGATTTTCGCCATCCCAAATCTAGCCTTGGTCACAGGCACTTTAGACAACACATTGACCTTCTCCCCTGCAGATTCCTGCGAGAGAGCAACTGCAGCAGGCTTACCCGCCTGTTCAGACACAGCAGTTTTCCCATAGTCACTAATTTTTGAGACATTTTCACGCCGCAGCGCTTTATCACTCACCGGCCCGGCAGGTAGCAACTGCCGCCGGCTCACTGCCACAAAATTATCAACAGGAACAGTCTTACCAATTGTCGTCAGTGACTCAGCACTCCCGGAAGATAAGGGTAGTCCGGTATATCTCCAGCACGGTCACCTCCCTTCTCCTCAATGCAGTAGTTGCCACTGGAGACACCTTGGACTTGTCTCCTGTCTTTTTCTGGACGGACATTCCAGCTGCACACTTTAGGATTCTGTGCACAGTCGCAGGGAAAATAGGCACTCCAGAGAAACGCACCACTCTCCACCTCTTTGTCTTCCCGACGGTTGCCCTTGGCAACGGCAGACTTCCGCTTGTCCTCCGGAACTCCAACTGCAGAACTTGAAGTACTCCCGCCATACCATATCTGCCAAAATAAGGGAAAATCCTTGCCCAGTACGAATTCTAGCCCCAGGGTCTCACATTTCAACAGCTCCCACTGCACAGAGCCATAGTCCATCACAAAGGTCAGTGACACCTTAGTTTTTGTCTCTGGACCTCTTGTTACAAAGTTCAGAATTTCGGGCAGCACTCGAGACACTTGCTGGCGGGAGTCTAGTATGACACCCAAAGGGATCCCCCGATCACCATCTCGCAGGACTTTTCCCACGGGCTCCACCATGTGCAGCCATTTTGACAGGTCAGTTTCTTTTATTGTGCTTGTGGCCCTTTAAATCCGCACACAGCTTGCACCACAGAAAAAAAAACAGTCCACAGTCGCATGAGCAGCACTTGCTCCACTAGACAAAAAAGGCTTCCGGCCCTTTAACTTCACACACAGCAAAGAAAAACTTTCAGCAGCACCTGCTGTCTCGTCGTTGCCCCTAGCAACCATTTTTTTTAACTTTTCAGCACGGCCACTTTCCGTCCAGCAATCCTGCAGCATTCAGCACAGACAACGCTTCCTGGTGCCCTTAGCAACCGGTTGTCCTGCCCTTTTAGCTCTGCAGCACCCAGCTTCGTGTGCCATTTTCAAGCCATAGCATCCTCCACCATATGTAACAACACTGGGTCATTTAGCTCCTCCAGATCGCCGTCTTAACGCCTTAGATGGTTGGCACACATCAAGAAGCCACTCCACCACTGTTGATTCGGGTGCAGCTTTATTGTCCCAACAGCAGTACAACAAAATCATAAAAATAAATCCTCGGCCGTCTGGCCACTGACTAAACAGTCTTTCCCTCTCTATCAGGATCTGGGTCTACCACCCAGCTCCCCAAGACACATCACCAGTGCTTACCCCACACACAGGGTTAGAGGGTCCCGGCTCCCACAGGCCTTGACACAGCCTGCTTCTTTCCCAGACTGGGAGCCCTGATTGAGAAGCTCAGCCACGATTTATCCAAGCTCCTCAGCTGGCTGATAATTATCCCCATTACCAGCCTGACTGCTGCAGACAGTGGGAAAAAACTAATTTCCCAACCTTTCTTGTTCTCACCCAGCTTTCTCTGGGTGAGATATGCCACTTCAATGGCCTTCCTATGGCCTTCTGGCAGCTCCACTGCCACTATATATATATATATATATATATATATATATATATACACATGCGAAAACTTGCATGCATATATAATATATGTGCATATACAAATGGGCCTTAAAGTTGGACCCGGGGGTAGGCTCATACATAGGGATGTATGTACGTCCCTGGATGGCATGCATCCCTATATGTATATGTGTGCTTGGACCCTGGGAAATGTGCCCGGGTTATATGCATACATGTATATAATGTCCCCCATGGGCTTATTGGGGCCCATTTTACATCATCAGATGATGTGCACAGATGTGTCCAGCATCTGTACACATATCTGCCTTTATTGCCCCCCATGGGCTCATTGCGGCCCTTGTGTGGTCCTCATATATTGATATGTCCCCTTTCATATATATATCCCATATATGCCCCATCTTTCCATAGGCCCCTTTGATGTGTCGGCCCAGCAACTTACTGCATTCCTGCAGGAGGTGGAGTTGTCACCAGATGACCGGACAATTATGTCCGGCTATCTGGTGACTTCAAAAGACACAGGTTTGATAATATCCTGTTCCTTTTCATTAACTATCTCCAGCATTGCTGGTGATAGTTAACATAACAGAGAGAGGGAAGCGAACGTCCCTCCCTCTGTTTGTTGCATATGCCTAATGTGGTAATCAATGGACCTGGGATATACTTCCCCCACCTTACATGGGTGTGTGTGCGTTGCTATGGTGCTCTCATTAAGGATGCATGCTTTTCGTCACACACACGGAATGATGTCACATGGCTGAGTACCCCTAATACACGTGCCCTTATTTCCCATATCCCTGCATTCCCATGTACCCCTTCCCTGCCCAGCAGCATCAACTCCTGCTTTTGTGTACCCCTTATTAACCCCTTATCTGCTGCAGCCCTTATCCAGCCCAGCAGTACCCCAGCCCGGAACCCTTGCAGTGCCCAGCAGACCTGTAACCCTGAACCCCTTCAAGGCTTCTGTATGCAGATTGACCCCTGCAGCCCATGTTGTGTTAATCCTTGCAGTGCCATTACCCCTGGACTGCATTGTGATTTGTATTAACCCTTTCTACCCTGCAATTGCAGTAGGGACAGTGTGAGTAGCCAGGTGGGTGGGTTACTGCTGTAATGTATGTTAGTTTAATTGCATAGCTAGTTTGTGGGGTGGAATTGGGATTGTATGTAGTGTAGTTAGGAATAGAGTTGAGCGAACACCTGGATGTTTGGGTTCGAGAAGTTCAGTCGAACTGAAGTCAATGGGGACCAGAACTTTTGAGCACTCAACTGGCTGTAAAATAGCCATGGAAAGGGCTAGAGGGCTGCAAAAGGCAGCAAATAATAAATAAACATTCTAAACTTGAGCCCACGTGAGTGGCATTGTCACCAAGCATCTCCACCAAATCCCATGGAAGTGTTCAGATATCAGCTGTCCATCTCCAAAACACTGGAGAGAAAAAGAAATAGAAAGAGGAAGTACCCCCCTACCTATGGCTCTGAATGCCTTATTTCAAACTTCCTGGTCCTTTGAAATGCTGTCATTCTGTCTGGTGGACAGTTTTAAAAACCTTATGGTGGTGGCTCCCACAGTATGTGTATCCCAGCTGCCACTACTTTTGCAGGCGAGCCATCCCTTCCCTACACAACCAAGTGGCGAACAAATTCAAGTGTGCACTGTGCAGCGCTATCTGTGGCAACGTCCACATAACCAACAACACAGTGGGTAAATGTAGCGGCTGGCCCAAAGGCAGATAGCATTTTTGCGAATGTCTTTCCGCCCCCGAGGATTGCTGGCCATTTCTCTTTGTATCCTGTTACCTCCTCCTCCTCCTCCTACTCGGCTTCCTCCTCCTCTAACTTCTCCTCATCCACTCAGTGAAACACCTTCACCACCCACAGCAGCACAGCCAGGGGGAAACGACAGCAGGTTGTTTTAAAACATGTGTGTTTGTGGGACAAACCCCTCACCGCGCAGTAGCTGTGGACAGGCATGGAACAACAGACCGACCATTGGTTGGTGCCACTGAGCCTAAAGCCCGTCCTGGTGTTGTGCGCTAATGGGCGAAATATACTATCAAGTCTGGGCCTAGACGGTTTGACACACAACCCCTGCCTGCCACATGTGCTGAATTTGGGGTGCAGAAATTCCTAAACACCAGACAGTGAAAATCGATTCAGTTAATTAAACACACACAACACCCCCACCCCCCCTTTCACTCAAACCATTAACAAACTATTTACAAATTTTCTTAAAAACATATTAAAATAACTGCAGCTAAATCTACTGTATAAACAAACAAAACTATATACACGCCTTATCCTTAACTTAAGGCCAGTGACATCCAAGTGGCTCGAAGGGTGGGTTCCTGCACCAACATAGTCCCTGGCCTGAAACACAATTTTCCAGCCAGGGCACAGTTCTGGAGGATGAGGAGGATAAGTAGGATGAGGAGGAGTAGGAGAAACCGTGTTTTCAGTAGGGTGGCACCCAAGCCAGCTCACGGGCAGCTGGGTCACCATCAGCACCTCAGAAGGCTGGGTTAGCATTGGCAAAATGTGGGAAAGCTTTGTCATCACGCCACAACAACCTGCACAACCAGCAGATCTGGAACGTCTTAGCAGGAGGCAGCATTTCAGCAACATGGAGGAAGAGTACACGTACTGACTCATGGGTTTTCCCAGGGGCGTAGCTACAGGTAAGCGTGGGAAGCACACTGTTTTGGGTCCATGACCTAGAAGGGGCCCATCCAGGAGGAGGAGGATGACTAAAAGACTTTGTCAGGGCCCCCTCAACAGTATTATACAATGAAATTATATACAGTGGCAGTATAGACAGTGTAGAAAGCGGATGAAAAAAAAACCAAACAGCCTCACACCCTACACACTCAACACCCCCCCCCTCCCTTTTCACTCAAACCATTAACAAACTATTTACAAATTTACTTAAAAACATATTAAAATAACTATAAGGCAGCTAAACTAACCATATAAAGAAAAAAAACTATATACACGCCTTATCCTTAACTTAAGGCCAACCAAATACAAGTGGCTTGGAGGGTGGGTATCTGCACCAACATAGGCCCTGGCCTGGAACACAATTGTCCAGCCAGGGCACAGTTCTGGAGGATGAGGAAGAAGAGTAGGAGAAACGCTGGGGGATACAAAGGACACAAACGATATACCTCTCTCAAAGAAGATATCTTGTCCTTGACTCTGAGCAGCCTGGCAGACATGAGCGACTACATGCAGCAGTGCCTGTGCAACGACCGCCCAGTTACTGCCACATTCTAACTTGTGCTGATTACTGGGTAGCCACCCAGCTGCATCCCCGTTATAAGGACAACGTGCGGTCCTTAATTCACTCACTGGAGTGTAATAGGAAGATGAGCACGCTAGTAGACACGCTGTTGATGGCATTTACACCTGACACCGGGGACTCACTGGAAGCACAAACTGAAGAAAGAGGAGGAGGAGGAGGAAGAATTTGCCAATGCAGCTGGGTCACCAGCAACACCTCAGAAGGCAGGGTTAGCATGGGCAAAATGTGGAAAATCTTTGTCATCATGCCACAACAACCTGCACCACCAGCAGATCTGGAACATCTTAGCAGGAGGCAGCATTTCAGCAACATGGTGGAACAGTACACGTACTGACTGATGGGTCTGCCTAGGGGAATAGCTACAGGGGAAGCAGGGGAAGCAACTGCTTTGGGGCCGTGACCTAGAAAGGGCCCATTCAGGAGAAGGAGGAGTAACAGTATTATACAATGAAATTATATACAGTGGCAGTATAGACAGTGTAGAAAGCGAATAGAACAGCTGCTGGGCCTGGTCTGAGAGAGCGATCTTTAGTAGCCACAGGCATGGCGGCATGAAAGGAAGGGGTTTGCGCAAACATTACTGCGGGAGGGGGGCCCTTGGCCAAAGCTAAAACCACTGATTTAGAGTATTGCTATTTTGGCAATTGAATTTCACCCCATAAAAAAATATATCCTTTGCCGGACACTATTAAACTTGGCCAGCCACTGCTGGGACACCAGATTAAGAGGAATGCTATTTTGACAATTTAATTTCACCCCAGAACAAAATCTGTCCTTTTCCAGACACTATTCAACTTGGCCAGCCACAGCTGAAACCACTGATTTATGGTATTGCTATTTTGGCAATTGATTTTCACCCCAGAACAAAATATATCCTTTACCGGACACTATTATACTTAGCCAGCCAAAGCTGGAACTTCAGATTTAGGGGATTGCTATTTTGGCAATTGAATTTCACCCCTCAATAAAATATAGACATTTCTATCCTGAGTTTCTAGGGGTGACAATAAGCACAGCCAAGCCCCTGATGTAGGATATAGCAAAAAAAAAAACTAGTATTGATGGACTTGGTGGCAGCTTGTGTGGTGCACCACAAGACACAAAATGGCTGCCGATCACCCCAGAAAAACGTGACAGAAAAACGCTCTGTGCAGCCTAAAAACCAGGGAGCAATTAACTAGCAGAAGTTGAATGATTCACAGCTGTAGATCGATCACTTCATTAGGTGTTTTTGCTGAGTTTTCCCTGCCTAATCTCGTCCTCACAGCAGCTGCATCCTATCCCTACACTAATCAGAGCAGAGTGACGTACGGCGCTTCGTGACTCCATGTTAAATAGAGGCTGGGTCACATGCTGCACTTGGCCAATCACAGCCATGCCATTAGTAGGCAAGGCTGTGATGGCTTCTTAGGGCAAGAAGTAAAATGCTAGCTGATTGGCTGCTGTGCAGCACTTCAGAAAGCGGAAAAAAATCGCCGAACAACGGACCCGGAACTGAACTTTTTTGTAAATGTTCGGGTCCGGGTCCCGAACACCCCAAAATTCGGTACGAACCCGAACTATACGTTCGGGTTCGCTCAAACTGTAGTTAGGAATATTGTATGTGTAGTAGTGTTGTAATTGACTAACTGTATTACTGTGCGACTATAAATATATTTTATATATATATATATATATATATATATATATATTCCCTTTTATATGGAGATATATAATTATAGCAATATTTAGACTATAGACGTGTATTGTATTAATAAATATTATTTTATTATTTTACATGGTATCTAGTCTGTTATTCCATAGGGGTATAATAGCAATAGCGCATTAAGTTGCAGCTAGTTTTCAGTGTAGTGAAGGCAAAAGGAGGTATTTATTAGTGACTGTTTATTTAAGGTATAAATTGGCGGAGTCATCAGTAGACGAATTACGCCCATTTATGAACAATTATTATTGATATTTGCATCATATTAATAATTCATATTCCTCCCTAACAAATGTACATTATCAACTACATTCCCTTCTAACCCATTTTTTGTGGGGGAAAAAAGACCTAGAGTTAAAGCTTTCACTCTTATCCTACACCCTAAACAAGGGGGTCTGAATACTCCTTCAATATACCACTATCACCAAGCAATTATCTTAGATCAAATGAGAGCTCTTCTCTTTAAAGATTCTGCCAAAAAATGGGTTCAGGATGAATCATATAACTTACGCTCTCATACACGCTCACACTATCTACCCTCTCAGGCCTTTTTCAAAACCCCAATCCAACCCTCATTCTTATTTCATATCTGGAACTCTATTCCAAACAACACATCATTGTTATCTCATACCCTCCATGAATCTCCCTTTGATATATGTTAAATTGCCATCCCTGGTCTATCGCTCTCGATGTGGAGGTCTGGGGTTTTTCCAAAATTGCCCAACTATGGAAGGACAATATTTTTGTCACTTTCACTCATCTCATCGAAAAATTTAATATTCCACCAAAAGACTTCTTTAAATACCTGCAGATTCGACATCTACTACAATCGCACAAGGTGCCTAACCAAAATATTAACATTTGCAGACTAAAAGATTGGATTCACTCAAACAATTAAAATAATAAATGTAATTTCAAAGGATACCAAATATTGAAGGATTCTCCTGAAGATCCTCTGACTCAACTAAAAGATAAATGGCAGACAGATCTCCAGACTTTAATTTCTCCGACCAATGTATTGAATCATTTACTATTACCTCTAAACTATCCAAAAATATTGGGCACTTTGAAAATGCCAGAAAGATATTTTATCATTGGTATTATACTCCAGTTTATCTAAATAGATTTTTCCCAGATGTATCTTCTGATTGCTGAAGATGCTAATCAGATAGTGGTACATTTAATCATATATGGCTGTCATGTCCTATACTTTGTAACCTTTGGAAACAAATATTTGGCCTCATATCCCATCTATGTGTCTTCCATATAAATCCTTCCTCACTGTTAGCTCTACTGTCTATTGGCCTAAGGGACTTTACACACCAAACCCAAACAGTAGTTGCTCATATTATTTTGACTACGAGGCTAAAAATAGCCTTCTGCTGGAAACAAAAAAAATGTCCCATCCCTTCAAAGAATCATTAGAGAAGTCAACAATAACTGTTGATATAAAGGTATGTTCGCACGTGCACATAATAAGCTACACCCCTTCAGGCATAGATGGGATGTCTGGCTAAAATCAGATTACTGTCTCCTTCTAGATAAACTGTTTTAATTTGTTATTTTTTCTTTGCCTTTCTAACAACAATGCGCTTTAATTGTTATTTACATCGGATTCCCTGAGGATAGTTTAAACTACCCTTCAAACTTTCCATAGTCACTTCTGCATCTACTTGTTCATTATGTTGATCCAACAATATTGACTCAATTACTATGCTTATCCTTAGAATCATTCATATGTCATGGTTACTATTTTATTTTTGTATTTATTTTCTTATTTTATCCCACAATTGTAGTGGATATTGTGCCATTTCTCTTATGACTATAAACCTATTGAAAACTTTAAAAAAAACTCAATGTTTAAAAAAATATATAAAAGCACACAAAAATAAAAATTGAATGGGACACGCTTCCTCAGACCCTGAAACTAAACTTTTTGTACTGATGATTTGTAGTTCATTTCTAGAGTTACATTGTTGAAAAAAAGTGTTTGCATCTTCTCTAACTGCATAAATCAAACTTTCAATAGCCTCAGTCACTGTGCCCATATTGGTATCCATGCAAAAATTGGGATCAGACGTGCTCAGCTTTAAAGCAGATCAACATATCTATAACATGTGGATAGAGGAGAAAGATGAAGCAGCAGTTGATTACAGAGGCTAATAGACGGATAATATTTGGTGTGCTCAACTCAAATAAGAAAAGTAACCTTTGTTCCTCCAGAATAAAAATCCAGAATGTGTGGGAGAAGGGCAGGCACAAGTAGGTAAAAGCAGTTTTGAATAAATAAAAACGTTTCTTCTGACCTCTGAGGTCAGAGGAAGCCTGTTCCATGTAAAACGGCTCCTGATAAAGCCTTGATAAAGCAGTCTGTTTTATTATCTGTACATCTGCAATATTAACATGTTGGATAAATCACCTCAATAATCAGTACTGTACATTTAACAAGTTTTTCCATACTTGGCATATCACTTGCACATTTTACCGAGTTTTCATTGCCAATAAAGTGAGGTGTTAAAAATAAAACTACTTATACACACGTCAATTGTTTTTGTTGGATGTCACAGAGCTGTAAAGTTACATGCTTGTTCACTAGTTTATTGTCATGGATTAATCACAGTTTATAATCTCGTCCTTGGTGAAAATAATATTAAAGTTCCAGGATGCTAAGATAAAGAAAAAACTGTTTAAATGATAAGCATTCATTCTGCAGAAATTATCTCATGCTATATTGAGTGGAAACTGCCATATCATCACGTCTGTTTAGCAAGAATCGGTGAGACCAGCACCTTTACCTTTTGATGCAAACAGTCTCGTACATCTGTTAATTTCCTTATAAAACCAAAGATCCTCTTGTTCTTTCCTAATGCTTGGTTAAATGACTGTACTTACCAATGTTTAGGGCCTGTATTCAATAAAAAAATGCCTGTTAACCTTATGAAAATAGAAATGTGGTGTTCTCAAATTATGTTAATGCAATGTCAGACTTTGTTAATGTTCATTTCTAAACATAAAGAGCATATGGTATCATCAGAATTTGGCAATTAAGCGATGCAATTCACATGCAAATAAGGAATTACCATAGCACTTGCTTATCCACTTTGATCTGCTATGTTTACAGCTGCCCAGTAGCATTATTTTCTTAGTTTCTGAAAATGTGCAGCTGCAGAAGATATATGGCTGAATATTCCAGCTACAAATTAAGAATCAATAATTACTGAGTTGCACCAAATCCTGTCTTGCTGAGTGTTTCCTGTCATAATAACTAAGGAAGAGGGAGTTTCTCAAAAATTCGATATTGACGGTTCGCCAAATTTTTCGAAAAAATTTGTTTTGATTCGAATTTATTTGTGGCGAATCGCATAAAAAATGGCTATTTCCTGGCTGGAGAGAGCCTTTATAGTGGTGTAGAACACTGTGCCTTGCAGTAACACGCATAGGTAACCTGCTATGGTAGTGACAAAATACTGTGCCTCAACTCAATATGACATGCAGATGACAGGCGTCATTCTTAGAATCACTGTACACTTCACTTATTTGGGCAGTTACAGGGCCAAAACTGACCAAATAACTCAAGGGTGAACTCAGCCTTACAGGTCGATGTTAGCGCGTCAAGAAGAGCACTCCTTTTACACCTTAGGTAGCTGATTCCACATAGATGTTCTATTAAACGCTTATACAAGTAGAGCCCCCCTCCCCCGACAGAGTAAAGAGGGTGTCAGTAGTAAGTTTGTGTTGATGTCACTGATTATTTTGCCCTTCCTATGATCCATCAGAACAGTAACCCCCCAAAAAAACAGCGGATGTCTCCTCCACATCTTAGCTAGCCAGTATCTGCTGACTATCTTCTAGTAGCTTATCCTCGCTGCATATAATACTTCTCTGGCTGAGAGAACAGAAAAGGACAGAGGCAGGTTGAGGACAGGTGAGGGCACAGGGCCTGCTCCCAGGCCATGCCAACTAAGGGTTTTGTCTGACGAACCCACCTACTCTTGGCTGGGGGTGTCTGATGTCACTTTGGATGAAGTGGATGGCCGAGTAAACCATTCAAGAACCGTTGGGTTTGCTGGTCAAGACACAACCGCTAGATAACACCTAGCTCAGGCCTCTCGAAGTAACCCCTGCTGCAGCACCCCTTAATCTGCTGTGACCTGTGTCTGTGCCAGAAACATTTAGGTCTTTGCCCTACCCTGTGCAGGGCCTGTCATTTCTCTGTCTGACATAGTGTTAGATGAAATAAATATAAAGGAAATTAATACACCCCAAAAAGGCTGTCATTTTGTCACTTCGCCACACAAAGGCAAATACTTGTAATACTTTTTTGCCATTAATACACGCCAAAAAGGCTTTAGAATATATAACTCCACCTTTGAGCGGCAAATAGGCCACATTTTTTCCTCCAATTATACACTCCAAAAGGGCTTTAGAACATATATAACTGAAGCGCTAAACGGCAAATAATATAAATTTTGCGCCACTAATACACACCAAAAAGGGCTGTAATTTTTCAATTCACCACAGAACGGCAAATACTTTTTTGTGGCACTAATACATGCCAAAAGTGCATTATAACATGTAACTACACTGCTGAACGGCAAATAATATATATTTTTTAAATAATACATGCCAAAAAGGGTATAACTAGAGATGAGCGAACACCTGAATGTTCGGGTTCTAGAAGTTCGGCCGAACTTCCCGAAAATGTTCGGGTTCGGGATCCGAACTCGACCCGAACTTTATCTCGAACCCGAACCCCATTGAAGTCAATGGGGGCCCGAACTTTTAGGCACTAAAAAGGCTGTAAAATAGTCCAGGAAATGGCTAGAGTGCTTCAAAAGGCAGCAAAATGTAGGTAAATGCCCTGCAAACAAATTTGGATAGGGAAATGAATTAAATAACATAAAATAAATAAAAATTTAACCAATATCAATTGGAGAGAGGTCCCATAGCAGAGAATAAGGTTTTAAGTCACCCGACAATGGAGAAGGCCACTTTCAGTTATTTCGGCCCAGCACCCAGACAGAGGAGAGAGGTCCCACAGCTAGGAATCATGAGTTATATAAAGTACCACTGTAGAAGGGCAATTTCAGTTATTTCGGCCCCAGCACCCAGACAGAGGAAAGAGATCCCACAGCAAGGAATCATGCTTCATTTCACCGACCACTAGAGAAGGCCACTTTCAGTTATTTTGGCCCAGCACCCAGACAGAGGAGAGAGGTCCCACAGCAAGGAATACGTTGTCATTTCACCCACCACTGGAGAAGGCCACTTTCAGTTATTTCGGCCTCAGCACCCAGACAGAGGAGAGGTTCATTCAACTTTGGGTTGCACTGCAAGATCATGGTAAAGTTAAAAAAAATGAGGATTCAATTAAGAAGTGCCCCGGAGTACAAGAATACATGGTTGAGGGGGAGGCGTTATAAATGTCTATTCTGCAGAAATGAGGCACAGGTCCTGTGGGATCCATGCCTGGTTCATTTTTATGAATGTCAGCTTGTTCATGTTGGCTGTGGACAGGCGGCTGCGTTTGTCAGTAATGACGCCCCCTGCCGTGCTGAATACACGTTCAGACAAAACGCTGGCCGCCGGGCAGGCCAGCGCCTCCAAGGCAAAAAGTGCTAACTCTGGCCACGTGGACAATTTGGAGACCCAGAAGTTGAATGGGGCCGAACCATCAGTCAGTACGTGGAGGGGTGTGCAGACGTACTGTTCAACCATGTTAGTGAAAAGCTGCCTCCTGATAACACGTTCTGTATCAGGTGGTGGTGCAGTTAGCTGTGGCGTGGAGACAAAACTTTTCGACATTTCTGTCATGCTAACCCTGCCCTCAGAGAAGCTGGCCGTGACACTGCTGCGTTGGCGACCTCTTGCTCCTCCTCTGCCTTCGCCTTCGGCTTCCACCTGTTCCCCTGTGACATTTGGGAATGCTCTCAGGAGCGCGTCTACAAGTGTGCGCTTGTACTCGCGCATCTTCCTATCACGCTCCAGTGCAGGAAGTAAGGTGGGCACATTGTCTTTGTACCGGGGATCCAGCAGGGTGGCAACCCAGTAGTCCGCATACGTTGAAATGTGCGCAACTCTGCTGCCGTTGCGCAGGCACTGCAGCATGTAGTCGCTCATGTGTGCCAGGCTCCTCAGAGGTAAGGACAAGCTGTCCTCTGTGGGAGGTGTATCGTCATTGTCCTCCATATCCCCCAGCCACGCACCAGTGATGGGCCTGAGCTGTGTCGGGTGCCACCCCGCTGTGAACCTGCTTCATCCTCATCCTCCTCCACCTCCTCTTAATCTTCCTCGTCCTGTAGTAGTGGGCCCTGGCTGGCCACATTTGTACCTAGCCTCTGCTGTTGCAAAAACCTCCCTCTGAGCCAATTCTAACAGACTGGCCTGAAAGTTCTAAAAATGACCCCTCATCCTCCTCCTCCTCTTGGGCCACTTCCTCTTCCATCATCGCCCTTAGCGTTTTCTCAAGGAGACATAGAAGTGGTATTGTAACGCTGATAACGGTGTCATCGCCACTGGCCTTGTTGGTGGAGTACTCGAAACAGCGCAACAGGGCACACAGGTCTTGCATGGAGGCCGAATCATTGGTGTTGAAGTGGTGCTGTTCCGCAGTTCGACTGATGCGTGCGTGCTGCAGCTGAAACTCCACTATGGCCTGCTGCTGCTCTCACAGTCTCTCCAGCATGTGCAAGGTGGAGTTCCACCTGGTGGGCACGTCGCATATGAGGCGGTGAGCGGGAAGGCCGAGTTGCGCTGTAGCGCAGACAGGCGAGCAGCGGCAGGATGTGAACGCCGGAAGCGCGCACAGACGGCCCGCCCTTTATGCAGCAGCTCTGACATGTCGGGGTAGTTGTGAATGAACTTCTGCACCACCAAATTCAGCACATGCGCCAGGCAAGATTTCGCCCATTATCGCACACCACCAGTTCGGGCTTGAGGCCCACCTGCAGAAACCACTGGTCGGTCTGTTGTTCAATACCCCGCCACAACTCCTGCGCGGTGTGGGGCCTGTACCCCAAACATATGAGTTTCAGAATGGCCTGCTGACGTTTACCCGGGCTGTGCTGAAGTTGGTGGTGAAGGTGTGTGGCTGACTGGATGAGCTGGTGGAAGCAGAGGAGGAGGAAGCCGAGTAGGAGGAGGAGGCTACAGAAGGGAAAGAATGATGCCCTGCGATCCATAGTGGCGGAAGGACGTGCGCCAAGGAACTCTCCGCCATGGGCCCAGCCGCCACTACATTTACCCAGTGTGCTTGTCCATGTAAGTGTGGTTAGGTGGACCTTGCCACAGATGGCATTGCACAGTGCACACTTGATTTTATCGAACACTTGGTTGTACAGGGAAGGCACGGCTCTCTTGGAGAAGTTGTGGCGGCTTGGAACAACATACTGTGGGACAGCCATCGCCATCAGCTGTTTAAAGCTGTCGGTGTCCACCAGCCTGAATGACAGCATTTCAAAGGCCAGTAGTTTAGAAATGCTGGCATTCAGGCCCAGGGCACTAGGGTGGGTAGGTGGAATTTACACTTTCTCTCCAATGTTTGTGAGATGGACAGCTGAACGATGCCATGTGACATGGAGGAGATGCTTGGTTGCGGAGGTGGTGGTGTTAGTGGCACATCCTTTGTTTGGTGGGTGGCAGGTGCTAACATTCCTCACGAGGCGGAGGAAGAGGCTGAGGCAGCAGCAGAAGAGAGAGCAGGGGGAGCCTTAGTTATTTCCTTGTTTTTAAGGTGTTTACTCCACTGCAGTTCATGCTTTGCATATAAATGCCTAGTCATGCAGGTTATGCTTAGGTTGGGAACGTTAATGCCTCCCTTCAGTCTCTGATGGCACAGCATGCAAACCACTGGAGTCTTGTCGTCAGCACATTGTTTGAAGAAGTGCCATGCCAGGGAATTCCTTGAAGCTGCCTTTGAGGCGCTCGGTCCCTGGTGGCGGTGGCCAGTAGCAGGCGAACTCTCTTGGTGGCGGCTGTTCTGCTTTTGCCTCCTGCTCCCTCAGTGCATTCTGTGTCTTCCACAACTGGGGTGGGGCTAGGTGGATTCCCTTGGGAAACCCTGCCAGCAGAGTCTTCAAACAGCTTAAGAGACTGCTGCATAACTTGAGGCTCAGACAGTTTCCCTGATATGCATGGGGGTGATGTGACAGATTGATGGGCTTTGTTTTCAGGCGACACCTGTGTGCTTTCTGCAGAAGACTGGGTGGGAGATAATGTTGTGAACGTGCTGGATCCATTGTCGGCCACCCAATTGACTAGCGCCTGTACTTGCTCAGGCCTTACCACCCTTAGAACGGCATTGGGCCCCACCAAATTTTGCTGTAAATTCTGAAGGGTACTGAAAGCTGAGGTAGTTGGCTCACTAGGACGTGTGGCTGTGGCAGGACGGTCACGTCCTCTCCCAGCACCAGAGGGTCGACTAACAACACCACGACCATGTCCTTGTCCGCGTCCCTTACTAGATGTTTTCCTCATTGTTACCTGTGGCGAAACCAACCGCGCCACTGGGTTTTGGAGGGACAGATTGCTCGCCTCCTGCCCTGAGACTATGGCCCCATGTATGCTTGTCCTGTTTGAGCGGTGATGCCCCAGATAGCTCTGCTATGGAGCCCATTCGTATAATGAAAGACTATGGGAAAGACTTTAGCTCCATGGCAATTGAACTGGATGTGTGTGGTCTGAGCGCCATTCAATAATGTGCGCTCAGACCTAAGCTATCTGGGGATATGTTGCATGTATATGTTTTATGTAGTAATTGTAACATTGTGTAATTTTATGTCCTTTTGCAACCATGTGCTCAATGGAGTCTGCCTCTATCCTTGGATATATTGAGCGCTCAGATCCAAGCCATCTGGGGATATGTTAAATGTCTGTGTGTACTGTAAAGGGTGGGACATTGTATATTGAATAGTGATGTCTGTCCTATTGTCCCCACGTGTGTATTGGTGATTTCCTTTGTCCTGAGAGATAATTGAATGAGTCCTCAATTGTCTCCAGGACAGAAGACATTGTGTATTCTCCTGCCTGTGATAATTACATTAACCTGTGTGGGGTAATTGCATCACAGGCAGAGGGGAGGATATGCTGGGGTGTCTGTATTGTCCCATTGTGTGTGATTGGCTGCTGTATCCCGTGTCGTAGTCTTCCTTCTGGTCCCCTAGGGAGTGTCCACCAGGTGGGAGACCTGCATAAATACCGGGCAGGTAGCCCTCAATAGAGTTAGAATTCCTGTTTACCATCAATACGGAGCCTCGTCTCGTACTTGGGGGAATTGCTACGTCAGAACGTTCTCTTGCCTGTTCCAGGAGAGGAGGACTTCGTATGGTTCCAGTTCGGTGGATTCCAGCGGTTGTGGGTTGCTGTGCTCTTCTCCAGGGGAATCGCCCGAACGGTATTAACCCTCACTATACCGGGTTATACTGTAACAACTGGTGGCAAGCAGCAGGATCGTTCCTACAGCCAGAAGGACAGCAACAGAAGGCACCATGGAATTTGAGGGCAAAGCGTGTCCCAGTACAGCACCGGTATGGAACCACTAGTGGAGTATGATGAGGGTGTCATGGATGACCGAGATGCAGTCCGCAAAGGCATCTGGTACCAGGCACTGGGTATTGTGGAGTATCTGCGGGACGAGAGGCTCCCCAAGGACGAGCAGCAACAGCAGAAGCGAATAGCCCTGCGGATGCCCTTCCTAGGAGAGCAGCCCCTGGAAGAGTGGGTAGAAGACCTGAAGCACCTGGTAAAGCGGGAGATGTGGCTGGAAGATGCCTACCAGGCACTCTGGTGGTATGAAGCTCGGTACCTACCCCGGACAGCCGAGCATGACATGCCAGAGGGAGAGGAGTTTGATGGTCCTGGCTTGTTATGGGAGACTTTTTCAGAGCTGGAGTTTGGGAGCCCTACACAAGCCCGGTTCAGGGACCTCTTTGAGTGGCGGGAGAGCAGGTATGACTGGGACGACACTCACAAAATTGAGCAAGACCTGGTCCACCTGGTGACCCGGGAGATGGAGCTGGAACAGGACTACCAGCAGCTGTTCCACTCCAGTGAGAGGGCTCAGCGAGAGAGCAGAGTGTCAGACCCAGGTCCAGAGCCTTTCAGCTGGGAGGATATTGTGGAGGTCTACTGGGAAGAACCCCAGGTGGCCGGTGGAGATGGGACCGAGGTCTCTCCACCGGTCCTGCAGGGAATTGGGAGCCCAGTCTCCATTCCCCAGCGGCAGGCTGAGTTACAGGGGGCAGAGACAGTCGGTCCTGGCCCCCAGCAGCAGAGAGACTTACTGGGAGAGGAGAGCCTTGTCCTCCCTCCCCATCGGCAGAGAGTCCGGCAGGGAATAGAGAGCCCAGTCTCCTTTCCCCAGCAGCAGGACACTGTATTGGAAGCGGAGACAGTCGGTCTCCCTTCCCAGAGGCTGGAAGTATGTCTGGGAGAGGAGCTTGTTACCCCCTCTCCCCAGCGGCAGGCTAAGTTACAGGGGGCAGAGACAGTCGGTCCTGGCCCCCAGCAGCAGAGTGACTTACTGGGAGAGGAGAGCCTTGTCCTCCCTCCCCAGAGGCAGAGTGTCCAGCAGGGAATAGAGAGCCCAGTCTCCTTTCCCCAGCAGCAGGACACTGTATTGGGAGCGGAGACAGTCGGTGTCCCTCTCCAGCAGCTGGAAGAATGTCTGGAAGAGGAGGTTGTTACCCCCTCTCCCCAGCGGCAGCTTAATGCACCAGGGGAGACAGTAAGCCCCACAACAGTGGAGATGGGACCGAGAGCTCTCCACCGGCCCTACAGGGATGCTGGGTGAGTCGGCCCAGATCCCCAGCGGCAGACGGATTTTAAGGGAGTAGGGACAGTCGGTCCTGCTCCCCAGCGGCAGTATGTTTTGCAGGGAGAGAAGAGCATCGTCTCCATTCCCCATCGGCCGTGTGATGTACAGGAATTGGGAGCCCGGTCTCCATCCCCGGCGACAGTTTAACGCACCAGGGGAGACAGTAAGCCCCCAACAGTGCAGATGGGACCGTGGTCTCTGCATTTACAGCACAGGGGTAGGGACAGTCGGTCCTGTCCCCCAGCAACAGGGCCATTTAGCCAAAGGGGAGACAGTCGGTCTCCCCACAGCAGCATGGTGGTCTATCTAAAGGGGAGACAGTCGGTCTCCCCTACAACAACCAGGCTCCAACCAGGCTACTTCCGTGGTAGCGCTGGCACCAGGGCAGAGTACCGCTGGTCTCTGCCCACTCAGCAACCCACTCAGGCAGTCTACCAGTCCCCACACAGCTGTAGTGAGGCACATGGACATGGACAGGTTTATCCCTTTCTCAGGTGTAGTAACCATTTATTGTGGGTGGGCTGTACTGCTGTTTTTGTTTTGTGGGTGGGCTGCTGGACTAACAAGGGCACTGACCGGCAGAAGGTCAGATACCCTGTTAGTCTGTTTGGAAAAGGGGAGATGTGTCGCGAAACCAACCGCGCCACTGGGTTTTGGAGGGGACAGATTGCTCACCTCCTGCCCTGCGACTATGGCCCCATGTATGCTTGTCCTGTTTGAGCGGTGATGCCCCAGATAGCTCTGCTATGGAGCCCATTCGTATAATGAAAGACTATGGGAAAGACTTTAGCTCCATGGCAATTGAACTGGATGTGTGTGGTCTGAGCGCCATTCAATAATGTGCGCTCAGACCTAAGCTATCTGGGGATATGTTGCATGTATATGTTTTATGTAGTAATTGTAACATTGTGTAATTTTATGTCCTTTTGCAACCATGTGCTCAATGGAGTCTGCCTCTATCCTTGGATATATTGAGCGCTCAGATCCAAGCCATCTGGGGATATGTTAAATGTCTGTGTGTACTGTAAAGGGTGGGACATTGTATATTGAATAGTGATGTCTGTCCTATTGTCCCCACGTGTGTATTGGTGATTTCCCTTTGTCCTGAGAGATAATTGAATGAGTCCTCAATTGTCTCCAGGACAGAAGACATTGTGTATTAACCTGTGTGGGGTAATTGTATCACAGGCAGAGGGGAGGGATATGCTGGGGGTGTCTGTATTGTCCCATTGTGTGTGATTGGCTGCTGTATCCCGTGTCGTAGTCTTCCTTCTGGTCCCCTAGGGGAGTGTCCACCAGGTGGGAGACCTGCATAAATACCGGGCAGGTAGCCCTCAATAGAGTTAGAATTCCTGTTTACCATCAATACGGAGCCTCGTCTCGTACTTGGGGGGAATTGCTACGTCAGAACGTTCTCTTGCCTGTTCCAAGAGAGGAGGACTTCGTATGGTTCCAGTTCGGTGGATTCCAGCGGTTGTGGGTTGCTGTGCTCTTCGCCAGGGGAATCGCCCGAACGGTATTAACCCTAACTTTACCGGGTTATACCGTAACATTACCGTTCACCACAATATGAAAAAAAATATTTAGCCCAATGTATTGAATTCAAATTCAGGCCTTTTTTTACAGGCACCTAACACTATCTGGCTATCGATTTATGTACCGTATTACACTAATCCAGGCACAGCAGTAACCACAGATTTAGGGGAATATCAATTGTAGGCTTAGTATTTTGGCCCTGGATGAAAGGTATCCTTTTATGGACAGATTTACACTTGGAGATGCACAGTAGCGTGTTAAAAAATATATAGTATTATAATTTTAAGCACTTGTATTTTAAAACTTTGTGTAATATACCTTTAAAGGAAAGAAATACACTTGGAAATGCACGCTGAGTGTAAAATAATGTCTTTTACGGACAGATTTGCACTTGGCCTGCAAAAGCTGGAGGACCAGATTTTGGGTATTGGTATTTTGGCAATTTCACCCCAGAACAAAATATATCCTTTGACGGACACTATTAAACTACTTGTCCAGTCACAGCTGGAACACCAGATTTACTGTATTTCTATCTTTGCAACTGAATTTCACCCCAGAAAATAATATATTCTTTGACGGACACTGTGAAGCTTGTCCAGTCACAGCTGGAACACCAGATTTACGGTATTGCTATTTTTGCAAGTGAATTTCACCCCAGAAAATCATAAATCCTTTGAAGGACACTATTAAACTTGGCCAGCCACAGCTGTAACACCAGATTAACAGTATTTCTATTTTTGCAACTGAATTTCACTCCAAAAAATAATATATCCTTTGACGGACACCATAAAACTTGTCCAGTCACAGCTGGAACACCAGATTTACGGTATTGCTATTTTTGCATCTGAATTTCACCACAGAAAATAATATATCCTTTGTTGGACACTATGAAGCTTGTCCAGTCACAGCTGAAACCACTGATTTACGGTATTGCTATTTTGCCAATTGAATTTCACCACAGAAAAAAATGTATCCTTTGACGGACACCATGAAACTTGTCCAGTCACAGCTGGAACACCAGATTTACGGAATTTCTATTTTTGCAACTGAATTTCACCCCAGAAAATAATATATCCTTTGACAGACACAATGAAACTTGTCCAGTCACAGCTAAAACCACTGATTTACGGTATTGCTATTTTGGCAATTGTATTTCACCCCAGAAAAAAATGTATACTTTGCCGGACACTATTAAACTTGGCCAGCCACAGCTGAAACCACTGATTTACGGTATTGCTATTTTGGCAATTGACTTTGACCCCAGAACAAAATATATCCATTGCCGGACACTTTTAACTTGGCCAGCCACTGCTGGGACACCAGATTTACTGTATTTCTATTTTGGCAATTGAATATCACCCCAAATTAAAATATATCCTTTGCCGGACACTATTAAACTTGGCCAGCCACTGCTGGGACACCAGATTTAGGGGATTGCTATTTTGGCAATTGGATTTCACCCCAGAAAATTATCTATCCTTTGCCGGACACTATTAAGCTTGGCCAGCCACAGCTGAAGCCACTGATTTAAAGTATTGCTATTTTGGCAAATGAATTTAACCCCGGAAAAAAATATATCCTTTGCTGGACACTATTAACCCCTTTGGGACACATGACGTACCGGTACGGCATGTTTCCCGAGTCCTTAAGGACACATGACGTACCGGTACGTCATGAGTTGTTCCGATCACTGCTGCTCAGCTGGCAGTGATCGAACAAGTACCTGCTGAAATCATTCAGCAGGTACCTTGTTACAATGCCCAGGGGGTCCTGTGACCCCCCATATGAGCGATCGCTGCAAACCGCAGGTCAATTCAGACCTGCGGTTTGCAGCGCTCAGTGCGATCTCTGATCCCCGCGGTCTATGACCGCGGGGATCAGAGAGTTAATGTCCCCAAACAGATTTTTAACCCCCTGCAGCCCCCAATCATACTGTGGCTGCAGGGGTGCAAGGGGTGGTTGTGGGCGGCGCGAGGCGGGCGGGAGGCGGGCGGTGCGGGGCGGGATCGCGATGCGATCCCCGCCCGCCTCCCCTGTAATCTATCCCTGGTGTCTAGTGGTTCTATCAGAGTGTCAGCACATTGCTGACACTCTGATAGAAACGGCTGGCATCTGTGCTGCAGATGCCAGCCGTTTAACCCCTTCCGTACCGCGGTCCGTACGGACCGCGGTATGGAAGGGTTAACAGGGAGGGAGCGCTCCCTCCCTCTTCCCATCGGGGGCTGCTGTGCCTTTGCAGCCCCCAACAGGATGGGATCGAAGAGGAGGGTGCTCCCCTCCTCCTATCCATCACCCCTGCCCAGTTATGGCAGGGGGTGATGGTTGCCATGGAGACAGGACGCTTTCAGAAGCGTCCTGCTCTCCATGGTGCTGAAAGTCTGAATAGACCTGCTAAAGGTCTATTCAGACTTTCTAAAGTACAAAATACAGTACAGTGCACTATATAGTGTACTGTACTGTATTATCAGAACACCAGATCCACTGGATCTTTCAGAACCAAGTGGGTCTGGGTCAAAAAAATGTAAAAAGTGAAAAAAAGTAAAAATGAAACAAACACATAACACTGAATAAAAACTAAAAAAATAAAATACACTACACATATTAGGTATCGCCGCGTCCGTAAAAACCTGCTCTATAAAAATATCACATGACTGAACTCCTCAGGTGAACGCCATAAAAAAACCCAAAAAATGGTGTAAATAAGCCATTTTTGGCACATTACATCACTAAAAGTGTAATACAAAGCGATCAAAAAGGCGTTTGCCTCCCAAAATAGTACCAATCAAACCGCCATCTCATCCCGCAAAAAACGAGCCCCTACCTAAAACAATTGGCCAAAAAATAAAAAACCTATGCCTCTCAGACTAAAACATGATTTTTTTGTTTCAAAAATGCTTTTTAGTGTTAAATGTAAAAAAGAAATTAAAAAGTAGACATATTTGGTATCTACACGTCCGTAAGAATCTGCTCTATAAAAATATCACATGACCTAACCCTCAAGTAAACACTGTAAAAAATAATAATAAAAACTTTGTCAAAAAGCCATTTTTTGCCACCTTACATCACAAAAAGTGTAATAGCAAGCGATCAAAAAGTCATATGACCCCCAAATAGTGCCAATCTAACCGTCACCTCCTCCCGCAAAAATGATACCCAAACTGAGACAATTGCCTAAAAACTGAAAAATATATGGCTCTCAGACTATGGAGATACTAAAACATGTTTTTTTTCATTCAAAAAGGATATTATTGTGTAAACCAAAATAAATAAAAAAGGTATACATATTATGTATCGCCGCGTCCGTAAGGACCTGCTCTATAAAAATATAACATGACCTAACCCCTTATGGCCCCATGTATGCTTGTCCTGTTTGAGCGGTGATGCCCCAGATAGCTCTGCTATGGAGCCCATTCGTATAATGAAAGACTATGGGAAAGACTTTAGCTCCATGGCAATTGAACTGGATGTGTGTGGTCTGAGCGCCATTCAATAATGTGCGCTCAGACCTAAGCTATCTGGGGATATGTTTCATGTATATGTTTTATGTAGTAATTGTAACATTGTGTAATTTTATGTCCTTTTGCAACCATGTGCTCAATGGAGTCTGCCTCTATCCTTGGATATATTGAGCGCTCAGATCCAAGCCATCTGGGGATATGTTAAATGTCTGTGTGTACTGTAAAGGGTGGGACATTGTATATTGAATAGTGATGTCTGTCCTATTGTCCCCACGTGTGTATTGGCGATTTCCCTTTGTCCTGAGAGATAATTAAATGACTCCTCAATTGTCTCCAGGACAGAAGACATTGTGTATTCTCCTGCCTGGGATGATTACATTAACCTGTGTAGGGTAATTGTATCACAGGCAGAGGGGAGGGATATGCTGGGGGTGTCTGTATTGTCCCATTGTGTGTGATTGGCTGCTGTATCCCCTGTGTCGCAGTCTTCCTTCTGAGCCCTAGGGGAGTGTCCACCAGGTGGGAGACCTGCATAAATACCGGGCAGGTAGCCCTCAATAAACGTTAGAATTCCTGTTTAACCATCAAATCGGAGCCTCGTCTCGTACTTGGGGGGAATTGCTACGTCAGAACGTTCTCTTGCCTGTTCCAGGAGAGGAGGACTTCGTATTGTTCCAGTTCGGTGGATTCCAGCGGTTGTGGGTTGCTGTGCTCTTCTCCAGGGGAATCGCCCGAACGGTATTAACCCTCACTTTACCGGGTTATACCGTAACAACTGGTGGCAGCAGTGGGATCGTTCCTACAGCCAGAAGGACAGCAACAGAAGGCACCTTGGAATTTGAGGGCAAAGCGTGTCCCAGTACAGCACCGGTATGGAACCACTAGTGGAGTATGATGAGGGTGTCATGGATGACCGAGATGCAGTCCGCAAAGGCATCTGGTACCAGGCACTGGGTATTGTGGAGTATCTGCGGGACGACAGGCTCCCCAAGGACGAGCAGCGACAGCAGAAGCGAGTAGCCCTGCGGATGCCCTTCCTAGGAGAGCAGCCCCTGGAAGAGTGGGTAGAAGACCTGAAGCACCTGGTAAGGCGGGAGATGTGGCTGGAAGATGCCTACCAGGCACTCTGGTGGTATGAAGCTCGGTACCTACCCCGGACAGCCGAGCATGACATGCCAGAGGGAGAGGAGTTTGATGGTCCTGGCTTGTTATGGGAGACTTTTTCAGAGCTGGAGTTTGGGAGCCCTACACAAGCCCGGTTCAGGGACCTCTTTGAGTGGCGGGAGAGCAGGTATGACTGGGACGACACTCACAAAATTGAGCAAGACCTGGTCCACCTGGTGACCCGGGAGATGGAGCTGGAACAGGACTACCAGCAGCTGTTCCACTCCAGTGAGAGGGCTCAGCGAGAGAGCAGAGTGTCAGACCCAGGTCCAGAGCCCTTCAGCTGGGAGGATATTGTGGAGGTCTACTGGGAAGAACCCCAGGTGGCCGGTGGAGATGGGACCGAGGTCTCTCCACCGGTCCTGCAGGGAATTGGGAGCCCAGTCTCCATTCCCCAGCGGCAGGCTGAGTTACAGGGGGCAGAGACAGTCGGTCCTGGCCCCCAGCAGCAGAGTGACTTACTGGGAGAGGAGAGCCTTGTCCTCCCTCCCCATCGGCAGAGAGTCCGGCAGGGAATAGAGAGCCCAGTCTCCTTTCCCCAGCAGCAGGACACTGTATTGGAAGCGGAGACAGTCGGTCTCCCTTCCCAGAGGCTGGAAGTATGTCTGGGAGAGGAGCTTGTTACCCCCTCTCCCCAGCGGCAGGCTAAGTTACAGGGGCAGAGACAGTCGGTCCTGGCCCCCAGCAGCAGAGTGACTTACTGGGAGAGGAGAGCCTTGTCCTCCCTCCCCAGAGGCAGAGAGTCCAGCAGGGAATAGAGAGCCCAGTCTCCTTTCCCCAGCAGCAGGACACTGTATTGGGAGCGGAGACAGTTGGTGTCCCTCTCCAGCAGCTGGAAGAATGTCTGGAAGAGGAGGTTGTTACCCCCTCTCCCCAGCGGCAGCTTAATGCACCAGGGGGAGACAGTAAGCCCCACAACAGTGGAGATGGGACCGAGAGCTCTCCACCGGCCCTACAGGGATGCTGGGTAGTCGGCCCAGATCCCCAGCGGCAGACGGATTTTAAGGGAGTAGGGACAGTCGGTCCTGCTCCCCAGCGGCAGTATGTTTTGCAGGGAGAGAAGAGCATCGTCTCCAGTCCCCATCGGCCGTGTGATGTACAGGGAATTGGGAGCCC
The DNA here is from genome assembly GCA_033119425.1 of Bufotes viridis. NCBI lineage: Eukaryota > Metazoa > Chordata > Amphibia > Anura > Bufonidae > Bufotes > Bufotes viridis. Next base: position 459,504,421 of record CM065589.1, read on the forward strand.
GGTCTCCATCCCCCGGCGACAGTTTAACGCACCAGGGGGAGACAGTAAGCCCCCAACAGTGCAGATGGGACCGTGGTCTCTGCATTAACAGCACAGGGAGCAGGGACAGTCGGTCCTGTCCCCCAGCAACAGGGCCATTTAGCCAAAGGGGAGACAGTCGGTCTCCCCCCACAGCAGCATGGTGGTCTATCTAAAGGGGAGACAGTCGGTCTCCCCCTACAACAACCAGGCTCCAACCAGGCTACTTCCGTGGTAGCGCTGGCACCAGGGCAGAGTACCGCTGGTCTCTGCCCACTCAGCAACCCACTCAGGCAGTCTACCAGTCCCCCACACAGCTGTAGTGAGGCACATGGACATGGACAGGTTTATCCCTTTCTCAGGTGTAGTAACCATTTATTGTGGGTGGGCTGTACTGCTGTTTCTGTTTTGTGGGTGGGCTGCTGGACTAACAAGGGCACTGACCGGCAGAAGGTCAGATACCCTGTTAGTCTGTTTGGAAAAGGGGAGATGTGTGGCGAAACCAACCGCGCCACTGGGTTTTGGAGGGGACAGATTGCTCGCCTCCTGCCCTGCGACTATGGCCCCATGTATGCTTGTCCTGTTTGAGCGGTGATGCCCCAGATAGCTCTGCTATGGAGCCCATTCGTATAATGAAAGACTATGGGAAAGACTTTAGCTCCATGGCAATTGAACTGGATGTGTGGTCTGAGCGCCATTCAATAATGTGCGCTCAGACCTAAGCTATCTGGGGATATGTTGCATGTATATGTTTTATGTAGTAATTGTAACATTGTGTAATTTTATGTCCTTTTGCAACCATGTGCTCAATGGAGTCTGCCTCTATCCTTGGATATATTGAGCGCTCAGATCCAAGCCATCTGGGGATATGTTAAATGTCTGTGTGTACTGTAAAGGGTGGGACATTGTATATTGAATAGTGATGTCTGTCCTATTGTCCCCACGTGTGTATTGGCGATTTCCCTTTGTCCTGAGAGATAATTAAATGACTCCTCAATTGTCTCCAGGACAGAAGACATTGTGTATTCTCCTGCCTGGGATGATTACATTAACCTGTGTAGGGTAATTGTATCACAGGCAGAGGGGAGGGATATGCTGGGGGTGTCTGTATTGTCCCATTGTGTGTGATTGGCTGCTGTATCCCTGTGTCGCAGTCTTCCTTCTGAGTCCCCTAGGGAGTGTCCACCAGGTGGGAGACCTGCATAAATACCGGGCAGGTAGCCCTCAATAAACGTTAGAATTCCTGTTTAACCATCAATCGGAGCCTCGTCTCGTACTTGGGGGAATTGCTACGTCAGAACGTTCTCTTGCCTGTTCCAGGAGAGGAGGACTTCGTATGGTTCCAGTTCGGTGGATTCCAGCGGTTGTGGGTTGCTGTGCTCTTCTCCAGGGAATCGCCCGAGCGGTATTAACCCTCACTTTACCGGGTTATACAGTAACATTACCGTTCACCACAATATGAAAAAAAATATTTAGCCCAATGTATTGAATTCAAATTCAGGCCTTTTTTACAGGCACCTAACACTATCTGGCTATCGATTTATGTACCGTATTACACTAATCCAGGCACAGCAGTAACCACAGATTTAGGGGAATATCAATTGTAGGCTTAGTATTTAGGCCCTGGATGAAAGGTATCCTTTTATGGACAGATTTACACTTGGAGATGCACAGTAGCGTGTTAAAAATATATAGTATTATAATTTTAAGCACTTGTATTTTAAAACTTTGTGTAATATACCCTTTAATGGAAAGAAATACACTTGGAAATGCACGCTGAGTGTAAAATAATGTCTTTACGGACAGATTTGCACTTGGCCTGCAAAAGCTGGAGGACCAGATTTTGGGTATTGGTATTTTGGCAATTTCACCCCAGAACAAAATATATCCTTTGACGGACACTATTAAACTACTTGTCCAGTCACAGCTGGAACACCAGATTTACTGTATTTCTATCTTTGCAACTGAATTTCACCCCAGAAAATAATATATTCTTTGACGGACACTGTGAAGCTTGTCCAGTCACAGCTGGAACACCAGATTTACGGTATTGCTATTTTGCAAGTGAATTTCACCCCAGAAAATCATAAATCCTTTGAAGGACACTATTAAACTTGGCCAGCCACAGCTGTAACACCAGATTAACAGTATTTCTATTTTTGCAACTGAATTTCACTCCAAAAAATAATATATCCTTTGACGGACACCATGAAACTTGTCCAGTCACAGCTGGATACACCAGATTTACGGTATTGCTATTTTTGCATCTGAATTTCACCACAGAAAATAATATATCCTTTGTTGGACACTATGAAGCTTGTCCAGTCACAGCTGAAACCACTGATTTACGGTATTGCTATTTTGGCAATTGAATTTCACCACAGAAAAAAATGTATCCTTTGACGGACACCATGAAACTTGTCCAGTCACAGCTGGAACACCAGATTTACGGAATTTCTATTTTTGCAACTGAATTTCACCCCAGAAAATAATATATCCTTTGACAGACACAATGAAACTTGTCCAGTCACAGCTGAAACCACTGATTTACGGTATTGCTATTTTGGCAATTGTATTTCACCCCAGAAAAAAATGTATACTTTGCCGGACACTATTAAACTTGGCCAGCCACAGCTGAAACCACTGATTTACGGTATTGCTATTTTGGCAATTGACTTTGACCCCAGAACAAAATATATCCATTGCCGGAAACTTTTAACTTGGCCAGCCACTGCTAGGACACCAGATTTACTGTATTTCTATTTTGGCAATTGAATATCACCCCAAAATTCGGTACGGACCCGAACTATGCTCGAACTGTTCGCTCAACACTAGTCCTGGCTTGTTATGGGAGACTTTTTCAGAGCTGGAGTTTGGGAGCCCTACACAAGCCCGGTTCAGGGACCTCTTTGAGTGGCGGTAGAGCAGGTATGACTGGGACGACACTCACAAAATTGAGCAAGACCTGGTCCACCTGGTGACCCGGGAGATGGAGCTGGAACAGGACTACCAGCAGCTGTTCCACTCCAGTGAGAGGGCTCAGCGAGAGAGCAGAGTGTCAGACCCAGGTCCAGAGCCTTTCAGCTGGGAGGATATTGTGGAGGTCTACTGGGAAGAACCCCAGGTGGCCGGTGGAGATGGGACCGAGGTCTCTCCACCGGTCCTGCAGGGAGTGGGAGCCCAGTCTCCATTCCCCAGCGGCAGGCTGAGTTACAGGGGGCAGAGACAGTCGGTCCTGGCCCCCAGCAGCAGAGTGACTTACTGGGAGAGGAGAGCCTTGTCCTCCCTCCCCATCGGCAGAGAGTCCGGCAGGGAATAGAGAGCCCAGTCTCCTTTCCCCAGCAGCAGGACACTGTATTGGAAGCGGAGACAGTCGGTCTCCCTTCCCAGAGGCTGGAAGTATGTCTGGGAGAGGAGCTTGTTACCCCCTCTCCCCAGCGGCAGGCTAAGTTACAGGGGCAGAGACAGTCGGTCCTGGCCCCCAGCAGCAGAGTGACTTACTGGGAGAGGAGAGCCTTGTCCTCCCTCCCCAGAGGCAGAGTGTCCAGCAGGGAATAGAGAGCCCAGTCTCCTTTCCCCAGCAGCAGGACACTGTATTGGGAGCGGAGACAGTCGGTGTCCCTCTCCAGCAGCTGGAAGAATGTCTGGAAGAGGAGGTTGTTACCCCTCTCCCCAGCGGCAGCTTAATGCACCAGGGGAGACAGTAAGCCCCACAACAGTGGAGATGGGACCGAGAGCTCTCCACCGGCCCTACAGGGATGCTGGGTAGTCGGCCCAGATCCCCAGCGGCAGACGGATTTTAAGGGAGTAGGGACAGTCGGTCCTGCTCCCCAGCGGCAGTATGTTTTGCAGGGAGAGAAGAGCATCGTCTCCATTCCCCATCGGCCGTGTGATGTACAGGAATTGGGAGCCCGGTCTCCATCCCCGGCGACAGTTTAACGCACCAGGGGAGACAGTAAGCCCCCAACAGTGCAGATGGGACCGTGGTCTCTGCATTTACAGCACAGGGGTAGGGACAGTCGGTCCTGTCCCCCAGCAACAGGGCCATTTAGCCAAAGGGGAGACAGTCGGTCTCCCCACAGCAGCATGGTGGTCTATCTAAAGGGGAGACAGTCGGTCTCCCCTACAACAACCAGGCTCCAACCAGGCTACTTCCGTGGTAGCGCTGGCACCAGGGCAGAGTACCGCTGGTCTCTGCCCACTCAGCAACCCACTCAGGCAGTCTACCAGTCCCCACACAGCTGTAGTGAGGCACATGGACATGGACAGGTTTATCCCTTTCTCAGGTGTAGTAACCATTTATTGTGGGTGGGCTGTACTGCTGTTTCTGTTTTGTGGGTGGGCTGCTGGACTAACAAGGGCACTGACCGGCAGAAGGTCAGATACCCTGTTAGTCTGTTTGGAAAAGGGAGATGTGTGGCGAAACCAACCGCGCCACTGGGTTTTGGAGGGACAGATTGCTCGCCTCCTGCCCTGCGACTATGGCCCCATGTATGCTTGTCCTGTTTGAGCGGTGATGCCCCAGATAGCTCTGCTATGGAGCCCATTCGTATAATGAAAGACTATGGGAAAGACTTTAGCTCCATGGCAATTGAACTGGATGTGTGGTCTGAGCGCCATTCAATAATGTGCGCTCAGACCTAAGCTATCTGGGGATATGTTGCATGTATATGTTTTATGTAGTAATTGTAACATTGTGTAATTTTATGTCCTTTTGCAACCATGTGCTCAATGGAGTCTGCCTCTATCCTTGGATATATTGAGCGCTCAGATCCAAGCCATCTGGGGATATGTTAAATGTCTGTGTGTACTGTAAAGGGTGGGACATTGTATATTGAATAGTGATGTCTGTCCTATTGTCCCCACGTGTGTATTGGTGATTTCCCTTTGTCCTGAGAGATAATTGAATGAGTCCTCAATTGTCTCCAGGACAGAAGACATTGTGTATTCTCCTGCCTGTGATAATTACATTAACCTGTGTGGGGTAATTGTATCACAGGCAGAGGGGAGGGATATGCTGGGGGTGTCTGTATTGTCCCATTGTGTGTGATTGGCTGCTGTATCCCGTGTCGTAGTCTTCCTTCTGGTCCCCTAGGGAGTGTCCACCAGGTGGGAGACCTGCATAAATACCGGGCAGGTAGCCCTCAATAGAGTTAGAATTCCTGTTTACCATCAATACGGAGCCTCGTCTCGTACTTGGGGAATTGCTACGTCAGAACGTTCTCTTGCCTGTTCCAAGAGAAGAGGACTTCGTATGGTTCCAGTTCGGTGGATTCCAGCGGTTGTGGGTTGCTGTGCTCTTCGCCAGGGAATCGCCCGAACGGTATTAACCCTCACTTTACCGGGTTATACAGTAACATTACCGTTCACCACAATATGAAAAAAATATTTAGCCCAATGTATTGAATTCAAATTCAGGCCTTTTTTACAGGCACCTAACACTATCTGGCTATCGATTTATGTACCGTATTACACTAATCCAGGCACAGCAGTAACCACAGATTTAGGGGAATACCAATTGTAGGCTTAGTATTTAGGCCCTGGATGAAAGGTATCCTTTTATGGACAGATTTACACTTGGAGATGCACAGTAGCGTGTTAAAAAATATATAGTATTATAATTTTAAGCACTTGTATTTTAAAACTTTGTGTAATATACCCTTTAATGGAAAGAAATACACTTGGAAATGCACGCTGAGTGTAAAATAATGTCTTTACGGACAGATTTGCACTTGGCCTGCAAAAGCTGGAGGACCAGATTTTGGGTATTGGTATTTTGGCAATTTCACCCCAGAACAAAATATATCCTTTGACGGACACTATTAAACTACTTGTCCAGTCACAGCTGGAACACCAGATTTACTGTATTTCTATCTTTGCAACTGAATTTCACCCCAGAAAATAATATATTCTTTGACGGACACTGTGAAGCTTGTCCAGTCACAGCTGGAACACCAGATTTACGGTATTGCTATTTTTGCAAGTGAATTTCACCCCAGAAAATCATAAATCCTTTGAAGGACACTATTAAACTTGGCCAGCCACAGCTGTAACACCAGATTAACAGTATTTCTATTTTTGCAACTGAATTTCACTCCAGAAAATAATATATCCTTTGACGGACACCATGAAACTTGTCCAGTCACAGCTGGAACACCAGATTTACGGTATTGCTATTTTTGCATCTGAATTTCACCACAGAAAATAATATATCCTTTGTTGGACACTATGAAGCTTGTCCAGTCACAGCTGAAACCACTGATTTACGGTATTGCTATTTTGGCAATTGAATTTCACCCCAGAAAAAAATGTATCCTTTGACGGACACTATGAAACTTGTCCAGTCACAGCTGGAACACCAGATTTACGGAATTTCTATTTTGGCAACTGAATTTCACCCCAGAAAATAATATATCCTTTGACAGACACAATGAAACTTGTCCAGTCACAGCTGAAACCACTGATTTACGGTATTGCTATTTTGGCAATTGTATTTCACCCCAGAAAAAAATGTATACTTTGCCGGACACTATTAAACTTGGCCAGCCACAGCTGAAACCACTGATTTACGGTATTGCTATTTTGGCAATTGACTTTGACCCCAGAACAAAATATATCCATTGCCGGACACTTTTAACTTGGCCAGCCACTGCTAGGACACCAGATTTACTGGTATTTCTATTTTGGCAATTGAATATCACCCCAAATTAAAATATATCCTTTGCCGGACACTATTAAACTTGGCCAGCCACTGCTGGGACACCAGATTTAGGGGATTGCTATTTTGGCAATTGGATTTCACCCCAGAAAATTATCTATCCTTTGCCGGACACTATTAAGCTTGGCCAGCCACAGCTGAAGCCACTGATTTAAAGTATTGCTATTTTGGCAAATTAATTTAACCCCAGAAAAAATATATCCTTTGCTGGACACTATTAAACTTGGCCAGCCACAGCTGAAATCACTGATTTACGGTATTGCTTTTTGGAAATGGAATTTCACCCCAGAACAAAATCTATACTTTGCCGGACACCATTAAACTTGGCAAGGCCACTGCTGGGACACTAGATTTAGGGGATTGTTATTTTGGCAATTGAATTTCACCCCAGAACAAAATATATCCTTTGCCGGACACTATTAAACTTGGCCAGCCACAGCTGAAACCACTGATTTAAAGTATTGCTATTTTGGCAAATGAATTTAACCCCAGAAAATATATATCCTTTGCCGGACACTACTAAACTTAGCCAGCCACAGCTGAAACCACTGATTTATGGTATTGTTATTTTGTCAATTGAATTTCACCGCAGAACAAAATATATTCTTTGCTGGACACTATTAAACTTGGCCAATCACAGCTGAAACCACTGATTTACGGTATTGCTTTATGAAAATGGAATTTCACCCCAGAACAAAATCTATCCTTTGCCGGACACTATTAAACTTGGACAGCCACTGCTGGGATACTAGATTTAGGGGATTGTTAGTTTGGCAATTGAATTTCACCCCAGAACAAAATATATCCTTTGCCGGACACTACTAAACTTATCCAGCCTCAGCTGAAACCACTGATTTACGGTATTGCTATTTTGGCAATTGTATTTCACCCCAGAAAAAATGTATACTTTGCCGGACACTATTAAACTTGGCCAGCCACAGCTGAAACCACTGATTTACGGTATTGCTATTTTGGCAATTGACTTTGACCCCAGAACAAAATATATCCATTGCCGGACACTTTTAACTTGGCCAGCCACTGCTGGGACACCAGATTTACTGTATTTCTATTTTGGCAATTGAATAGCACCCCAAATTAAAATATATCCTTTGCCGGACACTATTAAACTTGGCCAGCCACTGCTGGGACACCAGATTTAGGGGATTGCTATTTTGGCAATTGGATTTCACCCCAGAAAATTATCTATCCTTTGCCGGACACTATTAAGCTTGGCCAGCCACAGCTGAAGCCACTGATTTAAAGTATTGCAATTTTGGCAAATGAATTTAACCCCGGAATAAAATATATCCTTTGCTGGACACTATTAAACTTGGCCAGCCACAGCTGAAATCACTGATTTACGGTATTGCTTTTTGGAAATGGAATTTCACCCCAGAACAAAATCTATACTTTGCCGGACACCATTAAACTTGGACAGCCACTGCTGGGACACTAGATTTAGGGGATTGTTATTTTGGCAATTGAATTTCACCCCAGAACAAAATATATCCTTTGCCGGACACTATTAAACTTGGCCAGCCACAGCTGAAACCACTGATTTAAAGTATTGCTATTTTGGCAAATGAATTTAACCCCAAAAAAATATATCCTTTGCCGGACACTACTAAACTTAGCCAGCCACAGCTGAAACCACTGATTTATGGCATTGTTATTTTGTCAATTGAATTTCACCCCAGAACAAAATCTATCCTTTGCCGGACACTATTAAACTTGGACAGCCACTGCTGGGATATTAGATTTAGGGGATTGTTAGTTTGGCAATTGAATTTCACCCCAGAACAAAATATATCCTTTGCCGGACACTACTAAACTTATCCAGCCTCAGCTGAAACCACTGATTTAAGGTATTGTTATTTTGTCAATTGAATTTCACCCCAGAACAAAATATATCCTTTGCTGGACACTATTAAACTTGGCCAGCCACAGCTGAAACCACTGATTTACGGTATTGCTTTTTGGAAATGGAATTTCACCCCAGAACAAAATCTATCCTTTGCCGGACACTATTAAACTTGGACAGCCACTGCTGGGACACTAGATTTAGGGGATTGTTAGTTTGGCAATTGAATTTCACCCCAGAACAAAATATATCCTTTGCCGGACACTATTTAACTTGGCCAGCCACTGCCAGGAAACCTGATTTAGGGGATTGCTATTTTGGCAATTGAATTTCACCCCAGAACAAAATCTATCCTTTGCGGGACACTATTAAACTTGGCCAGCCACAGCTGAAATCACTGATTTATGGTATTGCAATTTTGGCAATTGAATTTCACCCCAGAACAAAATCTATCCTTTGCCTGACACTATTAAACTTGGCCAATCCACAACCGAAACCACTGATTTACGGAATTGCAATTTTGGCAATTGAATTTTAGCCCAGAATATTATCTATCCTTTTCCGGACACTATTAAACATGGCCAGCCACTGCTGAGACACCAGATTTATAGTATTGCTATTTTGGCAATTGAATTTCACCCCAGAAAAAAATATTTGCTTTGCCGGACTTTAGAGTTGAGCGAACACCTGGATGTTCTGGTTCGAGAAGTTCGGCCGAACTTCCTGAAATGTTCAGGTTCGGGATCCGAACTCGAACCAAACTTCACCCCGAACCCGAACCCTATCAGTATTGCTAAAGCCAAAAAAACAGAAGTGGATCCAAAACAGAGATGACACATGAATGAAATATTTGCATGTCTTCTGTGTTTTATACACACCCCTGCTTTTGGCTACCAAATCATAAACCAATTCAGATGCAAAATAGGGACCATGTCATGCAGGCCTTACATCTGTTACATAGACAGAATCTGTTGTGCGTCTTATTTTTCCTTCCTTCTGACAGATCAGAAGAAGGGTCAAATAAATGATGATGTCAGCCAGGCCGAAAGGAAAATAGTGGCCCAGTCATGAAGTGGGGAGGGTTAGAACAACATGAGAAGTCCACAGAGTGGCCCTATGACATAGTCTGGAGGTGGCAGCATCATCAGGAGGAAGCAACAGAGTGGCGCAATGACAGTATGGAGGTGGCAGCAGCATCAGGAGGCCACAGAGTGGCAAGGTGACATAGTGTTGAGGTGGAAGCAGCATCAGGAGACCACAGAGTGATCGTGTGACAGAGTGGGTAGGTGGGTGGCAAAGTACCAGCTGAAGATGGTGGGTGAAAGAAGGAGCACTTGGCATCAGATGTGTGGCATCAGGCGGGTGGTAGCATCAGAATAGTAGCTGAGGCATGTAGTCAGAAGAAACCAGTCTCTTTTGTCAAAGTGTTGGTGGGGCACCATAGATAATCTAATCTTATGCATCAGGCATTAGTGGGTGGAAATCCTGGCTGATCTACGCCTGATTCATCTTGACAAAGGTCAGTCTCTCCACAATTTGGGTGGACAGGCGAGTTCTTCTTTGGGTAACTATGGTGCCCCCACACTAAACACCTGCTCTGATGCCACACTACTAGCCGAGCAGTACAGCTTTTTCAGGGCAAACTCTGAAAGTTGCGGCCACAAATCCATTTTGGCTGCCCAGTAGTCCAGTGTATCTTCAATGTGGGATGGAAGGGCGCTGTCCAAGTATGCCACCACCTGCTGGTTCAGGTCCTGCTCCAGGTCTAGTTGCTACTGCTGCTGGTGAGTAGTTTCTTCACTTGGTGGGTGAAGAAAGCTGCTCATCAGTGACTCTAGACTTAAGTTGCTGCTGATGGAGCTGGAACTGCTCCTACCCCCCACCCTGCCATGGCATCCATTGCAGAGGAACGTGAGCACAAAGCCCCCCCCACCCGGTCAGACCTGTGAGAGGATGGATGATGGCGCAGATAGGCAGCGGCCAACTCACTACATAGGATATCGCTCTAGTAGTTCAGTTTGTCTTCCCTTTCAGCAGGTGTAAAAAAGGCTCCTATTTTGGACCAGTAGCAAGGGTCCAACAAGGTGGAGAGCCAGAATTCATCCCTCTGCTGAATGGTGACAATTCGGCTGTCACTACGCAAGCAAGTGAGCATGCATCAGGCGATTTGTGCAAGTTACTCAGAGGGACTCCTTGCCTTCATCTCAACTGTATACTGCCCCGATGTGTCTGGGTCCTCTGTCTCGTCTTCCTCATCGCCCTGTAGCTCCTCTGGCTGCTCCTGCTCCTCCTCTCCTGTCAACTGTTTAGAAAAAACACCCATTTCACTACACATTGCTTGTGCTCCAATGTCCTCCTCCTCCTCAGTTCAGCCCATACAGGGCTCATGTGGCCATGAGATCTGTTCCAGTACATGAAGCAGTGGAATTACGTTGTTCATCCCGTGAATGAAGTGCAAGCAAAGTTTCAAGGCATTTTTAGGATGTCTTGCAGATGGGTGGAAGACTTCGGGAACCGCTTGACAACCAAATTGAATGGGGCATGGCTCATCCCTCCTTGACAAAGAGCAGACAGCATGCTCTTCCCATTGTCGGTCACCAAGGTTCCGGTTTTGAGTTTTCACAGAGAAAGCCAGGATTTGATTTCTTGATAAAGGACAAGGAACAGTTCCTCCCCTGTGTGACTCCGTTTGCCCAGGCAAACAAGGTGCAGAACAGCATGACACTACCTTGCCCTGCACATGTGGTATGCTGGAGGGACACTATGAATTTTCCCTGCAGTAGAGGCTGAGGACACGGTGGAGGATAAGGAGGCAGAGGCGGACATTGTCGCAGGAGCAACGGAGTGAGAACGTGGAGGCGGAAGAGGCGTCACCTGGCCAAGTTGCTGGTGTGGCTGTGCAGGGACAACATTCACCCAGTGGGCCGTAAGGGACATGTATTGTTCCTGACCGTAGTTACAGCTCTACACGATGGCGCTGCCATGCACTGTTGCTGATTGAATGACTGACGAGGAGTAGCAGGAGCATCAGGACCAGCAGATGATATAAAGGAGAGATAGCTCCCTTCAGCTGAGGTGGTGGAGCCTTGCTTGCCTGAAATCGAGTGAGTGCCACTGGGTGATGTAGCGGTTGCTGCGGCAGGCTGGACCACCACATCGGAGCCACGGTTCTCCCAGGCCACTTTATGATGATGCTGCAACATTGGCACCCTGGCCACGCTTCACTTTCTACCACAGACTCTACAAATGGCCATGTTCACTTCCTCCGGTGGCTTAGCAAAAAACTGACACACCAGCGAGTAGGTGATTTTACCCCCAACACTCTGCAATGACTGACTGCTAACACAGCTGCTTCTGTGAACCCCTGCACCACTACTTTATGAGCAGGTAGGCTCCTGTGAAGCATGTGGTCTACCCCGGGCATGTTTGGCTCCTGACCTTCCACTGCTGCCACCCTGCTGACTCCAAGCCACGCTAATGACTTGCTGGCTCCGCCTCTGCCTCAGGGCAAACTGCCACCCTCCCGATGATGATGAAACCCCTAATTCATCCGGCCCCCAAGTGCAATCAGCTACATCATCATCATCGAGTACTGACTGCACGTCAACGGTCTCTAGGTCAGGAGTCTGACCGTTCGCAACACCAGTTCCCACGATACTTGCCCGCCTACTGAGGGAAGCAGCGGATGTCTCCTCCACATCTTAGCTAGCCAGTATCTGCTGACTATCTTCTAGTAGCTTATCCTCGCTGCATATAATACTTCTCTGGCTGAGAGAACAGAAAAGGACAGAGGCAGGTTGAGGACAGGTGAGGGCACAGGGCCTGCTCCCAGGCCATGCCAACTAAGGGTTTTGTCTGACGAACCCACCTACTCTTGGCTGGGGGTGTCTGATGTCACTTTGGATGAAGTGGATGGCCGAGTAAACCATTCAAGAACCGTTGGGTTTGCTGGTCAAGACACAACCGCTAGATAACACCTAGCTCAGGCCTCTCGAAGTAACCCCTGCTGCAGCACCCCCTTAATCTGCTGTGACCTGTGTCTGTGCCAGAAACATTTAGGTCTTTGCCCTACCCTGTGCAGGGCCTGTCATTTCTCTGTCTGACATAGTGTTAGATGAAATAAATATAAAGGAAATTAATACACCCCAAAAAGGCTGTCATTTTGTCACTTCGCCACACAAAGGCAAATACTTGTAATACTTTTTTTTGCCATTAATACACGCCAAAAAAGGCTTTAGAATATATAACTCCACCTTTGAACGGCAAATAGGCCACATTTTTTTCCTCCAATTATACACTCCAAAAAGGGCTTTAGAACATATATAACTGAAGCGCTAAACGGCAAATAATATAAATTTTTGCGCCACTAATACACACCAAAAAAGGGCTGTAATTTTTTCAATTCACCACAGAACGGCAAATACTTTTTTTGTGGCACTAATACATGCCAAAAAGTGCATTATAACATGTAACTACACTGCTGAACGGCAAATAATATATATTTTTTTAAATAATACATGCCAAAAAGGGTATAACTAGAGATGAGCGAACACCTGAATGTTCGGGTTCTAGAAGTTCGGCCGAACTTCCCGAAAATGTTCGGGTTCGGGATCCGAACTCGACCCGAACTTTATCTCGAACCCGAACCCCATTGAAGTCAATGGGGGCCCGAACTTTTAGGCACTAAAAAGGCTGTAAAATAGTCCAGGAAATGGCTAGAGTGCTTCAAAAGGCAGCAAAATGTAGGTAAATGCCCTGCAAACAAATTTGGATAGGGAAATGAATTAAATAACATAAAATAAATAAAAATTTAACCAATATCAATTGGAGAGAGGTCCCATAGCAGAGAATAAGGTTTTAAGTCACCCGACAATGGAGAAGGCCACTTTCAGTTATTTCGGCCCAGCACCCAGACAGAGGAGAGAGGTCCCACAGCAAGGAATCATGAGTTATATAAAGTACCACTGTAGAAGGGCAATTTCAGTTATTTCGGCCCCAGCACCCAGACAGAGGAAAGAGATCCCACAGCAAGGAATCATGCTTCATTTCACCGACCACTAGAGAGGCCACTTTCAGTTATTTTGGCCCAGCACCCAGACAGAGGAGAGGGTCCCACAGCAAGGAATACGTTGTCATTTCACCCACCACTGGAGAAGGCCACTTTCAGTTATTTCGGCCTCAGCACCCAGACAGAGGAGAGGTTCATTCAACTTTGGGTTGCACTGCAAGATCATGGTAAAGTTAAAAAAATGAGGATTCAATTAAGAAGTGCCCGGAGTACAAGAATACATGGTTGAGGGGAGGCGTTATAAATGTCTATTCTGCAGAAATGAGGCACAGGTCCTGTGGGATCCATGCCTGGTTCATTTTATGAATGTCAGCTTGTTCATGTTGGCTGTGGACAGGCGGCTGCGTTTGTCAGTAATGACGCCCCCTGCCGTGCTAAATACACGTTCAGACAAAACGCTGGCCGCCGGGCAGGCCAGCGCCTCCAAGGCAAAAAGTGCTAACTCTGGCCACGTGGACAATTTGGAGACCCAGAAGTTGAATGGGGCCGAACCATCAGTCAGTACGTGGAGGGGTGTGCAGACGTACTGTTCAACCATGTTAGTGAAAAGCTGCCTCCTGATAACACGTTCTGTATCAGGTGGTGGTGCAGTTAGCTGTGGCGTGGAGACAAAACTTTTCGACATTTCTGTCATGCTAACCCTGCCCTCAGAGAAGCTGGCCGTGACACTGCTGCGTTGGCGACCTCTTGCTCCTCCTCTGCCTTCGCCTTCGGCTTCCACCTGTTCCCCTGTGACATTTGGGAATGCTCTCAGGAGCGCGTCTACAAGTGTGCGCTTGTACTCGCGCATCTTCCTATCACGCTCCAGTGCAGGAAGTAAGGTGGGCACATTGTCTTTGTACCGGGGATCCAGCAGGGTGGCAACCCAGTAGTCCGCATACGTTGAAATGTGCGCAACTCTGCTGCCGTTGCGCAGGCACTGCAGCATGTAGTCGCTCATGTGTGCCAGGCTCCTCAGAGGTAAGGACAAGCTGTCCTCTGTGGGAGGTGTATCGTCATTGTCCTCCATATCCCCCAGCCACGCACCAGTGATGGGCCTGAGCTGTGTCGGGTGCCACCCCGCTGTGAACCTGCTTCATCCTCATCCTCCTCCACCTCCTCTTAATCTTCCTCGTCCTGTAGTAGTGGGCCCTGGCTGGCCACATTTGTACCTAGCCTCTGCTGTTGCAAAAACCTCCCTCTGAGCCAATTCTAACAGACTGGCCTGAAAGTTCTAAAAATGACCCCTCATCCTCCTCCTCCTCTTGGGCCACTTCCTCTTCCATCATCGCCCTTAGCGTTTTCTCAAGGAGACATAGAAGTGGTATTGTAACGCTGATAACGGTGTCATCGCCACTGGCCTTGTTGGTGGAGTACTCGAAACAGCGCAACAGGGCACACAGGTCTTGCATGGAGGCCGAATCATTGGTGTTGAAGTGGTGCTGTTCCGCAGTTCGACTGATGCGTGCGTGCTGCAGCTGAAACTCCACTATGGCCTGCTGCTGCTCTCACAGTCTCTCCAGCATGTGCAAGGTGGAGTTCCACCTGGTGGGCACGTCGCATATGAGGCGGTGAGCGGGAAGGCCGAGTTGCGCTGTAGCGCAGACAGGCGAGCAGCGGCAGGATGTGAACGCCGGAAGCGCGCACAGACGGCCCGCCCTTTATGCAGCAGCTCTGACATGTCGGGGTAGTTGTGAATGAACTTCTGCACCACCAAATTCAGCACATGCGCCAGGCAAGATTTCGCCCATTATCGCACACCACCAGTTCGGGCTTGAGGCCCACCTGCAGAAACCACTGGTCGGTCTGTTGTTCAATACCCCGCCACAACTCCTGCGCGGTGTGGGGCCTGTACCCCAAACATATGAGTTTCAGAATGGCCTGCTGACGTTTACCCGGGCTGTGCTGAAGTTGGTGGTGAAGGTGTGTGGCTGACTGGATGAGCTGGTGGAAGCAGAGGAGGAGGAAGCCGAGTAGGAGGAGGAGGCTACAGAAGGGAAAGAATGATGCCCTGCGATCCATAGTGGCGGAAGGACGTGCGCCAAGGAACTCTCCGCCATGGGCCCAGCCGCCACTACATTTACCCAGTGTGCTTGTCCATGTAAGTGTGGTTAGGTGGACCTTGCCACAGATGGCATTGCACAGTGCACACTTGATTTTATCGAACACTTGGTTGTACAGGGAAGGCACGGCTCTCTTGGAGAAGTTGTGGCGGCTTGGAACAACATACTGTGGGACAGCCATCGCCATCAGCTGTTTAAAGCTGTCGGTGTCCACCAGCCTGAATGACAGCATTTCAAAGGCCAGTAGTTTAGAAATGCTGGCATTCAGGCCCAGGGCACTAGGGTGGGTAGGTGGGAATTTACACTTTCTCTCCAATGTTTGTGAGATGGACAGCTGAACGATGCCATGTGACATGGAGGAGATGCTTGGTTGCGGAGGTGGTGGTGTTAGTGGCACATCCTTTGTTTGGTGGGTGGCAGGTGCTAACATTCCTCACGAGGCGGAGGAAGAGGCCGAGGCAGCAGCAGAAGAGAGAGCAGGGGGAGCCTTAGTTATTTCCTTGTATTTAAGGTGTTTACTCCACTGCAGTTCATGCTTTGCATATAAATGCCTAGTCATGCAGGTTATGCTTAGGTTGGGAACGTTAATGCCTCCCTTCAGTCTCTGATGGCACAGCATGCAAACCACTGGAGTCTTGTCGTCAGCACATTGTTTGAAGAAGTGCCATGCCAGGGAATTCCTTGAAGCTGCCTTTGAGGCGCTCGGTCCCTGGTGGCGGTGGCCAGTAGCAGGCGAACTCTCTTGGTGGCGGCTGTTCTGCTTTTGCCTCCTGCTCCCTCAGTGCATTCTGTGTCTTCCACAACTGGGGTGGGGCTAGGTGGATTCCCTTGGGAAACCCTGCCAGCAGAGTCTTCAAACAGCTTAAGAGACTGCTGCATAACTTGAGGCTCAGACAGTTTCCCTGATATGCATGGGGGTGATGTGACAGATTGATGGGCTTTGTTTTCAGGCGACACCTGTGTGCTTTCTGCAGAAGACTGGGTGGGAGATAATGTTGTGAACGTGCTGGATCCATTGTCGGCCACCCAATTGACTAGCGCCTGTACTTGCTCAGGCCTTACCACCCTTAGAACGGCATTGGGCCCCACCAAATTTTGCTGTAAATTCTGAAGGGTACTGAAAGCTGAGGTAGTTGGCTCACTAGGACGTGTGGCTGTGGCAGGACGGTCACGTCCTCTCCCAGCACCAGAGGGTCGACTAACAACACCACGACCATGTCCTCGTCCGCGTCCCTTACTAGATGTTTTCCTCATTGTTACCTGTGGCGAAACCAACCGCGCCACTGGGTTTTGGAGGGGACAGATTGCTCGCCTCCTGCCCTGCGACTATGGCCCCATGTATGCTTGTCCTGTTTGAGCGGTGATGCCCCAGATAGCTCTGCTTTGGAGCCCATTCGTATAATGAAAGACTATGGGAAAGACTTTAGCTCCATGGCAATTGAACTGGATGTGTGTGGTCTGAGCGCCATTCAATAATGTGCGCTCAGACCTAAGCTATCTGGGGATATGTTGCATGTATATGTTTTATGTAGTAATTGTAACATTGTGTAATTTTATGTCCTTTTGCAACCATGTGCTCAATGGAGTCTGCCTCTATCATTGGATATATTGAGCGCTCAGATCCAAGCCATCTGGGGATATGTTAAATGTCTGTGTGTACTGTAAAGGGTGGGACATTGTATATTGAATAGTGATGTCTGTCCTATTGTCCCCACGTGTGTATTGGTGGTTTCCCTTTGTCCTGAGAGATAATTGAATGAGTCCTCAATTGTCTCCAGGACAGAAGACATTGTGTATTCTCCTGCCTGTGATAATTACATTAACCTGTGTGGGGTAATTGCATCACAGGCAGAGGGAGAGGATATGCTGGGGGTGTCTGTATTGTCCCATTGTGTGTGATTGGCTGCTGTATCCCGTGTCGTAGTCTTCCTTCTGGTCCCCTAGGGGAGTGTCCACCAGGTGGGAGACCTGCATAAATACCGGGCAGGTAGCCCTCAATAGAGTTAGAATTCCTGTTTACCATCAATACGGAGCCTCGTCTCGTACTTGGGGGAATTGCTACGTCAGAACGTTCTCTTGCCTGTTCCAGGAGAGGAGGACTTCGTATGGTTCCAGTTCGGTGGATTCCAGCGGTTGTGGGTTGCTGTGCTCTTCTCCAGGGGAATCGCCCGAGCGGTATTAACCCTCACTATACCGGGTTATACTGTAACAACTGGTGGCAAGCAGCAGGATCGTTCCTACAGCCAGAAGGACAGCAACAGAAGGCACCATGGAATTTGAGGGCAAAGCGTGTCCCAGTACAGCACCGGTATGGAACCACTAGTGGAGTATGATGAGGGTGTCATGGATGACCGAGATGCAGTCCGCAAAGGCATCTGGTACCAGGCACTGGGTATTGTGGAGTATCTGCGGGACGAGAGGCTCCCCAAGGACGAGCAGCGACAGCAGAGCGAATAGCCCTGCGGATGCCCTTCCTAGGAGAGCAGCCCCTGGAAGAGTGGGTAGAAGACCTGAAGCACCTGGTAAGGCGGGAGATGTGGCTGGAAGATGCCTACCAGGCACTCTGGTGGTATGAAGCTCGGTACCTACCCGGACAGCCGAGCATGACATGCCAGAGGGAGAGGAGTTTGATGGTCCTGGCTTGTTATGGGAGACTTTTTCAGAGCTGGAGTTTGGGAGCCCTACACAAGCCCGGTTCAGGGACCTCTTTGAGTGGCGGGAGAGCAGGTATGACTGGGACGACACTCACAAAATTGAGCAAGACCTGGTCCACCTGGTGACCCGGGAGATGGAGCTGGAACAGGACTACCAGCAGCTGTTCCACTCCAGTGAGAGGGCTCAGCGAGAGAGCAGAGTGTCAGACCCAGGTCCAGAGCCTTTCAGCTGGGAGGATATTGTGGAGGTCTACTGGGAAGAACCCCAGGTGGCCGGTGGAGATGGGACCGAGGTCTCTCCACCGGTCCTGCAGGGAGTGGGAGCCCAGTCTCCATTCCCCAGCGGCAGGCTGAGTTACAGGGGGCAGAGACAGTCGGTCCTGGCCCCCAGCAGCAGAGAGACTTACTGGGAGAGGAGAGCCTTGTCCTCCCTCCCCATCGGCAGAGAGTCCGGCAGGGAATAGAGAGCCCAGTCTCCTTTCCCCAGCAGCAGGACACTGTATTGGAAGCGGAGACAGTCGGTCTCCCTTCCCAGAAGGCTGGAAGTATGTCTGGGAGAGGAGCTTGTTACCCCCTCTCCCCAGCGGCAGGCTAAGTTACAGGGGCAGAGACAGTCGGTCCTGGCCCCCAGCAGCAGAGTGACTTACTGGGAGAGGAGAGCCTTGTCCTCCCTCCCCAGAGGCAGAGTGTCCAGCAGGGAATAGAGAGCCCAGTCTCCTTTCCCCAGCAGCAGGACACTGTATTGGGAGCGGAGACAGTCGGTGTCCCTCTCCAGCAGCTGGAAGAATGTCTGGAAGAGGAGGTTGTTACCCCCTCTCCCCAGCGGCAGCTTAATGCACCAGGGGAGACAGTAAGCCCCACAACAGTGGAGATGGGACCGAGAGCTCTCCACCGGCCCTACAGGGATGCTGGGTGAGTCGGCCCAGATCCCCAGCGGCAGACGGATTTTAAGGGAGTAGGGACAGTCGGTCCTGCTCCCCAGCGGCAGTATGTTTTGCAGGGAGAGAAGAGCATCGTCTCCATTCCCCATCGGCCGTGTGATGTACAGGAATTGGGAGCCCGGTCTCCATCCCCGGCGACAGTTTAACGCACCAGGGGAGACAGTAAGCCCCCAACAGTGCAGATGGGACCGTGGTCTCTGCATTTACAGCACAGGGGTAGGGACAGTCGGTCCTGTCCCCCAGCAACAGGGCCATTTAGCCAAAGGGGAGACAGTCGGTCTCCCCACAGCAACATGGTGGTCTATCTAAAGGGGAGACAGTCGGTCTCCCCTACAACAACCAGGCTCCAACCAGGCTACTTCCGTGGTAGCGCTGGCACCAGGGCAGAGTACCGCTGGTCTCTGCCCACTCAGCAACCCACTCAGGCAGTCTACCAGTCCCCACACAGCTGTAGTGAGGCACATGGACATGGACAGGTTTATCCCTTTCTCAGGTGTAGTAACCATTTATTGTGGGTGGGCTGTACTGCTGTTTCTGTTTTGTGGGTGGGCTGCTGGACTAACAAGGGCACTGACCGGCAGAAGGTCAGATACCCTGTTAGTCTGTTTGGAAAAGGGGAGATGTGTCGCGAAACCAACCGCGCCACTGGGTTTTGGAGGGGACAGATTGCTCACCTCCTGCCCTGCGACTATGGCCCCATGTATGCTTGTCCTGTTTGAGCGGTGATGCCCCAGATAGCTCTGCTATGGAGCCCATTCGTATAATGAAAGACTATGGGAAAGACTTTAGCTCCATGGCAATTGAACTGGATGTGTGTGGTCTGAGCGCCATTCAATAATGTGCGCTCAGACCTAAGCTATCTGGGGATATGTTGCATGTATATGTTTTATGTAGTAATTGTAACATTGTGTAATTTTATGTCCTTTTGCAACCATGTGCTCAATGGAGTCTGCCTCTATCCTTGGATATATTGAGCGCTCAGATCCAAGCCATCTGGGGATATATTAAATGTCTGTGTGTACTGTAAAGGGTGGGACATTGTATATTGAATAGTGATGTCTGTCCTATTGTCCCCACGTGTGTATTGGTGATTTCCCTTTGTCCTGAGAGATAATTGAATGAGTCCTCAATTGTCTCCAGGACAGAAGACATTGTGTATTAACCTGTGTGGGGTAATTGTATCACAGGCAGAGGGGAGGGATATGCTGGGGGTGTCTGTATTGTCCCATTGTGTGTGATTGGCTGCTGTATCCCGTGTCGTAGTCTTCCTTCTGGTCCCCTAGGGGAGTGTCCACCAGGTGGGAGACCTGCATAAATACCGGGCAGGTAGCCCTCAATAGAGTTAGAATTCCTGTTTACCATCAATACGGAGCCTCGTCTCGTACTTGGGGAATTGCTACGTCAGAACGTTCTCTTGCCTGTTCCAAGAGAGGAGGACTTCGTATGGTTCCAGTTCGGTGGATTCCAGCGGTTGTGGGTTGCTGTGCTCTTCGCCAGGGAATCGCCCGAACGGTATTAACCCTAACTTTACCGGGTTATACCGTAACATTACCGTTCACCACAATATGAAAAAAATATTTAGCCCAATGTATTGAATTCAAATTCAGGCCTTTTTTACAGGCACCTAACACTATCTGGCTATCGATTTATGTACCGTATTACACTAATCCAGGCACAGCAGTAACCACAGATTTAGGGGAATATCAATTGTAGGCTTAGTATTTTGGCCCTGGATGAAAGGTATCCTTTTATGGACAGATTTACACTTGGAGATGCACAGTAGCGTGTTAAAAATATATAGTATTATAATTTTAAGCACTTGTATTTTAAAACTTTGTGTAATATACCCTTTAAAGGAAAGAAATACACTTGGAAATGCACGCTGAGTGTAAAATAATGTCTTTACGGACAGATTTGCACTTGGCCTGCAAAAGCTGGAGGACCAGATTTTGGGTATTGGTATTTTGGCAATTTCACCCCAGAACAAAATATATCCTTTGACGGACACTATTAAACTACTTGTCCAGTCACAGCTGGAACACCAGATTTACTGTATTTCTATCTTTGCAACTGAATTTCACCCCAGAAAATAATATATTCTTTGACGGACACTGTGAAGCTTGTCCAGTCACAGCTGGAACACCAGATTTACGGTATTGCTATTTTTGCAAGTGAATTTCACCCCAGAAAATCATAAATCCTTTGAAGGACACTATTAAACTTGGCCAGCCACAGCTGTAACACCAGATTAACAGTATTTCTATTTTTGCAACTGAATTTCACTCCAAAAAATAATATATCCTTTGACGGACACCATGAAACTTGTCCAGTCACAGCTGGAACACCAGATTTACGGTATTGCTATTTTTGCATCTGAATTTCACCACAGAAAATAATATATCCTTTGTTGGACACTATGAAGCTTGTCCAGTCACAGCTGAAACCACTGATTTACGGTATTGCTATTTTGCCAATTGAATTTCACCACAGAAAAAAATGTATCCTTTGACGGACACCATGAAACTTGTCCAGTCACAGCTGGAACACCAGATTTACGGAATTTCTATTTTTGCAACTGAATTTCACCCCAGAAAATAATATATCCTTTGACAGACACAATGAAACTTGTCCAGTCACAGCTGAAACCACTGATTTACGGTATTGCTATTTTGGCAATTGTATTTCACCCCAGAAAAAAATGTATACTTTGCCGGACACTATTAAACTTGGCCAGCCACAGCTGAAACCACTGATTTACGGTATTGCTATTTTGGCAATTGACTTTGACCCCAGAACAAAATATATCCATTGCCGGACACTTTTAACTTGGCCAGCCACTGCTGGGACACCAGATTTACTGTATTTCTATTTTGGCAATTGAATATCACCCCAAATTAAAATATATCCTTTGCCGGACACTATTAAACTTGGCCAGCCACTGCTGGGACACCAGATTTAGGGGATTGCTATTTTGGCAATTGGATTTCACCCCAGAAAATTATCTATCCTTTGCCGGACACTATTAAGCTTGGCCAGCCACAGCTGAAGCCACTGATTTAAAGTATTGCTATTTTGGCAAATGAATTTAACCCCGGAAAAAATATATCCTTTGCTGGACACTATTAACCCCTTTGGGACACATGACGTACCGGTGCGGCATGTTTCCCGAGTCATAAGGACACATGACGTACCGGTGCGTCATGAGTTGTTCCGATCACTGCTGCTCAGCTGGCAGTGATCGGAACAAGTACCTGCTGAAATCATTCAGCAGGTACCTTGTTACAATGCCCAGGGGGTCCTGTGACCCCCATATGAGCGATCGCTGCAAACCGCAGGTCAATTCAGACCTGCGGTTTGCAGCGCTCGTGCGATCTCTGATCCCCGCGGTCTATGACCGCGGGGATCAGAGAGTTAATGTCCCCAAACAGATTTTTAACCCCCTGCAGCCCCCAATCATACTGTGGCTGCAGGGGTGCAAGGGGTGGTTGTGGGCGGCGCGAGGCGGGCGGGAGGCGGGGCGGTGCGGGGGCGGGATCGCGGTGCGATCCCCGCCTGCCTCCCCTGTAATCTATCCCTGGTGTCTAGTGGTTCTATCAGAGTGTCAGCACATTGCTGACACTCTGATAAGCGGCTGGCATCTGTGCTGCAGATGCCAGCCGTTTAACCCTTCCGTGCCGCGGTCCGTACGGACCGCGGTATGGAAGGGTTAACAGGGAGGAGCGCTCCCTCCCTCTCCCATCGGGGGGCTGCTGTGCCTTTGCAGCCCCCAGCAGGATGGGATCGAAGAGGGAGGGTGCTCCCCTCCTCCTATCCATCACCCCCTGCCCAGTTATGGCAGGGGGTGATGGTACCATGGAGACAGGACGCTTTCAGAAGCGTCCTGCTCTCCATGGTGCTGAAAGTCTGAATAGACCTGCTAAAGGTCTATTCAGACTTTCTAAAGTACAAAATACAGTACAGTGCACTATATAGTGTACTGTACTGTATACTCTGAACACCAGATCCACTGGATCTTTCAGAACCAAGTGGGTCTGGGTCAAAAAAATGTAAAAAAGTGAAAAAAAGTAAAAATGAAACAAACACATAACACTGAATAAAAACTAAAAAAAATAAAATACACTACACATATTAGGTATCGCCGCGTCCGTAAAAACCTGCTCTATAAAAATATCACATGACTGAACTCCTCAGGTGAACGCCATAAAAAAAAACCCCAAAAAATGGTGTAAATAAGCCATTTTTGGCACATTATCACTAAAAGTGTAATACAAAGCGATCAAAAAGGCGTTTGCCTCCCAAAATAGTACCAATCAAACCGCCATCTCATCCCGCAAAAAACGAGCCCCTACCTAAAACAATTGGCCAAAAAATAAAAAACCTATGCCTCTCAGACTAAAACATGATTTTTTTTGTTTCAAAAATGCTTTTTAGTGTTAAATGTAAAAAAAAATTAAAAAGTAGACATATTTGGTATCTACACGTCCGTAAGAATCTGCTCTATAAAAATATCACATGACCTAACCCCTCAAGTAAACACTGTAAAAAAAAATAATAAAAACTTTGTCAAAAAGCCATTTTTTGCCACCTTACATCACAAAAAGTGTAATAGCAAGCGATCAAAAAGTCATATGACCCCCAAATAGTGCCAATCTAACCGTCACCTCCTCCCATAAAAATGATACCCAACCTGAGACAATTGCCTAAAAACTGAAAAATATATGGCTCTCAGACTATGGAGATACTAAAACATGTTTTTTTCATTCAAAAAGGATATTATTGTGTAAAACCAAAATAAATAAAAAAAGGTATACATATTATGTATCGCCGCGTCCGTAAGGACCTGCTCTATAAAAATATAACATGACCTAACCCCTCAGATGAGCGCCGTAAACATAAAAAATAAAACGTTGTCAAACAAGCCATTTTTTGTCACCTTACATCACAAAAAGTGTAATAGTAAGCGATCAAAAAGTCATATGCACCCCAAGATGGTGCCAATCAAACCGCCATCTCATCCCGCAAAAAATGAGCCCCTACATAGGACAATCGCCCAAAAAAAAATATATATATGGCTCTCAAACTATGGAGACACTAAAACATGATTTTTTGTTTTAAAAATTATATTATTGTGTAAAACTTATATAAATAAATAAAAAGTATACATATTATGTATCGCCGCGTCCGTCACAACCTGATCTATATAAATAACACATGACCTAACCCCTCAGCTGAACACAGCAAAAAAAAATAAAAATACGGTGTCAAGAGCCATTTTGTCACCTTACATCACAAAAAGTGTCATAGCAAGCGACCAAAATGTCATATGCACCCCAAGATGGTGCCAATCAAACCGCCATCTCATCCCGCAAAAAATGAGCCCCTACATAACACAGTCGCCCAAAAAAATAAAAATAAAACTATGGCTTTCAGAATGTGGAGACACTAAAAAAAATTATTTTCAAAAAGGCTTTATTATGTAAAACTGAAACAAAAACCCCAAAAAGTAGTCATATTTGGTATTGTCGCGTCCGTAACAACCTGCTCTATAGAAATAGCACACAATCTAACCTGTCAGTTCAACTATGTAAATAACAAAAATAAAAACAGTCCCAAAACAGCTATTTTTTGCAAATTTTCCATTTTAATCCATTTTGCAGTAACAAAGCAAGGGTTAACAGCCAAGCAAAACTCAATATTTATTGCCCTGATTCTCTTGTTTGCAAAAACACCCCATATGTGGTCGTAAACTACTGTATGGCCAAACGGCAGGGCACAGAAGGAAGGGAACGCCATATGGTTTTTGGAAGGCAGATTTTGCTGGACTGGTTTTTGACACTATGTCCCATTTGAAGCCCCCTGATGCACCCCTACAGTAGAAACTCCAAAAAAGTGACCCCATTTTGGAAACTACGGGATAAGGTGGCAGTTTTGTTGGTACTATTCTAGGGTAAACATGATTTTTGGTTTGCTCTATATTACACTTTTTTGAGACAAGGTAACAAAAAATAGAAATTCGGAAATTTCATCTCCATTTGCCAATAACTCTTGTGGAACACCTAAAGGGTTAACAAAGTTTGTAAAACTGGTTTTGAATACCTTGAGGGCGTAGTTTCTTAGATGGAGTCACTTTTATGGAGTTTCTACTCTAGGGGTGCATCGGGGGCTTCAAATGGGACATGGTGTCAAAAATCCAGTCCAGCAAAATCTGCCTTCCAAAAACCATATGGCGCTCCTTTCCTTCTGCGCCCTGCAGTTTGGCCATACAGCAGTTTACGACCACATATAGGGTGTTTCTGAAAACTACAGAATCAGGGCAATAAAAATTGAGTTTTGTTTGGCTGTTAACCCTTGCTTTGTTACTGGAAAAAATGGATTCAAACGGAAAATTTTTCAAAAAATCGAAATTCTGAAATTTTATCTTTATTTGCCATTAACTCTTGTGGAAAACCTAAAGGGTTAATGACGTTTGTAAAATCAGTTTTGAATACCTTGAGGGTGTAGTTTCTAGAATGGGGTAATTTTTGGGTGGTTTCTATTATGTAAGCCTCACAAAGTGACTTCAGACCTGAACTGGTCCCTAAAAAGTGGGTTTTGAAAATTTCTGAAAAATTTCAAGATTTGCTTCTAAACTTCTAAGCCTTGTAACGTCCCCAAAAAATGAAATAGCATTCCCAAAATGATCGATACATGAAGTAGACATATGGGGAATGTAAATCAATAACTTTTTTTGGCAGTATTACTATGTATTATAGAAGTAGAGTAATTGAAACTTGGAAAATTGCAAATTTTTCAAAATTTTTGGTAAATTTGGTATTTTTTTATAAATAAAAATGAAATTTTTCGACTTCATTTTACCACTGTCATGAAGTACAATATGTGACGAAAAAACAATCTCAGAATGGACTGTATAAGAAAAAGCGTTTTAAAGTTATCACCACATAAAGTGACAATGGTCAGATTTTGAAAAAATGGCCTGGTCTTTAAGGTGAAATAGGGCCGTGTCCTTAAGGGGTTAAACTTGGCCAGCCACAGCTGAAATCACTGATTTACGGTATTGCTTTTTGGAAATGGAATTTCACCCCAGAACAAAATCTATACTTTGCCGGACACCATTAAACTTGGAAGGCCACTGCTGGGACACTAGATTTAGGGGATTGTTATTTTGGCAATTGAATTTCACCCCAGAACAAAATATATCCTTTGCCGGACACTATTAAACTTGGCCAACCACAGCTGAAACCACTGATTTAAAGTATTGCTATTTTGGCAAATGAATTTAACCCCAAAAAAATATATATCCTTTGCCGGACACTACTAAACTTAGCCAGCCACAGCTGAAACCACTGATTTATGGTATTGTTATTTTGTCAATTGAATTTCACCGCAGAACAAAATATATTCTTTGCTGGACACTATTAAACTTGGCCAACCACAGCTGAAACCACTGATTTACGGTATTGCTTTATGAAAATGGAATTTCACCCCAGAACAAAATCTATCCTTTGCCGGACACTATTAAACTTGGACAGCCACTGCTGGGATACTAGATTTAGGGGATTGTTAGTTTGGCAATTGAATTTCACCCCAGAACAAAATATATCCTTTGCCGGACACTACTAAACTTATCCAGCCTCAGCTGAAACCACTGATTTACGGTATTGCTATTTTGGCAATTGTATTTCACCCCAGAACAAAATGTATACTTTGCCGGACACTATTAAACTTGGCCAGCCACAGCTGAAACCACTGATTTACTGGTATTGCTATTTTGGCAATTGACTTTGACCCCAGAACAAAATATATCCATTGCCGGACACTTTTAACTTGGCCAGCCACTGCTGGGACACCAGATTTACTGTGATTTCTATTTTGGCAATTGAATAGCACCCCAAATTAAAATATATCCTTTGCCGGACACTATTAAACTTGGCCAGCCACTGCTGGGACACCAGATTTAGGGGATTGCTATTTTGGCAATTGGATTTCACCCCAGAAAATTATCTATCCTTTGCCGGACACTATTAAGCTTGGCCAGCCACAGCTGAAGTCACTGATTTATAGTATTGCAATTTTGGCAAATGAATTTAACCCCAGAATAAAATATATCCTTTGCTGGACACTATTAAACTTGGCCAAGCCACAAGCTGAAACCACTGATTTACGGAATTGCAATTTTGGCAATTGAATTTTACCCCAGAAAATTATCTATCCTTTTCCGGACACTATTAAACATGGCCAGCCACTGCTGAGACACCAGATTTATAGTATTGCTATTTTGGCAATTGAATTTCACCCCAGAAAAAAAATATTTCCTTTGCCGGACTTTAGAGTTTAGCGAACACCTGGATGTTCGGGTTCGAGAAGTTCGGCCGGACTTCCCAAAAATGTTCAGGTTCGGGATCCGAACTCGAACCGAACTTCACCCCGAACCCGAACCCTATTAAATTCAATGGGGACCAGTACTTTTGGGCACTAAAAAGGCTGTAAAATAGTCCAGGAAATGGCTAGAGTGCCTCAAAAGGCAGCAAAATGTAGGTAAATGCCCTGCAAACAAATTTGGATAGGGAAATGCATTAAATAACATAAAATAAATAAAAATTTAACCAATATCAATTGGAGAGTGGTCCCATAGCAGAGAATCAGGTTTTAAGTCACCCGACAATGGAGAAGGTCACTTTCTGTTATTTTGACCCCAGCACGCAGACAGAGGAGAGAGGTCCCACAGCAAGGAATAAGGCATCATATCACCCCCCACTGGAGAAGGCCACTTTCAGTTATTTAGTCCCCAGCACCCAGACAGAGGAGAGAGGTCCCACAGCAAGTAATAAAGCGTCATATCACCCACCACTGGAGAAGGTCACTTTTAATTATTTAGGCCCCAGCACCCAGACAGAGGATAGAGGTCTCACAGCAAGAAATCATGTGTCATATCACCCACCACTGGAGAAGGCCACTTTCAGTTATTTAGGCCCCAGCACCCAGACAGAGGAGGGAGGTCCCACAGCAAAGAATAAGGCGTCATATCACCCACCACTTGAGAAGGTCACTTTTAATTATTTAGGCCCCAGCACCCAGACAGAGGAGAAAGGTCCCACAGCAAGGAATAATTTGTCATATCACCCACCACTGGAGAAGGCCACTTTCAGTTTTGTAGGCCCCAGCACACAGACAGAGGAGAGAGGTCGCATGGCAGAAGTTCAGGCTTCATGTCACCCACCATTGTAACAGGCCACTTTCAGTTATTTAGGCCCCAGCGCCCAGATTGAGGAGAGGTTCATTCAACTTTGGGTTGCACCGCAAGATCATGGTAAAGTTAAAAAAATGAGGATTCAATGAAGAAGTGCCCCGGAGTACAAGAATACATGGTTGAGTGGGGGGCAGTTATCAATGTCTATTCTGCACAGCTCCTGTGGAATCCATGCCTGGTTCATTCTTATGAACGTCAGCTTGTCCACGTTGGCTGTGGACAGGGGGCTGCATTTGTCAGTAATGACGCCCCCTGCCGTGCTGAATACACGTTCAGACAAAACGTATATGTTTTGGTGGACACTTTTATACTTTGCCAGCCACAGCTGTGACACCAGATTTATAGTATTGCTATTTTGGCAATTGAATTTCACCCCAGAACAAAATATACCCTTTTACAGACAGATTAACACTTGTCCTGCAGCAGCCGGGACTCCAGATTCAGGGAATTGCTAATTTGGCAATTGAATTTCACCCCAGAACGAAATATCTGTTTTGGCAGACACTATTATACTTTGCCAGCCACAGCTGTGACACCAGATTTATGGTACTGCTATTTTGGCAATTGAATTTCACCCCAGAACAAAATATATGTTTTGGCGGACACTATTATACTTTGCCAGCCGCTACTGAAACAGCAGATTCAGTGTATTGCTATTTTGGCAATTGAATTTCACCCGAGAACAAAATATACCCTGTTACGGACAGATTTAAACTAGACCTGCAACTGCTGGGTCACCAGATTCAGGGTATTGCTATTTTGGCAATTGAATTTCACCCCAGAACAAATTATACCCTGTTACAGACAGATTAACACTTGGCCTGCAACTGCTGGGACACCAGATTCAGGGTATTGCTATTTTGGCAATTGAATTTCACCCCAGAACAAATTATACCCTGTTACAGACAGATTAACACTTGGCCTGCAACTGCTGGAACACCAGATTCAGGGTATTGCTATTTTGGCAATTGAATTTCACCCCAGAACAAAATATATGTTTTGGCGGACACTATTATACTTTGCCAGCCACAGCTCTGACACCAGATTTATGGTATTGCTATTTTGGCAATTGAATTTCACCCCAGAACAAAATATATATTTTGGCGGACACTATTATACTTTGCCAGCCGCTACTGAAACAGCAGATTCAGTGTATTGCTATTTTGGCAATTGAATTTCACCCGAGAACAAAATATACCCTGTTACGGACAGATTTAAACTAGACCTGCAACTGCTGGGTCACCAGATTCAGGGTATTGCTATTTTGGCAATTGAATTTCACCCCAGAACAAATTATACCCTGTTACAGACAGATTAACACTTGGCCTGCAACTGCTGGGACACCAGATTCAGGGTATTGCTATTTTGGCAATTGAATTTCACCCCAGAACAAATTATACCCTGTTACAGACAGATTAACACTTGGCCTGCAACTGCTGGAACACCAGATTCAGGGTATTGCTATTTTGGCAATTGAATTTCACCCCAGAACAAAATATATGTTTTGACGGACACTATTATACTTTGCCAGCCACAGCTCTGACACCAGATTCAGGGTATTGCTATTTTGGCAATTGAATTTCACCCCAGAACAAAATATATGTTTTGGCTGACACCATTATACTTTGCCAGAAACTACTGGAACACCAGATTCAGGATATTGCTATTTTGGCAATTGGATTTCATCCCAGAACAAAATGTACCCTGTTTCAGACAGAGTTAAACTGGGCCTGCAACTGCTGGAACACCAGATTCAGAGTATTTCTATTTTGGCAATTGAATTGCACCCCAGAACAAAATATACCATTTTACAGACAGATTAACACTTGGCCTGTAACTGCTGGTACACCAGATTCAGGGTATTGCTATTTTGGCAATTGAATTTTACCCCAGAACAAAATATACCCTGTTACGGACAGATTTAAAGTAGGCCTGCAACTGCTGGAACACCAGATTCAGGGTATTGCTATTTTGGCAATTGAATTTCACCCCAGAACAAAATATATGTTTTGGAGGACACTATTATACTTTGCCAGCCACTACAGGAACCAGATTAAGGGAATTGCTATTTTGGCAATAAAATTTCACCTGAGAACAAAATATACCCTGTTACAGACAGATTTAAACTAGGCCTGCAACTGCCGGAACACCAGATTCAGGATATTGCTATTTTGCCAATTGAATTTCACCCTAGAACAAAATATACCCTTTTACAGACAGATTAACACTTGGCCTGTACCTGCTGGAACACCAGATTCAGGGTATTGCTATTTTGGCAATTGAATTTCACCCCAAAACAAAGTATACCCTGTTACGGACAGATTTGAAGTAGGCCTGCAACTGCTGGAACACCAGATTCAGGGTATTGCTATTTTGGCAATTGAATTTCACCCCAGAACAAAATATATGTTTTGCCAGACACTATTATACTTTGCCAGCCACTGCTGGGACACCAGATTTAGGGGATTGCTATTTTGGCAATTGAATTTCACCACAAAAAAGAATCTATCCTTTGCCAGACAGCAGACAGTATTACACTTGGCTAGCCAAAGCTGGAACACCAGATTTAGGGGATTGGTGTTTTGGCAATTGTATTTAACCCCTTAATAAAATATAGAAATTGCTATCCTTAGTTTCTAGGGGTGACAATAAGCACAGCCAAGCCCCTGATGTAGGATATTGCAAAAAAAAAAAAAAACTAGTATTGATGAATTGATGGACTTGGTGGCAGCTTGTTCTGGAGCACCACAAGTCACAAAATGGCCGCCGATCACCACAGAAAAAAGTGACAGAAAAACGCTCTGTGCAGCCTAAAAAACAGTGAGCAATTAACTAGCAGAAGTTGAATCGTTCACAGCTGTAGATCGATCAGTTCATTACGTGCTGTTGCTGACTTTTCCCTGCCTAATATCGCCCTCACAGCAGTTGCATCCTGTCCCTACACTAATCAGAGCAGTGTGACGTGCGGCGCTACGTGACTCCAGCTTAAATAGAGGCTGGGTCGCATGCTGCACTTGGCCAATCACAGCCATGCCATTAGTAGGCATGGCTGTGATTGCTTCTTAGGGCAAGAAGTTAAACGCTAGGTGATTGGCTGCTGTGCAGCCCTTCAGAAAGCGGGAAGAAATCGCAGAACAACGGACCCGAACACCCTAAAATTCGGTACGATCCCGAACTATGCTCGAACTGTTCGCTCAACACTAATAAGATGACAAAAAAAATATAGAAAATTTGCGAATACGATTATATAGCACTATATTCTCCATCTACTCCAATACTCGAAGTGGCGATATTCACGATTAAAATTCACGATTCAAATACTATATACCCACTTTTACTGTGAGATACACATGCAATTTATACATGATGGGGAAATTAATATAGTTAATCTATCTCTTAGTTCAGTGGGTGACATATTCTCAATTTTTGTGTGAGGTCCACCTGCACTGCATACGTGACAGGGAAATAATATAGTTAATCCGTCTGTTAGTTCAGTGGGTAACATATACCAATTTTTGGTATGTCATACACCAGCACTGCATACGTGCCATGGAAATTTGTATAGTCAATCTTTCTGTTAGTTCGGTGGGTAACCTCAAAGAATTAGGAGAGCATCAAATAAGGGATGTGGCCCTGGTCCTGGTGCTGCTGGTGCTGGTGGAGATCCTGTTGGAGTTGTAGGGAGAGGATGTGATCGATCAGTGCCAGCTACATGCCCAAATTAAACACCTTCCTCAGGTGCACGTAGGCGAAAGAACATTCATCGTCATTTTGCACTTCCTAATACCAGTGTAAAAATGGTGAGGCCACAACAAGTATAGGCAGATGGCTGACAGTGCTTCCAGTTCCTTCACATTGTATCCCACCCAGTTTCCTGCTGAAAGTGCAGAGTTGGCACCTGCAGCCCATGGGCCTCTGTCTTTAACCTCATGCCCTTGCAAATCATCCAAGCAGTCTGAGCCCCAAGTCATGCAGCAGTCTCTCATGCTTTTTGATGACTCTTCTGGTGGGGTTTCCATGGGCCATCCACCAAGCCCTGCCCCAGAAGTGGAAGAGATTGAGTGCACTGATGCCCAACCACTTATGTTTCAGGATGTGGACATTGGAGGACCACCGCAGCACGTCTCTGATTATGATGACAAATCAAGGGTACCAACTTCTGCAGCTTTCTGCCTAGTGCAGACTGGCAAGGAGGGCAGAGGTGAAGAGTGGGTAGAAGATGATGTGGAGGATGATGAGGTCCTAGACCCCACATGGAATCAAGGTCATGCGAGTGACATGTGTAGTTCGGAGGAAAAGGTGGTGGTCACAGAGCGTCAGCCGCACAGCAAAAGAGGGAGCAGGGTACAAAAGCAGAGTGTCTGTCCCCTAGCTATTATGCCTGCTACTGCCCAACTGCACCCAGGGACTGAGCACACCATAGCTAGCTCCAAGGAGTTCCTTGGAATGGCAGATCTTCAGACAATGTGCTGACAACAAGATGCGAGTGGTTTGCATGCTGTGCAATCAGAGTCTGAAGCGAGGCATAAATGTTCTAAAACCTGAGCACCACCTGCATGACAGCCATCTAAATACAAAGCACAAGCTGCAGTGGAGTACACACCTGAAAAACCACCAAAGATCTCAGGCTTCTCTTGCTCCCTCTTCTACTGCGGACTTCACCTCTTCCTCCCTGCTCTAGAGTGACAGTGGGACCTGCCACCCCGCAAAATGAGGATGTGGCAGCAACACCACCACCTCCACCACCATCACCCAGTATGTCCACACTGTCCCATGGAAGCTTTCAGCTGTCATCCCCCAAACACTGGATAGAAAGAAGTAGTACCCCCCCTATCCACCTGAAATCCCTGGCCCTGAATGCCAGAGTTTCAAATTTCCTTTTGAAATGCTGTCATTCCATCTGGTGGAGACAGACACTTTAAAAAACATGTTGGATGTCCCACAAGATGTGGTTCCCAGCCGCCACTACTTTTCCAGGAGAGCCATTCCTGCCCTGCACAACCAAGTGGCGGACAAAATCAGGTGTGCACTGTGCAAAGCCATCTGTGACAAGGTTCACATAACTACCAATACGTGGACCAGTAAGCATGGGCAGGGACGTTATATCTCCGTAACTGCACACTGGGTAAATGCAGTGGTGACTGGGCCTGAGGCAGATAGCAGTTTGGCGCATGTCCTACCACCACCGAGGATTGCAGGACATTTCTCATTGCCGCCTCCTCCTTCTACTCCGCTTCCTCTTCTACCACCTTCTCATCCGGTCAGCATAACACCTTTATCACCAATTTCAGAACAGCCAGGGAGCGCAGGAGCTATGGACGGGCATGGAATAACAAACTGATGAGTGGTTGGTGCCGCTGAGCCTCAAGCCTGGCCTGGTGGTGTGCAATAATGGGCAAAATCTTGTAGCAGCTCTGGGGCTAGCCGATTTGACACACATCCCTTGCCTGGTGCATGTGCTGAATTTGGTGGTGCAGAGGTTCCTGAAAAATTACCCCAATATGTCAGAGCTGCTGCAGAAAGTGCGGGCCGTCTGTGCGCGCTTTTGGCATTCTCACCCTGCTGATGGTCGCCTGTCTGCGCTGCAGTGTAACTTCGGCCTATCCACTCACCACCTCATATGCGACGTACCCATAAGGTGGAACTCCACCTTGCATATGCTGGAGAAACTGTGTGAGCAGCAGCAGTCGATAGTGGCGTTTTAGCTGCAGCACACACGGGTGAGTCGCTCTCTGTAAGAGCACCACTACACCACCAACGAGTGGGCCTCCATGAGGGATGTGTGTGCCGTGTTGCTCTGTTTCTAGTACTCCACCAACACGGCCAGTGCTTATGACGCAATCCTCAGCATTACTATCCCACTTCTATGTCTCCTTGAAAAGGAAACAGTTTAATGATAGAGGATGTGCCACAGAAGAAAGAAGGATAATTTCCACGGTTAACAGGCCAGTCATTCACAAGTGGCTTGTAGGGTGGGTTCTTGCACCAACAGAGGCCAGGTACTGTCCAGCCAGGACACAGTTCTGCAGGATGAGGAGGAGGAGGATGATGATGAGAAGGAACCGTGTTCACAGCAGGGTGGCAACGAAAGCAGCTTATGGGCATCAATGGATCATGGCTGTGGGGATACAGAGAACAGCTTGTCGTTGCCTCTGGGCAGCCTGGCACACATGAGCGATGTGTCAATGGCGCTGCTATTGTGGCAAAGTGGGGCACAAACCTCATGTAGTAACCTACAATCCCCAGGAACGACTTTACCTGCCTGGTGGTGACCGGTCGGGGCCAGTTACGAATGGCCTCTACCTTAGTTACCTGAGGTTTGATGACTCCCCGCCCAATTACATATCCCAGATATTTTGTCTCCTCTAACCCTATGGAGCACTTCTTTGGGTTAGCGGTCAGTCCGGCTTTCCTCAGGGCATCCACTACCGCCTGCACCTTGGGTAAATGGCTTTCCCAGTCGGGTGCTGTGGATGACTACATCATCCAAGTAGGCCGAGGCGCACCGACGATGTGGTCGCAGCACTATGTCCATTAACCTTGGAAAGTGGCGGGGCGCCATGCAGGCCAAAGGGTAACACCTTGTAGTGATACAGGCCCTGCGGGTAACAAATGCGGTTTTTCCTTAGCCGACTCGTTATGGGTACCTGCCAGTACCCTTTAGTGAGGTCCAGCACAGAAAAATAACGGGCTTGTCCTAAACTTTCAACCAGCTCGCCTACTCGGGCATGGGATACGCTGCCAAACTTGGATACTTCATTTAACTTATGAAAGTCGCTGCAGAACCGCAACGCCCCATCCGGCTTGGGTATTAGGACTATGGGACTGGCCCACTCACTTTTCGACTCCTCAATGACCTCGAGCTTCAACATTAACTGTACTTCCTCCGCGATGGCCCGCCGCCGAGCCTCGGGTACCCGGTATGGTTTTAACCGGATCTTGGCCTGAGGCTCAGTGACGATGTCATGTTGGATGAGAGACGTGCGGCCAGGGAGGTCCGAGAACACATCCGTGTTCCGACTGATGAACTCCCTGACTTCCTGAACTTGTTTGGAAGACAGGCTGTCTGCAATTTTTACCGTGGTTACTGCTTCACAGGCCTCGAACTGTGGGGCTGGACCCTTTCACTCTGTAGGCTCTGGCCGGGGGCTGTGGTCGCCGGCTGTGTCCCTATCTTTCCACGGCTTAAGTAAATTCACGTGGTACACCTGCTCGGCTTGCGCCGCCCTGGCTGGTGTACTTTGTAATTTACTTCCCTACCTTCTCGATCACCTCATAGGGGCCCTGCCACCTAGCTAGGAATTTGCTGTCAAGGGTGGGTACCAGAACCAAAACCCGATCTCCCGGATTGAAGTCCCGCACCCGAGCCTGACGATTGTACACCCTACTCTGGGCTTGTTGCGCTGCCTCCATATGCTCCCGACCAAGGGCAACACCCTTTCCATCCGGTCCTGCATTTGGGCGACATACTCAATGACACTTTTGTGGGGGACAGGCTGTTGTTCCCACGCTTCCTTGGCGATATCCAACAGGCCCCGAGGGTGTCTGCTATAAAGCAGTTCGAAGGGCGAGAACCCAGTAGAGGCCTGGGGCACCTCTCGCACTGCGAACATGAGATAGGGCAGAAGCAGATCCCAGTCCTTCCCATCTCTAGACACCACCCTCTTTAACATATTTTTTAGAGTTTGGTTAAACCTCTCCACAAGACCGTCTGTTTGCGGATGGTAAACGGACGTCCGTAACTGCTTTATACGCAACAATTTACACAGTTCCTCATTACTTTGGACATAAAAGGGGTCCCTTGGTCTGTCAGAACCTCTTTGGCAGGCCCACACGGGAAAACATCTCCATTAACTCTTTGGCAATGAGCTTAGCTGAGGTATGTCGCAGAGGCACCGCCTCCGGATACCGAGTGGCATAGTCGAGAACTACCAGAATGTGTTGGTGGCCCCTGGCAGACTTTGGTACAGGCCCACTAAATCCATCGCGATTCGCTCAAACGGTACTTCAATAATTGGCAGAGGTACCAGGGGACTACGGAAATGTGGCTGGGGGCTAGTTATCTGACAGGTCGGACAGGACTTACAATAATTCTCTACCTCCTTGAACACACTGGGCCAATAAAATCGCTGCAGTATGCGGTCCTGGGTTTTCTGCCACCCCAGGTGTCCCCCAAGAACATGTTGGTGGGCAAGCTCCATGACAAGCTTGCGATACGCTGTGGGCACCACCAACTGTTCAACAGGTTCGCCTCGGATTTGGTTCACCCGATACAACATATCCTGCAGAACAATAAACCGTGGGAACATTAATTCAGCCCCTGGTTTCTGGGGTTTCCCATCAATTTCCAGCACATTCTCCCAGGCCCTGGTTAGGGTTTGGTCCCGGTGTTGTGCGGTCCCAAAATTTTCCCCGGAGACATTGAGGTCTGCCAACTCAGGTCCCGGTGGCAAGTCCTCCGTGTCTCCCACCATTACACTCAGTGGGGTTGTCTCCCTCTACCGCTGGAGCAGTGGTCACCCCTACCGCCGGCCCTTCAGACTCGGGCTCCCAGGGTTCTGGCCTTCCAGCGGTATCAGGCCACTCTACTAGGGTCACCCCTGTCTCGGGTCCCTCAGATACCTTTATTGCCGGCCACAGCGCCGGAAAACCGGGAAGTCCCTCCCAAGTATTAGTTCGTGTGGGAGTTTAGTAGCGACAGCCACCTCGTGGGTCCACCTACCAGCCGCTGTGGACAAAGTCACTAGTGCAGTGGGATAGTCTTTCAGGTCTCCGTGGATGCACAGGACCCCGACTTTACGGCCAGTATACTCCGCAGGCCGCATAAGTGCAGCCCTTACCAGGAGACTAAACTCCCGGAGTCCAGCAGAGCCACCGCCAGAGAGTCTCCCACCTCTACCTGACACAGGTGGTTATGGTCCTGCACCTCACGGGTGCCAGTTGCGCACAGCTTCCGTGCATACAGGGAGTGACGACCCTCGTAGTTCATATCCATCGGCTCATCCCGATGCGGACAGTCGGCCCTGATGTGGCCTGGCTCCTGACACCTCCAGCATACCACGGGAGGCGGACTCGCAGGGGGTATATTCCGGCAGGCCGCTCTGTCGCCGGACGCCGGAACTGGGGCAGAGGCCTCCGGGTTTGACTGACCCCTTCCCCGCAAGAGTCCCCTGCAGGTTTCTGGTGGCCTCGTAGCGCCCACCAGGTCGACCATCTCCAGGGCATTGGTGGGCGATACCTGGCCGATCCAGTGCTGGAGGGGATAAGGCAGGGCCCTCCAAAAGATGTCCGCCAACAGTCGATCCAGCATGGCAGTGGGACTTAGTAGATCGGGCTGCAGCCACTTTTGCAGCCTGTGCAGCAGATCGTAGAACTGCGGCCTAGCGGGTTCAGTCGCTTTAAAGTCCCACTGGTGGACTCTTTGGGCGCAGACCAGCACGCTCACGCCCAGTCTGGCTAGGACCTCTCCTTTCACAGTGTCATAATCTGCCGCTTGGTCATCCGACAAGTCGAAAAACACCTGCTGGGGTCCGGAAGCCAGGAACGGAGCGACCACCTCAGCCCACTGGTCACGGGTAACTTTTTCCTCACGGCGACCTTCTCAAAAACCGCCAGGTACGCCTCAACGCCGCCTGCGGGGTCATTTTTGGGATCGCCGCACGGACCGCTTCCGGGCATCTTGGACGTGGTGGGACGCTCCTGCCGCCTGTAACGCCATCACATGTTGTAGCAGTAGTTGGTTGGTCTCCCGCTGCTGCACGTTAGCCTCTATGAGAGCCTTCACAGCAGCCTCCATGTTGCCAGAAACTCCTGCTTGCAGCTTTGCTGGCTTAATATATTCCATACACTTTAGAAAAACAAAACTTCGGCGTTCACGCCAGCCTCACTGCGCATGCCCGCATCCGACACCAAATGTGGGGAGTCGCTCTGGTAGACAGCGGTGCGGGTGCAGTTTAGAGGCAAAACAAGGAGTCCAGATTGTGCAACAAACAGTGTTTTATTCACACTTGCACACAAAATGAAAAACAGTCTCTTGGTGACAGTTCACACACAACGGAAATAACGTAGCCAAACAAAAACAGTCCAACACAGGTTCAGTCACCTGGGAGGTGTAGGTGCAGGTTCGCACCACGCTGTCGGCCCAGCCGCAGGAGAATCCAGCTTCAGGTAGCCAGGAACAAAATACCTCCTTGCTGAGCTCTTTCCTCCTGGACAGAGAACTCCCAGCCCTGTTAGCAGCTCCAGGATAATCACACTCCCCAGACACAGCTGCTGGCTGCGTTTTATATCCAGCCCAAAACATGGACTGGACCGTGGGAAGCAGCCACCCACCCTACTCTTTAGCTGCTCCCAGTAAGAGCCGGCCCGGATCGGCTTTGCAGCCATGCTATTTAACAAAGTCAAACAGCACTAGCTGCTGCAGACAAAAACCCGGCTCTCACCTCACCGAGGCCAGCAACCTCGGTGACACGTACCTGCCATCACATATGACACCTTGCACCTTACCACAGCGACTACATGCTTATTGGGTGGCCATCCTATTGGATCTCCACTTTAAGTGCAACATGCTGTCTTTAATTCCATAATTGGAGCGTGATCGGAAGATGTGTGAGTACAAGCGCATGCTGGTAGACGTGCTGCTGATGGCATTCACACCTGGCAGCGGGGTTTAAGTGGAAGCACAAGGCAAAGGCAGAGGAGAAGGAGGAAGAAGTCGCCAATGTAGCTAGGAAGAAAGTTCACAGCAACAGTCGCTTCTGTAGAATGCTTCTTTTAATTATAACAGAAAGGCTGGACGAGCCGAAACGCGTCCCTTATAAACCCTATATCATTATTTGTGTTATAATTAAAAGAAGCATGCTACATAAGCGACTGTTGCTGGGAACTTTCTTCTTTGTTACATGGGGATAGCCCCTTCCGGGGCAACTTAATCAAGGATCGTGGGCTGTTATTTTGGATTATCGCCAATGTAGCTAGGGCATTGCCAGCATCTCAGATGGGAAGGTTAGCATGGCCGAAATATGAAAAAGCTTTGTCAGCACGCCACAATAACCAGCACCGCCAGCTGATATAGAACATCTTAGCAGTAGAGAGCACTTCAGCAACATGGTGGAACAGTACATTTGCACAAAGACTGTGATCGCCGAACAGTGTGCTGTCTTCCCAGCGCTAGAGTTCGGCACATCGCGGATCGGGTTGACAGATTACTGTGAGGGGCTGGAGAATATCCAGCGGTCATGGTCCATATCGGAACTAATGACAAAGTGAGGGGTAGGTGGAGTGTCCTTAAAAATGATTTCAGGGATTTAGGTCAAAAGCTTAGGGCAAGGACCTCAAAGGTTGTATTTTCCGAGATACTACCTGTACCAAGAGCCACACAAGAAAGGCAGTGGGAGATTAGGGAGGTTAACAAGTGGCTCAAGAACTGGTGTAGGAAAGAGGGGTTTGGGTTCCTGGAGAACTGGGCCGAGTTCTCTGTTGGCTACAGGCTCTATCGTAGGGACGGGCTGCACCTCAACGGGGAAGGGGCAGCTGTGTTGGGGAGAAAGATGGCGAGAAGGTTGGAGGAGTGTTTAAACTAGGGACTGGGGGGGAGGGTACTTACGTTATAGGGGGGGAAGATAGTGCAGATAGATACCGGGGGCAAGGTAGTAGGACTGGGGGAGGAATGGAAGGAGGGCTCAAAACTGTTCATAAGGAAAGGTGTAGGGTTAAAAATATACAAAAACCTCTTAATTGTATGTACACTAATGCCAGAAGCCTGACTAAAAAAACTAGGGAACTGGAATTACTGATGTGTGAGGAGGACTATGACATAGTGGGAATAACTGAGACATGGCTGGATGACAGCTATGACTGGGCAGTTAATGTACAGGGTTACAGTCTGTTTAGAAAGGATCGTCAAAACAGGAGAGGGGGAGGGGTCTGTCTCTATGTAAAGTCGTGTCTAAATCCCATAATTCGAGAATACATCTCTGAGGGACATGAATATGTGGAGTCACTGTGGGTAGAGTTACATGAAGCCAAAAACAATAATAAATTACTAATAGTAGTTCATTATAAACCACCTAATATACCAGAGTCCACAGAAAATGTATTACTAAATGAGATAGATAAGGCTGTGAATCATAATGAAGTCAT
The DNA here is from genome assembly GCA_033119425.1 of Bufotes viridis. Lineage (NCBI taxonomy): Eukaryota > Metazoa > Chordata > Amphibia > Anura > Bufonidae > Bufotes > Bufotes viridis. Next base: position 459,545,111 of record CM065589.1, read on the forward strand.
TATTATGGGGGACTTCAACGACGCAGATATAGACTGGGAAACTGAAAGCTGTACATCCCATAAAGGAAACAGGTTCTTGGCAATAACCAAAGACAATTACCTTTCCCAACTGGTTCAGGACCCGACTAGAGTGACGGCCATACTGGACTTAGTATTAACCAATAGACCTGATAGAACAACAGATGTGCAGGTTGGGCGACACCTGGGAAATAGTGACCATAAAGTAATAACCTTCCAATTATCCTTCAAAAGAGCATTTCTACAGGGAGGAACAAAAATACCAAACTTAAAAAAAGCGAAATTTAGCCAACTAAGCGAGGCCATAGGCCTAACTAACTGGGACAAAGTCCTCAAAATCAAAAATACAGCCACAAATTGGGAGATCATTGTGAGAGGTCCATGCCATATGGGAATAAAAGGTTAAGGAACAAAAAGAAACCAATGTGGATAAATAGAAATGTAAAGAAAGCAATAAATGACAAAAAGAAAGCATATAAATCACTAAAACAGGAGGGTAGCGAGGAAGCACTGAAAAACTATAAGGAAAAAAATAGAACATGTAAAAAACAAATAAAAGCGGCCAAACTAGAGACCGAGAGATTAATTTCCAAAAAGAGTAAAACTAACCCTAAAATGTTCTTCAATTATATAAATGTTAAAAAGTATAAATCTGAAGGTGTCGGCCTTTTAAAGAGTAATGAAGGGGGAGTTGCAGAGAGCGATGAGGAGAAAACAAAGCTGTTAAATATTTTTTTCTCCAATGTATTCACTGAGGAAAATAAACTGTCAGATGAAATGCAAAATCTGAAAATAAATCCCCCATTAAAAGTGTCCTGTTTGACCCAAGAAGAAGTACAACAGCGACTTAAAAAGATTAAAATAGACAAATCGCCAGAACCGGATGGCATACACCCCTATATCCTAAGGGAATTAAGTAATGTCCTAGCCAGACCCTTATTTCTGATATTTGCAGACTCTATACGGACAGGGAATGTCCCACAGGATTGGCGCATAGCAAATGTGGTGCCAATATTCAAAAAGGGTCCAAAAACAGAGCCTGGAAACTATAGGCCGATAAGTTTAACATCTGTTGTGGGGAAACTGTTTGAAGATTTTCTGAGTGATGCTATCTTAGAGGATCTCAATGAAAATAAGCAAATAATGCCATATCAGCATGGCTTCATGAGGGATCGGTCATGCCAAACAAATTTAATCAGTTTCTATGAGGAGGTAAGTTCTAGACTTGACAGCGGCGAATCAATGGATGTCGTGTATCTGGACTTCTCCAAAGCATTTGACACTGTACCTCATAAAAGGTTAGTATATAAAATGAGGATACTCGGACTGGGAGAAAATGTCTGTAAGTGGGTAAGTAACTGGCTGAGTGACAGAAAACAGAGGGTGGTTATTAACGGTACACACTCAGATTAGGCAACTGTCAATAGTGGGGTACCTCAGGGGTCAGTACTGGGCCCTATTCTTTTCAATATATTTATTAATGATCTTGTAGAAGGCTTGCATAGTAAAATATCAATTTTTGCAGATGACACTAAACTGTGCAAAGTAATTAACACTGAAGAGGACAATATACTGCTACAGAGGGATCTGGATAGATTGGAGGCTTGGGCAGATAAGTGGCAGATGAGGTATAACACTGACAAATGTAAAGTTATGCACATGGGAAGGAATAATGCAAGTCACCCGTACATACTAAATGGTAAAACACTCGTAACACTGATATGGAAAAGGATCTAGGAATTTTAATAAACTGCAAACTAAGCTGCAAAAACCAGTGTCAGGCAGCTGCTGCCAAGGCCAATAAGATAATGGGTTGCATCAAAAGGGGCATAGATGCCCGTGATGAGAACATAGTCCTACCACTTTACAATTCGCTAGTCAGACCACACATGGAGTACTGTGTACAGTTCTGGGTTCCTGTGAACAAGGTGGACATACCAGAGCTGGAGAGGGTTCAGAGGAGGGCAACTAAAGTAATAACTGGAATGGGCAAACTACAGTACCCTGAAAGGTTATCAAAATTAGGGTTATTCACTTTAGAAAAAAGACAACTGAGGGGAGATCTAATAACTATGTATAAATATATCAGGGGTCAGTACAGAGATCTCTCCCATCATCTATTTATCCCCTGGACTGTCACTGTGACGAGGGGACATCCTCTGCGTCTGGAGGAAAGAAGGTTTGTACACAAACATAGAAGAGGATTCTTTATGGTAAGAGCAGTGAGACTATGGAACTCTCTGCCTGAGGAGGTGGTGATGGTGAGTACAATAAAGGAATTCAAGAGGGGACTGGATGTATTTCTGGAGTGTAATAATATTACAGGTTATAGCTACTAGAGATGGGTCGTTGATCCAGGGAGTACTTCTTTCCTCTGGATCAACTAGCAGGATCACAGGCCGAACTGGATGGACAGATGTCTTTTTTTGGCCTTATGTACTATGTTACTATGTTACATGCCTACACATACTGACTGATGGGTCTAACCGATTCAACTTCTGGGTCTCCAAATTGGGCACATGGCCCAAGCTTGGCCTTTACGTTTTGGAGGTGCTGACCTGCCCTGCAGCAAGTGTATTGTCTGAAGGTTTGTTTAGCACGGCAGGGGGAAATCACAGACCAGCGCAGCCGCCTGTCCACAGCCAACGTGGACAAGCTTGCGTTCATTAAAATGAACCGGGCATGGATCCCACAGGACTTGTCCATACCTTGTGCTGAGTAGACAAGTATACCGGCCGCACCCAGACATTGTTAAACTCTATAGCACTTTCTCTTTGCATTCTCTTTTCTATTTCCCAATGTTTTGGGGTCTTCCCAAATGTATAAACTAAAAATAATAAATAAAGTAAAAAACCACCACTGCTTTCACCTACACCTCCACATACACTGTCTTCTCAACCTTCTACTCCACTTTGACCTCAGTCTCCTAGTTTAAGATTAATATTTTAAATTGTTTTCTATTCTATGTTATTTTAAGTCATTTCCTTTTCCACAATTGTTTGCAGGGCAACTGTCCTGCTCTTACCCCCTTTTGCAGCCTTCTAGCTCTTACTACGACTATTTTACAGACATTTTAGTGCACCAAAGTTCAAGTCCCCATTGACTTCAATGTGGTTTGGGTTCGATTTCGGGTCAAGTTCAGGTCCCGAACTAAAGGACACCCAGCAAGCTGAAGAAACCTCTTCTTTTTCCCTCATCCCTTGTTGTATCAGCGTGAGCATTTGCTCTAATATTAATATTAGGAGGATAATGTGTCTCTGATGAGCTGCTACTGCCTGATTTCAAAACAACACTTGCTCACTGCTTTGGTGGTATGGAGCATGGCAAAATAATTCACAGCTTTACATTATTCATATAGACACTCCAGCATATGTAAGGTGGAATTCCAACGAGTCGGAACATCACGGATCAAGTGGTGCAATGGCAAACCGTTCTATTGCTATCACTCCAGGAGGGAGTTCCTTGCCACAAAAGAATGGCTGAAATGCAAGGACAATCTTTAGGGCATGGGGAGCAACTTCTTCAAGTTACTTTACTTTTTAAAAAGAAAACTGTTGCAACCCTAAATTTATCACATGCAACATGCATGGAGCATGTTTTATTTCCATCAAATGCAGCACAGCCACAATGGTTCTGTTATTGCACAGTAGGAGCTGACAGGGAGAAAGCCAGTGTGATGTTGACTGTTTGACATACTTTAACAATTGATCTGCTTTGTGGCTACTCATGCTTCTGTTGGGGACAGGTGGATGCACATTGAGGAAAATATGGAGGAGGCAAATAAGCGCCTGGGGTGGGAACCAGACCAACACAAATGTGAAGATGTCAATAGGACATTGCCTCATTGGTGCTGCGAAAAACATTGACCCAGTTGGCCAAAAAGGCGTGTACTGTTGTTAATCGTAAGAGCTGCTCAAGGTGTTCACAGTGGCAGGCTCTTTGTCACCCAGCAACAATTTCAATGAGCTGCTCATATTCTCTGCCAAGTGGCAGTACAAGGCAGAGATGGCGTTCTTTGAGAAATAGTCTAGGTATCTTTCAGCAAAGCTGGATATGTTATGTGTTATTATCCAGTTTTTCTTCATGCGCATGAAAAACAGAAAAAACCTAAAACACCTGATTTATCAACGTGGATTTAAAAAGCACATATTACTGAAAAATGTGCCTGAAAGTGACTGATGAATGTGAATTTCAGCCCAGTTTGCCTTCTTTGTTCACCCAAGGAGAAAGCTGAGACTAGCAGAGTAATCCTTGTGGATAATGCATACTAGAGTGTATTGTAACATGTGCAGTGTAAACTGACTATGCTATCGTTGGAATAATAAGGAGGAGAACCACAGATGGAGTAGTAAGATTTGGGCTTAAAACAACTGACTAAGGCTTTATGTACATGGCTGTAATTGTTTTGTTGCCCCCCCCCCCCCTGTATAGTATAACTGCCATATACAACCTATAGCATCACAGTTGATAAAGTACGGTAGGAAAACTGCTTGCTTATGTCTTTGTTCACATTAGGAAGTGATTAAGGCCTCATGCACACGACCATAGGCGGCCTATGCCCGTATTGCTATCTGAAATATACAGGCACTGGCTGTGTATGCACCGTATCACAGATGTGGACCCATACACTTGAATTAGCCTGCAATCTGGGAGATACGGTGCGGTCCAAAACAGAGGCACGGATCAGAAGCCCAAGATGTGATTCCGTGAGGCTACTGTCTGTGTCTCCGCACAGCAAAAAAGTATGCACAACTTGTTTATGGTATTGACCGCCAGGTGCAGATCCCGGACCCCATTCAAGCAATTTGCAGTCCGCAGAATAGGCAAGGCCAGCAGACAGTCGTGTGCATGAGGTCTAAAACTGTTAAGACTTCTGCTGTATTATATGTGTGCCTGCCATGGTATATGGACTAGAGTACAGACCATATACAGATTCATGTAGTATACTGCAATTCTATGTCTAATTTGTGTCTTTATTATTATACACCTTTTAGTGCCATATATGACATAAAGTTTAATAGTTGACAAGAGTGATAAGACTTTTTATATGATAAGTTTGGACTTAATTCTTAAGTATTCAGTTGGAACTTTTTTTTTTTTTTCAAGGTAAATAACCTTCTTTGGGAAATGTTCACTTGATTTCGTTTTATGCATTCATGGTTACTCATTGAATTTTACCTGAAATGGCTTTCAAGGTGACTGCAATAAATATGCATTCATTGATTAATACGCATTAATATGCAGTCTGGTGTTCATTATCTCCAACAGTGCTATTAGTGCAGAAAGATTAAAAATAATGTTTGGCATATGTTGTATTTCAACCTATTTTCATGTTATACACGTTTAGTTATTTATGCAGTTAGAAAATACCTTCTTCTTATAAAAAACATAAAAAAATACAGATTTTACTGTTCTCAATCAAGTACCATGCCCAATGTTTAGTGCTAAAATGTAATTACATTATCTGCTTAAAAGTCTCCGAAATGTTGTTGTAGCGTGTGAGGTGATTTAGTCTTAAAGGCTGTGTCATTAGAAAATAAACAATTGCTTTTATGATAAAAATCTTTTTTTAATGTATTATTTTTTTTTTTTTTTAAATACATATCACTATATAAAAAAAAAAAAACATAAAATCATGTAGTTTTCACAGTGGCCACTACTAGAGATGAGCGAATAATTGAAAAGTTCTATTCGGCTGATTTGTCGAATTTTACCAAGGAATTTGCTTCAAGATGAATTATTTCATCACGAAGCGCATTTTTTAGTGCAATGACAGTGGGTGCAATGACACGGAGCTGCTATAACGCTGCCCCCCGTCATTGTACGCCTCAGATGGCGAGTTAATACATGATCGCGGCATCTGAGTGTAAAAACAGTGCAAAATTAACAATAAAAAAGAATTTAATCAAACATGCCGCCTTCATTTGCTCACAAGGGGCCCGGCCACTGCTTGAAGATCTGGAGCAAAATCTCGCGCTGCGCGAGATTAGGTCATCACATGTCACCACGCACATGATTTCAGTCGAGATCTTTAATGAAGATGGAGGCTGGCGGCATGACGTGAGCCAATGGAGGAGGTAAGTTTGAATTTTTAGTTTTTTACACTATTTCAAATTAAATCAATTCGCTGACACGAAGCACGAGGAAATTCAACTTTGAGGCAAATCAAATTTATCCTAAAATTCGGATAGAATTCCACTTCATGTGGTTTGATTCGCTCATCTCTAGCCACTACTCCTAAAATATGTCAAGACTTTGTGTTTTTTGAAAGTATGTGTGTCATTAGAACAGAAATTATTTTTGATGTGAAACATATTTTTTTGAATTGTTTTGTGATTTAAAAAAAAAAATCCATGTCACTATCAATATATTTTTTTTAATCATAAAATCATTCAGTTTGAACAGTGTCCACTACACATAAAATATGTCAATACTTTCTGGTCTTTGAAAGCAGCCACATAGGCCACAGACTAGAGGGGACCTTATTGACGTATATAGGAGAGTTTTCTAGGCATGCTCTGGTCCAGTGAAGAGGTAAGGAAGGAGTTGAAAAGCTGTGATATCACCTATTGTGAATGGTGGATCCTGCATTATCTATATAGAGGTGTTGCTTATTGTAATTCTGCCTGTCAGATAATGAGAAGACTACTGAAAAGTTACCTCTACAGACCAGAACATTTATATACCGTTTTGGCCAGTAGATAGTCATTGCTGCCTTAGTGTTTTCAACTACTGATGGCTCTTCATTTTTATCTTCTGTATAGAACGGAACATATTAGACCTAGTAGTTGAAAACTGTATAATTTTAGGACTTCAAAAAATATAGTGAAATAGTGACATGGAAAATGAAAAACAAAATCACAAAAAAATTCTTAAAAACCACTTGATATTTTGCATTTGAGTTTTTGGCCATCAGGGCACATTTATTTGGGACTGACTGTTATTTTATGAGATTAGTTCACTAAGTTCAGAGATGATTATACAGCTATGTACACTCTTATCTAGATATGAAGTGGATTGTTCCATTAGGAGGCCATATTAGTGAGTGCTTATTTGGGATGGCTTCTTTATCATACATTGTATTTAGCTCATTTAAATGGTATCTGCATCATTCTACATGAAACAAACTATGCTTCCCATTACAATAACAGCTTAATACTGTGGTTTCACTAACAGCTCCAAAGAGGATCAGCTGACCAAAAATTTGGTTCGATCCGAATATGTTAAAAACAGATATTTCCTGGCTGCTGAAAGCCTTTATAGTGGTGTAGAACACTGTGCCTTGCAGTAACACACATAGGGAGCCTGCTTTGCTAGTAACATAATACTGTGAGTCCGTATGACATACAGATGACAGGTGTCGCTCTTAGAATCACTGCGCACTTCACTTATTTGTGCAGTCACGGGGCCAAAACTGACCAAATAACTCAAGTATGAATTCAGCCTTACAGGTCAATGTTAGTGTCTCCTTTTACACAGTCGTCAGCTGATTCCATATAGATGTAAACAGAACCTGTTCTATTAAACGCTTATAAAAGTAGAGTCCACCTTGACAGCAGTAAGTTTGTATTGACGTCACTGATTATTTTGCTCTTCCTCTGATCTGTCAGAATAATAATCCCCCAAAAAACACTCCTGTCTGTTGAGCATTTGCCTTCACTTGGTCAGCATTTGGTCAGTAATCCATCAGTATTGCTAATGCCAAAAAAAACAGGAGTGGATCCAAAACAGAGATAACATGTGAACCGAATATTTGCACGTCTTCTGTGTTTTGTACCCACTCCTGCTTTTGTCTACCAAATCACAAGCCAATTCTGACCATACAGGCCTTACAGCTGCTACATAGACAGGATCAGTTGTGTGTCTCATTTTTCCTTCCTTCTGACAGATCAGAAAAAGGGTCAAATAAAAAATGATGTCAGCCAAGCCAAAAAGGCAAAATAGTGGCCCAGTAATGAAGTGAGGAGGGTGGGAACATCATGAGAAGTCCACAGAGTGGCCCTATGACAGAGTCTGAAGGTAGGGGCAGCATGAGGAGGCCACAGAGTGGCACGACGAGAAATTGCGGAGGTGGCAGCAGCATCAGGAGGCCACAGAGTGACATGATGACGAGAGATTGCGGAAGTGGCAGCAGCATGAGGAGGCCACAGAGTGGCACGATAATGAGAGATTGTGGAGGTGGCAGCAGCATGAGGGGGTCACAGAGTGGCAAGACGACGAGAGATTGTGGAGGTAGCAGAAGTATCAGGAGGCCACAGAGTGGCACGACGACAAGAGATTGCGGAGTTGGCAGAAGCATCAGGAGGCCAGAGAGTGGCACGACGAGAGGAGATTGCGGAGGTGAAAGCAGCATCAGTAGGCTACAGAGTGGCTGCTTCGTCTAATCATTTATATTCCCTATAAATGGGACAGAACAGAAAGTTAAAATTTCTCAACTTTATAAAGTGTTGCTCAAAACACACTTTAATAATACACGTTATCCAGCACAAAAGGCTTGGCAAATTAATTGTCTGGGAATTTCCCTCGAAGATTTGGATAATATTTTGGTGAATTTAAGTTTATGTTCTTATAATTTTAATCAAGTTCTTGTTCAATTTAATATTTATTAAATGTAAAAAAAAAAAAAAAAAAGTATTGCCTAAGACAGGAGAGAATCAACCAGTCTTCTGTTTATTCGACGACGTAGTTGCGATGGAGAAAGCATTCCAAAAGAAACTTTTCTCCACCTGGAGACAAATCCTGTCAAGATTGATGCAAGTGGGTATCGGCTGCTCATCGAGCCAGATACTTCTGGGGGAACCTGCCTGGCATGAACAGGCCTCCAGTAGCTACAGACAATGAGAAGACAAAGTTTCAAGATTGCTTTGAGCCCAGAAGAGTTGTGAAGTTCATCAAGATTCATTTATTTTGCCACTAATACACTGCAAACAGGGCTTCACAATATATCACTGAACCATTGAATGTCAATTAGTAACATAGTAACATAGTAACATAGTATATAAGACCGAAAAAAGACATTTGTCCATCCAGTTCGGCCTGTTTCCTACAAGTTGATCCAGAGGAAGGCAAAAAACCCCTGTGAGGCAGAAGCCAATTTTCCTCACTTAAGGGGAAAAAAAAATTCCTTCCCGACTCCAATCAGGCAGTCAGAATAACTCCCTGGATCAACGACCCCTCTCTAGTAGCTATAGCCTGTAATATTATTACACTCCAGAAATAAATCCAGTCCCCTCTTGAATTCCTTTATTGTACTCACCATCACCACCTCCTCAGGCAGAGAGTTCCATAGTCTCACTGCTCTTACAGTGAAGAATCCTTTTCTATGTTTGTGTACAAACCTTCTTTCATCCAGACGCAGAGGATGTCCCCTTGTCACAGTCAGAGTCCTGGGGATAAATAGATGATGGGACAGATCTCTGTACTGACCCCTGATATATTTATACATAGTTATTAGATCTCCCTCAGTCGTCTTTTTTCTAAAGTGAATAACCCTAATTTTGATAACCTTTCAGGGTACTGTAGATTGCCTCATTCCAGTTATTACTTTAGTTGCCCTCCTCTGAACCCTCTCTAGCTCTGCTATGTCTGTCTTGTTCACAGGAGCCCAGAACTGTACACAGTACTCCATGTGTGGTCTAACCAGTGATTTGTAAAGTGGTAGGACTATGTTCTCATCACGGGCGTCTATGCCCCTTTGATGCAACCCATTATCTTATTGGCCTTGGCAGTAGCTGCCTGACACTGGTTTTTGCAGCTTAATTTGCTGTTTATTAAAATTCCTAGATCCTTTTCCATGTCAGTGTTACCGAGTGTTTTACCATTTAATATGTACGGGTGACTTGCATTATTCCTTCCCATGTGCATAACTTTACATTTGTCAGTGTTAAACCTCATCTGCCATTTTTCTGCCCAAGCCTCCAATCTATCCAGATCCTCTGTAGCAGAAAACTGTCCTCTTCAGTGTTAATTACTTTACACAGTTTAGTGTCATCTGCAAAAATAGATATTTTACTGTGCAAGCCTTCTACAAGATCATTAATAAATATATTGAAGAGAATAGGGCCCAATACTGACCCCTGAGGTACTCCCACTAGTTACAGTGACCCAATCTGAGTATCTACCGTTAATAACCACCCTCTGTTTTCTGTCACTCAGCCAGTTACTTACCCACATACAGACATTTTCTCCCAGTCCGAGCATCCTCATTTTATATACTAACCTTTTATGAGGTACGGTGTCAAATGCTTTGGAGAAGTCCAGATATACGACATCCATCGATTCGCCGCTGTCAAGTCTAGAACTTACCTCCTCATAGAAGCTGATTAAATTTGTTTGGCATGACCGATCCCTCATGAAGCCATGCTGATACGGCGTAATTTGCTTATTTTCATTGAGATACTCCAAAATAGCATCTCTTAGAAACCCTTCAAACAGTTTACCAACAATAGATGTTAAACTTACCGGCCTATAATTTCCAGGCTCTGTTTTTGGACCCTTTTGAATATTGGCACCACATTTGCTATGCGCCAATCCTGTGGAACATTCCCTGTTATTATAGAGTCCGTAAATATCAGAAATAATGGTCTGGCTATGACATCACTTAATTCCCTTAGGATACGGGGGTGTATGCCATCCGGTCCTGGCGATTTGTCTATTTTAATCTTTTTAAGTCGCTGTTGTACTTCTTCCTGGGTCAGACAGGGCACTTTTAATGGGGGATTTACTTTTACATTCTGCATTTCATCTGACAGTTTATTTTCCTCAGTGAATATAGTGGAGAAAAAAATATTTAATAGTTTTGCTTTATCCTCGTCGCTCTCTGCAACACCCCCTCATTGCTATGTAGAGGGCCGACTCCTTCAGATTTATATTTTTTACTATTTATATAATTGAAGAACATTTTAGGGTTAGTTTTACTCTCTTTGGCAATTAATCTCTCGGTCTCTAGTTTGGCAAATTTTATTCGTTTTTACATATTCTATTTTTTTCCTTATAGTTTATCAGTGCTTCCTGGCTCCCCTCCTGTTTTAGCGATTTATATGCTTTCTTTTTGTCATTTATTGCCTTCTTTACGGTTCCATTTATCCACATTGGTCTCTTATTGTTCCTTAGCCTTTTATTCCTATAAGGTATGTACCTCTCACAATTAGATGTTACAATGCTTTTAAAAATCTCCCATTTTATGGTTGTATTTTTATTTTTGAGGACTTTGTCCCAGTTAGTTAGGCCTATGGCCTCGCTTAGTTGGCTAAATTTTTGCTTTTTTGAAGTTTGGTATTTTTGTTCCTCCCTTTAGAAACTCTCGTTTGAAGGATAATTGGAAGGTTATAACTTTATGGTCACTATTTCCCAGGTGTCCCCCAACCTGTACATCTGTTGTTCTATCAGGTCTATTGGTTAATACTAAGTCCAGTATGGCCGTCCCTCTAGTGGGGTCCTGAACCAGTTGGGAAAGGAAATTGTCTTTGGCTATTGCCAAGAACCTGTTTCCTTTATGGGATGTACAGCTTTCAGTTTCCCAGTCTATATCTGGGTAGTTGAAGTCCCCCATGATAACGACTTCATTATGATTTGCCGCCTCGTCCAACATTTTATATACTTTTACACAACATGCTTTTCAACTGAGAAGTACAACGCTGGACGGCGAATATATTTTTATTTTGCCACTAATACACAGCAAACAGGGCTTCAGAATATATCATTGCTCCGCAGAATGTCAATTAGTCCCATATTTTTTTCTACTTTTAAACAACATTCTTTTCAACAGATATATGCAACGCTGGATGGTGAAAATATTTTTATTTCGCCACTAATACACTGCAAACAGAGCTTCAGAATATATCACTGCATCACAGAACGTCAATTAGGCCCAAATATTTTTTCTACTTTTACAGAACAGGCATTTCAACAGATATATGCAATGCTGGACAGCAAATATATTTTTATTTCGCCACTAATAAACGGCAAACAGGGCTTCAGAATATATCATTGCACTGCAGAACGTCAAATAGGCCCAAATTTAGTTCTACTTTTACACAACAGGCTTTTCAACAGAGAAGTACAACGCTGGACGGCAAATACATTTTTATTTCGCCACTAATACACTGCAAACAGGGCTTCAGAATATATCACTGCACCGCACAATGTCAATTGGGCCCAAATTTTTTTCTACTTTTACACAACAGGCTTTTCAACAGAGAAGTACAATGCTGGATGGTGAATATAAATATTATTTCGCCACTAATACACAGCAAACTGTGCTTCACCATATATCACTACACCGCAGAACGTCAATTAGTCCAACATTTTGTTCTACTTTTAAACAACAGGCTTTTCAACAGATAAGTACAACGCTGGATGGCGAATATATTTTTATTTTGCCACTAATACAGTGCAAACAGGGCTTCAGAATATATCACTGCACCGCAGAATGTGAATTAGGCCCATATTTTTTTCTACATTTGCACAACAGGCATTTCAACAGATACATGCAACGCTGGATGGTGAATATATTTTTATTTTGCTACTAATACACTGCAAACAGGGCTTCAGAATATGTCACTGCATCACAGAACATCAATTAGGCCCAATTTTTGTTTCTACTTTTACACAACAGACTTTTCAACAGAGAAGTACAACGCTGGACAGCAAATATATTTTAATTTCGCCACTAATACACAGCAAACAGGGCTTCAGAATATACCACTGCATCACAGAATTAGGCCCTATTTGTTTTCTACTTTTACACAAAAGGCTTTTCAACTAGAGATGAGCGAACACCTATAAGTTCGGGTTCGGGAAGTTCGGCCGAACTCGACCCAAACTTTATCCCGAACCCGAACCCCATTGAAGTCAATGGGGACACGCACTTTTAGGCACTAAAAAGGCTGTAACATAGTCCAGGAACGGGCTAGAGGGTTGCCAAAGGCAGCAAAATGTAGGTAAATCCCCTGTAAACAAATGTGGATAGGAAAATGAATTAAAATAAAATAAAATAAATAAAATTTAAACCAATATCAATTGGAGAGAGGTCCCACTGCAAGGAATCATGCGTCATATCACCCAACACTGTAGAAGGCCACTTTCAGTTATTTTGGCCCAGCACCCAGACAGAGGAGAGAGGTCCCACAGCAAGGAATCATGCGTCATATCACCCACCACTGGAGAAGGCCACATGAGTTTCAGAATGGCCTGCTGACGTTTACCCCGGGCTGTTCTGAAGTTGGTGGTGAAGGTGTGTGGCTGACTGGATGAGCTGGTGGAAGCAGAGGAGGAGGAACCCGAGTAGGAGGAGGAGGCTACAAGAGGCAAAGAATGATGCCCTGCGATCCTTGGCGGCGGAAGGATGTGCGCCAAAGAACTCTCCACCTGCGTGAACTCTCCACCTGCGGCCCAGCCGCCGCTACATTTACCCAGTGTGCAGTTAGGGAGATATAGCGTCCCTGGCCGTGCTTACTGGTCTACGTATCTGTGGTTAGGTGGACCTTGCCACAGATGGCGTTGCGCAGTGCACACTTGATTTTATCGGATACTTGGTTGTGCAGGGAAGGCACGGCTGTCTTGGAGAAGTAGTGGCGGCTGGGAACAACATACTGTGGGACAGCCATGGACATCAGCTGATTGAAGCTGTCTGTGTCCACCAGCCTGAATGACAGCATTTCAAAGGCCAGTAGTTTAGAAATGCTGGCATTCAGGCCCAGGGCTCGAGGGTGGCTAGGTGGGAATTTACGCTTTCTCTCCAAGGTTTGTGAGATGGAGAGCTGAACGCTGCCGTGTCACATGGTCGAGATGCTTGGTGACGCAGGTGGTGTTGTCGGTGGCACATCCTCTGTTTGGTGGGCAGCAGGTGCCAACATTCCTCCCGAGGCGGAGGAAGAGGCCGAGGCAGCAGCAGAAGAGGGAGCAGGGGAGCCAGAGTGAGTTCCTTGCTTTTAAGGTGTTTACTCCACTGCAGTTTATGCTTTGCATGTAGATACCTGGTCATGCAGGTTGTGCTAAGGTTCAGAACTTTAATACCTCGCTTCATTGTCTGTTGGCACAGCGTGCAAACCACTCGGGTCTTGTCGTCAGCACATTGTTTAAAGAAGTGCCATGCCAGGGAACTAATTTGAGGCTGCCTTTGGGGTGCTCGGTCCCTGGTGGCGGTGGCCAGTAGCAGGCGAACTCTCTTGGAGGCGGCTGTTCAGCTTTTGCCCCCTGCTCTCTCTTTTGCTACGCTGTTGGCTCGGTCTCACCACTGCCTCTTCCTCTGAACTATGAAAGTCAGTGGCATGACCTTCATTCCATGTGGGGTCTAGGACCTCATCGTCCCCTGCACACAGTCGTCTTCCACACAGTCTTCCTCCCTGACCTCCTGTTCGGTCTGCACACTGCTGAAAGACGCAGCAGTTGGCACCTGTGTTTCGTCATCATCAGAGACGTGCGGACTCCGATGAGGTGGTATTCCCATGTCCTCATCATCAGGAAACATCAGTGGTTGTGCATCAGTGCATTCTATGTCTTCCACCACTGGGGAAGGGCTAGGTGGATTTCCTTGGGAAACCCTGCCAGCAGAGTCTTCAAACAGCATAAGAGACTGCTGCATAACTTGAGGCTCAGACAGTTTCCCTGATATGCATGGGGGTGATATGACAGACTGATGGGCTTGGTTTTCAGGTGCCATCTGTGGGCTTTCTGCAGAAGACTGGGTGGGAGATAATGTTGTGAACATGCTGGATCCACTGTCGGCCACCCAATTGACTAGCGCCTGTACCTGCTCAGGCCTTACCATCCTTAGAACGGCATTGGGCCCAACCAAATATCGCTGTAAATTCTGGCGGGTACTGGAACCTGAGGTAGTTGGTTCACTAGGACGTGTGGCTGTGGCAGAATGGCCACATCCTCTCCCAGCACAAGAGGGTATACTAACACCACCACGACCGCGTCCGCGTCCCTTACTAGATGTTTTCCTCATTGTTACCGTTCACCAAGCACCACAATAAGAAAAAAAATTTGGCCCAATGTATTGATTTCAAATTCAGGCCTTTTTTTACAGGCACATAAGACTATCTGCCGATTTATTTATGTAGCGTATTACACTAATCCAGGCACAGCAATAACCACTGATTTAGGGGAATATCTCTTTTATTGCTAGTATTTAGGCCCTGGATGAAAGGTATCCTTTTATGGATAGATTTACACTTGGCCTGCAACAGCTCGAACACCAGATTCAGGGTATTGCTATTTTGGCAATTGAATTTCACCCCACAACAAAATATATGTTGTTGCGGACACTATGAAACTTGGCCAGCCACAGCTGAAACCACTGATTTATGGTATTGCTATTTTGGCAATTGAATTTCACCGCAGAACAAAATGTACTCTTTTACGGACAGATTAACACTGGGCCTGCAACGGCTGGGACACCAGACTCAGGGTATTACTATTCTGGCAATTGAATTTCACCCCACAACAAAATATATGTTTTTACGGACACAATTAAACTTGGCCAGCCACAGCTGAAACCACTGATTTATGGTATTGCTATTTTGTCAATTGAATTTCACCGCAGAACAAAATATACCCGTTTACGGACAGATTAACACTTGGCCTGCAACAGCTGGGACACCAGATTAAGGGTATTGCTATTTTGGCAATTGAATTTCACCCCACAACAAAATATATGTTTTTGCGGACACTTTGAAACTAGGCCAGCCACAGCTGACACCACTGATTTATGGTATTGCTATTTTGGCAATTGAATTTCACAGCAGAACAAAATATACCCTTTTACGGACAGATTAACACTGGCCCTGCAACAGCTGGTACAACAGATTCAGGGTATTGCTATTTTGGCAATTGAATTTCACCCCAGAACAAAATATACCCTTTTACGGACAGATTAACACTTGGCCTGCAACGGCTGGGACACCAGACTAAGGGTATTGATATTCTGGCAATTGAATTTCACCCCACAACAAAATATATGTTTTTACGGACACAATTAAACTTGGCCAGCCACAGCTGAAACCACTAATTTATGGTATTGCTATTTTGGCAATTGAATTTAACCCCACAACAAAATATATGTTTTTGCGGACACTATGAAACTTGGCCAGCCACAGCTGAAACAACTGATTTATGGTATTGCTATTTTGGCAATTGAATTTCACCCCAGAACAAAATATACCCTTTTACTGACAGATTAATACTCGGCCTGCAACAGCTGGGACACCAGATTCAGGGTATTGCTATTTTTGCAATTGAATTTCACCCCACAACAAAATATATGTTTTTGCGGACATTATGAAACTTGGCCAGCCACAGCTGAAACCACTGATTTATGGTATTGCTGTTTTGGCAATTGAATTTCACCCCAGAACAAAATATACCCTTTTACTGACAGATTAACACTTGGCCTGCAACAGCTGGGACACCAGATTCAGGGTATTGCTATTTTTGCAATTGAATTTCACCCCACAACAAAATATATGTTTTTGCGGACACTATGAAACTTGGCCAGCCACAGCTGAAACCCCTGATTTATGGTATTGCTGTTTTGGCAATTGAATTTCACCCCAGAACAAAATATACCTTTTTACTGACAGATTATCACTTGGCCTGCAACAGCTGGGACACCAGATTCAGGGTATTGCTATTTTTGCAATTTAATTTCACCCCACAACAAAATATATGTGTTTGCGGACACTATGAAACTAGGCCAGCCACAGCTGACACCACTGATTTATGGTATTGCTATTTTGGCTATTGAATTTCACCGCAGTACAAAATATACCCTTTTACGGACAGATTAACACTGGGTCTGCAACAACTGTGACACCAGATTCAGTGTATTGCTATTTTTGCAATTGAATTTCACCCCACAACAAAATGTACCCTTTTTATACCCAAAATATACCTACTTACTGACAGATTACTTGGCCAGCCACAGCTGAAACCACTGATTTAATGTATTGCTATTTTGACAATTGAATCTCACCCCAGAACAAAATATACTTTTTACTGACAGATTAACACTTGGCCTGCAACAGCTGGGACACCTGATTCAGGGTATTGCTATTTTTGCAATTGAATTTCATCCCACAACAAAATATATGTTTTGCGGACACTATGAAACTAGGCCAGCCACAGCTGAAACCAATGATTTATGGTATTCCTATTTTGACAATTGAATTTCACCGCAGAACAAAATATACCCTTTTACGGACAGATTAACACTGGGCCTGCAACAGCTGGGACACCAGATTAAGGGTATTGCTATTTTTGCAATTGAATTTCACCCCAGAACAAAATATACCCTTTTACGGACAGATTAACACTTGGCCTGCGACAGCTGGGTCACCAGATTCAGGGTATTGCTATTTTGGCAATTGAATTTAACCCCACAACAAAATATATGTTTTTGCGGACAATATGAAACTTGGCCAGCCACAGCTGAAACCACTGATTTATGGTATTGCTATTTTGGCAATTGAATTTAACCCCAGAACAAAATATACCCTTTTTTGGACAGATTAACACTTGACCTGCAAAAGCTGTGACACCAGATTAAGGGTATTGCTATTTTGGCAATTGAATTTCACCCCACAACAAAATATATGTTTTTGCGAGCACTATGAAACTAGGCCAGCCACAGCTGAAACCACTGATTTATGGTATTGCTATTTTGGCAATTGAATTTCACCGCAGAACAAAATATACCCTTTTAATGACTGATTAACACTGGGCCTGCAACAGCTGGGACAACAGATTCAGGGTATTGCTATTTTGGCAATTGAATTTCACCCCACAACAAAATATATGTTTTTGCGGACACTATGAATCTTGGCCAGCCACAGCTGAAACCACTGATTTATGATATTGCTATTTTGGCAATTGAATTTCACCACAGAACAAAATATACTCTTTTACGGACAGACTAACACTTGGCCTGCAACAGCTGGGACACCAGATTAAGGGTATTGCTATTTTGGCAATTGAATTTCACCCCAGAACAAAATATACCCTTTTACGGACAGATTAACACTTGGCCTGCAACAGCTGGGACACCAGATTCAGGGTATTGCTATTTTGGCAATTGAATTTCACCCCACAACAAAATATATGTTTTTGCGGACACTATGAAACTTGGCCAGCCACAGCTGAAACCACTGATTTATGGTATTGCTATTTTGGCAATTGAATTTCACCCCAGAACAAAATATACAGTTTTACGGACAGATTAACACTTGGCCTGCAACAGCTGGGACACCAGATTCAGGGTATTGCTATTTTGGCAATTGAATTTCACCCCACAACAAAATATATGTTTTTGCGGACACTATGAAACTTGGCCAGCCACAGCTGAAACCACTGATTTATGGTATTGCTATTTTGGCAATTGAATTTCACCCCAGAACAAAATTTACCTTTTTACTGACAGATTATCACTTGGCCTGCAACAGCTGGGACACCTGATTCAGAGTATTGCTATTTTTGCAATTGAATTTCACCCCACAACAAAATATATGTGTTTGCGGACACTATGAAACTAGACCAGCCACAGCTGACACCACTGATTTATGGTATTGCTATTTTGGCTATTGAATTTCACCGCAGAACAAAATATACCCGTTTACGGACAGATTAACACTTGGCATGCAACAGCTGGGACACCAGATTAAGGGTATTGCTATTTTGGCAATTGAATTTCACCCCACAACAAAATATATGTTTTTGCGGATACTATAAAACTTGGCCAGCCACAGCTGAAACCACTGATTTATGGTATTGCAATTTTAGCAATTGAATTTCACTCCACATCAAAATATATGTTTTTGCGGACACTATGAAACTTGGCCAGCCACAGCTGAAACCCCTGATTTATGGTATTGCTATTTTGGCAGTTGAATTTAACCCCAGATCAAAATATACCCTTTTACTGACAGATTAACACTTGGCCTGCAACAGCTGGGACACCAGATTCAGGGTATTTCTATTTTTGCAATTGAATTTCACCCCACAACAAAATATATGTTTTTGCGGACACTATAAAACTTGGCCAGCCACAGCTGAAACCACTGATTTGTGGTATTGCTATTTTGGCAATTGAATTTCACCGCAGAACAAAATATTCTCTTTTACGGACAGATTAACACTTGGACCGCAACAGCTGGGACACCAGATTAAGGGTATTGCTATTTTGGCAATTGAATTTCACCCCACAACAAAATATATGTTTTTATGGACACTTTGAAACTTGGCCAGCCCCAGCTGAAACCACTGATTTATGGTATTGCTATTTTGGCAATTGATTTTCACCCCAGAACAAAATATACCCTTTTACTGACAGATTAACACTTCTCCTGCAACAACTGTGACACCAGATTCAGTGTATTGCTATTTTTGCAATTGAATTTCACCCCACAACAAAATGTAACCTTTTTATACCCCAAAATATACCTACTTACTGACAGATTACTTGGCCAGCCACAGCTGAAACCACTGATTTAATGTATTGCTATTTTGACAATTGAATCTCACCCCAGAACAAAATATACCTTTTTACTGACAGATTAACACTTGGCCTGCAACAGCTGGGACACCAGATTCAGGGTATTGCTATTTTGGCAATTGATTTTCACCCCAGAACAAAATATACCCTTTTGCGGACAGATTAACACTTGGCCTGCAACAGCTGGGACACCAGATTAAGGGTATTGCTATTTTGACAATTGAATTTCACCCCACAACAAAATATATGTTTTTGCGGACACTATTAAACTTGGCCAGCCACAGCTGAAACCACTGATTTATGGTATTGCTATTTTGGCAATTGAATTTCACCCCAGAACAAAATATACCCTTTTACTGACAGATTAACACTTGGCCTGCAACAGCTGGGACACCAGATTCAGGGTATTGCTATTTTTGCAATTGAATTTCACCCCACAACAAAATATATGTTTTTGCGGACACTATGAAACTTGGCCAGCCACAGCTGAAACCACTGATTTATGGTTTTGCTATTTTGGCAATTGAATTTCACCCCAGAACAAAATATACACTTTTACTGACAGATTAACACTGGGCCTGCAACGACTGGGACACCAGACTCAGGGTATTGCTATTTTTGCAATTGAATTTCACCCCACAACAAAATATATGTGTTTGCGGACACTATGAAACTAGGCCAGCCATAGCTGAAACCACTGATTTATGGTATTGCTATTTTGGCAATTGAATTTAACCCCAGAACAAAATATACCCTTTTACGGACAGATTAACACTGGGCCTGCAACGTCTGGGACACCAGACTCAGGGTATTCCTATTCTGGCAATTGAATTTCACCCCACAACAAAAGATATGTTTTTGCGGACACTATGAAACTTGGCCAGCCACAGCTGAAACCACTGATTTATGGTTTTGCTATTTTGTCAATTGAATTTCACCCCAGAACAAAATATACCCTTTTACTGACAGATTAACACTGGGCCTGCAACGGCTGGGACACCAGACTAAGGGTATTGCTATTTTTGCAATTGAATTTCACCCCACAACAAAATATATGTGTTTGCGGACACTATGAAACTAGGCCAGCCATAGCTGAAACCACTGATTTATGGTATTGCTATTTTGGCAATTGAATTTAACCCTAGAACAAAATATACCCCTTTACGGACAGATTAACACTGGGCCTGCAACGGCTGGGACACCAGACTCAGGGTATTGCTATTCTGGCAATTGAATTTCACCCCAGAACAAAATATATGTTTTTACGGACACAATTAAACTCGGCCAGCCACAGCTGAAACCACTGATTTATGGTATTGCTATTTTGTCAATTGAATTTCACCGCAGAACAAAATATACCCGTTTATGGACAGATTAACACTTGGCCTGCAACAGCTGGGACACCAGATTAAGGGTATTGCTATTTTGGCAATTGAATTTCACCCCACAACAAAATATATGTTTTTGCGGACACTATAAAACTTGGCCAGCCACAGCTGAAACCACTGATTTATGGTATTGCTATTTTGGCAATTGAATTTCACTCCACATCAAAAAATATGTTTTTGCGTACACTATGAAACTTGGCCAGCCACAGCTGAAACCCCTGATTTATGGTATTGCTATTTTGGCAATTGAATTTCACCCCAGATCAAAATATACCCTTTTACTGACAGATTAACACTTGGCCTGCAACAGCTGGGACACCAGATTCAGGGTATTGCTATTTTGGCAATTGAATTTCACCCCACAACAAAATATATGTTTTTGCGGACACTTTGAAACTTGGCCAGCCCCAGCTGAAACCACTGATTTATGGTATTGCTATTTTGGCAATTGATTTTCACCCCAGAACAAAATATACCCTTTTACTGACAGATTAACACTTCTCCTGCAACAACTGTGACACCAGATTCAGTGTATTGCTATTTTTGCAATTGAATTTGACCCCACAACAAAATGTTACCTTTTTATACCCCAAAATATACCTACTTACTGACAGATTACTTGGCCAGCCACAGCTGAAACCACTGATTTAATGTATTGCTATTTTGACAATTGAATCTCACCCCAGAACAAAATATACCTTTTTACTGACAGATTAACACTTGGCCTGCAACAGCTGGGACACCAGATTCAGGGTATTGCTATTTTGGCAATTGAATTTCACCCCAGAACAAAATATACCCTTTTGCGGACAGATTAACACTTGGCCTGCAACAGCTGGGACACCAGATTAAGGGTATTGCTATTTTGACAATTGAATTTCACCCCACAACAAAATATATGTTTTTGCGGACACTATTAAACTTGGCCAGCCACAGCTGAAACCCCTGATTTATGGTATTGCTATTTTGGCAATTGAATTTCACCCCAGATCAAAATATACCCTTTTACTGACAGATTAACACTTGGCCTGCAACAGCTGGGACACCAGATTCAGGGTATTGCTATTTTTGCAATTGAATTTCACCCCACAACAAAATATATGTTTTTGCGGACACTATGAAACTTGGCCAGCCACAGCTGAAACCACTGATTTATGGTATTGCTATTTTGGCAATTGAATTTCACCCCAGAACAAAATATACCTTTTACTGACAGATTATCACTTGGCCTGCAACAGCTGCGACACCAGATTCAGGGTATTGCTATTCTGGCAATTGAATTTCACCCCACAACAAAATATATGTTTTTACGGACACAATTAAACTTGGCCAGCCACAGCTGAAACCACTGATTTATGGTATTGCTATTTTGGCAATTGAATTTCACCGCAGAACAAAATATACTCTTTTACGGACAGATTAACACTTGGACCACAACAGCTGGGACACCAGATTAGGGTATTGCTATTTTGGCAAATGAATTTCACCCCACAACAAAATATATGTTTTTGCGGACACTTTGAAACTTGGCCAGCCACAGCTGAACCCACTGATTTATGGTATTGCTATTTTGGCAATTGAATCTCACCGCAGAACAAAATATACCTTTTTACTGACAGATTAACACTTGGCCTGCAACAGCTGGGACACCAGATTCAGGGTATTGCTATTTTTGCAATTGAATTTCATCCCACAACAAAATATATGTTTTTGCGGACACAATTAAACTTGGCCAGCCACAGCTGAAACCACTGATTTATGGTATTGCTATTTTGGCAATTGAATTTCACCCCAGAACAAAATGTACACTTTTTATACCCCAAAATATACCTACTTACTGACAGATTACTTGGCCAGCCACAACTGAAACCACTGATTTAATGTATTGCTATTTTGACAATTGAATCTCACCCCAGAACAAAATATACCTTTTTACTGACAGATTAACACTTGGCCTGCAACAGCTGGGACACCAGATTCAGGGTATTGCTATTTTTGCAATTGAATTTCATCCCACAACAAAATATACCCTTTTACGGACAGATTAACACTTGGCCTGCAACAGCTGGGTCACCAGATTCAGGGTATTGCTATTTTGCAATTGAATTTCACCCCAGAACAAAATATATGTTTTTGCGGACAATATGAAACTTGGCCAGCCACAGCTGAAACCACTGATTTATGGTATTGCTATTTTGGCAATTGAATTTCACCCCAGAACAAAATATACAGTTTTACGGACAGATTAACACTTGGCCTGCAACAGCTGGGACACTAGATTCAGGGTATTGCTATTTTGGCAATTGAATTTCACCCCACAACAAAATATATGTTTTTGCGGACACTATGAAACTTGGCCAGCCACATCTGAAACCACTGATTTATGGTATTGCTGTTTTGGCAATTGAATTTCACCCCAGAACAAAATATACCTTTTACTGACAGATTATCACTTGGCCTGCAACAGCTGGGACACCTGATTCAGAGTATTGCTATTTTTGCAATTGAATTTCACCCCACAACAAAATATATGTGTTTGCGGACACTATGAAACTAGACCAGCCACAGCTGACACCACTGATTTATGGTATTGCTATTTTGGCTATTGAATTTCACCGCAGAACAAAATATACCCGTTTACGGACAGATTAACACTTGGCATGCAACAGCTGGGACACCAGATTAAGGGTATTGCTATTTTGGCAATTGAATTTCACCCCACAACAAAATATATGTTTTTGCGGATACTATAAAACTTGGCCAGCCACAGCTGAAACCACTGATTTATGGTATTGCAATTTTGGCAATTGAATTTCACTCCACATCAAAATATATGTTTTTGCGGACACTATGAAACTTGGCCAGCCACAGCTGAAACCCCTGATTTATGGTATTGCTATTTTGGCAGTTGAATTTAACCCCAGATCAAAATATACCCTTTTACTGACAGATTAACACTTGGCCTGCAACAGCTGGGACACCAGATTCAGGGTATTGCTATTTTGCAATTGAATTTCACCCCACAACAAAATATATGTGTTTTGCGGACACTATGAAACTTGGCCAGCCACAGCTGACACCACTGATTTATGGTATTGCTATTTTGGCAATTGAATTTCACCGCCAGAACAAAATATACCCGTTTACGGACAGATTAACACTTGGCCTGCAACAGCTGGGACACCAGATTAAGGGTATTGCTATTTTGGCAATTGAATTTCACCCCACAACAAAATATATGTTTTTGCGGATACTATAAAACTTGGCCAGCCACAGCTGAAACCACTGATTTATGGTATTGCAATTTTGGCAATTGAATTTCACTCCACATCAAAATATATGTTTTTGCGGACACTATGAAACTTGGCCAGCCACAGCTGAAACCCCTGATTTATGGTATTGCTATTTTGGCAGTTGAATTTAACCCCAGATCAAAATATACCCTTTTACTGACAGATTAACACTTGGCCTGCAACAGCTGGGACACCAGATTCAGGGTATTGCTATTTTTGCAATTGAATATCACCCCACAACAAAATATATGTTTTTGCGGACACTATAAAACTTGGCCAGCCACAGCTGAAACCACTGATTTGTGGTATTGCTATTTTGGCAATTGAATTTCACCGCAGAACAAAATATACTCTTTTACGGACAGATTAACACTTGGACCGCAACAGCTGGGACACCAGATTAAGGGTATTGCAATTTTGGCAATTGAATTTCACCCCACAACAAAATATATGTTTTTGCGGACACTTTGAAACTTGGCCAGCCACAGCTGAAACCACTGATTTATGGTATTGCTATTTTGGCAATTGATTTTCACCCCAGAACAAAATATACCCTTTTACTGACAGATTAACACTTCTCCTGCAACAACTGTGACACCAGATTCAGTGTATTGCTATTTTTGCAATTGAATTTCACCCCACAACAAAATGTAACCTTTTAATACCCCAAAATATACCTACTTACTGACAGATTACTTGGCCAGCCACAGCTGAAACCACTGATTTAATGTATTGCTATTTTGACAATTGAATCTCACCCCAGAACAAAATATACCTTTTTACTGACAGATTAACACTTGGCCTGCAACAGCTGGGACACCAGATTCAGGGTATTGCTATTTTGGCAATTGATTTTCACCCCAGAACAAAATATAC
This sequence comes from Bufotes viridis, assembly GCA_033119425.1. Classification (NCBI taxonomy): domain Eukaryota; kingdom Metazoa; phylum Chordata; class Amphibia; order Anura; family Bufonidae; genus Bufotes; species Bufotes viridis. The sequence continues at coordinate 459,570,178 of CM065589.1, forward strand.
CCTTTGCGGACAGATTAACACTTGGCCTGCAACAGCTGGGACACCAGATTAAGGGTATTGCTATTTTGACAATTGAATTTCACCCCACAACAAAATATATGTTTTTGCGGACACTATTAAACTTGGCCAGCCACAGCTGAAACCACTGATTTATGGTATTGCTATTTTGGCAATTGAATTTCACCCCAGAACAAAATATACCCTTTTACTGACAGATTAACACTTGGCCTGCAACAGCTGGGACACCAGATTCAGGGTATTGCTATTTTTGCAATTGAATTTCACCCCACAACAAAATATATGTTTTTGCGGACACTATGAAACTTGGCCAGCCACAGCTGAAACCACTGATTTATGGTTTTGCTATTTTGGCAATTGAATTTCACCCCAGAACAAAATATACCCTTTTACTGACAGATTAACACTGGGCCTGCAACGGCTGGGACACCAGACTCAGGGTATTGCTATTCTGGCAATTGAATTTCACCCCACAACAAAATATATGTTTTTACGGACACAATGAAACTTGGCCAGCCACAGCTGAAACCACTGATTTATGGTATTGCTATTTTGTCAATTGAATTTCACAGCAGAACAAAATATACCCGTTTACGGACAGATTAACACTTGGCCTGCAACAGCTGGGACACCAGATTAAGGGTATTGCTATTTTGGCAATTGAATTTCACCACACAACAAAATATATGTTTTTGCGGACACTATAAAACTTGGCCAGCCACAGCTGAAACCACTGATTTATGGTATTGCTATTTTGGCAATTGAATTTCACTCCACATCAAAATATATGTTTTTGCGTACACTATGAAACTTGGCCAGCCACAGCTGAAACCCCTGATTTATGGTATTGCTATTTTGGCAATTGAATTTCACCCCAGATCAAAATATACCCTTTACTGACAGATTAACACTTGGCCTGCAACAGCTGGGACACCAGATTCAGGGTATTGCTATTTTGGCAATTGAATTTCACCCCACAACAAAATATATGTTTTTGCGGACACTTTGAAACTTGGCCAGCCCCAGCTGAAACCACTGATTTATGGTATTGCTATTTTGGCAATTGATTTTCACCCCAGAACAAAATATACCCTTTTACTGACAGATTAACACTTCTCCTGCAACAACTGTGACACCAGATTCAGTGTATTGCTATTTTTGCAATTGAATTTCACCCCACAACAAAATGTTACCTTTTTATACCCCAAAATATACCTACTTACTGACAGATTACTTGGCCAGCCACAGCTGAAACCACTGATTTAATGTATTGCTATTTTGACAATTGAATCTCACCCCAGAACAAAATATACCTTTTACTGACAGATTAACACTTGGCCTGCAACAGCTGGGACACCAGATTCAGGGTATTGCTATTTTGGCAATTGAATTTCACCCCAGAACAAAATATACCCTTTGCGGACAGATTAACACTTGGCCTGCAACAGCTGGGACACCAGATTAAGGGTATTGCTATTTTGACAATTGAATTTCACCCCACAACAAAATATATGTTTTTGCGGACACTATTAAACTTGGCCAGCCACAGCTGAAACCCCTGATTTATGGTATTGCTATTTTGGCAATTGAATTTCACCCCAGATCAAAATATACCCTTTTACTGACAGATTAACACTTGGCCTGCAACAGCTGGGACACCAGATTCAGGGTATTGCTATTTTTGCAATTGAATTTCACCCCACAACAAAATATATGTTTTTGCGGACACTATGAAACTTGGCCAGCCACAGCTGAAACCACTGATTTATGGTATTGCTATTTTGGCAATTGAATTTCACCCAGAACAAAATATACCTTTTACTGACAGATTATCACTTGGCCTGCAACAGCTGGGACACCAGATTCAGGGTATTGCTATTCTGGCAATTGAATTTCACCCCACAACAAAATATATGTTTTTACGGACACAATTAAACTTGGCCAGCCACAGCTGAAACCACTGATTTATGGTATTGCTATTTTGGCAATTGAATTTCACCGCAGAACAAAATATACTCTTTTACGGACAGATTAACACTTGGACCTGCAACAGCTGGGACACCAGATTCAGGGTATTGCTATTTTGGCAAATGAATTTCACCCCACAACAAAATATATGTTTTTGCGGACACTTTGAAACTTGGCCAGCCACAGCTGAACCCACTGATTTATGGTATTGCTATTTTGGCAATTGAATCTCACCCCAGAACAAAATATACCTTTTACTGACAGATTAACACTTGGCCTGCAACAGCTGGGACACCAGATTCAGGGTATTGCTATTTTTGCAATTGAATTTCATCCCACAACAAAATATATGTTTTATGCGGACACTATGTATTGCTATTTGCTATTGCTATTTTGGCAATTGAATTTCACACCAGAACAAAATATATGTTTTTGCGTACAATATGAAACTTGGCCAGCCACAGCTGAAACTACTGCATTTATGGTATTGCTATTTTGGCAATTGAATTTCACCGCAGAACAAAATATACCCTTTTACGGACAGATTAACACTGGGCCTGCAACAGCTGTGACACCAGATTAAGGGTATTGCTATTTTGGCAATTGAATTTCACCCCAGAACAAAATATACCCTTTACGGACAGATTAACACTTGGCCTGCAACAGCTGGGTCACCAGATTCAGGGTATTGCTATTTTGGCAATTGAATTTAACCCCACAACAAAATATATGTTTTGCGGACAATATGAAACTTGGCCAGCCACAGCTGAAACCACTCATTTATGGTATTGCTATTTTGGCAATTGAATTTAACCCTAGAACAAAATATACCGTTTTTTGGACAGATTAACACTTGACCTGCAAAAGCTGGGACACCAGATTAAGGGTATTGCTATTTTGGCAATTGAATTTCACCCCACAACAAAATATATGTTTTTGCGAGCACTATGAAACTAGGCCAGCCACAGCTGAAACCAATGATTTATGGTATTGCTATTTTGGCAATTGAATTTCACCCCAGAACAAAATATACCGCTTTAAGGACAGATTAACACTTGGCCTGCAACAGCTGGGACACCAGATTAAGGGTATTGCTATTTTGACAATTGAATTTCACCCCACAACAAAATATATGTTTTTGCGGAAACTATTAAACGTGGCCAGCCACAGCTGAAACCACTGATTTATGGTATTGCTATTTTGGCAATTGAATTTCACCCCAGAACAAAATATACCCTTTTACGGACAGATTAACACTGGGCCTGCAACAGCTGCGACACCAGACTCAGGGTATTGCTATTCTGGCAATTGAATTTCACCCCACAACAAAATATATGTTTTTGCGGAAACTATTAAACTTGGCCAGCCACAGCTGAAACCACTGATTTATGGTATTGCTATTTTGGCAATTGAATTTCACCCCAGAACAAAATATACAGTTTTACGGACAGATTAACACTTGGCCTGCAACAGCTGGGACACCAGATTAAGGGTATTGCTATTTTGGCAATTGAATTTCACCCCACAACAAAATATATGTTTTTGCGGACACTATGAAACTTGGCCAGCCACAGCTGAAACCACTGATTTATGGTATTGCTATTTTGGCAATTGAATTTCACCCCAGAACAAAATATACCTTTTTACTGACAGATTATCACTTGGCCTGCAACAGCTGCGACACCAGATTCAGGGTATTGCTATTCTGGCAATTGAATTTCACCCCACAACAAAATATATGTTTTTACGGACACAATTAAACTTGGCCAGCCACAGCTGAAACCACTGATTTATGGTATTGCTATTTTGGCAATTGAATTTCACCGCAGAACAAAATATACTCTTTTACGGACAGATTAACACTTGGACCACAACAGCTGGGACACCAGATTAGGGTATTGCTATTTTGGCAATTGAATTTCACCCCACAACAAAATATAAGTTTTTGCGGACACTTTGAAACTTGGCCAGCCACAGCTGAACCCACTGATTTATGGTATTGCTATTTTGGCAATTGAATCTCACCCCACAACAAAATATACCTTTTTACTGACAGATTAACACTTGGCCTGCAACAGTTGGGACACCAGATTCAGTGTACTGCTATTTTTGCAATTGAATTTCATCCCACAACAAAATATATGTTTTTGCGGACACTATGAAATTTGGCCAGCCACAGCTGAAACCAATGATTTATGGTATTGCTATTTTGGCAATTGAATTTCACCCCAGAACAAAATGTACACTTTTTATACCCCAAAATATACCTACTTACTGACAGATTACTTGGCCAGCCACAACTGAAACCACTGATTTAATGTATTGCTATTTTGACAATTGAATCTCACCCCAGAACAAAATATACCTTTTTACTGACAGATTAACACTTGGCCTGCAACAGCTGGGACACCAGATTCAGGGTATTGCTATTTTTGCAATTGAATTTCATCCCACAACAAAATATACCCTTTACGGACAGATTAACACTTGGCCTGCAACAGCTGGGTCACCAGATTCAGGGTATTGCTATTTTGCAATTGAATTTCACCCCAGAACAAAATATATGTTTTTGCGGACAATATGAAACTTGGCCAGCCACAGCTGAAACCACTGATTTATGGTATTGCTATTTTGGCAATTGAATTTCACCCCAGAACAAAATATACAGTTTTACGGACAGATTAACACTTGGCCTGCAACAGCTGGGACACTAGATTCAGGGTATTGCTATTTTGGCAATTGAATTTCACCCCACAACAAAATATATGTTTTTGCGGACACTATGAAACTTGGCCAGCCACATCTGAAACCACTGATTTATGGTATTGCTGTTTTGGCAATTGAATTTCACCCCAGAACAAAATATACCTTTTACTGACAGATTATCACTTGGCCTGCAACAGCTGGGACACCTGATTCAGAGTATTGCTATTTTTGCAATTGAATTTCACCCCACAACAAAATATATGTGTTTGCGGACACTATGAAACTAGACCAGCCACAGCTGACACCACTGATTTATGGTATTGCTATTTTGGCTATTGAATTTCACCGCAGAACAAAATATACCCGTTCACGGACAGATTAACACTTGGCATGCAACAGCTGGGACACCAGATTAAGGGTATTGCTATTTTGGCAATTGAATTTCACCCCACAACAAAATATATGTTTTTGCGGATACTATAAAACTTGGCCAGCCACTGCTGAAACCACTGATTTATGGTATTGCAATTTTGGCAATTGAATTTCACTCCACATCAAAATATATGTTTTTGCGGACACTATGAAACTTGGCCAGCCACAGCTGAAACCCCTGATTTATGGTATTGCTATTTTGGCAGTTGAATTTAACCCCAGATCAAAATATACCCTTTTACTGACAGATTAACACTTGGCCTGCAACAGCTGGGACACCAGATTCAGGGTATTGCTATTTTTGCAATTGAATTTCACCCCACAACAAAATATATGTTTTTGCGGACACTATAAAACTTGGCCAGCCACAGCTGAAACCACTGATTTGTGGTATTGCTATTTTGGCAATTGAATTTCACCGCAGAACAAAATATTCTCTTTTACGGACAGATTAACACTTGGACCGCAACAGCTGGGACACCAGATTAAGGGTATTGCTATTTTGGCAATTGAATTTCACCCCACAACAAAATATATGTTTTTGCGGACACTTTGAAACTTGGCCAGCCCCAGCTGAAACCACTGATTTATTTTATTGCTATTTTGGCAATTGATTTTCACCCCAGAACAAAATATACCCTTTTACTGACAGATTAACACTTCTCCTGCAACAACTGTGACACCAGATTCAGTGTATTGCTATTTTTGCAATTGAATTTCACCCCACAACAAAATGTAACCTTTTTATACCCCAAAATATACCTACTTACTGACAGATTACTTGGCCAGCCACAGCTGAAACCACTGATTTAATGTATTGCTATTTTGACAATTGAATCTCACCCCAGAACAAAATATACCTTTTTACTGACAGATTAACACTTGGCCTGCAACAGCTGGGACACCAGATTCAGGGTATTGCTATTTTGGCAATTGATTTTCACCCCAGAACAAAATATACCCTTTTGCGGACAGATTAACACTTGGCCTGCAACAGCTGGGACACCAGATTAAGGGTATTGCTATTTTGACAATTGAATTTCACCCCACAACAAAATATATGTTTTTGCGGACACTATTAAACTTGGCCAGCCACAGCTGAAACCACTGATTTATGGTATTGCTATTTTGGCAATTGAATTTCACCCCAGAACAAAATATACCCTTTTACTGACAGATTAACACTTGGCCTGCAAAAGCTGGGACACCAGATTCAGGGTATTGCTATTTTTGCAATTGAATTTCACCCCACAACAAAATATATGTTTTTGCGGACACTATGAAACTTGGCCAGCCACAGCTGAAACCACTGATTTATGGTTTTGCTATTTTGGCAATTGAATTTCACCCCAGAACAAAATATACCCTTTTACTGACAGATTAACACTGGGCCTGCAACGGCTGGGACACCAGACTCAGGGTATTGCTATTTTTGCAATTGAATTTCACCCCACAACAAAATATATGTGTTTGCGGACACTATGAAACTTGGCCAGCCATAGCTGAAACCACTGATTTATGGTATTGCTATTTTGGCAATTGAATTTAACCCCAGAACAAAATATACCCTTTTACGGACAGATTAACACTGGGCCTGCAACAGCTGCGACACCAGACTCAGGGTATTGCTATTCTGGCAAATTGAATTTCACCCCACAACAGAATATATGTTTTTACGGACACAATTAAACTTGGCCAGCCACAGCTGAAACCACTGATTTATGGTATTGCTATTTTGTCAATTGAATTTCACCGCAGAACAAAATATACCCGTTTACGGACAGATTAACACTTGGCCTGCAACAGCTGGGACACCAGATTAAGGGTATTGCTATTTTGGCAATTGAATTTCACCCCACAACAAAATATATGTTTTTGCGGACACTATAAAACTTGGCCAGCCACAGCTGAAACCACTGATTTATGGTATTGCTATTTTGGCAATTGAATTTCACTCCACATCAAAATATATGTTTTTGCGTACACTATGAAACTTGGCCAGCCACAGCTGAAACCCCTGATTTATGGTATTGCTATTTTGGCAATTGAATTTCACCCCAGATCAAAATATACCCTTTTACTGACAGATTAACACTTGGCCTGCAACAGCTGGGACACCAGATTCAGGGTATTGCTATTTTGGCAATTGAATTTCACCCCACAACAAAATATATGTTTTTGCGGACACTTTGAAACTTGGCCAGCCCCAGCTGAAACCACTGATTTATGGTATTGCTATTTTGGCAATTGATTTTCACCCCAGAACAAAATATACCCTTTTACTGACAGATTAACACTTCTCCTGCAACAACTGTGACACCAGATTCAGTGTATTGCTATTTTTGCAATTGAATTTCACCCCACAACAAAATGTTACCTTTTATACCCCAAAATATACCTACTTACTGACAGATTACTTGGCCAGCCACAGCTGAAACCACTGATTTAATGTATTGCTATTTTGACAATTGAATCTCACCCCAGAACAAAATATACCTTTTACTGACAGATTAACACTTGGCCTGCAACAGCTGGGACACCAGATTCAGGGTATTGCTATTTTGGCAATTGAATTTCACCCCAGAACAAAATATACCCTTTGCGGACAGATTAACACTTGGCCTGCAACAGCTGGGACACCAGATTAAGGGTATTGCTATTTTGACAATTGAATTTCACCCCACAACAAAATATATGTTTTTGCGGACACTATTAAACTTGGCCAGCCACAGCTGAAACCCTGATTTATGGTATTGCTATTTTGGCAATTGAATTTCACCCCAGATCAAAATATACCCTTTTACTGACAGATTAACACTTGGCCTGCAACAGCTGGGACACCAGATTCAGGGTATTGCTATTTTTGCAATTGAATTTCACCCCACAACAAAATATATGTTTTTGCGGACACTATGAAACTTGGCCAGCCACAGCTGAAACCACTGATTTATGGTATTGCTATTTTGGCAATTGAATTTCACCCCAGAACAAAATATACCTTTTTACTGACAGATTATCACTTGGCCTGCAACAGCTGGGACACCAGATTCAGGGTATTGCTATTCTGGCAATTGAATTTCACCCCACAACAAAATATATGTTTTTACGGACACAATTAAACTTGGCCAGCCACAGCTGAAACCACTGATTTATGGTATTGCTATTTTGGCAATTGAATTTCACCGCAGAACAAAATATACTCTTTTACGGACAGATTAACACTTGGACCGCAACAGCTGGGACACCAGATTAGGGTATTGCTATTTTGGCAAATGAATTTCACCCCACAACAAAATATATGTTTTTGCGGACACTTTGAAACTTGGCCAGCCACAGCTGAACCCACTGATTTATGGTATTGCTATTTTGGCAATTGAATCTCACCGCAGAACAAAATATACCTTTTTACTGACAGATTAACACTTGGCCTGCAACAGCTGGGACACCAGATTCAGGGTATTGCTATTTTTGCAATTGAATTTCATCCCACAACAAAATATATGTTTTTGCGGACACTATGTATTGCTATTTGCTATTGCTATTTTGGCAATTGAATTTCACACCAGAACAAAATATATGTTTTTGCGTACAATATGAAACTTGGCCAGCCACAGCTGAAACTACTGCATTATGGTATTGCTATTTTGGCAATTGAATTTCACCGCAGAACAAAATATACCCTTTTACGGACAGATTAACACTGGGCCTGCAACAGCTGTGACACCAGATTAAGGGTATTGCTATTTTGGCAATTGAATTTCACCCCAGAACAAAATAAACCCTTTTACGGACAGATTAACACTTGGCCTGCAACAGCTGGGTCACCAGATTCAGGGTATTGCTATTTTGGCAATTGAATTTAACCCCACAACAAAATATATGTTTTTGCGGACAATATGAAACTTGGCCAGCCACAGCTGAAACCACTCATTTGTGGTATTGCTATTTTGGCAATTGAATTTAACCCTAGAACAAAATATACCCTTTTTTGGACAGATTAACACTTGACCTGCAAAAGCTGGGACACCAGATTAAGGGTATTGCTATTTTGGCAATTGAATTTCACCCCACAACAAAATATATGTTTTTGCGAGCACTATGAAACTTGGCCAGCCACAGCTGAAACCAATGATTTATGGTATTGCTATTTTGGCAATTGAATTTCACCCCAGAACAAAATATACCGTTTTAAGGACAGATTAACACTTGGCCTGCAACAGCTGGGACACCAGATTAAGGGTATTGCTATTTTGACAATTGAATTTCACCCCACAACAAAATATATGTTTTTGCGGAAACTATTAAACCTGGCCAGCCACAGCTGAAACCACTGATTTATGGTATTGCTATTTTGGCAATTGAATTTCACCCCAGAACAAAATATACCCTTTTACGGACAGATTAACAACGGGCCTGCAACAGCTGCGACACCAGACTCAGGGTATTGCTATTCTGGCAATTGAATTTCACCCCACAACAAAATATATGTTTTTGCGGACACTATTAAACTTGGCCAGCCACAGCTGAAACCACTGATTTATGGTATTGCTATTTTGGCAATTGAATTTCACCCCAGAACAAAATATACCGTTTACGGACAGATTAACACTTGGCCTGCAACAGCTGGGACACCAGATTAAGGGTATTGCTATTTTGGCAATTGAATTTCACCCCACAACAAAATATATGTTTTTGCGGATACTATAAAACTTGGCCAGCCACAGCTGAAACCACTGATTTATGGTATTGCTATTTTGGCAATTGAATTTCACTCCACATCAAAATATATGTTTTTGCGTACACTATGAAACTTGGCCAGCCACAGCTGAATCCCCTGATTTATGGTATTGCTATTTTGGCAATTGAATTTCACCCCAGATCAAAATATACCCTTTTACTGACAGATTAACACTTGGCCTGCAACAGCTGGGACACCAGATTCAGGGTATTGCTATTTTTGCAATTGAATTTCACCCCACAACAAAATATATGTTTTTGCGGACACTATGAAACTTGGCCAGCCACAGCTGAAACCACTGATTTATGGTATTGCTATTTTGGCAATTGAATTTCACCCCAGAACAAAATATACCTTTTTACTGACAGATTATCACTTGGCCTGCAACAGCTGCGACACCAGATTCAGGGTATTGCTATTCTGGCAATTGAATTTCACCCCACAACAAAATATATGTTTTTACGGACACAATTAAACTTGGCCAGCCACAGCTGAAACCACTGATTTATGGTATTGCTATTTTGGCAATTGAATTTCACCGCAGAACAAAATATACTCTTTACGGACAGATTAACACTTGGACCACAACAGCTGGGACACCAGATTAGGGTATTGCTATTTTGGCAATTGAATTTCACCCCACAACAAAATATAAGTTTTGCGGACACTTTGAAACTTGGCCAGCCACAGCTGAACCCACTGATTTATGGTATTGCTATTTTGGCAATTGAATCTCACCCCAGAACAAAATATACCTTTTACTGACAGATTAACACTTGGCCTGCAACAGCTGGGACACCAGATTCAGGGTACTGCTATTTTTGCAATTAAATTTCATCCCACAACAAAATATATGTTTTTGCGGACACTATGAAATTTGGCCAGCCACAGCTGAAACCAATGATTTATGGTATTGCTATTTTGGCAATTGAATTTCACCCCAGAACAAAATGTACCCTTTTTATACCCCAAAATATACCTACTTACTGACAGATTACTTGGCCAGCCACAACTGAAACCACTGATTTAATGTATTGCTATTTTGACAATTGAATCTCACCCCAGAACAAAATATACCTTTTTACTGACAGATTAACACTTGGCCTGCAACAGCTGGGACACCAGATTCAGGGTATTGCTATTTTTGCAATTGAATTTCATCCCACAACAAAATATACCCTTTTACGGACAGATTAACACTTGGCCTGCAACAGCTGGGTAACCAGATTCAGGGTATTGCTATTTTGCAATTGAATTTCACCCCAGAACAAAATATATGTTTTTGCGGACAATATGAAACTTGGCCAGCCACAGCTGAAACCACTGATTTATGGTATTGCTATTTTGGCAATTGAATTTCACCGCAGAACAAAATATACCCTTTTACGGACAGATTAACAGTGGGCCTGCAACAGCTTGGTCACCAGATTCAGGGTATTGCTATTTTGGCAATTGAATTTAACCCCACAACAAAATATATGTTTTTGCGGACAATATGAAACTTGGCCAGCCACAGCTGAAACCACTCATTTATGGTATTGCTATTTTGGCAATTGAATTTAACCCTAGAACAAAATATACCCTTTTTTGGACAGATTAACACTTGACCTGCAAAAGCTGGGACACCAGATTAAGGGTATTGCTATTTTGGCAATTGAATTTCACCCCACAACAAAATATATGTTTTTGCGAGCACTATGAAACTAGGCCAGCCACAGCTGAAACCACTGATTTATGGTATTGCTATTTTGGCAATTGAATTTCACCGCAGAACAAAATATACCCTTTTACGGACAGATTAACACTGGGCCTGCAACAGCTGGGACAACAGATTCAGGGTATTGCTATTTTGGCAATTGAATTTCACCCCACAACAAAATATATGTTTTTGCGGACACTATGAATCTTGGCCAGCCACAGCTGAAACCACTGATTTATGATATTGCTATTTTGGCAATTGAATTTCACCACAGAACAAAATATACTCTTTTACGGACAGACTAACACTTGGCCTGCAACAGCTGGGATACCAGATTAAGGGTATTGCTATTTTGGCAATTGAATTTCACCCCAGAACAAAATATACCCTTTTACGGACAGATTATCACTTCGCCTGCAACAGCTGGGACGCCAGATTAAGGATATTGCTATTTTGGCAGTTGAATTTCACCCCAGAAAAAAATATACCCTTTTACGGACAGATTAACACTTGGCCTGCAACAGCTGGGACACCAGATTCAGGGTATTGCTATTTTGGCAATTGAATTTCACCCCACAACAAAATATATGTTTTTGCGGACACTATGAAACTTGGCCAGCCACAGCTGAAACCACTGATTTATGGTATTGCTATTTTGGCAATTGAATTTCACCCCAGAACAAAATATACCCTTTTACGGACAGATTAACACTTGGCCTGCAACAGCTGGGACACCAGATTAAGGGTATTGCTATTTTGACAATTGAATTTCACCCCACAACAAAATATATGTTTTTGCGGACACTATTAAACTTGGCCAGCCACAGCTGAAACCACTGATTTATGGTATTGCTATTTTGGCAATTGAATTTCACCCCAGAACAAAGTATACCCTTTTACTGACAGATTAACACTTGGCCTGCAACAGCTGGGACACCAGATTAAGGGTATTGCTATTTTTGCAATTGAATTTCACCCCACAACAAAATATATGTTTTTGCGGACACTATGAAACTTGGCCAGCAACAGTTGAAACCACTGATCTATGGTATTGCTATTTTGGCAATTGAATTTCACCGCAGAACAAAATATACCCTTTTACGGACAGATTAACACTGGGCCTGCAACAGCTGGGACAACAGATTCAGGGTATTGCTATTTTGGCAATTTAATTTCACCCCACAACAAAATATATGTTTTTGCGGACACTATGAATCTTGGCCAGCCACAGCTGAAACCACTGATTTATGATATTGCCATTTTGGCAATTGAATTTCACCCCAGAACAAAATATACCCTTTTACGGACAGATTAACACTTGGCCTGCAAGAGCTGGGACACCAGATTTAGGGTATTGCTATTTTGGCAATTGAATTTCACCCCAGAACAAAATATACCCTTTTACGGACAAATTATCACTTGGCCTGCCACATCTGAAACCACTGATTTATGGTATTGCTATTTTGGCAATTGAATTTCACCCCAGAACAAAATATATGTTTTGGCGGACACTATTATACTTTGCCAGCCACAGCTGAAACCACTAATTTATGGTATTGCTATTTTGTCAATTGAATTTCACCACAGAAAATAATCTATCCTTTGCCAGACAGCAGACAGTATTATACTTGGCTAGCCAAAGCTGGAACACCAGATTTTGGGGATTGGTATTTGGGCATTTGTATTTAACCCCTTAATAAAATATATAAATTGCTATCCTGAGTTTCTAGGGGTGACATTTAGCACAGCCAAGCCCCTGATGTAGGATATAACAAAAAAAAACTAGTATTGATGGATTGATGGACTTGGTGGCAGCTTGTTCTGGTGCACCACAAGTCGCAAAATGGCCGCCGATCACCCCAGAAAATAAGTGACAGAAAAACTTTCTGTGCAGCCTAAAAACCAGTGAGCAAGTAACTAGCAGAAGTTCAATCGTTCACAGCTGTAGATCGATCACTTCATTAGGTGCTGTTGCTGACTTTTCCCTGCCTAATCTCGCCCTCACAGAAGCTGCGTCCATCTCCCTACACTAATCAGAACAGTGTGACGTGCGGCACTACGTGACTCCAGCTTAAATAGAGGCTGGGTCACAAGCTGCACTTTACTAATCACAGCCATGCCATTAGTAGGCATGGCTGTGATGGGCTCTTAGGGCAAGAAGTAAAATGCTAGCTGATTGGCTGCTGTGCAGCCCTTCAGAAAGCGGGAAGTAATCGCCGAACAACGAACCCAAACCCGAACTTTTTTGAAAAAGTTCGGGTTCGGGTCCGTGTCCCGGACACCCCGAACTATGCTCGAACTGTTCGCTCAACACTATTCGGGTCCCCATTGACTTCAATGGGGTTCGGGATAAAGTTCGGGTCGAGTTCGTATCCCGAACCCGAACATTTTCGGGAAGTTCGGCCGAACTTCTCGAACCCGAACATCCAGGTGTTCGCTCATCTCTAATTATGACCTAGCCTTCAGTAAAACTGCCTTGTGTTGCTTCATGTTATGTTATTACCTCCGTTAAGTCACATGCAATTAAAGATGGAATTGAACGGTCCACAGCTTTTGTTACTCATTTAATTGCTGCAGGAAGAAATATACAAATCATTAGCGAGGTGTTGAGTCTAATAATAATTAATTGTTATAATTGATCATTAGCCCCTCATCTCAATATTCCAGCCACATAAAAGCATTCCATTAAGAACAGCTGCATACTTTCAAAGATGAGTTCTGCTGCTTGAAGGACATACAAAGCTGAGTTGAAAGGACATATCTTTATGGTAGTGAAGTGATGATTACAGCAACAGTTGCAGATTACAGTTATAACAGTTGACCTTGCTACACTTAAACCCTACTACAACATTATCTGAAAATATATGAGATTCAAAGTAGCTATATGCCTCAAGACCCCCAAACAAATCAGTGTATTGTTGGCTGAACCCGCTTGGTGGGTTGGTGGGTTCAGCTAACATTTTAATGTGTATTGGGAGCTCCCAAATTTCCTTGACAGATGATGTCAGAGGAGAGAAGAATTAGGTAAAGTGATTATTTTCTCCATATACTTTGGTTCTCCCAGGAGATAAGCTGCTGTTAGAAGAGTCTGGCTGCAGCTCTCTTCTCTTTCACCACTGACAACACATACGCACTCAGGAGAACCAAACAATGTATATGTATGGGGGAATAAAGAAGGAGTCAAGGCATATATGTTGGCTAGCATATATTGAATTTATATGGCCAGATTTGTAGCGAAATATTTATTTTGCCATCAGCTATCCCACTGTCTCCGTGTAGATATATATGTTTGTCTAAGATAAGAATGTTTGTGTTCTCAGTGGGGAGGGGAATACGTCATAGATCAAAACCTAATGAAGCATCTTATCCTCTATTAGAGGATCAGGCATTTTGAAATGTAATGTCTGATTCTTCATTCCTCTGACTTCTGGCACTGGGGGAGTGTGGATAAACCATACAAATTATGGTGCACATTTATTAATACTAGCTTTTTAGACGCCGTTCTTAATAAAGCCCTATCACTGACGGTGGATCACCAAAGTTATGCAGAGGTACTGGCCTCTACATAACTTTGGCATATACAGCGTGGTTTCTAAATGTAAGACAGCTTCCAATAAATAACCCCCTATAATGTTCACCAATCAAGCCAAAATTGCTAAGCTAAGTTTGGCAGATGTGCATCTAATGTGTAGAATGGGGAATGCCTGTGTCTAGTGGTAATCCCAACATCCTATTGCACCAAAGTTGTAGCTAGGCTTTCCTATATCTGAGGCAAAACATTTATTGTAGCGCCCCCTTCCCCACACCTGTAAAGGTACATACACACCATTTTGCGTTAACATGGATTGACAGTAACATACCAACCATACTGTACAAATGAATTGGTCTGCTATATTATGCAAAAAAATGTACCCCATGCACTGCTATGTCATATTCACATACATACACATTGCACATACAGTCCATTTGTGCACATAAACAGCTCAAACATACATACATGTTACAAACACATACAATAAGTGCACACATAGAAACAGATTAGGCTACTTTTACACTAGCGTTTTTACTGGATCAGGCAGGGTTCAGCAAAAGTACTTCCATTACTGATAATACACCATCTGCACCCGTTATGAATGGATCCTGTTGTATTATCTTTAACATAGCCAAGACGGATCCGTCATAAATCTCATTGAAAGTCAAAGGGGGGCAGATCCGTTTTCTATTGTGTCAGATTGTGTCAGAGAAAACGGATCCGTCCCCATTGACTTGCATTGGGGGTCATGCCGGATCCGTCTTGCTCCCCATCCCAGGATGGAAAGCAAACTACAACATGTTGCCGTTTGCTCTCTGGTTTGGGAACACAACTAAATGGAAAAGAATGCATTTTGGAGCATTCCGTTCTGTTCAGTTCTGTTTTGTCCCCTTTGAAAATAAATGGGGACAAAAGTTAAGTGTTTTTTTCTGGTATTGAACCCCTATGACGGATCTCAATACAAGAAAACTATAGTGTGAAAGTAGCTTTACTCACAGTTGGAACAACTGAGCAGAGGAGAAAAAGAAAAGAAGGGAAGACATTTATTTTACTCACATATAGTGCTGACATATTCTGCAGCGGTTTGCAGGCATTTTAATCACCTGCTGTAACCAATGGAGCTCACAATCTAATTTACCAGTATGTCTTTGGAGTGTGGGAGGAAATCTGATTACTTCAAGGAAATTAATGAAAACACAGGGAGAACTAACAAACTCTTTGGTCAGATTCAAATCAAGGAACCCCAGCACTTCAAGGCACTAGTGTTAACCACTGGCTTGACAGGGAATACTATGAAGAGGAAGCTGATCTCTAGTTTACTGCATTTTGTACCTCCTCCCTATGTTTCTACCTAACTCCAGTTGTGCCACATGCCCACCAGCTAAGAGAGTATAAAGTGAGGGCTTTTCATTAAGAAACAACCAATTTGAAAAGATTAAATAGATTTTTGTACAGTACTTGCCAAAGATCGGACTTTCTTGTCAGAAAAAAGAAATTCACTGGTGAACAACTTTGAAGCAACAACCAGTCTCATCTTTTTGGATACTGCAAATGTAACGTGATGGAACTCTACTGTAGAATTGAATCATGACATTTTGGAGACTAAAAATGACCCTGTTCAGAGTCTATATCTATTTTATTAGTTAGAATGTGAAGGACAGGTTTCATTTAGCTCTATTTTACAATGCCACTATAAAATAACATTGGCCAAGGAATGGTTTATGCAAATTAGAATATAAATGTCATTCCTTCAAGTAGTCGAAAGGACAAGCTACTAATAGAGATACATCAGCCATCATAGGATAATAGAAATGATTATGCCCATTAAAAGACAGCAGTGTTGATCTAGAGCAAAGCTGAATAATTTGTAAATTCTCCTCATATATTTAAAAAAAAGCTCTTGCAGCCTCCGAATATGAGAATAAATGCCTAAAATCGTTATTCACTGGTGTATTTTTGTTACAAATTCACTTTTGCATTTTGTAGAAGAAATCAATCATGAATAAATTATCTTTTAAATTATCTTAAATCATTATATGAAGGCAGGCTCTTTTAAAATGGAAGCTATTTTCAGAAACTCAGATACTGTACACTAGGTTGCCATGCCTGGTACTGTAGTTCCTACTCCTGTTAAATAGTACTAAGTGGGTCAAGCAGTACTACAGGACATGGTTGTTCACAGGAACAAGCTTATGTGTCTGTGTGAACAAGGAGTGTTTGAAACCTGCAGGAACACAATGGCCTCTTCATTGTACTGATTTTAGGACTCCCACCAAAAATATATAGACACCTATTGTAACATACCTTTTGTGTCTCATGGTAGTCTAAATAAAGGGGTTGTCTCACTTCAGCAACTTAAATTTATCATGTAGACAAAGCTAATACAAGGCACTTGCTAATGTATTATTTGTGACTGTCCATAGTGTCTCTTTTGCTGGCTGAAAAGGTTACACAAATTGTATAAAAAGAAAACACTTGATCCTCGAAGATAAATGAATAAGAAATGGTTAACTGTTTTTCTAACTGTGTGACTGGTACTTTCACTTTCACTTTTAGTGCTGGTCATTTAATAACCCTCTTCTCTAAACTACTAAGGGGTCATAAACACTTATTTAAGCCACATTCTTATCAGTAAGATAGGGATTGAGTTTTGATGATTGTTTATAATGTAAGAGAGCAAGGAGTCTGTCTGCTCCCCAGATGACGGAAAAGACAGATGATCCACGGGCTGCTACTACAGCATCCCAACTATGTACACAAAAAAGGGTTCCATATTTTTATTAAAGACCTATTGAAAAAAATAATTTTTAGATCAAAATAAGTACAATGCAATAATAAAAAAAATTGTCCCCAAAAGTGTACATAGCCTTTAATTCATTTGCAAGACTCTCAAAGTGAAGGTGAAGGAATATTTTCAATTTATTACATAATAAGAAAGTGAAAGTTTCCCTACAATAAACCAAGGCGGGGCATTCTCACTTGGAGACCCACGTAATAGTATTCTCTACTTAAAAAGATTGTACAGTGCTGTTTGTAAAGTGTAGTTAATCTTAGCTCTGCTTCACTCTAGAAGATACCTCTTTATCCAGGGTTGGATTAGCCACTAATCTTTACAGAGAAAAATCCTGATGGGTCAGTGAGGTTATGATCTGTGGAAAATTTCAGGGAAGACCAACTAGAGCCTCTGAACTTTATTTGTGGTTAATCAGAGGCACTGTAAAGGAGTGCAGGTGTATGTTTTTTTAGTTTTCTTTCCTCCTCCTAAAAGATTTCAGTTTGTTTTTCAACTGAGTGGTACAGTTTATACGTCACGTTAAAGGTGGAAAAAGTTCTGAAATGATTTATCTTTGTCTCATTTTTTGACAGCACAGAAACCTGACATTTTAACAGGGGTGTGTAGACTTTTTATATCCACTGTAGATAGATAGATAGATAGATAGATAGATAGATAGATAGATAGATAGAAAAATATGCACTATGTTGCAGCCAAGGTAGCGTGAACCTGCACCTTATTTACAGTATATTCATTATGGATACCAGCACTGGTGGGGTCTTTAAACATGGCATCCACTCACACATGCAGCATAGCCAACGGGTCTCTGCCATTTCAAACAACAGAGGCCCATGGCTAATGTCCATGACCGACAATACAGCTTTTAGATGCCGTGTTAAAGTGTGATTACGGCAACTAAACAGTGAAAAGGAATGGCATCCCCATGCGGTCATTGGGGATGTCGATCATTATTTCTAATAGGCTGGGTCTTTCTGAAGAGACCCAGCATATTAGAGCTGTAGTTTCTATGTTTGCCAGCAGGTGGCAGGCCAAAATAGAAGATGAGCAATTAGAAAATTACTATACTCCTTATGGGAGTATAGTAATATTTTCTTAAAACAAAAGTATTGGACATTGTAGCTTCCTAGAGGTGCTATAAAAAAAAAGTTAAAAAAGTTAAAATTTTTATCACCCCCTTTTCCTTAGAATAATAAAAATACTGTACATAAATAATAAACAAAAATGTAAACATTATGGGCATTACAGGATCCCAAAACCCCCCTACTATTAAAAATATAAAAATATTTTTCCGATACGGTAAATGGCATAACAGAAAAAAGTATCAAAATGGCTGATTCGCAATTTTTTATTGCTTCTTACCCCAAAAAATTGAATGTGATCAAAAAGACACACACTCAAAAATAGTATCAATAAAAACTACAGATCATCTCACAAAAAAATGAGCCCGCAAACAGCTCAGTAGACATAGCTATAAAAAAAAGTTATGGGGGTCAGAATATGTAAAAGAAAAAAAAAATTCAATTTTATTTTTTCAGTAATGAAACATATCAAACCTTTATATATGTGATATTGTTGTAATTGTACTGACCCAGAGAATGAAGGGAACAGGTATGTTTTGCTGCATAGGGAACGCCGCAGGGACAAAACCCATAAAACTGTGGAGGAATTTAAAAAAAAAATTTAAATTCCACCCAATTTGGAATTTTTTTTCTGCTTCCGACTACATTGTGTGCCATAATAAATAGTGCCATTAGAAAGTACAAATTGTCCTGCAAAAAACAAGCCCCCATATGGATATGTGAACCTAAAAATAAAAAAAGCTATGTACTGTAGCTATGGCTACAAAAAAACAGGGAAAAAAAGTTAAAACGCAAAAATAAAAAAAACTCCAGTATCCCCAGGGTTAATATTATTTTGTGTTGTGTATATGTGGGGGAGTGGCATCCCCTGTGAACCTTACACTCCCGACGATCTACTTTATGCTTTTAATCAGAAGTATCACATACAGTAGCTGGATCCTACTTTCCCCAGAAATTTGTAGGCCAAAAGCCCAGGAGAGGCATGTGTTAGAGTATGTCCCGTCCCGTCTGTTAGAAGCCACCTTGTTAATGGTAGATGGGCCTGACATATTTTTCATTTTCATACACATACCAGTGTGCTACTACTTATAGTTCTACACATTATGTTGGAGCCAAGGTAGTGTGCACGTGTTCCTTTATTTATATACATAATAGAGGTGCTAGTTTAATTTTCTTTTGTTAGATAGATAGTTAGATAGATAGTTGTGAAGTAATTTTTTAACATCTTTTTCCTTAGTGCAGTTGATTCATTAGGTGCATATATCTTCATATCATATTTCAGGTACAGAATTGTTCAAAATATGCCACAATACATGTCACTTAAGACATTGTGCATGTTCATACCCAAATGCAAAGTAAGGCTCAGTGAACTGGAATTTATCATGACTGTCAAGACAAATTGAATCATGCCTAGATAAATATGAAAAATGTCAGCTTAAAAAGAACCTGGCATTGTGAGTTTACAGTTCACAAAAGTTGGTGCATTAGCAGTTCTCCAATAGAAGATATACTGAAGTAATAGAAATACATAGCTCACATAGATAGAAATGAGAATAACCATTATTGAGTTAAAGAGTGCATTTTAACATCTAATTAGTATTTAGTGTATGTGTCCAAGGAGATTTATTTTTATTATTTTTTTATTATTTACATAACTATTAAGTCATATACGTAGTAGGGTATAGGCAACAAAACCTGTAAAAGAATGATTCCCTGTCTCCAGCTCCAAATAACAAAAAAGTTTAAATTCTGTAAGTTATCACAGAGGGACAAAAAACAGGACTCGATTTATTAAATGTGCATAAAACGTGTTTCAGGACTGGACTAGTCCCTTCATTAGGTCCAGTAACTAAACGTATTGTTTTATATGCATATAAAAAATGGATTAAGAAGTAATATTATTCCTTAAAACGCATATTGCATAGCAATGCCTCTGCTAGTCCCTTTTTGGCTTTCTGAGACAACTTGAAATTCTGGATTTCCTCTCCAAAAGAGCAACAAAGCAGCAACCTCCCCTTATTTGTATCTTCTGCTTGTTAATTTGTTGTGTCTTGATCTCAACGACATAAGGTGAGTGGTACCAACACGTACCCCTATCCTCAGATGTACAAACTACTCTGTGTGCGCTGTTTGTGTTAATTTACCTGACGTTGTTTGAAAAATGCTAAACTTCACCTTTTGAAAAAAACATCATCTTCTCCACTATCAGTGAAACCACTATCCTTGCTTGACATTAAGTACAATGTCTGGGTGTTGTACTTGGTTTTGTTCCCTTCTTCCTTTTAATCAATTGATTGCCCCATTATTTTGCCTTCACCTAAACAGGGTGAAATGCAAGTGGCCCATACTTGTCCTCTTAGAATTTTTACTACTGTATATTCTTTCTTGAAAATAACTATTACATATAGTAATATAAAATTGTTTGGTTGTGCCCAAGTGAGTGCTAGGCAGGGCACGTGATGGGAATGCAATGGCCAGCCTATGGTGCTAAGACCAGGCCAGATAGAACTTAACAAAAGTCTCTATTCACTGTGTACACAATAAGAGTTGTGGTATATCCAGCAATTGTACACAATGCCAATTTCTCCTAGATTTCCAAGCATGTGCTAGACAGTTTGTTGCAGCAATGCCAAAGTCTCTGTTATTGGGATCTCTGACTAGACACTACAATCTGGCAACAGTGGCTGTAGTGTCTAATAGTCTGTGGTGCAAAGGGTGTCTTATCTTGTTTCCCCATGCAGCAGTAGGGTCTGTAATGGTTTAAGCTGAGTTACCTTGCTGCCTCTCACACTGTAGTGATGGAAATGCTCCTTTAGACCATCCTCTCTTTCATGTTCTGGAGCACATGGAGGTGCCAAAGGCACCAGAACCTGAAGTTGGAATCTAGAAAAGAGGAGATCATGTATACTGCTCCTTACCTCCTCCTTCTCTACAGCTAGACTGACTGGAATCTTCAGGAACTAGGGGGTTGAGCCAGTCCAGACTCTAAGCTCCAGAGAGGACTTGGCAAGGATAGTTAACACTAGCCATGCCTGACTCCTGCTGAAACAAAGTAGTACATCACATTACAAACATTATCCAAAAAAACAAACTTTGCAGATACAGGTCTGGGTTACTGAAAAAGCTAAGAATGTAGTCGTGGCTTCAGTGGTCAAAGAGGCGTAAATAGCATGATTAGCGTAAACTCATATGTTAAACTGCATGTTATCTAATCAGTCTTAAGTTAAAGTACCACTCTGAAAGATGCAGAGTCACACCAGTGATGCATAACAGCTGTCTACCTGCTGCCCTGGGCAGGCGCAGATGTCACTCCTCTATTCCGAAGTGTATTTGAACTAATGCTCAGGGACCTTCAGCACTTTGGGGGTTAGCCTTTTTATCTTGCTCCCTGTTTAGCTGTTGACTAAGGTGCTGATCAGCCTCCTTTTTTAGCTGTGCTCACCTCCTCACCTGAGCTCTAAGGTTTTCTAGTGTCTAGTAACCAGCTATGGTCTGATCTCTTGTCTACCTACACACATACCGTACCTTGCCTGTTTACCGATTCTGGTACTTGCCCTGACCTTGGAACTGCTACCTGGACTACGGATGTACTCAGCTTGCCCTGACCTTGGAATTGCACATACTTAGACTGTGTTCAAACTATCTCTTGTGCCTGAGTCCTTAGTACTTTGCACCGGTTGCCCTGACCTCCATGGGTCAGCTGTAAAGTACACCAGGAATACTCCAGGAGATAGCAGCCAGGTTGGTTACATGCAGCAAAGTAAAGATCCCTGTACAGGGGTTGAAGGGTGAATACCAGGGATCTGCCATAACAATGCCCTCAGATTTAGCCCAAACTAGATTTAGTCAAACTGGTTAGTTGGCATAGTGGGTCCACAACCACTGTCCGTTACAAGCAGGACTGTGTGAACTGTGGACTTGAAAGGTGATAAAAGAAATTATATTGTATACAATCAAAATGTTGTTGGTGTATATGGTATTTTCACACACCTATGACTGGTCAGTGTGATTCTGGACATGGGAAATAGCATAGTCGTCACAGAGATTCCTGGAGGCATTAGAGAATTGCATAAAAGAGTCTGGAGCAACCCCAAGAACAATTCCTAGGTGAAATATGTTGTAGTAGGTCCTATGCTTTCATCCACCCATAGATTCATGGAACGTTTGTGCACAAGCAAGTGGTCATCTTAGGGAGCAACCGGACCCCT
Organism: Bufotes viridis; assembly: GCA_033119425.1. NCBI lineage: Eukaryota > Metazoa > Chordata > Amphibia > Anura > Bufonidae > Bufotes > Bufotes viridis. The sequence goes on from CM065589.1 coordinate 459,593,352, forward strand.
TGAGTAAATGTAGTGAGGTACATCGTAGTCCTCCACATCTCAGTAAGAGATTAAGTAAATGTATTCAAATGTTCTCCTGTTCTCTTGTTGATATGTTAGAGGATAGGAGTGATATTAACAAGAATGGTGGTCATAGTAGTACTAACTCTGCAATTTCCCTGGATCATGCAGACAGGGCTGCCATCAGAATTTTTTGTGCCACTTAAACAGCCTGGCCCCCCTCCCCCTTCCGTGGCCTTCTCTTACTCCGCCCATTTAGAATCCGTCCTGACTCCGCCTCCCAGCCCCCTCCACCCCTAAGGATCCACTCCCAATTTCATAATTTTTTTTTACAACTACAAAGACAGTAAAAAGTGATAACCACAACCCCTCCCTCCTCCCTCGGCAGTGGCTTGTAAGACGCCTACACTCACCACACAACGTCCCACTCACTCATTAGGTATGCCCTTTAGTGCCCCCAAATAGTAGTTATGCTCCATTATTTCCCCTTCACAGTAGTTATGCTCCCTTACTGCCCCCACACAGTAAAATGTTGTTAGTGCTCTCACACAGTAATTATTTCCCATTGGTGCCCACACACTAGTTATGCCCCTTTAGTGCCCCAAAGAGTAGACATTTCCCATTAGTGCCTCTTAAAGTAGCTACATCACATAGTTATGCCCCCTTAGTGTCCTACAGAGTAGCTATGCCTCTGTGCCCCCTCACAATAGTTATTTCCCCTATTTCCAATTGGTAATCATACCCCTTAGTGCCCCTTCACAGTAGAATGCCCCTTTAGTGCACCCAGACAGTAGTCATGCTTCCTTAGTGCAACCAAATACCCCTTAGTATTAGAGAAGCCCCTCCTGTGAGTTAAATAAAATTGTCAGTTATAATTATCACCTCATTCCCCCACTGACAACAGGCCAGGGGAATGATTCATTCACTCCTCTACTCAGCCCAGGAGGTGCAGGATATCACTGCATCACTCCTGGCTGGCTGCTGGGAAAGACACAGGAAGGGACAATGAATTATGATGAGGCACAGGAACTGCAGTCCTAGAAAACCATACACCTGATAGCCTAAGCCTGCCGATCTGTATCTGTGACTACTAGTCCTACTCTGTGCGCTGGGCCTGGGCTGGGCACTGGATGACCACTCTGCCACTGGTGCTCTGTCCTGCTGGTGCTGCCGCTCCTGTTGTGTCCGCCTGTGACTGCTGCCGCTCCCTGCTCACTGCTCTGACTCAGTGTGTGGGCAGCCTTACTACAGCCTGCACTCTGTACTGAGACTAGACAGTAAGATCATAGCGTGATAGCAAGCCGGCGGGCGTACGTGCTCAGGGGGCGGTGTATGGGCCCTGCTGCTGCTGTGAAGGGGCCCAGCCTGCCCTGAACAACTTTAGTTATGCCACTGGTGCGGCGGCCCCAGCGGTCAGAGAGTGACAGTCACTCACTGACTCACAAAAAAAAAGAAAAAAAAGCTTGTGACTGACTGGGCCCCGCCCAGGGTCCGGGCCCCTTATTGGGGTATCTGTTGTACCTCCCTGATGGCGGCCCTGCGTGCAGTGATAGGAAGGTTCCACCTGTTCTTCCCTTAAGTTACTTTCTGGTATTGAGGTCCTCCTGACTGATGTCAGTTGAGGTGCCCTTGATGTTGAAGGTTGCAGTGAGGTGCAAAGCCAGGTCCCTTGGTGCAGCTATACATGTTGCAAGGAATACCGAGGGGGTCCATGCATGTCCTGGCCTGTACTTAGGTTCAGGGGTGGCTTGTATGTCAATACTACATTTTTCCCTCTTTGCTGTCTAGACACTAAATCCCAATTAGACTCTAAAAACAGCCCCACCTAGTGGTTGGTGGGTGTAGATAAGGCCTATCAATACCGGCGATTTTAAAAGTTTTCCCATCTACAAAGAATGGAGAGGTTTGTAGTTTTTATCGTAGGTGCACTTCATCAATCAACATTGTATGATTTTTAGATAATTAATTAGTATTTTATTTCATGAAATAAGTATTTGATACAATAGAAAAACAGACCTCAATATTTGGTACAGGAACTTTTGTTTGCAATTCCAGAGGTCAGACATTTCCTGTAGTTTTTGACCAAGTTTGCACACACTGCAGCAGGGATTTTAGGGTATCTATATATGTATATATATATATATATATATATATATATATATATATATCGCTATATATTATAAATGATGACCTGCTGGTGACCCTCAAAAACATTTGGAGCAAGGGCCTGTTGGTTACCTTCTAAAACATTATAGTTGAGGGCCTGAAAGTGAGCGGACCCTATACAAAATTGCAGAGAGGGCCTGAAGGTGAGCGAACCCCATAAAACATTGCAGTGATGGTCTACAGGTGAGCAGACCATATATAACATTAGAGTTGAGGGCCTGAAGCCAAGCGAACCCCATAAAACATTGCAGTGATGGCCTAAAGGTGAGCAGACCATATAAAACATTAGAGGTGAGGGCCTGAAGCCGAGCGAACCCCATAAAATATTACAGTGATTGCCTACAGGTGAGAAGACCATATATAACATTAGAGGTGAGGGCCTGAAGGTGATCAAACCTCATAAAACATTGCAGTACTGGCCTACAGGTGAGCAGACCGTATAAAACATTGGAGGTGAGTGCCTGAAGGTGACCGAACCCCATAACACATTGCAGTAATGACCTACAGGTGAGCAGACCGTATAAAACCTTGGAGGTGAGGGCCCGAAAGTAAGTGAACCCTATAAAAATTGCAGTGATGGCCTAAAGTTGAGCAGACCATATAAAACTTTATAGGTGAGGGCCTGAAGCCGAGCAAACCCTACTAAACATTGTAGTGAGGGCATATATATTCTGTATGGAAGAGGAGGCGGATGAGGCGGATGAGAAAACAAGATTCAGACATATATCCTTTTTTGCGGTTAAAAGGGCGCATCTGAATCTTGTGGATTGAGTACATTATAAAGCATACATTTAAATTGCGTTTTTGTTTCTTATTAGCTCAGCTTTCCTCTGGTGGAGAGGAGAAGTCAAGGGTAATCCAGGCCTTGTTCATTTTTATCTGAGTCAACCTGTCAGCATTGTCAGTGGACAAGCGGATATGTTTATCTGTTATTATGCCACCAGCAGCACTAAATACACGCTCAGAAAATACGCTGGCGGTAGGGCAGGCCAGCACTTCCAAGGCGTAGAGCGCAAGTTCGTGCCACGTGTCCAGCTTGGACACCCAGTAGTTGTAAGGCATTGAGGGATCATTTAGGACACTGACACAGTCTGCAATGTATTCCTTCACCATCTTCCAAAACTTTTCCCTCCTTGTAGCACTAGGCCGCTCTTCAGGGTGAGGTTTCTGGCGGAGTATCATGCCTTGGAAAGTGTTGCCCTGCCTCTGTTGGAACTACTGTGTGTTCCCCTTGTCTCCCTTCCTTGGTTGCCTAAGGAAGTAAGGACTCTGGCGGCCGCATTGTCAGATGGAAAATTCTGGAGCATACTGTCAGCAAGTACCTTGTGGTATTGCACCGTTTTACTCGTCTTCTCCACCACAGGAATGAGAGATGAGAAGTTCTCTTTGTAGTGGGGGTTAAGAAGGGTTAACACCCAGTAATCTTTGTTACCTAAAATGCATATAACGCGAGGGACACGGGAAAGGCAGCCTAACATGAAGTCAGCCATGTCTGCCAGAGTACCAACAGGCAAGACATCGATGTCAACTTCAGAATGACTCTCTATACCCTCATCCTCCTCCTCTTCTGCCCATCCACGCTGAACAGATGAAATTAAAGTTCCATGGGTACTATCCTCTGTAGCAGAGGCAAGTTACTCCAGCTCCTCCTCCTACTCTTCATGGCCCAATTTCCGCTGAGAAGACGAACTGGGGGAGGTCTGGCTATCACCCTGTGTCACATAAGTCTGACTTCAATGTCCAATCCTCGCCTGTGAATAGCAGCAGTTGACTGGAAAGGCGACGACCATGTTGCAGCTGGTATTCCATAACTGCCCTATGCTGCTCACAAACCCTGGCCAACATGTAGAACGTAGAGTTCCACCACGTGCTAACGTCGCACAACAGTCGGTGAGCCAAAAGCCACAAGCTCAGCTGCAGCATTGACAGACCGGTTAAAGCTGTGGATGACTTTCGGAAATGGGCACACAAGATGTGCACCTTCACTAGTAGCTCCTGCAAATTGGGGTAGGTTTTGATAAACCGCTGAACCACTAAGTTTAAGATGTGGGCTAGGCATGGAATGTGTGTAAGGTTGCTGAACTCCAAAGCCGCCACCAAGTTACTGCCATTGTCAGACACAACCATGCCTGTTTGTAGGTTGAGTAGCGAGAGCCACAGCTGGGTCTGGTCCCTTATACTCTGCCACAGCTCTGCAGCGGTGTGCTGTTTGTCCCCTAAGCAGATCAGTTTCAGCACTAGTGTTGAGCGCGAATATTCGAATGGCGAATTTTTTTTTTTACGAATATCGGCACTTCGCAAATTCAGGAAAATTTAGAATATAGAATATTCATATTTTTTTTTTTTAATCTGAACCCAAGATACCATTAACGAAGATAGAGAATATAGCACTATGTTCTCTATTTTCGTTAATTTTAGCAAGCCAACCAATTGGAAATTTATAGCCCGTTCAAAGTTTCATTCGCTGTACGCGAATATTACATTATGTAATATTCGCGTACTGCGAATGAAACTTTGAATGGGCTATAACTTTCCTATTGGTTGGCTTGCTAGAATTAACGAAGATAGAGAACATATCTCTATATTCGTATTCATTATCTTTGTTAATTCTAGCAAGACAATCCAATAGGAAAGTTGACTGTACCCAGCTCTAAGTTGGATGCGCAATGCGAAAATATTACTTTACCTATTTTTTGCAATAAATACAATACTGACTCATTATTCTATTTATTGACAAAAATAGGTAAAGTAATATTTTCCCATTGCACATCCAACTTAGAGCTGGGTACTGTCAACTTTCCTATTGGGTTGTCTTGCTAGAATTAACGAATATAGAGAATATAGTGCTATATTCGTATTCGTCATATTCATTAATTCTACCCAGCCAAACAATAGTAAGTTGCATATACCACGCTCTAAGTTAGATGCGCAATGCCAGTAATATTACTTAACATTCTCACATTGCGCATCCAACTTCGATTTGTGTGTCGGCTTTGTTAATTCTAGCAAGCCAAGCAATAGGAAAGTTATACCACGTTCAAAGTTTCATTCGCAGTATGCAAATATTAACTTATGCAATATTCACATACTGCGAATGAAACTTTGAACGGGGTATAACTTTCCTATTGGTTGGCTTGCTAGAATTAACGAAGATAGAGAGTATAGCGCTATATTTGTTATCTTCGGTAATTCTAGATAGCCAACCCAATAGAAAAGTTGCCTTTATACCCCGTTCAAAATTTAAATCGCAATACACAAATAATTAAATCGCATATTATACGCAATAAATAGAATAATGACGAGTATTCGATTTTGACTAATATATGACGAATATTTAATCGAGTATTCGCGAAATATAGCAAAATCGAATATGGCACCTCCCGCGCTTTACTATTCAGCACGGCCCATTGATGCTAACCCACAGCAGTGCTACACTGCTTCTAGCTAGTGACTGAGGCTGACTGCTGTTGGCGGAGAAAGTGGAGGAGGAGGCGGCGGAGGAGGAGAAGTAGGGGTTGGAGACAGTAAAATAGCTTCTGGTGGACCTTCCCAGTAAGTGCGTTAGTCAGGGCTCGGGTGATGTTGTGGAACACATGCTGGTTTAAGGAAGGCACGGCACACCATGAAAAATAGTGGCGGCTGGGGACTGTGTACCGAGGGACGGCTGCCGACATCAGGCTATGGAAGGTCTCAGTGTCAACAAGCCTAAATGGCAACATTTCAAGTACCAGTAATTTTGAAAGTTGCGTATTTAGTGCTATGGCCTGTGGGTGGGTGGGTATTTGCGCTGGCATTCAAATGCCTGTATTATCAACATTTGGATGCTGCACTGGTACAGGGAAGTGGTTGTTGTTGCTGACGGTTCATGCAAAGGTCCAGGTGCAGGACGATGGGGCCTGTGCCTTCAACAGGGGATTGGCCAGCGTAACACAGGGGAAAAGGAGGCAGTGATGGGACCCGCAGGCCAAGAGTGTGGACCCAGGCATTCGGCCAACTTATTAGGGTGCCTGAATGCCATGTGGGGGATCATGCTGGTGGTGGTGAGGTTGCTAGTGTTCACGCCCCGGCTCATTTTGGTATGGCACAGGTTGCAAATTTCCACTCTTTTGTCATCTGCGCTTTCCTCTGAAAAGCGCCATAATGCGGAACACCCACCTCTTGGCAAGGTACATTAACACATGACGTGTGGGCCAACGTCTCACTTTTGCAACCCCACTGCCTCTCAGACTGTTGCGGTGCTGCGGATCCCTCCCTCTCTGTACTGCTGTTCTCGCTCGGCTTTTCACCTTCCCATGTTGGGTCAGTGACCTAATCGTCCACCACCTCCTCTTCCACTTTCTCACTCTGCTCATCCTCCTGACTTGACCTAACCACAAACTCAGTGATTGACAACTGTGTCACATCATCATCCACCTCGTGAACGAATGATTGCCGTTCACCACCATCATCTTCTTGAGACTGTGAAAGCTCAAGAGGTTGGGAATCAGGGCACAATATCTCAGTTAACTCTTCATGTGTGCTTGGCGAGAGAGCCAAACCAAGTACTGGTGATGAAAAGAGGTCATGTGAATATCCAAGTGTGGGATCACTTGATTGCCAGACACGACATGGTGGGATGAAGGAGGATCAGAGTGAGGATGCAGTAGACCAGACTCTTGGCTACAGAGACTGGACTTAGTGGAAGAGAGGGTGGTTCTTAATTGACTGGAAGCATTATTTTCTGGAATCCAACCAACCACCTGTTCGCACTGGTCCGTCTTGGACATTGTTGTTCTACGCCGCCCAGTTAAGTTGGACATGAAGGTGGGTAAGGTGGATTTTTTTGTTTTTTCTGATGCATGGGCAGCAGGCACAGTTTTATTGCGCCCAGGGCCACGGCCTCTGCTTGCACCATCAGCATCACGCCTACTTCCTCGTCCATTTGAGCTTGCTTTCTTAATAATAATGGTTTTGTCTGTAGATGTGGCACAGATTGTTTTACTGTTCGCTAAAGACACCGTTTTCTGACGCAGGACAGTACTGGATAAAGAAAAATAAAGATTTTGGCTGCTACACTAGGCCCGAGACAATGTGATTTTTACGATACACACTGTATTGACATGCAGTAAGGTACTGGATACAGAAAAATACAGATTTTGGCCACTACACTAGGCCGAAGAGAATGTAATTTATACGATACACACTGTATTGACATGCAGTTCAGTACTGGTTACAGAATAATACAGATATTGGCCACTACCCTAGGCCCAAGAGAAAGTGATTTTTATGATACACACTGTATTGACATGCAGTTCGGTACTGATACAAAAAAATACAGATTTTTGCCACTACACTAGGCCCAAGAGAATATAATTTTTACGATACACACTGTATTGACATGTAGTAAGGTGCTGGATACAGAAAAATACATATTTTGGCCACTACATTAGGTCCAAGATAATGTAATTTTTACGATACACACTGTATTGAGATGCAGTAAGGTACTGATACAAAAAATAAATACAGATGTTGGCCACTACACTAGGCCCGAGAGAAAATCATTTTTATGATACACACTGTATTGACATGCAGTCCAGTACTGGATACAGAAAAATACAGATTTTGGCCAATACACTAGGCCCAAGAGAATGTAATCTTTACGATACACACTGTATTGAGATGCAGTAAGGTACTGGATACAAAAAAATACAGATTTTGGCCACTACACTAGGCCCAAGAGAATGTATGTATTCGGATATAGTTCTATATTGGATACAAATTTGTCCCAAATAAGATGTATTCTGTGGTGGAATACTGCATATACAGTTGCGGTCTAAACTCACACACAGATGTGCCCAAAACTAGTTAACTCTGGCCAAAATATAAATCACTCTCTGCTGGAGTAATTAATATAACGGTTGTGGATTGGACTCACTCAGATGTGGAATAAGTTAGGTTAATTTTCCCCCCAAAAAATATTTCTCTGATGGTGCAGTGTATATCTCAGTACCAGGCACATGGTATTGAATAAGTCCCTTTTTATAATGTCTGCCCAACACACTGCTTTAACAACTTCAGTCCCCCTAGCTTAAACACCCTTAATGACCAGGCAACTTTTTACAATTCTGCACTACACTACTTTCACCGTTTATTGCTCCGTCATGCAACTTACCACCCAAATGAATTTTACCTCCTTTTCTTCTCACTAATAGAGATTTCATTTGGTGGTATTTCAGTCTTGCTGACATTTTAACTTTTTTGATATTTCGCTTTTTTTGACGAAATTTTTGCAAAAAAATGACATTTTCACTTTCTGTTGGAAAATTTGTCAAATAAAACTACATTTCTCTACAAATTTTTCTCTAAATTTATTGTTCTACATGTCTTTGATAAAAAAAAATGCAATAAGTGTATATTTATTGGTTTGGGTAAAAGTTATAGCTTTTGCAAACTATGGTGCAAAAAAGTGAATTTCCGCACTTTGACTTTCTGAGCACCTGTCCTGTTTCCTGACGTACTACAATGCCCAGACAGTAGAAACACCCCATAAATGACCCCATTTCGGAAAGTAGACACCCTAAGGTATTCACTGAGGGGCATAGTAAGTTCATGGAAGTTTTTATTTTTTGTCACAAGTTAGCAGAAATTGATTTTTATTTTATTTTTTTCAAAAAATTTAATTTTCCGCAAACTTGTGACAAAAAATAAAAACTTCCATGAACTCACTATCCCCATCAGCGAATACCTTAGGGTGTCTACTTTCCGAAATGGGGTCACTTGTGGGGTATTTTTACTGCCCTGGCATTTTAGGGGTCCCTAAAGCGTGAGAATCCAAATACATAAAAATGCCCTGTGAAATCCTAAAGGTACTCATTGGAATTAGGGCCCCTTTGCGCATCTTGGCTGCAAAAAAGTGTCACACATGTGGTATCGCCATACTCAGGAGAAGTAGGGCAATGTGTTTTGGGGTGTATTTTTACATATACCCATGTTGGGTGAGTGAAATATCTCTGTAAATTGACAACTTTGTATAAAATTTTTAAAAAGTTGTCGTTTACAGCGATATTTCTCACACAAAGTATGGGTATATATAAAAATACACCTCAAAAGTCATTGCCCTACTTCTCCTGAGTACGGCAATACCACATGTGTGCCAGTGCCACTTTTTTGCAGCCAAGATGCGCAAAGTGGCCCTAAAACCAATGAGTACCTTTAGGATTTCACAGGGCAATTTTACACATTTGGATTCCAAACTACTTCTCACGCTTTAGGGGCCCCTAAAATGCTGGGACAGTAAAAAATACCCCACAAGTGACCCCATTCCGGAAAGTTGACACCCTAAGGTATTCGCTGATGGGCATAGTGAGTTCATGGAAGTTTTTATTTTTTGTCACAAGTTAGCGGAAATTGATTTCTTTTTTTTTTCTTACAAAGTCTCATATTCCACTAACTTGTGACAAAAAATATTTTTACTGCCCTGGCATTTTAGGGGCCCCTAAACGTGAGAAGCGGTTTGGAATCCAAATGCGTAAAAATGTCCTGTGAAATCCTAAAGGTACTCATTGGATTTAGGGCCCCTTTGCGCATCTTGGCTGCAAAAAAGTGCCTCACATGTGGTATAGCCGTACTCGGCAGAAGTAGGGCAATGTGTTTTGGGGTGTATTTTTACATATACCCATACTGGGTGTGAGAAATATCTCTGTAAATGACAACTTTTTCATTTTTTTATACAACCTATGGAATAGCGACACAGGGCTGGGTATGCCTGGTGCTATCAGGGACCTCAACCTCCTCGTCCGAACTTTGGGTCAGACTGCCACTATTTTCTACAGGTTCATATTCTGACCCGCTAGATTCGTCAAATGAGGGTTCCCATTCCTCATCCGACTGGGTCAGAATCCTGTAGACCTCTTCAGAGGAATACCCCTTATTTGACATTTGGACAACTAAATTTAGGGGGTATTCCCTGAGACTACCCAAGAAAAAGAGCAAGCCTGTCTTACAAATGGGAGGCTAGCGAAGTACAGGAAGCCGTTGCGATTGATAAAAAAGATCAAAACAGATTTTTTATCGCCGCAGCGCTTGTGTAGTGATTGTGCAGTAATACAAAAAAAAATTATTTTTGGCAGGGCGGGCGTGGCTGAACGCACGTGTGAGCGACCGATCAGGCCTGATCGGGCAAACACTGCGTTTGGGGTGGAAGGCGAACTAAGGTGACAGTAATACTATTATAGATCTGACCGTGATCAGTTCTGATCACTTACAGATACTATAAAAGTACAAACGGTACAGTCAGTGACTGCGGTGCGGTGGGCTGGGCGCTAACTACCTACCGAAGGGGCCTAAACTAAACTAAGACTAACAGTCAAACCTAGTGAAAAAAAAAAGTGACAGTTCACAAAAGTGACACTGATCACTTTTTTCCCTTTCACTATGTATTGACAGGGGGTGATCAAGGGGTTAATTGGGGTCATGGGGGGTGATCAGGGCCTAATATGTGGTGTTTGGTGCACTTACTTGGGATCTGTGCTCTGTGCTGGGTCCAACCGATGAAAAGGACCCAGCACATGGCACTGAGCCCTTATAAAATCATTTTATTTATAAATACAGTTAACATTATACTTTTCCATAGGTGATTTTAAAAATCACCAGCCTGCCAGCGCTGATCATTGGCTGGCAGGCCAAGTGCTGCACTGCTGTCAAACACACACTGTAGTATTTAAAAGGACTCTTAGGTCTTTCAATATGGTTTTTGGAGTAGAATCAGAATAAGTTTAGAGCAAAACGCTATCTGTCCCTGCCTACCGTCTGCTCTCCCTGACGCAGCGCCGGACCTCAGCTCCTATATGAAATGGTATCACGTGTTTCGTCCAGTCAATCAGTATAAGGCTTACAGCTGACGTGGCTATGGCCTTACACTGAGGGGAATTACTTACCTGGACCTTAATTGGCTGCTAGAAGGCGCTAAACATGCGGGGAGTAGACTCAAGCAATGCGACTAACATACTTGGTGCTCGGTCAAGTAAAGTAGATCGCCAAGCATAGCGATGCTCGAGCCAAACCAGTACTCGGCCGATCATGCTCGCTCATCACTATTGCCTACCCTTTAGTGTTGATCGCGAATATTCTAATCGCAAATTTTTATCACAAATATCTTACATTGCCGATTTTCACAATCAAGTGAATAATGACTGAAGTTTACAAATTCTCGAATTTGCGAATTTATGGTGAATATTCGGCCAAAAATGCGCAAAATATTGCGAATTAGAATATTGCCAATGCAGCTCATCACTATTGGGCATAGGGAGAGGTTGAAATTAGAGTTAAGCGAACACCTGGATGTTCAGGTTCGAGAAGTTCAGCCGAACTTCACGAAAATGTTTGGGTTCGGAATCCAAACTCGACCCGAACTTGACCCGAACCCGAACTCTATTGAAGACAATAGGGACCCGAACTTTTGGGCACTAAAAAGGCTGTAAAATGGCCCTGGAAAGGGCTAGAGGGCTGTAAAAGGCATCAAAATGTAGGTAAATCCCCTGCAAACAAATGTGGATAGGGAAATGACTTAAAATAAAATAAATATACAGATGTAGCAGGGTTAGCACTCCCTCTGTTAACTCAAATTTCTTAACTCATTTCATTATCTTGAGAAAAAAGCCATTGAAAAGCAATTGAAGGTGTTTGCTTAGATTAGATAACCAAACTCAGAAATCTCAGAAAAAAGGAGTGCTAACCATGCTACATCTGTAAATTAACCAATATCAATTGGCAACTTGGAGGAGGAGGTGGAATAGGAGGTTGGCGTCAGGTGGGAATGCTATGGGAGTTAAAGTTCTGATTACTGCCAAAAAGGATTCATGTCTGCCTGCAGTGCCACAGGCCTCATTCACAGACTCAGGGCCATGGCAACCATACATGGGAGTTGAAGTTCACATCACAGCCAAGAAGGATTCAAGTCTGCCTGTAGAGCCACAGGCCTCATTCAAACATTCAAGCCCCCGGGACCCACAAAGAGGAGAGTTAAAATCAAGCCAAGACAGTATTGATTTCACCCAGCAATGCCACAGGCCTCATTCACGGATTCAGACCCATGCCACCCATAAAGAGGAGAGTTACAATCATGCCAAAACAGTATTGATTTCACCTAGTAGTGCCATAGGCCTCATTCACTAATTCAGGACCATGGCACCCACAAAGAGGAGAACGGTCCCGTAACAGCAACACAGGCCTCAGGTCAACCTGCAATGGAACAGACCATTCTCATTTATGTAGGGCCCTGACACCCAGACAGAGGAGAGGTCATTTGACAGTAAAAAGAAGTTAATGTCTCCCACCAATGCAGCAAGCGATTAAAATAAATATAAGCCCCTGACAACCAGACAATGGGGCGGTCATTTGACAGTAAAAAGAGGTTAATGTCTCCCACCAATGCAGCAAGCGATGAAACAAAATATACGCCCCTGACAACCAGACAATGTAGAGGTCATTTGACAGTCTAAAGAGTTTAATGTCTCCCACCAATGCAGCAAGCGATGAAACAAAATATAGGCCCCTGACAACCAGACAATATAGAGGTCATTTGACAGTCTAAAGAGTTTAATGTCTTCCTCCAATGCAGCAAGCGATGAAACAATATATAGGCCCCTGACAACCAGACAATGGGGAGGTCATTTAACAGTACAAAGAGGATAATGTCACCCCCCAGAGCAACAGGTGATTATCAGAAATGTAGGCCCCTGGCACCCAGACAGAGGAGAGCAATGGAAAAGGCCACTTTCAGTTATTTAGGCCCCAGAAGCCAGACAGAGGAGAGAGGTCCTATATCAGAAAATCAAGCTTGATGTCACACAGCAAAGCAGTAGGCGATTAACAGAATTTTAGGCCCCTGACACCCAGGCAGAGTAGAGGTTCACTCAACTTGGGGTTGCCCCCAAAATAATGGTACAATTAAAAAAAGATGATTCAATAAAGAAGTGCCCTTGAGTACAAGAATGTATGGTTGAGGGCGAGGCAGTTATAAATGTCTATTCTGCACAAGGCATGGACAAGTCCTGTGGGATCCATGCCTGGTTCGTTTTAATGAACGTGAGCTTGTCCACGTTGGCTGTGGACAGGCGGCTGCGTTTGTCTGTAATGACGCCCCCTGCTGTGCTAAATACACGTTCAGACAATACACTGGCCGCAAGGCCGGCCAGCACCTCCAAGGCATAAAGGGCAAGCTCTGGCCATGTGGACAATTTGGAGACCCAGAAGTTGAATGAGGCAGAACTGATCAGTCAGTACGTGGAGGCGTGTGCACACGTACTGTTCCACCATGTTGTTGAAATGCTGCCTCCTAGTAACATGTTTCCTATCAGCTGGTGGTGCAGTTTGCTGTGGCGCGGTGACAAAACTTTTCCACAGCTCGGCCATGCTAACCCTGCTGTCTGAGGAGCTGACCGTGACACAGCTGCGTTGACGACCTCTTCCTCCTCCTCCTCTGCTTTCGCTTTGTTCTTCCACTTGTCCCCCCGTGTCAGTTTGGAATGCCCTCAGGAGCACGTCTACCAGCATGCGTTTGTAGTTATGCACCTTCCTATCACGCTCCAGTGCGGGAATTAAGGTTGGCACGTTGTCCTCGTACCAGGGACCCAGCAGCATGGCAACCCAGTAGTCAGCACAAGTTAAAATGTGGGCAACTCTGCTGTCGTTGCGCAGGCACTGCAGCATGTAGTTGCTCATGTGTGCCAGGCTGCCCAGAGGTAACGATAAGCTGTCCTCTGTAGGTGGTGTATCATCTGTGTATCCCCCTAGCCACGCTCTAGTGATGGCCCTGAGCTTTAGGGTGCACCGTGCAGTGAAACCAGTTCCTCCTCCTCCTCCTCTACCTCATTGTCCTCCACCTCATCCTCCAGAAGTGTGCCCTGGCTGTTCACATGTGTACCTGGCCTCTGCTGGTGCAGAAACCCACCCTCTGAGCCACTTCTGTATGACCTGCCTGAAACCCTGTGAAAGCCCACTCTTCCTCCTCCTCCTGTGCCGCATCCTCTTCCATCATTGTCGTAATATTTTTTTCAAGGATACATAGAAGGGGTATTAAAAAAAAACTGATATTCCAGCTCACCGATAATAAGTGGTAGTTTATTAGTGCTTCATAAAAGTTTCCATAAAAGCCAGGACAAATTACATTGTTACGCGTTTCAGACCTCTTATGTATTTGGGTCCTTCATCATGACAAATATCATGTGCACAAACACAGCTATAAGAAGCCACAAAACACCTGCATTTCTGATTGCATGGTCACCTGATCCAGCACCAGCATGTAATCAATAAAAGGTGTTATTCCTATATACCGTCAATTTCATTCAGCTTAAATTATAACAAAAAACGTATAACTTTTCTGGATTTGAAACTTTGTGGGAATGTGTTACTTGCACGTGTAGATACCACCTCTTACAGAAAGGATCTGGCGGGCAATACTACATTGTATGCAACCTCCTGTCACCCTAAGCATGTGGTGAGGAATGTTCCGAGGGGTGAGCTGTTGCGTATGAGACGTAACTGTTCAGACCTTGCGACATTCGAGGAGGAGAGCAATAAGGTCATTAGCAGGTTGTCTGCCAGATCGTATTCTAATCGTCATATGCAAATCTGTAAAAAGCAAGTGAAGGAAATGAATCACGATTACAATGATTTTTCATAGGAAAAAATCTTTTGGAAAAGATCGCAAGAATAGTGCACCTATCACCTTTGTCACACAATTGAGCAGTGAATATAATGATATCTGTGATATAATTCGAAAACACTTACCAGTACTGACCTATGAAGATACTTGGGCTGACATTATTCTAGGAGGAAATACATGTGCAGCCAGAAGAGCCTCTACCATAGGTAATTTAGTCAGTCCCAGTCTATATCGGGATAAAATCAATATAGTTCCTCCGTGGCTTGCAACCAAAGGTTGTTTCAAATGTGGCCATCGAAAGTGTATTTGCTTTATGTTAACAAGGATTTTATATCCTGTTCAGATAGTGGCACGTATAATATGAATAGCTATATAAATGCAATACAAAGAATGTTATTTATATTATCACGTGTGAGGACTGTAAATTACAGTATGTAGGCTGCACATCTAATTCCTTCAAAACGCGCATACGAAAACATATTTCGGATGTTCCACACTATCGCACCTGTAATGTTTCTGCCGCAAGTGCACACTTTGCAGTAGTGCACGGAGGAGATGTAAGGAAACTCAGAGCGCAAGGTATTGAAAGGGTCTTCTCTCCAATTAGAGGAGGTGATGTGAGGAGAAAGTTACTTAATCGAGAATCCTTTTGGATGTTTCAACTTAAGACTCGCATCCCGTTGGGTCTAAATAGAAAATATGATCTAATATTGCAATACTGACTTATGCCTGTTTTTGTTTCTTTAAATTTTTGGTTTGTAATTTGTATGTGAGTTTGTCTTGGCCTCACACCTTATATTGATTACATTCTGGTGCCGGATCAGGTGACCATGCAATCAGAAGTTCAGGTGTGTTGTGGCTTCTTATAGCTGTGTTTGTGCACATGATATTTGTCATGATGAAGGACCCGAAGACATAAGAGGTCTGAAACGCGTAACAACGTGATTTGTCCTGGCTTTTATGGAAACGTTTATGACGCACTAATAAACTACCAGAGAGGTGGGATATCTGTTTTTTTGGGATTTTGGAACAAAGCAACCAAGATAGTGTTGTCTGTGCTCACGGTGGGTGAGGGGCAGGGGAGAACTGCCTACACTTGTTTTTGGCTGTATAGAAGGGGTATTGTAATGTTAACAACGTCGTCATCAGCACTGGCCATGTTGGTTGAGTACTCCAGAGACCGAAACAAAATACACAGGTCTCGAATGCAGGACCAATCACTGGTGGTGAAGTGGTGCTGATCCGTAGAGCGACTGACCAGTGCATACTGCATCTGAAACTCCACTATCACCAGCTACTGCTAGCACAGTTTCTCCTGCATATGTAAGGTGGAGTTCCACCTGGTGGGCAAGTCGCATGTGAGGCGGTGAGCAGGAAGGCTGAAATTACGCTGCGGCACAGACAGGCGAGCAGCAGCAGGGTGAGAACGTTGGAAGCGTGCACATACGGACTGCACTTTCAGCAGCAGCTCTGACATGTCTGGGTAGTTTTTAAGAAACTTCTGCACCACCAGATTCAGCACATGCGCCAGGCAAGGGATGTGCATCAAACCGGCTAGTCCCAGAGCAGCAACGAGATTTCACCCATTATCGCACACCACCAGGCCAGGCTTGAGGCTCACCGGCAGCAACCACTCATCAGTCTGCTGTTCTATGCCCCTCCAAAGCTCTTGTGCGGTGTGGGGTTTGTCACCCAAACACTTGAGTTTTAAAATAGCCTGATGACATTTACCCCAGGCTGTGCTGAAGTTGGGGGTGAGGTTCTTTCGATGACCGGATGTTGGGGTGATAGAAGAGGAATAGCAGGAGGAGGAGGATGATGCGGAGTAGGAGGAGGAAGCAACAAGAGGCAACGAATAATGCCCTGCAATCCTCGGTGGTGGAAGGACATGCGCCAAACCACTATCCGCCTCAGGCTCAGCCGCCACTACTTTTACCCAGTGTGCAGTTAGGGAGATATAGCGACCCTGGCTGTGCTTACTGGTCCATGTATCTATGGTTATGTGGACCTTGCCACAGATGGCGTTGTGCAGTGCACACTTGATTTTATCCTCCACTTGGTTGTGCAGGGAAGGGACGGCTCGCCAGGAAAAGTAGTGGCGGCTGGGAACAACGTACTGGGGGTAGCCACCGCCATCAGCTGTTTGAAACAGTCTGTCTCCACCAGACGGAATGACAGCATTTCAAAGGCCAGCAATTTTGAAATGCTGGCATTCAGGGCCAGGGCTCGAGGGTGGGTAGGTGTGTATTTCCTCCTTCTCTTCAATGTTTGGGAGATAGACAGCTGAATGCTGCCATGTGACATGGTGGAGATGCTTGGTGATGGTGTCATATGTGGTGGTGTTGGTGATGCCAGAGGTGGAGGGAGAGGCTGAGCCAAGGTTAAGAACATTTATGCCTCGCTTCAGGCTCTGATGGCACAACATGCAAACCACTCCCATCTTGTTGTCAGGACATTGTGTGAAGAACTGCCACGCCAATGAACTCTTTGGAGCAGGCCTTGGTGTGCTCGGTGCCTGGGTGCGGTGGACAGTAGCAGGCATACTGTCTCTGGAACGGCCGCTGCTGCACCCTTCTCCCTCTTTTGCTGTGCTGTTGCCTCTGTGCAACCACCGCCTCTTCCTCAGAAATGCACGCCTCACTAGCACGACCTTCAGTCCAGTCTGGGTCTAGGACTTCATCATCCTCCACATCATCTTCCACCCATTCAAGACCCCTGCCCTCCTCGTCGGTCTGCACATTGCAGAAAGCCACAGCAGTTGGCACCTGTGTCTCATCCTCTTTAGAGATGTTTTGTGGCGGTATTCCCATGTCCTCATCCTGCAACAAAAGTGGTTGAGCATCAGTGCATTCAAGGTCCTCCTCTTCTGGTGCAGGACTAGGTGGATGGGCCGGAGAAACCCTGCCAACAGAGTCATGAAAAAGCATGAGACTTTCCTGCATGATTTGGGGCTCTGGCTGCTTGGCTAATTTGCAAGGGGGTGAGATGGAAGACTGATCTTTGAGCTTTCTGCAGAAGACTGGGTGCTAGATACTGTGATGGAACTGAAGGCACTGTCAGCCACCCAATCTACTATTGCCTGTACATGTTCTGGCTTCACCATCTGTAGAGCAGCATTTGGGCCTATCAAATAACGCTGCAGATTTTTTCGCCTACTCGCACCAGAGGAAGATGTTTGACTTGGAGCGGTAGTTGGCGCTAAACGGCCCCGTCCTCTCCCAGCAACAGGAGCTCCACCAACACCACCACGACCATGCCCACGTCCCTTATTTGATGTTCTCCTCATTATTTGCGTTCACCCACCAAGCTAAAAGATTGGTCTCTCTCTGGTGTCAATTTACCTTCCACTAGTCGATAAGCCGCTAAGGCAGTGTCCGTGTCATTAAAAAGGTTTTTGTGGACCCAGAATAATGTTTTTTGTGCCCAAAATACACTGATTCTCAATTTCTAAGCGGAAATGTAACATTGTTTTTTTTGGTACGCTATATGCACAAGTGGTTTGTGGAACAAGAACAAGTATTTTTGTAATAAAATACAGAAAATTAGTATTTCACTGCTGTAAATTGAAATTAATTATTTATATGCCGGATGCACAACTGTTTTTTCTGCCTAAAACGCGGCTTTTTTCAATAAAACCCCAAAATGCAGTGTTTAACTGCTAAACATTAAAAGTAGATATTTATACTATGTATGGACACCAGATTTGGGGACCCAGAACACGTATTCGGTCACCAAAATTC
This sequence comes from Bufotes viridis, assembly GCA_033119425.1. Lineage (NCBI taxonomy): Eukaryota > Metazoa > Chordata > Amphibia > Anura > Bufonidae > Bufotes > Bufotes viridis. Next base: position 459,611,901 of record CM065589.1, read on the forward strand.
TCAAATGCAGTTTTAGACTGTTATAAATTAAAAATAATTATTTAAACGACAGATGCACAACACTTTTTTCGGCCTAAAACACGGCTTTTTTCAATACAACCTCCAAATTTGTTTCTACTCCTGTAAATTTAAATTCGATATTTATACTATGTATGGACACCAGATTTGAGGACCCAGAACACTGATTTGGTCACCAAAACTCACAAATGCAGTTTTAGACTGTTATAAATTGGAAATTATTTAACCGATGGATGCACTACAATTTTTTCGGCCTAAGACACGTCTTTTTTCAATAAAACTCCAAAATGCAGTTTTTAACTGCTGTACATTAAAAGTAGATATTTATACTATGTATGGACAGATTTGGGGACACAGAACACGGATTTGGTCACCAAAATTCCAAAATGCAGTATTAGACTGTTATAAATTGAAAAAATTATTTAAACGACGGATGCACACTGTTTTTTTCAGCCTAAAACACAGTTTTTTTCAATAAAACCCCAAAATGCATTTTTTACTGTAAATTTAAATTAGATATTTACCACTCGTTTGTCAAAAAAATACACTCATGCTGTATTTCACAGCAGCAATGTAAAATAGGTGGTTGTAATGGGTATTAAAAACTGTTTGGTGGACCTTGAATAACGTTTTTTTTTTTTTTCTATAAAAAACAAAGCAGCACTATCTCCATGCAGAAATATAAAATATGTTGTTGGACAGTGTATGCAGAACTGTTTTGTGGACAAGGAGTATGGTTTTTCCCCCAAAATTACACAGATTCTGTATTTCACAGCAGAAATGTCAAATATATATTTTGGCGGTGTAAAATAGGCTTGGTGGATCAGGATGACAACTTTTTTTAACTAAAATACACTGATGCACTATTTGGTAGCTGAAATGGAATATACGGTTTAGAGCATAGTATACAAAAGTGCTCTGTGGCACCACAGAGCCCAGGCTAGACAAATGGACTATGTCACGGCTTTTGTCATCAAAATTTACAAATGCAGTTTTTCACTGCTGTAAATTAAATGTTCAACAGTTTTTTCGGCCTAAAACAGCTTTATTCAATAAAACCCCAAAATGCATTTTTTTTACTGTAAATTAAAATTAGATGTATACCGTGTATGTACAGTTGTGTTCAAAATTATTCAACCCCCACTGAAATTGAGTGTTTTGGCCAGTTTGACATTGATTTTGATCATTTCAGTCATCTTGTTTACAATTAAATCAAAGAGGCACTTGTAAGTCAGACAAATATAACATAACATTTATAATGAAATAACCACAAATGTCTTTTCTGTGCTTACATCATTATCAGTTTTATTCAACCCCCAAGTGACATTCAATCTTAGTACTTAGTACAACATCCTTTTCCAGTTATAACAGCTTTTAAACGTGAAGCATAGCTTGACACAAGTGTCTTGCAGCGATCTACTGGTATCTTCGCCCATTCTTCTTGGGCAAAAGCCTCCAGTTCAGTCAAATTCTTAGGCTTGTGCGCTGCAACTGCTTTCTTTAAGTCCCACCAGAGGTTCTCAATCGGATTTAAGTCTGGTGACTGCGATGGCCACTTCAAAATGTTCCAGCCTTTAATCTGCAACCATGCTCTAGTGGACTTGGAGGTATGTTTAGGATCATTGTCCTGTTGAAAGGTCCAATGTCTCCCAATCCTCAGGTTTGTGACGGACTGCATCACATTTTCATCCAATATCTCCTAGTACTGAAGAGAATTCATGGTACCTTGCACACGCTGAAGCTTCACTGTACCTTTAGAAGCAAAACAGCCCCAAAGCATGATTGACCCCCCACCATGCTTCACAGTAGGCAAGATGTTCTTTTTTCATAGGCCTTGTTCTTCCTCCTCCAAACATAGCGTTGATCCATGGGCACAAACACTTCTAATTTTGTATTCATCAGTCCACAGAACACTATCCCAAAACTTTTGGGGTTTGTCCACAAGGCTTTTGGCATACTGCAGTCGACTCTTCTTATTCTTTGGAGACAGCAAGGGGGTGCGCCTGGGAGTTCTGGCATGGAGGCCTTCATTAGGCAGTTTGCGCCTTATTATCTGAGCTGAAACTTCAGTACCCACATCTGACAAATCTTTTTTCAGTTCTTCAGCAGTCACACGGGGACTTTTCTCCACTTTGCGCTTCAGGTAACGCACAGCAGTCAAAGTCAGCATCTTCTTTCTGCCACAACCAGGTAGCGTTTCAACAGTGCCCTTTGCCTTGAATTTGCGAATGATGCTTCCTATGGTGTCTCTTGGTATGTTTAACATCTTTGCAATCTTCTTATAGCCATTGCCCTTCCTGTGAAGAGAATTCACCTCTTCTCTTGTCTTCCTGGACCATTCTCTTGACTTCACCATGTTTGTAAACACACCAGTAAATGTCTAGAAGGAGCTGAGTATCACAGTCATTTTAAATCTGCCTAATTGATGCTTATTATGCTTGATTGCTGCTCCTTGACATCCACAGGTGTTTTCAATACCTGATCGAAAACACTTGAATGAACCTCTGTTCTTAAGAGTGGTAGTCTTTAAGGGGTTGAATAATTGTGTCAATGAAGAAATCACAAAAAAAACATTTAATACTGTATTACAAAAACAATTAGTCATTTTAGTTGCATTTGGTTCTTTAAAAAGTCCTCGTAAGATTTCATTCTGAACACAATTACAAATGTAGACTAAATTCCCTAAAACCCTTTACAGCATTGGGGGTTGAATAATTTTGAACACAACTGTATAACTGCTTTATTAACCCCTTAAGGACTCAGCCCTATTTCACCTAAAGGACTTGGCCATTTTTTGCAAATCTGACCACTGTCACTTTATAGAAACATAGAAACATAGAAACATAGAATGTGTCGGCAGATAAGAACCATTTGGCCCATCTAGTCTGCCCAATATGCTGAATACTATGGATAGCCCCGGGCCCTATCTTATATGAAGGATGGCCTTATGCCTATCCCATGCATGCTTAAACTCCTTCACTGTATTTGCAGCTACCACTTCTGCAGGAAGGCTATTCCATGCGTCCACTACTCTCTCAGTAAAGTAATTCTTCCTGATATTACTTTTAAACCTTTGCCCCTCTAATTTAAAACTATGTCCTCTTGTAGCAGTTTGTCTTCTTTTAAATATTCTCTCCTCTTTTACCGTGATGATTCCCTTTATGTATTTAAAAGTTTCTATCATATCCCCTCTGTCTCTTCTTACTTCCAAGCTATACATGTTAAGGTCCTTTAACCTTTCCTGGTAAGTTTTGTCCTGCAATTCATGTACTAGTTTAGTAGCTCTTCTCTGAACTCTCTCCAAAGTTTCAATATCCTTCTGCAGATATGGTCTCCAGTACTGCACACAATACTCCAAATGAGGTCTCACTAGTGCTCTGTAGAGCGGCACAAGCACCTCCCTCTTTCTACTGTTAATGCCTCTCCCTATACACCCAAGCATTATGCTGGCATTACCTGCTGCTCTATGACATTGTCTGCCCACCTTTAGGTCGTCTGATATAATGACCCCTAAATCCCTTTCCTCAGATCCTGAGGTTAGTACTGTATCACTGATTTTATATTCTGCTCTTGGGTTTTACGCCCCAGGTGCATTATCTTGCACTTATCGACATTAAATTTTAGTTGCCAGATTTTTGACCATTCCTCTAGTTTTCCTAAATCCTTTTCCATTTGGTGTATCCCTCCAGGAACATCAACCCTGTTACAAATCTTTGTGTCATCAGCAAAAAGACACACCTTACCATTGAGGCCTTCTGCAATTTCGCTGATAAAGATATTAAACAATATGGGTCCCAGAACAGATCCCTGAGGTACCCCACTGGTAACAATACCATGGTCTGAATATACTCCATTGACTACAACCCTCTGTTTTCTGTCCTTCAGCCACTGCCTAATCCATTCAACAATATGTGAGCTCAAGCTCAAAGACTGCAGTTTATTGATAAGCCTTCTATGTGGGACAGTATCAAATGCCTTACTAAAGTCCAGATAAGCGATGTCTACTGCACCTCCGTCATCTATTATTTTAGTCACCCAATCAAAAAAGTCAATAAGATTAGTTTGACATGATCTCCCTGAAGTAAACCCATGCTGTTTTTTATCAATCAACCCATGGGTTTTTAGATGTTCCACAATCCTCTCCTTGAGTATGGTTTCCATTAATTTCCCCACTATTGATGTCAGGCTTACTGGCCTATAGTTGCCTGATTCCTCTCTACTACCTTTCTTGTGAATTGGCACAACGTTTGCTAATTTCCAATCTTCTGGGACGACACCTGTTACCAGTGATTGGCTAAATAAATCTGTTAATGGATTTTCTAGTACACCTCTAAGCTCTTTTAATAGCTTTGGGTGTATCCCATCAGGCCCCTGTGATTTATTTGTATTAATTTTGGACAGCTGACTTAGAACCTCTTCCTCTGTAAAGACACATGCATCAAAGGATTCATTAGTCTTCCTCCCTAACTGAGGTCCTTCTCCTTCATTTTCCTTTGTAAAAACTGAACAGAAGTATTCATTGAGGCAGTCAGCTAGTTCTTTATCCTCTTCCATATACCTTCCTTCTTTTGTTTTTAATTTGGTAATTCCTTTTTTAATTTCCTTTTTTCATTTATGTATCTGAAGAATGTCTTATCACCTTTTTTCATTGACTGAGCTAATTTCTCTTCTGCCTGAGCTTTAGAAGCTCTTATAACTTGCTTGGCCTCTCTCTGCCTCATCTTATAGATTTCCCGGTCATCCTCGTTTTGGGTGTTTTTATACTTGCTAAATGCCATCTTTTTGTTTTTAATGATTTTGGCCACTTCTGCTGAGTACCACAGTGGTCTCTTCCTTTTTGCCTTTACTGACAAGCCTAATGCACTTTTCTGTTGCCTTCAGTAGTGCCAATTTTAAGTAGTCCCATTTCTCTTGGACTCCATTGAAATTGTTCCAGTCTGATAGGGACTCGTATACCACTGATCTCATTTTAGAAAAGTATGTTTTCCGAAAATCTAAAACTTTTGTTTTTGTGTGGAGTGACTCAGTCACTGTACTTATAGTAAACCTCACTGACTGGTGATCACTGGATCCTAAGCTTTCCCCTACAGTAATATCAGATACCAAATTGCCATTTGTGAACACCAAATCTAAAATAGCCATTTCCTCAACTAGTAGATCATCCAATTCTTTGACTTGGCTTGGTGGTCTGTATATGACACCTACACGAGTTACCTTATGATTACCAAGCTGCAACGTAACCCAAACTGACTCTAAATTGGTTTCGCTGGCTTCTATTAGATTAGATTTTATGCTATTTTTCACATATAAGGCCACTCCACCCCCTTTCTTGCCTTCTCTGTCTTTCCTATATAGAGAGAACCCAGGTATTGTTATGTCCCAGTCATTACTCTCATTGAACCATGTCTCAGTAACAGCCACAAAATCTATATTCTCAGATGCCATTACAGACTCAAGTTCGTTGATCTTATTCCCTAGACTGCGAGCATTTGTAGACAAGACTCTCAGCTTGTCATTTCTTATCCTATCAGCTCCTGGTATCTTCTGGCATTGTTTTTTCGGGGGGCAGCCGAACTGATGGGTTGTCTCTTTTGTGCCCCCCTTTCCTAGTTTAAATGTTCCTTAGCAAAAACTTTGAACTGTTCATTGAGGACATTCGTTCCCTTGAGAGAAAGATGCAAACCATCTTTCTTGTACAGTTTTTTCCATTCCAGCTAGAGCCAACATGAGACACAAAGCCAAATCCCTGGTTCAAACACCATTCACCAAGCCATGCATTGAATTCCTTAATACGCAACTGCTTGTCATGCTGACGGTTATGCACAGGCAGAACTGCAGAGAATGAGACAGTCGATGCAATCTCCCGTATATCATTACCAAGTGTGTGAAAATCTTCCTTCACCTTTGAAACTTCATTGCAAGCCAGATCATTTGTCCCAATATGGACAATAACATCCACCTCCTTTTCCATTTTTGCTTGCTTAATAATGTTAAGGATTCGTCGCCTGTCCCTGCTGGCAGTAGCACCAGGGAGACATCTCACAAAACCATTTTCATCAAACTTCACACCTCTTATGATAGAATCGCACACCAATAGCTGCTTACTATTAGTACTCACTATATCCTTTTTGTCTTTGTCAGTCTTGCATACCTTAGGCATAGGAAATGATTGTTCCTCGCCCACTGTGCCTGAGCCCCATGTTGCTCTTGCATTCTGAAAGTGCTGCAAATGAATTACAGAGAGCCACAGACTGTGGGACATGTCTTCTATCAACAGCTCTAAGTCTACCAGAACCTACAGTAACCCATCTTCCATTTCTGGGGGGCCTTTGTGGCAGTGGCATTGCAACATTCCAAGCCTGAGTTTGTCTAACAGTTACTTTACAAATCTCAGATTTCAAAAATGCAATTTCCTGCTGCATTATGGAGAACTGTCTGCAGATCAGACAACATCCAAACCTGCGAAAAGTGAAACATGAAATGAAAGCACAGCAATTCCTGCACTGAATCAGGTCTGCCATGTTAAACAAAACTTATTAGATTGTACTCACCTCCAGATTACCTCCTGAGTATCTCTTGAATATCTCTAGTGCACTTAGAAATGCTGCACTGTTCTAAAGCACACCAAAAACACAGCTGAAGTTCAGCTACAGTGGAAAGTTCAGCTGAAGTTCTGCTACAGTGGAAAGTTGATGCAAGCTAGAATTAGGCAAGCTAATACTATGCGGCTATATATACACACACTCCTACAAAAGCCCCTCCCACAACAACAAATTTAACACCTTAATGGGCCTATGCTCATTAGCAATCAGACAATAGCAACACCTGTCTAACAAATTCCTTACCTGTTCTAAAGCACACCAAAAACACAGCTGAAGTTCTGCTACAGTGGAAAGTTCAGCTGAAGTTCTGCTACAGTGGAAAGTTCAGCTGAAGTTCTGCTACAGTGGAAAGTTCAGCTGAAGTTCTGCTACAGTGGAAAGTTCTAGGTTTGTCTCTTGAATATCTCTAGTGCACTTAGAAATGCTGCACTTTGAGAATGATGGTGATAACTTTAAAACGCTTTTTCTTATCCAGGCCATTCTGAGATTGTTTTTTCGTCACATATTGTACTTCATGACACTGGTAAAATTAAGTCGAAAAATTTCATTTTTATTTATAAAAAAATATCAAATTTACCAAAAATTTGGAAAAATTTGCAATTTTCCAAGATTCAATTTCTCTACTTCTATAATACATAGTAATACCGCCCAAAAAAGTTATTGATTTAAATTCCCCATATGTCTACTTCATGTATCGATCATTTTGGGAATGCCATTTTATTTTTTGGGGACGTTACAAGGCTTAGAAGTTTAGAAACAAATCTTGAAATTTTTCAGAAATTTTAAAAAACCCACTTTTTAGGGACCAGTTCAGGTCTGAAGTTACTTTGTGAGGCTTACATAATAGAAACCATCCAAAAATGACCCCATTCTAGAAACTACACCCCTCAAGGTATTCAAAACTGATTTTACAAACGTCATTAAACCTTTAGGTTTTCCACAAGAGTTAATGGCAAATGGAGATAAAATTTCAGAATTTCGATTTTTTGGAAAATTTTCCATTTGAATCCATTTTTTCCAGTAACAAAGCAAGGTTTAACAGACAAACAAAACTCAATTTTTATTGCCCCGATTCTGTAGTTTTCAGAAACACCCCATATGTGGGCGTAAACTGCTGTATGGCCAAACGGCAGGGCACAGAAGTAAGGGAACGCCATATGGTTTTTGGAAGGCGGATTTTGCTGGACTGGATTTTTGACACCATGTCCCATTTGAAGCCCCCAGATGCACCCCTAGAGTAGAATCTCCAAAAAAGTGACTCCATCTAAGAAACTACACCCCTCAAGGTATTCAAAACTGATTTTACAAACTTTGTTAACCCTTTAGGTGTTCCACAAGAGTTATTGGCAAATGGAGATGAAATTTCGGAATTTCTATTTTTTGTTACCTTGCCTCAAAAAAAGTGTAATATAGAGCAACCGAAAATCATTTTTAACCCAAAAAAATACAAACAAAACTGCCACCTTATCCCGTACTTTCCAAAATGGGGTCACTTTTTTGGAGTTTCCACTGTAGGGGTGCATCAGGGGGGCTTCAAATGGGACATGGTGTCAAATAACCAGTCCAGCAAAATCTGCCTTCCAAAAATCATATGGCGTTCCCTTCTTTCTACGCCCTGCCGTTTGGCCATACAGCAGTTTACGACCACATATGGGGTGTTTCTGCAAACTAGAGAATCGGGGCAATATATATTGAGTTTTGTTTGGCTGTTAACCCTTGTTTTTTTACTGGAAAAATTGATTAAAATGGAAAATTTGCAAAAAAATAGCTATTTTCGGACCGTTTTTATTTTTTGTTATTTACATCGTTGAACTGACAGGTTAGATTGTGTGCTATTTCTATAGAGCAGGTTGCTACGGACGCAGCAATACCAAATATGGCTACTTTTTTGGGGGTTTTGTTTCAGTTTTACACAGGGGCGGACTGGGCCGGGGGGCAGGGGGGCAATTGCCCCCCCGGGCCCCTCTGTTGCCTCTGTAAACGGGCCCCTCTGTAGTGCATGTGCCCTGCCGCGGCCCTGGTGACAAGTGGGGGCGGCCGGCGGCAGGGCACAGGGAGATGAACACTTCCACTGTGGAAGCGTTCATCTCCATAGTCATCTGTATCGCCGTCCTCAGGACGGCGATACAGATGGCAGAGCAGGGAGAGGCGTGTCCCTCCCTGTTCCTCTGATAGGCTGCCAGCACTAGGCCGGCAGCCTATCAGAGGCTGAGTTCAGGCGGCGCGATGACGTCATCGCGCCGCCGAGCGGTACAGCAAGGGACACAGGCCAGAAGAGGCCTGCATTGCATCGCTGGAGGTAAGTATAACTGTTATTTGTATGTTTGTTTGTTTTTTTTTGTGTTTTTGGGGGCTACTGGCACATAAGATAAGGGGGAATCTACTGGCACATAAGATAAAGGAGGGGAATCTACTGGAACATAAGATAAGGGGGAGGAATCTAATGGCACATAAGATAAAGGGGGAGGAATCTACTGGCACATAAGATAAAGGAGGGGGAATCTACTGGCACATAAGATAAGGGGGAGGAATCTAATGGCACATAAGATAAAGGAGGGGGAGGAATCTACTGGCACATAAGATAAAGGAGGGGGAATCTACTGGCACATAAGATAAGGGGGAGGAATCTAATGGCACATAAGATAAGGGGGAATCTACTGGCACATAAGATAAAGGGGGAATCTACTGGCACATAAGATAAAGGGGGGGATCTACTGGCACATAAGATAAGGGGGGGATCTACTGGCACATAAGATAAAGGGGGGGAATCTACTGGCACATAAGATAAAAGGGGGGGATCTACTGGCACATAAGATAAGGGGGGGGGAATCTACTGGCACATTATAAAGTGAGGGGGATTCAACTGGCACATGATAAAGTGAGGGGGATTCTACTGGCATATGATAACTGAGGGGGATTCTACTGGCACATGATAAGGTGAGGGGGATTCTACTGGCACATGATAAGGTGAGGTGGGGGATTCTACTGGCACATGATAAGGTGAGGGGGATTCTACTGGCACATGATAAGGTGAGGGGGATTCTACTGGCACATAAGGAGGGCTACTGGCACATAAGGGGGTGCTACTGGCACATAAGAGGGGACTACTGGCACAAGGGGTGCTACTGGCACATAAGGGGACGGCTACTGGCACATACGGGGGACGGCTACTGGCACATAAGGGGACGGCTACTGGCACATAAGGGGACGGCTACTGGCACATAAGGGGATGGCTACTGGCACATAAGGGGACGGCTACTGGCACATAAGGGGGGACTACTGGCACATAAGGGGGACGGCTACAGGAACATAAGGGGGACGGCTACTGGAACATAAGGGGGACGGCTACTGGCACATAAGGGTGGCTACTGGCACATAAGGGTGGCTACTGGCACTTAAGGGGGACCGCTACTGGCACTTAAGGGGGACGGCTACTGGCACATAAGGGGGACGGCTACTGGCACATAAGGGGGGGGAGGCTATAAGCGATGTGAGTGGCCAACATCTATCCTCTCCGCAATGCTCAGCCTCCTGTGAGAGATCAGGAGAGCGGAGGTGTGGCTCCCCGCCCAGCCTCTTGTGACAGCGAATCAGGAAGTACAGGGGGGCTCAGTGGGCCTCTGGGTGTTACTTGCCCCCTGGGCCAAAAGTTGCCAGTCAGCCCCTGGTTTTACATAATACAGCATTTTTGAAAAAAAAGATTTTTTTAGTGTCTTCACATTCTGAAAGCCATATATTTTTTTTATTTTTTGGTCGACTGTCTTATGTAGGGGCTCATTTTTTGCGGGATGAGATGGCGGTTTGATTGGAACTATCTTGGGGTGCATATAACATTTTGGTCGCCTGCTATTACACTTTTTGTGATGTAAGGTGACAAAAATTGCTCTTGACACCGTTTTTTTTTTTTTTTTTGTTGTGTTCACCTGAGGGTTTTGGTCATGTGTTATTTTTATAGAGCAGGTTGCGACGGACGCGCCGATACAAAATATGTATACTTTTTATTTATTTATTTAAGTTTTACACAATATTATCATTTTTTAAAACAAAACAAATCATGTTTTAGTGTCTCCATAGTCTGAGAGCCCTATTTTTTTTTTTTTTTTTGGGGGTGATTGTCTTATGTGGGGTATCATTTTTTGCGGGATGAGATGATGGTTTGATTGGCACTATTTTTGGGTGCATATAACTTTTTCATCGCTTGCTATTACAGTTTTTGAGATGTAAGGTGACAAAAATGTTTTTTTTTTTTTACATTGCTTTTATTTTATTTTTTTAACAGTATTTACCTGAGGGGTTAGATAATGTGATATTTTTATAGAGCAGGTTTTTACGGACGCGGTGATACATAATATGTATACTTTTTATTTATTTATTTTACTTTAACACAATAATAGCATTTAAAAAAAAAAAAATTATGTTTTAGTGTCTCCATAGCCTGAGAGCCATATTTTTTATTTTTTTGGGCGATTGTCTTATATAAGGACTCATTTTTTGCGGGATGAGATGGCGGTTTTATTGGTACTATTTTGGGAGGCATACGCCTTTTTGATCACTTGGTATTACACTTTTTGTGATGCAAGGTGACAAAAAATGGCTTTTTTACACCATTTTTTTGTGTTTTTTTACGGTATTTGCGTGAGGGGTTAGGTCACATGATATTTTTATAGAGGAGATTTTTACGGACGCGGCGATACCTAATATGTGTAGTTTATTAGTTTTTTTTAATTTTTATTCAGTGATATGTATTTTTCTTATTTTGGTTCTTGTAGATCCAGTGGATCTGGTGTCTATATAGCAGAAGTCTGACCAGAGTTACTATACCATGGCAAGCAGGACGCTTCTGAAAGCGTCCTGCTGCCATGGTAACCATCACCCGCTGCCATTACAGAGCAGCGGGTGATGGGAAGAGAGGTGAGCTCCCTCCCTCTACTATCCTATCCCGTCGGGGGGGGCTGCAAAGGTACGGCAGCCCCCCTGATGGGAGAGGGAGGGAGCTCCCTCCATGTTAACACCTTCTATACCGCAATCCCCCCCCCCCCCCTGCACCGCCCGGGGGGACACTAAGATGGCGGGGTGCAAAGGGGGGGTTAAAAATTACACTTTAGGGCAGATTTTAGTCTCTGATCCCTGCGGTCATAGACCGCGGGGATCAGAGACTACAGATAGCGCAGCAAACCGCAGGTCTGAATTGACCTGCGGTTTGTTGCGATCGCCGGCACGGGGGGGTCACAGGACCCCCCTCGGCATTGTCACAGGATGCCTGCTGATTGATTTCAGCAGGCATCCTGTTCCGATCACCACCCGCAGCGCTGCGGTGATAGGAACTTCTCAGGGCGTACATGTACGCACTGAGTCCTTAAGTACCAGGACGCTAGGGCGTACATGTACGCCCTGCGTCCTTAAGAGGTTAAGCTGGAATTTTTCTTTTTTCACTCAAAAATAAAAAATAATGTACTATTTCTCAGCTGTAATGTGAAATCGGTATTTAGGCGGAGTATTTAAAAGTGCTTTGTGGATCAGGATTTCCACTTTTTTGTCCCAAAAATACACTTATGCTGTATTTCACAGCAGCAATGTAAAATATGTGGTTGTAATGTGTATTTCAGACTGTTTGGTGGACCTTGAATAAAGTTTTTTTTCTATAAAAAACAAAGAAGCACTATTTCCATGCAGAAATATAAAATATGTCGTTGGACGGTGTATGCAGAACTGTTTTGTGGACAAGGAATACGGTTTTCCCCCCAAAATTACACGGATTCTCTATTTCATCACAGAAATGTCCGGTCAGATCAGGATGACCACTTTTTTTTTAACTAAAATACACTGATGCACTAGCTGAAATGGAATATACAGTTTAGTGCATTGTATGCACAAGTGCTCTGTGGCACCACAGATCCCAAGCTAGACAAATGAACTATTTCACCCCTTAAACATACAAAAGGCAATATAGGGGACTTGAGCAGCCAGATAAAAAAGTGTTTTTTCCTTCACTGAGCTACAAAATAAGATTAGGCTGATGTCCCTGGCAGACTGGCAGACATGCAGTACACTGCAGTGCCTAACATGGCCGCCGACCCCCTACTCAGTGACAGATGGATTGCCAAAAATCCCCCTGGTAGTGGCTGGGTACAGAAATGTTGGATTGCTGAGGCTCCCTCTCTCTCTATGTGCTGTATCTTGTGGATTAAAGTTGCATAGGTTCTTCAGATTTCTGCCCTATTCTGTCCCTGATCGCACCAGCAGCAACCTTCCTCTAATCTCAATTCAGCAGACTGACGTGCGGCACTATGTGACTCCAGCTTATAAAGAGGCTGGGTCACATGCTGCACTCAGCCAATCACAGCCATGCCATTATACAGTTCGGGTTCGGTCAACTTCAGTTGGAATGTGATTTATTGAGTGTGTGGACAGGTTTTTGTTAGGGTCCATATAATAGGTCGGCATCTGTTACGCAATTTTGCGGAAAGGATGCGCATCTATTTATTAAAAAAGATAATGGTTTATTTTTGTTTGCAGCCACGGATAAGAATAGGCATTTTTATCATAGTGCCGGTCATGTGAAGTCCGCAAAATGCTTTGCTTCGCTCAACGCTAATTTTCAGTGTGCCAGAGCTATTTTATGTCAAACTGACAGTAATGTTTATATTATGATATTGTTTAATTGCTACTATGTGTACTAGGGGCAGTTCAGGATCAAGCAGCCTACAGGGAAAATGGGGGTGGGGGTATAAGGGAGGGGAAAAGGATTGTTTTAAAATAATTGAATTAATCAGGGAGAAGAAAGAAGGGACAAGAGGGGAGATGAAGGGAAGAGGCACAGGTTAAAAAAAAGTGCCCTTCTGGAGGGAGTTGCAAACCAACCAACTTTAAACTCTACTGCTGGAGCTAATTGGTTATTTTTGCACCTTTCTCCCAAAAGACTCCTGATATATATGTATATGGCCACTATTAAACAGCCAAAATCTATTGTCTCATTGAGATACTCAGGGGTCATTATGTCCACCTGATAAATTAATTTACATTCTTTTTGCTTTTGAATAATATCAATGTCATCCCCAAATACTGAGGCTTTAAAGGTTTCAATCATTGAGAATTTGAGAGCATTAGAATCCCCATTATGATTCTGGACCACATGTTGGGTGATGGATTTATCTAGTTTAATCCCTACATCCCCCACGTGTTCCAGAATCCACTTTTTGAATTTACAACTTGTTTACCTATGTATAATTTATTATAGGTACATATACACATAAAGATGACCCTTATAGTACTGTAGTTAGCGGAGGAGCATGCTTTATATATCCTGTCCTCCTTTGCATTAAAAAAAAGGTGGAGCCTGTGTTAATGAAGGAACAATCCTTGCAATGTCCACATTTAAAAGTGCCCACATTTCTTCTTGTTAGCCAAATGTCCCTAGTAGGAGGTTCAAAGTGACTATGTACAATCTGATCTCCAATATTATGTCCTCTTTTATATGTAATTGCTGGATTATCTGGTATTACTGTATATCACTGAAATCTGGATCAAATTTAAGATGCCAATATTTATTCAGGATTCTTCTGATCTCTTCAGCTCTTCAATCAAAAGCACCAATAATATGAATCATCCTATCGGTGGTTCTACATTTTGGGGTAAGTAAAGTGCAAGAATTATAGCTATATGCTTAGTCCGATTGTTTTTTTCCGAACATAGTCAGGGTAACCTCTTTCACTAAATTTACTTTTTAGCCTCTGAGCTTCAAACTCAAAGTCCTCCCCCTAGGAACAGTTCCTTCTCAGCAACTGATCCTTTGGAATATCTTTTTTTTTGCAGGGGGGAAGCTCTCCCATCTTAGGATACTATTAGTAGCTGTCTCTTTGAGATGTAGGCTCATTTCTATCATATTATTGCTACTTCTGAATATGCGAACATCCAAAAAAGTAATGGAGCTCTGATCTATTTCATGAGTAAAGAAAGGATCAATGTGGTTTATTTTTAAATGACCCCCCAAAAGATATAAAATCTGTCCCTGTGCCTGGCCAGATCATCTGAAGTATCTGGTCCAAAGTATGATATACTTGGTCCAATCCACATTGGTCTCTGTGAAGACTACAGTGTATTTTAACCAGCCAGGGAGCAAATTTGCATAAAATGGGACCAAGGCTTGCCCATAGCTGTCCCCTGAGCTTGTGAAATAACATGAAGTCAAAGACAAAACGATTATATGTTAAAATGAATTGGATCAAACATAAAACAAACTGATTGTGTTTTTTTAAGCAATTACTTCTGATGTCAAGCTAATGTTTAACAGTAGCAGCACCCTTATTATAGACAAATGATGTGTAGAGTGCTTTGACATCAATAGGTGCCAACCACTTGGTTCCAAGCTGATTCCTTCCAATTTTTTGAGCAGATCCATAGTATTGCTAGTGTACAAGGTTAAAGATATCACAAAGGAGCATAAAATCCTGTTCACAAAATTCCGGATATTCTAAGTGAGGCTTTTAATACCTGACACAATTGGTCGACACATTTTAAAGGGTTCAGCTCTTTATGTATTTTTGGTAGTCCATAAAAGGTTGCTACCTTCAGATGACTTGGGAGAAGATATTCAAACTCATAATGATTAATAAGATGGCCTAAGAATTTAAGAAAACCATGATTTGTTACCATGAAGCACGAGGTTATTGGCATTCATTGCAAATTGAATATTTCCTAAACTTCGGATCAAATTTCACTTGACAGACATAACAGACATAGTAAATTAAATGGTGACCTTACAAAATACAAAATCTATCATTGCCATTTTAATATTATTTTGTCTAGTCTGGTGGTGTATGGAGAGAAGGCATTTGTATGTACTGTATTTTTAACTTCTGATTAGTGTTGAACGAACAGTTCGAGCATAGTTTTCAAAAAAGCTTGGGTTCGTTGTTCGGCGATTACTTCCCGCTTTCTGAAGGGCTGCACAGCAGGCAATCAGCTAGCGTTTTACTTCTTGCCCTAAGAGCCCATCACAGCCATGCCTACTAATGGCATGGCTGTGATTGGCCAAGTGCAGCATGTGACCCAGCCTCTATTTAAGCTGGAGTCACGTAGCGCCGCACGTCACACTGCTCTGATTAGTGTAGGGAGAGGACGCAGCTTCTGTGAGGGCGAGATTAGGCAGGGAAAAGTCAGCAACAGCACCTAATGAATGGAGATGGCCCGAACTATCCGCCGGCGAACAGTTCCCGGCGAACATAGCTTGTTCGCGTTCGCCGCAACGGGCGAACACATGCGATGTTCGGTCCGCCCCTATACATCATCATTGAGCAAACTTTGACCCTGTACCTCACAGTCAGCAGACACATTCCAGCCAATTAGCAGCATACCCTCCGTCCCAGACCCTCCCATCTCCTGAACAGCATCCATTTTAGATTCATTCGGAATTTGCAGTCTTAGTGAGAGGAGGGAGAGTGCAGTTGCTGCTGATTTAATAGGGAAATTGATAGCTAGGCTAGTGAATTCAGTGTCCATTCCAGTCCTGAAAGACCAGTCCTGACAGCACCACAAAAAGCCCTTTTTAGGGCTGCAACATTAGTCTGCTTTTTTTTTTCTTCATATACATATTGCAGTTGCCTGGCCTGCCAGTGTGTGAGAAGCTGCAGGCCCACAGACTGTAGTGTGCCCACTGCCAGTGCACACCCCTGTCATCCCGGGCGGCACTGGACTTTGCATCAAAAAAAGTCATTTAATTTTTACACTTTAATCTAAGGTTAGTTGCCTGCCAGTGTGTGTCAGGCTGACTTCCACTGACTGTAGTGTGCCCACTGCCAGTGCCCACCACTCATACGGGCTGGCACAGGACTTTGCATCAAAAAAAGGCATTTAATTTTTACACTTTAGTGTAATTTCAGTTGCTTGCCTGCTGCTAGAGTGTGTCGGGCCGACTTCTACTGACTGTAGTGTGCCCACTGCCAGTGCCAACCACTGATACCGGGTGGCACAGTAGCTTGACGATAAATAAGGCATTTAATTTTTAGACAGTAGTCTATTTTCAGTTGCTAGCCTGCTGCCAGTGTCTGTCAGGCCCACTTCCACAGATTGTAGTGTGCCCACTGCCAGTGCCAACCACTGATACAGGGTGGCACAGTAGCTTGCCGATAAATAAGGCATTTAATTTTTACACTTTAGTGTAATTTCAGTTGCTTGCCTGCTGCTAGTGTGTGTCAGGCAGACTTCCACTGACTATAGTGTGCCCACTGCCAGTGCCCACCCCTGTCATCACGTGTGGCACAGGACTTAGCATCAAAAAAAGGCATTTAATTTTTACACTTTAGTGTCATTTCAGTTGCTTGCCTGCTGCTAGTGTGTGTCAGGCCTACTTCCACTGACTGCAGTGTGCCCACTGCCAGTGCCCACCCCTGTCATCCTGTGTGGCACAGGACTTAGCATCAAAAAAAGGCAGTTAATTTTTACACTTTAGTGTAATTTCAGTTGCTTGCCTGCTGCTAGTCAGTGTCAGGCCGACGTCCACTGACTGTAGTGTGCCCACTGCCAGTGCCAACCACTGAAACCGGGTGGCACAGTAGCTTGCCGATAAATACGGCATTTAATTTTTAGACAGTAGTCTAAATTCAGTTGCTTGCCTGCTGCCAGTGTGTGTCAGGCCCACTTCCACTGACTGTAGTGTGCCCACTGCCAGTGCCAACCACTGATACCGGGTGGCACAGTAGCTTGCCGATAAATAAGGCATTGAATTTTTAGACAGTAGTCTAATTTCAGTTGCTTGCCTGCTGCCAGTGTTTGTCAGGCCCACTTCCACAGACTGTAGTGTGCCTAATGCCAGTGCCAACCACTGATACCGGGTGGCACAGTAGCTTGCCAATAAATAAGGCATTTAATTTTTAGACAGTAGTCTAAATTCAGTTGCTTGCCTGCTGCCAGTGTGTGTCAGGCCCACTTCCACAGATTGTAGTGTGCCCACTGCCAGTCCCAACCACTGATACCGGGTGGCACAGTAGCTTGCCGATAAATAAGGCATTTAATTTTTAGACAGTAGTCTAAATTCAGTTGCTTGCCTGCTGACAGGTTGTGTCAGGCCCACTTCCACTGACTGTAGTGTGCCCACTGCCAGTGCCAACCACTGATACCGGGTGGCACAGTAGCTTGCCGATAAATAAGGCATTTCATTTTTACACTTTAGTCTAATTTCAGTTGCTTGCCTGCTGCCAGTGTGTGTCAGGCCCACTTCCACAGACTGTAGTGTGCCCACTGCCAGTGCCAACCACTGATACCGGGTGGCACAGTAGCTTGCCGATAAATAAGGCATTTAATTTTTAGACAGTAGTCTAAATTCAGTTGCTTGCCTGCTGCCAGTGTGTGTCAGGCCCACTTCCACTGACTGTAGTGTGCCCACTACCAGTGCCAACCACTGATACCGGGAGGCACAGTAGCTTGAGGATCAATAAGTCATTTAATTTTTACACTTTAGTTTAATTTCAGTTGCTTGCCTGCTGCCAGTGTGTGTCAGGCCCACTTCCACTGACTGAAGTGTGCCCACTGCCAGTGCCAACCACTGATACCGGGTGGCACAGTAGCTTGCCGATAAATAAGGCATTGAATTTTTAGACAGTAGTCTAATTTCAGTTGCTTGCCTGCTGCCAGTGTTTGTCAGGCCCACTTCCACAGACTGTAGTGTGCCTAATGCCAGTGCCAACCACTGATACCGGGTGGCACAGTAGCTTACTAATAAATAAGGCATTTAATTTTTAGACAGTAGTCTAATTTCAGTTGCTTGCCTGCTGCCAGTGTGTGTCAGGCCCACTTCCACAGATTGTAGTGTGCCCACTGCCAGTCCCAACCACTGATACCGGGTGGCACAGTAGCTTGCCGATAAATAAGGCATTTAATTTTTAGACAGTAGTCTAAATTCAGTTGCTTGCCTGCTGACAGGTTGTGTCAGGCCCACTTCCACTGACTGTAGTGTGCCCACTGCCAGTGCCAACCACTGATACCGGGTGGCACAGTAGCTTGCCGATAAATAAGGCATTTAATTTTTAGACAGTAGTCTAAATTCAGTTGCTTGCCTGCTGCCAGTGTGTGTCAGGCCCACTTCCACTGACTGTAGTGTGCCCACTGCCAGTGCCAACCACTGATACCGGGTGGCACAGTAGCTTGCCGATAAATAAGGCATTTAATTTTTAGACAGTAGTCTAATTTCAGTTGCTTGCCTGCTGCCAGTGTGTGTCAGGCCCACTTCCACAGACTGTAGTGTGCCCACTGCCAGTGCCAACCACTGATACCGGGTGGCACAGTAGCTTGCCAATAAATAAGGCATTTAATTTTTAGACAGTAGTCTAAATTCAGTTGCTTGCCTGCTGCCAGTGTGTGTCAGGCCCACTTCCACAGACTGTAGTGTGCCCACTGCCAGTGCCAACCACTGATACCGGGTGGCACAGTAGCTTGCCGATAAATAAGGCATTTAATTTTTAGACAGTAGTCTAAATTCAGTTGCTTGCCTGCTGCCAGTGTGTGTCAGGCCCACTTCCACTGATTGTAGTGTGCCCACTGCCAGTGCCAACCACTGATACCGGGTGGCACAGTAGCTTGCCGATAAATAAGGCATTTAATTTTTAGACAGTAGTCTAAATTCAGTTGCTTGCCTGCTGCCAGTGTGTGTCAGGCCCACTTCCACTGACTGTAGTGTGCCCACTGCCAGTGCCAACCACTGATACCGGGTGGCACAGTAGCTTGCCGATAAATAAGGCATTTCATTTTTACACTTTAGTCTAATTTCAGTTGCTTGCCTGCTGCCAGTGTGTGTCAGGCCCACTTCCACAGACTGTAGTGTGCCCACTGCCAGTGCCAACCACTGATACCGGGTGGCACAGTAGCTTGCCGATAAATAAGGCATTTAATTTTTAGACAGTAGTCTAAATTCAGTTGCTTGCCTGCTGCCAGTGTGTGTCAGGCCCACTTCCACTGACTGTAGTGTGCCCACTGCCAGTGCCAACCACTGATACCGGGTGGCACAGTAGCTTACCGATAAATAAGGCATTTAATTTTTAGACAGTAGTCTAAATTCAGTTGCTTGCCTGCTACCAGTGTGTGTCAGGCCCACTTCCACAGACTGTAGTGTGCCCACTGCCAGTCCCAACCACTGATACCGGGTGGCACAGTAGCTTGCCGATAAATAAGGCATTTCATTTTTAGACAGTAGTCTAAATTCAGTTGCTTGCCTTCTGCCAGTGTGTGTCAGGCCCACTTCCACTGACTGTAGTGTGCCCACTGCCAGTACCAACCACTGATACCGGGTGGCACAGTAGCTTGCCGATAAATAAGGCATTTCATTTTTACACTTTAGTCTAATTTCAGTTGCTTGCCTGCTGCCAGTGTGTGTCAGGCCCACTTCCACAGACTGTAGTGTGCCCACTGCCAGTGCCAACCACTGATTCCGGGTGGCACAGTAGCTTGCCGATAAATAAGGCATTTAATTTTTAGACAGTAGTCTAAATTCAGTTGCTTGCCTGCTGCCAGTGTGTGTCAGGCCCACTTCCACAGATTGTAGTGTGCCCACTGCCAGTCCCAACCACTGATACCGGGTGGCACAGTAGCTTGCCGATAAATAAGGCATTTAATTTTTAGACAGTAGTCTAAATTCAGTTGCTTGCCTGCTGCCAGTGTGTGTCAGGCCCACTTCCACTGACTGTAGTGTGCCCACTGCCAGTGCCAACCACTGATACCGGGTGGCACAGTAGCTTGCCAATAAATAAGGCATTTAATTTTTAGACAGTAGTCTAAATTTCAGTTGCTTGCCTGCTGCCAGTGTGTGTCAGGCCCACTTCCACAGATTGTAGTGTGCCCACTGCCAGTGCCAACCACTGATACCGGGTGGCACAGTAGCTTGCCGATAAATAAGGCATTTAATTTTTAGACAGTAGTCTAAATTCAGTTGCTTGCCTGCTGCCAGTGTGTGTCAGGCCCACTTCCACAGATTGTAGTGTGCCCACTGCCAGTCCCAACCACTGATACCGGGTGGCACAGTAGCTTGCCGATAAATAAGGCATTTAATTTTTAGACAGTAGTCTAAATTCAGTTGCTTGCCTGCTGCCATTGTGTGTCAGGCCCACTTCCACAGACTGTAGTGTGCCCACTGACAGTGCCAACCACTGATACCGGGTGGCACAGTAGCTTACCAATAAATAAGGCATTTAATTTTTAGACAGTAGTCTAAATTCAGTTGCTTGCCTGCTGCCATTGTGTGTCAGGCCCACTTCCACAGACTGTAGTGTGCCCACTGACAGTGCCAACCACTGATACCGGGTGGCACAGTAGCTTACCAATAAATAAGGCATTTAATTTTTAGACAGTAGTCTAAATTCAGTTGCTTGCCTGCTACCAGTGTTTGTCAGGCCCACTTCCACAGATTGTAGTGTGCCCACTGCCAGTCCCAACCACTGATACCGGGTGGCACAGTAGCTTGCCGATAAATAAGGCATTTAATTTTTAGACAGTAGTCTAAATTCAGTTGCCTGCCTTCTGCCAGTGTGTGTCAGGCCCACTTCCACTGACTGTAGTGTGCCCACTGCCAGTGCCAACCACAGATACCGGGTGGCACAGTAGCTTGCCAATAAATAAGGCATTTAATTTTTAGACAGTAGTCTAAATTCAGTTGCTTGCCTGCTGCCAGTGTGTGTCAGGCCCACTTCCACTGACTGTAGTGTGCCCACTGCCAGTGCCAACCACTGATACCGGGTGGCACAGTAGCTTGCCGATAAATAATGCATTTAATTTTTACACTTTACTCTAATTTCAGTTGCTTGCCTGCTGCCAGTGTGTGTCAGGCCCACTTCCACAGACTGTAG
This sequence comes from Bufotes viridis, assembly GCA_033119425.1. Taxonomy (NCBI): domain Eukaryota; kingdom Metazoa; phylum Chordata; class Amphibia; order Anura; family Bufonidae; genus Bufotes; species Bufotes viridis. The sequence continues at coordinate 459,633,349 of CM065589.1, forward strand.
TGTGCCCACTGCCAGTGCCAACCACTGATACCGGGTGGCACAGTAGCTTGCCAATAACTAAGGCATTTAATTTTTAGACAGTAGTCTAAATTCAGTTGCTTGCCTGCTGCCAGTGTGTGTCAGGCCAACTTCCACTGACTGTAGTGTGCCCACTGCCAGTGCCAACCACTGACACTGGGTGGTACAGTAGCTTGCCGATAAATAAGGTATTTAATTTTTACACATTAGTCTAATTTCAGTTGCTTGCCTGCTGCCAGTGTGTGTCAGGCCCACTTCCACTGACTGTAGTGTGCCCACTGCCAGTGCCCACCACTAATACCGGGTGGCACAGTACCTAGCACGCGTAGTACCACTTATCTAAAAAAAAATGACAGGCAGAGACAGGCCACCCCACAGGGGCCGTCGTGGTCGTGGTGCTGTGATTTCCACTGTCCCTGAAATAATGCCTAGTGTTCAGAGGCCACGTACCTTGAACCCGAAAAATTCTGAGGACATAGTTGACTGGCTTAGACAGGACACCCAATCTTCAACAGCTTCCGCTAATAACCTTGACGCGCCATCCTCCTCCAGCTCAGCTTCGGTCACCTGCTCTCAAGTTACCACGCACCCGCCCGCCGCCACCACCACCACTACCACCACAGCCACCACAGCTGCTTCACTTGATCCGTCAGAGGAGTTATTTACACATCAGTTGGATGCAATTAGTGATGCGCAACCATTATTGCCAGATGATGTAGATTACAGGGATATGTCTCAGTCAGGCAGGATTACACACATGGACGTACAGTGTGATGATGATGATGATGATGATGTTGTACCCGCTGCTGCTTCCTTTGCTGAGGTGTCAGATACAAGTGAAGCGGTTGATGATGACGATGTGTCCACGGATGCCACGTGGGTGCCTGCTCGAAGAGAAGAAGAGGGGGAAAGTTCAGAAGGGGAGACAGAGAGAAGGAGGAGACGAGTAGGAAGCAGGGGGAGGTCATCGGAAGGAGTTAGTGGCACAGTCAGAAAGCATGTTTTGGCACCTGGGGTCAGCCAGACAGCACGCCAGTCAACGCATGCTGTTGCCACCACCAGAATGCCGTCATTTCAAAGCTCAGCAGTGTGGCATTTTTTTTGTGTGTCTGCCTCTGATAACAGCAATGCCATTTGCAACCTGTGCCAAAAGAAACTGAGTCGTGGGAAGTCCAACACCCACCTTGGTACAACTGCTTTGCGAAGGCACATGATCTCACATCACAAACGCCTATGGAATCAACACATGAGTACAAGCAGCACACAAACTCAAAGCCACCATGCTCCTCCTGGTCCAGTATCTTCAGCCATGTCAACCACTGCTGTCCTCCCTGCCCCCTCTCAACCACCCGCCACTCCTCCTCTCACCTTCAGCAGTTCCTGCTCATCTGCCAACAGTCAAGTGTCTGTCAAGGACATGTTTGAGCGTAAAAAGCGAATGTCACAGAATCACCCCCTTGCACGGCGACTGACAGCTGGCTTGATGGAACTCTTAGCCCGCCAGCTTTTACCATACCAGCTGGTGGAGTCTGAGGCCTTCAAAAAATTTGTCGCTATTGGGACACCACAGTGGAAGGTACCCGGACGAAATTTTTTTTCAAAAAAGGCAATCCCAAACCTCTACCATGTCATTGAAAAGGAAGTCATGGCATCTCTGGCATACAGTGTTGTGGCAAGGGTCCATCTGACCACTGATACCTGGTCTCCAAAGCACGGTCAGGGCAGGTATATCACGTACACTGCGCATTTAGTCAATCTGCTGACGGCTGACAAGCATGGAATGCGTGGCTCCGCAGTGGAGTTGGTGACACCACCACGACTTGCAGGCAGACCTACTGCCACCTACTCTACTCCTACTCCATCCTCTTCGATATCCTCCTCGGCTGAGTCCTCTTCTGCTGCGGCGTCTGGCTGCACATCAACTGAATCCCCTCAGCTCCGCAGGGGTTATTCCACATCCCGGATACGACAGTGTCACGCTGTCTTGGGGATGACTTGCCTGAAAGCAGAGAGCCACACAGGACCAGCACTCCTGTCCGCCCTGAACGCACAGGTGGATCAGTGGCTGACCCCGCACCAACTGGAGATTGGCAAAGTGGTGTGTGACAATGGAACAAATTTGTTGTCGGCATTGAATTTGGGCAAGTTGTCACATGTGCCGTGCATGGCACATGTGTTGAATCTCATCTCATCGTATAAAAAGGATGAAGGAGAACGACCTGTACTGGGTGGCCAAGCTACTAGACCCCCGGTATAAGCAGAAAGTGGCAGAAATGTTACCAAATTACCAAAAGTCGGAAAGGATGCAGCAGTTCAAAACCAAACTAAAAAATATGCTTTACACAGCTTATAAGGGGGATGTCACAGCACAACGGGAATCTAACAGGGGAAGAGGTGAGTGTAATCCTCCTCCTACCATGGCGGCAAGGACTGGACGATTTACAGATGTGTTGTTGATGGAGGACATGCGGAGCTTTTTCATTCCTACTCGCCACAGCCCTTCGGGATCCAGCCTTAGAGAACGACTCGACCGACAGGTAGCAGACTACCTCGCCTTAACAGCAGATATCGACACTCTGAGGAGCAATGAACCACTACACTACTGGTTGTGCAGGCTTGACCTGTGGCCTGAGCTATCCCAGTTTGCGATAGAACTTCTGGCCTGCCCTGCTTCAAGTGTCCTGTCAGAAAGGACCTTCAGTGCAGCAGGAGGCATTGTCACTGACAAGAGAAGTCGCCTCGGTCAAAAAAGTGTTGATTACCTCACATTCATAAAGATGAATGAGGCATGGATCCCGAAGGGACTGACAGTGGGAGATATGTTTGACTAATTACATGCCTTGTCCTCAAAATGGTCCCCACGCTGCTGTATTTAATGTCTGCATAACGGATGACTTTCGTGAATTCTTCACCACCAACTAGGGTTCAAGCCGCAATGTTTTAGTCACTTTTCTGCCTGGAAAACATCAATTTTTCTGGCCGCTGCTACAATAGCAGCTGCAACAATGCCATTATTTTTCAGGCATGTGTACATGCCTAATTTTTCTGTCCTATGGTGCAGCACTGTGGCTGCAAAAACAAACCAAAAAAAAAGGCACATACAAGTGTCAATTCCACTTCGTGATCGTTCGCCACTACTTCTCCAAGACAGCCGAGCCTTCCCTGCACAACCAAGTATCCGATAAAATCAAGTGTGCACTGCGCAACGCCATCTGTGGCAAGGTCCACCTAACCACAGATACGTGGACCAGTAAGCACGGCCAGGGACGCTATATCTCCGTAACTGCACACTGGGTAAATGTAGTGGCGGCTGGGCCTCAGGCGGAGAGTTCCTTGGCGCACGTCCTTCCGCCGCCAAGGATCGCAGGGCATCATTCTTTGCCTCCTGTAGCCTCCTCCTCCTACTCGGCTTCTTCCTCCTCTGCTTCCACCAGCTCATCCAGTCAGCCACACACCTTCACCACCAACTTCAGCACAGCCCGGGGTAAACGTCAGCAGGCCATTCTGAAACTCATATGTTTGGGGGACAGGCCCCACACCGCGCAGGAGTTGTGGCGGGGTATTGAACAACAGACCGACCAGTGGTTGCTGCCGGTGGGCCTCAAGCCCGGCCTGGAGGTGTGCGATAATGGGCGAAATCTCGTAGCAGCTCTGTGACTAGCCGGTTTGACGCACATCCCTTGCCTGGCGCATGTGCTGAATGTGGTGGTGCAGAAGTTCATTCACAACTACTCCGACATGTCAGAGCTACTGCATAAAGTGACGGCGGTCTGGGCGCGCTTCCGTCGTTAACATCCTGACAGAGTAGAGAGGTCCCACAGCAAGGAATCATGCGTCATATCACCCACCACTGGAGAAGGCCACTTTAAGTTATTTCGGCCCCAGCACCCAGACAGAGGAGAGAGGTCCCACAGCAAGGAATCATGCGTCATATCACCCACCACTGGAAAAGTCCACTTTCAATTATTTCGGCCCAGCACCCAGACAGAGGAGAGAGGTCCCAAAGCAAGGAATAAGTCGTCATATCACCCACCACTGGAGAAGGCCACTTTCAGTTATTTCGGCCCCAGCACCCAGACAGAGAAGAGGTTCATTCAACTTTGGGGTGCACCGCAAGATCATGGTAAAGTTAAAAAAATGAGGATTCAATAAAGAAGTGCCCCGGAGTACAAGAATACATGGTTGAGGGGCGGGCAGTTATAAATGTCTATTCTGCACAAGGGAGAGACAGGTCCTGTGGGATCCATGCCTTGTTCATTTTTATAAACGTCAGCTTGTCCACGTTGGCTGTGGACAGGCGGCTGAGTTTGTCAGTAATGACGCCTCCTGCCGTGCTGAATACACGTTCTGACAAAAAGCTGGCCGCCGTGCAGGCCAGCACCTCCAAGGCATAAAGTGCCAACTCTAGCCATGTTGACAATTTGGAGACCCAGAAGTTGAATGGGGCCGAACCATCAGTCAGTATTCGGAGGGGTGTGCAGACGTACTGTTCAACCATGTTAGTGAAATGCTTCCTCCTGCTAACAACGTTCCGTATCAGGTGGTGGTGCAGTTAGCTGTGGCATGGAGACAAAACTTTTCCACATTTCTGCCATGCTAACCCTGCCCTCAGAGGAGCTGGCCGTGACACAGCTGTGTTGGCGACCTCTTGCTCCTCCTCTGTCTTCGCCTTGGGCTTCCACCTGTTCCCCTGTGACATTTGGGAATGCTCTCAGGAGCGCGTCTACCAGCGTGCGCTTGTACTCGCGCATCTTCCTATCACACTTCAGTGCAGGAAGTAGGGTGGGCAAATTGTCTTTGTACCAGGGATCCAGCAGGGTGGCAACCCAGTAGTCCGCACAGGTTAAAATGTGGGCAACTCTGTTGTCGTTGTGCAGGCACTGCAGTATGTAGTCGCTCATGTGTGCCAGGCTCCCTAGAGGTAAGGACAAGCTGTCCTCTGTGGGAGGCGTATCGTCTTCGTCCTCCTTATCCCCCCAGCCACGCACCAGTGATGGGCCTGAGCTGTGTCGGGTGCCACTCCGCTGTGAACCTGCTTCATCCTCCTCCACCTCCTCCTCATCCTCCTCATCCTCCAGTAGTGGGCCCTGGCTGGCCACATTTGTACCTGGCCTCTGCTGTTGCAAAAAACCTCCCTCTGAGCCACCTCTAACAGACTGGCCTGAAAGTTCTAAAAATGACCCCTCATCCTCCTCCTCCTCCTCCTAGTCCTCCTGGGCCACCTCCTCCTCCATCATCGCCCTAAGCGTTTTCTCAAGGAGACATAGAAGTGGTATTGTAATGCTGATAACGGTGTCATCGCCACTGGCCATGTTGGTGGAGTACTCGAAACAGCGCAACAGGGCACACAGGTCTCGCATGGAGGCCCAATCATTGGTGGTGAAGTGGTGCTGTTCCGCAGTGTGACTGACATGTGTGTGCTGCAACTGAAACTCGACTATGGCCTGCTGCTGCTCGCACAGTCTCTCCAGCATGTGCAAGGTGGAGTTCCACCTGGTGGGCACGTCGCATATGAGGCGGTGAGCGGGAAGGCCGAAGTTCTGCTGTAGCGCAGACAGGTGAGCAGCGGCAGGATGTGAATGCCGAAAGCGCGCACAGACGCACTTTATGCAGCAGCTCTGACATGTCGGGGTAGTTGTGAATGAACTTCTGCACCACCAAATTCAGCACATGCGCCAGGCAAGGGATGTGCGTCAAACCGGCTAGTCCCAGAGCTGTGACGAGATTTCGCCCATTATTGCACACCACCAGGCCGGGCTTGAGGCCCACCGGCAGAAACCATTTGTCAGTCTGTTGTTCAATACCCCGCTTCAACTCCATTATGAGCAGGGGAAGCCAGAGTGCGTTCCTTGCTTTTTAGGTTTTTACTCCACTGCAGTTCAGAACACTAATGCCTCGCTTCAGGCTCTGATGGCACAGCTTGCAAACCACTCGGGTCTTGTCATCAGCACGTTGTTTAAAGAAGTGCCATGCCAGAGAACTCCTTGAAGCTGGCTTTGGGGTGCTTGGTCCCTGGTGGTGGTGGCCAGTAGCAGGCGAACTCTCTTGGCGGCAGCTGTTCTGCTTTTGCCCCCTGCTCCCTCTTTTGCTACGCTGTTGGCTCGGTCTCACCACTGCCTCTTCCTCTGAATTATGAAAGTCAGTGGCACGACCTTCATTCCATGGGGGGTCTAGGACCTCACCATCCCCTGCATCGTCTTCCACACAGTCTTCCTCCCTGACCTCCTGTTCGGTCTGCACACTGCAGAAAGATGCAGCAGTTGGCACCTGTGTTTCGTCATCATCAGAGACGTGCGGACTCCGATGAGGTGGTATTCCCATGTCCTCATCATCAGGAAACATCAATCGGCCACCCAATTGACTAGCGCATGTACCTGCTTAGGCCTTACCGTCCTTAGAACAGCATTGGGCCCCACCATATATCGCTGTAAATTCTGGCAGGTACTGGAACCTGAGGTAGTTGGTTCACTAGGACGTGTGGCTGTGGCAGAATGGCCACGTCCTCTCCCAGCACCAGAGGGTACACTAACACCACCATGACCGCATCCGTGTCCCTTACTAGATGTTTTCCTCATTGTTACCATTCACCAAGCACCACAATAAGAAAAAAAATATTTGGCCCAATGTATTGATTTCAAATTCAGGCCTTTTTTTACAGGCACCTAACACTATCTGACTATTTATTTATGTACCGTATTACACTAATCCAGGAACAGCAGTAACCACTGATTTAGGGGAATATCAATTGTGGGCCTAGTATTTAGGCCCTGGATGAAAGGTATCCTTTAAACGGACAGAAATACAATGGGAGATGCACGTTAACGTGTGAAGTTAATGAGGATGATCCTCTCAGCACTTGTATATACACCTTGAGCGTAATATACCCTTTTACGGACAGATTAACACTTGGCCTGCAACAGCTGGAACACCAAATTCAGGGTATTTCTATTTTGGCAATTGAATTTCACCCCAGAACAAAATATACCCTTTTACGGACAGATTAACACTTGACCTGCAATAGCTGGGGCACCAGATTCAGGGTATTGCTATTTTGGCAATTGAATTTAACCCCAGAACAAAATATACCCTTTTACGGACAGATTAACACTTGGCTTGCAACAGCTGGGACACCAGATTCAGGGTATTGCTATTTTGGCAATTTAATTTCACCCCAGAACAAAATATATGTTTTGGCGGACTATATTATACTTTGTCAGCCACAGCTGTGACACCAGATTTATGGTATTGCTATTTTGGCAATTGAATTTCACCCCAGAACAAAATATACCCTTTTACGGACAGATTAACATTTGGCCTGCAACAGCTGTGACACCAGATTCAGGGTATTGCTATTTTGGCAATTGAATTTCACCCCAGAACAAAATATACCCTTTTACGGACAGATTAACACTTGACAAAATTACCAAATAACAGGGACCTAACCCAAGAAGGGTGATTAATTTAACATATACAATTGCCACAAGGCACTAATCCCTTTATTTAACTTGGGTATTAAAACATAACTTTTATTGTAATAAGTGTATTAATAAAAGAACCCGGTGATTACATATTAAAAACGCTACGATGCTTGCTGTAGAAACAGAAAAAGAGCAATGGGAAACACGGGGCTGTGCACTGCTACCCGTGAGTCCCAGATACAGGAGCTTGGAGTGGGGTGACAATGCTAGGTATAATTCGTACAAGGTTGTGAATATATCACAGGAAGCGTCCGCTCCTGGAACAGTAATACTGTATATTGTATAGATCCACCCAGCAATTGATCAGAGCAGCAGCTCCCGATTCAACACCTCAGCCCAAAGCACCTATAGTGTAGATAATAGCTACTATAAATACTATAAACCAGTCCAGCCGGACTTGGAGTTATTATTTTCACACAGTCGCACAGCAGAGATTAAAATAAAGCTAACTGCCCCCCGACATGTTTCGCCAGTGACCTGGCTTCTTCAGGGGAAAAACGGGCAGTGGCCTGCAACAGCTGGGACACCAGATTCAGGGTATTGCTATTTTGGCAATTGAATTTCACCCCAGAACAAAATATATGTTTTTGCGGACACTATTATACTTTGCCAGCCACATCTGAAACCACTGATTTATGGTATTGCTATTTTGGCAATTGAATTTCACCCCAGAACAAAATATATGTTTTGGCGGACACTATTATACTTTGCCAGCCAGTGCTGGGACACCAGATTTAGGGGATCGCTATTTTGGTAATTGAATTTCACCACAGAAAATAATCTATCCTTTGCCAGACAGCAGACAGTATTATACTTGGCTATCCAAAGCTGGAACACCAGATTTAGGGGATTGGTATTTTGGCAATTGTATTTAACCCCTTAATAAAATATAGAAATTGCTATCCTGAGTTTCTAGGGGTGACAATAAGCACAGCCAAGCCCCTGATGTAGGATATAGCAAAAAAAAAAAAAACTAGTATTGATGGATTGATGGACTTGGTGGCAGCTTGTTCTGGTGCACCACAAGTCACAAAATGGCCGCCGATCAACCCAGAAAATAAGTGACAGAAAAATGCTCTGTGCAGCCTAAAAACCAGTGAGCAAGTATCTAGCAGAAGTTCAATCATTCACAGCTGTAGATCGATCCATTCATTAGGTGCTAATGCTGACTTTTTCCTGCCTAATCTCACCCTCACAGAAGCTGCGTCCTCTCCCTACACTAATCAGAGCAGTGTGACGTGTGGCGCTACGTGACTCCAGCTTAAATAGAGGCTTGGTCACATGCTGCACTTGGCCAATCACAGCCATGCCATTAGTAGGAATGTCTGTGATGGGCTCTTAGGGCAAGAAGTAAAACGCTAGCTGATTGGCTGCTGTGCAGCCCTTCAGAAAGCGGGAAGAAATCGCGGAACAACGGACCCAAACCCGACCTTTTTTGAAAATGTTTTGGTTTGGGTCCGTGTCCCGAACACCCCAAAATTTGTTACGAACCCGAACTATGCTCGAACTATTCGCTCAACGCTACCTACAATATTATTACAGTCCAGAAATACATCCTTCTCTTGAACTCTTTTAATGAGTTCAGCATCTGACACATAGTTTTGTAGTCTTACTGCTCTTATAGTAAAGAACTCTTTTTTATGTTGATATAGAAACCTATTTTTGGTCTAGACATAGAAAATGTCCCCTTGTCACGGTCCCAGTCCTGGGTATAAATAGATCATGGGAGAAATCTCTGTACTGACCCCTGATGTATTTATACATACATATATATTAGATCTCCCCATTTCTAAAAAAACTAAAAACCCTAATATTGATGATCTTTCTAGGTGCTGCAGTTCACCCATTCCAATTATTACTTTAGTTGCCCTTCTCTGAAACATCTGTAGCTCTGCTACGCCTTTATTGTGTACAGGAGTCCAGAATCAATTGAAGTCAATGAGGCTATTCACATGGCCACTTTTTTAATGACCACAGAGGAGGGCAACTAAAAAACAAGACATGTCCTATTCTTTTAAATAAGCGGAATGGAGTCAATACAGGGGTCACTTAAGGGGACATTATTAATACTGGAGGCCACTAATGGAGGCATTAATAATACTAGGAGGGCACTAATGTCGGAATTAATAATAGCATGGGCCATTATTTGGGGCATTAATCATAGGGAGCACTGTGGAGGACATTATGTATACGGAGTGCACAGCAGGGATGGGATTTAAAAAAAAATAGATAATTAAATTCATCCGTATCAATAGTCATTTCAATCGCTGTTAAAAACTCATGTAAAATGGCCATTAAAAACGGAAAGATATCCTGAAGATGGATGTAAAATGGTTTAAAAATGGCTATGAAAAATGGGCACTACCTTTGAGGTCCTTGCTCTGTGGTTGCGGCCTGAAATTATTTAATCCCCTGAAATAATTTTTAAACCTTTTGCTACCAGCACTGTACATATACAGCCCTGGAGTGTTGGGTAAACATGGTGCCCACTCATATACAAAGCGTACGCCATGGCCGGTGGGTCTCTGCTGTTAGTGATTGCAACTGGCAAAGTTGGTAGATGTGGGAGATGATAATTCCCTTGCTAGTAAGAGGAATGTCAGCTCCATTAGGGTGGGGACCAGGAGTGTAGGCCAGAGAGGTGCAGGTAGTGGGCGGACCAATTACTATGGTTACAGATAGGGCAATTTGTCACAAAGACTATTATTGTCGAATGGTGTGTTGTTTTCCTGGTGCTCAAGTTATATCTCGGATCAGGTTGATAGATTACTGGGAAAGGCTGGTGAGGACCCAGCGTTCATGGTCCACATTGACACCAATGACAAAATGAAAGTTACAGATGCAGCCAAGCTAAAATTGACTTTGATAACATGTCACAGTGTTATCTTGTGACAAAAGCCACTGAAATCCACTGAAAAAGTCGATTTCATCTGTAGGGTGTAGGATCCGTAACCCCTTGGATACTGGAGGTTTTTTAGTTTTTGTGTTTTCATTTTCCTTGAGCCATAACCTTTTTATTTTTTCATTCATGTATCCTTATGAGGGCTTGTTTTTGCTGGACTATAAGACACACCTAGGATTTGGAGAAGGAAAACCAGATCCTATCAGACTAAAATCAGACCCCATCAGCCTCAAATCAGACCCCTATCAGCCTCAGAACAGACTCCATCAGCCTCATTTCAGAACCCATCAGCCTACGATCAGAACTTAGGAGCCTTATATCAGACCCCATCAGCCTCAGATCATACCCCATCAGCCTTAGAACAGACCTAATCAGCCTCAGATCAGATCCCATCAGCCTTATATCAGACTCTATCAACCTCATATTAGACCCCATCAACCCGAAAACAGACCTGATCAGCATTCAGACTATAAGACACACTACCACATTTCCCACTCTTTTTTCTTTATAGTCTGAAAAATTCAGTAATCTTCTTTACTCCAAATCTACATTTACTGAAATAAAATGTATTGTGACTTCTATGTCTGTAATTTGTATAATTATCTTTAAAAAATAAAAATGTTGACTCCATTTATTTTATTTTTATTTAATTCAGTCCAAATTGGTGCCAAAAGTACCTGCAATACAATTCAAAAGATTTTGATTCAATATTTTTGCTTTAGTTAAAGTTTCTTCTTAAGGTAAAAAAAAATTATAATAATAATTTGAACATTTGTTCGTCCTGAAAAAAATGTGTTTCTGGTCCCCATCAAGCATTACCAATTAGATGTTACTTGACTGTTACAAATATAATTAAGAAAAACAGCCATCCGTAAAAATTTTAAAGTTCTGTTTTCCTTCTGATTAATATGTAAATGCAATTTTATTGTAATGTGATTTGTTCATCTGAATGACCAGCCAGAATTTTAAATTGATATGAAATAAATAAACAAATCTCTTGTAACCATGTTTATTTTTAATTTGTCATTTTCTAAAGTACATTACATTCTGGTGTATGAAGAATTACAAATATTAGGAAACCTGCACGCATACTAATCATTTCATTTTAGCATCATCATTGCTGCTATTAGTGTCTAAATTTTGTCAATTTTTTTCTCTGTGTTTATTTTAGTGGAATGCTTGAAACAATTTTATAAGAATGTATTAAAATATGATTTATCTCAGCTCACATTTTATATTGTGTTAATATTCATGTTAAGATTATATTATTCCTCTTTCTAAAACATTCTGGTCCACATAGATCATGAGGTAATTTTAATACAGTATGATATGTGTGGACCAGAATGTATTTGGATTGGAGAAGGTGAAGTGATCTTGGTTTAACTGTGGGCTTACATTTTATGCCATTATACTTTGCACTTTATACCTGTAAAGCTCTAAAAGTCAAAATAACATGTAGGATTATGTGTAGTGTTAAGCGAACCCGAACTGCAAAGGTTGGGTCCATACTGAACTTTGCAGTTCGGGTAACTTGACCGAAACCCAAAGTTTGCAGCAAAAGTTTGGGTTTGAGTTCGGTGTTCAGGTATTTAATAAAGCTTGTTGAAAGGCTGCAGGGCAGCCAATCAACAAGCTTTTAAGCTGTGGGAACTTAGAAGCCATTACAGCCATGCCTAATAATGGCATGGCTGTGATTGGCCGGTGCATGATGTGACCCAGCCTCTATACAAGCTGGATCATGTGTAGCACCGCCCATCAGCTCTGAGTTGTTCAGGGACAGGAAGCAGGTAGCTGAAGTGAGGTAGAGTGTTGGGAATTTCAAATGGCTATTTATTCTGTGGATGACCTAAAGCAATTTTTGTTTGTGGTTGCTATACACTAGCTTTGCACCCCTGACACAAAAATGTAATAGTTAATCTGTCTGTTAGTTTGGTCGGTGACATATACCCAGTTGTGGTGTGAGGTACACCTGCACTGCATCTGTGACAGAGAAATTAATATAGTTAATCCGTCTGTTAGTTTGGTGGGTGACATACATTTTTTGTGTGAGGTACACCTGCATTGCATCTGTGACAGGGAGATTAATATATTTAATCCATCTGTTAGTTCGGTGGGTGACATATACCTATTTTTTGGGTGAGGTACACCTGGCAAAAAAATATAAACAATGCGACTGCACTCTGCAAACCAAATAAAGTACAATAATGCCAAAGTAATAGAAAAGATTCTGGTGCTAATGCTACACTTATTTAATACATTTGAGATTCTTGGCAAATACGTTTTGTACAAAATTATTTGGGCCCGTCTTTATAACTTCAAGGCGATCTCTATAAGACTGGAACCTAACACTAAATACTGTATTCACTGGTGCCATGCCGGCCTCCATTACATTCAGGGGATGCAGGCTCCACATGCATGCCAAACCCACACTATAACATACCTCTTTTGTGCCTCACTGTCCTCCTTTTTATTCAGGGAATGCAGGTACCACTAGTATGCTGAGCCCACTCACTATGGAACCTGAATTCCCTGAATGTAATAGAGGCCGGCATGGCACCAGTGAATGTGGTATTTAGTGTTAGGTTCCCGTATCATAGAAATCGCCTTGACGTTTTGCAGACGGGCCCAAATTATTTTGTACAAAATGTATTTGTCAAGAATCTTACATTTATTAAATAAGTGTAGCATTAGCACCAGAATATTTTATAGTACTTTGGCATTATTATACTTTATTTGGTTTGCAGAGTGCTGTCGCATTGTATATGTTTTTTTTGCTTTTTACTTTCAGCCATGGCGATGTGCACCTGCGCACTGGGATATGCTGACTGACCCCCAATTTTTCTTTTAGGTACACCTGCACTGCATCTGTGACAGGGAAATTAATATAGTTAATCCATCTGTTAGCTCGATGGGTGACATATAGGGTTGAGCGAACCCGAACAGTATAGTTCGGGTTCTTAATGAATTTGGGGGGGTTCGGGACCCGGACCCGAACCCGAACACTTTCATAAAAATTCAGGTTCGCGTCTGTTATTCGGCGATTCCTCCCGCTTTCTGAAGGGCTGCACAACAGCCAATCAGCAAGCATTTTACTTCTTTGCCCTAAGAAGCCATCACAGCCATGTCTACTAATTGCATGGCTGTGATTGGCTAAGTGCAGCATGTGACCCAACCTCTTAATAAGCTGGAGTCACGTAGTGCCGCACATCAGTCTGCTGATGTTAGCCTAGTGAAAGGTTGCTGCCGGTGCTATTAGGGACAGGATAGGCAAGAAATCTGTAGAACCTGTTGTACTCAAATCCACAAGATACAGAAAATAGAGAGGGAGGGAGCTTCAGCAATCCTACATTTATGTACCCATCCACTGCCAAGGATTTTTTTTTTTTTTTTAATCCATCTGTTACTGAGGTGGGGGTCGGCGGCCATTTTAGATACTGCAGTGTACTGCATATGTGCCAGCCTGCCAGTGACATCAGAATAATCCTGTTTGGTAGCTCAGTGAAGGAAAAAATGATTTTTTTCTGGCTGCTTAAGTCCCCTACATTACCTTTTGTATAATTAAGTGGTGACATAGTCCATTTGTCTAGTCTGGGACATGTGGTGCCACAGATCACTTGTGTATACAGTGCACTAAACCGTATATTCAATTTCAGCAGTCAAATAATGCATCAGTGTTTTTTTGTGAGCAGAAAGCGGTAATCCTGGTAGCCAAAGCATTTTTAAATACACTGCCCAATTACACATTTGACATTCCTGCAGTAAAATAGTGAATTAGTCTTTTTTTGTGGGGAAAAAAATCTATATTCTTGCTTCACAAAGCAGTTGTGCATACAGCGTGCAAATATATATTTAATATTTCTGCAGGGAAATAGTGGATCAGTTTGTTTCAGGAAAAAAAAAAAAACGTTATTCCTGGTCCACAAAACAGTTTGAAATACACCACCCAAATAAATATTTTACATTTCTGCAGTGAAATAGTGAATTAGTCTTTTTTTTGTGGGAAAAACAGAAATATTCTTGCTTCACAAAGCAGTTGTGCATACAGCGTAGAAATACCTATGTTTTATTTATAGCAGTGAAATAATGCATTTGTGTTTTCTTTTTTAAAAAAGCCGTGTTCTGGGTCCACAAACCACTTTTGCATACAGCGTAGAAATACCATGTTTTATTTATAGCAGTGAAATACTGCATTTCTCTGTTTTATTTTAAAAAAAATCCATGTTCTGGGTCAACAAACCACTTTTGCATACAGCGTAGAAATATCAACGTTTTATTGGTAGTAGTGTTGAGCGAACAGTTCGAGCATCGTTCTTGGGGTGTCCGGGACACGGACCCGAACCCGGACATTTTCAAAAAAGTTCGGGTTCGGGTCCGTTGTTCAGCGATTTCTTCCTGCTTTCTGAAGGGCTGCACAGCAGCCAATCAGCTAGCATTTTACTTCTTATCCTAAGAGCCCATCACAGCCATGCCTACTAATGGCATGGCTGTGATTGGCCAAGTGCAGCATGTGACCCAGCCTCTATTTAAGCTGGAGTCACGTAGCGCTGCATGTCTCACTGCTCTGATTAGTGTAGGGAGAGAACGCAGCTTCTGTCAAGGCGAGATTAGGCAGGGTAAAGTCAGCAACAGCACCTAATGAACGGATCGATCTACAGCTGTGAATGATTGAACTTCTGCTAGTTACTTGCTCAATGGTTTTTAGGCTGCACAGAGCGTTTTTCTGTCACTTATTTTCTTGGTTGATCGGCGGCCATTTTGTGACTTGTGGTGCACCAGAAGAAGCTGCCACCAAGTCCATAATTTTTTTTTCAAAGTTTTTTTTTTTTTGCTATATCCTACATCAGGGGCTTGGCTGTGCTAATTGTCACCCCTAGAAACTCAGGATAGCAATTTCAATATTTTATTAAGGGGTTAAATACAATTGCCCAAATACCAATCCCCTAAATCTGGTGTTCCAGCTTTGGCTAGACAAGTATAATACTGTCTGGCAAAGGATAGATTATTTTCTGTGGTGAAATTCAATTGCCAAAATAGCAATACGATAAATCAGTGGTTTCAGCTGTGGCTGGCAAAATAGAATAGTGTACGCCAAAACATATATTTTGTTCTGGGGTGAAATTAATCTGGCAAAATAGCAATACCCTGAATCTGGTGTCCCAGCAGTTGCAGGCCAGATTTCATAGTGTCCGCCAAAACACATATTTTGTTCTGGGGTGAAATTAATCTGCCAAAATAGCAATACCCTGAATCTGGTGTCCCAGCTGTTGCAGGCCAGATTTTATAGTGTCCACCAAAACATATATTTTGTTCTGGGGTGAATTTAATCTGGCAAAATAGCAATACCCTGAATCTGGTGTCCCAGCTGTTGCAGGCCAGATTTCATAGTGTCTGCCAAAACATATATTTTGTTCTGGGGTGAAATTAATCTGCCAAAATAGCAATACCCTGAATCTGGTGTCCCAGCTGTTGCAGGCCAGATTTCATAGTGTCCGCCAAAACATATATTTTGTTCTGGGGTGAAATTAATCTGCCAAAATAGCAATACCCTGAATCTGGTGTCCCAGCTATTGTAGGCCAGATTTCATAGTGTCCGCCAAAAGATATATTTTGTTCTGGGGTGAAATTCAATTGCCAAAATAGCAATACCATAAATCAGTGGTTTCAGCTGTGGCTGGCAAAATAGAATAGTGTCCGCCAAAACATATATTTTGTTCTGGGGTGAAATTAATCTGCCAAAATAGCAATACCCTGAATCTGGTGTCCCAGCTGTTGCAGGCCAGATTTCATAGTGTCTGCCAAAACATATATTTTGTTCTGGGGTGAAATTAATCTGCCAAAATAGCAATACCCTGAATCTGGTGTCCCAGCTGTTGCAGGCCAGATTTCATAGTGTCCGCCAAAACATATATTTTGTTCTGGGGTGACATTCAATTGCCAAAATAGCAATACCCTGAATCTGTTGTCCCAGCTGTTGCAGGCCAAGTGTAAATCTATCCATAAAAGGATACCTTTCACCCAGGGCCTAAATACTAGCCCTGAAAGAGATATTCCCCTAAATCAGTGGTTACTGCTGTGCCTGGATTAGTGTAATACGCTACATAAACAAATAGGCAGATAGTGTTAGGTGCCTGTAAAAAAAGGCCTGAATTTGAAATCAATACATTGGGCCAACTATTTTTTTCCTTATTGTGGTGCTTGGTGAACGGTAACAATGAGGAAAACATCTAGTAAGGGACGCGGACGCGGTCGTGGTGGTGTTAGTGTAACCTCTGGTGCTGGGAGAGGACGTGGCCATTCTGCCACAGCCACACGTCCTAGTGAACTAACTACCTCAGGTTCCAGTATCCGCCAGAATTTACAGCGATATTTGGTGGGGCCCAATGCCGTTCTAAGGATGGTAAGACCTGAGCAGGTACAGGCGCAAGTCAATTGGGTGGCCGACAGTGGATCCAGCATGTTCACAACATTATCTCCCACCCAATCTTCTGCTGAAAGCACGCAGGTGGCACCTGAAAACCAAGCCCATCAGTCTGTCACATCACCCCCATGCATATCAGGGAAACTGTCAGAGCCTCAAGTTATGCAGCAGTCTCTTATGCTGTTTGAAGACTCTGCTGGCAGGGTTTCCCAAGGAAATCCACCTAGCCCTTCCCCAGTGGTGGAAGACATAGAATGCACTGATGCACAACCACTGATGTTTCCTGATGATGAGGACATGGGAATACCACCTCATCGGAGTCCGCACGTCTCTGATGATGACGAAACACAGGTGCCAACTGCTGCATCTTTCTGCAGTGTGCAGAGCGAACAGGAGGTCAGGGAGGAAGACTGTGTGGAAGACGATGCAGGGGACGATGAGGTCCTAGACCCCTCATGGAATGAAGGTCGTGCCACTGACTTTTATAGTTCAGAGGAAGAGGCAGTGGTGAGACCGAGCCAACAGCATAGCAAAAGAGGGAGCAGGGGGCAAAAGCAGACCAGCCGCCGCCAAGAGAGTTCACCTGCTACTGGCCACCACCAGGGACCGAGCACCCCAAAGGCAGCTTCAAGGAGTTCCCTGGCATGGCACTTCTTTAAACAATGTGCTGACGACAATACCCGAGTGGTTTGCACGCTGTGCCATCAGATCCTGAAGCGAGGCATTAACGTTGTGAACCTTAGCACAACCTGCTTGACCAGGTATCTACATGCAAAGCATGAACTGCAGTGGACTAAACACCTTAAAAGCAAGGAACTCACTCTGGCTCCCCCTGCTTCCTCTTCTGCTGCTGCCTCGGCCTCTTCCTCCGCCTCGGGAGGAATGTTGGCACCTGCCGCCCACCAAACAGAGGATGTGCCACCGACAACACCACCTGCGTCACCAAGCATCTTCACCATGTCACACGGCAGCGTTCAGCTCTCCATCTCACAAACCTTGGAGAGAAAGCGTAAATTCCCACCTAGCCACCCTCGAGCCCTGGGCCTGAATGCCAGCATTTCTAAACTACTGGCCTTTGAAATGCTGTCATTCAGGCTGGTTGACACAGACAGCTTCAAACAGCTGATGTCCATGGCTGTCCCACAGTATGTTGTTCCCAGCCGCCACTACTTCTCCAAGACAGCGGTGCCTTCCCTGCACAACCATGTATCCGATAAAATCAAGTGTGCACTGCGTAATGCCATCTGTGGCAAGGTCCACCTAACCACAGATACGTGGACCAGTAAGCACGGCCAGGGACGCTATATCTCCGTAACTGCACACTGGGTAAATGTAGTGGCGGCTGGGCCTCAGGCGGAGAGTTCCTTGGCGCACGTCCTTCCGCCGCCAAGGATCGCAGGGCATCATTCTTTGCCTCCTGTAGCCTCCTCCTCCTACTCGGCTTCCTATTCCTCTGCTTCCATCAGCTCATCCAGTCAGCCACACACCTTCACCACCAACTTCAGCACAGCCCGGGGTAAACTTCAGCAGGCCATTCTGAAACTCATATGTTTGGGGGACAGGCACCACAACGCGCGGGGTATTGAACAACAGATCGACGAGTGGTTTCTGCCGGTGGGCCTCAAGTCCGGCCTGGTGGTGTGCGATAATGGGCGAAATCTCGTCGCAGCTCTGGGACTAGCCGGTTTGACGCACATCCCTTGCCTGGCGTATGTGCTGAATTTGGTGGTGCAGAAGTTCATTCACAACTAACCAAAAATGTCAGAGCTGCTGCTTGCCTGTCTGCGCTACAGTGGAACTTCGGCCTTCCCGCTCACAGCCTCATATGCGACGTGCCCACCAGGTGGAACTCCACCTTGCACATGCTGGAGAGACTGTGCGAGCAGCAGCAGGCCATAGTGGAGTTTCAGCTGCAGCACGCACGCGTCAGTCGCACTGCGGAACAGCACCACTTCACCACCAATGATTGGGCCTCCATGCGAGACCTGAGTGCCCTGTTGCGCTGTTTCGAGTACTCCACCAACATGGCCAGTGGCGATGACACCGTTATCAGCGTTACAATACCACTTCTATGTCTCCTTGAGAAAACGCTTAGGGCGATGATGGAAGAGGAGGTGGCCCAGGAGGAGGAGTAGGAGGATGAGGGGTCATTTTTAGCTCTTTCAGGACAGTCTGTTAGAAGTGGCTCAGAGGGAGGTTTTTTGCAACAGCAGAGGCCAGGTACAAATGTGGCCAGCCAGGGCCCACTACAGGACGAGGAGGATGAGGAGAAGGTGGAGGAGGATGAGGATGAAGCAGGTTCACAGCGGGGTGGCACCCGACACAGCTCAGGCCCATCACTGGTGCGTGGCTGGGGGGATACGGATGACGATACGCCTCCCACAGAGGACAGCTTGTCCTTACCTCTGGGGAGCCTGGCACACATGAGTGACTACATGCTGCAGTGCCTGCGCAACGACAGCAGAGTTGCCCACATTTTAACGTGTGCGGACTACTTGGTTGCCACCCAGCTGGATCCCCGGTACAAAGACAATGTGCCCACCTTACTTCCTGCACTAGAGCGTGATAGGAAGATGCGCGAGTACAAGCGCACGCTGATAGAGGCGCTCCTGAGAGCATTCCCAAATGTCACAGGGGAACAGGTGGAAGCCCAAGGCGAAGGCAGAGGAGGAGTAAGAGGTCGCCAACGCAGCTGTGTCACGGCCAGCTCCTCTGAGGGCAGGGTTAGCATGGCAGAAATGTGGAAATATTTTGTCTCCACGCCACAGCTAACTGCACCACCACCTGATATGGAACGTGTTAGCAGGAGGCAGCATTTCACTAACATGGTTGAACAGTACGTCTGCACACCCCTCCACGTACTGACTGATGGTTCGGCCCCATTCAACTTCTGGGTCTCCAAATTGTCCACGTGGCCAGGGTTAGCATTTTATGCCTTGGAGGTGCTGGCCTGCCGGCGGCCAGCGTTTTGTCTGAACGTGTATACAGCACGGCAGGGGGCGTCATTACTGACAAACACAGCCGCCTGTCCACAGCCAACGTATAAAATGAACCAGGCATGGATCCCACAGGACCTGTGCCTCCCTTGTGCAGAATAGACATTTATAACAACCTCCGCCTCAACCATGTATTCTTGTACTCCGGGGCACTTCTTTATTGAATCCTCATTTTTTTAACTTTACCATGATCTTGCGGTGCAACCCAAAGTTGAATGAACCTCTCCTCTGTCTGGGTGGTGGGGCCGAAATAACTGATAGTGGCCTTCTCCGGTGGTGGTTTATATGACGCATGATTCCTTGCTGTGGGACCTCTCTACTCGGTCTGGGTGCTGGTCGAAATAACTGAGAGTGGCCTTCTCCGTTGGTGTTTGATATGACACATGATTCCTTGCTGTGGGACCTCTCTCCTCGGTCTGGGTGCTGGTCGAAATAACTGAGAGTGGCCTTCTCCGTTGGTGTTTGATATGACACATGATTCCTTGCTGTGGGACCTCTCTCCTCTGACTGGGTGCTGGGGCCTAAATAACTGAATATGGCCTTCTCCAGTGGAGGGTGATATGACGCATGATTCCTTGCTGTGGGACCTCTCTCCTTTATATGGGAGCTGGGGCCGAAATAACTGAAAGTGGCCTTCTCCGGTGGTGGGTGATATGACACATGATTCCTTGCTGTGGAACCTGTATCCTCGGTCTGGGTGCTGTGCCGAAATAACTGAAAGTGGCCTTCTCCAGTGGTGGGTGATATGACGCATGATACCTTGCTGTAGGACCTCTCTCATCGGTCTGGGTGCTGGCCGAAATAACTGAAAGTGGCCTTCTCCAGTGGTGGGTGATATGACGCATGATTCCTTGCTGTGGGACCTCTATCCTCTGTCTGGGTGCTGGGGCCGAAATAACTGAAAGTGGCCTTCTCAAGTGGTGGGTGATATGACGCATGATTCCTTGCTGTGGAACCTGTATCCTCGGTCTGGGTGCTGAGCCGAAATAACTGAAAGTGGCCTTCTCCAGTGGTGGGTGATATGACGCATGATTCCTTGCTGTGGGACCTGTATCCTCGGTCTGGGTGCTGTGCCGAAATAACTGAAAGTGGCCTTCTCCAGTGATGGGTGATATGACGCATGATTCCTTGCTGTGGGACCTCTCTCCTCGGTCTGGGTGCTGGGCCGAAATAACTGAAATTGGCCTTCTCCAGTGATGGGTGATATGACGCATGATTCCTTGCTGTGGGAACTCTCTAATCGGTCTGGGTGCTGGCCGAAATAACTGAAAGTGACCTTCTCCAGTGGTGGGTGATATGACGCATGATTCCTTGATGTGGAACCTGTATCCTCGGTCTGGGTGCTGGGCCGAAATAACTGAAAGTGGCCTTCTCCAGTGGTGGGTGATATGACGCATGATTCCTTGCTGTGGGACCTCTCTCCTCGGTCTGGGTGCTGGCCGAAATAACTGACAGTGGCCTTCTCCAGTGGTGGGTGATATGACGCATGATTCCTTGCTGTGGGACCTGTATCCTCGGTCTGGGTGCTGGGCCGAAATGACTGAAAGTGGCCTTCTCCAGTGGTGGGTGATATGATGCATGATTCCTTGCTGTGAGACCTCTCTCCTCGGTCTGGGTGCTTGCCAAAATAACTGAAAGTGGCCTTCTCCAGTGGTGGGTGATATGACGCATGATTCCTTGCTGTGGGACCTGTATCCTCTGTCTGGGTGCTGTGCCGAAATAACTGAAAGTGGCCTTCTCCAGTGATGGGTGATATGACGCATGATTCCTTGCTGTGGGACCTCTCTCCTCTGTCTGGGTGCTGGGCCAAATAACTGAAATGGCCTTCTCCAGTGGTGGGTGATATGACGCATGATTCCTTGCTGTGGGACCTCTCTCCTCTGCCTGGGTGCTGGGCTGAAATAACTGAGAGTGGCCTTCTCCGGTGATGGTTGATATGACGCATGATTCCTTGCTGTGGGACCTCTCTCCTCGGTCTGGGTGCTGGGCCGAAATAACTGAAAGTGGCCTTCTCCGGTGGTGGGTGATATGACGCATGATTCCTTGCTGTGGGACCTCTCCTCTGACTGGGTGCTGGGCCGAAATAACTGAAAATGGCCTTCTCCAGTGGTGGGTGATATGAAACATGATTCCTTGCTGTGGGACCTCTCTCCTCTGCCTGGGTGCTGGGCTGAAATAACTGAGAGTGGCCTTCTCCGGTGGTGGTTGATATGACGCATGATTCCTTGCTGTGGGACCTGTATCCTCGGTCTGGGTGCTGGGCCGAAATAACTGAAAGTGGCCTTCTCCAGTGATGGGTGATATGACGCATGATTCCTTGCTGTGGGACCTCTCTCCTCAGTCTGGGTGCTGGCTGAAATAACTGAGAGTGGCCTTCTCCAGTGGTGGTTGATATGATGCATGATTCCTTGCTGTTGGACCTCTCTCCTCTGACTGCGTGCTGGGGCCTAAATAACTGAAAATGGCCTTCTCCAGTGGTGGGTGATATGACGCATGATTCCTTGCTGTGGGACCTCTCTCCTCTGTCTGGCTGCTGGTGCCGAAATAACTGAGAGTGGCCTTCTTCAGTGATGGGTGATATGACGCATGATTCCTTGCTGTGGGACCTGTATCCTCGGTCTGGGTGCTGGGCCGAAATAACTGAAAGTGGCCTTCTCCAGTGGTGGGTGATATGACGCATGATTCCTTGCTGTGGAACCTGTATCCTCGGTCATTGTGCTGGGCCGAAATAACTGAAAGTGGCCTTCTCCAGTGGTGGGTGATATGACGCATGATTCCTTGCTTTGGGACCTGTATCGTCGGTCTGGGTGCTGTGCCGAAATAACTGAAAGTGGCCTTCTCCAGTGGTGGGTGATATGACGCATGATTCCTTGCTGTGGGACCTGTATCCTCGGTCTGGGTGCTGGGCCGAAATAACTGAAAGTGGCCTTCTCCAGTGGTGGGTGATATGACGCATGATTCCTTGCTGTGGGACCTCTATCCTCGGTCTGGGTGCTGGGCCGAAATAACTGAAAGTGGCCTTCTCCAGTGGTGGGTGATATGACGCATGATTCCTTGCTGTGGGACCTGTCTCCTCGGTCTGGGTGCTGGGCCGAAATAACTGAAAGTGGCCTTCTCCAGTGGTGGGTGATATGACGCATGATTCCTTGCTGTGGGACCTGTCTCCTCGGTCTGGGTGCTGGGCAGAAATAACTGAAAGTGGCCTTCTCCAGTGGTGGGTGATATGACGCATGATTCCTTGCTGTGGGACCTCTCTCCTCGGTCTGGGTGCTGGCCGAAATAACTGAAAGTGGCCTTCTCCGGTGGTGGTTGATATGACGCATGATTCCTTGCTGTGGGACCTCTCTCCTCTGTCTGGGTGCTGGTGCCGAAATAACTGAAAGTGGCCTTCTCCGGTGGTGGGTGATATGACACATGATTCCTTGCTGTGGGACCTCTCTCCTCTGTCTGGGTGCTGGGGCCGAAATAACTGAAAGTGGCCTTCTCCAGTGGTGAGTGATATGACGCATGATTCCTTGCTGTGGGACCTCTATCCTCTGTCTGGGTGCTGGGCTGAAATAACTGAGAGTGGCCTTCTCCGGTGGTGGTTGATATGACGCATGATTCCTTGCTGTGGGACCTCTCTCCTCTGTCTGGGTGCTGGGGCCAAAATAACTGAAAGTGGCCTTCTCCAGTGGTGGGTGATATGACGCATGATTCCTTGCTGTGGGACCTGTATCCTCGGTCTGGGTGCTGGGCCGAAATAACTGAAAGTGGCCTTCTCCAGTGGTGGGTGATATGACGCATGATTCCTTGCTGTGGGACCTCTCTCCTCGGTCTGGGTGCTGGGCCGAAATAACTGAAAGTGGCCTTCTCCAGTGGTGGGTGATATGACGCATGATTCCTTGCTGTGGGACCTCTCTCCTCGGTCTGGGTGCTGGGCCGAAATAACTGAAAGTGGCCTTCTCCAGTGGTGGGTGATATGGCGCATGATTCCTTGCTGTGGGACCTGTATCCTCGGTCTGGGTGCTGTGCCGAAATAACTGAAAGTGGCCTTCTCCAGTGGTGGGTGATATGACGCATGATTCCTTGCTGTGGGACCTCTCTCCTCGGTCTGGGTGCTGGGCTGAAATAACTGAAAGTGGCCTTCTCCAGTGGTGGGTGATATGACGCATGATTCCTTGCTGTGGGACCTGTATCCTCGGTCTGGGTGCTGGGCCGAAATAACTGAAAGTGGCCTTCTCCAGTGGTGGTTGATATGACGCATGATTCCTTGCTGTGGGACCTCTCTCCTCGGTCTGGGTGCTGGGGCCGAAATAACTGAAAGTGGCCTTCTCCAGTGGTGGGTGATATGACGCATGATTCCTTGCTGTGGGACCTGTCTCCTCGGTCTGGGTGCTGGGCCGAAATAACTGAGAGTGGCCTTCTCCAGTGGTGGGTGATATGACGCATGATTCCTTGCTGTGGGACCTGTATCCTCGGTCTGGGTGCTGTGCCGAAATAACTGAAAGTGGCCTTCTCCAGTGGTGGGTGATATGACGCATGATTCCTTGCTGTGGGACCTCTCTCCTCGGTCTGGGTGCTGGGCTGAAATAACTGAAAGTGGCCTTCTCCAGTGGTGGGTGATATGACGCATGATTCCTTGCTGTGGGACCTCTCTCCTCGGTCTGGGTGCTGGGCCGAAATAACTGAAAGTGGCCTTCTCCAGTGGTGGGTGATATGACGCATGATTCCTTGCTGTGGGACCTGTATCCTCGGTCTGGGTGCTGGGCCGAAATAACTGAAAGTGGCCTTCTCCGGTGGTGGTTGATATGACGCATGATTACTTGCTGTGGGACCTCTCTCCTCTGTCTGTGTGCTGGTGCCTAAATAACTGAGAGTGGCCTTCTCCGGTGGTATTTGATATGACACATGATTCCTTGCTGTGGGACCTCTCTCCTCTGTCTGGGTACTGGGGCCGAAATAACTAAAAGTGGCCTTCTCCAGTGTTGATGATATGACGCATGATTCCTTGCAGTGGGACCTCTGTCCTCTGTCTGGGTGTTGGGCTGAAATAACTGAGAGTGGCCTTCTCAGGTGGTGGTTGATATGACGCATGATTTCTTGCTGTGGGACCTCTCTCCTCTGACTGGGTGCTGGGGCCAAAATAACTGAAAATGGCCTTCTCCATTGGTGTGTGGTATGAAGCATGATTCCTTGCTGTGGGACCTGTATCCTCTGTCTGGGTGCTGGGCCGAAATAACTGAAAGTGGCCTTCTCCAGTGGTGGGTGATATGACGCATGATTCCTTGCTGTGGGACCTCTCTCCTCGGTCTGGGGACTGGGCCGAAATAACTGAAAGTGGCCTTCTCCAGTGGTGGGTGATATGACGCATGATTCCTTGCTGTGGAACCTGTATCCTCGGTCTGGGTGCTGGGCCGAAATAACTGAAAGTGGCCTTCTCCAGAGTTGGTTGATATGACGCATGATTCCTTGCTGTGGGACCTGTATCCTCGTCTGTGTGCTGTGCCGAAATAACTGAAAGTGGCCTTCTCCAGTGGTAGGTGATATGACGCATGATTTCTTGCTGTGAGACCTTTCTCCTCGGTCTGGGTGCTGGGCTAAAATAACTGAAAGTGGCCTTCTCCAGTGATGGGTGATATGACACATGATTCCTTGCTGTGGGACCTCTCTCCTCGGTCTGGGTGCTGGCCGAAATAACTGAGAGTGGCCTTCTCCGGTGGTGGTTGATATGACGCATGATTCCTTGCTGTGGGACCTCTCTCCTCTGACTGGGTGCTGGGGCCTAAATAACTGAAAATGGCCTTCTCCAGTGGTGGGTGATATGAAACATGATTCCTTGCTGTGGGACCTCTCTCCTCTGCCTGGGTGCTGGGCTGAAATAACTGAGAGTGGCCTTCTCCGGTGGTGGTTGATATGAAGCATGATTCCTTGCTGTGGGACCTGTATCCTCGGTCTGGGTGCTGGGACGAAATAACTGAAAGTGGCCTTCTCCAGTGATGGGTGATATGACGCATGATTCCTTGCTGTGGGACCTCTCTCCTCAGTCTGGGTGCTGGCTGAAATAACTGAAAGTGGCCTTCTCCGGTGGTGGTTGATATGATGCATGATTCCTTGCTGTGGGACCTCTCTCCTCTGACTGCGTGCTGGGGCCTAAATAACTGAAAATGGCCTTCTCCAGTGTTGGGTGATATGACGCATGATTCCTTGCTGTGGGACATCTCTCCTCTGTCTGGGTGCTGGTGCCGAAATAACTGAAAGTGGCCTTCTCCAGTGGTGGGTGATATGACGCATGATTCCTTGCTGTGGGACCTCTCTCCTCTGTCTGGGTGCTGGTGCCGAAATAACTGAAAGTGGCCTTCTCCAGTGGTGGGTGATATGACGCATGAGTCCTTGCTGTGGGACCTCTCTCCTCTGACTGGGAACTGGGGCCAAAATAACTGAAAATGGCCTTCTCCATTGGTGGGTGGTATGACGCATGATTCCTTGCTGTGTGACCTGTATCCTCTGTCTGGGTGCTGGGCCGAAATAACTGAAAGTGGCCTTCTCCAGTGGTGGGTGATATGACGCATGATTCCTTGCTGTGGAACCTGTATCCTCGGTCTAGGTGCTGGGCCGAAATAACTGAAAGTGGCCTTCTCCAGAGGTGGTTGATATGTCGCATGATTCCTTGCTGTGGGACCTGTATCCTCGGTCTGTGTGCTGTGCCGAAATAACTGAAAGTGGACTTCTCCAGTGGTAGGTGATATGACGCATGATTTCTTGCTGTGGGACCTCTCTCCTCGGTCTGGGTACTGGGCTGAAATAACTGAAAGTGGCCTTCTCCAGTGATGGGTGATATGACGCATGATTCCTTGCTGTGGGACCTCTCTCCTCGGTCTGGGTGCTGGCTGAAATAACTGAGAGTGGCCTTCTCCGGTGGTGGTTGATATGACGCATGATTCCTTGCTGTGGGACCTCTCTCCTCTGTCTGGGTGCTGGGCCGAAATAACTGAAAGTGGCCTTCTCCAGTGGTGGGTGATATGACGCATGATTCCTTGCTGTGGGACCTCTCTCCTCTGTCTGGGTGCTGGGGCCGAAATAACTGAAAGTGGCCTTCTCCAGTGGTGGGTGATATGACGCATGATTCCTTGCTGTGGGACCTGTCTCCTCGGCCTGGGTGCTGGGCCGAAATAACTGAAAGTGGCCTTCTCCAGTGGTGGTTGATATGACGCATGATTCCTTGCTGTGGGACCTGTATCCTCGGTCTGGGTGCTGGGCAGAAATAACTGAAAGTGGCCTTCTCCAGTGGTGGGTGATATGACGCATGATTCCTTGCTGTGGGACCTGTCTCCTCGGTCTGGGTGCTGGGCTGAAATAACTGAAAGTGGCCTTCTCCGGTGGTGGGTGATATGACGCATGATTCCTTGCTGTGGGACCTCTCTCCTCGATCTGGGTGCTGGGGCCGAAATAACTGAAAGTGGCCTTCTCCAGTGGTGGGTGATATGACGCATGATTCCTTGCTGTGGGACCTCTATCCTCGGTCTGGGTGCTGGTGCCGAAATAACTGAAAGTGGCCTTCTCCAGTGGTGGGTGATATGACGCATGATTCCTTGCTGTGGGACCTGTATCCTCGGTCTGGGTGCTGGGCCGAAATAACTGAAAGTGGCCTTCTCCAGTGGTGGGTGATATGACGCATGATTCCTTGCTGTGGGACCTGTATCCTCGGTCTGGGTGCTGGCCGAAATAACTGAGAGTGGCCTTCTCCGGTGGTGGTTGATATGACGCATGATTCCTTGCTGTGGGACCTCTCTCCTCTGTCTGGGTGCTGGTGCCTAAATAACTGAAAGTGGCCTTCTCCAGTGGTATGTTGATATGACGCATGATTCCTTGCTGTGGGACCTCTCTCCTCTGTCTGGGTACTGGGCCGAAATAACTGAAAGTGGCCTTCTCCAGTGGTGGGTGATATGACGCATGATTCCTTGCTGTGGGACCTCTCTCCTCAGTCTGGGTGCTGGGCCGAAATAACTGAAAGTGGCCTTCTGCAGTGGTGGGTGATATGACGCATGATTCCTTGCTGTGGGACCTCTCTCCTCTGTCTGGGTGCTGGGCTGAAATAACTGAAAGTGGCCTTCTCCGGTGGTGGTTGATATGACGCATGATTCCTTGCTGTGGGACCTCTATCCTCGGTCTGGGTGCTGGGGCCTAAATAACTGAAAGTGGCCTTCTCCAGTGGTGGGTGATATGACGCATGATTCCTTGCTGTGGGACCTCTCTCCTCTGTCTGGGTGCTGGGCCGAAATAACTGAGAGTGGCCTTCTCCGGTGGTGGTTGATATGACGCATGATTCCTTGCTGTGGGACCTCTCTCCTCTGACTGGGTGCTGGGGCCTAAATAACTGAAAATGGCCTTCTCCAGTGGTGGGTGATATGACGCATGATTCCTTGCTGTGGGACCTCTCTCCTCTGTCTGGGTGCTGGGGCCGAAATAACTGAAAGTGGCCTTCTCCAGTGGTGGGTGATATGACGCATGATTCCTTGCTGTGGGACCTCTATCCTCGGTCTGGTTGCTGTGCCGAAATAGCTGAAAGTGGCCTTCTCCAGTGGTGGGTGATATGACGCATGATTCCTTGCTGTGGGACCTCTCTCCTCTGACTGGGTGCTGGGGCCGAAATAACTGAAAATGGCCTTCTCCAGTGGTGGGTGATATGACGCATGATTCCTTGCTGTGGAACCTGTATCCTCGGTCTGGGTGCTGGGCCGAAATAACTGAAAGTGGCCTTCTCCAGTGGTGGGTGATATGACGCATGATTCCTTGCTGTGGGACCTGTATCCTCGGTCTGGGTGCTGGGCCGAAATAACTGAAAGTGGCCTTCTCCAGTGGTGGGTGATATGACGCATGATTCCTTGCTGTGGGACCTCTCTCCTCGGTCTGGGTGCTGGCCGAAATAACTGAAAGTGGCCTTCTCCAGTGGTGGGTGATATGACGCATGATTCCTTGCTGTGGGACCTGTATCCTCGGTCTGGGTGCTGGGGCCGAAATAACTGAATAGTGGCCTTCTCCAGTGGTGGGTGATATGACGCATGATTCCTTGCTGTGGGACCTCTCTCCTCGGTCTGGGTGCTGGCCGAAATAACTGAAAGTGGCCTTCTCCAGTGGTGGGTGATATGACGCATGATTCCTTGCTGTGGGACCTGTATCCTCGGTCTGGGTGCTGTGCCGAAATAACTGAAAGTGGCCTTCTCCAGTGGTGGGTGATATGACGCATGATTCCTTGCTGTGGGACCTGTATCCTCGGTCTGGGTGCTGGGCCGAAATAACTGAAAGTGGCCTTCTCCAGTGGTGGGTGATATGACGCATGATTCCTTGCTGTGGGACCTGTATCCTCGGTCTGGGTGCTGGCCGAAATAACTGATAGTGGCCTTCTCCAGTGGTGGGTGATATGACGCATGATTCCTTGCTGTGGGACCTGTATCCTCGGTCTGGGTGCTGTGCCGAAATAACTGAAAGTGGCCTTCTCCAGTGGTGGGTGATATGACGCATGATTCCTTGCTGTGGGACCTCTCTCCTCGGTCTGGGTGCTGGCTGAAATAACTGAAAGTGGCCTTCTCCAGTGGTGGGTGATATGACGCATGATTCCTTGCTGTGGGACCTCTCTCCTCGGTCTGGGTGCTGGGCCGAAATAACTGATAGTGGCCTTCTCCAGTGGTGGGTGATATGACGCATGATTCCTTGCTGTGGGACCTGTATCCTCGGTCTGGGTGCTGGCCGAAATAACTGAAAGTGGCCTTCTCCGGTGGTGGTTGATATGACGCATGATTCCTTGCTGTGGGACCTCTCTCCTCTGTCTGGGTGCTGGTGCCTAAATAACTGAAAGTGGCCTTCTCCAGTGGTAGTTGATATGACACATGATTCCTTGCTGTGGGACCTCTCTCCTCGGTCTGGGTGCTGGGGCCGAAATAACTAAAAGTGGCCTTCTCCAGTGGTTGGTGATATGACGCATGATTCCTTGCTGTGGGACCTCTGTCCTCTGTCTGGGTGCTGGGCTGAAATAACTGAGAGTGGCCTTCTCAGGTGGTGGGTGATATGACGCATGATTCCTTGCTGTGGGACCTCTCTCCTCTGTCTGGGTGCTGGGGCCGAAATAACTGAAAGTGGCCTTCTCCAGTGGTGGTGTGATATGACGCATGATTCCTTGCTGTGGGACCTGTATCCTCGGTCTGGGTGCTGGGCAGAAATAACTGAAAGTGGCCTTCTCCAGTGGTGGGTGATATGACGCATGATTCCTTGCTGTGGGACCTCTCTCCTCGGTCTGGGTGACTGGGCCGAAATAACTGAAAGTGGCCTTCTCCAGTGGTGGGTGATATGACGCATGATTCCTTGCTGTGGAACCTGTATCCTCGGTCTGGGTGCTGGGCCGAAATAACTGAAAGTGGCCTTCTCCAGTGGTTGGTTGATATGACGCATGATTCCTTGCTGTGGGACCTGTATCCTCGGTCTGTGTGCTGTGCCGAAATAACTGAAAGTGGACTTCTCCAGTGGTAGGTGATATGACGCATGATTCCTTGCTGTGGGACCTGTCTCCTCGGTCTGGGTGCTGGGCTAAAATAACTGAAAGTGGCCTTCTCCAGTGATGGGTGATATGACACATGATTCCTTGCTGTGGGACCTCTATCCTCTGTCTGGGTGCTGTGCCGAAATAACTGAAAGTGGCCTTCTCCGGTGGTGGTTGATATGACGCATGATTCCTTGCTGTGGGACCTCTCTCCTCTGACTGGGTGCTGGGGCCGAAATAACTGAGAGTGGCCTTCTCCGGTGGTGGTTGATATGACACATGATTCCTTGCTGTGGGACCTCTCTCCCCTGTCTGGGTGCTGGGGCCGAAATAACTGAAAGTGGCCTTCTCCAGTGTTGAGTAATATGACGCATGATTCCTTGCTGTGGGACCTCTCTCCTCTGACTGGGTGTTGGGCTGAAATAACTGAGAGTGGCCTTCTCCGGTGGTGGTTAATATGACGCATGATTCCTTGCTGTGGGACCTCTCTCCTCTGACTGGGTGCTGGCAAAAATAACTGAGAGTGGCCTTTTCCGGTGGTGGGTGATATGACGCATGATTCCTTGCTGTGGGACCTGTATCCTCAGTCTGGGTGCTGGGCCGAAATAACTGAAAGTGGCCTTCTCCAGTGGTGGGTGATATGACGCATGATTCCTTGCTGTGGGACCTGTATCTTCGGTCTGGGTGCTGGCCGAAATAACTGAGAGTGGCCTTCTCCGGTAGTGGTTGATATGACGCATGATTCCTTGCTGTGGGACCTCTCTCCTCTGTCTGGGTGCTGGGGCCTAAATAACTGAGAGTGGCCTTCTCCGGTGGTATTTGATATGACGCATAATTCCTTGCTGTGGGACCTCTCTCCTCTGTCTGGGTGCTGGGGCCGAAATAACTGAAAGTGGCCTTCTCCAGTGTTGGGTGATATGACGCATGATTCCTTGCAGAGGGACCTCTGTCCTCTATCTATGTGTTGGGCTGAAATAACTGAGAGTGGCCTTCTCCGGTGGTGGTTGATATGACGCATGATTCCTTGTTGTGGGACCTCTCTACTCTGACTGGGTGCTTGGGCCAAAATAACTGAAAATGGCCTTCTGCAGTGGTGGGTGATATTACGCATGATTCCTTGCTGTGGGACCTCTCTCCTCTGTCTGGGTGCTGGGCTGAAATAACTGAGAGTGGCCTTCTCCGGTGGTGGTTGATATGACGCATGATTCCTTGCTGTGGGACCTCTCCCCTCTGACTGGGTGCTGGGGCCTAAATAACTGAAAATGGCCTTCTCCAGTGGTGGGTGATATGACGCATGATTCCTTGCTGTGGGACCTCTCTCCTCTGTCTGGGTGCTGGTCTGAAATAACTGAGAGTGGCCTTCTCCGGTGGTGGTTGATATGACGCATGATTCCTTGCTGTGGGACCTCTCTCCTCTGACTGCGTGCTGGGGCCTAAATAACTGAAAATGGCCTTCTCCAGTGGTGGGTGATATGACGCATGATTCCTTGCTGTGGGACCTCTCTCCTCTGTCTGGGTGCTGGGGCCGAAATAACTGAAAGTGGCCTTCTCCAGTGGTGGGTGATATGACGCATGATTCCTTGCTGTGGGACCTGTATCCTCGGTCTGGGTGCTGTGCCGAAATAACTGAAAGTGGCCTTCTCCAGTGGTGGGTGATATGACGCATGATTCCTTGCTGTGGGACCTCTCTCCTCTGACTGCGTGCTGGGGCCTAAATAACTGAAAATGGCCTTCTCCAGTGGTGGGTGATATGACGCATGATTCCTTGCTGTGGAACCTGTATCCTCGGTCTGGGTGCTGGGCCGAAATAACTGAAAGTGGCCTTCTCCAGTGGTGGGTGATATGACGCATGATTCCTTGCTGTGGGACCTGTATCCTCGGTCTGGGTGCTGTGCCGAAATAACTGAAAGTGGCCTTCTCCAGTGGTGGGTGATATGACGCATGATTCCTTGCTGTGGGACCTGTATCCTCGGTCTGGGTGCTGTGCCGAAATAACTGAAAGTGGCCTTCTCCAGTGATGGGTGATATGACGCATGATTCCTTGCTGTGAGACCTCTCTCCTCGGTCTGGGTGCTGGCCGAAATAACTGAGAGTGGCCTTCTCCGGTGGTGGTTGATATGACGCATGATTCCTTGCTGTGGGACCTCTCTCCCCTGTCTGGGTGCTGTGCCGAAATAACTGAAAGTGGCCTTCTCCGGTGGTGGGTGATATGACGCATGATTCCTTGCTGTTGGACCTCTATCCTCTGACTGGGTGCTGGGGCCTAAATAACTGAAAATGGCCTTCTCCAGTGGTGGGTGATATGAAACATGATTCATTGCTGTGGGACCTCTCTCCTCTGCCTGGGTGCTGGGCTGAAATAACTGAGAGTGGCCTTCTCCGGTGGTGGTTGATATGACGCATGATTCCTTGCTGTGGGACCTGTATCCTTGGTCTGGGTGCTGGGCCGAAATAACTGAAAGTGGCCTTCTCTAGTGATGGGTGATATGACGCATGATTCCTTGCTGTGGGACCTCTCTCCTCGGTCTGGGTGCTGGCCGAAATAACTGAGAGTGGCCTTCTCCGGTGGTGGTTGATATGACGCATGATTCCTTGCTGTTGGACCTCTCTCCTCTGACTGGGTGCTGGGGCCTAAATAACTGAAAATGGCCTTCTCCAGTGGTGGGTGATATGACGCATGATTCCTTGCTGTGGGACCTGTATCCTCAGTCTGGGTGCTGGGCCGAAATAACTGAAAGTGGCCTTCTCCAGTGGTGGGTGATATGACGCATGATTCCTTGCTGTGGGACCTGTATCCTCGGTCTGGGTGCTGGGCCGAAATAACTGAAAGTGGCCTTCTCCAGTGTTGAGTGATATGACGCATGATTCCTTGCAGTGGGACCTCTGTCCTCTGTCTGGGTCTTGGGCTGAAATAACTGAGAGTGGCCTTCTCCGGTGGTATTTGATATGACGCATGATTCCTTGCTGTGGGACCTCTCTCCTCTGTCTGGGTGCTGGGGCCGAAATAACTGAAAGTGGCCTTCTCCAGTGTTGAGTGATATGACGCATGATTCCTTGCAGTGGGACCTCTGTCCTCTATCTATGTGTTGGGCTGAAATAACTGAGAGTGGCCTTCTCCGGTGGTGGTTGATATGATGCATGATTCCTTGCTGTGGGACCTCTCTCCTCTGACTGGGTGCTTGGGCCAAAATAACTGAAAATGGCCTTCTCCAGTGGTGGGTGATATTACGCATGATTCCTTGCTGTGGGACCTCTCTCCTCTGTCTGTGTGCTGGGCTGAAATAACTGAGAGTGGCCTTCTCCGGTGGTGGTTGATATTACGCATGATTCCTTGCTGTGGGACCTCTCTCCTCTGTCTGGGTGCTGGGCTGAAATAACTGAGAGTGGCCTTCTCCGGTGGTGGTTGATATGACGCATGATTCCTTGCTGTTGGACCTCTCTCCTCTGACTGGGTGCTGGGGCCTAAATAACTGAAAATGGCCTTCTCCAGTGGTGGGTGATATGACGCATGATTCCTTGCTGTGGGACCTGTATCCTCAGTCTGGGTGCTGGGCCGAAATAACTGAAAGTGGCCTTCTCCAGTGGTGGGTGATATGACGCATGATTCCTTGCTGTGGGACCTGTATCTTCGGTCTGGGTGCTGGCCGAAATAACTGAGAGATGCCTTCTCCGGTGGTGGTTGATATGACGCATGATTCCTTGCTGTGGGACCTCTCTCCTCTGTCTGGGTGCTGGGGCCTAAATAACTGAGAGTGGCCTTCTCCGGTGGTATTTGATATGACGCATGATTCCTTGCTGTGGGACCTCTCTCCTCTGTCTGGGTGCTGGGGCCGAAATAACTGAAAGTGGCCTTCTCCAGTGTTGGGTGATATGACGCATGATTCCTTGCAGTGGGACCTCTGTCCTCTATCTATGTGTTGGTCTGAAATAACTGAGAGTGGCCTTCTCCGGTGGTGGTTGATATGATGCATGATTCCTTGCTGTGGGACCTCTCTCCTCTGACTGGGTGCTTGGGCCAAAATAACTGAAAATGGCCTTCTCCAGTGGTGGGTGATATTACGCATGATTCCTTGCTGTGGGACCTCTCTCCTCTGTCTGTGTGCTGGGCTGAAATAACTGAGAGTGGCCTTCTCCGGTGGTGGTTGATATGACGCATGATTCCTTGCTGTGGGACCTCTCTCCTCTGTCTGGGTGCTGGGCTGAAATAACTGAGAGTGGCCTTCTCCGGTGGTGGTTGATATGACGCATGATTCCTTGCTGTTGGACCTCTCTCCTCTGACTGGGTGCTGGGGCCTAAATAACTGAAAATGGTCTTCTCCAGTGGTGGGTGATATGACACATGATTCCTTGCTGTGGGACCTCTCTCCTCTATCTGGGTGCTGGGGCCAAAATAACTGAAAGTGGCCTTCTCCAGTGGTGGGTGTTATGACGCATGATTCCTTGCTCTGGGACCTGTATCCTCTGTCTGGGTGCTGTGCCGAAATAACTGAAAGTGGCCTTCTCCAGTGGTGGGTGATATGACGCATGATTCCTTGCTGTGGGACCTCTCTCCTCGGTCTGGGTGCTGGCCGAAATAACTGAAAGTGGCCTTCTCCAGTGGTGGGTGATATGACGCATGATTCCTTGCTGTGGGTCCTCTCTCCTCGTTCTGGGTGCTGGCCGAAATTACTGAGAGTGGCCTTCTCCGGTGGTGGTTGATATGACGCATGATTCCTTGCTGTGGTACCTGTCTCCAATTGTTATTGGTTAAATTTTATTTATTTTATTTTATTTTTAATCATTTCCCTATCCACATTTGTTTGCTGGGGATCTACCTACATTTTGCTGCCTTTGGCAGCCCTCTAGCCCGTTCCTGGACAATTTTATAGCCTTTTTAGTGCCTAAAAGTTCGGGTCCCCATTGACTTCAATGGGTTTCGGGTTCGGGATAAAGTTCGGGTCGAGTTCGGATCCCGAACCCGAACATTTTCAGGAAGTTTGGCTGAACTTCTCGAACCCGAACATCCAGGTATTCACTCATCTCTAATTGGTAGCAGTGAAATACTTCATTTATGTGTTTTATTTAAAAAAATCCTTGTTCTGGGTCCACAAACCACTTTTGCATACAGCGTAGAAATACCTACGTTTTATTTATAGCCGTGAAATACTTTATTTCTGTGTTTTATTTAAAAAATCATTGTTCTGGGTCCACAAACCACTTTTGCACACAGCGTAGAAATACCTACGTTAAATTTACAGCAGTAAAATATTGAATTTCTGTGTTTTATTAAAATAAATCCTAGTTCTGGGTTCACAAACCACTTTTGCATACAGCTTAGAAATACCTATGTTTTATTGATATCAGTGAAATACTGCATTTCTGTGTTTTATTAAAAAAAAATCTGTGTTCTGGGTCCACAAACCACTTTTGCATATACCGTAGAAATAGCTTCATTTTATTAATAGCAGTGAAATACTGCTTTTCTGTGTTTTATTACAAAAATCCTTGTTCTTGGTACACAAATCACTTGTGCATACAGCATACAAATAAAAATTTTAAATTGCAGCATGAAAATAGTGCTTTAATGTGTTTTACCAAAATGGGTTCACCAAACAGTTGTGCATACAGCGTACAAATACATATTTTACATTTCTGCAGTGAAATTGAGAATCAGTGTGTTTTAGGCCAAAAAAAACATTATTCTTGGTCCACAGAGCATTTTTATGACATGGGCACTGCCTTGACTTAATTTTTGACAATTGGCATTTAAATTGACACCGGAGAGAAACCATATTTCAGCTTGGTGGGTGAATGCAAATAATGAGGAGAACATCAAATAAGGGATGTGGGCATGGTCGTGGTGGTGTTGGTGGAGCTCCTGTTGCTGAGAGAGGACGTTGCCATTCAGCACCAACTACCGGTCTAAGTAAAACACCTTCCTCTGATGCGAGTAGGCGACAGAATCTGCAGCGTTATTTGGTAAGCCCGAATGCCTCTCTACGGATGGTGAGGCCAGAACATGTACAGGCGATAGTAGATTGGGTGTCTGACATTGCCTCCAGTTCCTTCACAGTGCTCCCACCCAGTCCTCTGCAGAAAGCTCAAAGTTGGCACCTGTAGCCCATGTCCATCAGTCTTTCACCTCACCCCCTTGCAAATCAGTCAAGCAGTCAGAGCTCCAAGTCATGCAGCAAATTATTATGCTTTTTGATGACTCTGTTGGCAGGGTTTCCCCGGCCCATCCACCTAGCCCTGCCCCAGAAGTGGAAGACCTTGAATGCACTGATGCCCAACCACTTATGTTGCTGGATGAGGACATGGGAAGACCACCGCAGCACGTCTCTGATCATGACGAAACACAGGTGCCAACTGCTGTGGCTTTCTGCAATGTGCAGACCGACGAGGAGGGCAGGGGTCATGAATGGGTGGAAGATTATGTGGAGGAGGATGAGGTCCTAGACCCAGACTGGACTGACGGTCGTGCTAGTGATGTGTGCAGTTCTGAGGAAGAGGCAGTGGTCACACAGAGGCAACAGAATAGCAAAAGAGGGAGCAGGGTACAAAAGCGGAGCGGCTGTTCCAAAGACAATATGCCTGCTACTGCCCACCGCACCCAGGCACCGAGCACACCAAGGCCTGCTCCAAGGAGTTCATTGGCGTGGCAGTTCATCACACAATGTCCTGGCGACAAGACACGAGTAGTTTGCATGTTGTGCCATCAGAGCCTTTAGTGAGGCATAAATGTTCTTAACCTGAGCACAACCTGCATGACCAGGTATCTACAGGCAAAGCACGAACTGCAGTGGAGTAAACACCTTAAAAACCACGAATGGTCTCAGGCTCCTCCTGCTCCCTCTTCTGCTGCTGTCTCGGCCTCTTTCTCCACCTCTGGCATCAACGTGGCACCTGGCGACCAGCAAATAGAGGATGTCCCAAGTACACCACCACCACCTCCGTCACCATCACCAAGCATTTCCAACATGCCACAGGCAGGCGTTAAGCTGTCCATCTCCCA
The DNA here is from genome assembly GCA_033119425.1 of Bufotes viridis. Taxonomy (NCBI): domain Eukaryota; kingdom Metazoa; phylum Chordata; class Amphibia; order Anura; family Bufonidae; genus Bufotes; species Bufotes viridis. The sequence continues at coordinate 459,670,668 of CM065589.1, forward strand.
AACACTGGAGAGAAAGAGAAAATACCCAGCTACCCACCCTTGATCTCTGGTCCTGAATGCTAGCATTTCAAAATTGCTGGCCTTTAAAATGTTGTCATTCCATCTGGTGGAGACGGACTGTTTAAAACAGCTGATGGCGGTGGCCGTCCCACAGTATGTAGTTCCCAGCTGCCACTACTTTTCCAGACGAGCCGTCCCTTCCCTGCACAACCAAGTGGAGGATAAAATCAAGTGTGCGCTGCGTAACGGCATCTGTGGCAAGGTCCGCATAACCACACATACATGGACCAGTAAGCATGGCCAGGGCTGTTATGTCTCCCTAACTGCACACTGGGTAAACATAGTGGGGGCTTGGCCCGAGGCGGATAGGGGTTTGGCGCATATCCTTCCACCACCAAGGATAGCAGGCATTATTTTTTGCCTCCTGTTGCCTCCTACTCAGCATTATCCTCCTCCTCTTCCACCACCCCCACATCCGGTCATCGAAAGAACCTCACCCCCAACTTTAGCACAGACAGGGGTAAATGTCAGCAGGCGATTTTAAAACTCAAGTGTTTGGGTGACAAAACCCCACACTGCACAGGAGCTTTGGAGGGGCATAGAACAACAGACTAATGAGTGGTTGCTGCCAGTGAGCCTCAAGCCCGACCTGGTGGTGTGCGATAATGGGCGAAATCTCGTTGAAGCTCTGGGACTAGCCGGTTGGACGCATAGCTCTTGCCTGGCGCATGTGCTGAATCTGGTGGTGAGAAGTTTCTTAAAAACTACCCAGACAGTTCAGAACTGCTGATGAAATTGCGGTCCGTCTGTGCTCACTTTCGGCATTCTCACCCTGCTGCTGCTCACCTGTGTGCGCTGCAGCATAACTTCGGCCTTCCAGCTCACCGCATCATATGCGACTTGCCCACCAGGTGGAACTCCACCTTGAATATGCAGGAGAGACTGTGCGAGCAGCAGCAGGTGATAGTGGAGTTTCAGCTGCAGCACACACAGGTCAGTCGCTTTGCGGATCAGCACCACTTCACGACCAGTGACTGAGCCTGCATGCGAGACCTGTGTACCTGGTTGAGTACTCAACCAATATGGCCAGTGCTGATGACGCCATTGTTAGCATTACAATACCAATTCTATTTCTCCTTGAAAAATCAATTACTTCGATGATCGAAGAGGATGTGGCAGAGGAGGAGGAGGAAGAGGCGACATTTCACAGGGTTTCAGGCCGGTCATTCTGAAGTGGCTCAAAGTTCCTGCACTAGGTACACATATGACCAGCCAGGGCAGAGTTCTGGCGGACGAGGAGGATGAGGTAGAGGAGGAGGAGGAACCGGGTTCATTGCAGGGTGGCACCCAATGCAGCACAGCGCCATAACTGTAGCGTGGCTTGGGAAATTCAGAGGACACAGACGATACACCACCTACAGAGGACAGCTTATCCCTACCTCTGGGCAGCCTGGCACACATAAGTGATTACATGCTGCAGTGCCTGCGCAACGACAGCAGAGTTACCCACACTGTAAATTGTGCAGACTATTGGGTTCCCACCCTGCTGGATCCCCGGTACAAAGACAACATGCCCACCTTATTTCCCGCACTGGAGCGTGATAGGTAGATGTGCGAGTACAAGCTCACGCTGGTAGACGCGCTCCTGAGAGCATTCCCAACTCACAAGGGGGGACAAGTGGAAGCACAAGGCGAAGTCAGGGAAGGAGGAGGAAGAGGTCGCCAACGCAGCTGTGTCACGGCCAGCTCCTCAAAAGGCAGGGTTAGCAGGGCAGACACGTGGAAACTCGCCACAGCAACAAGCACCACCAGCTGATACGGATCGTCTTAGCTGGAGGCAGCATTTGAACAACAGGGTGGAACAGTATGTGTGCACATGCCCCCACATACTCACTGATGTTTCTGCCCCATTCAACTTCTGGGTCTCCAAATTGTCCACATGGCCTGAGCTTTCAATTTATGCCTTGGAGGTCTTGGTGTCCCTGCAGCCAGTGTATTGTCTGAAAGTGTATTTAGCATGACAGGGGGCGTCATTACAGACAAACGCAGCCGCCTGACCACATCCATCGTTGACAAGCTCATGTTCATTAAAAGGAACCAGGCATGGATCCCAAAGGACTTGTCCGTACCTTGCACAGAATAAACATTTATAGCTGCCTCAAATATACATTCTTGTTCTCCAGTGCACTTATCCATTGAATCTTATTTGTACCATAATTTCGGTGGCTAGACCAATTTGAATGAACCTCTCCTCTGTCTTGGTGCCAGGGGCCTAAATGAGTGAAAATAGCCTGTTCCATTGCTGGATGAAATTAACCTCTTATTGCTGTGAATGCACCTCTCCTCTGTCTGGGTGCCAGGGGCCAAAATTAGTGAAAATGGCCTGTTCCATTGCTGGTTGACATTAACCTCTTATTGCCATGAATGCACCTCTCATCTGTCTGAGTGCCAGGGGCCTAAATTAGTGAAAATGGCCTGCTCCATTGCTGGGTAACATTAACCTCTTATTGCCATGAATGCACCTCTCCTCTGTCTGGGTGCCAGGGGACTTCATTTCTAATAATCACCTGCTGCATTGGTGGGTGACATGAAGTCTGTTTGATGTGCATTGACCTCTCCTCTGTCTGGGTTCCAAGGGTCTACATTTATGATAATCGCCTGCTGTATTGCTGGGTGACATGAAGCCTTTTTTGCCATTTTTTGACCTCTCCTTTTTCTGGGTGACAGGGTTCTACATTTCTGTTAATCGCCTGCTGCATGCTGGGTGACATGAAGCCTGATTTGCCATGCATTGATCTCTCATCTGTCTCGGTGCCAGGGGCCTACATTTAAGATAATCACCTGCTGCATTGATGGGTGACATGATGCCTGTTTTGCTGTGCATTGATCTCTCCTCTGTCTGGGTGCCATGGGCCAAAATTATTGAAAATAGCCTGCTCCATTGTTGGGTGACAAGAAGCCTGTTTTGCTGTACATTGTTTTGCTGTACATCTATCTTCTGTCTGGGTGCAAGGGGCCTAACTTAGTGAAAATAGCCTGTTCCATTGCATGGTAATATGAAGTAGGTTTTTCTATGCATGACCTCTCCTCTATCTGGGTTTCAGGGGCCTATTTTAGTGAAAATAAGCTGTTCCATTACTGGGTGACATTAACACTTAATTGCAGTGAATGCACCTCTCCTCTGTATGGGTGCCTTGGGCCTATATTAATGAAAATGGCCTGTTCCATTGCTGGGTGACATGAAGCCTGATTTGCCGTGCATTGACCTCTCCTCTGTCTGGGTGCCAGGTGGATACATTTCTGATAATCGCCTGCTGTATTGATAGGTGACATGAAGCCTGTTTTGACATGAATTGACCTCTCCTCTGTCTTGGTACCAGGTGCCTAAATTCGTGAAAATGGCCTGCTCCATTGCTTGGTGACATGAAGCCTGTTTTGCTGTGCATTGACCTCTCCTCTATCTGGGTTCCAGGGGCCTAAATTAGTGAAAATGGCCTGTTCCATTGCTGGGTGACATGAAGCCTGTTTTGCTGTGCATTGACCTCTCCTCTATCTGGGTTCCAGGGGCCTAAATTCATGAAAATGGCCTGCTCCATTGCTTGGTGACATGAAGCCTGTTTTGCCATGCATTGACCTCTCCTCTGTCTGGGTGCCAGGGAGATGCATTTATGATAATCACCTGCTGCATTGGTGGGTGACATGAAGCATGCTTTGCTGTGCATTGACCTCTCCACTATCTGGGTGCCAGAGGCCTAAATTAGTGAAAATGGCCTGTTTCATTGGTGGGTGAGATGAAGAATGTTTTGCTGTGCATTGACCTGTCTGTGTTCCAAGGGCCTACATTTATGATAATTGTCTGCTGTATTGCTGGAAGACATGCAGCCTTTTTTGCCAATATTTGACCTCTCCTTTTTCTGGGTGCCAGGGGACTACATTTCTGATAATCGCCTGCTGTATGCTGGGTGACATGAAGCCTGTTTTGCCATGCATTGATCTCTCCTCTGTCTCTGTGCCTGGGGCCTACATTTATGATAATAACTTGCTGCATTGGTGGGTGACATGAAGCCTGTTTTGCCGTGCATTGAACTTTCCTCTATCTGGGTTCCAGGAGCCTAAATTAGTGAAAATGACCCGTTCCATTACTGGGTGAAATTAACCCCTTATTGCAGTGAATGCACCTCTCCTCTGTATGGGTGCCTTGGGCCAAAATTAATGAAAATTACCTGTTCCATTGCTGGGCGACATGACGCCTGTTTTGGCGTGCATTAAACTCTCCTCTGTCTCGGTGCCAAGGGGATACATTACTGATAATTTCCTGCTGTATTGCTGGGTGACATGAAGCCTGTTTTGCCATGAATTGACCTCTCCTCTGTCTGGGTACCAGGTGCCTACATTTGTGAAAATGGCCTGCGCCATTGCTGGATGACATTAACCGCTTATTGCCGTTAATGCACCTCTCCTATGTCTGGGTGCCAGGGGCCTACATTTCTTATAGTTGCCTGCTGCACGCTGGGTGACATGAAGCCTGTTTTGCTATGCATTGATCTCTCCTCTGTCTCGGTGCCAGGGGCCTACATTTCTGATAATCACCTGCTGCATTGGTGGGTGACATGAAGCCTGTTTTGCTGTGCATTGACCTCTCACTCTGTCTGGATTCCAAGGGAATACATTTATGATAATCGCCTCCTGCATTGCTAGGTAAAATGAAGCCTGTTTTGCCATGATTTGACCTCTCCTCTGTCTAGGTGCCATGGGCCTACATTTCTGATAATCGCCTGCTGTATGCTGGGTGACATGAAGCCTGTTTTGCCATGCATTGATCTCTCCTCTGTCTCGGTGCCAGGGGCCTACATTTAAGATAATCACCTGCTGCATTGCTGGGTGACATGATGCCTGTTTTGCTGTGCATTGACCTCTCCTCTGTCTGGGTGCCATTGGCCTAAATTAGTGAAAATGGCCTGCTCCATTGGTGGGTGACATGAAGCCTGTTTTGCTGTGCATTGACCTCTCCTTTATCTCGGTGCCAGGGGCCTACATTTCTGACAATCACCTGCTGCATTGGTGGGTGACATGAAGAATGTTTTGCTGTGCATTGACTTCTCCTCTGTCTGGGTGCCAGGGGCCTAAATTTGTGAAAATGGCCTGTTCCATTGGTGGGTGACTTGAAGCCTGTTTTGCTGTGCATTGACCTCTCCTCTGTCAGGGTTTCAAGGGCCTACATTTATGATATTCGCCTGCTGCATTGCTGGGTGACATGAAGCCTTTTTTGCCATGATTTAACTTCTCTTTTTTCTGGGTGCCAGGGGTCTACATTTCTGTTAATCGCCCGCTGCATGCTGCGTGACATGAAGCCTGTTTTGCCATGCATTGATCTCTCCTCTGTCTCTGTGCCAGGGGCCTACATTTAAGATAATCACCAACTACATTGCTGGGTGACATGATGCCTGTTTTGCTTTGCATTGACCTCTCCTGTGTCTGGGTGCCATGGGACTAAATTAATGAAGATGGCCTGATCCATTGCTGATTGACATGAAGCCTCTTTTGCTGTGCATTGACATCTCCTTTGTCTGAGTGCCAGGGCCCAAACTAGTGAAAATGGCCTGCTCTATTGCTTGGTGACATGAAGCCTGTTTTGCTGTGCTTCGAACTCTCCTCTGTCTCGGTGCCAGGGGCCTAGATTAGTGAAAATGTCCTGTTCCATTGCTGGGTGACATGAAGCCAGTTTTGCCATGGTTTGAACTCTCCTTTTTCTTGGTGTCAGGGACCTACATTTCTGTTAATCGCCTGCTGCATGCTGGGTGACATGAAGCCTGTTTTGCCATGCATTGATCTCTCCTCTGTCTCGGTGCCAGGGGCCTACATTTAAGATAATCACCTACTACTTTGCTGGGTGACATGATGCCTGTTTTGCCTTGCATTGACCTCTCTTCTGTCTGGGTGCCATGGGCCTAAATTAATGAAAATGGCCTGCTCCATTGCTGAGTGACATGAAGCCTGTTTTGCCATGCATTGATCTCTCCTCTGTCTCTGTGCCAGGGCCCTACATTTATGATAATCACCTGCTGCACTGTGGGTGACATGAAGCCTGTTTTGCTGTGCATTGTCCTCTCCTCTATCTGGGTTCCAGGGGCCTAAATTAGTGAAAATGGCCCGTTCCATTACTGGGTGACATTAACCCCCTATTTCAGTAAATGCAACTCTCCTCTGTATAGGTGCCTGGGGCCTAAATTAATGAAAATGGCCGGTTCCATTGCTGTGTGACATGAAGCCAGTTTTGCTGTGCATTGACCTCTCCTCTATACTGTGTACCAGGGGCCTAAATTAGTAAAAATGGCCCGTTCCATTACTGGGTGACATTAACCCCTTATTGCAGTGAATGGACCTCTCCTCTGTATGGGTGCCTGGGGCCTAAATCTAATGAAAATGGCCTGTTCCATTGCTGGGTGACATGAAGCCTGTTTTGCTGTGCATTGACCTCTCCTCTGTCTGGGTTCCAATGGCCTGCATTTATGATAATCGCCCGCTGCATTGCTAGTTAACATGAAGCCTGTCTTGCCATGATTTGACCTTTCCTCTGTCTGGGTGCCAGGGGCCTACATTTCTGATAATCACCTGCTGCATGCTGGGGGACAAGTAGCCTGTTTTTTCCATGCATTGATCTCTCCTATGTCTTGGTGCTAGGGTTCTACATTTAAGATAATCACCTGCTGCATTGCTGGGTAGAGATGGCCCGAACTATCCGCCGGCGAACAGTTCCCGGCGAACATAGCTTGTTCGCGTTCGCCGCAGCGGGCGAACACATGCGATGTTCGGTCCGCCCCCTATACATCATCATTGAGCAAACTTTGACCCTGTACCTCACAGTCAGCAGACACATTCCAGCCAATCAGCAGCATACCTTCCCTCCCAGACCCTCCCATCTCATGAACAGCATCCATTTTAGATTCATTCGGAATTTGCAGTCTTAGTGAGAGGAGGGAGAGTGTAGTTGCTGCTGATTTAATAGGGAAATCAATAGCTAGGCTAGTGAATTCAGTGTCCACTGTAGTCCTGAAAGACTCATCTGATCTCTGCTGTAAGGACAGCGTCCTGACAGCACCCCAAAAAGCCCTTTTTAGGGCTGCAACATTAGTCTGCTTTTTTTTCTCCATATACATATTGCAGTTGCCTGGCCTGCCTGTGTGTGAGGAGCTGCAGGCCCACAGACTGTAGTGTGCCCACTGCCAGTGCCCACCCCTGTCATCCCATGTGGCACAGGACTTTGCATCATAAAAAGGCATTTAATTTTTACACTTTCATCTAAGGTTAGTTGCCTGCCAGTGTGTGTCAGGCTGACTTCCACTGACTGTAGTGTGCCCACTGCCAGTGCCCACCACTCCTACCGGCTGGCACAGGACTTTGCATAAAAAAAGGCATTTCATTTTTTCACTTTAGTGTCATTTCAGTTGCTTGCCTGCTGCTAGTGTGTGTCAGGCCGACTTCCACTGACTGTAGTGTGCCCACTGCCAGTGCCCACCCCTGTCATCCCGTGTGGCACAGGACTTTGCATCAAAAAAGGCATTTAATTTTTACACTTTAGTGTAATTTCAGCTGCTTGCCTGCTGCTAGTGTGTGTCAGGCCGACTTCCACTGACTGTAGTGTGCCCACTGCCAGTGCCCACCCCTCTCATCCCGTGTGGCACAGGACTTTGCATCAAAAAAAGGCATTTAATTTTTACACTTTAGTGTAATTTCAGTTGCTTGCCTGCTGCTAGTGTGTGTCAGGCCGACTTCCACTGACTGTAGTGTGCCCACTGCCAGTGGCAACCACTGATACCGGGTGGCACAGTAGCTTGCCGATAAATAAGGCATTTAATTTTTACACAGTCTAATTTCAGTTACTTGCCTGCTGCCAGTGTGTGTCAGGCCCACTTCCACAGACTGTAGTGTGCCCACTGCCAGTGCCAACCACTGATACCGGGTGGCACAGTAGCTTGCCGATAAATAAGGCATTTAATTTTTACACAGTCTAATTTCAGTTGCTTGCCTGCTGCAAGTGTGTGTCAGGCCAATTCCACTGACTATAGTGTGCCCACTGCCCTTTATGGATTAAAACCCGACTCTGCGTCCACTACGTAATTTTCCATGGGAGTTTTGCCATAGATCCCCCTCCGGCATGCCACAGTCCAGGTGTTAGACCCCTTGAAACAACTTTCCCATCACTATTGTGGCTAGAAAGAGTCCCTGTGGGTTTTAAAATTCGCCTGCCAATTGAAGTCTATGGCGGTTCGCCCGGTTCGCCCGTTCGCGAACATTTGCGGAAGTTCGCGTTCGCAAACGGAAAATTTTATGTTCGTGACATCACTATTGCTGGGTGACATGATGCCTGTTTTGCTGTGCATTGACCCCTCCTCTGTCTGGGTGCCAGGGGCCTAAATTAGTGAAAATGGCCTATTCCATTGCTGGGTGACATGAAGCCTGTTTTGCTGTGCATTGACCTCTCCTCTATCTGGGTGCCAGGGGCCTAAATTTGTGAAAATAGCCTGCTCCATTCCTTGGTGACATGAAGCCTGTTTTGCTGTGCATTGACCTCTCCTCTATATGTGTACCAGGGGCCTAAATTAGTGAAAATGGCCTGTTCCATTACTGGGTGACATTAACCTCTTTTTGCAGTGAATGACCCTCTCTTCTGTATGGTTGACTGGGGCCTAAATTAATGAAAATTATCTGTTCTATTGCTAGGTAACATGAAGCCTGTTTTGCTATGCATTGACCTCTCCTCTGTCTGGGTTCCAAGGGCCTACATTTCTGATAATCGCCTGCTGCATGCTGGGTGACAAGAAGCCCCGTGCCATTAATGGGTGACAGTAACCCCTTATTGCATTGAATGCACCTCTCCTCTGTATGGGTGCCTGGGGCCTAAATTAATGAAAATGGCCTGTTCCATTGCTAGGTGACATGAATGCCTGTTTTGCTGTGCATTGACCTCTCCTCTGTCTGAGTTCCAAGGGCCTACATTTATGATAATCGCCTGCTGCATTGCTAGGTAACATGAAGCCTGTTTTGCCATGATTTGATTTCTCTGTCTGGGTGCCAGTGGCCTACAATTCTGTAATCGCCTGCTGCATGCAGGGTGACAAGAAGCCTGTTTTGATGATGTAAGATTAGATGGTACTCCAAGGGTTTAATTTGTGGGCAGCAGAAGATGGTTCCCAGGCCATGTAATAATAAATATACAGACTCCTGTTCTCCACTTTGCTGTTTAAAATGATGCTCTATTCAAAGAACAGTTTACCAATTACCAGTCAGAAAAACGTTTTTCGGCATTTAGCCTTCTTCAGTATAACTGGTTGAGCCGCATAGAAAAAGAAGCGTGAAGTTAAAGATGAAATACCCACAGTGGGTGGCAGATTGTTGCGATGCAATCGGGCTCTATGGCCCTGTCTGGCGTACAACGGGATCATGCTTCGGCCTATGAAGAACGGCACTGAAAGGAATAGCATCTATCTTTAGGGAAGATAGATTTTACTTAGACAAATTCTTTAGGCAAAAATTTAAAAGAGCAAATCCTTTAGGCAAGGATTTAATAGAGCAATCCTTTAGGCAAGGATTAAACAGAGGAATTATTTTGGGAAGAATTCAAATATTGTCTGCATCCTGGTCTCTCTTGTCAGCCCATTACTACTGCTTCTTATCTATTGCTTTCATATGCTCTCTTTTATGTTATGATGCATTAAGTAATTTTATTTTATGCTGAAGGTAAGCAGCAAATGTTGCTGTGAAAACAGTACTAACTTTATTGTGTGTGTCCTGGAAAACCGTAAGACGCCCCACCACTCTGGCTAGGGGAAACCCACTGACCCAGAAACTGGTGAACGCCAGTGACGATTTGAAAGGATAATACTAACAGGCAGTTGAGAAGGAAGTTGAGCATAGACATACGTCCTTTCCAACCAGTTGACAGGTATTGTCGGAACTTTCACAGTTCAGTACAGCCAGTCCTGGGCATAGTTCTGCTCTGCCTCCGTCTCAATTAAGTTATAAGAAATAGGTGCAAAGCAAGGAAAGGTCTCTCCACCCCCTCTGTATGTAGAAGAAACATGTAAGGAATATGTAGCCCGGGTCTGTGGGACTAATCATTATTTAGTTACTCCCTGGGTGGATAATATGGCAGGATGGACAGAGGGGATGAAGAGTATAAATCCGTTCCCTCAGGAAGGGGCTAATGATACCTTCCATATGGACAGGGTAAAAGGGTTATGTTTGGATGACACTGACACTTACCCATATTATGGTCCAGACCCCCAGTGGGACATGCAGTATATAAAGTTGGGAAGGGAAAATTGGCTTCCTTATGCACCATATTGGTATGACAGACCAAATAAAAAGGTTAAGAAACAGGAGGCAGTGAACCAGGAGGGATATAAAAAGAAACATGAGTTAGAGAAAGAATTGACAAGGGGTTCACTTCAGAAGCCCCCACCTCCCTATTTAGGAAATATCCCACGGATATATCCATCCCTTTCAAAAGATGACTTATATTTACTGGCTGGCTATACTGCTACCAACATCTGACCATCTACAGCTCCCCAGCTCCCGCTGCCACCTCCGCAGATGCCCCAAACTATGCATGATCAGAGTGGTCAGGATCCAACGGCAGGTGCTGTTGGTGATAGGGATGTCATATCTCCCATGTGCCTTAGATCACAAAAGTATTTTCCCAAACCTGAACATATTCCTCATCCTGATGAGGACAGTGACCCAGAGAAACAGTTCCCTTTTATCACTGTAGGGGATACCTTGTTAAAGAAACCTATTGAAGTAGATGATATTAATAAGATTATTAAGCACTGCCCTAAACAAACTCTCTTCATTAGTGATGAGCGGGAGGTGCCATATTCGATTTTGCGAATATTCGATTGAATATGGCTGAAAGAATATGGCTGAAAGAAGATAAGTCATATTCATGACTTAAGAGGGGATTGAAGTGTTAAACAGAATAAACTATATGGTCTGTATGAATGACAGGATGTTGGGTGACATCATACTAGAGGATGAAGGTATTTAGCTGCATTTCCAAATAAGGAAGGGTTTCTGCTCAGCACTATTGTATATGTGAGCCACATCTGTTTCCTGTTATGTATGTATGTATAATCGTTGAGTTTAAAAGTCAGAGCTGTGTCTGGGACCATAGCGTGTGTGTGTTTCATTGACAAACCTTTCCAGGCGCCTGTCATTGGGAGACGAAGGAGAAATCATGGTGCAGACTGATACTATCTCCTTCAGACTTCTCCTCTGTCTCGGTGCCATGGGCCTAAATGAGAAAAAATGGCCTGTTCCATTACTGGGTGACATGAAGCCTGTTTTGCTGTGCATTGACCTGTCCTCTGTCTGGGTTCCCGGGGACTACATTTATGATAATCGCCTGCTGCATTTCTGGGTGACATGAAGCCTTTTTTGCCATGATTTGACCTCTCCTTTTTCTGGGCACCAGGGGCCTACATTTCTGATAATCGCCTGCTATATTGCATGGTTTACATAAAGCATGCTTTGCTGAGCATTAACCTATTCTATGTCTGGGTGCCATGGGCCTAAATTAGTGAAAATGGCCTGCTCCATTGCTGGGTGACTGGAAGACTGTTTTGCTGTGCATTGACCTCTCCTCTGTCTGGGTGCCAGGGGCCTAAATTAGTGAAAATGGCCTGTTCCATTGCTTGGCGACATGAAGCCTGTTTTGCTGTGCATTGACCTCTCGTTTACCTGGGTGCCAGGGGCCTAAATTAGTGAAAATGGCCTGTTCCATTGCTGGGTGACATGAAGCCTGTTTTTAAGTGAATTGACCTCTACTCTGACTGGGTGCCAGGGGCCTACATTTATGATAATCGCCTGCTCCATTGCTGGGTGACATGAAGCCTTTTTTGCCGTGAATTGAACTCTCTTCTGTCTGGGTGCCAGGGGCCAAATTAGTGAAAATGGCCTGTTCCATTGATGGGTGACATGAAGCCTGTTTTGCTGTGCATTGACCTCTCCCCTGTCTGGGTGCCACGGGCCTAAATTATTGAAAATGGCTTGTTCCATTGCTAGGTGACATTAACCTTTTATTGCCTTGAATGCACCTCTCCTCTGTCTGGGTGCCAGGGGCCTACATTTCTGATAAACGCCTGCTGCATTGCTGGGTGACCTGAAGCCTGTTTTGCAGTGAATTGAGCTCTCCCCTGTCTGGGTGCCATGGGTCTAAATTAGTGACAATGGCCTGCTCCATTGCTGGGTGACATGAAGCCTGTTTTGCTGTGCATTGACCTCTCCTCTGTATGGGTGCCAGGGGCCTACATTAGTGAAAATGGTGTGTTCCATTGCTGGGTGACATTAACCTCTTATTGCCATAAGTGCACCTCTCCTCTGTCTGGTTGCCAGGGGCTTGCATTTCTGATAATCGCCTGCTGCATTGCTGGGTGACCTGAAGCCTGTTTTGCAGTGAATTGACCTCTCCTCTGTCTGGGTGCCAGTGGCCTAAATTAGTAAAAATTGCCTGTTCCATTGCTGGGTGACATAAAGTCTGTTTTTAAGTGAATTAACTTATACTCTGTCTGGGTGCCAGGGGCCTACATTTCTGATAATCGCCTGTTGCATTGCTGGGTTACACGAAGCCTGCTTTGCTGAGCATTAACCTATCCTCTGTCTCGGTGCCATGGGCCTAAATTAGTGAAAATGGCCTGCTTCATTGCTGGGTGACATGAACCTGTTTTGCTGTGCATTGACCTCTCCTCTGTCTGGGTGCCAGGGCCTAAATTAGTGAAAATGGCCTGTTCCATTGCTTGGTGACATGAAGCCTGTTTTGCTGTGCATTGACCTTTCCTCTGTCTGAGTGCCAGGGGCCTAAATTAGTGAAAACTGCACGATCCATTGCTGGGTGACATAAAGCCTATTTTGCTGTGCATTGACCTCTCCTCTATCTGGGTGCCAGGTGCCTAAATTATTAAAAATGGCCTGCTCCATTGCTGGGTGACATTAACCTCTTATCGCCATGAATGCACCTCTCCTCTGCCCGGGTGCCAGGGGCCTAAATTAGTGAAAATGGCCTGTTCCATTGCTTGGTTACATGAAACCTGTTTTGCTGTGCATTGACCTCTCCTCTGCCTGGGTGCCAGGGGCCTAAATAAGTGAAAATGGCCTATTCTATTGCTGGGTGACATGAAGCCTGTTTTTAAGTGAATTGACCTCTACTCTGTCTGGGTGCCAGGGGCCTGCATTTATGATAATCACCTGCTGCATTGTTGGGTGACATGAAGCCTTTTTTGCCGTGAATTGACCTCTCCTCTGTCTGGGTGCCAGGGGCCAAATTAGTGAAAATGGCCTGTTCCATTGCTGGGTGACATGAAGCCTGTTTTGCTGTACATTGACCTCTCCTCTGTCTGGGTGCCAGGGGCCTACATTAGTGAAAATGGCGTGTTCCATTGCTGTGTGACATTAACCTCTTATTGCCATGAATGCACCTCTCCTCTGTCTGGGTGACAGTGGCCTAAATTAGTGAAAATGGCCTGTTTCATTGCTGGGTGACATGAAACATGTTTTGCTGTGTATTGACCTCTCCTCTGTCTGGTTGCCAGGGGCCTACATTTCTGATAATTTCGTGCTGACTTGCTGGGTGACCTGAAGCCTGTTTTGCCGTGAATTGACCTCTCCTCTGTCTGGGTGCCAGTGGCCTAAATTAGTGAATATTGCCTGTTTCATTGCTCGGTGACATAAAGTCTGTTTTAAGTGAATTAACCTATACACTGTCTGGGTGCCAGGGGCCTACATTTCTGATAATCGCCTGTTGCATTGATGGGTTACATGAAGCCTGCTTTGATGAGCATTAACCTATACTCTGTCTCGGTGCCATGGGCCTAAATTAGTGACAAAGGCCTGTTCCATTGCTTGGCGACATGAAACCTGTTTTGCTGTCCATTGACCTCTCGTCTACCTGGGTGCCAGGGGCCTAAATTAGTGAAAATGGCCTGTTCCATTGCTGAGTGACATGAAGCCTGTTTTTAAGTGAATTGACCTCTACTCTGTCTGGGTGCCATGGGTCTAAATTAGTGACAATGGCCTGCTCCATTGCTGGGTGACATGAAGCCTGTTTTTTGTGCATTGACCTCTCCTCTGTCTGGGTGCCAGGGGCCTAAATTAGTGAAAATGGCCTGTTCCATTGCTGGGTGACATGAAGCCTGTTTTTTTCTGTGCATTGACCTCTCCTCTGTCTGGGTGCCAGGGGCCTATATTAGTGAAAATGGCGTGTTCCATTGCTGGGTGACATTAACCTTTATTGCACCTCTCCTCTGTCTGGTTGCCAGGGGCCTACATTTCTGATAATTGCCTGCTGTATTGCTGGGTGACCTGAAGCCTGTTTTGCCGTGAATTGACCTCTCCTCTGTCTGGGTGCCAGTGGCCTAAATTAGTGAATATTGCCTGTTTCATTGCTCGGTGACATAAAGTCTGTTTTAAGTGAATTAACCTATACACTGTCTGCGTGCCAGGGGCCTACATTTCTGATAATCGCCTGTTGCATTGCTGGGTTACATGAAGCCTGCTTTGATGAGCATTAACCTATCCTCTGTCTGGGTGCCATGGGTTTAAATTATTGAAAATGGCCTGTTCCATTGCTGGGTGACATAAAGCCTGTTTTGCTGTGCATTGACCTCTCCCCTGTCTGGGTGCTAGGGGCCTAATTTAGTGAAAATGGCCTGTTCCATGGCTAGGTGACATTAACCTTTTATTGCCGTGAATGCACCTCTCCTCTGCCTGGGTGCCAGGGGACTAAATTAGTGAAAATGGCCTGTTCCATTGCTGGGTGACATGAAGCCTGTTTTGCTGTGCATTGACCTCTCCCCTGTCTGGGTGCCACGGGCCTAAATTATTGAAAATGGCCTGTTCCATTGCTAGGTGACATCAACCTTTTATTGCCTTGAATGCACCTCTACTCTGTCTGGGTGCCAGGGGCCTACATTTCTGATAAACGCCTGCTGCATTGCTGGGTGACCTGAAGCCTGTTTTGCCGTGAATTGACCTCTCCTCTGTCTGGGTGCCAGGGGTCTAAATTAGTGACAATGGCCTGCTCCATTGCTGGGTGAAATGAAGCCTGTTTTTTGTGCATTGACCTCTCCTCTGTCTGGGTGCCAGGGGCCTAAATTAGTGAAACTGGCCTGTTCCATTGCTGAGTGACATGAAGCCTGTTTTGTTGTGCATTGACATTTCCTCTGTCTGGGTGCCAGGGGCCTACATTTCTGATAATCGCCTGTTGCATTGCTGAGTTACATGAAGCCTGCTTTGCTGGGCATTAACCTATACTCTGTCTCGGTGCCATGGGCCTAAATTAGTGAAAATGGCCTGCTCCATTGCTTGGTGACATAAAGCCTGTTTTGCTGTGCATTGACCTTTCCTCTGTCTGGGTGCTAGGGGCCTAATTTAGTGAAAATGGCCTGTTCCATGGCTAGGTGACATTAAGCCTTTTTTGCCGTGAATGCACCTTTCCTCTGTCTGAGTGCCAGGGGCCTAAATTAGTGAAAATTGCATAATCAATTGCTGGGTGACATAAAGCCTATTTTGCTGTGCATTGACCTCTCCTCTATCTGGGTTCCAGGGGACAAAATTATTAAAAATGGCCTGCTCCATTGTTGGGTGACATTAACCTCTTATTGCCATGAATGCACCTCTCCTCTGCTTGGGTGCCAGGGGCCTAAATTAGTGAAAATGGCCTGTTCCATTGCATGGTGACATGAAGCCTGTTTTGCTGTGGACTGACCTCTCCCCTGTCTGGGTGCCAGGGGCCTAAATTAGTGAAAATGGCCTGTTCCATTGCTAGGTGACATTAACCTTTTATTGCCATGAATGCACCTCTCTTCTGCCTGGGTGCCAGGGGCCTAAATGAGCCTATTTTGCTGTGCATTGACCTTTCCTCTATCTGGTTTCCAGGGGACAAAATTATTAAAAATGGCCTGCTCCATTGTTGGGTGACATTAACCTCTTATTGCCATGAATGCACCTCTCCTCTGCTTGGGTGCCAGGGGCCTAAATTAGTGAAAATGGCCTGTTCCATTGCTGGGTGACATGAAGTCTGTTTTGCTGTGAATTGACCTCTCCTCTGTCTGGGTGCCAGGGGCCTAAATTAGTGAAAATGGCCTGTTCCATTGCTAGGTGACATTAACCTCTTATTGCCGTGAATGCACCTCTCCTCTGCCTGGGTGCCAGGGGCCTAAATTAGTGAAAATGGCCTGTTCCATTGCTGGGTGACATTAACCTCTTATTGCCGTGCAATGACCTCTCCTCTGTCTGGGTGCCAGGGGCCTAAAATTAGTGAAAATGGCCTGTTCCATTGCTGGGTGACATTAAGCCTCTTATTGCCGTGAATGCACCTCTCCTCTGTCTGGTGTGCCAGGGGCCTAAATTAGTGAAAATGGCCTGTTCCATTGCTGGGTGACATGAAGTCTGTTTTGCTGTGAATTGACCTCTCCTCTGTCTGGGTGCCAGGGGCCTAAATTAGTGAAAATGGCCTGTTCCATTGCTGGGTGATATTAACCTCTTATTGCCGTGAATGCACCTCTCCTCTGTCTGGGTGCTAGGGGCCTAAAATAGTGCAAATGGCCTGTTCCATTGCTGGGTGACATTAACCTCTTATTGCCGTGAATGCACCTCTCTTCTGCCTTGGTGTCAGGGGCCTAAATTAGTGAAAATGGCCTGTTCCATTGCTGGGTGACATGAAGTCTGTTTTGCTGTGCACTGACCTCTCCCCTGTCTGGGTGCCAGGGGCCTAAATTAGTGAAAATGGCCTGTTCCATTGCTGGGTGACATGAAGTCTGTTTTGCTGTGCACTGACCTCTCCCCTGTCTTGGTGCCAGGGGCCTAAATTAGTGAAAATGGCCTGTTCCTTTGCTAGGTGACATTAACCTTTTATTGCCATGAATGCACCTCTCCTCTGTCTGGGTGCCAGGGGATCTACATTTCTGATAATCGCCTGCTGCATTGCTGGGTGACATAAAGCCTATTTTGCCGTGAATTGACCTCTCCTCTGTCTGGGTGCCAGGGGCCTAAATTAGTGAAAATGGCCTGTTCCATTGCTGGGTGACATTAACCTCTTATTGCCGTGAATGCACCTCTCCTCTGTCTGGGTGCTAGGGGCCTAAATTAGTGAAAATGGTCTGTTCCATTGCTTGGTGACATGAAACCTGTTTTGCTGTGCATTGACCTCTCCTCTGCCTGGGTGCCAGGGGCCTAAATTAGTGAAAATGGCCTGTTCGATTGCTGGGTGACATAGAAACATAGAAACATAGAATGTGTCGGCAGATAAGAACCATTTGGCCCATCTAGTCTGCCCAATATGCTGAATACTATGGATAGCCCCAGGCCCTATCTTATATGAAGGATGGCCTTATGCCTATCCCATGCATGCTTAAACTCCTTCACTGTATTTGCAGCTACCACTTCTGCAGGAAGGCTATTCCATGCGTCCACTACTCTCTCAGTAAAGTAATTCTTCCTTATATTACTATAGAAACATAGAAGCCTGTTTTTAAATGAATTGACCGCAACTCTGACTGGGTGCCAGGGGCCTACATTTATGATAATCACCTGATGCATTGCTGGGTGACATGAAGCCTTTTTTGCCGTGAATTGACCACTCTTCTGTCTGGGTGCCAGGGGACAAATTAGTGAAAATGGCCTGTTCCATTGCTGGGTGACATAAAGCCAATTTTGCTGTGCATTGACCTCTCCTCTATCTGGGTTCCAGGGGACTAAATTATTAAAAATGGCCTGCTCCATTGCTGTGTGACATTAACCTCTTATTGCCATGAATGCACCTCTCCTCTGCTTGGGTGCCAGTGGCCTAAATTAGTGAAAATGGCCTGTTCGATTGCTGGGTGACATAAAACCTGTTTTGCTGTGCATTGACCTCTCCTCTGCCTGGGTGCCAGGGGCCTAAATTAGTGAAAATAGCCTGTTCGATTGCTGGGTGACATGAAGCCTATTTTTAAGTGAATTGACCTCTACTCTGACTGGGTGCCAGGGGCCTACATTTATGATAATCACCTGCTGCATTGCTGGGTGACATGAAGCCTTTTTTGCCGTGAATTGACCTCTCTTCTGTCTGGGTGCCAGGGGCCAAATTAGTGAAAATTGCATGATCCATTGCTGGGTGATATAAAGCCTATTTTGCTGTGCATCGACATCTCCTCTATCTGGGTTCCAGGGGACTAAATTATTAAAAATGGCCTGCTCCATTGCTGTGTGACATTAACCTCTTATTGCCATGAATGCACCTCTCCTCTGCCTGGGTGCCAGCTGGCCTAAATTAGTGAAAATGGCCTGTTCCATTGCTGGGTGACATGAAGCCTGTTTTGCTGTGCACTGACCTCTCCCCTGTCTGGGTGCCAGGGGCCTAAATTAGTGAAAATGGCCTGTTCCATTGCTAGGTGACATTAACCTTTTATTGCCATGAATGCAACTCTCTTCTGCCTGGGTGCCAGGGGCCTAAATTAGTGAAAATGGCCTGTTCCATTGCTGGGTGACATGAAGTCTGTTTTGCTGTGCACTGACCTCTCCACTGTCTGGGTGCCAGGGGCCTAAATTAGTGAAAATGGCCTCTTACATTGCTAGGTGACATTATCCTTTTATTGCCATGAATGCACCTCTCTTCTGCCTGGGTGCCAGGGGCCTAAATTAGTGAAAATGGCCTGTTCCATTGCTGGGTGACATGAAGTCTGTTTTGCTGTGCACTGACCTCTCCCCTGTCTGGGTGCCAGGGGCCTAAATTAGTGAAAATGGCTATGTTCCATTGCTGGGTGACATGAAGTCTGTTTTGCTGTGCAATGACCTCTCCCCTGTCTGGGTGCCAGGGGCCTAAATTAATGAAAATGGCCTGTTACATTGCTAGGTGACATTATCCTTTTATTGCCATGAATGCACCTCTCTTCTGCCTTGGTGTCAGGGGCCTAAATTAGTGAAAATGGCCTGTTCCATTGCTGGGTGACATGAAATCTGTTTTGCTGTGCACTGACCTCTCCCCTGTCTGGGTGCCAGGGGCCTAAATTAGTGAAAATGGCCTGTTCCATTGCTGGGTGATATTAACCTCTTATTGCCATGAATGCACCTCTCCTCTGTCTGGGTGCTAGGGGCCTAAATTAGTGCAAATGGCCTGTTCCATTGCTGGGTGACATTAACCTCTTATTGCCATGAATGCACCTCTCCTCTGTCTGGGTGCCAGGGGCCTAAATTAGTGAAAATGGCCTGTTCCATTGCTTGGTGACATGAAACCTGTTTTGCTGTGCATTGACCTCTCCTCTGCCTCGGTGCCAGGGGCCAAAATTAGTGACAATGGCCTGTTCCATTGCTGGGTGACATGAAGCCTGTTTTGCTGTGCACTGACCTCTCCCTGTCTGGGTGCCAGGGGCCTAAATTAGTGAAAATGGCCTGTTATATTGCTAGGTGACATTAACCTTTTATTGCCATGAATGCACCTCTCCTCTGTCTGGGTGCCAGGGGATCTACATTTCTGATAATCGCCTGCTGCATTACTGGGTGACATAAAGCCTATTTTGCCGTGAATTGACCTCTCCTCTGTCTGGGTGCCAGGGGCCTAAATTAGTGAAAATGGCCTGTTCCATTGCTGGGTGACATTAACCTCTTATTGCCATGAATGCACCTCTCCTCTGTCTGGGTGCTAGGGGCCTAAATTAGTGCAAATGGCCTGTTCCATTGCTGGGTGACATTAACCTCTTATTGCCGTGAATGCACCTCTCCTCTGTCTGGGTGCCAGGGGCCTAAATTAATGAAAATAGCCTGTTCCATTGCTTGGTGACATGAAACCTGTTTTGCTGTGCATTGACCTCTCCTCTGCCTGGGTGCCAGGGGCCTAAATTAGTGAAAATGGCCTGTTTGATTGCTGGGTGACATGAAGCCTGTTTTTAACTGAATTGACATCTACTCTCACTGGGTGCCAGGGGCCTACATTTATGATAATCACCTGCTGCATTGCTGGGTGACATGAAGCCTTTTTTGCCGTGAATTGACCTCTCTTCTGTCTGGGTGCCAGGGGCCAAAATAGTGAAAATGGCCTGTTCCATTGCTGGGTGACATAAAGCCTATTTTGCTGTGCATTGACCTCTCCTCTATCTGGGTTCCAGGGGCCTAAATTATTAAAAATGGCCTGCTCCATTGCTGTGTGACATTAACCTCTTATTGCCATGAATGCACCTCTCCTCTGTCTGGGTGCCAGGGGCCTAAATTAGTGAAAATGGTCTGTTCCATTGCTTGGTGACATGAAACCTGTTTTGCTGTGCATTGACCTCTCCTCTGTCTGGGTGCCAGGGGCCTAAATTGGTTAAAATAGCCTGTTCGATTGCTGGGTGACATGAAGCCTGTTTTTAAGTAAATTGACCTCTACTCTGACTGGGTGCCAGGGGCCTACATTTATGATAATCACCTACTGCATTGCTGGGTGACATGAAGCCTTTTTGCCGTGAATTGACCTCTCTTCTGTCTGGGTGCCTGGGGCCAAATTAGTGAAAATTGCATGATCCATTGCTGGGTGATATAAAGCCAATTTTGCTGTGCATCGACATCTCCTCTATCTGGGTTCCAGGGGACTAAATTATTAAAAATGGCCTGCTCCATTGTTGGGTGACATTAACCTCTTATTGCCATGAATGCACCTCTCCTCTGTCTGGGTGCTAGGGGCCTAAATTAGTGCAAATGGCCTGTTCCATTGCTGGGTGACATTAACCTCTTATTGCCGTGAATGCACCTCTCCTCTGTCTGGGTGCCAGGGGCCTAAATTAGTGAAAATGGCCTGTTCCATTGCTTGGTGATATGAAACCTGTTATGCTGTGCTTTGACCTCTCCTCTGCCTGGGTGCCAGGGGCCTAAATTAGTGAAAATGGCCTGTTCGATTGCTGGGTGACATGAAGCCTGTTTTTAAATGAATTGACCTCTACTCTGACTAGGTGCCAGGGGCCTACATTTATGATAATCACCTGCTGAATTGCTGGGTGACATGAAGCCTTTTTTGCCGTGAAATGACCTCTCTTCTGTCTGGGTGCCAGGGGCCTAAATTAGTGAAAATTGCATGATCCATTGCTGGGTGACATAAAGCCTATTTTGCTGTGCATCGACATCTCTTCTATCTGGGTTCCAGGGGCCTAAATTATTGAAAATGGCCTGCTCCATTGTTGGGTGACATTAACCTCTTATTGCCATGAATGCACCTCTCCTCTGCCTGGGTGCCAGATGCCTAAATTAGTGAAAATGGCCTGTTCCATTGCTGGGTGACATGAAGCCTGTTTTGCTGTGCACTGACCTCTCCTCTGTCTGGGTGCCAGGGCCTAAATTAGTGAAAATGGCCTGTTCCATTGCTAGGTGACATTAACCTTTTATTGCCATGAATGCACCTCTCTTCTGCCTGGGTGCCAGGGGCCTAAATTAGTGAAAATGGCCTGTTCCATTGCTGGGTGACATGAAGTCTGTTTTGCTGTGCACTGACCTCTCCTCTGTCTGGGTGCCAGGGGCCTAAATTAGTGAAAATGGCCTGTTCCATTGCTAGGTGACATTAACCTCTTATTGCCATGAATGCACCTCTCTTCTGCCTGGGTGCCAGGGGCCTAAATTAGTGAAAATGGCCTGTTCCATTGCTGGGTGACATGAAGCCTGTTTTGCTGTGCACTGACCTCTCCTCTGTCTGGGTGCCAGGGGCCTAAATTAGTGAAAATGGCCTGTTCCATTGCTGGGTGACATGAAGCCTGTTTTGCTGTGAATTGACCTCTCCTCTGTCTGGGTGCCAGGGGCCTAAATTAGTGAAAATGGCCTGTTCCATTGCTGGGTGACATTAACCTCTTATTGCCATGAATGCACCTCTCCTCTGTCTGGGTGCCAGGGGCCTAAATTAGTGAAAATGGCCTGTTCCATTGCTGGGTGACATGAAGCCTGTTTTGCTGTGCACTGACCTCTCCTCTGTCTGGGTGCCAGGGGCCTAAATTAGTGAAAATGGCCTGTTCTAATTGCTAGGTGACATTAAGCCTTTTTTGCCATGAATGCACCTCTCCTCTGTCTGGGTGCCAGGGGTCTACATTTCTGATAATCGCCTGCTGCATTACTGGGTGACATAAAGCCTATTTTGCCGTGAATTGACCTCTCCTCTGTCTGGGTGCCAGGGCCTAAATTAGTGAAAATGGCCTGTTCCATTGCTGGGTGACATTAACCTCTTATTGCCATGAATGCACCTCTCCTCTGTCTGGGTGCTAGGGGCCTAAATTAGTGCAAATGGCCTGTTCCATTGCTGGGTGACATTAACCTCTTATTGCCATGAATGCACCTCTCCTCTGTCTGGGTGCCAGGGGCCTAAATTAGTGAAAATGGCCTGTTCCATTGCTGGGTGACATGAAGCCTGTTTTGCTGTGCACTGACCTCTCCTCTGCCTCGGTGCCAGGGGCCTAAATTAGTGACAATGGCCTGTTCCATTGCTGGGTGACATGAAGCCTGTTTTGCTGTGCACTGACCTCTCCCTGTCTGGGTGCCAGGGGCCTAAATTAGTGAAAATGGCCTGTTACATTGCTGGGTGACATTAAGCCTTTATTGCCATGAATGCACCTCTCTTCTGTCTGGGTGCCAGGGGCCTAAATTAGTGAAAATGGCCTGTTCCATTGCTGGGTGACATAAAGCCTATTTTGCTGTGCATTGACCTCTCCTCTGTCTGGGTGCCAGGGGCCTAAATTAGTGAAAATGGCCTGTTCCATTGCTGGGTGACATTAACCTCTTATTGCCATGAATGCACCTCTCCTCTGTCTGGGTGCTAGGGGCCTAAATTAGTGAAAATGGCCTGTTCCATTGCTGGGTGACATTAACCTCTTATTGCCGTGAATGCACCTCTCCTCTGTCTGGGTGCGAGGGGCCTAAATTAGTGAAAATGGCCTGTTCCATTGCTGGGTGACATGAAACCTGTTTTGCTGTGCATTGACCTCTCTCTGTCTGGGTGCCAGGGGCCTAAATTAGTGAAAATGGCCTGTTCGATTGCTGGGTGACATGAAGCCTGTTTTTAAATGAATTGACCTCTACTCTGACTAGGTGCCAGGGGCCTACATTTATGATAATCACCTGCTGCATTGCTGGGTGACATGAAGCCTTTTTTGCCGTGAATTGACCTCTCTTCTGTCTGGGTGCCAGGGGCCAAAATAGTGAAAATGGCCTGTTCCATTGCTGGGTGACATAAAGCCTATTTTGCTGTGCATTGACCTATCCTCTATCTGGGTTCCAGGGGCCTAAATTATTAAAAATGGCCTGCTCCATTGCTGTGTGACATTAACCTCTTATTGCCATGAATTCACCTCTCCTCTGCCTGTGTGCCAGGTGCCTAAATTAGTGAAAATGGCCTGTTCCATTGCTGGGTGACATGAAGCCTGTTTTGCTGTGCACTGACCTCTCCCCTGTCTGGGTGCCAGGGGCCTAAATTAGTGAAAATGGCCTGTTCCATTGCTAGGTGACATTAACCTTTTATTGCCATGAATGCACCTCTCTTCTGCCTTGGGTGCCAGGGGCCTAAATTAGTGAAAATGGCCTGTTCCATTGCTGGGTGACATGAAGTCTGTTTTGCTGTGCACTGACCTCTCCTCTGTCTGGGTGCCAGGGGCCTAAATTACTGATAATGGCCTGTTACATTGCTAGGTGACATAAAGCCTATTATTGCCGTGAATTGACCTCTCCTCTGTCTGGTTGCCAGGGATCTAAATTAGTGAAAATGGCCTGTTCCATTGCTGGGTGACATTAAGCCTCTTATTGCCATGAATGCACCTCTCCTCTGTCTGGGTGCCAGGGGCCTAAATTAGTGAAAATGGCCTGTTCCATTGCTGGGTGATATAAACCTCTTATTGCCGTGAATGCACCTCTCCTCTGTCTGGGTGCTAGGGGCCTAAATTAGTGAAAATGGCCTGTTCCATTGCTCGGTGACATGAAACTTGTTTTGCTGTGCATTGACCTCTCCTCTGCCTTGGTGCCAGGGGCCTAAATTAGTGAAAATGGCCTGTTTGATTGCTGGGTGACATGAAGCCTGTTTTTAAATGAATTGACCTCTACTCTGACTGGGTGCCAGGGGCCTACATTTATGATAATCACCTGCTGCATTGCTGGGTGACATGAAGCCTTTTTTGCCGTGAATTGACCTCTCTTCTGTCTGGGTGCCAGGGGCCAAATTAGTGAAAATGGCCTGTTCCATTGCTGGGTGACATGAAGCCTGTTTTGCTGTGCATTGACCTCTCCTCTGTCTGGGTGCCAGGGGCCTACATTAGTGAAAATGGCCTGCTCCATTGCTGTTTGACATTAACCTCTTATTGCCGTGAATGCACCTCTCCTCTGTCTGGGTGCCACTGGCCTAAATTAGTGAAAATGGCCTGTTTCATTGCTGGCTGACATGAAGCCTGTTTTGCTGTGCATTGACCTCTCCCCTGTCTGGGTGCCAGGGGCCTAAATTATTGAAAATGTCCTGTTCCATTTCTAGGTGACATTAACCTTTTATTGCCATGAATGCACCTCTCCTCTGTCTGGGTGCCAGGGTCCTACATTTCTAATAAACGCCTGCTGCATTGCTGGGTGACATGAAGCCTATTTTGCTGTGAATTGACCTCTCCTCTGTCTGGGTGCCAGGGGCCAAATTAGTGAAAATTGCATGATCCATTGCTGGGTGATATAAAGCCTATTTTGCTGTGCATCGACATCTCCTCTATCTGGGTTCCAGGGGACTAAATTATTAAAAATGGCCTGCTCCATTGTTGGGTGACATTAACCTCTTATTGCCATGAATGCACCTCTCTTCTGCCTGGGTGCCAGGGGCCTAAATTAGTGACAATGGCCTGTTCCATTGCTGGGTGACATGAAGCCTGTTTTGCTGTGCACTGACCTCTCCCATGTCTGGGTGCCATGGCTAAATTAGTGAAAATGGCCTGTTCCATTGCTAGGTGACCTTAACCTTTTATTGCCATGAATGCACCTCTCCTCTGTCTGGGTGCCAGGGGCCTACATTTCTGAAATCGCCTGTTGCATTGCTGGGTGACATGAAGCCTATTTTGCTGTAAATTGCCTTCTCCTCTGTCTGGGTGCCAGGGGCCTAAATTAGTGAAAATGGCCTGTTCCATTGCTGTGTGACATTAACCTCTTATTGCCATGAATGCACCTCTCCTCTGTCTGGGTGCCAGGGGCCTAAATTAGTGCAAATGGCCTGTTCCATTGCTTGGTGACATTAACCTTTTATTGCTGTGAATGCACCTCCCCTCTGTCTGGGTGCCAGGGGCCTAAATTAGTGAAAATGGCCTGTTCCATTGCTGGGTGACATTAACCTCTTATTGCCATGAATGCACCTCTCCTCTGTCTGGGTGCCAGGGGCCTAAATTAGTGCAAATGGCCTGTTCCATTGCTGGGTGACATTAACCTCTTATTGCCGTGAATGCACCTCTCCTCTGTCTGGGTGCCAGGGGCCTAAATTAGTGAAAATGGCCTGTTCCATTGCTTGGTGACATGAAACCTGTTTTGCTGTGCATTGACCTCTCCTCTGTCTGGGTGCCAGGGGCCTAAATTAGTGAAAATGGCCTGTTCGATTGCTGGGTGACATGAAGCCTTTTTTTAACTGAATTGACCTCTACTCTCACTGGGTGCCAGGGGCCTACATTTATGATAATCACCTGCTGCATTGCTGGGTGACATGAAGCCTTTTTTGCCGTGAATTGACCTCTCTTCTGTCTGGGTGCCAGGGGCCAAATTAGTGAAAATGGCCTGTTCCATTGCTGGGTGACATGAAGCCTGTTTTGCTGTGCATTGACCTCTCCTCTGTCTGGGTGCCAGGGGCCTACATTAGTGAAAATGGCGTGTTCCATTGCTGTTTGACATTAACCTCTTATTGCCGTGAATGCACCTCTCCTCTGTCTGTGTGCCACTGGCCTAAATGAGTGAAAATGGCCTGTTTCATTGCTGGCTGACATGAAGCCTGTTTTGCTGTCCATTGACCTCTCCCCTGTCTGGGTGCCAGGGGCCTAAATTAGTGAAAATGGCCTGTTACATTGCTAGGTGACATTAACCTTTTATTGCCATGAATGCACCTCTCCTCTGTCTGGGTGCCAGGGTCCTACATTTCTGATAAACGCCTGCTGCATTGCTGGGTGACATGAAGCCTATTTTGCCGTGAATTGCCCTCTCCTCTGTCTGGGTGCCAAGTGCCTAAATTAGTGAAAATGGCCTTTCCATTGCTGGGTGACATTAACCTCTTATTGCCGTGAATGCACCTCTCCTCTGCCTGGGTGCTAGGGGCCTAAATTAGTGCAAATGGCCTGTTCCATTGCTGGGTGACATTAACCTTTTATTGCTGTGAATGCACCTCTCCTCTGTCTGGGTGCTAGGGGCCTAAATTAGTGAAAATGGCCTGTTCCATTGCTTGGTGACATTAACCTTTTATTGCTGTGAATGCACCTCCCCTCTGTCTGGGTGCCAGGGGCCTAAATTAGTGAAAATGGCATGTTCCATTGCTGGGTGACATGAACCCTCTTTTTAAGTGAATTGACCTCTACTCTGTTTGGGTGCCATCGGCCTATATTTCTCATAATCGCCTGTTCCATTGCTGGGTGACATGAAGCCTGTTTTGCCGTGAATTGACCACTACTCTGTCTGGGTGCCAGGTGCCTAAATTAGTGAAAATTGCTTGTTCCATTGCTGGGTGACATTCACCTTTTATTGCCGTGAATGCACCTCTCCTCTGTCTGGGTGCCAGTGGCTTAAATTAGTGAAAATGGCCTGCTCCATTGCTGGGTTACATGAAGCCTGCTTTGCTGAGCAATAACCTATCCTCTGTCTGGGTGCCATTGGCCTAAATTAGTGAAAATGGCCTGCTCCATTGCTGAGTGACATGAGGCCTGATTTTCTGTGCATTGACCTTTCCTCTGTCTGGGTGACAGGGTCCTACATTTCTGATAATCGCTTGTTGCATTCGTGGTTGACATGAAGCCTTTTTTGACAGTGATAAGCCACAGCTGTGCATTGTTGACAGGAAACAAAATGTTGTTAAAATATACTGATCAAAAGATAAGTAACTACTGACTACAAAATGCACGCTGGTAGACGCGCTGCTGATGACATTCCCACCTGGCGCCTCCCCAACCTCCAATTTCACCTCCGAGTTGCCAATAAATATTGTTTAATTTTTAAATATTTTATCTTATTTAAAGTAATTTTGTATC
Organism: Bufotes viridis; assembly: GCA_033119425.1. Lineage (NCBI taxonomy): Eukaryota > Metazoa > Chordata > Amphibia > Anura > Bufonidae > Bufotes > Bufotes viridis. The sequence continues at coordinate 459,697,883 of CM065589.1, forward strand.
CACATTTGTTTGCAGGGCATTTACCCACATTTTGCTGCATTTTGCAGTCCTCTAGCCCTTTCCTGTGCAATTTTACAGCCTTTTTAGTGCCCAAAAGTTTGGGTTCCCTTTGACTTCAATGGGGTTCGGGTTCAAGTTCGGGTCTAGTTCAGATCCCAAACATTTCAGTGAAGTTCGGCCGAACTCCTCGAACCCGAACATCCAGGTGTCAACTCTAGAGACATTTACCCATTTTTTGTGTGAGGTACAAATTCACTGCATCCGTAACAGGGAAATTAATATAGTTAATCCGTCCGTTAGATTATTGGGTAAATTTACACATTTTTGGTGTGATGTACACGTGCACCACATACATGACAGAAAAATTAATATAGTTAATCTGTCTGTTAGTTCGGTGGATAATGTCAAAGAATGAGGAAAGCGTCAAAGGGACGTGGCCCTGGTCGTGGTGCTGCTGGTGAAGCTCCTGTTGCAGGGAGAGGACATGTTCGATCTCTGTTAGCTACACATCCAAATGAAACACCTTACTCAGGTTCACTTAGGCGACAGAGTTCAGCTTTATTTTGTAGGCCTGAATACCGGTGTACGATGGGTGAGGCCAGAACAAGTATAGGCGTTAGTAGATTGGGTGGCTGACAGTGCCTCCAGTTCCTTCACATTGTCTCCCACCCGGTCCCCTGCTGAAATTGCAGAGTTGGCACCTGCAGCCCAATGGTATCTGCATTTCACCTCACCCACTTGCAAATCAGCTAAGCAGTCTGAGCCCCAAGTCATGCAGCAGTCTCTTATGCTTTTTGATGACTCTGCTGTCAGGGTTTCCATGGGCGATCCATCTATCCCTGCCCCAGAAGTGGAAGATATTGAGTGCACTGATGCCCAACCACTGATGCACTGATGCCCAACCACTTATGTTTCAGGATGTAGACATGGGAGGAGCGCCGCAGTTTGCAGACCAGCAAAGAGGGCAGGGGTGAAGAGGAGATGGAAGATGATGTGGAGGATGATGAGGTCCTAGACCCCACATGGAATCAAGGTCATGCGAGTGACTTGTGCAGTTCGGATGAAGAGGTGGTGATCACACAGCGCCAGCCGCACAGCAAAAGAGGGAGCAGGGTGCAAAAGCAGAGTGGGCGTCCCATAGACAGTACGCCTGCTACAGCCCACCGCACCCACGGACTGATCACACCAAAGCCAGCTCCAAGGAGTTCCCTGGCGTGGCAGTTCTTCAGACAATGTAATGACAAGAAGACGCAAGTGGTTTGCATGCTTTGCAATCGGAGTCTGAAGCGAGGCAGAAATGTTCTACACCTGAGCACCACCTTCCTGACGAGGCATCTAAATAAAAAGCACGATCTGCAGTGGAGTACCCACCTCAAAAACTACGAAAGATCTCATGCTCCTCCTGTTCCCTCTTCTGCTGCAGTCTTGGCCTTTTACTCCCCCTCTGGAGTGATAGTGGCACCTGCCCCCCGCAAACAGAGGTTGTGGCAGCAACACCACCACCTCTCACCATCACCAAGCATTTCCACACTGTCCCATGGAAGCATTCAGCTTTCCATCATCCACTGGAGAGAAAGAGGAAGTACCCCTCCCACCCACCAGCGATCCCTGGCCCTGAATGCCAGCATCTCAAAATTCCTGGCCTGAAATTCTGTCATTCTGTGTGGTAGAGACGGAGATTTTTTTTTTTTTTTATAACAAAATCTTTATTTTTTTTTCTAAGAAAAGAAAAAGCTAAAGTATACAGAATACTTAAAAACACAATACACTATTATGTCATTACACCTTACAACAATGACATTTTTCTTGTCTTAAAGCTCCAATCCCTCTCCAAAACCCGTATTTCCGCTGGAGCTACTGTCACAATCCGAGTACCACCTAATTCTAATTACCCCAAATCTTTGACCAAATTGATTTTCTCTTTTCTGTCTGCGCAAGATTAAATTCATTTTCCTTTACCTTATCCATATACTCCTTCCATTCCTGGAAGGTAGGGTATTTAGTCGAGCCCCAGTACTTCACTATTATAATCTTATAAAGGTACACACATCTTCTTCAAATCACCTGTGGGGAGACAGAAGACAAACACTGCCCACACTGTACCCCCCCCCCCCCTCTTCTCCGCATAGCCTCACATAGACAGACAGTTGGAACAGCAGAGATGGGAAAGGGGGGAGGCCCCTGAGATAAGAAAAAAAATAAGTTTTTAACAGCTTCAGAAAAATGTAACCAGTTAGAGTCCAAAAGATACAAACATAGAATAATATTCACACATCTCTAACAGCATTACTAATCCAAAAATGTTCAATCTCAGTATTAATCAGATCTATATAACATAATAATGCTATCTAATGGGGATTGAGCTTGAAACTCCTGTTAGTATTAATTTTACTCAAAGTTTCAGTTAACACCAAAATAGGGGAATGGTCAGAAATACCATGACTTTCATATTTCATTTTCTTAACCCTGTCGATGAAACCGGCACTGGTGAGGGCAAGATGAATTCGGGACATGGACTTATATGTGTTGGTAAAACAAGAATACACTTGTTTATCGCCATACAAAAAACACCATATATCAACTAATGCCATCTGTTTACATATTCTGTACCGTACGGTAGTTGATCTAGAATTTTGTTCATAGCTAGTGATGGCAGATTTCCTATCTATTCTTACATCCATGATCGAGTTGAAATCGCCCATCACCAGCATCGGGCATTCATCTCTCACAGACATGCAATCTATTGGATCATCAATCTACTTGGTTATATACATAAACACTAATACCCTGAGAGTATGTGGAATAGTAAGAGTGATATTCATATGAGGCCCATTTCTTTCTTCCTAAGGCTGCAGCTTTTTCATTTGATAAATGTGTTTCTAGCAAGGCCACTATTGCAGGTAAATGTCTAGAAACTAAGTCAAAGACTGCACACCTTTTAACTCTATCCACAAACCCCCAATTATTCCTGGTTAGGATTCTTGACATATTCTTCCTTTATAACGACACAAAATAAATGAAAAATAAAAAGGAGAAAGGATCCACTAATGATTCCAGTAGTCCCAGCGGAAATAACACTCCCACAACCCCCAATTCCCAACCCACCCACTCTACCCATCTATACTGACCCATGAGCAAAAAAAAAAAAACTCATAGGTCTCTAACCGTAAGCCTCCCCTCCATCACCGACCCCCCAATACCTCCTTGTATATTACATATCAGCACATCTCAACATCTTTCTTATTGAATTCCCTTAAAATTTAGCTAAACGTCGGTTGGATTAGAAAAGTATTGAACCACATCCTTATAGATGACACAGAGTTTTGCTGGGTACATCATGGAGTATTTTATATTCGCTTGTACTAATCTATTCTTCACGTCCTCATATCCTTTTCTTTTATCCTGCGTAGTTTTGGAAAAGTCAGGGTATATCTCAATATTATCATGATTATGTTTCACCATTTGCATCTCTCTTTTCCATCTTAAGATATAGTCCTGATCTTTAGAACTTATCATCTTAATTAACAAAGGCCTAGGAACCAACCCTAATGGTGGTTTTCTTATAGGGATGCGGTGTACTCGTTCAATTATAAATATTGAGGGTATTTTTCCAGTTCCTATATTATCAAGTAGCCATTTTTGTATAAAACCCGTAGAGTCGTCTCTTTCTACTCCTTCCGGAAAGCCAACCAATTTAAAGAGGTATTCCCATCTTCAAGATCATATTTGAAAAGGTTACAATATTGACATAGTTCATTTTTGCAATTAGCTTCTATTATTGAAAATGCATCCATTTTGATTAATTCCCATTCCACTTACCCCATTGTTTACATCTTGAAACCCATAGATACGGCCACCACTCCGGCTGAAACTATGGGCCGCGCCTACGCAGACCCTTCTCCCTCTTCACCCAGACAGCGGAGCATTTACATAGGAGCGCGCACGCTGGCCGGGCTCGCGCGCATCCTGTTTCCTCTATGCCGCATCTGCTACAGAGCCACGCATGCTCTGTATGTAGCATTGACTCTGTATCTAGCGGCGTCGAGAGGACTTGTACTTTGGATAATTCATTCATTCACTAACCAACAACGATTTTATTTGTACTAGCCATTAGTGATGTCGCGAACATAAAATTTTCCGTCCCTGAACGGCGAACGCGAACTTCCAAAATGTTCGCGAACTGGCGAACCGGGCGAACCGCCAAAGATTTCAATAGGCAGGCGAATTTAAAACCCACAGGGACTCTTTCTAGCCACAATAGTGATGGAAAAGTTGTTTCAAGGGGACTAACACCTGGACTGCGGCATGCCGTAGGGGAATCCATGGCAAAACTCCCATGAAAAATTACGTAGTGGACGCAGAGACGGGTTTTAATCCAAAAAAGGGCATAAATCAACTAACATTCCAAAATTGTTTGGAATAACATGCTTTAAAACATCCAGTGTGTATATACGATCAGGTATGATGTTGTATCGATCAGGTAGTGTAAGGGTTACGCCCGCTTCACAGACATTGACAGACCAGACTCCCCTTTTAAAGCACCGCAAACAACCGCAAACAGTCCATTTGCACAACCGCGAACTCCCCATTTGCACAAGGTTGGATACCAAGCTAGCCATGTCCCGGTGATGTCATTGAAGGTTTCTTCCTCCATCCAGCCACGTACAACACCAAGGGTCCCCGAAAGGTGAATTGAATAGATTTTTTGAATGGGGAAATGGTTAAAAAAAAGCTGGCTCCCTCCCCTTTGTTTTAATCCACGGTCACTGTGTCTGCGCCGTGCAATTTACTGTCACACCCGATATGAGTGGTATTTTCTGTAGTACTATTCTCATTAGTTTAATCCCTGTTACTTCCCCTATCGGGAAGTGTATTGAATGGATTTTAGACAACTGCAAACAGTTGTCAAAAGTTTACAAACTCCTTGCAGAAATGTGATTTATCTGTGACAATCTGTGGTAATGTGCTGTGACACCCTATATGAGTGGTGACTTAACTAGTACTATTCCTATCAGTTTAATCCCTGTTACGTACCCTATCCGGGGACGTGTGTCGAATTAATTAACCATTGTCGTATTAACAAACCATTACAACATCATAAAATAATTTAGTTCTGAGCTCTGTACTTGCTTTGTATTGGAATTGATGGAGATTTTTTGAATTATCTGCATTATTTCTAATAAACTATTAAGAGACTTTATTATGATTTTTTATTTTATGTATTAAAAACCCATACAACTTAAAAAAAAAATAAGGTAAATTAATGTTTTTTCTATGAAATATTATCCAGCCAATCTCTTTTGGTCTGACCATAATGAAGCAACGGCCTTATCATCTAGGGTGTGGCAACATTGCCAACACACTCATAGAGGTGATGATTGCTTCATTGTGATACGCAAGCCCCTTCACCACAACAAGGTAACGATCACGAAGGGGAATTGACACTTGTATGTGGCTTTTTTTTTTGTTTTGTTTTGTTGTTTTTGCAGCCACAGTGCTGCACCATAGGACAGAAAAATTAGGCTGGGATAGCTCAGGCCACAGGTCAAGCCTGCACACCCAGTAGTGAATGGGTTCATCGCTCCTCAGAGTGTCAATATCTGCTGTTAAGGCGAGGTAGTCTGTTACCTGTCGGTCGAGTCGTTCTCTAAGGCTGGATCCCAACGGGCTGTGGAGATGTGTAGGACTGAAAAAGCTCTGCATGTCCTCCATCAACAACACATCTGTTAATTGTCCAGTCCTTGCCGCCGTGGTAGAAGGAGGATTACATTCACCTCTTCCTCAGTTAGATTCCCGTTTTGCTGTGACTTCCCCCATATAAGCTGTGTAAAGCATATTTTTTAGTTTGGTTTTGAACTGCTGCATCCTTTCCGACTTAATTTGGTAACATTTCTGCCACTTTCTGCTTATACCGGGGGTCTAGTAGCGTGGCCACCCAGTACAGGTCGTTCTCCTTCATCCTTTTTATATGAGGGTCCCTCAACAGACATGACAGCATGAAAGACCCCATTTGCACAAGGTTGGATGCAGAGCTACTCATTTCCCGTTCCTCGTCCTCACTGATGTCATTGACGGTCTGTTCTTCCCCCCAGCCACGTACAACACCACGGGTCCCAGATAGGTGACAACAACGAGCACCCTGTGGTGCCTGCTGTGGTTGGTCTTCTTCCTCCTCTGACTCCTCTTCCTCATACTCCTCTTCCAGTGTTGCCACAGGTCCGGCAAGCGATGATGACAAGGCTGTTTCTGGTGGTGATGGTGACCACAACTCTTCCTCTTCACGCTCATCTACGGCCTGATCCAGCACTCTTCGCAGGGCATGCTCCAGGAAGAAAACAAATGGGATGAGGTCGCTGATGGTGCCTTCGGTGCGAATGACTAGGTTTGTCACCTCCTCAAAAGGACGCATGAGCCTACTGGCATTGCGCATGAGCGTCCAGTAACGTGGCAAAAAAATTCCCAGCTCCGCAGAGGCTGTCCTAGCACCCTGGGCATACAAATACTCATTGCCGGCTTTTTTTTGTTGGATCAGGCGGTCGAACATTAGGAGTGTTGAATTTCAATGTGTCGGGCTGTCGCAAATCAAGCGCCTCACTGGCATGTTGTTTCGCCGCTGAATATCGGAAAAGTGTGCCATGGCCGTGTTGGAACGCCTGAAATGGCCACACACCTTCCTGGCCTGCTTGAGGACGTCCTGTAAGCCTGGGTACTTAGACACAAAGCATTGTACGATGAGATTCAACACATGTGCCATGCACGGCACATGTGACAACTTGCCCAAATTTAATGCCGACAACTAATTTTTTCCATTGTCGCAAACCACTTTGCCGATCTCCAGTTGGTGCGGGGTCAGCCACTGATCCACCTGTGCGTTCAGGGCGGACAGGAGTGCTGGTCCTGTGTGGCTCTCTACTTTCAGACAAGTCAACCCCAAGACAGCGAGACACTGTCGTATCAGGGATGTGGAATAGCCTCTGGGGAGCTGGGCGGATTCAGTTGATGTGCAGCCAGATGCCGCAGCAGAAGAGGACTCAGTCGAGGAGGATATCGAAGAGGATGGACTAGGAGCAGAGGAGGTGGCATTAGGCCTGCCTGCAAGTCGTGTTGGTGTCACCAACTCCGCTGCGGAGCCACGCATTCCATGCTTGTCAGCCGTCAGCGGGTTGACCCAATACACAGTGTACGTGATATACCTGCCCTGACCGTGCTTTGAAAACCAGGTATCAGTGGTCAGATGGACCCTTACCGCAACACTGTATGCCAGAGATGCCATAACTTCCTTTTCTATAACATAGTAGAGGTTTGGGATTGCCTTTTTTGAAAAAAAAAATATTTGTCCTGGTACCTTCCACTGTGGTGTCCCAATAGCTACAAATTTTTTGAAGGCCTCAGACTCCACCAGCTGGTATGGTAAAAGCTGGCGGGCTAAGAGTTCCAGAAAGCCAGCTGTCAGACGCCGGGCAAGGGGGTGACTCTGTGACATTGGCTTCTTACGCTCCAACATTTCCTTGACAGACACCTGACTGTGGGCAGATGAGTTGGAACTGCTGAAGGTGAGAGGTGGAGTGGCGGCTGGTTGAGAGGGGGCAACGAGGACAGCAGTGGTTGACATGGCTGAAGATGCTGGACCAGGAGGAGGATGGTGGCTTTGAGTTTGTGTGCTGCTTGTACTCATGTGTTGAACCCATTGGGTTTGTGATGTGAGATCATGTGCCTTCGCAAAGCAGTTGTACCGAAGTGGGTGTTGGATTTCCCACGACTCAGTTTCTTTGGGCACAGGTTGCAAATGGCATTGCTGTTATCAGAGGCAGACACACAAAAAAAATGCCACACTGCTGAGCTTTGCAATGACGGCATTCTGTTGGTGGCAACAGCATGCGTTGACTGGCGTGCTGTCTGGCTGACCCCGGGTGCCGATACATGCTTTCTGACTATGCCACTAACTCCTTGTGACAACCTCCCCCTGCTTCCAACTAGTTTCCTCCTTCTCTCTGTCTCCCCTTCTGAACTTTCCCCCTCTTCTTCTCTTTTAGCAGGCACTCACGTGGCATCTGTGGACACATCGTCATCATCAACCGCTTCACTTGTATCTGACACCTCAGCAAAGGAAGCAGCAGCGGGTACAACATCATCATCATCATCATCACACTGTACGTCCATGTGTGTAATCCTGCCTGACTGAGACATATCCCTGAAATCTACATCATCTGGCAACAATGGTTGCACATCACTAATTGCATCCAACTGATGTGTAAATAACTCCTCTGACGGATGAAGTGAAGTGGCTGTGGTGGTAGTGGTGGTGGTGGCTGCCGGTGGGAGCATGGTAACTTGAGAGCAGGTGACCGAAGCTGAGCTGGAGGAGGATGGTGCGTCAAGGTTCTTAGCGGAAGCTGTTGAAGATTGGGTGTCCTGTCTAAGCCAGTCAACTATGTCCTCAATTTTTTTAGGTTCAGGGTACGTGCCCTCTGAACACTGGGAATTATTCCAGGGACGGTGAAAATCACAGCACCACGACCGCCCCTGCGGGGTGGCCTGCCTCTGCCTGTCATTTTTTTTTAGATAAGTGGTACTACGCATGCTAGGTACTGTACCACCACGTATGAGTGTTGGGCACTAGCAGAGGGCACACTACAGTTCGTGGGCCTGACACACACACACACACTGGCCGGCAGGCAACTGAAATTAGATTAAAGTGTACAGATAAAGTGCCTTATTTTAAGGCATAATCCAGTGCCACACGGTATGATTGATGGGCAGCACTGGCAGAGGGCACACTACAGTCTATGGGCCTGACACACACACACACTGGCCGGCAGGCAACTGAAATTAGATTAAAGTGTACAGATAAAGTGCCTTATTTTAGGCAACGTCCTGTGCTGCAAGGTATGATTGATGGGCAGCACTGGCAGAGGGCACACTTCAGTCTGTGGGCCTGACACACACACACTGGCCGGCAGGCAACTGAAATTAGATTAAAGTGTACAGATAAAGTGCTTTATTTTAAGGCAATGTACTGTGCCGCACGGTATGATTGATGGGCAGTACTGGCAGAGGAAACACTACAGTCTGTGGGCCTGATACACACACACTGGCCAGCAGGCAACTGAAATTAGATTAAAGTATAATGATAAAGTGCCTTATTTTAAGGCAAAGTCCTGTGCCACATGGTATGAGTGGTGGGCACTGGCAGTGGGCACACTACAGTCTGTGGGCCTGGAGCCCCTCACAAACAGGCAGGCCAGGCAACTGCAATATATATATGGAGAACAAAAATAAAAGCAGACTAATGTAGCAGCCCTAAAAAGGTATTTTTGGGGTGCTATCAGGACGCTGTCCTTACAGCAGAGATCAGATGAGTCTTTCAGGACTGGAGTGGACACTGAATTCACTAGCCTAGCTATCGATTTTCCTATTAAATCAGCAGCAACAACACTGTCCCTCCTCTCACTAAGACTGCAAATTCCGAATAAATCTAAAATGGATGCTGTCCAGGAGATGGGAGGGTCTGAGAGGGAGGGTATGCTGCTGATTGGCTGGAATGTGTCTGCTGACTGTGAGGTACAGGGTCAAAGTTTGCTCAATGATGATGTATAGGGGGCGGACCGAACATCGCATGTGTTCGCACGCCGCGGCCAACGCGAACAAGCTATGTTCGCCGGGAACTGTTCGCCGGCGAATAGTTCGGGCCATCTCTACTAGCCATCAATGGGGGACAAAATTATTTATTGAAGAGGCGCTGGGGGCCAATTTGATTTAGTGTATGGACAATGGGGGCCAATTTGATTTTGTGGACAGATGCTGGGGGCCAATTTGATTTTGTGGACGAATGTTGGGGGACAATTTGATCTTGTGGAGGGATGCTAGGGGCCAATTTGATTTTGTGGACGGATGCTGGGGGCCAATTTGATTTAGTGGAGGGATGCTGGGGGGTAAGTTGATTTAGTGCAGGGACAATGGGGGCCAATTTGATTCTGTGGACAGATGCTGGGGGCCAATTTTATTTTGTGGACGGACGCTGGGGGCCAATTTGATTTTGTGGAGCGACGCTGGGGGACAATGTTAGTGGAGGGACAATGGGGGACAATACTATTTACTGGAGGGACTCTGGGGGCCAATTTGATTTAGTGGAAGGATGCTGGGGGCCAATTTGATTTAGTGGAGGGATGCTGGGGGCCAATTTGATTTAGTGGAGGGATGCTGGGGGCCAATTTGATTTTGTGGATGGATGCTATGGGCCAATTTGATTTTGTGCAGGGACAATGGGGGCCAATTTGATTTTGTGGAGGGACGCTGGGGCACAATGTTAGTGGAGGGACAATGGTGGACAATACTATTTACTGGAGGGACTCTTGAGGCCAATTTGATTTTGTAGAGGGACACTCAGGGACAATTTTAATGAAGGGACAATTGGGCACAATATTATTTAGTGAATGGACAATGGAGGACAATATTATTTAGCAAAGAGGCGCTGGTGGACAATTTTATTTAGTGGAGGGACAATGGGTGACAAGTTAATTTGTTTAGTGGAGGGACAATGGGGACACTAGATAAAATTCTATGGAATGGGGGGTGGTGGGGGAGGACACTAAATAATGGACGGACGCTGGGGACTATTCTATGGAATGGAGGGACGCTGGGGTCACTTCTATGGAAATAGATGTAGCAGAGCTGTATATGAAGTGAATCTAACACAGTGCTGAAAGTGTCGAGGAAGACAGATGTAGCAGAGCTGTAAATGCATCTATAAAGATACATGGTCTAAGGGTACTTTCACACTTGCGGCAGGGATCCGTCCTGCCACAAGTGCACTTGCACTGCCGTGCTGCCGCTTCGTCCCCTCTTTGCCGTGCACTGCCGTGCTGCGCTTTAGCTCCGCCCCCCACCCCATTACAGTCAATGGGGACAGAGCGACAGCACGGCAGTGCACGGGCACTTGCGGCAGGATGGATCCGGCAGGCTAAATAGTCCCGGAACGTCCCGTAATGTGGCAAAAAAATTCCCAGCTCCACAGAGGCTGTCCTAGCATCCAGGTCATACAAATACTCGTTGACGGCTTTTTCTTGTTGGAGCAGGTGGTCGAACATTAGGAGTGTTGAATTCTAACGTGTCTGGCTGTCGCAAATCAAGCGCCTCACTGGCATGTTGTTTCGCCGCTGCACGGCACATGTGTCAACTTGCCCAAATTCAATTCCGCCAACAGATTGCTACCGTTGTCACACACCACTTTGCCTATCTCCAGTTGGTGTGGGGTCAGCCACTGATCCACCTGTGTGTTCAGTCTTTTCAAGTAATAGGCCACAGCACTCTTTTCAACAAAAGACAAGGATGGGTGCGCGTTCAGGTTATGTTCTATAGCTCCACCAAGCGCCGGCTGTAAGCACACTGTGGTCCTCAGAGTGCCTGATGAAGGGCGATTGTTAGCCCGAAATGTTGCAACTGATATACCACCTACTCAGGCTGAAATAATATGAAGTGAAATAAAACCATTAATTATCATCACTTAAGGAGTGCTGCCCTAATATTTGTATGAGACCACCTGTGCATTCAGGGCGGACATGAGTGCTGGAAGAGGGCGTGACACTGTCGTATCCGGGATGTGGAATAGCCCCTGGGGAGCTGGGGGGGGGGTGCAGTTGATGTGGAGCAAGATGCAGCAGCAGAAGAGGACTCAGCCGAGGAGGTTAGCGAAGAGGATGGAGTAGGAGGAGTAGAGGAGGTGGCAGCAGACCTGCCTGCAAGTCGTGGTGGTGTCACCAACTCTGCCGCAGAGCCACGCATTCCATGCTTGGCAGCCGTCAGCAAGTTTACCCAATGTGCGTGCTTTGCAGACCAGGAATCAGTGGTCAGATGGACCCTTGCCCGAACACTGTGTGCCATACATGCCATGACTTCCTTTTCCACAATAGAGTACAGGTTGGGGATTGCCTTTTGTAAAAAAAAAATTTCAACCGGATACCTTCCACTGTGGTGTCCCAATAGCTACAAATTTTTTGAAGGCGTCAGACTCCACCAGCTTGTATGGTAAAAGCTGGCGGGCTAAGAGTTCCAACAAGCCAGCTGTCAGACTTCGGGCAAGGGGGTGACTCTGACATTGGCTTCTTACACTCAAACATTTCCTTGACAGACACTTGACTGTGGGCAGATTAGCAGGAACTGCTGAAGGTGAGAGGCGGAGTGGCGGGTGGATGAGAGGGGGCAAGGAGGACAGCAGTGGTTAACGTGGCTGAAAATGACTTTTTTATCTGCAAGGTACTGTGCCACCCGATATGAGTGGTGGGCACTGGCAGTGGTCACAGTACAGTTTGTGTGGGCCTGACACACACAATGGCAGGCAACTGAAATTATATTAAAGGGTAAAAATTAAATGACCTTTTTATCTGCAAGGTACTGTGCCACCCGATATGAGCGGTGGGCACTGGCAGTGGGCACAGTACAGTCTGTGTGGGCCTGACACACACTGGCTTGAACTGAAATTATATTAAAGGGTAAAAATTGAATGACTTTTTTATCTGCAAGGAACTGTGCCAGCCGATACGAATGGCGTGCACCCAGTACAGTCTGTGGGCCTGACACACACTGGCAGGCAACTGAAATTATATTAAAGGGTAAAAATAAAATGACTTTTTTACTCATAGCTGGATACACGAGTGTATGAACGGGTGCGTACAGCAGACAAGCAGATCCACTCCTAGCTGGGTACATAAAGTTCCAATGCACAAGGATATTGATGGAGTGCAAAAAAAAAAAAAACACTCCTAGCTGTATACACACAGTTCCAATACATACAGAGCAACCAGTCTCACCTGTCCTGAAGTATGGTGGTCAATGGATCCCATTGGACATCACGGCCCAGATAGCAACAGAGTATCGAAGTCACTGAAGGAGATCCACTCCTAGTTGAATACACGAGTGAATGAACATGTGCGGACAGCTGACAGGCAGCCTACGCTGATAGCCTGCCGCCTGCAGAGAAGACGCCACCTGGATCCTGCCAGGTGAAAAGCCTCCACTCACCGCCTGCCGCTCACAGCCTGCTGCCAGCAGAAGGGACTGCACAACGCTATCTGTGACAAGGTCCACATAACCACTGATACATGGGCAAGGACATTATATCTTCCTAACTGAACACTGGGTAAATGAAGTGGCAGCTGGGCCTTAGGCGAATAGCAGTTTGGCGCATATCCTTTCGTCACCAAGGATCGCAGGACTCCTCCTGTTACTCCTCTTCCTCCTTTACAGCCTCCTCATTTGGTAAGCATAACACCTGCACCACCAACTTCAGCACAGCCAGGGGGAAACGACAGCAGGCTGTTTTGATACTCATCTGTTTGGGGGAAAAATCATGAAATAACAGATCGATAAGTGTTTGATCCCACTGAGCCTCAAGCCTGGCCTGGTGGTGTGGGAGATATCTCGTAGCCGCTCCGGGCCTAGCCGTTTTGACACACATCTCTTGCTTGGCGCTTTTGCTGAATTTGGTGGTGCAGAGGTTCCTGCAAAATTAACCCTTATATGTCAGAGCTGCTGCAGAAAGTGTGGGCCAACTGTGCGCGCTTTTGGCATTCTCACCATGCTGCTGCTCGCCTGTCTGCGCTGCAGCATAACTTCGGCCTTTCAGCTCACTGCCTCATATGCGACATACGCACAAGGTGGAACTCCACCCGGCGCGTGCTGGAGATTCTGTGCGAGCAGCTTCAGGTAATAGTGAAGTTTTAGCTGCAGAACGCATAGGTGAGTCGCTCTGCGGAACAGCACCACTTCCCCACCAGCAAATGGACCTCCATTCGGGATATGTGTGCTATGTTGCGCTGTTTCGAGTAGTTCACCAAAATGGCCAGTGCAGATGATGCCGTCCTCAGCGTTACTATCCCAATTCTATGTCTCCTTAAAAAAACGCTTCGGGTGATGTTGGAAGAAGTTGTGGCACAGGAGGCATAGATAGAGGGATAATTTCAACGGTTATCTGGCCAGTCATTCACAAGTGGCTCAGAGGGTGGGTTCTTGCACCAACAGAGGCCAGGTACACAACTGTTCAATCAGGGCACAGTTCTGTAGGAGGAGGATGATAAGGAGGAGGAACAGTATTCACAGCAGGGTGGCACCCAAAGCAGCTTATGGGCATCAATGGAGCGTGACTGGGGGGATATAGAGGACACAGATGATATACCTCCCTCAGAGGAAAGCTTGTCCTTGCCTCTGGGCAGCCGGGAACACATGAGCGACTACATTCTGAAGTGCCTGCGCAACAACCGCCGAGATGCCCACATTCTAAACAGTACTGATTACTGGGTGGCCACCCTACTGGATCCCTGCTACAAGGAAAACGTGCCTTCCTTAATTCCATTACTCGAGCGTGATCAGAAGATGCCTGAGTACAAGCGCATGCTGGTAGACGGCATTCACACCTGATAGCGGGGGCTCAGTGGAAGCACAAGGTGAAGGCAGAGGAGAAGGAAGAAGTCGCCAATGCAGCTGGGGCACCCCCAGCACCTCAGAAGGGAGGTTTAGCATGGCCGAAATGTGGAAAAGCTTTGTCAGCATGCCACAACAACCAGCACCACCAGCTGATATGGAAAATCTTAGCAGGGGGCAGCATTTCAGCAAAATGGTGGAACAGTACGTGTGCACATGCCTACACGTACTGACTGATGGGTCTGCCCTATACAACTTCTGAGCTCCAAATTTGGCCTGAGGTACTCCTTGGAGGTGCTGGCCTGCCCTGCATCCAATGTATTCTCTGAACTTGTGCTTAGCACGGCAGGGGGAATCATTGACAAGCGCAGATGCCTGTCCACAGCCAACATGAACAAGCTCAAATTCATTAAAATGAACCAGGCATGGATCCCACAGGACTTGTCCGTACCTTGTGCAGAATAGACAAGTATACCGGCCGCACCCAGCACACTTTCTCTTTGCATTTTCTTTTCCATTTCCCAATGTTTTGGGGCCCAAATTTATAAAAAATAAATAAATAATGGAGAAAAAAAAAACAAAGAACCATCTTGGCTATCTCCTCCATCTTCGCTTACACCTACACCGCCACGTCTACCGCCTCCTCAACCTCCTACTCCACTTTGACCTCAGCCTTCTAGTTCAAGATTAATATTTTTACATTTTTTTATATTCTATATTATTTTAAGTAATTTCCCTATTCACATTTGTTTGCAGGGCAATTGTCCTGCTTTTACCCCATTTTTGCTTCCTTTTCTCTCTCTAAAATCTCACTCCTCTTCCCTCCTCCCTTCTTTATAGACTTCTACGACCAGCATATCATCTGATCCTTTAGTAAGCTGATAGTCCATCTTGGTCTCTCAAGATGGATTCAGCAGATAATTCAGTGAAGAGCCTTAATTTTGATTTAGACAAGAAGATAATTCTTACTATTCGAATACAAGTGATAGAATATGGACGAGAATCGTGGCATGTAAATGTTTCTTTTCATTAAGCGATCTGACCAAAAATGCTGGGAAATCGTTGGTACAAACAAGTACAATTATCCTTTGGCATTAATGAATTGCATTATATAAATGTGAATGATGTGCATTGTGTACATTCTTGACGATAAAGCAACCTGTGTAGGCAGTCGTATCAATGATTATGTGATCGAAAAATAAAAATGATATCATAATCCTTTCATTAAGTTGTCTGCTAGTTGTCTGCTAGAATATTCAGTAAGTAGTCGCTTATGTTGGTGATCGCTTAAACGATAATCTGGTCATCCAAATCTGCTTTTATAAGAGCAGAAAGAGGAATGTTGCTCTGATGATATATATTTCAAAGTACTGTATATTTATGAATGTTATTAATATCTAAAAGTTTGTCAACAGGTTAGTGACCATTTAAACACATCTAGAAATGCTTAATCTTCCTTAATACTTTAACCCTGCCATAAATGTATGGCAAATGTTGGATTTTTAAAGATGGTGCCCACTCAGGTTCTGTGTAGGAATCTCTAATGCCAAATGTCTGCTGTTTCACATGGACACTGGGTTACATGGGAAATTGTGACCACATCTGAGTGATCAATTACCAGGAGCTCTGCACTCCTGCTGATCTCCCCCCTTTTCCCCCGATGAGATCTCTGGAGTTGTTTGGTTGCTATTGCAGCCAGAATGCTCTGAGTTCTGCTGTAGCAAATTTTCATATCAAGACCTGCTTGTGTCAAAATATATATATATACTTTGCCACCTAAAAAATATGAATTCAAAGAGTTCAAAAAGCTATATCTACCACACAATGGTACTAAGTAAAACTTAAGCTCACCGCACAAAAATTAGCTCTCACATAGCATTAGCCCTCACATAGCTCTGTAGACAGAAATACCAAAAAATTATAAGTATTCATATGGTGATGAAAATAAAAAAATGTAAAGCTTTTATTGATTTAAAAGTAGTAAAGCATGATAGAAACTATATAAATTTGGTATAGCTTTAATCACACTTTCCTATGTAATAAGATTGTCATCTAATTTGTAGAGAAACTTTAAAAAGTTATGGATCTTCAAAAGCAGAAAGGTAAAAAAAAAAAAAAAAAAAAGCATAAAAGCAATAATTGCCCTGTGTGTTAAAGAAATAGGGATTTTACTAGTGTTGATTGAGCATGCTCAGCCAAACACCAGTTCGGCTCTAGCATTCGATGCTTGGCACATAGCGGTACTCGGCTGAGTACCGCATGTGCTTGAGCGCAACGCTCGAGTCTCCTCCCCGCACGTTTCTTGGCTGATACACAGCCAATAAACATGCATTAAGGTACTGGCACCACTGTAATGCCGTAACCTTGTTGGCTACTGGCATTACAGTGATTGGCTAGCCGGAATGCGTCATTGGGTGCTATATAACATGTGTTTGTCTCAGTATTAGTCAGGGAGAGCTGAGCATAGGAAGGGACAGACAGTGTAGGGAGTGTTATTGTAAGATTTTTATTAGAAAAACTTTTCTGCGACCCTTTTCTGTGTGACAGCAGCAATATATATTTTTAGGGCATCTTGCGCTAAATAGCGTCTAATAGGCCGCTGCGGACAGTTAAATATTCCCCGCAACATCTCCTGTGTAAAGTGTGCGCATCCCTAAAATATCAGTGACATCCAGTGTACTTTTTCCGTAGACGGTGTCCGCTGCGGACAGTGACATTACCAGGGCCACATCTGCAGTGTAACATGTGCGGTTAAAAAATCTATCTGTTACAGGCAGCGTACTTTTTCCATAGACACTGCGAACAGTGACACTACCTGTCGTACCTCTCCTGTATAACGTTTCATCATCCCAAATATCTGTGACATTCCCTGTATTTTTTATTAGCTGTTGGTGACAGCATTGACTTATCTGCGGATAATATCTCCTGTGTGACGTTTCCACATTCCCCATACTTTTTTTGTGCATACACTTCCAAATCATACACTACTATCCGTGTGACATACTTCAAGCATATGTAACATTTAATATGAGGAAGGCGAGCAGTAAGCGATGGGGAAGTGTCCATGATGCTGATGGTGCATGCAAAAGCCGTGGCCTTGGGAGCGTTAAAACTGTGCCTGCTGCAAGAGCACAAGAAAAACAATCATCCACGTTACCTAGCTTCATGTCCCAGTTTCCAGTGCGGTGCAGGACACCACTCTTGAAGTCAGACCAGTACCCCGAGGTGGTCGGTTGGATTGCAGCAGATAATGCTTCCAGTCGGTTAAGCACCACCCTGTCTTCCACCAAGTCCAGTCTCAATAGCCAACAGTCTGGTCAACACAATCCTCACCCTGATTCTCCTTACTCCCACCATGGAGAGTCTGGGCAAATAAGTGATCCCATACTCGGATAATCTGAGGACCTCTTTTCATCAACATTCCTTCATCTGTCCCTCTTTCCATACACGCTTGAAGAGGGACAGATCTTGTGCCCTGATTCCCAACCTCTTGAGCATCCACAGTCACAAGAAGATGATGGAGGGGAATGGCAATTACTGTTTAATGACGTGGATGATAATGAGACATAGTTGCCAATAAGAACACTAGAAACCCCACCACCACCAGCATGATCCGCCACATGGCATCCAAGCACCCTAATAAGTGGGACGAATGCCTGGGTCCACAATCTGTGTCTGCGGGTCACACCACTGCCTCCTCTTCCACTATGTTACATGCTGGCCAATCCACTGTCAAAGGTGCAGGTCCGGATGCCTGCAGCCCTGCACCTGGACCTTCACAAGCACCATCAGTGACCATCTCCACTTCTGTGTCCCAGAGCAGCACCCAAATGTCCTTACCCCAGGCCTTTGAATGCAAGCGCAAATACCCAGCCACCCACCCAAAGGCCATAGCACTAAATGCACAGCTTTCCCAATTACTGGCCCTGGAAATGTTGCCATTTAGCCTTGTGAACACTGAGGCCTTCCGCATCCTGATGTCGGCGGCCGTCCCGCATTACGCAGTCCCCAGCCGCCACTATTTTTCAAGGTGTGTGGTAGTGGAATACCAGCTGCAACATGGTTGTCATATTTCCAGTCAGCTTCTGCTATTCACAAGGGAGAATTGGGCATGGATGTCTGACCTCTGTGAGGTTCTAAGAAACTGAGGAATCAACATAGATAGTAAGCGGCGATAACGCCATTATCAGCATAACCATCCCACTTCTGTGTCTGCTCAAATGCTCACTGATCACAATTAAGGACAACGCTTTGCACGTGGAAGAGGTGAAAATGGGAGAAGACATTACACAGGGTGATAGCCAGACCACCCTCAGTTCGTCCTCTCAGCGCGAATTGGACGATGAGGAGGGGGAGGAGCAAAAGCATGAGACGGTTGCCTCCACTACAGAGGGTAGTACCCATGGAAGTTTAATTCCATCTGTTCAGCATGGGTGGGCAGAAGAGGAGGAAGATGATGAAGAGATTGAGAGTCATCCTCCTGATGACGACAGCAAAATCTTGCCTGTTGGTACTCTGACACACATGGCTGACTTTATGTTAGGCTGCTATTATCGTGACACGCGCGTTATAAGTATTTTAGTCAACACAGATTACTAGTTGTTCACCCTTCTTGACCCCCTCTTCAAAGAGAACTTCTCATCTCTCATTCCTCTGGTGGAGAGGACAAGCAAAACGGTGCAATACCAGAAGGTCCTTGTTGAAAAATCGTTCCAAAAATTTCCATCTGACAACGTTGGCGGCAAAGTCTGTAGTTCCTCGGGCAACGGAGGAGGGGAGCACACATCAGTTCCAACAGAGTCAGGGCAACACTCTCCAAAGCCTGGGACAGTTTCATGACACCACGCCAGCATCCTAACCCTGATGCACGGCCTACTGTCACAAGGAGAGAAACAATTTGCAAGATGGTAAAGGAGTACAAAGGAGTACATAGCAGACCGTGTCAGCGTCCTCAATGATCCCTCAGTGCCTTACAACTACTGGGTGTCCAAGTTTGACACGTGGCACGAACTGGAGCTCTACGCCTTGGAGGTTCTGGTCTACCCTGCCGCCAGCGTTTTGTCTTAGTGGGTATTTAGTGCTGCAGATAAGCGTATCCACCTGTCAACATGTCTTTTCATTGCATACAATGCTCTCGCATATATGCCCTCGCATATAATGTTTTACAAGGTCAAATCACCTGCTGGCTCTCGCATATAAATTTTTTAGAGGGTCAGCTCACCTGCAGGCCCTCACCTACAATGTTTTACAGGGTCAGCTCACCTGCAGGCACTCACATATAATGTTTTAGAGGGTCAGCTCACCAGCAGGCCCTCACCTACAATCTTTTACAGGGTCAGCTCACCAGCAGGCCCTCACCTACAATCTTTTACGGGGTCAGCTCACCTGCAGGCCCTTAGATATAATGTTTTACAGGGTCATCTCACCTGCAGGCACTCACATATAATGTTTTAGAGGGTCAGCTCACCTGCAGGCCATCGCATGTAATGTTTTACAGGGTCAGTTCACCTGCAGGCCTTCACCTACAACCTTTTAGAGGGTCAGCTCAGCAGCAGGCCCTTGGCCCTAATGTTTAAGATGGTCAGATCAGCAGGCCCTTGCTCCAAATGTTTTTCAGGGTCACCAGCAGTCCATCAATCATAAGTTTTTATGGGTGTATATAATGCCCTCCTTTATGTGTAACCAAAGGGTGTATTGGAATGTCGGTTCCTTGTAATTTTTGGCAGCCCTTTCACATAGTGCATAGGCTTTAAGATTGTAGGAGTCCCACTACCCGAGCAATTGTACCACAATGTGAATGAGGCCCTCCTTTATGTGATATACAGGTTGTATTAGAGTGCCTCTTGCTTGTAATTTTTGGCAGCACTTGCACTTTATATACAAGTAAATATACAGCAAAGAATGTTTCCTAACAATTTTTCCTCTAAAATAGATTTTATCTTAGGTTTTGTGCGTATTATTGTCAGTATGTTAAAGTGGTGTACTACTCGGAAAACATTGTTCTCAGCAGCAACCTGGGAGACAAGACACATCCAGACATCCTCCCCATGCTGTTCCCGATCCCGAACCATTTCGGTGGTGTTTCTATTAATTTCTAAACTTTTCCTATGAACCAGGCACCCTCGCCTCTTCAGAGCAGGGGTTGCCTGGTTTAATGCTCGGGTTCTCCCATTGACTTCCACTATACTTTGGTGCTCGGTAGAGCACCCCGATGTGTTCGGCCCGAGCACCCAAGCAAAACTAAATTTTACATATTCAAACAATGCTGTTCCTTCACACCATTGTCAATGAACTGTATTAGTTAACAGGGGAATGAACATTCCCAGTAAAAGATCCCCTTTATGCAGGATCAACATTTGGGGCAATTAATAGGAAAGATCATACCTAGGAATGTTTTTTCTCTAATAATTCCCCTGTGTAAAGCTGTTGCCAATCAGCAAATAATGGTTGATTAGGTGAGTCATATAAATCACCTACTATAAATATTGATAATCTATTGGAACAAGCAGTCGCAGCAGTGATCATTCATCCCTTCACAAAGGAGGTGATTGCTACATGAAAAATGAATTAATATTTTTTTTCAAAACTAAGTTCCATTGAAAACTAAATATATTGCTTATTAATATTAATATTGCTTAGTATCAATAATTGTTATCAATAGTAATATCTGAAGTTTCTGGTGTAAAAAGGGCAAAATATTACCAATTATCAGATGATAACAGTCAATATTCCTCTTTCCCCTAGCTCGTGGGATTGTTCTAAGCTTATACCACAGCTACAGTATGTTGCCTTGGTATCACCAGGAATAACACACAACTCTTGCAGATCTAACAATAAAGTCACCTTTACTTAACTACAATGTACAATTACTTTCAATATCATGGTCATATCAGTATACATCCACCATATAACCAGCCTCTAGTCTATATACCATCAGTATCATGGCAATATCCGTATACATCCACCACCACCATGTAACTGGCCTATAGTCTAACAATATAGACAATAGATACTTAGCCTTGGAATGTAAGATGGTCCTACTTCCTCCATCTAAGACTTCACAGGAAGCTGGTCTGGGTGAGGAATGCCCCCATGGCTAGATGTATTGCTCCAATATAAACATCTGCCTACCCCACAATTCATTGTACCTGTGATGTGAGCACAGGAAGGGGAGGTGTCATGACTATAAAACCACATGGCAGTGTGATGTTACTCACTCAACCATGTCCCTAATTTAAATATCAAAACAGGACTGAATCTCAGCCCTCTAACATATTTCACCACTAACTTATGTATATAGAACCTGAATGCCAAAGACATGTGGCTTGCTACCACCACTGGAGGAAACAAGAAAAGGTTGAAGAGCACCTGGGTCAGATAAGTGCCTTGTTTTTCTGAAGCAACAGCATGATATAGTATATTTCACATTTTCTCCAAACTTTCTGCTTGTCTTGTGCTTGCATTCAAACTCAGTTCATAAAAGACAATGTTAAGAATAGTTTATTACTAATTAGTTGAATTTTAAATGATTGCTTTCTTTTATAATGAGCTGACTTATTATGGATTTTTATGTGATAAATATTCTGCTAAACTGTTCTCTGAGTCAATGTTTAAAATTAAATGTATTGATAGTTAATTTGAGTTTACTGCTAGATTTTTAAGTGATTATTTGTCATTCTAATTGCTTTTCCTTTTATTTACCCAGACTCATAAAAAGTAATTATTGCCAACAGGACACATAAAATATAGGTAGATGGAATAATACAAGAGCTGTTAGGATTACTTCTAGCATTAGTTTCTAAATATAATAAACTAGTCCAAATTTCTAATGAGCAAAATATTTTCACAATATGACAACAGAACCTTTGCCAGGCTATTAAACACATCACAACCTCTGGCTTGCTACACATAGATACATATAGCAGAGACAGCTTTTGATACAATGTGTGGTAAGGTGCAGGGTGCCGTCGTGGATGGCAGGTATGTGTCACCGAGGTTCATAGCCTCGGTGAGGTAAGAGCCCGTTTTTGTTGATGTCAGCAGCAGCTAGTGCTACTGACAGAGTTTAAATAGCATGGCTGAAAAGCCGATCCGGGCCGGCTCTTACCGGGAGCAGCTAAAGTGTAGGGTGGGTGGCTGCTCCCCACGACCCAGTCCTGGTTTTGGGCTGGGTTTAAAAGCTCAGCCAGCTCAGCAGCTGGAGGCTGTGATTATCCTGGAGCTGCTAACAGGGCTGAGGAGTTCTCTGTCCTGGAGGAAAGAGCTCAGCAAGGAGGTGTCTTGTTCCTGGCTACCTGAAGCTGGATTCTCCTGCGGCTGGGCCGACAGCGTGGTGCGAACCTGCACCTACACCTCCCAGGTGACTGAACCTGTGTTGACCTGTTTTTGTTTTGCCACGTTATTTCCGTTGTGTGTGAACTGTCACCAAAGAGACTGTTTTTCATTTATGGTGTGCAAGTGTGAATAAAACACTGTTTGTTGCACAATCTGGACTCCTTGTTTTGCCTCTAAACTGCACCCGCACCGCTGTCTACCAGAGCGACTCCCCACATTTGGTGTCGGATGCGGGCATGCGCAGTGAGGCTGGCGTGAACGCCGAAGTTTTGTTTTTCTAAAGTGCATGGAATATATTAAGCCAGCAAAGCTGCAAGCAGGAGTTTCTGGCAACATGGAGGCTGCTGTGAAGGCTCTCATAGAGGCTAACGTGCAGCAGCGGGAGACCAACCAACTACTGCTACAACATGTGATGGCGTTACAGGCGGCAGGAGCGTCCCACCACGTCCATGATGCCCGGAAAGCGGTCCGTGCGGCGATCCCAAAAATGACCCCCGCAGACGACGTTGAGACGTACCTGGCGGTTTTGAGAAGGTCGCCGTGAGGGAAAAGTTACCCCGTGACCAGTGGGCCGAGGTGGTTGCTCCATTCCTGGCATCCGGACCCCAGCAAGTTTTTTTGATTTGGCAGACGACCAGGCTGCTGACTATTCCACGGTGAAGGGGAGATCCTGGCCAGACTGGGGGTAAACGTGTTGGTCCGGGCTCAGCGGGTCCACCAGTGGGACTTCAAAGTGGCTGAACCCGCCAGGCCGCAGTACTATGAGTTGCTGCACAGGTTGCAAAAATGGCTGCAGCCTGAGGTTCTAAGTCCGACTGCTATGCTGGACCGGCTGCTGGCTGACATGTTTTGGAGGGCCTTGCCTTACCCCTTCAACACTGGATCGGCCAGGTATCCCCCACCAATGCCCTTGAGATGGTCGACCTGGTGGAGCGATATGAGGCCACCAGAAACCTGCAGGGGGTTCTTTGGGAGGGGGCCAGTCAAACCCCGGAAATCTCCACCCCAGTCCCGGCGGCCGGCCAAACCCGCCCGGGATGTACCTCTTGCAGATCCGTCCCCAGTGGTCTGCTGGCAGTGTCGGGAGCCTGGACACATAAGGGCCAACTGTCCACAGTGGGGGAACCCATGGAGACTAATTATGGGTACCGGCCTTCCATGTATGCTCGGAGACTGTGTGCGACCGGCACCCCGAGACAATAGACAGTCGTCATCTGTGCCAGGTGCAAGTCGGGGATAACCTGGCAGTGGCGCTGTTGGACTCAGGGAGCCTGGTAACCCTGGTAAGTGCTGCCCTGGTACAGCCCACCCAGTATACGGGCCGGAAAGTGGGTGTGGTGTGCATTCACGGAGACTTAAAGGACTATCCCACTGCTGTAATGTCTCTGTCCACGGCGGCCGGCACCTGGACTTGTGAGGTGGCGATCTCCACAAAGCTACCCTATGAACTGATAATTGGGAGAGACTTCCCTGGTTTTCCATCACTGTGGCCTGAGGTGAAGGTGTCTAATAGCCCTGAGACAGGGTAACCCTAGCAGAGTGGCCTGATACCCCTGGAAGGCCAGAACCCTGGGAGCCCGAGTCTGAAGGGCCAGCGGTAGGGGTGACCACTGCTGCAGCGGTAGTGGGGGAGACAACCCCACTGAGTGTAATGGTGGGAGACACGGAGGACTTGCCACCGGGACCTGAGTTGGCAGACCTCAATGTCTCCGGGGAAAATTTTGGGACCGCACAACACCGGGACCAAACCCTAACCAGGGCCTGGGAGAATGTGCTGGAAATTGATGGTAAACCCCAGAAACCAGGGGCTGAATTAATGTTCCCACGATTTATTGTTCTGCAGGATATGTTGTATCGGGTGAACCAAATCCGAGGTGAACCTGTTGAACAGTTGGTGGTGCCCACAGCGTATCGCAAGCTTGTCATGGAGCTTGCCCACCAACATGTTCTTGGGGGACACCTGGGGTGGCAGAAAACCCAGGACCGCATACTGCAGCGGTTTTATTGGCCCAGTGTGTTCAAGGAGGTAGAAAATTATTGTAAGTCCTGTCCAACCTGTCAGGTAACTAGCCCCCAGCCACATTTCCGTAGTCCTCTGGTACCTCTGCCAATTATTGAAGTACCGTTTGAGCGAATCGCTATGGATTTAATTGGGCCTGTACCAAAGTCTGCTAGGGGCCACCAACACATTCTGGTACTTCTCGACTATGCCACTCGGTATCCGGAGGCGGTGCCTCTGCGACATACCTCAGCTAGGCTCATTGCCAAAGAGTTAATGGAGATGTTTTCCCGTGTGGGCCTGCCAAAAGAGGTTCTGACAGACCAAGGGACCCCTTTTATGTCCAAAGTAATGAAGGAACTGTGTAAATTGTTGCGTATAAAGCAGTTACGGACGTCCGTTTACCATCCGCAAACAGACGGTCTTGTTGAGAGGTTTAATCAAACTCTAAAAAATATGTTAAAAAGGGTGGTGTCTAGAGATGGGAAGGACTGGGACCTGCTTCTGCCCTATCTCATGTTCGCAGTGCGAGAGGTGCCCCAGGCCTCTACTGGGTTCTCGCCCTTCGAACTGCTTTATGGCAGACACCCTCGGGCCTGTTGGATATCGCCAAGGAAGCATGGGAACAACAGCCTGTCCCCCACAAAAGTGTCATTGAGTATGTCGCCCAGATGCAGGAACGGATGGAAAGGGTGTTGCCCTTGGTCCGGGAGCATATGGAGGCAGCACAACAAGCCCAGAGTAGGGTGTACAATCGTCAGGCTCGGGTGCGGGACTTCAATCCGGGAGATCGGGTTTTGGTTCTGGTACCCACCCTTGACAACAAATTCCTAGCTAGGTGGCAGGGCCCCTATGAGGTGATCGAGAAGGTAGGGGAAGTAAATTACAAGGTACACCAGCCAGGGCGGCGCAAGCCGGAGCAGGTGTACCACGTGAATTTACTTAAGCCGTGGAAAGATAGGGACGCGGCCGACGACCACAGCCCCCGACCAGGGCTTCTAGGTGAAAAGGGTCCAGCCCCACAGTTCGAGGCCTGTGAAGCCGTAACCACGGTAAAAATTGCAGACAGCCTGTCTTCCAAACAAGTTCAGGAAGTCAGGGAGTTCCTCAGTCGGAACACGGATGTGTTCTCGGACCTCCCTGGCCGCACGTCTCTCATCCGACATGACATACCCTTTGGCCTGCATGGCGCCCCCGCCACTTTCCAAAGGTTAATGGACATAGTGCTGCGACCACATCGTCGGTACGCCTCGGCCTACTTAGATGATGTAGTCATCCACAGCACCGACTGGGAAAGCCATTTACCCAAGGTGCAGGCGGTAGTGGATGCCCTGAGGAAAGCTGGACTAACCGCCAATCCAAAAAAGTGTGCGATTGGGTTGGAAGAGACCAAATATCTGGGATATGTAATTGGGCGGGGAGTCATCAAACCTCAGGTAACTAAGGTAGAGGCCATTCGCAACTGGCCCCGACCGGTCACCACCAGGCAGGTAAAGTCGTTCCTGGGGATTGTAGGATACTACATGAGGTTTGTGCCCCACTTTGCCACAATAGCAGCACCATTGACAGACCTGTTGAAGGGGCGAAAGTCTGGGAGGGTTAGCTGGAGTGAGAAGACGGAGGAGGCTTTCTCCGCGTTGAAGTCGGCCCTGTGTGGGTCCCCGGTTTTAGTGACACCCGACTTCAACAAGGAGTTTGTCGTACAGACCGACGCCTCGGAGGTAGGCCTCGGTGCGGTACTGTCGCAGGAGGTCAACGGGGAAGAACATCCCGTTGTCTTCCTGAGCCGTAAGCTCAGTCCCGCTGAGTCCAGATATAGTATAGTGGAGAGGGAGTGCCTGGCTATCAAGTGGGCACTCGAATCTCTCCGCTACTACCTGTTAGGGAGGAGGTTCCGTCTGGTGACCGACCATTCCCCCCTCAAATGGATGAGTCAGGCCAAGGAGAGGAATGCTCGGGTCACCAGGTGGTTCCTATCCCTTCAAAATTTCAAGTTCTCCGTGGAACATAGGGCAGGTCGCTTGCAGGGAAATGCAGATGCCCTTTCCCGCGTCCACTGCCTCACATGTGTCCACCCCTCAGGGTTGAACAAAGGGGGTGTGTGGTAAGGTGCAGGGTGCCGTCGTGGATGGCAGGTATGTGTCACCGAGGTTCATAGCCTCGGTGAGGTAAGAGCCCGTTTTTGTTGATGTCAGCAGCAGCTAGTGCTACTGACAGAGTTTAAATAGCATGGCTGCAAAGCCGATCCGGGCCGGCTCTTACCGGGAGCAGCTAAAGTGTAGGGTGGGTGGCTGCTCCCCACGACCCAGTCCTGGTTTTGGGCTGGGTTTAAAAGCTCAGCCAGCTCAGCAGCTGGAGGCTGTGATTATCCTGGAGCTGCTAACAGGGCTGAGGAGTTCTCTGTCCTGGAGGAAAGAGCTCAGCAAGGAGGTGTTTTGTTCCTGGCTACCTGAAGCTGGATTCTCCTGCGGCTGGGTCGACAGCGTGGTGCGAACCTGCACCTACACCTCCCAGGTGACTGAACCTGTGTTGACCTGTTTTTGTTTTGCCACGTTATTTCCGTTGTGTGTGAACTGTCACCAAAGAGACTGTTTTTCATTTATGGTGTGCAAGTGTGAATAAAACACTGTTTGTTGCACAATCTGGACTCCTTGTTTGCCTCTAAACTGCACCCGCACCGCTGTCTACCAGAGCGACTCCCCACAAATGTTACAGGCCCTATCCAACAGACAGTCATAGTTAGAGTCTTCACCCTCACTGACACTTATCAAACTGTCATCGTGGCCTCCTTAGTACCAATCCCGACTCCCTGATCTGTATTTGTCCCAATTGTCACTGTCGCTATCACTAGCACTACTGCCACCATAATGGCTACAAGTGCAACTACTACCACATACCAACATAGCTATGCATCGGATCCCCCACCTCCGCCTGAACCTTCTCCTCATGACAGTTTGAACACTGACTGTTCTCACACAAGTCATCAACAGGAAGACTCCCTTGAGTATTTTTGATAGTGTATGGGGTTTTGTTGCCTCTTCTTACATAGTAACATAGTAACATAGTATATAAGACCGAAAAAAGACATTTGTCCATCCAGTTCGGCCTGTTTCCTACAAGTTGATCCAGAGGCAGGCAAAAAACCCCTGTGAGGCAGAAGCCAATCTTCCCCACTTAAGGGGAAAAAAATTCCTTCCCGACTCCAATCAGGCAATCAGAATAACTCCCAGGATCAACGACCCCTCTCTAGTAGCTGTTGCTTGTAGTATTATTGCACTCCAGAAATAAATCCAGTCCTCTCTTGAATTCCTTTATTGTACTCACCATCACCACCTCCTCAGGCAGAGAGTTCCATAGTCTTACTGCTCTTAGTGAAGAATCCTTTTCTATGTTTGTGTACAAACCTTCTTTCCTCCAGACGCAGAGGATGTCCCCTCGTCACAGTCACAGTCCTGGGGATAATAGATGATGGGACAGATCTCTGTACTGACCCCTGATATATTTATACATAGTTAATTAGATCTCCCCTCAGTCGTCTTTTTTCTAAAGTGAATAACCCTAATTTTGATAACCTTTCAGGGTACTGTAGATCCCTCATTCCAGTTATTACTTTAGTTGCCCTCCTCTGAACCCTCTCCAGCTCTGCTATGTCTGTCTTGTTCACAGGAGCCCAGAACTGTACACTGTACTCCATGTGTGGTCTGACTAGTGATTTGTAAAGTGGTAGGACTATGTTCTCATCACGGGCATCTATGCCCCTTTTGATGCAACCCATTATCTTATTGGCCTTGGCAGTAGCTGCCCGACACTGGTTTTTGCAGCTTAGTTTGCTGTTTATTAAAATTCCTAGATCCTTTTCCATGTCAGTGTTACCGAGTGTTTTACCATTTAATATGTACGGGTGACTTGCATTATTCTTTCCCATGTGCATACCTTTACATTTGTCAGTGTTAAACCTCATCTGCCATTTTCTGCCCAAGCCTCCAATCTATCCAGATCCCTCTGTAGCAGAAAACTGTCCTCTTCAGTGTTAATTACTTTACACAGTTTAGTGTCATCTGCAAAAAAAGATATTTTACTGTGCAGGCCTTCTACAAGATCATTAATAAATATATTGAAGAAAATAAGGCCCCATACTGACCCCTGAGGTACCCCACTAGTGACAGTGACCCAATCTGAGTATCTACCGTTAATAACCACCCTCTGTTGTCTGTCACTTAGCCAGTTACTTACCCACATACAGACATTTTCTCCCAGTCCGAGCATCCTCATTTTATATACTAACCTTTTATAAGGTACGGTGTCAAATGCTTTGGAGAAGTCCAGATATATGACATCCATTGATTTGCCGCTGTCAAGTCTAGAACTTACCTCCTCATAGAAGCTGATTAAATTTGTTTGGCATGACCGATCCCTCATGAAGCCATGCTGATATGGCGTTATTTGCCAATTTTCATTGATATACTCCAAAATAGCATCTCTTAGAAACCCTTCAAACAGTTTACCAACAATAGATGTTAAACTTACCGGCCTATAATTTCCAGGCTCTGTTTTTGGACCCTTTTTGAATATTGGCACCACATTTGCTATGCGCCAATCCTGTGGAACATTCCCTGTCAGTATAAAGTCCGTAAATTATCAGAAATAAAGGTCTGGCTATGACATCACTTGGCGATTTGTCTATTTTAATTTTTTTAAGTCGCTGTTGTACTTCTTCCTGGGTCAGACAGTGCACTTTTAATGGGTAATTTACTTTTACATTCTGCATTTCATCTGACAGTTTATTTTCCTCAGTGAATATAGTGGAGAAAAAAATATTTAATAGTTTTGCTTTATCCTCGTCGCTCTCTGCAACACCCCCCTCATTGCTATGTAGAGGGCCGACTCCTTCAGATTTATATTTTTTACTATTTATATAATTTCTTAGGGAAATAAAGAATAGTATTGATCACGAATATTCGAATTGCGAATTTTAATCGCGAATATCGGCACTTCGAGAATTCGCGAATATTTAGAAGATCTCAAAATATATTCGCAATCGTGAATATATATATATATTTTTAATACCAGTCTATGTGAATGTTTATGCAAATTTTATGCAAATTTTTTATTGTGAATTTTCACATATGGCGAATATTCACCCAAATATTCGCAAAATATCGCAAATTCGAATATTGCCCCTGCCACTCATCACTAATAAAGAATGCACCCCAATAGGAGGGGCAGTAAAGACAGAGAGGATGCAACTTAAAGGGTTTTCTAGGGCCACAAGGAGGAGGAGCAGGAGGAATTATGTGACCTCTGGCTCACAAGGCATGGTGTCAGACTCAGATGTGGCCTCAACATCATCCTGCTATGACTGAGATGAAAAGTGAGCCATCTAGTCCACAATGTCAAGGAAGAACTGTAGCCTACTACTACTGCCAATAGTCAGATGGCTGGTACTGCAAGTGCTGTTTGCCCTATTTCCCATATTCTTACTCTCGGATGATGAGGCTTGGGTCTTTCATTCTCCAGTCTTCCATTTAAGAGACATTTTAGTGTTTGGGCAAGAAAAAAAGAAATAAATAACAGTTTTGTTACACAGATTATTAAATGGTAGAAAAATTTAAAGTTTGTTTTCTGTAATTTAACCCCTTAGTGACCACCCATACGTGTTTTTACGGCGGTCACTAAGGGACCTTAGGCTGGGTCGCCCCTTTTTTACGGCGGCCCAGTCTAAGCACTCCACGGGTCACATGAGTGATGCGGCCCTCCTCTAACAGCCCGGACCGTCAGGAGTGCTGATCCAGGCTGTTTAACACTCTGCATGCCGTGGGCAATGGCGCCTGCCACATGTAAAATGCTGACAGAGGGAGCGGACTCCCTCTGTTTCCCATCAGCATCTCGCAAATGTGATTGTGGGATGCCGATGTGTGTGAAGGCTGCCTGGGGTCTGATGTAGGCCCCAGGCCCCAGACCATCCTTCAATATCAATGTCAAAATAGCTTTAGCATTTAAATGCAATGCACTACACTATAGAGATAATGCATTGCATTTTAAAAGCAATCAAAAAGCTGTCTGTTATAGACCATTAGTGGGACTATTGGATAAATTAAGTTTTTACCACTAATGGACTATAACAGACAGCTTTTTGATTGCTTTTAAAATGCAATGCATTATCTCTATAGTGTAGTGAATTGCATTTAAATCCCATAAAAAGATTACGCTTTTGTTTTCTATTGAAAATACGCTTTTCAATGAAAAAAACAGCAAAAAAAAATATTTCCCATATGTTTGGTATTGCTGCATCTGTAACGTCCTGGGCTATATAAATATAATGTAAATCATCCCCTACGGTGAACGCCATAAAAATAAAATAAAAAAAAGACAGTATTGCAAATTTATTCTTAGTTGCCACAGAAAAAACGTCATAACAACGGTTTAAAAAACACCATTTACTCCAAAATAATACCAATGGAAAATACAAGTCATTCTGCAAAAATCAAACCCTCACACAACTCCATAGAAAGAAAAGTAAAAAAAAGTTATGGGTCTGGGGAAGTCGCAATGCAAAAACCTTTTTGCAAAAAAGTAGTAAAATGTAAAAAAAAAACGATATGTATTTGTTATCACTGTAATCATACTGACCCAGAGAATAAAGATATTATGTTATTTATTCTGAAAAATTAGTATTGCTGTTTTTCCCATCTCCCTTCCAGAAAAAGTTAATAAAAGTTAATCAGAAAGTTATATGTACCCTAAAATAGCACCATTAAAAACTACAACTTGTCCTGGAAAAAAACAAGCCCTCATAAAGCTATAAAGACAGAAAAAAGTTATAGCTCTTGGAACGCGACAATGAAAAAAGGAAGAAAAACACTTGGTCAGTAAGGCCCAAAACAGGCTGGTCACTAAAGGGTTAAAGGCAGAGGCCCAATTAAATTTCCCTCTCCTTCTACAAGCATACATGATACAATAATAATTATGCAGTTTTTGTAGTAAAATGTTTTTGCTGAAACTACACAGTATCTTGAAGTAATACAACCCATTCACTAAGACAGGTAAAATAATGTAGTTTTTGCAGTAAAAAAAACTATCACGACTATGCTAATGGTATTATTGGAGTAAAATGACTTTGCAACTTTGCTGTAAATAAACGGCTTCTTGCAGTAAAACAATGCATTCACTATCATGGTTATACTGATAACTAGTATTGAGCACATCGAAGCATCCAAAGTGGAATTCCATCCGAAGTTCAGGAAATATTTGATTCGCCACAAATCTGAATTTCATTGCTCTTCGTGGTAACGAATCATTTTTTTCTAAAATGGCGTATGCACGTGTTACAAAGTGAAAGTGAGAAGCCCTTGAACGCAAGATCACCCATAATGATACCCATCCCCTGTGGTGTCACAGCCCTATAAAAGCCTCATCCCACCTGGTCTCATGAGCTGAGCACAAGGAAGGACATGACAAGCACTTATACACTAGGGACAGTGTTGGTGAAAACTGCTTAAAAAAGAATATTGGAGAGGGAGAGTGCAGGGGCAGTGGAGGGACAGTGCAGGGATATCGTATGGAGAGTTTTTTGAGACTGTAGGGACACTGCAAGTTGAGTGTAATTGCCAAATGCATCTTGTTCAACTGCTGAGACATTCATGTAATATGTAACTTTATGCATAGACGTACTGTGTCTCATTATTAAAGGGTGGACTAATATATTGCTGGATGCATCTTGTTCAACTGCTGTATCATTAATTTTTTATCTGTTATTATATACATAGACCACCGATCAACACTGAAGGGGTATTCCGCTCCATAGCCTGGAAACTTTTTCATGTATGCGTGAAATAAAGCATTGAAGTATTTTCAAGACAGTGGTGAGTGTCGCAAATCTTTTTATCTACCATTATATTAACCGCCTAACGCATGACTGCATCCAGGCAGCGTCAGGTCTGTTCCCCCTTGACGCGGCGGCACGTCATCTCGCAAGAGGCGAGATTTGCTTTGAACGCGTACGCGTGTTCACTGCACATCGCGTTTCAGCAGTTATACTACAGCCTGCCAGCGATGATCAATCGCTGGCAGGCTGTAGATGCAAAATAAATCGCATCAAACATGTATATCAGACACTGTTTTGTTAACAGCGTCTGATATACCTGCTACCTGGTCCTCTAGTGGTCCCATTTGCTGGGATCGACGACCAGAGGACCAGGTAGCTATGTACAGTAGCACCAAGCACCACACCCCCCGTCAATAATTAACCCCTTGTTAACCCCTGATTACCCCATATAGACTCCCTTATCATCCCCCTGTCACTGATCACCCCCCTGTAAGGCTCCATTTACATGTCCATATGTGTTTTGCGGATCCGCAAAACACGGACACCGGCAATGTGCTTTCCGCATTTTGCAGATCCACACATTGCCATAACTATATAGAAAATGCCTACAAGAATAGGACATGTTCTATATTTTTGCTTAACGGAAGTGCAGACCCGGAAGTGCGGATCCGCAATTCCATATCCGAGTGGGGAAAAGTCTGTCCCCATAGAAATGAATGGGTCCGCAATTCCGTTCCGCAAACAGAATTGCGGACATGTGAATGGGGCATAAGGGTCCTTTATCACCGCCAGTTAGTTAGCTACTTGCTGCGGCCCAGCCCACCGCACCGCAGTCACTGATTTTGGCAGAGATTTTTTCAT
Source organism: Bufotes viridis (assembly GCA_033119425.1). Taxonomy (NCBI): domain Eukaryota; kingdom Metazoa; phylum Chordata; class Amphibia; order Anura; family Bufonidae; genus Bufotes; species Bufotes viridis. Next base: position 459,731,317 of record CM065589.1, read on the forward strand.
CCCCATTGATAGATGCGAGCGAAGAAATCTGTGCCGTTCATTTTTTTTTTTTCAGCCCAGAGGCTGAACAGAAAAAAAAAAATCTCATTACCCGTATGCTCAATATAAGGAGAATAGCAGAAACTCCTAATGCTGGCCATACGTGTAATGATTGTGGAGACCCTCAAATGCCAGAGCAGTACAAACACCTTACATGTGACCCCATTTTAGAAAGAAGACACCCCAAGGTATTCTGTGAGGGGTATGGTGAGTTCATGTAAAATTTTATTTTTTGTCACAAGTTAGTGGAATATGAGACTTTGTAAAATAAATATATATATATATATATATATCAATTTCCGCTAACTTGTGCCCAAATTTTTTTTTTTCTGTGAACTCTCCATGCCCCTCACAGAATACCTTGGGGTGTCTTCTTTCCAAAATGGGGTCACATGTGGGGTATTTATACTGCCCTGGCATTTTAGGGGTCCTAAAGCGTGAGAATCCAAATGCGTAAAAATGCCCTGTGAAATCCTAAAGGTACTCATGGGAATTTGGGCCCCTTTGCGCATCTTTGCTGCTAAAAAGTGTCACTCATGTGGTATCGCCGTACTCAGGAGAAGTAGGGCAATGAGTTTTTGGGTGTATTTTTACATATACCCATGCTGGGTGTGAGAAATATCGCTGTAAACGAAAACTTTAAAAAAAAATGTATACAAATTTGTCAATTTACAGAGTTATTTCTCACACCCAACATGGGTATATGTAAATATACACCCCAAAACACATTGCCCTACATCTCCTGAGTACGGTGATATCACATGTGCGCCACTTATTTGCAGACTGGGTCTGCAAAGGGGCCCAAATTACAACGAGTACCTTTAGGTTTTACAGGGATGCTCACAATTTAGCCCCGCCCAAAATTCCAGAACAGTAAACACACCCCACAAATGACCCAATTTCGGAAAGTAGACACCCCAAGGTATTCACTGAGGGGCATAGTGAGTCCGTGGGAGATTTTATTTTTTTGTGCCAGAAGTTAGCAGAAATGTAAACTTTATTTTATTTTTTTTTCCTCAGAAAGTGTCATTTTCCGCTAACTTGTGAAAAAAAATGAAATGATACATGAACTCACCATGCCCTTCTGCGAATACTTTGGGGTGTCTTCTTTCTAAAATGGTGTCATTTGGGGGGTATTTATACTATCCTGGAATTCTAGCACCTGAAGAAACATGACAGGTGCTCAGAAAGTCAGAGCTGCTTCAAAATGGAGAAATTCACTTTTTTGCACCATAGTTTGTAAACGCTATAACTTTTACCCAAACCAATAAATATACACTTATTGTATTTTTTTTTTTATCAAAGACATGTAGAACAATAAATTTATGGAAAAATTTTTATAGAAATATAGTTTTTTTTTTTTAATTTTACAACAGAAAGTGAAAAATGTCATTTTATGGCAAATATTTCGGTCATTTTTGATTAATAGCAAAAAAAGTTAAAATGTCAGCAGCAATGAAATACCACCAAATGAAAGCTCTATTAGTGAGAAGAAAAGGAGGTGAAATTAATTTGGGTGGTAAGTTGCATGACGGAGCAATAAACGGTGAAAGTAGCGTAGTGCAGAATTGTTAAAAGTGGCCTGGTCATTAAGGGTGTTTAAGCTAGGGGGGCTGAAGTGGTTAATATACATATATTTACTGTGCATCAGACTCAGTACTAAAGGGCAGTCTAATATATCATCACGTGCATCTTATTTAACTGCTGCAACTTTCATCAATAATCTGTTATTTATACATTGACTTACTGTGAGTCAGTTTTAAATGGCAGTCTAATACATCACTGCATTTATCTTGTTCAACTGCTGTGACATTCACAGTTAATCTGTTATTTTACACAGACTTACTATATGTCAGACTCGGTATTAAAGGGCGGTCTAATATATTGCCACGTTTATCTTGTTGAATTGCTGAGATATTTATAGTTAATCTGTCATTTTACATATAGACTTTCTTTGTGTGTCCCTCCAGGATTGCACCATGAATGTTTTTCTCCTCGCTTTGACCAGTTCATTGGATCCAACTGCCGGTCACCAACTGCACCACAAGGCACTCTTCATATGGAGTTTTAGGAAGTTTAGGAAGTTGCAAAGGTTAAAGGTAAGTATAACTTTAATTATTAGGTAAAATGCATATAGTGGTTAACTATTGGCCCCATGTGGTTCCTTTATGTAATTCTCATACAAAAGGGGCATTTTCGGGAGATTGCTTCTACCAAACTTGTATATATAGTCTTTGCATTCCTACTTTCTAACTTTATAGGTACTATTTTAGTAACATAGTAACATAGTTTATAAGACCGAAAAAGGACATTTGTCCATCCAGTTCGGCCTGTTTCCTACAAGTTGATCCAGAGGAAGGCAAAAAAACCTGTGAGGCAGAAGCCAATTTCCCCACTTAGGGGGAAAAAATTCCTTCCCAACTCCAATCAGGCAATCAGAATTACTCCCTGGATCAACGACCCCTCTCTAGTAGCTATAACCTGTAATATTATTACACTCCATAAATACATCCGGTCCCCTCTTGAATTCCTTCATTGTACTCACCATCACTACCTCCTCAGGCAGAGAGTTCCACAGTCTCACTGCTCTTACCGTAAAAATTCCTCCTGTTTGTGTACAAACCTTCTTTCCTCCAGACGCAGAGTCACAGTCACAGTCCTGGGGATAAATAGATGATGGGAGAGATCTCTGTACTGACCCCTGATATATTTATACATAGTTATTAGATCTCCCCTGAGTCGTCTTTTTTCTAAAGTGAATAACCCTAATTTTGATAACCTTTCAGGGAACTGTAGTTGCCCCATTCCAGTTATTACTTTAGTTGCCCTCCTCTAAACCCTCTCCAGCTCTGCTGTGTCTGCCTTGTTCACAGGAGCCCAGAACTGTACACATTACTCCATGTATGGTCTGACTAGTTATTTGTAAAGGGGTAGGACTATGTTCTCATCACAGGCATATATACCCCTTTTGATGCAACCCATTATCTTATTGGCCTTGGCAGTAGCTGCCTGACACTGGTTTTTGCAGCTTAGTTTGCTGTTTATTAAAATTCCTAGATTCTTTTCCATGTCAGTGTTACGGAGTGTTTTACCATTTAGTATATACAGTTGACTTGCATTATTCCTTCCCATGTGTATAACTTTACATTTGTCAGTGTTAAACCTCATCTGCCATTTCTCTGCCCAAGCCTCCAACCTATCCAGATCCCTCTTCAGCAGAAAACTGTCCTCTTCAGTGTTAATTACTTTACACAGTTTAGTGTCATCTGCAAAAATTGATATTTTACTATGCAAGCCTTCTACAAGATCATTAATAAATATATTAAAGAGAATAGGGCTCAATACTGACCCCTGAGGTACCCCACTAGTGACAGTGACCCAATCTGAGTGTGTACGGTTAATAACCACCCTATGTTTTCTGTCACTCAGCCAGTTACTTACCCACTTACAGACATTTTCTCCCAGTCCGAGCATCCTCATTTTATATACTAACCTTTTATGAGGTACAGTGTCAAATGCTTTGCCAGATATAGGACATCAATTGATTTCCCGCTGTCAAGTCTAGAACTTACTTCCTCATTGAAACTGATTAAGTTCGTTTGGCATGACCGAACCCTCATAAACCCATCCTGATATGGAGTTATTTGCTTATTTTCATTGAGATGACCCAAGATAGCATCTCTTAGAAACCCTTCAAACAGTTTACCAACAACAGATGTTAAACTTACCTGCCTATAATGATGTCATAGCCAGACCTTATTAAATATTGGCACCACATTTTCTATGCGCCAATCCTGTGGAAAATTCGCTGTCAGTATAGAGTCCGTAAATATCAGAAATGAAGGTCTGGCTATGACATCACTTAATTCCCTTAGGATACGGGGGTGTAAGCCATCCGGTCCTGGCGATTTGTCTATTTTAATCTTTTTAAGCCGCTGTTATACTTCTTCCTGGGTCAGACAGGGCACTTTCAATGGGAAATTTACTTCTACATTCTGCATTTCTTCTAAACAGTTTATCTTCCTCAGTGAATATAGTAGAGAAAAATATATTTAATAGTTTTGCATTATCCTCATCGCTCTCTGCAACACCCCCCCCCCATTGCTATGTAGAGGGCCAACTCCTTCAGATTTATATTTTTAACCATTTATATAATTGAAGAACATTTTAGGGTTAGTTTTACTCTCTTTTGCAATTAATCTCTCGGTCTCTAGTTTGGCAATTTTTATTAGTTTTTTTACATATTCTTTTTTTTCTTTATAGTATCAGTGCTTCCTGGTTCCCCTCCTGTTTTAGTGATTTATATGCTTTCTTTTTGTCATTTATTGCTTTATTTACTGTTCTATTTATCCACATTGTTTTCTTATTGTTTCTTAGCCTTTTATTCCTATAAGGTATGTACCTCTCACAATTAGATGTTACAATGCTTTTAAAAATCTCCCATTTTGTGGTTATTTATTTTTTTTTTTTGAGGACTTTGTCCCTGTTAGTTAGGCCTATGGCCTCGCTTAGTTGGCTAAATTTTGCTTTTTTAAGTTTGGTATTTTGGTGGTATGTACCATTTTGTGGTAAGTAAAATTGTGGATTTTTTATTTTTTTTCCATTATGGTGATCAGTGTACTGGAAATTTTTATTAAATATTTTAATAGTTCAAAATTTTTGGGATGCAATGATACCTAATTATTTTTTTTATGTTTATGTATTTTTAAAAATTAAAGTATTAAATCTTTAATACTTGAATTTCTTTTTTACTTTTATAGTGACAACTATTAAACCCCTTATAGAGCTAGAACCTGGGATCTTTTGATCCCTTGTCCTATTCAGCCTTATAGAGATCTATTAGGGTGAATCGGATTTTGACATGCTCCTACAAGGCACAGCTCAGCAGTGAGGTTACCATGGCAGGCATAAGAAACTTCAACAGTGCCCAGGTTTCAATGATATCTGATTGGGGCCCAGCGATTTCACTGTGGGGGCTCCAGATGGAAGGCAGAGGGAGCCATATCCCTCTACCTTACCTCACAGATGCCGTGATTGGTGTTGATATTGGAATCTGAGGGGTTAAATCATGTCTTCTGTATGATACAGCCAGGATCCGGCGCTTATGGAGCCAGCTCACTGCAGCAGCTGGCTCCATATATTCCCTCAGCCACAATGACATACAAGTCTACTTGGTTTATAGCGATTCATGACAAATTAATGGGTAACAAATCAAATTTCTTGTCAAAGTTTGGCGAATTGGCCAGATTGAATTTTTCAGGACTTCACAAATCTCTACTGAGGACATTACTGCAGTAAAATGGCTTTGCATAAAAATGACTTTAAAAGGTATCTCACAGCAATACAATGTGTTCGCTAAAAAGGGTATCCTAATGGTATTATTGCAGTAAAATACCTTTAATTCATCTGAAAGATATCTACCAGTAATATAATGTGTTAAATAACATGGGTATACTAATGATATTATTGCAGTAAAATCAGTTTGCTGTAACGGAATGGCATCTTGAATTAGTACAATGCATTCACTACTACAAGCATACTAATGGCACGAAATGTATCTTGCTGAAATAAAATGCGTTCAATAATATGAATATACTAGGAGCAATATTGAGGTAAAATGGATTTGAAACTTGCTATAACTTAACACTATCTCACAGTAATAGAATGCATTCAATAACATGGGTATACTAATGGAATTATTGCTGTAAAATGGCTTTGCTATAACTAAACAGTAACTAAATAGTATCTTGCAGTAATGCAATGTGTTTAGTAACACTGGTATACTAATGGTGTTATTGCTGTAAAATGCATTTGCAACTTTATTATAACTGACTGAGTAGTGTATTGCAGTAATCCAAAATATTCACTAACACAGTTATATTTTTAGACTTCAGTGCATTAAAGATGCCCAATTATAAATAGTAAATTGAGGTTTTTAGAAAAAAGAACAGTGGAAATTGCTCAGTTTTTTCAGCTGAATGTATGCTATTGGGGTGCTAGCAATAAGTCTATGAACTATAGAAACTTATTTTTTTTATTTCCAAAAAAAAGTGGTTAGCTACCCAAATACAGAAAAAATATGTTTGTGAAAGGATAGAACTTGCCAGGAAGCTGTATGAACCATGAAACACATTCCTCAGAGTGACCAGATTATCACTCTATATGCTAAGCTTTCCATGATAAAACCCTAAAATCTTCCCTATATTGTGTCCTTAGTATAGTTAGATTACTGGCTTGTGTCTGCTCTGCAATTGTTTTTGGCAAACACAGCCACAACACATGCTCTTGGAACACATGAGAAGCAAGGAATGGCATTCTACAATAGAATGCCATTCCATGCTTCTCATGTGTTCCGAGAGCATGTGTTTTGGCCGTTTTTGCTAAAATTCAGTTGCAGAGCAGACACAAGCCAGTAATCTAGCTATATGAAGGACACACTATAGGGAAGATTTTAGGGTTTTATCATCAGCTGGACCTGCCAGAATTCTGCCTCTGAGTGGTTAATCAGACTGCTTGCCTCTGAGCCAATCAGGGAAAGCCCACCACCTCTCCCCCAGGGTCATGTGATTCTTCCGTCCTTCCTTCTTCCTTCCTTTTTTTCCCTGCCAATTTTCATAGTAAAATGATGCTGGTGATGTTATTTTTGCACAATGTGTCTTAATTGAATGACAAAAACTTTGAATTTGTTTGGCAAGCAAGTTTACGGCAAATTTGTAAAGAATCTGATTAGTTTAGAATCAATCAACTGATCTCTAATTTGTATCTATTTAATAAAGAATATAATAAAACATGTATAATTGTACATAATGTCTTATACATTAACTGTATGTTCTTACTTTTTACCCAAAAATAAAATGTTGCTGTAGCTTCACATCCCATTGTAAAATAAAGGTTGTGCATGAATTTATGATATTATATCTACATACTTCCTATTAAACTCACATCTGCTATATTTCTTTCTGCTGAAAGGTTACTTTCAGTTGATTGCAATGAGTATATAAAGTAATAAATATTCTTTCTGTGTTGTGTTAACTTTATAAAAAACTGAATGTTTATTTACATGTTGTATTCTATAGTATAATATAGAAATATGTATTATAATAAACCATGGAGGAATTTACTTTCATTTTGTGTATTTTTAAGTATATATTTGTTTTTTTTTTACACTTTTTTATATTATAATGAAAAGGCAAGACATGAGAAAAGGTAATTTTTTTTTTACATTATTTTGAGCTTGAGTTGCTGTAACAGTTTGCTACCTGTACAGCTGTCGATTTAAACAAAAAATGAATATGAACATCTTTCTCCAGGGAAGTTCTGTCACTTTAATAAAATCATCAAACTGATCTCTCATGCAGTTGTAGTTTCAATGACACATTTTAATTAAAATAGATTTTTAGATGATACATTTCTGGCTGTATTATGCAAAGATTTGGCTAGTTCTACAAATATATTAGCTAGAATTACTGTTTAATATAAAAATATTATAAAGAATGCTGTAATTTTATACTGTAATTAAGAATGTTCAGGCCAAAACTCCATATACTGTGTACAAATTTTACTTAAAAATTGTACAATAAAATATCATAGAATCATAGATTTCTTGTTAAAATGTAATTAAACTTTTCATCATCACTTGCATATACTACATAAGCAGCAGTAAACTAAACATATAACCTCTTTGCATCTGTTGATGACCTGTACATATTATATTAATCATTCACTAGCAGCTAAAGTCATTAAAGAGCTTACCAAAGAGTTGCAAAATATGTGTGGCTAGTGGCACTCATCTCTATTACTAGCTTGCGCCATGTAGAAATGGCCCTTGAATGTTCTGACTAATCCCCATTTTTTTCTTTGCAGTCTGCATTGGAGGTATGGCTGACTCCATTGGTCGTGCACTTCTAACTTACCTGTCTGTCCCATAGGCTGATTTTACTTAGTGCAAGTATAAAGTTTTAGCCTGCTCTCCCTGCATTTAAAGGAGGCAATTTGGCACAAGGAGAGGTAAAATACAGAGTGGACTCAGCATGTATGTGGAACCTGCATTCCTTGAATTTAATGGAGCCCATTGTGGCACCAAAAGAGGTATAATATAGTGTGGGTTCAGCATTCATGTGGAACCTGCATTTCCTGAATTTCATGGAGGCCAGAATGGCACCAGAGGAGGTAGAATGTATTGTAGGATTCTGTCCTAAAGAGATTGCCTTTTCATTGGCAGACAAGCACAAATCATTTTGTACAAAATGCATTTGCCAAGAATCTCACATTTAGGGGGGTGTGGCGGGACGCACACAGGAGCAGACGCATGTTTGACTAGCTCCTCTCCACACAGTCTCATAAGACTTAACCGAGTGGATTTTCAACTCTACTGTCAACTTTAGAGGCAGACAAACCTCCCAATACATGAAATGCCCAGAGGCAAGAAAAAACACGAAACTCCAGCGAAACTGAAAAGTTTCTTCGGCCCTGCTCACAGCCAAGATTGCGCATGAAGACGCCGCACATGCAACCTGCATAGTCTCCTTCTCATTTACACAAACATTGAATTCTCCGGCCGGGAAATCACCAGCCAAAAACGCAGGCAAGTCTCCTTCCCACATAATAGATTATTCATCCTCCTCTTCTCCTTCATATGATACCATGACCAGAGCTGATATTTCCCAGACTACTCCTGTCACCATGGAAGCTATGAGAGACCTCCTCTCAGATTTTAAAAAGTCATTTAACAGCGATCTCCGATCTGCTCTGTCCTCATTAAGAGCGGACATTGTTGCCATAGGCAAAAATACTGTGCATTTAGAAGAGAAAATGGAGGAGTTTACCTCAGGGCATAACAGCCTCGTAGATGCCCATAATGCAGCAGAAGATGAGCTTACTACAATCAAACTTAAAATTGCGGACCTCGAAGACAGATCGAGAAGAAATAACATCTGCCTCAGAAATATACCAGAATCTGTACAAGACCACCAACCCCAAGAATTTCTGTTCGACATGTTCTCAGCTTTGCTACCCCAAGCAACCGACGCAGACTTTCTAATAGACAGAGTTCATAGGGTTCCTAAACCCCAAAATCTACCAGTTGATATTCCCATGGATACTCTGGGAAGATTGCACTACTACCATATTAAAGATTCACTCCTAAAAGCTATGGCTAAAAAAAACTGAGCTACCAGACTGCTTTAAACAAATTTCTCTCATTACTGACCTCTCGCCGGCCACTTTAGCGAGATGAAAAGAGTTTTCAAAGATCACACAGATCCTAAGAGAACAGAGAATTCCATACAAGTGGGGCTTCCCATTTAGACTTATAGTCCACAGGAATGGGTCAACACATGTCCTACTTAACCCCGGTGAGGTGAACAAGTTCCTCGATAAGTATTCTCTCGCTGCAAAGTCAGATGTTTCAAACAGCCCACCGAAGAAGAAACCTTACACCCTTTCTACGGAATGGTCAGTGGTGGGATCGCCAAAACCTCCAGTTTATCCCAAGTGACTGATCAATCAGTGAAGCCATTAGGAGCCACAATACTGGTTTAATTTATTCTTCCTTATCACTATCTTTATTTTGCACTCAACCTCTCCTGTCATCTACTCTCTTCTGATCTACAATTTTTGTTGTGTATGCCATGCACTTTGACAAGGGGATGCGGGATACAGAAGCAATTTTATTTTGTACTTAATCTCTCTTATTACTACCTTTCTTTTACATTCAACCTTTCCTATCTTCTGTTCTCTTTCTAGACTGCCTCTTATTGCGATTCTCCACTCTTACAGTCAATGGACTACGCAATAGTGTTGAGACTGTTTCTCTATGGTTCATTGTTTAATCTGTTTGCAAACTGGTTTAATTACTCATCCACCCCCCTGATGACAGCGACCTGGGGCCGCATTGATTCACAAAGAACTGGACTTTATAATTTTGTTACCTTACGTTTTTTCCTATTGTTGGTACAAGTTCAATTTATCATTTTGTTCTCCCCATTTTCCAAGGTCAAGTGGAGTTATAAGGTAATAGGCATGTGGCATAGGCAACTTTATGTAAGTATCATCCAAATGTGGTTCTGCAATCATTTCACTATGGTAATCTCACAATCGTTATATCTTTAGCCTCTTTAAATGTGAAGGGCCTTAACAGCCACTTAAAATGCTCCTTTCTTTGGAAAGAAGCTTCTAAATTGAAATGTGATATCTACTGTGTTCTGGAAACACACTTGGATAAAAAAGACAGCTTTAGAATCAAGCACAAAAGTTTTCCAACAATACTTTTCTCTCATGCTTTTAACAAAAAAGAGGTGTACTTATTGCTATAAAGAACTCTGTAGCCTTTCAACAATTGTCGCTGATTTCAGATCCTCTAGGCCAGTGATGGGCAACGTGCGGCTCTCCAGCTGTTGCAGAACTACAACTCCCAGAATGCAAAGCCAGTCTATAGCTATCAGCCTACTGCAGGGCATGGTGGGAGTTGTAGTTTAGCAACAGCTGGAGAGCCGCACGTTGCCCATCACTGCTCTAGGCAGATATATTATTCACTTGTAATATTAATAACCTTCCATATACCGTGGTATCTCTTTATGCTCCTAATACCAAATCTCTAAGCTTTGTCAGATCTGTCCTGGACTCTGCCACTAACATCAGAAAAGGATCCCTCATTGTTTGTGGAGACTTCAACCTTGTTATAGATCCTGTTCTGGATAAATCTTCACATGTGAGTAAACCAGGAGACTATAAACTTAGAGACCTGTGTCACAGAGAGGAACTTTTTGACGTCTGGAGAATACTCCATTCCTCAGAGATTGACTGATCCTTTTATTCTAATACTCACAATTCCTATTCTCGCATTGATCTCTTTTTGGTAGACAAATGGCTTTTACAAAAGGTGGCGGAGTCTAGGATAGGCTTAATCACATGGTCTGACCACACTCCCATCACAATTTCTATCCAGGAATCTCATAATCTACTTCACACTTCTCCATGGAGGTTAAATAATCTTCTACTTCATAATAAACACTACAAAGAGCTGATCTCCTCAGCATTGGAAGATTACTTCTCTACCAATGCGAATAACGAGGCCAACTCAACAATGGTATGGTGTGCCCATAAAGCAGTAGTGAGGGGCTTATATATTAAATACTCTTCTGAAGAGAAGAAAAAGAGACTCTCAAAATTAACAGACTTACATAACAAACTTAAATCCTTGGAAAAAGCTAATCAAACATCTTCAACACCCCTTATACTGTAGTTAATGAACTCAGAGAGGTTAGGCATGAAATTTACTTATTGATGCAAAACAACTTTGAACGCCACCTTAGGCAATCAAAGGCTCTTTTCTATAGACAGGGAAATAGAGCCTCTAAGATGTTAGCAAATAAAATTAAAACTAGGGCAGCATACTCGAGAATCCCATTTCTGTGGTCTAGCAACAAATCTAAAATCATGAACTCTAAAGAGATGGCAGACAAATTTGCAAATTATTATTTTTCTCTCTATAACTTAAAAAATGACCCAGACACCCCACAGCCAACTTATTTAGACATCAATAACCTTCTTAAAAATATTTAAAAAATATTACTCCTGCCCAATTCAACTCCATAAACTCACCAATTTCAACTCAGGAAGTTTTAAACACTATATCGGCCCTAAAAATTTATAAATCCCCTGGGCCTGACGGCCTCATAAACGAATATTACAAATCATTTTCACACATATTAACACCACATCTTCAAGCTTGTTTTCAAAATTTTATCCGCGGGAATGGCATTCCTTCGGAAATGCTTCAAGCAATTATTATTACTTTACCTAAGCCAGGAAAAGAACTAAATATTCCAGTGAATTTCAGACCAATTTCTTTACTGAATACAGACCTTAAAATATATTCTGAAATCCTAGGAAGTAGACTAGCTGAAATTCTCCCCTCCATAATAGCAGACGACCAAATGGGTTTTATTAAGAATCGTCAAACCTCTGATGGAACGAGAAGAACGCCTTCTCTGCTCCTCTCCTTGGATGCGGAGAAGGTGTTCGACAGAGTCCATTGGGGATTCCTTCAAAAGGTGTTGGTGGAATTTGGGTTTTCTGGTCCATTTCTCACAGGCTTATTAAGCCTATACACAACCCCTCATGGTTTTGTATACTCCGCTGGCTTTAAATCTAAATCCTTCTCTATAACAAACGGAACAAGGCAAGGATGCCCACTTTCCCCCTTACTCTTCGCCATGATCATGGAACCTTTGGCCATCCAGATTAGATCTTCCGCTGCTATCTCTGGGATAACTGTTGGAAAAGTAGACTACATAATAGGGTTATTTGCAGATGATGTATTGCTTGCAATATCCAACCCTTCAATTTCCTTATAAACCATTAACTCAATTTTAAAGAACTTCTCTAATGCTTCCTATTATAAAGTAAATACTAACAAATTCCAAATCCTAAACTTAGGGATTCCTCCCAGAACAATTCTGAAGCCTAAACTACAGTTCCAATACAAATGGGTCAAATTTTCCCTTCCTCACCGCCTCTCCACTAGAACTATTTCAAGCTAATAATTCCCCCCTATTCCGAGACATGAATACCTTGTTAGAAAACTAAAAAGTTAATGGAGCTTCCTGGTTAGGCAGAGTAGCGATGATTAAAATGCATATTCTGCCCAAAATTTTATATTTTTTTAGGAATATTCCTATATGTCTACCCATTGGATTTCTTCAGAAGTTGCAAAGAACTCTTCTTAAGTTCATATGGTGAAATAGAAGACATAGAGTCAACAGTGATAATCTATTCGCTACCAGGAAGGAGGGAGGTCTGAACTGCCCTTCAATCATTCAGTATTACAGAGCCACAATAATGCATCAAGCAAAATATTTGTGGCTGGCTGACACCAAAAGAGCTTGGTCTCGAATAGAAATCAATAACTTAGGACAATCTTCGGTAAAGGATATTTTGTTATCTAATTACTTCTTTAACTCCACCCCGACGAGGAACCTTTCAACTATGCAAGCTATTTTGGCAGTATGGGAGATTGTCTCTAAAAAACTTTCATTATTTTCCTCTTGTCTCTCTCAAACTCATATCTCAGTTTTAGAAACCTACATTTCTGATCTAACATTAGACACATGGAGTGACAAAGGAATAAACCATATAGGTGATCTACTCTCTGACAAAGGTATTAGACCTTTCTCTTACTTGCAAGACACTTTAAATATCTCCTCGAGGGAATTTTATAAATTTCTTCAAATTGGACATGCCTTATCAAATGTTAAACAGCCTCATCCTAATGTGGTTAAACAGCCTCATCCTTCCTTTTATCCAAATGGTTACAAGGATCTTCTAATGTTGCTAAAAGAATTTCCACGGTATACAAAATTCTTATATCTACCATTAATGATCCTCTAGGGAAAATTAAAGCTCAATGGTCATCTGACCTAGCTACCGACATATCGGAAGCTCAGTGGGCTCAGGTCTTTGAACTAATTCCATCCATATACAAATGTATTAACCATTTAGAATTAGCTAGGGAAATTTTATATTGATGGCATTATTGCCCATCTAGAATCCATAAGATTTTTCCCGAAAGTCCCCCAATTGTTGGAGATGAAAAAACATAGCTGGTACACTCTTACACTTTTGGTGGGAATGCCCCACCATAAACACGCTCTGGCTAAAGGTTTTTCAATTAATTTCTAAAATCAGCTCTGTTACAGTCTCTCCCAACCCAAGAATCGCTTTATTACTTCTTGACCTGGACACTTTCCCCTTATCACTTACAGTAGGTCACTAATATGTCACTTTTGGTTCAATACTTGTCAACTGATTGCCTCACATTGGAAATCATGGCCATACTCCAACTATTAAAGATATTTTGGCAGGGGTCAGAGATAATTGTTGGTATGAAGGAATGGCAGCCACAGTGTTCCATAAGAAAGAAACATTTTACAGTGCTTGGAGCATGTGGCTGTCATCTCCTTTTCACCAATCCACCAACTCTACACATTTTTTGTGTTATTAGCTGATCTTGTACAAATAACAACGTTGGCTCTATATTTCTGAGTATCCTTTCTCATTTGGGTCCAAATAAGTTAAATCTCAATAATTATATGCGAAAGTATGACTTGACTCAGCTCTCTGCCACATGCTTATACACCCAGTTACCCTACATTTCTCATGCACATGCTTTCTATTTTTGAATATCTAATTTGTATCTGTTATTGTAATAACTATGATAAGTAACACTCCTACATGCATTTCCACTTGTGCCAAAACATTGTTTATCTCCTTACTTTCCCCCTTTTCCCCCTTTATCCATACCCTTACCCTACCTTACTTCCCCCCTGTCCTACCTACCCTTACAGCTACTTTACAATGTCAAATTACAATGCTATTTCCACTGCTGTTAAGTATATCAAAATCAATTAAAACGTATGTTTCAAAAAAAATAATCTCACATTTAGGTCATTTCTAGGGTATACAAAAGAGACATTATTACAGTCTGGAGGGCATATAAGTGGATATGAATATTCTGTAAGGGGAACAGGGGTGAGCATTATTACTTTGTGGGGCACAAAAGATGGCTCAGCTACTGTGCAGTGCATTATAACCATCTGAAGCACAATATGGAGCATAATGTCTGTCTGTGCAGCATTATTTTATGGGTGTAATTTTTTACTATAGATGAGTGATTCATTCAGCGTTTGATTTGGGTTCTATTCAGCTGATACAGTCAACCAATTCAATTTGGGTTATAGTCAATTCTATCTCAGCCAACATTCTTGTATTGGCCTGAAAATTTGAGTATGGCACTCTGAGATCTGCGAACTAGAGTTGAGCAGACACCTGGAAGTTCGGGTTCGATGGGTTCGGCCGAACTTCACAAAAAAGTTCGGGTTCGGGATCCGAACTTAACCTACACTTGATCCCGAATGGGGACCTGAACTTTTGGGCACTAAAATGGCTGTAAAAAAGTCCTGCAAACGTGCTCTGTGGTACGACAGTACAGGTTTATTACAGCAACTACAGAAATGCACTATGTCAGCGCAAAATTTTAAAATATGTTTTTCAGCGGTGTATGCAAACGTGATCTGTGATACGACAGTGCGGATTTATTCCATCAAACTACAGAAATGCACTATGTCACGGCAAAATTTCAAAATAGGTTTTTCAGCGGTGTATGCAAATGTGCTCTGTGGTACGACAGTACGGGTTTATTACAGCAACTACAGAAATGCACTATGTCACCCCAAAATTATAAAATAGGTAATGTAGGGGAACTTGACCTGCCAGAAAAAAGCAATTTTTCCTCCAGTGAGCTACCAAAAAATAATTAGACTGATGTCGCTGGCAGGCTGGCACACATGCAGGTCACATGAAGTTCCAAGGACAATGCAGATGGTTTATCTCCAGTGTCAATATAACTGCCAATAGTCAACAATTAAGTTCACTAACAGTAAGGCAGTGCCGATGTCATAAACAGAATACATTTCTTTAGGTCACAAAACAGTGTAACAGAGCAATTCAATACAATTACTTCACTTTCACCAACAATTTTATTTCTCATACCAAAAATGTAAAAGCAGAAGTTAACGGATTAATTTGACTGTCAGAAATGCAGCGTACACCGCTAAAGTGCTATCTACCACAAAACATGTGTGTTTGCAACCAACTATGTAAATGCAGAGTTCAAAAGGTTACTTAAAATGACTATAATACAGGGTAGGCATCAGATATGCTATGTAGCACTGGGCTCAGGGATGGGTACAAATATGTAGCATGGCACCCTTAATAATTGCTGTAGTTTGAAGAGTTAACACCACCAAGTTCAACAGATTTCTTCCCTAATCTCTCCCTGAGAGCACCAGCAGCAGCCTGTCCCTACACTAAGAGCAGCAGAGTGACATGCAGAGCTACATGACTCCAGCTTAAATAGAGGCTGGGTCACATGCTGTACTTAGCCAATCACAGCCATGCCAATAGAAGGCATGGCTGTGATGGCTTTTTAAGGCAAAGTAGTGAAACGCTTGTTGAATGGCTGCCCTGCAGCCTTTCAATAAACGCGAAGAAATCACCGAACAATGAACCCGGACCCAAACTTTTACGGAAATGTTCTTGTCCGGGTGCGAAAACTGTAATGTTCGGTAGGATCCCAAACTTTACAGTTCGGGTTCGCTCAACCCTACTTCGTACTCATTTCTTTTCCCCTTGTTTCTCACTTTTAAAATTTATTTAATTAATTTCTCTTTCTCTCTAAAAGTGTTACAGACATCTTTTTTTAATATACAGTATAGGGACAGGAATAAAAAAAAACAGGGTTAGAAAACAGGGTGTACAGTGTCTCTTTAGCAATGAGCATTGCTAAGGAGAGTCCATCTTCAGTATCTACTGAACGCTGAAGATTACTATGTGGAACATTCAATTTCCAGTATGTCTCCTATGTAATTACTTTTGCACTTGCCTCCCTATATATGCCCTTTATGCCTGTGTCTCTGCCTATCGGACTTGCTGCCATCGATTACTGCTAGTAGCTCTGTTCACTCATCTGTATTCTCTGTTACTGAGTGCAGTGAAAAAAAAAGAACAGAACTGTCAGGACTTACTAATGGCAGTGTGTACTATGTCCCTTTATACTGTACCTACCATCAGAACTAAAAACATGAAGCCCTGTTCTCCTCTCTCCTGACCTGCAAAAGAAAAATATGGCTTCCAGCACTTTGCGCTAGCAGTAGGTATGCAAGAACACACTACACACTGTCAAAACTAAGCGCTAGCAGTGCCATTCTTCTCTCTCATCTCTGCTGTCAGAAACTGAGACACAGAGGGAATAGAGATAAACAAGTAGAGCTGCCAGTCGTTAGTGCATCCATCAAGTCAGAACGGAAGGGAGGTAGACAGAGAAGACACATATATGTAGTTGTGGGCTGGAATAGGGAGCTAAGAGGCAGACTGAAAGCCTTTGTATTCTTATATAGTTTTCCTCAGCGTTCAGTAGAACAACCCATCCGTACACTATATTAAAAAAAATGACAGTTACACTTTAAAAGTCTGTCACCAGGAAATACACTATGGGGGGGATTTATCAGAACTCGTGCAAAAGAAAACTGGCTTACTTGCCCATGGCAATGATTCAGATTCCACATTTTATTTTTCAGAGCTCCTTTGGAAAATTAAAGGATCAATCTGACTGATTACTATGGGCAACTAAGCTGGTTTTCTTTTGCACCAGTTTTGGTAAATCTCTCCTCAATGCCTGGTAGGGCTAGCCCAGCTCAATGTAATAACACTTTTCACTTAGCTTCTCTGTTGCTTCATTCTGGAGAAAATATACTTTTAATCATTATGCAAATGAGTAGTTACGTGCACCGAGGGTGGGCCTCCTGAATTCCTCTACCAGCCCTTCCCTGCATAGTCACCTTCCCTGGTCACTACCAATAATAACAGTAATAATAATAATGATTATTAGTAGAGATGAGCGAATCGAAACTGACGAAGTGGAATTCAATGTGAATTTTAGGAATTATTCGATTTGCACCGAACCCGAATTTCCTTGTGATTCGTGGTATTGAATCGCATTTTTTCCTAAAATTGCAGCTGCACGTGTGAGGACATGGAGAAAGGAACTCTGGGAAGGCGGTATCACCCATAATGCCACCAGTCCCCCTGTTGTTAGATGTCTAAGTATGCCCCCTCCCCAGTCTCAGCAGAGCTCAGTGATAGGCCAGCATCAGGATGTTGTGTGTGGGTGGAGAAAACATAGCCCCGCCCCAAACTTTTCCTGCACTTGCTTTAGTTTACAATGCCCAAACATCAGACTGGGTGACTGGGCCTTCTGCTGCATTTGACCCACAGGCTCCGACCTCAGCTGCCGGACTGCTGGAGCTCCCAGGACCTTCCTATTAAAGCACCTGGTAAGTCCATCTAGTAAGAAGCATGCAGCAGTGTCTGTGGAGGAAGGGGTGCAGGGCTGCTGGAGTCACACTCTCATTGTAGCAGCACTGCACTGCCCGCAAGTGCTGATGGTCACTGACCTGTGAGTTCCCACTGTCAGCTCTGTGTTTTCCGTGTGCCCCTTAGGCCTCTGTGTGAGCTCCTTGTGTCCTGTGGGCTCCCTGTGAAAGCAGGGCACAAAAAAACGAGCAAGCTCGTGTGATGCTTGTGACGTGGCCGTGCTGTGTTGAATTGCCACATGGCTGTCTGGGCCATAGAGAGCTCTAGTTAAACTAATAAAGACAAAATTGTTTAGGTGGTCTGCTTTGTTAATGGGGGGGGTGGTCTACTTGTACGAGCATTTAATAGAACAGGTTCTGTAGACATCTATGTGGAATCAGCTGACAATGGTGTAAAAGGAGTGCGCTTCTTCTTGATGCTAACATCAACCTGTAATGCTGAGTTTATACTTGAGTTATTTGGACTGCTTTGGCCCCGTGATTGCCCAAATAAATGAAGTGAGCAGGGATTTTAGTAGCGACGCCTGTCATCTGCATGTCATACTGAGTCACAGTATTATTTCCCTACAAAAGCACACTCCCTATGCGTGTTACTGCAAGGCACAGTGTTCTACACCACTATAAATAGCTGTTTTTTAACGTGATTCGCCACAAATAAATTCGTATTTAAGCAAACTTTTTCAGAAAAGTTGTCGAACCAGCCAAATCGAATGTTTGAGAAATTCTCTCATCTCTAATTATTAGTATACGTAGTGCTGAAGTAAACAGTTCACTAAGCAGTGGTACAGATCAGGTAAGTATGATCACAACTGGGTGACGACATGATGCTATGCCATATGCATGTGTGCCTGCAGGCGTTATGGAGAAGTTGAAGGTGGGGGCTTAACATTTTTTCTATGAGGCCCAGTAATTTCTAGCAGTGCCTCTGGATAAGAACTTACTTGACAATGACAGCCTAATACTACATGCTATGAGAAGACTATAGGGACAGAATTTATAACTAGTGATGTCGCGAACATAAAATTTTCCATTAGCGAATGGCGAATGCGAACTTCCGCAAAAAGGGACTCTTTCTGGCCACAATAGTGATGGAAAAGTTGTTTCAAGGGGACTTACACCTGGACTGTGGCATGCCGTAGGGGAATCCATGGCAAAACTCCCATGGAAAATTACGTAGTGGACGCAGAGTCGGGTTTTAATCCAAAAAAGGGCATAAATCAACTAACATTCCTAAATTGTTTGGAATAACATGCTTTAAAACATCCAGTGTGTGTATACGATCAGGTATATGATGTTGTATCGATCAGTTAGTGTAAGGGTTACGCCCGCTTCACAGACATTGACAGACCAGACTCCCCTTTTAATGCACCGCAAACAACCGCAAACAGTCCATTTGCACAACCGCAAACTCTCCATTTGCACAAGGTTGGATACCAAGCTAGCCATGTCCCGGTGATGTCATTGAAGGTTTCTTCCTCCACCCAGCCACGTACAACACCAAGGGTCCCCGAAAGGTGAATTGAATTGATTTTTCGAACAGGGAGATGGTTAAAAAAACTTTGGCTCCCTTCCCTTTGTTTTAATCCACGGTCACTGCGCCGTGCAATTTACTGTCACACCCGATATGAGTGGTATTTTCTGTAGTACTATTCTCATCAGTTTAAACCCTGTTACTTCCCCAATCTGGGGTCCATATATTGAATTGATTTTTCGAACGGGGAGATAGTTCAAAAAACGCTGGCTCCCTCCCCTTTGTTTTAATCCACTGTCACTGCGCCTGCGCCGTGCAATTTACTCTCACACCCGATATAAGTGGTGTCTTAGCTAGTACTATTCTTATCAGTTTAATCCCTGTTATGCCCCATAGGATTGCCTTTTGTGAAAAAAATTTTAGGTCGGGTACCTTCGACTGCCTTCAAAGTGACAGACCAAACTCTCATACACCAAACTGAATTGATTTTAGGAACCGGGAGATGGAAAGAGCAGCTTGCTCTGTCCTCTTACTCCCAAATTGGGGCACTGCGCGTGCACAGAGCAATGTGCTGTGACACCCTATATGAGTGGTGTCTTAACTAATACTATTCCTATCAGTTTAATCCCTGTTACGTACCTATCCGGGGACGTGTGTCGAATTGATTAACCATTGTCGAATTAATGAACCATTACGACATCATGAAATAATTTAGTTCTGAGCTCTGTACTTGCTTTGTATTGGAATTGCTGGGAATTTTTTTAATTTTCTGCATTATTTCTAATAAGCTATTAAGAGACTTTATTATGATTTTTTATTTTATGTATTAAAAACCCATAACAACAAAAAAAAGGTAAATTAATGTTTTTCTATTAAATATTATCCAGCCGATCGCTTTTGGTCTGACCATAATGAAGCAACGGCCTTATCATCTGGGGTGTGGTAACATTGCCAACACACTCATAGAGGGGATGATTACTTCATTGTGATACACAAGCCCCTTCACCACAACAAGGTAACGATCACGAAAGGGAATTGACACTTGTATGTGCCTTTTTTTTTGGTTTGTTTTTGCAGCCACAGTGCTGCACCATAGGACAGAAAAGTTAGGCATGTACGCATGCCCGAAAAATAATGGCATTGTTGCAGCCGCTGTTGTAGCAGCGGCTGGAAAAATTGATGCTTTCCAGGCAGAAAAGTGACTAAAACATTGCAGCTTGAACCCTAGATGGTGGCGGAGAATTCATCAGGTATGCAGACATTAAATACAGCATTGTGGGGACCATTTTGAGGCCAAGGCATGTCATCAGGCCTTTTGTTAGTCAACGTATCCCCCACTGTCAGTCCCTCGGGATCCATGCCTCATTCCTCTTTATGACCGAGGCGACTTCTCTTGTCAGTGACAATGCCTCCTGCTGCACTGAAGGTCCTTTCTGACAGGATACTTGAAGCAGGGCAGGCCAGAAGTTCTATCGCAAACTGGGATAGCTCAGGCCACAGGTCAAGCCTGCACACCCAGTAGTGAAGGGGTTCATCGCTTTGTGGATCCCGATGGGCTGTTGCGATGTGTAGGACTGAAAAAGCTCCACATGTCCTCCATCAACAACACATCTTTAAATCGTTCAGTCCTTGCCGCCGTGGTAGGAGGAGGATTACATTCACCTCTTCCCCTGTTAGATTCCCGTTGTGCTGTGACATCCCCTTTATAAGCTGAGTAAAGCATATTTTTTAGTTTGGTTTTGAACTGCTGCATCCTTTCCGACTTTTGGTAATTTGGTAACATTTCTGCCACTTTCTGCTTATACCGGGGGTCTAGTAGCGTGGCCACCCAGTACAGGTCGTTCTCCTTCATCCTTTTTATACGTGGGTCCCTCAACAGACATGACAGCATGAAAGACCCCATTTGCACAAGGTTGGATGCAGAGTTACTCATTTCCCGTTCCTCGTCCTCACTGATGTCATTGACGGTCTGTTCTTCCCCCCAGCCACGTATAACACCACGGGTCCCAGATAGGTGACAACAACGAGCACCCTGGGGTGCCTGCTGTGGTTGGTCTTCCTCCTCCTCAAAGCCACATTCCTCCTCTGACTCCTCTTCCTCATACTCCTCTTCTAGCGTTGCCGCAGGTCCGGCAAGCGATGATGACAAGGCTGTTTCTGGTGGTGATGGTGACCACAACTCTTCCTCTTCATGCTCATCTACAGCCTGATCCAGCACTCTTCG
The DNA here is from genome assembly GCA_033119425.1 of Bufotes viridis. Classification (NCBI taxonomy): domain Eukaryota; kingdom Metazoa; phylum Chordata; class Amphibia; order Anura; family Bufonidae; genus Bufotes; species Bufotes viridis. Next base: position 459,752,981 of record CM065589.1, read on the forward strand.
CAGGGCATGCTCCAGGAAGAAAACAAATGGGATGAGGTCGCTGATGGTGCCTTCAGTGCGACTGACTAGGTTTGTCACCTCCTCAAAAGGATGCATGAGCCTACAGGCATTGCGCATGAGCATCCAGTAACGTGGCAAAAAACAATTCCCAGCTCCACAGAGGCTGTCCTAGCACCCCGGTCATACAAATACTCGTTGATGGCTTTTTCTTGTTGGAGCAGGCGGTCGAACATTAGGAGTGTTGGGCTGTCGCAAATCAAGCGCCTCACTGGCATGTTGTTTCGACGCTGAATATCAGAAAAGTGTGCCATGGCTGTGTAGGAACGCCTGAAATGGCCACACACCTTCCTGGCCTGCTTGAGTACGTCCTGTAAGCCTGGGTACTTAGACACAAAGCATTGTATGATGAGATTCAACACATGTGCTATGCACGGCACATGTGACAACTTGCCCAAATTCAATGCCGACAACAAATTTGTTCCATTGTCACAAACCACTTTGCCGATCTACAGTTTGTGCGGGGTCAGCCACTGATCCACCTGTGCGTTCAGGGCGGACAGGAGTTCTGGTCCTGTGTGGCTCTCTGCTTTCTGGCAAATCAACCCCAAGACAGCGTGACATTGTCGTATCCGGGATGTGGAATAGCCCCTGGGGAGCTGAGGGGATTCAGTTGATGTGCAGCCAGACGCCGCAGCAGAAGAGGACTCAGCCGAGGAGAATATCGAAGAGGATGGACTAGGAGTAGAGGAGGTGGCAGTAGGCCTTCCTGCAAGTCGTGGCGGTGTCACCAACTCCGCTGCAGAGCCATGCATTCCATGCTTGTCAGCAGGTTGACCCAATGCGCAGTGTACGTGATATACCTGCTCTGACCGTGCTTTCAGACCAGGTATCAGTGGTCAGATGGACCCTTGCCCCAACACTGTATAACAGAGATGCCATGACTTCCTTTTCAATAACATAGTAGAGGTTTGGGATTGCCTTTTTTGAAAAAAAAATTTGTCCGGGTACCTTCCACTGTGGTGTCCCAATAGCGACAAATTTTTTGAAGGCCTCAGACTCCACCAGCTTCTATGGTAAAAGCTGGCGGGCTAAGAGTTCCGTCAAGCCAGCTATTAGACGCCGGGCAAGGGGGTGACTCTGTGACATTGGCTTCTTACACTCAAACATTTCCTTAACAGACACCTACTGTGGGCAGATGAGATGGAACTGCTGAAGGTGAGAGGCGGAGTGGCAAGTTGTTGAGAGGGGGCAAGGAGGACAGCAGTGGTTGATTGACGTGGCTGAAGATGCTGGACCAGGAGGAGGATCGCTGCTTGTACGCATGTGTTGATCCCATTGGAATTTGTGATGTGAGATCAAGTGCCTTCGTAAAGCAGTTGTACCGAGGTGGTTGTTGGACTTCCCACGACTCAGTTTCTTTAGGTACAGGTTGCAAATTGCATTGCTGTTATCAGAGGCAGACACACAAAAAAAATGCCACACTGCTGAGCTTTGCAATGACGGCATTCTGGTGGTGGCAACAGCATGCGTTGACTGGCGTGCTGTCTGGCTGACCCTGCGTGCCGATACATGCTGTCTGACTGTGCCACTAACTCCTTGCGACGACCTCCCCATGCTTCCAACTCATCTCCTCCTTCTCTCTGTCTCCCCTTCTGAACTTTCCCCCTCTTCTTCTCTTCGAGCAGGCACCCACGTGGCATCCGTGGACACATCATCATCATTAACCGCTTCACTTGTATCTGACACCTCAGCAAATGAAGCAGCGGGTACATCATCATCATCATCACACTGTACATCCATGTGTGTAATCCTGCCTGACTGAGACAAATCCCTGTAATCTACATCATCTGGCAATAATGGTTGCGCATCACTAATTGCATCCAACTGATGTGTAAATAACTCCTCTGACGGATCAAGTGAAGAGGCTGTGGTGGCTGTGGTGGTAGTGGTGGTGGTGGCGGCGGGCGGGAGCGTGGTAACTTGAGAGCAGGTGACCAAATCTGAACTGGAGGAGGATGGTGCGTCAAGGTTCTTAGCGGAAGCTGTTGAAGATTGGGTGTCCTGTCTAAGCCAGTCAACCATGTCCTCAGAATTTTTCGGGTTCAGGGTACGCGGCCTCTGAACACTGGGTAGTATTCCAGGGCCAGTGGAAATCACAGCACCACGACCACGACGGCCCCTGCGGGGTGGCCTGCCTCTGCCTGTCATTTTTTTTTAGATAAGTGGTACTACGCGTGCTAGGTACTGTGCCAACCGGTATGAGTGTTGGGCACTAGCAGAGGGCACACTGCAGTCTGTGGGCCTGACACACACACACTGGCAGGCAGGCAACCGAAATTAGATTAAAGTGTAAAATCGAAATGCCTTATTTATCGGCAAGCTACTGTGCCACCCGGTATAAGTGGTGGGCACTGGCAGTGGGCACACTACAGTCTGTGGAAGTCGGCCTAACACACATTGGCAGCAGGCAAGCAACTCAAATTACACTAAAGTGTAAAAATCTAATGCCTTTTTTTGATGCAAAGTCCTGTGCCACCCGGTATCAGTGGTTGGCACTGGCAGTGGGCACACTACAGTCTGTGGAAGTGGGCCTGACACACACTGGCAGCAGGCAAGCAACTGAAATTACACTAAAGTGTAAAAATTAAATGCCTTTTTTTGATGCAAAGTCCTGTGCCACACAGGATGACAGGGGTGGGCACTGGCAGTGGGCACACTACAGTCAGTGGAAGTCGGCCTGACACACACTGGCAGCAGGCAAGCAACTGAAATTAGACTAAAGTGTAAAAATCAAATGCCTTTTTTTGATGCAAAGTCCTGTGCCACACGATATGAGTGGTGGGCACTGGCAGTGGGCACACTACAGTCAGTGAAAGACGGCCTGACACACTCTGGTAGCAGGCAAGCAACTGAAATTAGACTACAGTGTAAAAATGAAATGCCTTTTTTTGATGCAAAGTCCTGTGCCACACCGTATGAGTGGTGGGTACTGGCAGTGGGCACACTACAGTTTGTGGGCCTGAAGCTCCTCACACACATTCAGGCCAGGCAACTGCAATATATATATGGAGAGAAAAAAAAAAAAGCAGACTAATGTAGCAGCCCTAAAAAGGGCTTTTTTGGGGTGCTGTCAGGATGCTGTCCTTACAGCAGAGATCAGATAAGTCTTTCAGGACTGGAGTGGACACTGAATACAGTAGCCTAGCTATTGATTTCCCTATTAAATCAGCAGCAGCTACATTGTCCCTCCTATCACTAAGACTGCAGCTTCCGAATGATTCTAACCCTAAGTTCACACTTGCGCGTTTTCCAGCGCGTTTGAACGCGCTGTAAAACGCTCAACACATGCAAACCAATGCTTCCCTATGGGCATGGTTCTCACATGAGCGTTTTACAGCGAGTATGAACGTGCTGTAAAACGCCATACGCATAAACAAGTACTTGAGCTTTTTTTGGGGCGTTTGTCGCGCGTTTTGTGATTGACACCACAGTAGTCAATCACAAGAACGCGCGTACGATTCGCGTTTCCTATTTGCAAAAACGCGCTGAAATACACGTGACAAAAACGTGCGTAAAACGCGTGTTTCCAGAACGCTCAGGTCTGAACCCAGGGTTAAATGGATGCTGTCCAGGAGATGGGAGGGTCTGAGAGGGAGGGTATGCTGCTGATTGGCTGGAATGTGTCTGCTGACTGTGAGGTACAGGGTCAAAGTTTGCTCAATGATGATGTATAGGGGGCGGACCGAACATCGCACATGTTCGCCCGCCACGGCGAACGCGAACAAGCTATGTTCGCCGGTGGATAGTTGGGGCCATCTCTATTTATAACATGAGTGTATTAAAATATTCTTTATTCATTAGAATCTCATACAACATCTTTAAGGCTCAATATACACAAGTCCTAAAGGTGTTAACAAAAACTATCTTTAGACTTTTTTTTTTTATATTTAATTATCTTTATTCTTTCCATTCAACGGTAACAAAGACATGATCGGACATATTACATTTCCTGAGATATTATACATGTTACACTTCATATAAAAAGGTATGTATATACTCCAAAAACAGGTCATCCCCGTCAATTCTTAATACCACAAGTATATAAATTAATAATGACTCTCATTTAATATGTTCGTAAAATTAACAACCATCTAAGGACCCATTACCCCCCCTCCCTCTTGACTCGGTGAGCGCAGCGCAGTGCAGCACAGCGTAAAGGGCTGTCCAATCTCCCCTCTCCACGACCGCACAACATAACATATCTAGCATTCCGACTGCTTCCGAATTTTTTCATAGTTTTGGATACTGGTGACTAAATTCTCCCATGTTTTAATAGAGGGAGATTCGCTTGACCCCCATCCTCGGGAAAATACCACTATAGCGGCCATCAGGCCCCGATTACTTATTTCCTTTTCCTTCTTTTTATTTTTAATTACCGAGGGAGCATCCCCTAACAAAGCAAAAACACTATCTGTTGGCAGTGAAGTGGAAGCTTCAGCGTTCAATACCTGAAATACCTTAGACCAATAATCTTGAATGTCCAGGCAACTCCATAACATATGGATGAAGTCCGCTTCTTCCACTTCACATTTCCAACATTTCGCATCGTGGGTCTTATAAATTTTACCAAAAATTTTCGGAGTCAGATATAGTCCTTTTTCACATTCCCATAAATCCGTCTCCAATCTGATACAACTATTCCCAGATCCCCATCCCAATCTTTCTCGCTCTTAAATTTATTATTTATCCCCATCGCTTTCCGAAATAACCTATATAATTGTGAAATTTTAACACTAACAGTGAGCTTCGTATCACAAAAATCCAAGAAAGCATTATTTTTCGTGAAAAAGTATTGCTTCTTCTTCGTCTAATTAAATGCGTGCTTTAATTGATGATATCAAAATCTAATCATATAATCGGTGTCCTTACCCCTAAACAACTTTTCAATTGTGTTCATCTCTCCATTAGTGCCTAACTGTGAAACAAAACTTACTTCTTGACTCACCCAAAATTTATAGTCAGTGTTATCTACAAATTCTGTAAGGTTATAATTAGCCCACAGCGGTGCAAATTGCCAAGTCTTTTTCATCTCCAGTAACTCCTTAATTTTACTCCACACACGATCTGCCATCCGGAATAAAGGACATGCGGGGGTCGTCCTTCTCATGAAACCCGCCTCCAAGATACTAAAAATGCTATAGTCTGGACCTATAAAATCCCTTTTTAAATATTTATTAATAGTTAAATTCCCTGTTAGAAACCACTGGACTTGAGCGACCAAATAATACCATGGAAAATGGGGAAGCGACAATCCGCCATCCTCCTCTGCCAAGCAGAGATACTTCTGCTTTAATTTCACCCTTTTTCTTCCCCAGATTAAGTCATTCAGCAGTCTCTCCAACAGACTGAAGAAGTGATCCTCAATCCATATAGGACAGTCCGCCAAGACAAACAAATTCTGGGGAAGTAAAACCATTTTTATCAATGCAATTCTGTCTGCAAAGCTAAAAGGTAGTTTCTGCCATACCCGAATTCTGTCTCTGCATTTTTCCAACATAGGGGTAAGATTTAATTTTACAAAGTCTGAGATGTCTGCGTTAATTTTTATTCCTAAGTAATCCAATGGTTCCGTTTGTTGTAGTATTTTAAGTTCTTGTACCCTAATCCCCCTCTCCCCGTCTAACGGCAAGAGTTGAGATTTTTTCCAGTAAGTAGTACCCCATAAAAATATGCTAAACGAGTCTATTACTTCCATCAATAAGGGTAGTTGTTTATTAGTGTTTTCTAAAAAAAAAAAAATATTGTCCGTGTATAAACTTATTTTATCTGCGACCCCATCACTACCAAACCCTCTTATCTTACTATTGCCCCTCACCATACATGTCAAAAGTTCACTAAATATCGCAAATAGTAAAGGGGAGAGAGGGCAACCCTGCCTGGACCCTCTATATAATTCGAATACCGATGACCATTTCCCATTTACATTAATCCTTGATTTAGGGTGGGTATATAAAATCCTGGCCCACTTAATAAAGTGATTGCCAAGGTTCATTCGCTCCATCACCTTCCAGAGATATTCCCCCTCCATCCTGTTGAATGCCTTCTCAGCATCAACCGACAGGATAGAGCGGGAACCACCCTCTCCCCCCTTCACACATGCATTCAAAAACACCCTTCGAATATTAGAATAAATGGACCTTTTCGGGATGAAACCAGTTTGATCCGAGTGAATCAACTGCTCTATTATTCTCTTAAGTCTGATAGCAAGGATCTTAGCATACAGTTTGTAATCCGTGTTTAACAGGGATATAGACTGATATGACCCCACCTCCTTCTCATCCTTACACTTTTTAAATATCAATGTAATGACTGCTTCCATCATTGAAGGGGCAGACTACCACTTAGGAAAGAACTATTAAGAACCTCTAAGAGCTTAGGTATAATCACTTCTTTATATTTCCTATAAAACTCAAACGGTAATCCGTCTGATCCTGGAGACGAATTTCCTTTTATAGAATCCAACGCTGTATATATGTCTTTTACTTCTATAGGGCGATTTAATATATCTCTTTCAACATTAGAAAGTCTAGGTATAGATACGGTATCCAGAAATTTTTCTAGCTCCTCCAGATGCTGATTACAATTACTGGCATATAGCTGTTTATAATACTCCACAAATACCCTCTCCATCTCTTCTTGGCTACTCACTATTTTCCCTTTACTTGTCCTAACCTTTCGGATTCTATTTAAATCCTTTTGATTTTGAATCCTTGAGGCTAGAAAAGATCCTGGTTTTGCTGACTGTACAAAATATTTAGCCCCTGCGAAGAATACACGTTGTTGTGCTTTTTCTAGCTTATACTTATTATACTTCGTTCTCGCCTCCTCAAATTGCACTTGGGCCTCTGGGGAATTATTTCCCAACGTTTTTTTCCCCATAAAGCAAGAACTCTTTTATGTAAGGGTACTTTCACACTAGCGTTGGTGCGGATCCATCTGTTTATTTGCACAGACGGATCCGTACCTCTAATGCAAACGTTTGTATCCGTTCAGAACGGATCCGTTTGCATTAGCTTTAAAGAAAAATGACAAAGTCCAAAACGGATCCGTTTCGAATTACATTGAAAGTCAATGGGGAACGGATCCGTTTTCAAATGCACCATATTGTGTCACTGGCAACGGATCCGTCCCCATTGACTTACATTGTAAAAAAAAACGGATCCGTTAGGCTCCGCCTTTTCAGACGGACACCAAAATGCTGCATGCTGCGTTTTGGTGTCCGCCTCCAAAACGGAATAGAGGCGGAACGGAGCCTAACTGATGCATTCTGAACGGATCCTTATCCATTCAGAATGCATCGCGGCTTAACTGATCCGTTTTGGACCGTTTGTGAGAGCCCTGAAACGGATCTCACAAACGGAATCCAAAACGCTAGTGTGACAGTACCCTTACACATCTTCTTCTTGTGCAAATAGTTTTTTCTTTCCTCTAATCTTTGATACAGTATATATAAACCGCGGATGTATGCTTTAAAGGTGTCCCATACTATAGAAATATGTGCTGTGTTATAGTTTATCTCCCAAAATTCTTGCATCTGTCTCGTTATATTTTCTCGATCCTCAACTATGCTAATCCAATGTGGATTTAATCTAAATCTTTTTGCTGTCTTCATCGATTGTCCTAATTTTAACGTAACGACTACTGGGGCATGATCTGATATTGTATGAAGCTCATATTTCATCTTCCATATGTATGCCAAACAGTCTATACTTGCTAAAGCCAGGTCTATCCTTGATTTAACCGTGTTTTAACAGCTAAAGCATGAAAAAGCACATTTCTCTCCATACTGAAGCCGCCAAACATCTGACCATGACATTTCCTCACTAAGTCACTTTAGTCCAGTGGATCTAGTTTGTTTAGTCCCATTAACCTGTGTAAGAGATTCATCACTTCATTAAAGTCTCCAGTGACTAGCATGGGACACTTCGGAACCGCCCCAATAAATTCTATAAGCATTGATAATATAGTCGTGGAGAAGGGAGGTGGAACATATACAAAAGCCAGTATACAAGGGGCGCCATTGAGTTTTCCGTACAAAAACACAAATCTACCCTCTTTATCGATCCGATTTTTAATAGGAATATAGTTTACATTTTTGTGAATAAAAAAATACTTTTTGGATATTTTCAGATGTAAGATAGGTCTTCAGTAATCCTACAATCACTGGTAAGTTTCTAGACACTGTGTCAAAGATCGCTACACGTTTCACCCTATCAGCCATCCCCCGGACATTCCACGTTAAAACTCTATCCATAATTACTCTAAATTGGCGTCCCCTGTCTATGTCCCCTATCGCCGCTACAGTCCCCCGCAGCGCTCACCGAGTCCCGTCCCTTTTCCCACCCTAATACCTCATTTCCATACTGGTCAGAGAGACCACACATCCCTCCAGCCTCTTACTCTACACCCTCTCCCCCCCACAACTCCCCCCCCCCCCCGCTCCCCCATTTTAATCCTATATCTTTCCTCATTTATCAATTCCCTCCCTGTCCAGCCATTCTCTAATTTCTTCTGACTGAAAGAAAAAAAAGACTTGTTCTTTATATTCTATCCTCATTTTAGTGGGGTACAGGAGTGCAAATTTGGTGGTTCTAGAATAGTCTGGGTAGATCTCGATTCGGTTTCCATTAAATTCTAACGAGGACAGATTTCTCTTCATTCTCATAATGATATCTCGATCTCTCGAGTTGAAAATCTTTACCAAGATTGCTCTGGGAGGACTCCCAAGTGGCAATCTTTTACCGGGTATACGGTGAGCTCTCTCTACCATAAAACTCGGTGAGAGCTTATCTTTCTCAAAATTCTTTAATAACCATTGTTGGATGAACCCAGCCGGGTCCTACTTTTCTAAGCCCTCCGGGAACCCCACTAGGCGAATATTCCATCGCCGTGACTTATCCTCCAAATCCGTAACTTTCTCCACAAGAGTCTTTTTCTCCTCCTCCATAACTCTCACTTGTTTTTTAACATCTTTTAGCTCTCTTTTTAAATCTTTAGTTACTACTTGGAGATCCTTAACTTTGTCCCGAATTTTATTCATATCATCCTTAATAAAGGTAATATCGTTCTGAACAGTAAATATTTGGGCTGACAGGTCATCTAGAGATCGGTTGGACTGCTGAAATGCGTTTAAAATGTCCGATAGCTTCTCATCTACCAGATCTATTCTTTCCTCAACTTTTGTCATTTTATGCCTCTCTACCTCAACCTCTTCACTATTAGGATCTGACTGGTCAGCTTTACCTTCTTCATTCGTTTTTTGACCTGATCTAGTTTTGCCTTGAGGGGATCTTAAAAATCTATCAATTTTATTGGATGAACTAACTCCCCCTACCCCTTTCAGGGAGGCTGTGCCAGTTGATTTTCTACTGTGAGCTTTAGGAGCCATCGCTTACAAAAGGAAGAAAGAAAAAAAAAAAAACTATTTCAATCTTCCCACAGAAGCTGAGGTTGGTATTGGATTTATCAGTGATCTATTTCACTCATATTCTCAAATTTGCGTATATAGCACCATACAAACAACGCCACAGCAATATATAGAGATATAAACAGTCACTGGCGCCAGCAAAACTTTCCAGTATGTCACAGTAACTATGTTGTAAGAAAGTTAACAATATAACATAGCTAGTTGCAACCATGCAGTTGCTACCATGCATACAAAAAACTTATACTCCAAAAAAAATAAAAAATAAATAAAGCTTTGGCAATACGCTGATATAAACAATGGAAATGAGTCAAACTATAAGTAGGTGCACGTCCCCTATAATATCAATAACAAATAATCTGAAGGGACGTTAAGAACAAAAAACAAAAAATCTTTATTGTGATTTGCTACACTAAAATATGAAAAGGGTCTACATACAAGGTAAGTGCTGTAGTCTGGACTGGCAATAAAGTGCAATGGTGTACTGTACACAGATAGTAGAGTGTGCAGGATATGTGCACTATACTACTGGTGTTAACCAGATAAATGTCAGTACATCAGACTGGCCAAAATCTGTATAACAACTACCCACATACGATTGTTGGCTAGGCTACCAGATACTCTGATTGTGACAAGGGTTGTGTCACATCAGTATCATCGTAATAGTGGTTTGCCACCAGCAAAAAGCTCCCTCTAAGATAAAGAGGAACTAGCTATAACAAGAGGATACTCAGTAGCACCCCCTTGATGTTAGTGGTAGTGTTATATACAATAGCCGTACATGATCACGGACGGTTGATGTACCGCCCAATAGTCGTAGTGATCTCTCCGGCTTTTAATAGAGCTACCCTGAATATAACAGGGTTACCCTATGTCTCAATCCTCCTCACTAAAGCTACATGCTATATCTCATGCTCGACGCGTTTCTGTGAGTTGTAACACCACATTTCATCAGGAGCAGTGGCCACACTAGTGCCGAGACTCTATACCTGAGTTCCTCCACGTGTTACCTCACGCCGACCCTCTGACCGGAGGTGTTCGGTAAAAGTGTCTCTACTGCTCCTGATGAAATGTGGTGTTACAACTCACAGAAGCGCGTCGAGCATGAGATATAGCATGTAGCTTTAGTGAGGAGGATTGAGACATAGGGTAACCCTGTTATATTCAGGGTAGCTCTATTAAAAGCCGGAGAGATCACTACGACTATTGAGCGTACATCAACGTCCGTGATCATGTACGGCTATTGTATATAACACTGCCACTAACATCAGGGGGTGCTACTGAGTATCCTCTTGTTATAGCTAGTTCTCTTTATCTTAGAGGAGCTTTTGCTGGTGGCAAACCACTGTACGATGATACTGATGTGACACAGCCCTTGTCACAATCAAGTATCTGGTAGCCTAGCCAACAATCGTATGTAGTAGCTGTTATACAATTTGGCCAGTCTGATGTACTGACATTTATCTGGTTAACACCAGTAGTATAGTGCACATATCCTGCACACTCTACTATCTGTGTACAGTACACCATTGCACTTTATTGCCAGTCCAGACTACAGCACTTACCTTGTATGTAGACCCTTTTCATATTTTAGTGTAGCAAATCACAATAAAGATTTTTTGTTTTTTGTTCTAATACGCTGATATAGACATGAGTGTGGTTCCTTGATATTAAGTCCTGTACTATCTTAATGCTTTCAGTAATTGCAGTCACAAGTGTCCACTGCTGATGACCGTACAGGACTTAGATAGCTGCTTTACAAACCGTGCCAAATAATATCCAACGGGTAATTGGTCGTTCAAAGTATAGTAAGCGCTATGCAGCTTAGGAATTAGCAGACATCCACACCAGCCTTAGCCCAGATTGTCACTGCAACTTTTACAGATCAAGTAATCCCAGTCACGAATGTCCCCTGCTAGTGACCGGACAGGACAGAGATAACTGGTTTACAAACCGTGCCATATAATGTCCAGCGGATGATTGGTGGTTCAAAATATAGCGAGGGCTGTGCAGCTTAAAATTTAGCGGATATCCAACCTTAGCCCAGATAGTTAATACTGCTTATGCAGAGCCAATAATTCCAGTCACCAATATCCACTGCTGATAACCACACAGGACACAAATAACTGCTTTACAGACCATGTCGTATAATGTCCTGCAGATAACTGGTCGTTCAAAGATTAGCAAGGGCTATGCAATTTTAAAATTTTAAGGTTTCACGGCCACCGGATCCACCGCAAGACTCCACCATCTACCATCCACTCATGCCCCACCATCAACTCATGACTCCCGACAGGCAGCGAACTATTCCTCAAACTCCAGAGATCCTCCGGCCGGCCGGTGAAGTCAGTTGCTTCCTCCACCAAACGAGGCATGAGCTCCGCTCACCCGTTACCTTAAAGTTGTATATCAGGCAATTCGGGCAATTCCAGCTCCAGTCAGCTGTCCGGTGGAGGCCCAGCTCAGGTTCAAGACGAACACTCGCGGGCCTCTATACATGCCTGGGCAGCTAGACGCCATAGGGAGCGGGAGTTAGAACGGTAGGGGAAGAGCGCGGCGTGCCTACGTCACCTGCGACATGACGTCACGCCGCAAAGCCTCCTCCAAAAAGATTAGCTTCAGACTTTAAAATCTTTAAAATACCTACATAACTTCATGAAACTTTTTCTCCTTTCCATTCGCCGGTTCCCCCAATTTTTTGTGAAAAATTTGGTTCGGTCCGAATTTATTCATGGCGAATCGCATAAAAAAACTGCTATTTCCTGGCTACAGAGAGCCTTTATAGTGGTGTAGAACACTGTGCCTTGCAGTAACATGCATAAGGAGTCTGCTCTGGTAGCGAAATAATACTGTGAACCAGTATCACATGCAGATGACAGGCATCGATCTTAGAATAACTACACATTTCACTTATTTGGGCAGTCACAAGGCCAAAACTGAACAAATAACTCAAGTATGAACTCAGCCTTACAGGTTGATGTTAGCGCGAAGAAGAAGCACACTCCTTTTACAACGTCATCAGCTGATTCCACATAGATGTCTACAGAAACTGTTCAATTAAACGCTTATACAAGTAGAGCCCACTGACAGAGTTCAGAGGGTGTCAGCAATAAGTTTGTGTTGACGTCAATGATTATTTTGCCCTTCCACTGATCCGTCAGAATTAGAGTTTAGCGAACACCTGGATGTTCGGGTTCGAGAAGTTTGTCCGAACTTCACGAAAATGTTCAGGTTCAAAAGGCATCAAAATGTATGTAAATGCCCTGCAAAAAAATGTGGATAGGGAAATTAATTAAAATAGAATCAGGCTTCAAGTCACCCACCAATGGAGAAGGTCACTTTCTGTTATTTCGTCCCCAGCGCCCAGACAGAGGAGAGAGGTTCCACAGTAAGGAATAAGGCGTCATATCACCCACCACTGGAGAAGGCCACTTCCAGATATTTAGCCCACAGCACCCAGACAGAGGAGAGAGGTCGCATGGCAGAGGTTCAGTCTTCATGGCACCCACCATTGTAACAGGCCACTTTCAGTTATTTAGGCCCCAGCGCCCAGATTGAGGAGAGGTTCATTCAACTTTGGGTTGCACTGCAAGATCATGGTGAAGTTAAAAAAAATTAGGATTTAATAAAGAAGTGCCCTGGAGTACAAGAATACATAGTTGAGGGGGAGTTATAAATGTCTATTCTGCACAAGGGAGGGACAGCTCCGTATCAGGTGGTGGTGCAGTTAGCTGTGGCGTGGAGACAAAACTTTTTCACATTTCTGCCATGCTGACCCTGCCCTCAGAGGAGCTGGCCGTGAAACAGCTGCGTTGGCGACCTCTTGCTCCTCCACTTCCTTCACCTTGGGCTTCCACCTGTTCCCCTGTGACATTTGGGAATGCTCTCAGGAGCGTGTCTAAGAGCGTGTGCTTGTACTCACGCATCTTCCTATCACGCTCCAGTGCAGGAAGTAAGGTGGGCACATTGTCTTTGTACCAGGGATCCAGCAGGGTGGCAACCCAGTTGTCCGCACACGTTAAAATGTGGGCAACTCTGCTGTCGTTGCGCAGGCACTGCAGCATGTAGTCTCTCATGTTTGCCAGGCTCTCCAGAGGTAAGGACAAGCTGTCCTCTGTGGGAGGCGTATCGTCATCGTCCTCCGTATCCCCCCAGCCACGCACCAGTGATGGGCCTGAACTGTGTCGGGTGCTACCCCGCTGTGAACCTACTTCATCCTCATTCAACTCCTCCTCATCCTCCTCGTCCTCCAGTAGTGGGCCCTGGCTGGCCACATTTGAGCCACTTCTAACAGACTGGCCTGAAAGTGCTAAAAATAACCCCTCATCCTCCTCCTCCTTCTGGGCCACCTCCTCTTCCATCATCGCCCTAAGTGTTTTCTCAAGGAGACATAGAAGTGGTATTGTAATGCTGATAACGGTGTCATTGCCACTGGCCATGTTGATGAAGTACTCGAAACTGCGCAACAGGGCACACAGGTCTCGCATGGAGGCCCAATCATTGGTGGTGAAGTGGTGCTGTTCCGCAGTGCGACTGACACGTGCGTGCTGCAGCTGAAACTCCACTATGGCCTGCTGCTGCTCAAACAGTCTCTCCAGCATGTGCAAGGTGGAGTTCCACTTGGTGGGCACGTCGCATATGAGGTGGTGAGCGGGAAGGCCGAAGTTCTGCTGAGCAGCGGCAGGATGTGAATGCCGGAAGCGCACACAGACGGCCCGCACTTTATGCAGCAGCTCTGACATGTCGGGGTAGTTGTGAATGAACTTCTGCACCATCAAATTCAACACATGCTCCAGGCAAGGGATGTGCGTCAAACCGGCTAGTCCCAGAGCTGTGACGAGATTTCGCCCATTATCGCACCCCACCAGGCCGGGCTTGAGGCCCACCGGCAGAAACCACTCGTCAGTCTTTTGTTCAATACCCCGCCACAACTCCTGCATGGTGTGGGGCCTGTCCCCCAAACATATGAGTTTCAGAATGGACTGCTGACGTTTATCCTGGGCTGTGCTGAGGTTGGTGGTGAAGGTGTGTGGCTGACTGGATGAGCTGGTGGAAGCAGAGGAGGAGGAAGCCGAGTAGGAGGAGGAGGCTACAGGAGGCAAAGAATGATGTCCTGCGATCCTTGGCGGTGGAAGAACGTGCGCCAAGGAACTCTCCGACTGGGGCCCAGCCGCCACTACATTTACCCAGTGTGCAGTTAGGGAGATATAGCGTCTCTGGCCGTGCTTACTGGTCCACGTATCTGTGGTTAGATGGACCTTGCCACAGATGGCGTTGCGCAGTGCACACTTGATTTTATCGGATACTTGGTTGTGCAGGGAAGGCACGGCTGTCTTGGAGAAGTAGTCGCGGCTGGGAACAACATACTGTGGGACAGCCATCGCCATCAGCTTTTTGAAGCTGTCTGTGTCCACCAGCCTGAATGACAGTATTTCAAAGACCAGTAGTTTAGAAATGCAGGCATTCAGGCCCAGGGCTTGAGGGTGGCTAGGTGGGAAGTTACAATTTCTCTCCAAGGTTTGTGAGATGGAGAGCTAAACGCTGCCATGTGACATGGTGGAGATGCTTGGTGACGGAGGTGGTGGTGTCAGTGGCACATCCTCTGTTTGGTGGGCGGCAGGTACAAACATGCCTCCTGAGGCAGAGGAAGAGGTCGAGGCAGCAGCAGAAGAGGGAGCAGGGGGAGCCTGAGTGAGTTCCATGTTTTTAAGGTGTTTACTCCACTGCAGTTCATGCTTTGCATGTAGATGCCTGGTCATGCAGGTGGCGCTAAGGTTCAGAACGTTAATGCCTTGCTTCAGGCTCTGATGGCACAGCGTGCAAACCACTCGGGTCTTGTCATCAGCACATTGTTTAAAGAAGTGCCATGCCAGGGAACTCCTTGAAGCTGCCTTTGGGGTGCTCGGTCCCTGGTGGCGGTGGCCAGTGGCCGGCAAACTCTCCTGGCGGTGGCTGTTCTGCTTTTGCCCCCTGATCCCTCTTTTGCTACGCTGTTGGCTCGGTCTCACCACTGCCTCTTCCTCTGAACTATGAAAGTCAGTGGCATGACCACGCGACCGCGTCCCGTACTAGATGTTTTCCTCATTGTTACCATTTACCAAGCACCACAATAAGAAAAAAAATATTTGGCCCAATGTATTGATTTCAAATTCAGGAATTTTTTTGTATGTACCGTATTAAACTAATCCAGGCACAGCTGTAACCACTGATTTAGTGGAATATCAATTGTAGACCTAGTATTTAGGACCTGGATGAAAGGTATCCTTTTATGGACAGATTTAAACTTGGAGATGCACAGTAGCATGTGAAAAAATATGTAGGATTATGCATTCAGCAATTGTATTTTAACACTTTGTGTAATATACCCTTTAACAGACAGAAATACAATGGGAGATGCACGGTAGGGTGTGACGTTATTTAGGATGACCCTCTCAGCACTTGTATATACAGCTTGAGAGTATTATCCCCTTTTACGGACAGATTAACACCTGGCCTGCAACAGCTGGAACACCAGATTCAGGTTATTGCTATATTCGCAAGTGAATTTCACCCCAGAACAAAAATATATCCTTTGCCGTACACTATTAAACTTGGCCAGCCACTGCTGGGACACCAGATTTGCTGTATTTCTATTTTTGCTACTGACTTTCACCCCAGAAAATAATATATCCTTTGACGGACACTAGGGAAATTGTCCCGTCACAGTTGGAACACCAGATTCAGGGTATTGCAATTTTGGCGACAAAAAGATACTCCAGAAGGAGTGTTAAATGGATTCATCGTTTTAGGTCCCAGACCCCCCGTGGCCTCAATGAGAGGATTACATATACATGCTTTTTATGAACCCTCTGTAGATCCGATGTGAACTTACCCTTTGAATTGGGTCCTGGAATGTCTATATCTATATATACCTCTATGTTATCACCCTTGACTAGGATTGGCAGGATGCGGGAAGCATCCAATCAGAAAATTATTCACCCGCTATATATCATATGTGGGCATTATTTATCTTCGTGCCTAATCTTGTTGTGATTGGGCAATCAGTATATCCACTCGAAGTGCTGGCTGTCCCATGACCAGATTTATGTGGTGATTCTCACCTGGTAATTCTGCTAACCCCCCTCTATAATGCTGATAAGGGTGGAGCTTTCTGGGAGTCTACGGACATATACCTGACCTAAAGATATATGTGTTCACTTTATGGTGATGGATAGATAGGTTTACTTTATGGTAATGGACTGGTTGGACGGTCAGTTTTGTCCATACACTCTAACCGATGAGGAGGTGACTCACCAACAGGGCAAGATGTAACGTTGGTCATTTATGTTCGTCTTTAATATTAATGCTTAGTGCCAAGTGTTACACATATTAAATCATAGCATTGGATACAGCCCTGATAGACTCCCATTTGATATGTATGCAGCAAGGAGCGCTGGCTTCAGTGTACCTGATCTCCTATGCGCTCCAAGACCCGATTTCCGTGCGTTCCATCTACCGGAAGTGACGGGACTGGAGCGCAGACACGTGTCTGGCTGACGTCCGGGGCAGTGATTGGGGTTAGTACCGATCTGGCATACGATAGGCACAGCGCACCTATCAATCTATAGACACCTCTCATATGGGAGGAGATGTAGATGGTTGGCGGGAGTGTTTAAACCCGGTGATCACCGGATGTAGTGATGCCGAGGTTTGGATAAGGAACAGACGTTGGGTAAACGTGAGTACTGATGCACCATTGAGGGTAATATGTACCGCCTGCTGACATCACGGACTTAGGATGTATATCTGTCTTTGTAGCACCGGCTTATCTAATTTGGGTCGTATACCGACTGACCCAATGGCGCTGGGTTTACTGGCTGTCAACTAAGTGAGTGGCTCTGACTCTGATTCTATAATCTATAATATATTGATGTCACACCACTCGGTCACAGTACACACTTTTATTTTCTGTTCTCCTTCTCCATAGGTATCATTATGGCGGCATCATGTGATCGCTGATTCCCTCCTGTGGTCGAGGTGTGGGAAGTTCCCAATTTGTAGCACCTTTTACTGTCCTGTGGCATTCCCAATTAAGAGTGCTGGGACTTTCTTATTTTTCATATTTTACAGCTGATGTATGTCCTCCTGATGAACCCTTGGTTAACAGCAAGGTGGAAACGCGTTGATGTGTGAGACATGAAATGGCTTTCTGTTCTTTGTATTAGTCCTCACTGAGGCTATGTATCAATATATCATTTGAGATTTGAGATATGACATTGTTCTATGTATTAGTCCTCATTGAGGCTACAAATCAATATATCATTGGATTTTATTGCAAGACTTGAGGCTGTAACTATCCTCCATGAACGACACCTCTGTGATCTGATTGACACTGAGGTGGTTCTGAGAGGTGCAAGCTATCAATCCTGGTGGTCTACCGTCACATTACTGGCTATATTTGAGTATTTAACTGAACACTATTTGTGATAACGATGTATGACGACTGACACTAGGACAAGCCCTCTCATATATTTGTGTCCTTTCCTTGACACCTGTGTTCAATAGGCTACTTTGGGAAGTCTCTTGAGTAAGGGACTACTAGGGTAAAACAGGTGAGGTACGAGGACAGGGAGTCCCCACCATCAGGGGTCATCCCTGGGCTAAGGTCTAGTTAAGAGTGGAATTAGGGACATATCTCTGTACCCATATCATTTACATCTGCCAATCCCCACCTTTATATCATTGGTGATTTACACCCAGTCTCTACCCTCGTGGATACAGGTGTCAAGGATTACAGACAGTAGTGAGTGGTTTTATGTGTCATTATACACTTGGGGCTATTGGCCCAATGTTTTACGGTGATAGATTAAAAGTTATGTTTTAAAGAGATTTTTTTTCTTTGCTGGAGGTTGTTTATTACGTATATCTCCGCCATTTATAGATACGACTCTGCTGGATATTCGTGTATTGCAATTTTGGCAATTAAATTTCAAACCAGAACAAAATCTATCCTTTGACGGATACTATTAAACTTGTCCAGTCTCAGCTGGAACACCAGATTCAGGGTATTGCTATTTTGGCAATTAGATTTCACCCCAGAAAAAAAATATACCCTTTTACGGACAGATTTAAAGTAGGCCTGCAACAGCTGGAACACCAGATTCAGGGTATTGCTATTTTGGCAATTGAATTTAATCCCAAAACAAAATATATCCTTTACCGGACACTATTAAACTTGTCCAGCCACAGCTGAAACCACTGATTTATGGTATTGCTATTTTGGCAATTGAATTTAACCCCAGAAAAAAATATTCTCTTGTAAGGACAGATCTAAACTAAGCCTGCAACAGCTCGAACACCAGATTCAGGGTATTGCTATTTTGGGAGTTAAATTTCACCCCAGAACAAAATCTATCCTTTGCCGTAAACTTTTAAACTTGGCCAGCCACTGCTGGGACACCAGATTTACTGTATTTCTAACTTTGCTACCCCAGAAAAAAATATACCCTTTTAAGGACAGATTTAACTAGGCCTGCAACAGCTGGAATACCAGATTCAGGGTATTGCTATTTTGGCAATTGAATTTCACCCCAGAAAAAAAAATATCCTTTGCCGTACACTATTAAACTTGGCTAGCCACAGCTGAAAACACTGATTTATGGTATTGCTATTTTGGCAATTGAATTTCACCCCAGAAAAAAAAATATCCTTTGCATGACATTATTAAACTTGGCCAGCCACAGCTGAAACCACTGATTTATGGTATTGCTATTTTGGCAATTGAATTCCACCCCAGAAAAAAATATATCCTTTGCCATACACTATTAAACTTTGCCAGCCACCGCTGAAACCACTGATTTATGGTATTGCTATTTTGGCAATTGAATTTAACCCCAGAACAAAATATGTCCTTTGCAGGACACTATTATACTTCGCCAGAAAAAGCTGAAACCACTGATTTATCGTATTGCTATTTTGGCTATTGAATTTCACCCCAGAACAAAATATATTCTTTGCCGGACACTATTATACTTTGCCAGCCTCTGCTGGGACACCAGATTTAGGGGATTGCTATTTTGGCAATTGAATTTTTCCACAGAAAATAATCTATCCTTTGCCAGACAGTATTACACTTGGCTAGCCACAGCTGGAACACCAGATTTAGGAGATTGCTATTTTGGCAATTGAATTTAACCGCTTAATAAAATATAGAAATTTCTATCCTGAGTTTCTAGGGGTGACAAAAAGCACAGCCAAGCCCCTGATTTAGGATATAGCAAAAAAAAAACTAGAATTGATGGATTGATGGACTTGGTGGCAGCTTGTGCTGGTGCACCACAAGTCACAAAATGGCCTCCCATCACCCCAGAAAAAAGTGACAGAAAAACGCTCTGTGCAGCCTAAAAACCAGTGAGCAATAAACTAGCAGAAGTTGAATGATTCATAGATGTAGATCGATCACTTCATTAGGTGCTTTTGCTGACTTTTCCCTGTCTAATCTCGCCCTCACTGAAGCTGCATCATCTCCCTACACTAATCAGAGCAGTTTGATGTGTGGTGCTACGTGACTCCAGCTTAAATAGAGGCTGGGTCACATGCTGCATTTGGCCAATCACAGCCATGCCATTAGTAGGCTTCTTAGGGCACGAAGTAAAACGCTAGCTGATTAGCTGCTGTGCAGCCCTTCAGAAAGCGGGAAGAAATCGCCGAACAACGGACCCGAACTTTTTTGAAAATGTTCTGGTCCGTTTCCGTGTCCCGAACACCCCAAAATTCGGTACAAACCCGAATTATGCTCGAACTGTTCGCTCAACAATAGTCAGAAAAATAAGGCCTCTTTCACATGAGCGTGACGGATTAGGTCTGGATCCGTTCAGGGTTAGTGAAATTTGCACCATTTTGCAAGCAAGTACAGTCAGTTTTGTCTGCAATTGCGTTTAGTTGTTCAGTTTTTTTCCGTGTGGGTGCAATGTGATTTGATGCATTTTTCACTCGCACGATAAAGAACTGAAGGGTTACAAACAACATCTCCTAGCAACCATCAGTGAAAACGCATTGCATCTGCACTTGCTTCCATATGCAATGCATTTTTCACTGAAGCCCCATTAACTTCTATGGGGCCAGGGCTGCGTGAAAAATGCAGAATAAAGAACATGCTGCGCTTTTCACGCAACACAGAACTGATGCGTGAAAAAAATGCTCATGTACACAGACCAATTGAAATTAATGGGTCAGGATTCAGTGCGAGTGCTATACATTGACATCATGCATTGCACCCAAGCTGAAAACTCGCTTGTTTGAAAGGGGCCTAAGCCACAAAAAACTGATCTGTCTGTTGAGCATCCTCCTTCACTGGGTCAACATTTGGTCAGTAATCCATCAGTATTGCTAATGCCAAAAAAAAAAACAGGAGTGGATCCAAAACAGAGATGATATGTGAATGGAATATTTGCATGTCTTCTGTATTTTGTACCCACTCCTGCTTTTGGCTACCAAATCACAAGCCAATTCTTATGAGACCATAAAGGCCTTACAGCTGCTACATAGACAGGATCAGTTGTGCGTCTCATTTTTCCTTCCTTCTGACAGATCAGAAGAAAAGTCAAATAAATGATGATGTCGGCGAGGCCGAAAGGCAAAGTGGTGGCCCAGTCATGAAGTCGGGAGAGGGGAACAGCATGAGAAGTCCACTGACTGGCCCAATGACATAGTGGTAAGGTGGAAGCAGCATGAGGAGGCCATAGAGTAGCACAACGACAGTGTGGAGGTGGCAGCAGCAGCATCAGGAGGAGGCCACAGAGTGGCACAATGACACTGTGGAGGTGGCAGCAGCAGCATCAGGAGGAGGCCAAAGAGTGGTACAATGACAGAGCATGTAGATGGCAGAAGCAGCAACATCAGGAGGAATCCCTACACTAGTACAATTACACTATTGGGTGGCAGCAGCATCAGGAGTCCACAGAGTGGCAAGGTGACATAGTGTGGAGGTGGCAGCAGCATAAGGAGACCACATAGTGACCTGGTGACAGAGTGTGGGGATAGCAGCATCACCAGGAGGCCAAAGAGTGGTAAGGTGACATAGTGTGGAGGTGGCAGAAGCATGAGGAGACCACATTGTGGCCATATGACATAGTGGTGATGTGGAAGCAGCATGAGGAGGCCACAGAGGGGCACAATGACAGTGTGGATAACTATGGCCTCCGCCCCACTGAACACACGCTCTGATGCCACACTACTGGACGAGCAGGACAGCTTTTCCAGTGCAAACTAAGCCAGTTGCGGCCACTAATCCAGTTTGGTTGCCCAGTAGTCCAGCAGATCTTCAACTTCGGGTGGCAAGGTGCTGTCCAAGTATGCCACCACATACTGGTTCAGGTCCTGCTCTATGTTTAGCTGCTGGTGAGTAGATTCTTCACTATGCGGGTGAAGAAAGCTGCTCATCAGTGACTCTAGACTCAGGCTCTTGCCACCCCTCCTCTCCCCAGTAGCCATGGCAGTGGAACGTGAACACAGAGGGCCCCCCCACGGTCAGAGCTGCGAGAGGATGGACGATGGCACAGATAGGCAGCAGCCAACTGACTACATAGGATGTCTCTATAGTAGTTCAGTTTGTCCTTCCTCTCAGTGGGTGTAAAAAAGGCCCCCATTTTGGATCGGTAGCGAGAATAAAACAAGGTGGAGAGCCAGAAGTCATCCCTCTGCCGAACGGTGACAATTCGGCTGTCACTACGCAAGCAAGTGAGCATGAATCGGATTATTTGTGCAAGTGAGTCGGAGGCACTCCCCATCTCTATCTCCACTGCAAACTGCCACTGTGTGTCTGGGTACTCTGCCTCCTCTTCCTCATTGCCCTGTAGGTCCTCTCGCTGCTCCTGCTCCTCCTCTCCTTTCACTTGTGTAGAAAAACCACCCATTTCACTAAACATTGCTTGTGCTCTAATGTCCTCCTCCTCCTCCAGTCCAGCCCTCACAGGGCTCATGTGGGCATGAGATATAGGCGCCACGTCTCTAGTCCCCTGTTCAGCCAGATTTACCAGCATCTGTTCCAGGACATGAAGCAGTGGAATGACGTTGTTCGTCCCGTAGTCTCGGTGACTAGCAAATAACGTGGGCCTGAGGAAACGGCAGGTGTCACGCACGAGCTGCCACTGGCTGACATTGAAGTTACACAGGGGAGTACTCCTGTCCGCTTGGATCATCAAGAAATCGTTTATGCCCTTTATCTGTTCGTACAGTCGGTCCAACATATTTAGGGTGGAATTCCAATGGATGGAAATATTGCATATTAGCCTATGTTGGGGCATACCGTTCTGCCACTGCAGCTCTTGGAGGGTGTGCTTTGCACCCTACGAGTGGCTGAAGTGCATGCAAAGTTTTCTGTCCATTTTTAGGATGTCTTGCAGATGGGTCGAAGACTTCAGGAACCACTAGACAACCAGATTGAACACGTGTGCCATGCAGGGCACATGGCTCAGCCCTCCTTGACACAGCGCCGATACCATGTTCTTCCCGTTGTTGGTCACCGTGGCTCTGTTCTTCCCCTTGTTAGTCACTATGGCTCCAATTTTCAGTTGCTGCGGAGAAAGCCATGATTCAATTTCTTGATGAAGGACACAAAGCAGTTCCTCCCCTGTGTGACTCAATTAGCCCAGGCAAACGAGGTGAAGAACGGCAAGACACCGGCGTGCCCTGCACATGTGGTATGTTGGAGGGGCACAGTTAATTGTCCCTGCAGTGGAGGCTGAGGACACGGTGGAGGATGAGAAGGCAAAGGCAGAGATTGTTACAGGACCAACGTGGAGGCGGAAGTGGCATCACCTGGCCAAGTTGCCAGTGTGGCTGTGCAGGATCCACATTCAACCAGTGGGTCATAAATGACATGTATTGTCCCTGACCATAGTTACAGCTCCACACATCGGCACTGCCATGCACTTTGGCAGACACCGGCAGGCTCAAGGACTCGCCCACCTTCTGTTCTACTTGTGTGTGCAGGGTAGGAAATTTTACCCCCAACACTACTCTCTGACTGACTGCTAACGCCACTGCCGCCATAAACCCATGCACCACTACTTCCCCGGCAGAGAGGCTCCTGCGAAATGGGTGGTCTACCCCGGGAACGTTTGGCTACCAACCTCCAACTGCTGCCGACTCCCAAGTGTGATCAGCTACATCATCATCCTTGAGTACTGTCTGCACATCACTGATGTCCTCCTCAACCGTCTCTTGGTCAGGTGCCTGAATCGCTTGCAGCACCAGCTCTCGAGCCACTTTCCTCATTACTTCTTGCCCGCCTAGTGGAGGAAGCAGCGGATGTCTCCTCCAGATCTTGGCTGGGCAGTAGCTTCTGACTGTCCTCGAGTAGCTCGTCCTCGCTGAAAAGTGGAGTCGAGCCAAGGGAATATAATACTTCTCACGCTGAGGGAACTGAAAATGACAGAGGAAGGTTCAGGACTGGTGGGGGCAAAGGGCCTGCTCCTGGGCCATGCCAACTAAGCGTTGTGTCAGAGGAACCCACCGACTCTTGGCTGGGGGTGTTTGATGTCACTTGGGATGAAGTGGATGACCGAGTCAAACATTCAAGAACAGCTGGGTTGCTGGTCAAGACACGGCCGCTGGATGACACCGGGAGCTCAGGCCTCTCGCTGTGACCTTTGCTGCCACGCCCCCTTACTCTGCTGCTACCTCTGCCTGCGCCAGAAACATTTAGGCCTCTGTCTGACAATATTTTTGGTTTTGCCACTAATGTACGGCAAACAGGGTTTTAGAATATATTACTGGACCGCTAAACGGCTATTAGACCCTAATTTTTTTTCTACTTTTACACAACACAAAAGGCTTTTCAACAGATAAGTGCAGCGCTAAACGGTGATTATATTTTTATTTCACCAATAATACACGCCAAACATGGGTTTAGAATCTATCACTGCACCGCTGAACGGCAATTAGACCCTATTTTCTTTCCATTTTACACAACACAAAAGGCTTTTCAACAGATAAGTGCAATGCTGAACGGCGAATTTATTTTTATTTCACCACAAATACACAGCAAACATGGGTTTAGAATCTATTACTGCACCGCTGAATGGCAATTAGACCCTCATTTTTTTCCATTTTACACAACACAAAAGGCTTTTCAACAGATAAGTGCAACGCTGAACAGCGAATATATTTTTATTTTGCCACTGATACAAGGTAAACAGGGCTTTAGAATATATCACTGCATCACACAAGGGCAAATAACACATACTGTAGAAATATTTCTTTGTAATAAACCCTGTTAATCGCTGTAGCACCCCAATAACAAGAACGATTTTCTGGAATGACACAGTTGTATAATGGCAATTTGGATCCCCAGTCAATGCACCAAGGTGTAATAGAATTTACCCTATTACCCAATCTGTAACCGATTCTACTGAACCCTGTTCTAAATAAATGCTGTGACACGATTCCTCCCTATCCTTTCCCTGCACTTATAAAAAAAAAAATCACCATAATAAAGTCTTTCCTGTCCCTAGCTCCTACAGACATCTCTCCCTGCACTAAGTACACTGGTAAATGGCAGAATCTAAGATCGCTGACACTATTTATAGTGCTGTGACATCACAGGGCTGGCTGCTCATTGGCTGCATGCATGGCATTATGGGTGATCCCGCCTTCCCAGAGTTCTTTTCTCCATGTCCTCACACATGCAGCAACCATTTTAGGAAAAACTGAGATTCGTTCACACGAAGAGTGAGGAAATTCGGCTTTAATGCAAATAGAATTTTTCCTGAGATTTGGATCGAATTCCAGTTCGTCAGCTTTGAATCGCTCATCTCTAGACATAACATAACTCTCAGTAATAGTAATGCTACAATTGAGCTTATAAAAAATTACTTCACGACACATAGTACCAAGCATTCAATTCCACTCTTGAAAAAGTATAATTGTCAAGTTGGTCGGATCTGTGAAGTGTGGCCTTGAAATGCCTAAACTACCTGCCAAGATGCGTAACTTCTCAATGAATGCTTATCACAGCAGGAAGCAGTTTAACTGACACAAGATCAAGACTGATGCCAGAAAATGTAGTCTTTCAAGCTTTAAAGTTAAACTGCATATGTTTTCATCCATGTGATGTTATAATCATAATCCTGAGGACCTCAATGAACTATAGAAAAGTGTTATTGAGAAAAACAGAAATAATATTCTAATGACAAATGATGAAGCATTTGTAAACATAGTGACTGTGTGCACTGCTTTTAAGAGCAAAATTCTCAACATGAATACTTTTTAAATATGTACGTTAGTAAGCATCTACAGTAGTACCTTAGTTATTTACTTGAATAAAATATACTGCATATGCTAGTAATTGTTAAGAGTAGTGATTTTTTTTTTTTACTTTCAACAGAAGTAGTAATAAAAGCAATATTAAGAATAATGATTATTATTATTATTAATGACTAGAGTTGAGCTAAACCGAACTGTATACATTTCTGTAAAAGTTCAGGTTCGTGTTCGTTGTTCGGCGATTTCTTCCCGCTTTTAGAAAGGCTGCAGGGTAGCCAATCAACAAGCGTTTCACTACTTTGCCCTAAGAAGCCATCACAGCCATGCCTACTATTGGCATGGCTGTGATTGGCTAAGTGCAGCATGTAACCGAGCCTCTATATAAGCTGGAGTCACATAGCGCCGCATGTCACTCTGCTGCTCTTAGTGTAGGAACAGGTTGCTGTTGGTGCTCTCAGGGCAAGATTAGGGAAGAAATCTGTTGAACTTGGTGGTGTTAAAACATCAAACTACAGCAATTATTGAGGGTGCTGTGCTACTTATTTGTACCCATCCCTGAGCCCAGTGATACTGCAAAATAATTTTTAATCCATCTGTTACTGATGTGGGGTCGGCAGCTATTTTAGCAACTGCAGTGTTCTTGGAACTGCATGTGACCTGTATGTATGCCAGCCTGCCAGGGACATCAGTCTAATTATTTTTAGGTAGTTCAGTGGAGATAAAATTCCTTTTTTCTGGCAGGTCAAGTCCCCCTACATTGCCTATTTTAAAATTTTGGAGTGACATAGTGCATTTCTGTAGTTGGGGGAGTAAACCCGTACTGTCGTACCAAAGAGGACGTTTGCATACACCGCTGAAAAACCTATTTTAAAATTTTGCGGAGACATAGTGCATTTCTGTAGTTGGTGGAATAAACCCGTACTGTTGTACCACAGATCACGTTTGCATACACCGCTGAAAAACCTATTTTAAAATTTTGCGGTGACATACAGTAGTGCATTTCTGTATTTGGTGGAATAAACCCGTACTGTCCCACCATTGAAAAACCAATTTTAATATTTAGCGGTGAAAAACAGCATTTCTGTAGTTGGGCACTTTTGCATACAACAAAAACAGTTTTTTTTTGCCAGTTTTGCCGTATACAAACCCCTGCTCTGCATAGGTGACAGGGAGGTAAATTTCAAAAAAATCATCTGTTACATTGGTGGGTGAAATTTTCCCAGTTTTGCCGTATACAAACCCCCACTCTGCATATTTGACAGGGAGGTAAATCTCTATAAATCATCTGTTACATTGGTGGGTGACATTTTGCTAGTTTTGCCATATACAAACCCCTGCTCTGCATAAGTAACAGGGCGATAAAATTCAAAAAAATCATCTGTTACATTGATGGGTGACATTTTGCCAGTTTTGCCTGCTCTGCGTAGGTGACAGGGAGGTAAATCTCTAAAAATTATATGTTACATTTTTGAGCCATAAAGTACCCCTGCAGTAAATTAGGTGGCCTTCAGATTGTTAGGTGATCTGTACCCCTTCTTTTTTTTCGAAGTACCACTGCACTGCATACCTGACTGGGAATTTAATTCTGTAAATTTGTTGGCGTTTACATTGTTGGGTGCTGTAATTATATGCTGTAAAATTTCCATGATGTCTCCATGATAAATCTGCAGCGTCGGGGCCCCTTGTGGCTTCTATACAATTTTAAAATAATCCTTTAGTGGGGAAAATAGATGCCTGATGATGGGTATGTTCCATGACCCCTTTTTTCTTTCAAACTACCCCTGCCCTGCATACCTGACTGGGAAATATATGCTGTAAATTAGGTGGCATTCAGATTGTTGGCTGATCTGTACCTCTTCTTTCTTTCAAAGTACCCCTGCACTACAGTGGCGTAACTAGAAATGACTGGGCCCCACAGCAATTTTTTGAATGAGGCCCCCTTCCCCAGTAATTTTTCACAACCCCTTCATTTCATGCCACTCCCTTTCCTGTGGCTAGTAAAGATCACTCTCTCAGACCAGGCCCGTCAGCTATTCCATCCGTTTTCTACGCTGTCTATACTGCCAATGAATATAATTTCATTGTGTAATACTGTTGAGGGGCCCTGACAAAATCTTTTAGTACTTCTCCTTGTCTTAGATAGACCCCTTCTGGCTAAGGGCCCAAATCAGCCGCTTCCCCTGCTTCCCATATAGTTACGCCCCTGTTGCACTGCATAACAGACAGGGAACTTAGTTCATTACAATTGGCGGTTACATTGTTGCCTGACATAAAGCCTTTTTAAGCTGTGAAGCCAAAGGTAGTCGCTAGTGTTGAGCAACAGTTCGAGAATAGTTCGGGTTCGTACCGAATTTTGGGGTGTTCGGGACACGGACCCGAACATTTTCAAAAAAGTTCTTGTTTGGGTTCGTTGTTCTGCGATTTCTTCCTGCTTTCTGAAGGGCTGCACAGCAGCCAATCAGCTAGCGATTTACTTCTTGCCCTAAGAGCCCATCACAGCCATGCCTACTAATGGCATGGCTGTGATTGGCCAAGTGCTGCATATGACCCAGCCGCTATTTAAGCTGGAGTCATGTAGCGCTGCACGTCACACTGCTCTGATTAGTGCAGGGAGAGGGACGCAGCTGCTGTGAGGGTGAGATTAGGCAGGGATAAGTCTGCAAAAGCACCTAATGAAGTGATTGATCTACAGCTGTGAATGATTCAACTTCTGCTAGTTACTTGCTCACTGGTTTTTAGGCTGCACAGAGCGTTTTTCTGTCACTTATTTTCTGGGGTGATCGGCAGCCATTTTGTGACTTGTGGTGCACCAGAACAAGCTGCCACAAAGTCCATCAATCCATCAATACGATTTTTTTTTTGTTGCTATATCCTACATCAGGGGCTTGGATGTGCTAATTGTCACCCCTAGAAACTCAGGAGAGCAATTTCTATATTTTATTAAGCGGTTAAATACAATTGCCAAAATACCAATCCCCTAAATCTGGTGTTCCAGCTTTGGCTAGCCAAGTATAATACTGTCTGCTGTTTGGCAAAGTATAAATTATTTTCTGTGGTGAAATTTAATTGTCAAAATAGCAATCCCCTAAATCTGGTGTCCCAGCACTGGCTAGCAAACTATAATAGTGTCCGCCAAAACATATATTTTGTTCTGGAGTGAAATTCAATTTCCAAAATAGCAATACCATAAATCTGGTGTCACAGCTGTGGCTGGCAAACTATAATAGTGTCGCAAAACATATATTTTGTTCTGGGGTGAAATTCAATTGCCAAAATAGCAATACCATGAATCTGGTGTCACAGCTGTGGCTGCCAAACTATAATAGTGTCTGCCAAAACATATATTTTGTTCTGGGGTGAAATTCAATTCCCAAAATAGCAATACCATAAATCAGTGGTTTCAGCTGTTGCTGGCCAAGTTTCATAGTGTCCTGCAAATTATATATTTTGTTCTGGGGTGAAATTCAATTGCCATCATATCAACCACCTCAGGAGAAGGCCACCATTTAGTTACTTAGGCCTTAGCACCGACACAGAGGAGACAGGTCAGATAGCACAAGCATCAGTTTTACATCAACCACCACAGGAGAAGGGCACTTTTAGAGACTTTGACCCCAGCAGCCACACGGAGGAGAGAGGTCCCACAGCAGAGATTCAGGCATTTATATCAGCCAGCACAGGAGAAGGCCGCTTTCAGTGACTTAGGCCTTAGCACTGACACAGAGGAGACAGGTCAGATAGCACAAGCATCAGTTTTACATCAACCACCACAGGAGAAGGGCACTTTTAGAGACTTTGACCCCTGTAGCCACACGGAGGAGAGAGGTCCCACAGCAGAGATTCAGACATTTATATCAGCCAGCACAGGAGAAGGCCGCTTTCAGTGACTTAGGCCTTAGCACCGACACAGAGGAGACAGGTCAGATAGCACAAGCATCAGTTTTACATCAACCACCACAGGAGAAGGGCACTTTTAGAGACCTTGACCCCTGCAGCCACACGGAGGAGAGAGGTCCCACAGCATTGAATCAGGCATCATGTCAACCACTACAGGAGTAGGCCACTTTTTGTTTCTTTGACCCCTGCACCCAGAAAGAGAAGAGAGGTCCCACAGCAGAGAATCAGGCATTTCGATCACCCACCACAGGAGAAGGCCGCTTTCAGTGACTTTGGCCCCCTGCACCCACACAAAGGAGACAGGTCAGACAGCACAAGTATAACATTCATATCACCCAGCACAGGAGAAGGACACTTTCATGTACTTTGGCCCCGACACCCAGACAGAGGGAAGGTTCATTCAACTCTGGGTTGCACCCCAAGATCCTACTTAATTTCAAAAATTGATTTTTCAATGAAGAAGTGGCCAGGAGTACAAGACAACATGGTTTAAGGCAGTTATTAAGGACTACTCTGCACAAGGGAGGGTCAGGTCTTGTGGGATCCATGCCTGGTTCATTTTTATAAACGTCAGCTTGTCCACGTTGGCTGCGGACAGGCGGCTGCGTTTGTCAGTAATGACGCCCCCTGCCGTGCTTAATACACGTTCAGATAAAACGCTGGCCGCCGGGCAGGCCAGCACCTCCAAGGCATAACATGCTAATTCTGGCCACGTGGACAATTTGGAAACCCAGAAGTTGAATGGGGCCGAACCATCCGTCAGTACGTGGAGTTGTGTGCAGACGTACTGTTCAACCATGTTAGTGAAATGTTGCCTCCTGCTAACCCGTTCCGTATCAGGTGGTGGGGAAGTTAGCTGTGGCGTGGAGACAAAACTTTTCCACATTTCTGCCATGCTAACCCTGCCCTCAGAGGAGCTGGCCGTGACACTGCTGCGTGGGCGACCTCTAGCTCCTCCTCTGCCTTGGCCTTCCACCTGTTCCCCTGTGACAGTTGGGAATGCTCTCAGGAGCGCGTCTACCAGCATGCGCTTGTACTCGCGCATCTTCCTATCACGCTCCAGTGCAGGAAGTCAAGTGGGCACATTGTCTTTGTACCGTAGATCCAGCAGGGTGGCCACCCAGTAGTCAGCACACGTTAAAATGTGGGCAACTCTGCTGTCGTTGCGCAGGCATTGCAGCATGTAATCGCTCATGTGTGCCAGGCTCCCCAGAGGTAAGGACAAGCTGTCCTCTATGGGAGGCGTATCATCATCATCCTCTGTATCCCCCCAGCCACGCACCAGGGATGTGCCTGCGCTGTGCTGGGTGCCACCCCGCTGTGAACCTGCTTCATCCTCATCCTCCTCCACCTCCTTCTCATCCTCCTCGTCCTCCAGTAGTGGGCCCTGGCTGGCCACATTTGTACCTGCCCTCTGCTGTTGCAAAAAACCTCCTCTGAGCCACTTCTAACAGACTGGCCTGAAAGTGCTAAAAACGACCCGTCATCCTTCTCCTCCTCCTCCTGGCCCACCTCCTCTTCCATCATCACCCTAAGCGTTTTCTCTAGGAGACATAGAATTGGTATTGTCACGCTGATAACAGTGGCATCGCCACTGGCCATGTTGGTGGCGTACTCGAAACAGCGCAACAGGGCACACAGGTCTCGCATGGAGGCCCAATCATTGGTGGTGCTGTTCCGCAGTGCGACTGACCCGTGCGTGCTGCAGCTGAAACTCCACTATGGCCTGCTGCTGCTCGCACAGTCTCTCCAGCATGTGCAAGGTGGAGTTCTACCGGGTGGGCACGTCGCATATTAGGCGGTGAGCGGGAAGGCCGAAGTACCGCTGTAGCGCTGACAGGCGAGCAGCGGCAGGACGGCCCGCACTTTATGCAGCAGCTCTGACATGTCTGGGTAGTTGTGAATGAACTTCTGCACCACCAAATTCAGCACATGAGCCAGGCAAGGGATGTGCGTCAAACCGGCTAGTCCCAGAGCTGCCACGAGATTTCGCCCATTATCGCACACCACCAGGCCGGGCTTGAGGCCCACCGGCAGCAACCACTGGTCGGTCTGTTGTTCAATACCCCGCCACAACTCCTGCGCGGTGTGGGGCCTGTCCCCCAAACATATGAGTTTCAGAATGGCCTGCTGACGTTTACCCCGGGCTGTGCTGAAGTTGGTGGTGAAGGTGTGTGGCTCACTGGAGGAGCTGGTGGAAGCAGAGGAGGAGGAGGAAGCCGAGTAGGAGGAGGAGGCTAAAGGAGGCAAAGAATGATGCCCTGTGATCCTTGGCGGCGGAAGGACGTGCGCCAAGGAACTCTCCGCCTGGGGCCCAGCCGCCACTACATTTACCCAGTGTGCAGTTAGGGAGATATAGCGTCCCTGGCCGTGCTTATTGGTCCACGTATCTGTGGTTAGGTGGACCTTGCCACAAATGGCGTTGCGCAGTTCACACTTGATTTTATCGGACACTTGCATGTGCAGGGAAGGCACGGCTGTCTTGGAGAAGTAGTGGCGGCTGGGAACCACATACTGGGGGACAGCCATGGCCATCAGCTGTTTGAAGCTGTCTGTGTCCACCAGCCGGAATGACAACATTTCAAAGGCCAGTTGTTTAGAAATGCTGGCATTCAGGCCAAGGGCTCGAGGGTGACTAGGTGGGAATTTGCGCTTCCTCTCAAAGGTTTGAGAGATGGAGAGCTGAACGCTGCTGTGTGAAATAGTGGAGACGCTAGGTGACGGTGGCGGTGGTGGTGGTGGTGTCGGTGGCACATCCTCTGTTTGCTGCTTGGCAGGTGGCAACATTCCTCTCGAGGCGGAAGCCGAGGCAACAGCGGTAGAGGGAGCAGGGGGAGCCTGAGTGGGTTCCTTGTTTTTAAGGTGTGTACTCCACTGCAGTTCATGCTTTGCATGTAGATGCCTGATCATGCAGGTGGTGCTCAGGTTAAGAACGTTAATGCCTCGCCTCAGGGTCTGATGGCACAGCGTGCAAACCACTCTGGTCTTGTCGTCAGCACATTGTTTGAAGAAGTGCCATGCCGGGGAACTCCTGGAAGATGCCTTTGGGGTGCTCGGTCCCTGTTGGCGCTGGCCAATAGCAGGCGAACTCTCTGGACGGCGGCTGTTCTGCTTTTGCCCCCTGCTCCCTCTTTGGCTTCGCTGTTGTCTCGGTCTCACCACTGCCTCTTCCTCTGAACTATTTAAGTCAGCGGCACGACCTTCAGTCCATGTGGGGTCTAAGACCTCATCGTCCTCTGCATCGTCTTCCACCTGACCTCCTCCTGTTCAGTCTGCACACTGCAATAAGACGCGGCAGTGGGCACCAGCGTTTCGTCATCATCATAGACTCGGTCACTCTGCTGTGGTGGTATTCCCATGTCCTCATCATCTGGATACATAAGTGGTTGTGCGTCAGTGCATGGAATGTCTTCCACCGCTGGGGAAGGGCTAGGTGGACGCCCCTGGAAAAACGTGAGAGCAGAGTCTTCAAACAGAAGAAGAGATTGCTGCATAACTTGAGGCTCAGACAGTTTCCCTGATATGCATGGGGGTGAAGTGACAGACTGATGGGCTTGGTTTTCAGGTGCCACCTGTGCGCTTTCCACAGAAGACTGGGCGGAAGACAATGTCGGCCACCCAATCGACTAATGCCTGTACCTGCTCAGGCCTTACCATCCTCATAACGGCATTGGGCTCCACCAAATATCGCTGTAAATTCTGCCGGCTACTTGAGGGAGTTGGTTCACTACTTTGTGCGCCTGAGGCCGAACGGCCACGTCCTCTGCCAGCAACAGAGGCTCCACGGACATCACCACGACCGCGTCCTCGTCCCTTAATAGAATGTTTCCTTATTGTTGCGATTCAACTCGCACCACAATAAAATATATTATTTTTTAGCCCCAAAATTCCCACACTGGAAGATATAATTCCTTTTTCCGGTATTAATTACAAGAAGACTGCTGCTAATTGGACACCAGAATTTTTAAAATGCTAGATTCCCACACAGGAATACAGGGGTAAAAACGTGAGGCCTACTGTTTCTGGTCTAACTAACACCAGATTGATTAAATTGGCCTTTTTTTCACCAAAATTACAACACTGGACAATGTAATGCCTTTTTCCGGTATTAATTCCTTTTTACAGGAGTAAAAACGTGAGGCCTACTGTTTCTGGTGTACCTAACACCAGATTGATTAAATTGGCCTTTTTTTCACCAAAATTACAAAACACTGGACAATGTAATGCCTTTTTCCGGTATTAATTCCTTTTTACAGGAGTAAAAACGTGAGGCCTACTGTTTCTGGTGTAACTAACACCAGATTGATTAAATTGGCCTTTTTTTCACCAAAATTACAACACTGGACAATGTAATGCCTTTTTCAGGTTTTAATTACAAGAATACTGCTGCTAATTGGACACCAGAATTTTTAAAATGCTAGTTTGTGTACATAAATTCCCACACTGGAAGATATAATTCCTTTTTCCGGTATTAATTACAAGAAAACTGCTGCAAATTGGACACCAGAATTTTTAAAATGCTAGTTTTGGTACATAGATTCCCACACGGGGAGATATAATTCCTTTTTACAGGAGTAAAAACGTGCAGCCTCCTGTTTCTGGTCTAACTAACACCAGATTGATTAAATTGGCCTTTTTTTTCACCAAAATTACAACACTGGACAATGTAATGCCTTTTTCCGGTATTAATTCCTTTTTACAGGAGTAAAAACGTGAGACCTACTGTTTCTGGTGTACCTAACACCAGATTGATTAAATTGGCCTTTTTTTCACCAAAATTACAACACTGGACAATGTAATGCCTTTTTCAGGTTTTAATTACAAGAATACTGCTGCTAATTGGACACCAGAATTTTTAAAATGCTAGTTTGTGTACATAAATTCCCACACTGGAAGATATAATTCCTTTTTCCGGTATTAATTACAAGAAAACTGCTGCAAATTGGACACCAGAATTTTTAAAATGCTAGTTTTGGTGCATAGATTCCCACACGGGGAGATATAATTCCTTTTTACAGGAGTAAAAACGTGTGGCCTACTGTTTCTGGTCTAACTAACACCAGATTGATTAAATTGGCTTTTTTTTTTTTACCAAATTTACAACACTGGACGATATAATGCCTTTTTGCGGTATTAATTACAAGAGGATTGCTGGTATTTCAGAACACCGGAATTTTTAAAATGCTAGTTTTGCTAGATAAATTTCCCACACTGGGAGAAATATTGCCTAAGCCTTTTTACAGTATTAATTACAACAGGAGTGCTTCTTCTGGTCTAACACCAGAATAATTTTATTATTACGGTGAAAGCTTTTTTTAATTTATATTTCTGGCACATAAAAAAAAAATATATTTCTGGCTGACAGTATTGGACTTGGCTGTAGTGGCACTGGCTAGCCTAGCTGGAACAGCACATTCATGGGATTTGCTATCCAAGTGGGTTACTTTCAGTTTCACCACTGATATATTAAATATCTTTGCAGTTAGTATGGGTGACACAAGCACAGCCAAACCTCTGATGTAGTATATCTATGAAAAAATCGACTATTACATGAGATTAATGGACGTTGTGGCAGCTTTTGCTGTAGCACCACAAGTCCCAAAATGGCCGCCGCCTATCAGCCCAGTAACATGTGCCAGAAAACGGTCTGCCCAGCCAGAAAAAGAATTGACTTTGACTGAGCAGCTGAATCGCTGTTGTTCTGATTCAGAGGTGTAGATTTTTCACTTCTTTGGAGCTTTGGTTTAGACTCTGTGGCAGCTTGTGCTGGCGCACCACAAGTCCCA
This sequence comes from Bufotes viridis, assembly GCA_033119425.1. NCBI lineage: Eukaryota > Metazoa > Chordata > Amphibia > Anura > Bufonidae > Bufotes > Bufotes viridis. The sequence goes on from CM065589.1 coordinate 459,788,393, forward strand.
AAATGGCCACCGCCGGTCAGCCCAGTTACATGTGCCAGTAAAAATCGCTCTGGCCAGTCTAAACAAAATAGTGACTTTCAGTGAACAGCTCAGCTGAGTTGTTCTGATGCATAGGTGTAGAAATGTAGATCATTCACTTCTTTATCCCTGCCTATCTCGCCCTGACAGAAGCTGTGTCCTCTCCCTACACTAATCAGAGCAGTGTGACGTGCGGCGCTACGTGACTCCAGCTTAAATAGAGGCTGGGTCACATGCTGCACTTGGCCAATCACAGCCATGCCATTAATAGGCATGGCTGTGATGGGCTCTTAGGGCAAGAAGTAAAACGCTAGCTGATTGGCTGCTGTGCAGCCCTTCAGAAAGCGGGAAGTAATCGACGAACACCGGACCTGAGCCCGAACTTTTTTGAAAATGTCCGGGTTCGGGTCCGTGTCACGGACATCCCAAAATTTGGTATGGAACCGAACGATTCTCGAACTGTTCGCTCAACACTACTTATTGATACAAACCGTAACCCTGATCGATACAACATCATACCTGATCGTATACACACACTAGATGTTTTAAACCTCTTTGTTCAAAAAAATTTAGGATTGTAAGTTGATTTATGCCTTTTATGGATTAAAACCCAACTCTGCGTCAACTATGTAATTTTCCATGGGAGTTTTGCCATGGATCCCCCTCCGGCATGCCACCTTGAAACAACTTTTCCATCACTATTGTGGCCAGAAAGAGTCCCTGTGGGTTTTAAAATTCGCCTGCCTATTGAATTCTATGGCGGTTCGCCCGTTTGCGAACATTTGCGGAAGTTCGCCGTTCGCGAATGGAAAATTTTATGTATGTTCGCGACATCACTATTAACCAGTTTTGTTTATTAATTATTTTATCTTGTCTACTAGATGGAGCAACTTTCAAACCCAGGTTTGCAGCTTTTGTATATGATACTTGAGGATAATTTTTTAATGATGGGCCAATTACTTTGTCTTCCAGTAAATGATACCAATGTTTTCTGATGATATTTTCAACTTTTTTATATTGTATTTTGAATGGTAATACCAATCTAAGTGTTTCATCAGTCTTTTTATGCTCTTTATTAACAAAAAATTGTTGTCTATCCATTTGTTTAACTTTCTCATATGACTTTTCTACTAATCGAATGTGGTATTGTTTGTCCATGAAATCCTACTTTAAAATTATTGCCTCTTTTTTAAAATTGTCCTGTTTACTACAATTCCTTTTTAATCTTCTGAACTGTCCTCCTGGGATGTTGTCCAGCCACCTCGGCAAGTTGCAACTCGAATGTAATACAAAGCTCTTTCTCGCCACAGGTTTTCAATAGGTGTTACATATTAGTCTGTTGTCTTCTACCCTGTTGTTCAAATCAAGGAATTGTATTTCCTTCTTACTGGTGTTTGAGCTAGATTTTATGTTTTTATTATTTTCGTTAATACTATTCAGAAAATTGTCAAGGGCTACCTGTGTGCCCTGCCATATGAAGATAATGTCATCTATATAGCGCTGCCATAGCACCATACTCTCCCCCAGCTGTGGTATTATCCATTCTTCTTCCCATAAATAAATTGGCATAGCTGGGGGCGAATCTGGTGCCCATGGCGGTGCCCTTTAGCTGAAAATAATAATCGCCATTAAATGAAAAATAGTTATGGATAAGTATAAATTTGACGCCCTCCATTAGAAATGACACCTGCTCATCTTTCCATTAAATATATTTTTTACATTGCATATGTAGTGCCTCTAGGCCTTGTGAATGATCAATAATCGTATATAGTGAGTTGACGTCTAACGTCCCTAATATCCAGTTTTCTGTATATACTAAAGATTCTATTGTTTTAATAATGTCAGTCGTGTCCTTGATGAAAGAGGGCGTCTGTTTAACTATCGGTTGCAACATCTCATCTATGTATTTGGATAAATTGCTCGTTATTGAATTAATGCCTGATACTATTGGCCTACCTGGGGGTGAAATCAATGTTTTGTGCACCTTGGTATTGCAATATAGTATAGGTATTCTTTTCTCTGAATTTTCTATAAATATTGCTTCTGTCTCTGATAGGATACCCTGATCTGTTCCAAGTTTACAGAGATGGGTAAGTTTCTTGGTATGTTCTCCCGTGGGGTCTCCCTTAAGTTTTTATACGTCTCCCCATCTTCTAACTGTCGCATACATTCTTTCACGTAATCTACAGTGTTAAGAATTACCGTAGCCCCACCGTTATCTGAGGGGGTATAATAATGTCTTTATTGTTTTGCAACTGTTGTATGGCCTCTCTTTCTTTTTTTGTTAAGTTGTATTTTACTTTGTTATTTTTCATTCTACTCAGATCACTTTCTACACTCTGTTTAAATGTTGCTATTTGTGGACTAATCTCCTGTTTCGGATATTTTTTAGATATATTTTTTTTAATTTCGCATTAATGTATTCTTTTGTATCTTCTATATCATTCTTCAATATCGGGTTTTTCAGATAATATTTTTTTAAACAGATTTTTCAGAAAATTTTTCTATCCCTATAAATGTAGTAAATTTGTCTAATTTAGCTGTTGGTGCATATTTCAGACCTTTATTCAATACGCTATTTTGCATATCTGTGAGCGTAATATTGCCCAAATTGGTCACATTCTACAGGATTTGTGTTGCCTGTGATTGTTCTCTCTTTTTTGCATGTCTTCCTCTTCTGACTTGCTTCTTCTTCTGTATTCCTGTGCCCTGGTGTGTGGTGTTCTCTCCTGATTGTATTGGTAGTGATAGTGATTTTGATGGTGACGTTGTCCCTGTGGGGTGTATTTTTCTGTTCTCCTCTCTTAAGTCCTTTGTCTTAAATTGTAATCGTGCCTGTATGGGGACTTGCTCCTCTGTGGTGTTTGTTTCCTGTGTGCCTTGTTTCCTTTCATTTTGTGATGTGGAGGGGTACCATCTAAAAAAAGAGGTGAAGCTAAAGATTCGTATCTATTAGATATTGGAATCACATATTGGTTATTTTCCTCCCTTATTTGTGTTCTCTGTGTTTCTCCGTGCACACTATTTATATTATTAGTGCTATCAATGTTGTGAAAGTGTTTTGTATATTGTGTTTTTGCAGTTTTATTGTTTTTTTACTCATAATTTCTTTCTCAACCATATCTAAGTTTTTACATATTTTTTTCATGCCAACCTGTCACTTGCTCATTGTTGGGGTATTGCTCTATCTCTTTCTTTAATTCTACTATTTCCTCCGATATTTCATTTAATATTTGCAATCGCCTCTTTACAATTAGTTGGATTAAATTGCATGATTGAGTTTTCAGAAAATTATCCCATTCATTCTTAAAAATATCGTTCACTAGATCTGAAGCAGGTATTTTAATTAAAGTTAAACCCTCTGGAATACATCCATTTTCCAGATACCTATCAAGAGATTTTATTTCCCATTTGTTACGCAGCTGTTTGTGTAATAGTCTATCTAATTTTTTAAAAGATTTATCCAGCCTATATATAGAATCTTGTATATTGGTATCTTCAAATTCAAATTTATGTGATTCCACTGTTTTGCATTTGTCCTCCATGTGTTGCCATATGTCCATCTTGGCGATCAAAGGAGCACAGCCTTATATAGGGGGAAGAAAGGAAGAAGTTTGTATAAAAATGTGTTCTAGGCGGCTCACCAAATGTTTGCCAAGACTGGATAAGGTGCACACACCCTAATAAGCTCCTCCGAGCTCAAGAGGATAGAAAATTGTAGGATACACTAATGAGTGGGAGGGCACTCAAAACATATCAGAACGGGTACAAATGCAATCAATAAGAGTAATATTTAATAGAACCAATATAAAACACACATAAAATATAAAATAAAGTATAAATCAATTCATTTAAAATACTGAATCATTGGGTGGCCAGCCCGGTGACCAGTCTCTCAATTGCACTTAAATATCACACATAGATGTAGAATAATATTATATTTGCACTTCTGGCTCTGGCCGTCAAGCCCTTTTGATTGCAATTTTTTTTGCCAGTATGGCTATGTTGATCAAGCATCAGTTTAAATTTGCATTCACCATTGTAGTCAGTGGATAAAAATATCGGCAAGTGTTTTCTTTTAAGCCTACATAAGTTCAGAGTACTACACTGTATATTAAAAAATCGGTGTCCATGCCCTATTCATTTGGCAAAAATGAAATATGAGTTGCACACATTGTCCAAACATTTCAGTGAACAACACAATGGAGATCCATCTAGCCTGAGATATGTGGCAATAGAGAAAGTCCAAAGACCCTGGAGAGGGGGAACTTTACTGCTCAAATGTCACGGATTGAATCCCAGAGAATTTATGAATTTAAACGTTAACATCTAAGGGGTTAAATGCAGAACTAGAATTGTTTGGTTTTCTATGAGTACGGGTGTTCGCCGCAGGTGGAGACAGGAGATATGCATCAGGCTGTTTTCCCAGCATGCAGATCTTCTATTTTTGCATGTGACGACACCCCATTCCCATCTATTAAGGCTCTGTCCATCAACTGTTGTCAGCCCTTTGTTTACTATCACCCATCAATATGTATCGAAATATATGTTATGTGTTCGTATATAGAAGCTGAAGACACCGTATTCTAGCCAAGTATATGCTAATTTTATGGTTTCAAGAAAAAACGCATGAAAAACGCAGATGTGTTTTTATATATTTTTTATATTTTTTAATTTTTCATGTTCATTCTCATATTCTCTCTATTCACCCATTTTATTATATAAAAATACAAGGGATAAGAGGTATAATGGATAAGACTTCAACCGGCTCATTCTGTGTTCCTAATGATCCACACCGCAGTTTCTGTGTCCCTTACTTACCCACAATACTTAGTAACAAGCCATATGCTATAAAAAGATGCTTATTTCTCCTCACTGCTTACCCACTGAAGAAGGGGATCGTAACTGCCCCGAAACGCGTCTGGGATTACAGCAGTGAGGGATACATGACTGCAGGAAACAAGTATACTTTACAAAGATACTTAACAAAGCTTATTCTACTCCCAACAAGTGCTACATAGGCAGAGGAGACTATCGGTTTGAAAAGGTATCCAGCGCTTAAATCACATGATCGCACCATTGAGACATGTGACACTCCCCCTACATGACATCACCGCAGGTCCTGGAAGGGAATAGAGCGTGATAGCGTGCAGCGCCCCGCTCAGAAGAATGCAGGTGATAGAAGACCTCAAAAGGGTGGTAATGTAAACAGGATTAATCCTCATATATGCCACTTACCTAATGCACTTTTAATTATCGGGGCATTGCATTGTACAAGTACTTTGAACGCCAGCATTTGCCAAATGAATAGGGCGTGGACACCGATTTTTTAATATACTGTGCAGTACTATGAACTTATGTAGGCTTAAAATAAAACACTTGCCGATATTATTATCAACTGAATACAATGGTGAATGCAAATTTAAACTGGTGCTTGACCAACATAGCCGTACTGGCAAAAACTGTTGCCATCAAAAGGGCTTGACGGCCAGAGCCAGAAGTGCAAATATAATATTATTCTACATCTATGTGTGATATTTAAGTGCAATTGAGAGATCGTTCACTGGGCTGGCCACCCAAAGATTCAGTATTTTAAATGAATTGATTTATACTTTATTTTATATTTTATGCGTGTTTTATATTGGTTCTATTAAATATTACTCTTATTGATTGCATTTGTAACAGTTGTGTCCTCATATGTTTTGAGTGCCCTCCCACTCATTAGTGTATCCTACAATTTTCTAAAAAGCTAAATTTGCCTAGCTAAGAGAAGCCATTGGCCTCACTTAAAGGGACAATGTCCTCAAAATTTAAAATAGAGCCACAAAATGGGATATTTTTTAAAGCATCCTAATCTCAAATTATAGGAATGGAAAAAAAGGGTGAAGAAAAAGAAAACACCAATGTGTACAGAAAGTAAAACTAACCCTAAAATATTCTTCAGTTACATAAATAGAAAAAAGTTTCAACCTGAAGTTGTTGCCCTTTACAAAGTGATGAGGAGGAAAATGAACTGTCAGATGAAATGCAGAGTGTAAAATTAAACTCATTAAAAGTAAAAATATTAAAATAGACAAATCACTAGGTCCAGATGGCATACGCCCGCATTTTAAGATAATTTAGTAATGTCATAGAGAAACCCTAATTTCTAATATTTAAGGACTTACTGGTTCACAGAATTGATGCTTAGCAAATGTGGTGTCATATTTAAAATGAGGTCAAAAACAGAGCACAGAAACTATAGACCAGTAACTTTAATAACTGTCGTGGGTAAACTGTTTGAAGGTTTTCTAAAAGATGCTTTCCAGGAGTATCTAAATGAAAATAAGCTTATAACACAATATCAGCATGGCTTCATGAGTCCTGTCAAATTAGTCAGACAGGGTTATTTAATTTAGAAACAAAGAGCACTGAGGGGCAATCTAATAACTGTATATAAATATATCAGGTGTCAGTACAAAGATCTCTCCCATCATCTATTTATACCCAGGACATTGACTGTGATGAACATCTACATTTATACGAAAGAAGGTTTCTACACAAACATAGAAGAGGGTTCTTTACTGTAACAGCAGTAAGACTATGGACCTCTCTGTAAGAAGAGGTGGTGATGGTGAACTAAAAGAGTTCTTAAAATGAGGAAAATTGGCTTCTACCTCTCAATTGTTTTTTTTTTTCTTCCTCAAGATCAACTTGCAGGATAACAGGCTAAACTAGATGGATGGATGTCTTTTTTCAGCCTTACAAACTATGTTACTAGGTTCTTATGACTAGAATATGGTACAGGGGGCTTAGGAGGTGAGATGTTAGCCAAAGCAGTTGATTTCAGGAGGGTGTATTCGGTCACTTGATGTGTAGATGAGTTTCTGATTCTCACAGTGTTAATTACCACACAGTGCTCCTTATGGCCAGTAGCAGAAAGGAGTGCTTGGGTGTAGAGATAAGCAAACACCTGGAAGTTCGGGTTCGAGAAGTTCTGAAGAAGGCCACTTTCAGTTATTTCGGCCCAGCACCCGGACCGAGGATACAGGTCCCACAGCAAGGAATCATGCGTCATATCACACACCACTGGAGAAGGCCACTTTCAGTTATTTCGGCCCAAGCACCCAGACAGAGGAGAGCGGTCCCACAGCAAGGAATCATGCGTCATTTCACCCACCACTGGAGAAGGCCACTTTCAGCTATTTATGTCCCACCACCCAGACAGAGGAGAGAGGTCCCACAGCAAGGAATCATGCGTCATATCACCCACCACCGGAGAAGGCCACTTTCAGTTATTTCGGCCCCAGCACCCAGACAGAGGAGAGAGGTCCCACAGCAAGGAATCATGCGTCATATCACCCACCACTGGAGAAGGCCACTTTCAGTTATTTCGGCCCATCACCCAGACCGAGGATACAGGTCCCACTGCAAGGTATCATGCGTCATATCACCCACCACTGGAGAAGGCCACTTTCAGTTATTTCGGCCCCAGCACCCAGACAGAGGAGAGAGGTCCCACAGCAAGGAATCATGTGTCATATCACCCACCACTGGAGAAGGCCAATTTCAGTTATTTCGGCCCAGCACCCAGATAGAGGAGAGAGGTCCCACAGCAAGGATGAATGCGTCATTTCACCCACCACTGGAGAAGGCCACTTTCAGTTATTTCGGCCCAGCACCCAGACCGAGGAGAGAGGTCCCACAGCAAGGAGTCATGCGTCATATCACCCACCACTGGAGAAGGCCACTTTCAGTTATTTCAGCCCCAGCACCCAGACAGAGCCATCACCCAGACCGGGATAGGTCCCACTGCAGGTATCATGCGTCTATCACCCACCACTGGAAGGCCACTTTCAGTTATTTCGGCCCCAGCACCCAGACAGAGAGAGGTCCCACAGCAAGGAATCATGTGTCATATCACCCACCACTGGAGAAGGCCAATTTCAGTTATTTCGGCCCAGCACCCAGATAGAGGAGAGAGGTCCCACAGCAAGGATGAATGCGTCATTTCACCCACCACTGGAGAAGGCCACTTTCAGTTATTTCGGCCCAGCACCCAGACCGAGGAGAGAGGTCCCACAGCAAGGAGTCATGCGTCATATCACCCACCACTGGAGAAGGCCACTTTCAGTTATTTCGGCCCCAGCACCCAGACAGAGGAGAGAGGTCCCACAGCAAGGAGTCATGCGTCATATCACCCACCACTGGAGAAGGCCACTTTCAGTTATTTCGGCCCCAGCACCCAGACAGAGGAGAGAGGTCCCACAGCAAGGAATAATGCGTCATATCACCCACCACTGGAGAAGGCCACTTTCAGTTATTTCGGCCCAGCACCCAGACGGAGGAGAGAGGTCCCACAGCAAGTTATCATGCGTCATATCACCCACAACTGAAGAAGGCCACTTTCATTTATTTTGGCCCAGCAATAGTGATGTCGCGAACATAAAATTTTCGTTCGCGAACAGCGAACGCGAACTTCCGCAAATGTTCGCGAACGGGCGAACCGCCATAGACTTCAATTGGCAGGCGAATTTTAAAATTCACAGGGACTCTTTCTGGCCACAATAGTGATGGGAAAGTTGTTTCAAGGGGTCTTACACCTGGACTGTGGCATGCCGGAGGGGGATCTATAGCAAAACTCCCATGGAAAATTACGTAGTGGACGCAGAGTCGGGTTTTAATCCATAAAGGGCATAAATCAACTAACATTCCTAAATTGTTTGGAATAACATGCTTTAAAACATCCAGTGTGTGTATACGATCAGGTATGAGGTTTTATCGATCAGGTAGTGTAAGGGTTACGCCCACTTTTAATGCACCGCAAACAACCGCAAACAGTTCATTTGCACAACCGCAAACTCACCATTTGCACAAGGTTGGATACCAAGCTAGCCACGTCCCGGTGATGTCATTGAAGGTTTCTTCCTCCACCCAGCCACGTACAACACCAAGGGTCCCCAAAAGGTGAATTGAATTGATTTTTCGAACGGGGAGATGGTTATAAAAAACTCTGGCTCCCTCCCCTTTGTTTTTATCCACGGTCACTGCGTTTGCGCCGTGCAATTTACTGTCACACCCGATATGAGTGGTATTTTCTGTAGTACTATTCTCATCAGTTTAATCCCTCTAACGTCCCCGACTCCCCAATCTGGGGGCCATTTATTGATTAGATTTTTCGAACGGGGAGATGGTTAAAAAAACGCTGGCTCCCTCCACTCTGTTTTAAACCACGGTGACTGCGTCTGCGCCGTGCAATTTACTGTCACACCCGATATGAGTGGTATTTTCTGTAGTACTATTCTCATCAGTTTAATCCCTCTAACGTCCCCAATCTGGGGGCCATTTATTGAATAGATTTTTCGAACGGGTCGATGGTTAAAAAAACGCTGGCTCTCTCCACTCTGTTTTAAATCCACGGTGACTGCGTCTGCGCCGTGCAATTTACTGTCACACCCTATATGAGTGGTATTTTCTGTAGTACTATTCTCATCAGTTTAATCCCTGTTACGTCCCATATCAGGGATTGCCTTTTGTGAAAAAAATTTAGGCCGGGTAACTTCGACTGCCTTCACAGTGACAGACCAAACTCTCATACACCAAACTGAATTGATTTGAGGAACCGGGAGATGGAAAAAGCAGTTTGGTCGGTCCTCTTACTCCCAAATTGGGGCACTGCGCGTGCACAGAGCACTGTGCTGTGACACCCTATATGAGTGGTGTCTTAACTAGTACTATTCCTATCAGTTTAAAACCTGTTACGTACCCTATCCGGTCGAATTGATTAACCATTGTCGAATTAGCGAACCATTACGACATCATGAAATAATTTAGTTCTGAGCTCTGTACTTGCTTTGTATTGGAATTGGTGGGGATTTTTTTAATTGTCTGCATCATTTCTAATAAACTATTAAGAGACTTTATTATGATTTTTTATTTTATGTATTAAAAACCCATACAAGATATAAAAAAAAAGGTAAATTAATGTTTTTTCTATGAAATATTATCCAGCCGTCCGATCGCTTTTGGTCTGACCATAATGAAACAACGGCCTTATCATCTGGGGTGTGGCAACATTGCCACCACACTCATAGAGGTGATGATTGCTTCATTGTGATACGCAAGCCCCTTCACCCCAACAAGGTAACCATCACGAAGGGGAATTGACACTTGTATGTGCCTTTTTTTTTTGGTTTGTTTTTGCAGCCACGGTGCTGCACCATAGGACAGAAAAATTAGGCATGTACTCATGCCTGAAAAATAATGGCATTGTTGAAGCGGCCGGAAAAATTGATGTTTTCCAGGCAGAAAAGTGACTAAAACATTGCGGCTTGAACCCTAGTTGGTGGTGGAGAATTCACGAGAGTCATCCGGTATGCAGACATTAAATACAATTACCAAAAACAAGGCAAAAAATACAATAATAATTCAAAAAATTCATCTTTATTCCAAATACATTATCATAATAAAAAACAAGGAAGATGGGACATTAAAAAGACAGGAAAATGTAATATCCATAAAGGGAGCAGTGATGTATCCAATGAACCACAGTAGGTACTACTCAAAACAGAGGAGCATAAAGACTCACATATAGTAATGACATAAAGTGCAAAGTGCCTATTACAAGAAAAGCAAATTCACAAAAACAATATAAAGGCATAAAGTGCCAAGTAATACCTACAAATACATCAATAGCACTGCTCACCGAACCCGACGTGCGTTTCGCGATGTTAGCTTCATCAGGGAATGATGAAGCTAACATCGCTAACGACGTCGTCGTGAGCAGTGCCGATGTGTTTGTAGGCATTACTGGCACTGCCTTATATTGTTTTGTGAATTTGCTTTCTTGCAATAGGCACTTGCACTCATGTCATTACTATATGTGAGTCTTTATGCTCCTCTGTTTAGTAGTACCTACTGTGATTCATGGATACATCACTGCTCCCTATGGATATTACATTTTCCTGTCTTTAATGTCCCATCTTCCTTGTTTTTATTATGATAATGTATTTGGAATAAAGATGAATTTTTTGAATTATTATTGTATTTTTTGCCTTGTTTTTGGTAATATTATTGAGGGACTAGGTTCTAATAGGTTTTTGTCCCATACATTTATAGGTGTTAGACATTAAATACAGCAGCGTGGGGACCATTTTGAGGCCAAGGCATGTAATCAGGCCTTTTGTTAGTCAAACATATCCCCCACTGTCAGTCCCTTCGGGATCCATGCCTCATTCATCTTTATGAAGGTGAGGTAATCAACACTTTTTTGACCAAGGCGACTTCTCTTGTCAGTGACAATGCCTCCTGCTGCACTGAAGGTCCTTTCTGACAGGACACTTGAAGCAGGGCAGGCCAGAAGTTCTATCGCAAACTGGGATAGCTCAGGCCACAGGTCAAGCCTGCACACCCAGTAGTGAAGGGGTTCATTGCTCCTCAGAGTGTCGATATCTGCTGTTAAGGCGAGGTAGTCTGCTACCTGTCGGTCGAGTCGTTCTCTAAGGCTGGATCTAAAAGGGCTGTGTCGAGTAGGACTGAAAAAGCTCCGCATGTCCTCCATCAACAACACATCTGTAAATCGTCCAGTCCTTGCCGCCGTGGTAGGAGGAGGATTACACTCACCTCTTCCCCTGTTAGATTCCCGTTGTGCTGTGACATCCCCCTTATAAGCTGTGTAAAGCATATTTTTTAGTTTGGTTTTGAACTACTGCATCCTTTCCGACTTTCGGTAATTTGGTAACATTTCTGCCACTTTCAGGGATTGCCTTTTGTGAAAAAAATTTAGGCCGGGTAACTTCGACTGCCTTCACAGTGACAGACCAAACTCTCATACACCAAACTGAATTGATTTGAGGAACCGGGAGATGGAAAAAGCAGCTTGGTCGGTCCTCTTACTCCCAAATTGGGGCACTGCGCGTGCACAGAGCACTGTGCTGTGACACCCTATATGAGTGGTGTCTTAACTAGTACTATTCCTATCAGTTTAAAACCTGTTACGTACTCCTATCCGGTCGAATTGATTAACCATTGTCGAATTAGCGAACCATTACGACATCATGAAATAATTTAGTTCTGAGCTCTGTACTTGCTTTGTATTGGAATTGATGGGGATTTTTTAATTGTCTGCATCATTTCTAATAAACTATTAAGAGACTTTATTATGATTTTTATTTTATGTATTAAAAACCCATACAAGATATAAAAAAAAGGTAAATTAATGTTTTTCTATGAAATATTATCCAGCCATCCGATCGCTTTTGGTCTGACCATAATGAAACAACGGCCTTATCATCTGGGGTGTGGCAACATTGCCACCACACTCATAGAGGTGATGATTGCTTCATTGTGATACATAAGCCCCTTCACCACAACAAGGTAACCATCACGAAGGGAATTGAAACTTGTATGTGCCTTTTTTTTTGGTTTGTTTTTGCAGCCACAGTGCTGCACCATAGGACAGAAAAATTAGGCATGTACACATGCCTGAAAAATAATGGCATTGTTGCAGCCGCTATTGAAGCGGCCGGAAAAATTGATGTTTTCCAGGCAGAAAAGTGACTAAAACATTGCGGCTTGAACCCTAGTTGGTGGTGGAGAATTCACGAGAGTCATCCGGTATGCAGACATTAAATACAGCAGCGTGGGGACCATTTTGAGGCCAAGGCATGTAATCAGGCCTTTGTTAGTCAAACATATCCCCCACTGTCAGTCCCTTCGGGATCCATGCCTCATTCATCTTTATGAAGGTGAGGTAATCAACACTTTTTGACCAAGGCGACTTCTCTTGTCAGTGACAATGCCTCCTGCTGCACTGAAGGTCCTTTCTGACAGGACACTTGAAGCAGGGCAGGCCAGAAGTTCTATCGCAAACTGGGATAGCTCAGGCCACAGGTCAAGCCTGCACACCCAGTAGTGAAGGGGTTCATTGCTCCTCAGAGTGTCGATATCTGCTGTTAAGGCGAGGTAGTCTGCTACCTGTCGGTCGAGTCGTTCTCTAAGGCTGGATCTAAAAGGGCTGTGTCGAGTAGGACTGAAAAAGCTCCGCATGTCCTCCATCAACAACACATCTGTAAATCGTCCAGTCCTTGCCGCCGTGGTAGGAGGAGGATTACACTCACCTCTTCCCCTGTTAGATTCCCGTTGTGCTGTGACATCCCCCTTATAAGCTGTGTAAAGCATATTTTTTAGTTTGGTTTTGAACTACTGCATCCTTTCCGACTTTCGGTAATTTGGTAACATTTCTGCCACTTTCTGCTTATACCGGGGGTCTAGTAACGTGGCCACCCAGTCCAGATCGTTCTCCTTCATCCTTTTTATACGTGGGTCCCTCAACAGACATGACAGCATGAAAGACCCCATTTGAACAAGGTTGGATGCAGAGCTACTCATTTCCCGTTCCTTGTCCTCACTGATGTCATTGACGGTCTGTTCTTCCCCCCAGCCACGCACAACACCATGGGTCCCAGATAGGTGACAACAACGAGCACCCTTGGGTGCCTGCTGTGGTTGGTCTTCCTCCTCCTCAAAGCCTGCCACATTCCTCCTCTGACTCCTCTTCCTCATACACCTCTTCCAGCGTTGCTGCAGGTCCGGCAAGCGATGATGACAAGGCTGTTTCTGGTGGTGATGGTGACCACAACTCTTCCTCTTCACGCTCATCTACAGCCTGATCCAGATCTCGTCGCAGGGCACGCTCCAGGAAGAAAACAAATGGGATGAGGTCGCTGATGGTGCCTTCGGTGCGACTGACTAGGTTTGTTACCTCCTCAAAAGGACGCATGAGCCTACAGGCATTTTGCATGAGTGTCCAGTAACGTGGCAAAAAGATTCCCAGCTCCGCAGAGGCTGTCCTAGCACCACGGTCATACAAATACTCGTTGACGGCTTTTCTTGTTGGAGCAGGCGGTCGAACATTAGAAGTGTTGAATTCCAACGTGTCGGGCTGTCGCATATCAAGCGCCTCACTGGCATGTTGTTTTGACGCTGAATATCGGAAAAGTGCACATGGCCGTGTAGGAACGCCTGAAATGGCCTCACACCTTCCTGGCCTGCTTGAGGACGTCCTGTAAGCCTGGGTACTTAGACACAAAACGTTGTACGATGAGATTCAACACATGTGCCATGCACGGCACATGTGACAACTTGCCCAAATTTAATGCCGCCAACAGATTGCTTCCATTGTCACACACCACTTTGCCGATCTCCAGTTGGTGCGGGGTCAGCCACTGATCCACCTGTGCGTTCAGGGCGGACAGGAGTGCTGGTCCTGTGTGGCTCTCTGCTTTCAGGCAAGTCAACCCCAAGACAGCGTGACACTGTCGTATCCGGGATGTGGAATAACCCCTGGGGAGCTGAGGGGATTCAGTTGATGTGCAGCCAGATGCCGCAGCAGAGAGGATTCAGCGAGGAGGATATCGAAGAGGATGGAGTAGGAGTAGAGGAGGTGGCAGTAGGTCTGCCTGCAAGTCGTGGTGGTGTCACCAACTCCGCTGCGGAGCCACGCATTCCATGCTTGTCAGCTGTCAGCAGGTTGACCCAATGCGCAGTATACGTGATATACCTGCCCTAACCGTGCTTTGCAGACCAGGTATCAGTGGTCAGATGGACCCTTGCCCCAACACTGTATGCCAGAGATGCTATGACTTCCTTTTCAATGACATGGTAGAGGTTTGGGATTGCCTTTTTTGAAAAAAAAATTCGTCCGGGTACCTTCCACTGTGGTGTCCCAATAGCGACAAATTTTTTGAAGGCCTCAGACTCTACCAGCTGGTATGGTAAAAGCTGGCGGGCTAAGAGTTCCGTCAAGCCAGCTGTCAGTCGCCGGGCAAGGGGGTGATTCTGTGACATTGCCTTTTTACGCTCAAACATGTCCTTGACAGACACGTGACTGTGGGCAGATGAGCAGGAACTGCTGAAGGTGAGAGATGGAGTGGCGGGTGGTTGAGAGGGGGCAGGGAGGACAGCAGTGGTTGACGTGGCTGAAAATGCTGGACCAGGAGGAGCATGGTGGCTTTGAGTTTGTGTGCTGCTTGTACTCATGTGTTGATCCCATAGGCGTTTGTGATGTGAGATCATGTGCCTTCACAAAGCAGTTGTACCGAGGTGGCATCCGTGGCATCCGAGCAGGCACCCACGTGGCATCCGTGGACACATCGTCAGCATCAACCGCTTCACTTGTATCTGACACCTCAGCAAAGGAAGCAGCAGCGGGTACAACATCATCATCATCATCATCACACGGTACGTCCATGTGTGTAATCCTGCCTGACTGAGACTCAACCGCGTAATCTACATCATCTGGCAATAATGGTTGCGCATCACTAATTGCATCCAACTGATGTGTAAATAACTCCTCTGAAGGATCAAGTGGAGCGGCTGTGGTTGCTGTGGTGGTAGTGGTGGTGGTGGCGGCTGGCGGGTGCGTGGTAACTTGAGAGCAGGTGACCGAAGCTGAGCTGGAGGAGGATGGTGCATCAACGTTCTTAGCTGAAGCTGTTGAAGATTGGATGTCCTGTCTAAGCCAGTCAACTACATCCTCAGAATTTTTTGGGTTCAGTGTACGTTGCCTCTGAACACTGGGCATTATTCCAGGGACAGTGGAAATCACAGCACCACGACCACGACGGCCCCTGTGGGGTGGCCTGCCTCTGCCTGTCATTTTCTTTTAGATAAGTGGTACTATGCGTGCTAGGTACTGTGCCACCCGGTATCAGTGGTGGGCACTGGCAGTGGGCACACTACAGTCAGTGGAAGTGGGCCTGACACACACTGGCAGCAGGCAAGCAACTGAATTTAGACTACTGTTTAAAAATTAAATGCCTAATTTATCGGCAAGCTACTGTGCCACCCGGTATCAGTGGTTGGCACTGGCAGTGGGCACACTACAGTCAGTTGAAGTCGGCCTGACACACACTGGCAGCAGGCAAGCAACTGAATTTAGACTGTGTAAAAATTAAATTCCTTATTTATCGTCAAGCTACTGTGCCACCCGGTATCAGTGGTTGGCACTGGCAGTGGGCACAGTACAGTCTGTTGAAGTGGGCCTGACACACACTGGCAGCAGGCAAGCAACTGAATTTAGTCTACTGTCTAAAAATTAAATGCTATTTTGGCAATTGAATTTCACCCCAGAACAAAATATATGTTTTGGCGGACACTATGAATCTTGGCCTGCAACAGCTGGGATCATCAGATTCAAGGTATTGCTATTTTGGCAATTGAATTTCACCCCAGAACAAAATATATGTTTTGGCGGACACTATTATACTTTGCCAGCCACAGCTGAAACCACTGATTTATGGTATTGCTATTTTGGCAATTGAATTTCACCCCAGTACAAAATATATGTTTTGGCGGACACTATGAATCTTGGCCTGCAACAGCTGGGACACCAGATTCAGGGTATTGCTACTTTGGCAATTGAATTTCACCCCAGAACAAAATATATGTTTTTGCGGACACTATGAATCTTGGCCTGCAACAGCTGGGACACCAGATTCAGGGTATTGCTATTTTGGCAATTGAATTTCACCCCAGAACAAAATATATGTTTTGGCGAACACTATTATACTTTGCCTGCCACAGCTGAAACCACTGAATTATGGTATTTTTATTTTGTCAATTGAATTTCACCACATAAAATAATCTATCCTTTGCCAGACAGCAGACAGTATTATACTTGGCTAGCCAAAGCTGGAACACCAGATTTAGGGGATTAGTATTTGGGCAATTGTATTTAACCCCTTAATAAAATATAGAAATTGCTATCCTGAGTTTCTAGGGGTAACAATTAGCACAGCCAAGCCCCTGATGTAGGATATAGCAAAAAAAAAAAAACTAGTATTGATGGATTGATGGACTTGATAGCAGCTTGTTCTGGTGCACCACAAGTCACAAAATGGCTGCCGATCACCCCAAAAAAAAGTGACAGAAAAACACTCTGTGCAGCCTAAAAACCAGTGAGCAAGTAACTAGCAGAAGTTCAATCATTCACAGCTGTAGATCGATCACGTTCATTAGGTGCTGTTGCTGACTTTTCCCTGCCTAATCTCGCCCTCACAGAAGCTGCGTCCTCTCCCTACACTAATCAGAGCAGTGTGACATGCGGCGCTACGTGACTCCAGCTTAAATAGAGGCTGGGTCACATGCTGCACTTGGCCAATCACTGCCATGCCATTAGTAAAACGCTATATGATTGGCTGCTGTGCATCCCTTCAGAAAGCGGGAAGTAATCGCCGAACAACAAACCCGAACCTGAACTTTTTTGAAAATGTCCGGGTTTGGGTCCGTGTCCCGGAACCCCCAAAATTCGGTACGAACCCGAACTATGCTCGAACTGTTCGCTCAACACTACTTGGATGGCCTTTTTTTTGCTTGGACATAGAAAAGTACAACTCAAAATCTCTCCATGGGAGTAGCCATTTTGGCTAGAGTAAGTTTCTATACTTAATTAAAAAGGTTTTTTTATACTCCATATTAAAAATAAGCATACGTGATAACAATGCTAATAATGACTATATATCCATTTATACCCAAGAATAATTTTTCTCTAAAATAAAACCCACTAAAAACTTACCAAACAGCTCAGCTTCACTGTTCTTGGAATGAGGGTATCCAAGTTAAAAATCCATCCAGTTTTGGCATGAAACTTTTTTTTTTTTATAAAATCACCTACCATATTTATTTTCAATGTCAAAATACTGTTGGGGTGATTTGTCAAATTGGTGTAATGAAGAACTGGCTTAGTTGCCCAAAGCAACCAATCAGATTCCACTTTTCATTTTACACAGCTTTGGAAAATGAAAGGTGGAATCTTATTGATTTCTATGGGCAACTAAGCCAGTTCTATGTTGCACAAGTTTGATAAATCTCCCTCTGTATGTGGTACCTTCCAACTTCTTATTGTGTTTGCATACTTACTTTCTATTTATATCATATAACTTGTCCCTTTGCCTAGTAATTTACAGTATATTATGTTATTGTAGTGTCCCACTGCAATGGTTAATGTAATGACCAGGTAGTAGATTTTCTGAGCAGTGTGTCTGAGGAGAGTGAGTTGAAATCAGCCAACAAAGCTGCTAAGTTAACTAACCTCTGATGGAAAAACTGAGCTTAACAGCGGCCATTTACGAGGGAGAGTGCTAAGAAATACAAGACAGTGAAAGGTAACACAGATATGACTTAATTACAATTTGGTGGGATTTGAATAGTGTTGAGCGAACAGTTCGAAAATCGTTCGGGTCCGTACCGAATTTTGGGTTGTCCGTGACACGGACCCGAACCCGGACATTTTCAAAAAAGTTCGGGTTCGGGTCCGGTGTTCGTCGATTACTTCCCGCTTTCTGAAGGGCTGCACAGCAGCCAATCAGCTAGCGTTTTACTTCTTGCCCTAAGAGCCCATCACAGCCATGCCTACTAATGGCATGGCTGTGATTGGCCAAGTGCAGCATGTGACCCAGCCTCTATTTAAGTTGGAGTCACGTAGCGCCGCACGTCACACTGCTCTGACTAGTGTAGGGAGAGGATGCAGCTTCTGTGAGGGCGAGATAGGCAGGGATAAAGAAGTGATTGAATGATCTACCTTTCTACACCTGTGCATCAGAACAACTCACCTGAGCTGTTCACTGAAAGTCACTATTTTGTTGAGACTGGCCAGAGCGATTTTTACTGGCACATGTAACTGGGCTGACTGGCGGTGGCCATTTTGGGACTTGTGGTGCGCCAGCACTTGCTGCCACAGAGTGTAAACCAAAGCTCCAAAGAAGTTAAAAATCTACACCTGTGAATCAGAACAACAGCGATTCAGCTGCTCAGTCAAAGTCAATTTTTTTTCTGGCTGGGCAGACTGTTTTCTGGCACATGTTACTGGGCTGATAGGCGGCGGCCATTTTGGGACTTGTGGTGCTACAGCAAAAGCTGCCACAACATCCATTAATCTCATGTAATAGTAGATTTTTTCATAGATATACTACATCAGAGGTTTGGCTGTGCTTGTGTCACCCATACTAACTGCAAAGATATTTAATATATCAGTGGTGAAACTGAAAGTAACCCACTTGGATAGCAAATCCCATGAATGTGCTGTTCCAGCTAGGCTAGCCAGTGCCACTACTTTGTCCAATACTGTCAGCCAGAAATATTTTTTTTTTTTATGTGCCAGAAATATAAATTAGAAAAAGCTTTCACCGTAATAATAAAATTATTCTGGTGTTAGACCAGAAGAAGCACTCCTGTTGTAATTAATACTGTAAAAAGGCTTAGGCAATATTTCTCCCAGTGTGGGAAATTTATCTAGCAAAACTAGCATTTTAACAATTCCGGTGTTCTGAAATACCAGCAGTCCTCTTGTAATTAATACCGCCAAAAGGCATTATATCGTCCAGTGTTGTAATTTTGGTGAAAAAAAAAGCCAATTTAATCAATCTGGTGTTTGTTAGACCAGAAAAACTAGGCCTCACGTTTTCAATCCTCTAAAAAGGAATTATATTTCCCCTTGTGGGAATCTATGTACCAAAACTAGCATTATAAAAAATCTGGTGTCCAATTAGCAGCAGTGTTCTTGTAATTAATAACGCCAAAAGGCATTATTGTCCAGTGTTGTAATTTTGGTGAAAAAAAGGCCAATTTAATCAATCTGGTGTTTGTTAGACCAGAAAAACTAGGCCTCACGTTTTCACTCCTCTAAAAAGGAATTATATTTCCCCTTGTGGGATTCTATGTACCAAAACTAGCATTATAAAAAATCTGGTGTCCAATTAGCAGCAGTGTTCTTGTAATTAATACCGCCAAAAGGCATTATTGTCCAGTGTTGTAATTTTGGTGAAAAAAAGGCCAATTTAATCAATCTGGTGTTTGTTAGACCAGAAAAACTAGGCCTCACGTTTTCACTCCTCTGAAAAGAAATTATATTTCCCCATGTGGGAATCTATGTACCAAAACTAGCATTATAAAAAATCTGGTGTCCAATTTGCAGCAGTGTTCTTGTAATTAATACCGCCAAAAGGCATTATTGTCCAGTGTTGTAATTTTGATGAAAAAAAGGCCAATTTAATCAATCTGGTGTTTGTTAGACCAGAAAAACTAGGCCTCACATTTTCACTCCTCTAAAAAGGAATTATATTTCCCCGTGTGGAAATCTAAGTACCAAAACTAGCATTATAAAAAATCTGGTGTCCAATTAGCAGCAGTGTTCTTGTAATTAATACCGCCAAAAGGCATTATTGTCCAGTGTTGTAATTTTGGTGAAAAAAAGGCCAATTTAATCAATCTGGTGTTTGTTAGACCAGAAAACTAGGCCTCACATTTTCACTCCTCTAAAAGGAATTATATTTCCCGTGTGGGAATCTAAGTACCAAAACTAGCATTATAAAAGATCTGGTGTCCAATTAGCAGCAGTGTTCTTGTAATTAATACCGCCAAAAGGCATTATTGTCCAGTGTTGTAATTTTGGTGAAAAAAAGGCCAATTTAATCAATCTGGTGTTTGTTAGACCAGAAAAACTAGGCCTCACGTTTTCACTCCTGTAAAAAGGAATTATATTTCCCCGTGTGGGAATCTAAGTACCAAAACTAGCATTATAAAAAATCTGGTGTCCAATTAGCAGCAGTGTTCTTGTAATTAATACCGCCAAAAGGCATTATTGTCCAGTGTTGTAATTTTGGTGAAAAAAAGGCCAATTTAATCAATCTGGTGTTTGTTAGACCAGAAAAACTAGGCCTCAAGTTTTCACTCCTCTAAAAAGGAATTATATTTCCCCTTGTGGGATTCTATGTACCAAAACTAGCATTATAAAAAATCTGGTGTCCAATTAGCAGCAGTGTTCTTGTAATTAATACCGGAAAAAGGAATTATATCTTCCAGTGTGGGAATTTTGGGGCTAAAAAATAATATATTTTATTGTGGTGCGAGTTGAATCGCAACAATGAGGAAACATTCTATTAAGGGACGAGGACGCGGTCGTGGTGGTGTCCGTGGAGCCTCTGTTGCTGGCAGAGGATGTGGCCGTTCGGCCTCAGGCGCACAAAGTAGTGAAACAACTCCCTCAAGTAGCCGGCAGAATTTACAGCGATATTTGGTGGGGCCCAATGCCGTTATGAGGATGGTAAGGCCTGAGCAGGTACAGGCATTAGTCGATTGGGTGGCCGACAGTGCTTCTAGCACGTTCACCACATTGTCTTCCGCCCAGTCTTCTGCGGAAAGTGCACAGGTGGCACCTGAAAACCAAGCCCATCAGTCTGTCACATCACCCCCATGCATATCAGGGAAACTGGCTGAGCCTCAAGTTATGCAGCAGTCTCTTCTTCTGTTTGAAGACTCTGCTCCCACGGTTTTCCAGGGGCGTCCACCTATCCCTTCCCCAGCGGTGGAAGACATTCCATGCACTGACACACAACCACTTATGTATCCATATATTACCAAAAATATAACCACTAGTAGGGTGCTGGTCCGCACCCAAACATCCACATATGTAAATATATAAACGCCTGCAGTATTAGAGCAACAAAAACCTATAGAAGTATACTGGACCACGCTTTAATCAAAATTATCTTTATTAACAATACAATAAAAACATGCTGACAGCATGGGCAACATAGCAAAAAGTGACACAGAGGGTGCACAAATGGGACATCAGGAGAGAGAGACAGGGCAATATAAGTACAAACATCAACAAATAGCGCGTGCAAGGAATAGCAGATATAAATACATCATAAACACGTATACCATGCGCCTTCTCCGCGCCAACCCGACGCATGCGCCAGAGTTCGCCTGGCGGCTGGAGATAATTTATCATATAAGATTTAATGCGATAATATTACTTAGCCTTTTTTTAACTAGAATAATGCTATTCTATTTATTTAAAAAAGGGCAAAGTAATATTATCGTATAGCTAATCTAATGCGATAATATTACTTTGCCTTTTAAAAAATAAATAGAATAGTATTATTCTATTTAAAAAAAAGGCAATGTAATATTATCGCATAGCGAATTTACCTGCCGTTTATTTAGTCCACTGCTAAAATTAGCGAAGTCGACGAATATGGAGCTAAAACGAAGATGGAGATTATTTCGTTATCTTCGTTTTGAGGAAAATGACGAATACATTCGTCATATTCATCATCTTCGCTAATTCTAGATATCAAACCAATATCGGCAAGTTGCCTTGTTAAAAAAAATAAAGAATCGCAATACGATTATTTAAATCGCAGAATAATCGCGATAACTAGAATAATAACGAATATTCGATTTCGACGAATATGAGACGAATATTCTAGCGAATATTCGCGAATTTCGTCGAAATCGAATATGGCACCTCCCGCTCATCACTACTATGCAGTCAATCACATAAACGCGCGTCAAACGCGCCTACACTATTTAACAAAACGCTTGAAAACACGCGCCTACACGCCAGTCTTGAACGCACCAAAAACGCTAGGCTTCAAAACGCTCAGGTCTGAACCCAGTGTTAAAGCGTGTTATTCCAAACAATTTAGGAATGTTAGTTGATTTATGCCCTTTATGGATTAAAACCCGACTCTGCGTCCACTACGTAATTTTCCATGGGAGTTTTGCCATAGATCCCCCTCCGGCATGCCACAGTCCAGGTGTTAGACCCCTTGAAACAACTTTCCCATCACTATTGTGGCCAGAAAGAGTCCCTGTGGGTTTTAAAATTCGCCTGCCAATTGAAGTCTATGGCGGTTCGCCCTGTTGCGAACATTTGCGGAAGTTCGCTATTCGCGAACGGAAAATTTTATGTTCGCGACATCACTATTGATTTATAGTGTAGCTGATTTATAGTGTAGCTAGTAGGTTTGATTGCAAGGTGTTATGTAGGATTCTGCTGTCAATACTTACATAATGCTGTGATCTCACCCAGTTGCAGGTATTGCGCAAAAATATGCGCATCATTAATTGCCGATTTTCACAATCACAAATATATATTGGAGCACTCTACCTGCATATATAAAGCTATTGTAATGTTCTGTCATTCCAACCATCATCTCCAGTCTCAGTAAACTTCTAGCAGCTTGAAAAATGTACCCAAAGTGACCCATGCCTGTATTGCAGGCGCATTACACGAATATTACTTTGACGATTTTTCACAATCAAGAAAATAACCACAAATTTGCGAATATATGTTAAATATTCGCCCATATATTTGCAAAATATTGCGAATTCAAATATAGCCCCTGCCGCTCATCACTAGTAACCACCGACAGTTCAGTCACTTCAAATCTGACAGGACATTTCTTGACACGCAAGAATGGCTAAAATATAAGGACAGTCTCCTAGAAATTGCCTATACTGTACCCTCCACAAGCCAATGTACTTTTAAAAAAAGCATTGCAAAACTAGGTTTATCAAGTGCGCCATGGATGGAGTATGTGTTATTTACCCTAAATTACCCCAGATCTTGTAGTTATTGTCTCTGACAACCTTGTCCAGTTGGGGTTGGTGGGGAGACAGCTAGCGGGATGTTTGCTGCTTGATTCACTTTAGCAACTGATCAGGTGTGTGGCTACTCTCACCCAGGCTGATCAGCTCTAATTTCGCATGGCAATGCTTCACTTTACAGATGGTAGGAGGCTGGGGGAGTGGGAGTGATGATTTGCCCTGCTGCTGTCATAAGGACCTTGCCTTGTTGCTGGAGTGCTGCTCAGAATGTTTGTCATATGAACATCATTATTTTATTATTATTATTATTATTATTATTATTATTATTATTTTGCTTTTTGTATGCTTTTTATCAATAAGGTGCACATATACAGTACACCATTTTAAATATTCCAACAAACCTGAAAATTAAATGTCAAAGTATAATAAGAAATAAAACTTTCATCCAAACATTATATAATATCCAATTTATTGTGCCTCTGCTCCAAATTAAAATATAAAATCACGGACAAGAGGGTATAATAATTTGCGTCTTAATAATCGAGAGGATCGCAGAAAAAATAATGAAACGCTTAAAATATGTCAAAAACTTTAATGATATGCACTAAAATTGAATAGACCCACCTGGGCAATACAAGTAATGTGTGTCCACCAATGGGGTAGCGATTATCCGTGTGCACATTAGAATCAAACCAGCGGATGCCAGGTCGTTCAATGCTGGCTCACATATACACCTAAATAGGTTGCAGAAAACCTCCGGTGTCAGAAGACAAGAGACCCTACGCCAACTAAAATGGCAACGGTCTCAGTCTGGTCGCTCCACCAGGGCATGCATTAATACGTGACACAAGCACGCAGCCCTGGTACAGGACGGGACCCAACTGGCACCAACCCTGGATAAGGAGGTTAAATCGACAAAAGAGTTCCGCCAGATTAGCATGAACGAGTGGGATCCTCTGTAGCGCACCTACACTGCACGGAGCGTGCACTCAAAAACACAGTCTGACCGATCCCCCAGTGCATGCGGCAATGACGCCTTGGGCGTGCAGCAAAGGTACAGGACTGGACTGACTGTGATGTAGGCAGCGCGGGCACCATAGAGCAGGGACACTTAAAAACGAATACTCAAGCTTGACGCGTTTCATAAATCATCAGGAGCATAGGTCATGAGCACATGGTAGTGCGCTCCGGTATGGATGGAAACCATGAGACGCGCGCTGCGACGGCGCGGTATAAAAGTGTAAAGCACCGCCCACTGGGCTGACACCACAGCATCCGATCCAATCGCAAGTGGGAAGGGGAGTGACAAAACATCAAGCATCAGCCCGCCCAGGATTGGAAACAACTCAGGATGCATGGTAATATTAACGCAACATATTTGCTATGGGGGGATATGGGAAAAACACTAAGCGGCCTTTTTGATTTGATGTGTATAGTCAGGAAGGTCACATATCTGGGATAGCAAGAAGTTAGGAGGGACATCATTGAAAAATATCAAATCAAAGTAGAATGATAGAAAAAGTACCAAATTAGAGTACTATAGCATAATATCAAGTTAATATGCACTCACATCTGAAGTGAAAACTAAATAAAGCAGGCATAACTGATATGTTCATTAAGGTCTGATGGTTGGATGGTGTGTAAACAAAAAATCCACCGGGCTTCTTTTTAAAGAAGGAAGCGATCAAAGTCTCCCCCACAGGGGGATGGGCGCAGTGTTTCAATGCCTTGAAACCGTAGGATAGATGCATCATTGTTATGACATCTGTCCATATGTCGTGCGATCGATGTGTCTCTGTGTTTGCGAATATCGCCCAGAAGTTCCAGAATCCGCCGGCGAAATATTACCCACATATTTTTTGGCGCAAGTGCAAGAAATAAGGTAGATTAAGACGGAGGTCCGGCAGTTCACAAATGACCGTATGAAATAGGTCTTTGGGTTACCTATACCTGTAAAGGTGGTGCCTGTACCAATGACGGGACAAGCGGCGCAATTCCCACATCTAAAGGTGCCCGTCAGTCCATGTGACAGCCAAGTTCTTGAGATATTCGATTCAAACAGGCTATGGACCTTATTTCCTGCACTTGCGGCAAAAAATATGTGGGTGAGACCCAGCGTGGATTTTTCCCGGCGGATTCTTGAACATCTGGGCAATATTCGCAACCGCAGAGACACATCGATCACACGACATATGGACAAATGTCATAACAATGATGCATCTATCCTACAGTTTCAAGGCATTGAAACAATGCGCCCATCCCCCCATGGAGGAGACTTTGATCGCTTCCTTCTTTAAAAAGAAGCCCGGTGGATTTTTTGTTTACACACCATCCAACCATCAGACCTTAATGAACATATCAGTTATGCCTGCTTTATTTAGTTTTCACTTCAGATGTGAGTGCATATTAACTTGATATTATGCTATAGTACTCTAATTTGGTACAACTCAGGATGCATGGTAATATTAACGCAACATATTTGCTATGGGGGGATATGGGAAAAACACTAAGCGGCCTTTTTGATTTGATGTGTATAGTCAGGAAGGTCACATATCTGGGATAGCAAGAAGTTAGGAGGGACATCATTGAAAAATATCAAATCAAAGTAGAATGATAGAAAAAGTACCAAATTAGAGTACTATAGCATAATATCAAGTTAATATGCACTCACATCTGAAGTGAAAACTAAATAAAGCAGGCATAACTGATATGTTCATTAAGGTCTGATGGTTGGATGGTGTGTAAACAAAAAATCCACCGGGCTTCTTTTTAAAGAAGGAAGCGATCAAAGTCTCCTCCATGGGGGGATGGGCGCATTGTTTCAATGCCTTGAAACTGTAGGATAGATGCATCATTGTTATGACATTTGTCCATATGTCGTGTGATCGATGTGTCCCTGCGGCTGAATATTGCCCAGATGTTCAAGAATCCGCCGGAAAATCCACGCTGGGTCTCACCCACATATTTTTGCCGCAAGTGCAGGAAATAAGGTCCATAGCCTGTTTGAATCGAATATCTCAAGAACTTGGCTGTCACATGGACTGACGGGCACCTTTAGAAGTGGGAATTGCGCCGCTTGTCCCGTCATTGGTACAGGCACCACCTTTACAGGTATAGGTAACCCAAAGACCTATTTCATACGGTCATTTGTGAACTGCCGGACCTCCGTCTTAATCTACCTTATTTCTTGCACTTGCGCCAAAAAATATGTGGGTAATATTTCGCCGGCGGATTCTGGAACTTCTGGGCGATATTCGCAAACACAGAGACACATCGATCGCACGACATATGGACAGATGTCATAACAATGATGCATCTATCCTACGGTTTCAAGGCATTGAAACACTGCGCCCATCCCCCTGTGGGGGAGACTTTGATCGCTTCCTTCTTCAAAAACAGGCCCAGTGGATTTTTCGTTTACACAACATCCAATCATCAGGCCTTAATGAACATATCAGTTATGCCTGCTTTCTTTAGTCTTCACTTCAGATGGTGAGTGCATATTAACTTGATATTATGCTATAGTACTCTAATTTGGTACTTTTTCTATCATTCTACTTTGATTTGATATTTTTCAATGATGTCCCTCCTAACTTCTTGCTATCCCAGATATGTGACCTTCTTGACTATACACATCAAATCGAAAAGGCTGCTTAGTGTTTACCCCATATTGTAGCAACTATGTTGCGTTAATATTACCATGCATCCTGAGTTGTTTCCAATCCTGGGCGGGCTGATGCTCTATGTTTTGCCACGCCCCTTTCCACTTGCAATTGGATCGGATGCTGTGGTGTAGGCCCAGTGGGCAGTGCTTTACACTTTTATACCACGCCGTCACAGCGCGCGTCTCACGGTTTTCATCCATACCGGAGCGCACTACTATGCGCTCATGACCTTTGCTCCTGATGATTTATGAAACACATCGAGCTTGAGTATTCATTTTTAAGTGTCCCTGCTCTTGGGTGCCCGCACTTCTTACCTCACAGTCAGTCCAGTCCTGTACCTCTGCTGCACGCCCAAGGCGTCATCGCCGCATGCATTGGGGATTGGTCAGACTGTGTTTT
Organism: Bufotes viridis; assembly: GCA_033119425.1. NCBI lineage: Eukaryota > Metazoa > Chordata > Amphibia > Anura > Bufonidae > Bufotes > Bufotes viridis. Next base: position 459,815,848 of record CM065589.1, read on the forward strand.
TGAGTGCACGCTCTGTGCAGTGTAGGTGCGCTACAGAGGATCCCACTCGTTCATGCTAATCTGGCTGAACGTCCTGTGGGCTTGTATTTCCTCTGTAGGCACCCTTTTGTCGGTTTAACCTCCTTATTCAGGATTGGTGTCAGTCAGGTCCCGTCCTGTACCAGGGCTGCGTGCTTGTGTCACTTATTAATGCATGCCCTGGGGGAGCGACCAGACTGAGACCGTTGCCATTTTAGTTGGCGCAGGGTCTCTTGTCTTCTGACAACGGAGGTTTTCTGCAACCGATTTAGGTGTATATGTGAGCCGGCATTGAACGACCTGGCATCTGCTGGTTCGATTCTAATGTGCACACGGATAATCGCTACCCCATTAGTGGACACACATTACTTGTATTGCCCAGGTGGGCCTATTCGATTTTAGTGCATATCATGAATGTTTTTGACATCCAAATTAAAATATATGATATTTTTTGATTGGTAAAATGTTAGTTTTGTTTGGACAATACTTTAACATAAGATATGGAAATGTTGAAATAGTACCTTTTTATATTTTCTAAATTAAAATAATGCTTTATATCTCCTCACTACAATATGGCACTGCATAAGGTACCTACGTAGTGCTTTAGGTTTTAGTTTAAGTGCTAACAATAATAATAAAACTATAATTAAATATAGTCATCCATATAAACCCATTATACAGAAATAGTGCAATACTCATTGGTTAATAGTTATTTGGCTGAGTGAGGTCAATTCTCTAGTGAGAAAGGCATTACTACATTAATGACCGGTTTCAAGGGCAGCTGAATTAAGCCTGAATGACTTTTTGAAAATTGGCCATTTCCTTGCTAGTAATGAGTGATTGTCTGCAATTCGGCAGGCAGGGCATGTTCTGCTAGATTTATACTGAGAATTAACATACAATACCCCTGCAAATAATAATTATGGAAGAAGTAGCTGAGCTAAACCTTTTGACCTTTACAAAACCCAAACTTCAGAATTCCAGGGCCATGACACATTTGCAGAATAATTAGATGTCTCTACTGATTTTTTTCCATATTAAAAGAGTTAACCTGGTTTTACAAATTAGATATTTTAAAATAATTTTCAGCATTGAATCAATGGATTCATAATGTTAAAGGGGTTGTCCCACAAAAATTACCCGCTGGATCTGAATACTTTTATAATAGCATGCAATTAAAAATGTAAAAATAAAAATTTAGCACACCCATTGTTAACAAAATCTATCTGTATAGCGCCACAGGCAATTTTTTTACTTATTCCTTTGACCGACTCATTGAGAAGGCCACACATGCTCAGTTTCATTCTTCAACTGCCTCCTGAGCTGTGATAGGGGACAGCTGCAGCAGAATGGATTGTCTGGATCCATGTGAGGTTGACTAAGGTGAGGTTGACTAAAGTGGACTGATATTACTGGAATATTGCTATTGCTTATATTGATTTGTTTTCAGCAAATGTAATTTATCATGTAGTCAAAGGTAATACAAAGCACTTAACCAACAAACATGTGTTTACCAATAGCTATGAATGTCAATGTCACCCAGAAATCATTTCTATAGCTGTTTGAGAAGACATCAACTCTCTCAGTAGCACTGCGGTCTTCTTGCACTTTTGCCTAGGCCATGTGACGTCACATTCATTGGTCCCATGGCCTAGGTGCAGCTCAGCCCCATTTAAGTGGGGCTGAGCTACAATACCAAACACATGCATAATTTAATATTACTGGCATTGCATTTCAGAGCTTGAGGAAGGAAAAAGAGAAGACCATTAAAAAAAAAAAAAAACATGTTTTCCTAGAAATCCTAGGAGACTATATACCAATTTTCAGGGCACTTAGAGCAACTTTGGATTGGTCCGAATTGATTAAACCAAACCTTCAAAAAACATGTGGTGAACCTGAACTGACCCAAATCTCGAGTGGTTCACTTACTGTATCTCTATTGCAAGATAACATTCTCTAAAAATGGAGTTGTAGGAGAGTAAATCTACCCCTCCAGGTGTTCCAACACATTATACCCAAAGTGTCCGGGTGCTCGAGCAGAACACTTTGCTCTACCGAGCACCTGAGCACAATGGAAGTCGATGGGAGAACCCGAGCATTAAACCAGGCACCCCCTGGGGGAGGGTGTTGGGACTCTGGTTTGGCTTATGAGTCCCTGCTCTGATTCCATATACAGCTATGTCCATATATGGAGTCAGTGCTTGGGGACACCCCAGGGTTTTAAATCTAATTTATCCTGTATTTCAGAAAAGTTTCTGCTGGGATTCAAACTCATGACCTTCTGAATTAGAGGCAAGGCATTTAACCACTCAGCTATAATAACTGCATAGCCAGTTACAAAAATAAAAAATGAGACTTCTACTGTACAGGCATACTTACTATATGTATTCCTATACAGAAGAAGTCTCATATTTTAGTGTTGTCACTGGCCATGCAGCTATATAGTGTAGTGGTTAAAGTTCTGAGCTATGATGCAGAAGCTTTGAGTTCAAATCCTGTCACAAACTTTTTCAGAAATAGAGGCTAAACATAATGTGTGTGTATATATAATAAACATAAAAGGCACCTTATAAACATAGTTCAAATTGATGTTAGAAGTAAATCAGACAAAGAAATGCTCCACAGAGAAGCAGTCCCAGGTTGGGTGGTTGGGTGATCCCATCACTGGTCTACTCACTTATAATTACTTGAAGCTATGGGATTATCCCCTTAAGTTTTAGTATCTGGAGGCACTACCAAGATATTATTTCTTGGGTGAGACTTTTTTCTTCTCCTACTTTATCCCCCCCCCCCATTCCTTTATCCCCTTTGTCTCTCTACTACACCTAGCCCTATCATATTCTAGCCCCCCTCCTTTCTCCTCATAGGGATACTGGAGCCTCTCCAGTGAGATATCTATGTGTGTGTGGGAGACCACTGTCTTTTGTTGGGGCAGCTGGCATTCCTTTAATGAGCTCCTAATATTTTTGACACCTGTATCAATGTAAGTGTTGTTTGTGGACTAAGTATCAACCCTCAGATTGATGATTGCTAAAAAAAAAAAAAAAAAGGAGGGTAGATGTTTTATCACCATGTTTTATGTCCTTGCTGTTTTGAAATAATTTGTTGTTGTCTATCAGGGCCCTGCCGGTGGCTTAAAACATTGGATTCATACCAGAGGAAGTAATACCCAATCTCCCCATCTGGAAGTATTTGGAGAATCTGTCTTGCCCTAGAGGCAAAGGATGTCCAGTTGCCCTGATAATTTGACCACTCAATCTGGGACTGCTCATCTGTGGAGCATTTCTTTATCTGGTTAATTTGTAGCATTAATTTGAGCTACGTTTATAACATGCCAGTCATCTTTATTATATGTTTATTTTGGTGGCATCATCAAGTTAGCAACCCTTTAACAGGGAAAGCGTGTTGGAACAGCTGGAGAGGGAGCTTTACGCTCCTGTAACTCCTTTCTTACAGGCAGTTATCTTATAGGCCAGTATACATCCCCTAACTGGAACCTTTGTATTATAAACCTGCACCTTATGTTTGTGGATTATGGGTTACATTTCTGTCCTGTTTTTGTGTATGGTCATGAATCAGTAAAAGCACTTTTTGATACTACAATTGTGGTTGTGGACTATATTTATTGTGTATGACCTTAACTTCTTACCTGTTGACTTCTTTGTTCGGTGTTCTATATTATCAATCTCAATGAGCTGATGACTTGATGCATTTTTCAGTTGCATCATACGCTCCTTTTTCCAGGGTTATGACCACCCTGCAATCCAGAAGCAGTGGCCATGCTTGTAGACTACAGTAAAAGAGCTGGCATCTCTGGTGGCCAGGACAGCAGCTCCCGTTTCGGCCCATGCATATTGGCACTTCAGCGGTGACCGTAACCCCTGGAACTAAATTGTGTATAATAAGATGGAAAAATTAATAAAGCCAGCAAAGGGGCAATATGTACAATCCCAATATATTAGTAAGTGCCATTTATTAACATTGTCTAAATGATAAATGCAATTTGCTGATCTGCGACAACACCCTTAATGTTTTTTTTTTTTTATAATTTCAAAAATATCAGCACTAATACAAAAAGAATCATTAGTCCCCAAAACTCATCCCCAACTCCCCTGGGAAATGGAGAAAAAATCTGCATACCTCTCTGGACAGTGGACCCTATGGAGCCAATGCTTGTCATGTTTATCCAATTTACTTTTTATTTTAGCACAGGTTCTTTCAAAATATAGATAAAATGACACTCTATACCTCTAAGCTTCAAATTCAGGCGTTTTATTTATTTACTTTGCGAGTTCGGGTACCCGTGACCCGAACCCGAACTTTGCCGGGAAAGTTTGGGTTCGAGTTCAGTGTTCGCGCATTAAATAAAGCTTTTGAAAGGCTGCAGGGCAGCCAATTAACAAGCTTTTAAGCTGTGGGCACTTAGAAGCCATCACAGCCAGTAATGCCTAGTAATGGCATGGCTGTGATTGGCCGGTGTATCATCTGACCCACGATCTATACTAGCGGGATCACGTGTAGCACCACCCATCAGCTCTGAGTAGTGCAGGGATAGGAAGCAGGCAGCTGAAGCGAGGGAGAGTGTTAGGAATCCGGCTATTTGTTTTGTGGGTGACCTATAATGATTTTTGTGGGTACAATAAACCAGCTTTGCACCTGGACACAGAAATATAATAATAAATCTGGCTGTTAATTCTGTGGGTGACCTATAGTGATTTTTGTGGTTGCAATGCACCATTTTTGTACCCCTGAAACAAAAATATAATAGTAAATCTGTCTGTTGGGCGACATATACCCATTTTTGGTGTTAGATACACATGCACTTTATTCATGACAGGGAAATTAATATAGTCAATCTGACTCTTAGTTCAGCCGGAGACATATACCCATTTTTGGTGTAAGACACATGTGCACTGCATATAAAAAAAGGAAATTAATATAGTTAATCTGACTATTAGTTTAGCCGGGGACATATACCCATTTTTGGTGTGAGATACACGTGCACTGCATATGTGACAGTGTTGAGGAAGTGCCCCTGAAATATATGTGGGCCGCTGGCCTGGGTATACTGCATGTATATGTATGTATATATATATATATATATATATCCGTATATATATATACATACATGTATATATGTGTGTATAGGGGATGCATGCAAGTGTATGGATGGGCCCCAGGCATCCATGCAGATGTATGCTCCCAGAAAGAGATGGAACGATATGGATATATATATATATATATATATATATATATATATATATATATATACGTATGGATGTGCCACAAGCATCCATATGCGTGTATACTCCCCAAATATCTATTTAATGTATACATGTATATGGATGTGCCCCAAGCATCCAAATGCATGTATATTATATATGATGCCCCCTGATTCACCTGAAACCAGAGGTATCACGGATACCATCTGGTTAATTGCGTCAGGGTGACCGGACAAGAGTCCGGTCATCCTGTATGCTTCAAAGAACTCTGATTCAATAGAATCAAAGTCCTTTGTAGTAATTACCTCCAGCGCTGCTGGAGATAATTATGCATGATAGGAAGATGGGAGAAACCTACCCTCCTCCTATTATGCACATTCCGGCAGCTCGATTACTATCGCGCTGCCCGGAATGCAATATGCTACAGGCAGGAGATCAAAGGCTTCTCCCGCCTGTTAGCAAGTGGCGTCGCCCTGCTGTGCGCGTGCAGGGATGCGCGGGCTGGCGTGATGATGTCATATCACTGCGCCGACCCACGTGTCCTTGCCTGTGGCGCGCATGCGCGTGCCACAGCACGACCGGCCCAGGAGTGCAGGCTGCTGGATACAAATATCCGGCAGCCCGGCACTTAGGCAGAAAGAAGCCTGCAGCCCGGACCCTGAGGACCCCCTAGAGGACGAGCACCACCTAGAAGACGATCAACCCCTGGACAACGAGCAAATATTAAGTATCATTATTATTAACTCCTACCTGCCACTATACCACCAACGATCGTCCCCAGAATTAACCCCTACCTACCCTACCCTATACCACCAATGATCTTCCCCAGCATTACCACCTACCTACCATACCCTATACCACCAATGATCCAGCATTAACCCCTACCTACCCTACCCTATACCACCAATGATCTTCCCCAGCATTAACCCATACCTACCCTACCCTATACCACCAATGATCTTCCCCAGCATTAACTCCTACCTACCCTATCCCAGCATTTAACCCCTACCTACCCTATACCACCAATGGCCCCATTAACCCCTGTTGCCCTGCGGGAGCATCTCTGCTCCCTTTATACAGGATCCCTTTAACCCCTGCCACACCCCTGTAACCCTGTGTCTGTGGTCTGCATACCCCCTGCAGCGCCACAGTTTGCTCCCTTAGGGATAGTTTAGCACCAGGTGGGGTGGGTTGCTATTGTGTGTGTGTATATGTATTAGGTAGTTTGCGGGTGGAAATTGGGATTGTGTTAGGGTAGATAGGATCGTATTGCTGTGTTGTTGTAGTGTGATTTTATATATTGCGGTTAGCTGTTATAAATATATTTATCTATTCCCATTGATTTAGATATATATATTTATAAGCTATTATTAGACTGTAACGTGTAGAGTATTAATAAATACCCTTTTATTTTAAGTACAGTGTGAAGTATTTTGTTATAGTAGGAGTCGCAGCAATAGCCGCAGGTAGTTCAGTGTAGAGTGAGGTAATCAGCGTTTAATTTGATTAATTGGTATAAATAGGAGGAGACATCACTATACGATTCACGCCTATTTATGAATAATTGCTGATATTTGCATAAAATATTAGTAATTAATATTCCCTTTAACAGACAGAGAAATTAATATAGTTAAACCGTCTGTTAGTTCTGTGGGTAATATATTCCCATTTTTGGTGTGAGATACACATGCACTTTATACGTGACAGGGAAATTAATATAATTAATCTAAATGTTAGTTCGACCGGTAACATATAACCATTTTTGGTGTGAGATACACCTGCACTGCATACGCGACAGGGAAATTAATATAGTTTATCCATCTTCCTCAGGAGCACGTAGATGACAGGACATTCAGTGTCTTTTTGTAGGCCTGAATACCAGTGTACGAATGGTGAGGCAAGAACAAGTAGAGGCGGTAGTAGATTGGATGGCTGACAGTGCCTCCAGTTCCTTCACCTTGTCTCCCACCCGGTCCCCTGCTGAAACCGCAGAGTTAGTACATGCAGCCCATGGGCATCTGTCTTTCACCTCATCCCCTTGAAAATCAGCCAAGCAGTCTGAGCCCCATGTCATGCAGCAGTCTCTTATGATTTTTGATGGCCCTGTTGGCGGGGTTTCCATGGGCCATCCACCTAGTCCTGCCCCAGAAGTGGAAGAGATTCAGTGCACTGTTACCCAACCACTTATGTTTCACGATATGGACATGGGAGGACCACCGCAGCATGTCTCTGATGATGATGTCGAAATACAGGCTCCAACTACTGCAGCTTTTGCCGTGAGCAGACCGGCAAGGAGGGCAGATGTGAAGAGTGGGTGGAAGATGATGTGGAGGATGATGAGGTCCTAGACCCCACATGGAATCAAGGTCATGAGAGAGACGTGTGCAGTTCTGAGGAAGAGGTGGTGGTCACACAATGCCAGCTGCACAGCAAAAGAGGAGCAGGGTGCAAAAGGAGAGGGCCGTCCCTAGCCAGTATGCCTGCTACTGCCCACTGCACCTAGGGACTGAGCACACCAAAGCCAACTTCAAGGAGTTTCCTGGCATGGCAGTTCTTCAGACCATGTGCTGACGACAAGACACGAGTGGTTTGCACGCTGAGCAATCAGAGTCTGAAGCGAGGCATAAATGTTCTAAACCTGAGCACCACCTGCATGACAGTTATCTAAATGCAAAGCATGATCTGCAGTGGAGTACACACCTAAAAACCACAAAAGATCTCAGGCTCCTCTTGCTCCCTCTTCTGCTGCAGTCTCAGCCTCTTTCTCCCCCTCTGGAGTGACAGTGGCACCTGCCACCCAGTAAACAGAGGATGTGGCAGCAACACCACCACCATCACCCAGCATGTCCACACTGTCCCATGGAAGTGTTCAGCTGTCCATCCCCCAAACACTGGAGAGAAGAGGAAGTACCCCCTACCCACAAGCCATCACTGGCCCTGAATGCCAGCATTTCAAAATTTCTGTCCTTTTAAATGCTGTAATTCTGTCTGGTGGAAACATACCTTATGGCGGGGACTGTTCCACAGCACGTGGTTCCCAGCCACCACTACTTTCTCAGGTGAGCCATCCCTGCCCTGCACAAACAAGTGGCAGACAAAATCAGGTGTGACCTGCTCAACGTCATCTGTGGCAAGGTCCACATAACTACCGATGCGTGAACCAGTAAGCTTGGGCAGGGACATTATATCTCCATAACTGCACACTGGGTAAATGCAGTGGCGGCTGGGCCTGAGGCTGATAGCAGTTTGGAGCATGTAGTACCGCCACCGAGGATTGCAGGACATTTTCCATTGCCTCCTGTTGCCTCCTCCTCCTACTCCGCTTCCTCCTTTACCGCCTCCTCATCCGGTCAACATAGCACCTTCACCACCAACTTCAGCACAGCCAGGGGGAAATGACAGCAGGCTGTTTTGAAACTCATTTGTTTGCGGGTAAAACCCCACACCATGCAGGAGCTGTGGAAGGGCATAGAACAACAGACCGATGAGTGGTTGGTGCCGCTGATCCTGAAGCCTGGCCTGGTGGTTTGCGATAATGGACGACATCTTGTAGCAGCTCTGGGGCTAGCCAGTTTGGCGCTTACAGCCCTTGCCTGGTGCATGTGCCGAATTTGGTGGTGCAAAGGTTCCTGAGAAATTACTCTGATATGTCACATCTGCTGCAGAGTGCGGGCAGTTTGTGCACACTTTTCGCATCTTACTCTGCTGCTGCTCTCCTGTCTGGGCTGAAGCATAACTCGGCTTTCCCACTCACCACCTCATATGCGATGTACCCACAAGGTGGAACTCCACCTTACACATACTGAAGAGACTGTGCGAGCAGCAGCAGGCGACAGTGGAGTTTCAGCTGTATTACACACGGCTGATTCGCTCTGTAGAACATAACCACTTCACCACCAACGAATGGGCCTCCATGCTGGACGTTTGTGCGGTGTTGCACTGTTTCGAGTACTCCACCAACATGGCCAGTGCCGATAAAGCTGAGTACTGCGTTACTATCCCACTTATATGTCTCCTTGAAAAAACACTTCGGGCAATGATGGAAGAGAATGTGGCACAGGAGGAAGATGAGGAGGATGAGGGATCATATCCACGGGTATCAGGCCAGTCATTCACAAGTGGCTCGGAGCGTGGGTTTCTGCACAAACAGAGGCCAGGTACACAACTGTCCAGCCAGGGCACAGTTCTGCAGGATGAAGAGGAGGAGGATGTTGAAAGGGAGGAACCGTGTTCACAGCAGAGTGGCAACAAAAGCAGCTTATGGGCATCAATGGAGCGTTGCTGGGGGATACAGAGGACAAAGAGGATACACCTCCCACAGAGGACAGCTTGTCATTGCCTCTGAGCAGCCTGGCACACATGAGCGACTACATGCTGCAGTGCCTTCGCAACACCCACCGAGTTGCCCACATTCTAACCAGTGCTGATTACTGGGTGGCAACCCTACTGGGTGCTGTCCTTAATTTCATCACTGAAGCGTGATCGGAAGATGCACGAGTACAAGAGCACACTGGTAGATGTGCTGCTGATGGCATTCACACTTGACAGCGAGGGCTCAGTGGAAGTACAAAGCGAAGGCAGAAGAGATGGAGGAAGAAGTCGCCAACGCAGCTGGGGCACCACCAGAAACTCAGAAGGGAGGGTTAGCATGGACGAAATGTGGAAAAGCTTTGTCAGCACGTCACAACAACCAGCACCACCAGCTGATACAGAACGCTTAGCAGAAGGCAGCATTTCAGCAACATGGTGGAACAGTACATGTGTACATGCCTACATGTACTGACTGATGGGTCTGCCCCATTCAACTTCTGGGTCTCCAACTTGGGCACATGGCCTGAGTTTGCCCTTTAAGCCTTGGAGGTGCTGGCCTAACCTGCAGCAAGTGTATTGTCCGAATGTGTGTTTAACACGGCAGGAAGGGTAATCACAGACAAGCGCAGATGCCTGTACACAGCCAACGTGGACAAGCTCACGTTCATTAAAATGAATCAGGGATGGATCCCACAGGACTTGTCCGTACCTTATGCTGAGTATACCGGCCGCCATTGCTATACTTCAGAGCACTTTCTCTTTGCATTCTCTTTTCTATTTCCCAATGTTTTGGGGTCTTCCCAAATCTCTAAAAAAATAAAATAAAATAAATAAATAAAAGAAAAATTAAATTAAAAAAACAACAAAAACAGTGTTGGCTACCTCCTTCTCCTCCACAGCCGCTTCCACCTACACCGCCACGTCCACGCCTCCTCAACCTCCTACTCCACTTTGGCCTCAGCCTCCTAGATCAAGATTTTTTTTTCTATGTTATTTTAAGTCATTTCCCTATCCACATTTGTTTGCAGTGCAACTGTCCTGCTCTTACCACCATTTTGCTTCCTTTTGCAGCCCTATATCCCTTACTACGAATATTTTACAGGCATTTTAGTGCACCAAGTTCAGGTCCTCATTGACTTCAATTGGGTTCGGGTCAAATTCGAGTTCGAACCCGAACTTTGACCCGAATTTCGGCCCAACCCGAGGAACCTGAACATCCACGGGTCCACTCATACCTACTGATGACATTTCAACCATATGTTATCATCCTTAAAACCAATCTTATGAAAGCAAAAAAAAACAACAGGAGTCCTATACATTCTATAGTTAAAGGGGTTCTTTACCTTTTTCTTACTGATGATATATCCTTTAGATAGCTCCAACATGCAAACAAGGGGCCAGCACAATGGGAAAATAAAGAAGATTTAAAAGATCAACTACAAGAGTGCTGTGGAAAACTTTCTTTTGATTATATCCTTTAGATAGGTCATCAGCATCTGATCAGTGCGGGTCTGACAACCTGGAACGCCAGATGATCAGCTGTTTGAGAAGGAAGAGGCACTCACAGTAACGAGGTAGCCTTCTCACTCCTTCCTGCAGACCAGTGACATAACAGGTTCCAGGTGTTGAACTCCCACAGATCAGATGCTGATGACCTATCCAAAGGATAGATCATCAGTAAGAAAAATGTAAAGAACCCCTTAAATGAAAAAAATGTGTCATCTTAGCTGAAGTCCTTAAGGAAGTACAGTAATACCCCCAATGGAATAAATTTTATACCTTTCCTTATATGAAAAATCTTCTCCTATATCTCATTTTCAATCCGTCTTCTGTCCTCCTATACCTCTTTCACTCAGTACCAACATTAAACCACCATACACCCACACTAAAAAGAGGCCGTCGTGGCAATCTTGATTTAAAATCCCGTCACTCTGCGTGCAAGATTCCATGTGGTGGGATCTTCAAACAAGATGCCATGGCGGCTTCTTTGCACTCAAATGGATAAGGTAAGGTGTTATTTTTTCCCATCAATTAACCCCTTAGAGCCGTAATTTTTATCTCAGATGAGACAATCAGCAATGAACTCTGCATTTGAGGGCTTCAATTACTGGGGGGTTTGGCCATATCGCTATTCCTCATGATTACACCCACTACTCACAAAGAAATGTGCTTCGTGATGGCGTTATTTGTCACAAAGCAAATTTGTTTGTGAAATTCTGTGAAATAGCTGAATCAAAGTTTTCCAAACTTCGCTCATCTGTGACATGTGGGAAATGTATAAAAGTGAGTAAAAAACAAAACATCAATTTACTCTGCCCACCTGCCTCCATTAATTCTATCAAATCCAGGTAAATGTTCTGTAAATTATAGCTTCCAATTGGACTCTGCAAGAAAGATGTCACGATCCTTGCTTGTCCATGTTTCCAAACTACTTCTCTGGTCAGAGTGTCAAACATACAGAAATTCCTTTTGATATAATCACACGGCAACTTCTTAACAAATATGAACCCTGGTGGATAGTGTTGAGCGAACAGTTCGAGCATCGTTCGGGTTCGTACCGAATTTTGGGGTGTCCGGGACACGGAAACATAACCATAGCAAAAACAGGTGCACTCTGCGGCAATGCTAAACCCTCACACTGATAAAATTGAGGGGATAGTTCGACATATCCTACTAGGAGGACATGTCTTAAGCTCGGACACCACGGCAAGGTCCCTCAAGTAGCCCGAGGCCCTACCACTCAACCTACCTGAGCCGTATGGGCGATACCAGGAGCCGTTGGGCATTACGGGAGCATAAGGCCTGACTCACAGACAGCTCACCAGTGACCTCCAGCATGTAACCATGCTTGCAATGGGAGGTGGGAGGTGCCTGTGAGCCCCACCCGAGACCGGCTGATATGGCCCAGAGCCTCACAGCTGCACCTGAATGTAGCCTGTAGATGAAAAGCAGGCACATTTAAATTAGAGTTTATACACCTCCAAACATATTATACAATCCATTAGAAAACGTGGTTGGTGTTTTCAAAAAAGTTTGGGTTCGGGTTCGTTGTTCTTACTTCCCGCTTTCTGAAGGGCTGCACAGCAGCCAATCAGCTAGCGTTTTGCTTCTTGCCCTAAGAGCCCATCACAGCCATGCCTACTAATGGCATGGCTGTAATTGGCCAAGTGCAGCATGTGACCCAGCCTCTATTTAAGCTGGAGTCACGTAGCGCCGCATGTCACACTGCACTGATTAGTGTAGGGAGAGGACGCAGCTTCTGTCAGGGCGAGATTAGGCAGGGCAAAGTCAGCAACAGCACCTAATGAATGGATCGATCTACAGCTGTGAATGATTGAACTTCTGCTAGATACTTGCTCACTGGTTTTTAGGCTGCACAGAGCATTTTTCTGTCACTTATTTTCTGGGTTGATCGGCGGCCATTTTGTGACTTGTGGTGCACAAGAACAAGCTGCCACCAAGTCCATCAATCCATCAATACTAGTTTTTTTTGCTATATCCTACATCAGGGGCTTGGCTGTGCTAATTGTCACCCCTAGAAACTCAGGATAGCAATTTCTATATTTTATTAAGGGGTTAAATACAATTGCCCAAATACCAATCCCCTAAATCTGGTGTTCCAACTTTGGCTAGCCAAGTATAATACTGTCTGCTGTCTGGCAAAGGATAAATTATTTTCTATGATGACATTCAATTGCCAAAATAGCAATACCATCAATCAGTGGTTTCAGCTGTGGCTGGCAAAATATAATAGTGTCCGCCAAAACATATATTTTGTTCTGGGGTGTAATTCACTTGCCAAAATAGCAATACCCTGAATCTGGTGTCCCAGCTGTTGCAGGCCAGGTTTCATAGTGTCCGCCAAAACATATATTTTGTTCTGGGGTGAAATTCAATTGCCAAAATAGCAATACCATAAATCAGTGGTTTCAGCTGTGGCTGGCAAAATATAATAGTGTCCGCCAAAACATATATTTTGTTCTGGGGTGAAATTCAATTGCCAAAATAGAAATACCTTAAATCAGTGGTTTCAGCTGTGGCTGGCAAAATATAATAGTGTCCGCCAAAACATATATTTTGTTCTGGGGTGTAATTGACTTGCCAAAATAGCAATACCCTGAATCTGGTGTCCCAGCTGTTGCAGGCCAGGTTTCATAGTGTCCGACAAAACATATATTTTGTTCTGGGGTGAAATTAATCTGCCAAAATAGCAATACCCTGAATCTGGTGTCCCAGCTGTTGCAGGCCAGGTTTCATAGAGTCCGCCAAAACATATATTTTGTTCTGGGGTGAAATTCAATTGCCAAAATAGCAATACCATAAATCAGTGGTTTCAGCTGTGGCTGGCAAAATATAATAGTGTCCGCCAAAACATATACTTTGTTCTGGGGTGAAATTCAATTGCCAAAATAGCAATACCATAAATCAGTGGTTTCAGCTGTGGCTGGCAAACTATAATAGTGTCCGCCAAAACATATATTTTGTTCTGGGGTGAAATTCAATTGCCAAAATAGCAATACCATAAATCAGTGGTTTCAGCTGTGGATGGCAAACTATAATAGACTCCGCCAAAACATATATTTTGTTCTGGGGTGAAATTCAATTTCCAAAATAGCAATACCATAAATCAGTAGTTTCAGCTGTGGCTGGCAAAATATAATAGTGTCTGCCAAAACATATATTTTGTTCTGGGGTGAAATTCAATTGCCAAAATAGCAATACCATAAATCAGTTGTTTCAGCTGTGGCTGGCAAAATATAATAGTGTCCGCCAAAACATATATTTTGTTCTGGGGTGAAATTCAATTGCCAAAATAGAAATACCTTAAATCAGTGGTTTCAGCTGTGGCTGGCAAAATATAATAGTGTCCATCAAAACATATATTTTGTTCTGGGGTGTAATTGACTTGCCAAAATAGCAATACCCTGAATCTGGTGTCCCAGCTGTTGCAGGCCAGGTTTCATAGTGTCCAACAAAACATATATTTTGTTCAGGGTGAAATTAATCTGCCAAAATAGCAATACCCTGAATCTGGTGTCCCAGCTGTTGCAGGCCAGGTTTCATAGAGTCCGCCAAAACATATATTTTGTTCTGGGGTGAAATTCAATTGCCAAAATAGCAATACCATAAATCAGTGGTTTCAGCTGTGGCTGGCAAACTATAATAGTGTCCGCCAAAACATATATTTTGTTCTGGGGTGAAACTCAATTGCCAAAATAGCAATACCATAAATCAGTGGTTTCAGCTGTGGATGGCAAACTATAATAGTGTCCGCCAAAACATATATTTTGTTCTGGGGTGAAATTCAATTGCCAAAATAGCAATACCATAAATCAGTGGTTTCAGCTGTGGCTGGCAAAATATAATAGTGTCCGACAAAACATATATTTTGTTCTGGGGTGTAATTCACCTGCCAAAATAGCAATAGCCTGAATCTGGTGTCCCAGCTGTTGCAGGCCAGGTTTCATAGTGTCCGCCAAAACATATATTTTGTTCTGGTGTGAAATTAATTTGCCAAAATAGCAATACCCTGAATCTGGTGTCCCAGCTGTTGCAGGCCAGGTTTCATAGTGTCCGTCAAAACATATATTTTGTTCTGAGGTGAAATTAAATTGCCAAAATAGCAATACCATAAATCAGTGGTTTCAGCTGTGGCTGGAAAAATATAATAGTGTCCGCCAAAACATATATTTTGTTCTGGGGTTAAATTCCATTGCCAACATACCTTAAATCAGTGGTTTCAGCTGTGGCTGGCAAAATATAATAGTGTCCGACAAAACATATATTTTGTTCTGGGGTGTAATTCACTTGCCAAAATAGCAATACCCTGAATCTGGTGTCCCAGCTGTTGCAGGCCAGGTTTCATAGTGTCCGCCAAAACATATATTTTGTTCTGGGGTGAAATTAAGTTGCCAAAATAGCAATCCCCTGAATCTGGTGTCCCAGCTGTTGCAGACCAGGTTTCATAGTGTCCGCCAAAACATATATTTTGTTCTGGGGTGAAATTAATTTGCCAATATAGCAATACCCTGAATCTGGTGTCCCAGCTGTTGCAGGCCAGGTTTCATAGTGTCCGCCAAAACATATATTTTGTTCTGGGGTGAAATTCAATTGCCAAAATAGCAATACCATAAATCAGTGGTTTCAGCTGTGGCTGGCAAAATATAATAGTGTCCGCCAAAACATATATTTTGTTCTGGGGTGTAATTCACTTGCCAAAATAGCAATACCCTGAATCTGGTGTCCCAGCTGTTGCAGGCCAGGTTTCATAGTGTCTGCCAAAACATATATTTTGTTCTGGGGTGAAATTAATTTGCCAAAATAGCAATACCCTGAATCTGGTGTCCCAGCTGTTGCAGGCCAGGTTTCATAGTGTCCGCCAAAACATATATTTTGTTCTGGGGTTAAATTCAATTCCCAAAATAGTAATACCATAAATCAGTGGTTTCAGCTGTGGCTTTCAAAATATAATAGTGTCCGCCAAAACATATATTTTGTTCTGGGGTGTAATTCACTTGCCAAAATAGCAATACCCTGAATCTGGTGTCCCAGCTATTGCAGGATAGGTTTCATAGTGTCCGTAAAAACATATATTTTGTTCTGGGGTGAAATTAATTTGCCAAAATAGCAATACCCTGAATCTGGTGTCCCAGCTGTTGCAGGCCAGGTTTCATAGTGTCCGCCAAAACATATATTTTGTTCTGGGGTGAAATTAATTTGCCAAAATAGCAATACCCTGAATCTGGTGTCAAAGCTATTGCAGGACAGATTTCATAGTGTCCGTAAAAACATATATTTTGTTCTGGGGTGAAATTAATTTGCCAAAATAGCAATAACCTGAATCTGGTGTCCCAGCTATTGCAGGCCAGGTTTCATAGTGTCCGCCAAAACATATATTTTGTTCTAGGGTGAAATTAATTTGCCAAAATAGCAATACCCTGAATCTGGTGTCCCAGCTGTTGCATGCCAGGTTTCATAGTGTCCGCCAAAACATATATTTTGTTCTGGGGTGAAATTAATTTGCCAAAATAGCAATACCCTGAATCTGGTGTCCCAGTTGTTGCAGGCCAATTGTAAATCTGTCCATAAAAGGATACCTTTCATCCAGGGCCTAAATACTAGCCCTAAAGAGATATTCCCTAAATCAGTGGTTACTGCTGTGCTGTGATGAGTGTAATACGCTACATAAACAAATAGGCAGATAGAGTTAGGTAAGGGAAACGAAGGAAACTCCAGCATCTAGTTCACGAGTATCTTCTCTTTATTGACAGTGTTGGTGATACAGCGGCAATAAAATGTATCTTCTCACATCCTCAAGCAGTCAACGCGGACAAGCTGACGTTCATAAAAATGAAACAGGCATGGATCCCACAGGACCTGTCCCTCCCTTGTGCAGAATAGACATTTATAACTGCCTCCCCTCAACCATGTATTCTTGTACTCCGAGGCACTTCTTTATTTAATCCTCATTTTTTTAACTTTACCATGATCTTGCGGTGCAACACAAAGTTGAATGAACCTCTCCTCTGTCTGGGTGGTGAAGCTGAAATAACTGAAAGTGGACTTATCCGGTGGTGGTTGATATGACGCATGATTCCTTGCTGTGGGACCTCTCTCCTCGGTCTGGGTGCTGGGCCGAAATAACTGAGAATGGCCATCTCCGGTGGTGGTTGATATGACGCATGATTCCTTGCTGTGGGACCTCTCTCCTCTGACTGGGTGCTAGGGCCTTAATAACTGAAAATGGCCTTCTCCAGTGGTGGGTGATATGACGCATGATTCCTTGCTGTGGAATCTGTATCCTCGGTCTGGGTGCTGGGCCAAAATAACTGAAAGTGGCCTTCTCCAGTGGTGGGTGATATGACGCATGATTCATTGCTGTGGAACCTGTATCCTCGGTCTGGATGCTGGGCCGAAATAACTGAAAGTGGCCTTCTCCAGTGGTGGGTGATATGACGCATGATTCCTTGCTGTGGGACCGCTCTCCTCTGTCTGGGTGCTGGGGCCGAAACAACTGAAAGTGGCCTTCTCCAGTATTGAGTGATATGATGCATGATTCCTTGCAGTGGGACCTCTCTCCAATTGATATTGGTTAAATTTTATTTATTTTATTTTATTTTAATTCATTTCCCTATCCACATTTGTTTGCAGTGGACTTACCTACATTTTGTTGCCTTTGGCAGCCCTCTAGCCCGTTCCTGGACTATTTTACTGCCATTTTAGTGCCTAAAGTCCAAGTCCCCATTGACTTCAATGGGGTTCGGGTTCAGGATAAAGTTCGAGTCGAGTTCGGATCCCGAACCCGAACATTTCGGGAAGTTCGGCTGAACTTCTCGAACCCGAACATCCAGGTGTTCACTCATCTCTATCTAGGACCTCATCGTCCCCTGCATCGTCTTACACACAGTCTTCCTCCCTGACCTACTGTTCGGTCTGCACACTGCAGAAAGATGCAGCATTTGTCACCTGTGTTTCGTCATCATCAGAGACGTGCGTACTCCGATGAGGTGGTATTCCCATGTCCTCATCATCAGGAAACATCAGTGGTTGTACCTCAGTGCATTCTATGTCTTCCACCACTGGGGAAGGGCTAGGTGGATTCCCTTGCCAGCAGATTCTTCAAACAGCATACGAGACTGCTGCATAACTTGAGACTCAGACAGCTTCCCTGATATGCATGGGGGTGATATGACAGACTGATGGGCTTGGTTTTCAGGCGCCACCTGTGCGCTTTCTGCAGAAGACTGGGTGGGAGATAATGTTGTGAACGTGCTGGATCCACTGTCGGCCACCCAATTGACTAGCGCCTGTACCTTCTCAGGCCTTACCATCCTTAGAACGGCATTGGGCCCCACCAAATGTCGCTGTAAATTCTGGTGGGTACTGGAACCTGAGGTAGTTGGTTCACTAGAATGTGTGGCTGTGGCAGAATGGCCATGTCCTCTCCCAGCACCAGAGGGTACACTAACACCACCACGACCTCGTCCCTTACTAGATGTTTTCCTCATTGTTACAGTTCACCAAGCACCACAATAAGAAAAAAAATATTTGGCCCAATTTCTTGATTTCAAATTCAGGCCATTTTTTACAGGCACCTAACACTATCTGCCTATTTATTTATGTATCGTATTACACTAATCCAGGCACAGCAGTAACCAATGATTTAGGACATTAGGATTATGCCTTCAGCAATTGTATTTTAACACTTTGTGTATTATACCCTTTAACGGACAGAAATACAATGGGAGATGCACGGTAGCGTGTGAAGTTATTGAGGATGACCCTCTCATCACTTGTATATACACCTTGAGTGTAATATACACATTTACGGACAGATTAACACTTGGCCTGCAACAGCTGGAACACCAGATTCAGAGGTATTGCTATTTTGGCAATTGAATTTCACCCCAGAACAAAATATACCCTTTTAAGGACAGATGAACACATGGCCTGCAACAGCTAGGACACCAGATTCAGGGTATTGCTTTTTGGCAATTGAATTTCACCCAGAACAAAATATATGTTTTGGCGTACACTATTATACTTTGCAAGCCACAGCTGAAACCACTGATTTATGGTATTGCTATTTTGGCAATTGAATTTCACCCCAGAACAAAATATACCCTTTTACGTACAGATTAACACTTGGCCTGCAACAGCTGGGACACCAGATTCATGGTATTGCTATTTTGGCAATTGATTTTCACCCCAGAACAAAATATACCCTTTTACAGACAGATTAACACTTGGCCTGCAACAGCTGGGACACCAGATTCATGGTATTGCTATTTTGGCAATTGAATTTCACCGCAGAACAAAATATATGTTTTGAAGTACACTATTATACTCTGCCAGCCACAGCTGAAACCACTGATTTATGGTATTGCTATTTTAGCAATTGAATTTCACCCTGAACAAAATATACCCTTTTACAGACAGATTAACACTTGGCCTGCAACAGCTGGGACACCAGATTCATGGTATTGCTATTTTGGCAATTGAATTTCACCCCACAACAAAATGTACCCTTTTTATACCCCAATATATACCCTTTACTGACTGATTACTTGGCCAGCCACAGCTGAAACCACTGATTTAATGTATTGCTATTTTGACAATTGAATTTCACCCCAGAACAAAATATACCATTTTACTGACATATTAACACTTGGCCTGCAACAGCTGGGACACCAGATTCAGGGTATTGCTATTTTTGCAATTGAATTTCACCCCACAACAAAATATATGTTTTTACGGACACTATAAAACTAGGCCAGCCACAGCTGAAACCACTGATTTATGGTATTGCTATTTTTGCAATTGATTGTCACCGCAGAACAAAATATACCCTTTACGGACAGATTAACACTGGGCCTGCAACAGCTGGGACACCAGACTCAGGGTCAGTGGCGTAGCTAATGGCTTATTGGCCCTGGTGCAAGAGTTCAGCTTGGGCCCCCTTCCCTCAGTGCTTTGTATGTCTTCTTATGCGGCACAAGGGTCTTTGGGCCCCCTCAGGCTTCTGGGCCCGGTAGCGACTGCTACCTCTGCACCCCCTATAGCTACGCCTATGCTCAGGGTATTGCTATTCTGGCAATTGAATTTCACCCCACAACAAAATATATGTTTTTACAGACACAATGAAACTTGGCCAGCCACAGCTGAAACCAATGATTTATGGTATTGCTATTTTGGCAATTGAATTTCACCCCAGAACAAAATATACCCTTTTACAGACAGATTAACACTTGGCCTGCAACAGCTGGGACACCAGATTCAGGGTATTGCTATTTTGGCAATTGAATTTCACCCCAGAACAAAATATATGTTTTGCCGAACACTATTATAGTTTGCCAGCCAGTGCTGGGACACCAGATTTAGGGGATTGCTATTTTGGCAATTTAATTTCACCACAGAAAATAATCTATCCTTTGCCAGACAGCAGACAGTATTGGTATTTTGGCAATTGTATTTAACCCCTTTATAATATATAGAAATTGTGCATGGTAATATTAACGCAACATATTTGCTATGGGGGATATGGGAAAAACACTAAGCGGCCTTTTGATTTGATGTGTATAGTCAGAAGGTCACATATCTGGGATAGCAAGAAGTTAGGAGGGACATCATTGAAAAATATCAAATCAAAGTAGAATGATAGAAAAGTACCAAATTAGAGTACTATAGCATAATATCAAGTTAATATGCACTCACATCTGAAGTGAAAACTAAATAAAGCAGGCATAACTGATATGTTCATTAAGGTCTGATGGTTGGATGGTGTGTAAACAAAAATCCACCGGGCTTCTTTTAAAGAAGGAAGCGATCAAAGTCTCCTCCATGGGGGATGGGCGCATTGTTTCAATGCCTTGAAACTGTAGGATAGATGCATCATTGTTATGACATTTGTCCATATGTCGTGTGATCGATGTGTCTCTGCGGTTCGAATATTGCCCAGATGTTCAAGAATCCGCGGGAAAAATCCACGCTGGGTCTCACCCACATATTTTGCCGCAAGTGCAGGAAATAAGGTCCATAGCCTGTTTGAATCGAATATCTCAAGAACTTGGCTGTCACATGGACTGACGGGCACCTTTAGATGTGGGAATTGCGCCGCTTGTCCCGTCATTGGTACAGGCACCACCTTTACAGGTATAGGTAACCCAAAGACCTATTTCATACGGTCATTTGTGAACTGCCGGACCTCCGTCTTAATCTACCTTATTTCTTGCACTTGCGCCAAAAAATATGTGGGTAATATTCTGGAACTTCTGGGCGATATTCGCAAACACAGAGACACATCGATCGCACGACATATGGACAGATGTCATAACAATGATGCATCTATCCTACGGTTTCAAGGCATTGAAACACTGCGCCCATCCCCCTGTGGGGGAGACTTTGATCGCTTCCTTCTTCAAAAACAGGCCCAGTGGATTTTTCGTTTACACACCATCCAATCATCAGGCCTTAATGAACATATCAGTTATGCCTGCTTTCTTTAGTCTTCACTTCAGATGGTGAGTGCATATTAACTTGATATTATGCTATAGTACTCTAATTTGGTACTTTTTCTATCATTCTACTTTGATTTGATATTTTTCAATGATGTCCCTCCTAACTTCTTGCTATCCCAGATATGTGACCTTCTTGACTATACACATCAAATCGAAAAGGCTGCTTAGTGTTTACCCCATATTGTAGCAACTATGTTGCGTTAATATTACCATGCATCCTGAGTTGTTTCCAATCCTGGGCGGGCTGATGCTCTATGTTTTGCCACGCCCCTTTCCACTTGCAATTGGATCGGATGCTGTGGTGTAGGCCCAGTGGGCAGTGCTTTACACTTTTATACCACGCCGTCACAGCGCGCGTCTCACGGTTTTCATCCATACCGGAGCGCACTACTATGCGCTCATGACCTTTGCTCCTGATGATTTATGAAACACATCGAGCTTGAGTATTCATTTTTAAGTGTCCCTGCTCTTGGGTGCCCGCACTTCTTACCTCACAGTCAGTCCAGTCCTGTACCTCTGCTGCACGCCCAAGGCGTCATCGCCGCATGCATTGGGGATTGGTCAGACTGTGTTTTTGAGTGCACGCTCTGTGTAGTGTAGGTGCGCTTACAGAGGATCCCACTCGCTCATGCTAATCTGGCTGAACGTCCTATGGGCTTGTATTTCCTCTGTAGGCACCCTTTTGTCGGTTTAACCTCCTTATTCAGGATTGGTGTCAGTCAGGTCCCGTCCTGTACCAGGGCTGCGTGCTTGTGTCACTTATTAATGCATGCCCTGGGGGAGCGACCAGACTGAGACCGTTGCCATTTTAGTTGGCGCAGGGTCTCTTGTCTTCTGACAACGGAGGTTTTCTGCAACCGATTTAGGTGTATATGTGAGCCGGCATTGAACGACCTGGCATCTGCTGGTTCGATTCTAATGTGCACACGGATAATCGCTACCCCATTAGTGGACACACATTACTTGTATTGCCCAGGTGGGCCTATTCGATTTTAGTGCATATCATGAATGTTTTTGACATCCAAATTAAAATATATGATATTTTTTGATTGGTAAAATGTTAGTTTTGTTTGGACAATACTTTAATATAAGATATGGAAATGTTGAAATAGTACCTTTTTATATTTTCTAAATTAAAATAATGCTTTTATATCTCCTCACTACAATATGGCACTGCATAAGGTACCTACGTAGTGCTTTAGGTTTTAGTTTAAGTGCTAACAATAATAATAAAACTATAATTAAATATAGTCATCCATATAAACCCATTATACAGAAATAGTGCAATACTCATTGGTTAATAGTTATTTGGCTGAGTGAGGTCAATTCTCTAGTGAGAAAGGCATTACTACATTAATGACCGGTTTCAAGGGCAGCTGAATTAAGCCTGAATGACTTTTTGAAAATTGGCCATTTCCTTGCTAGTAATGAGTGATTGTCTGCAATTCGGCAGGCAGGGCATGTTCTGCTAGATTTATACTGAGAATTAACATACAATACCCCTGCAAATAATAATTATGGAAGAAGTAGCTGAGCTAAACCTTTTGACCTTTACAAAACCCAAACTTCAGAATTCCAGGGCCATGACACATTTGCAGAATAATTAGATGTCTCTACTGATTTTTTTTTCCTTATTAAAAAGAGTTAACCTGGTTTTACAAATTAGATATTTTAAAATAATTTTCAGCATTGAATCAATGGATTCATAATGTTAAAGGGGTTGTCCCACAAAAATTACCCGCTGGATCTGAATACTTTTATAATAGCATGCAATTAAAAATGTAAAAATAAAAAATTTAGCACACCCATTGTTAACAAAATCTATCTGTATAGCGCCACAGGCAATTTTTTTTTTACTTATTCCTTTGACCGACTCATTGAGAAGGCCACACATGCTCAGTTTCATTCTTCAACTGCCTCCTGAGCTGTGATAGGGGACAGCTGCAGCAGAATGGATTGTCTGGATCCATGTGAGGTTGACTAAGGTGAGGTTGACTAAAGTGGACTGATATTACTGGAATATTGCTATTGCTTATATTGATTTGTTTTCAGCAAATGTAATTTATCATGTAGTCAAAGGTAATACAAAGCACTTAACCAACAAACATGTGTTTACCAATAGCTATGAATGTCAATGTCACCCAGAAATCATTTCTATAGCTGTTTGAGAAGACATCAACTCTCTCAGTAGCACTGCGGTCTTCTTGCACTTTTGCCTAGGCCATGTGACGTCACATTCATTGGTCCCATGGCCTAGGTGCAGCTCAGCCCCATTTAAGTGGGGCTGAGCTACAATACCAAACACAGCCGCAATGCATAATTTAATATTACTGGCATTGCATTTCAGAGCTTGAGGAAGGAAAAAGAGAAGACCATTAAAAAAAAAAAAAAACATGTTTTCCTAGAAATCCTAGGAGACTATATACCAATTTTCAGGGCACTTAGAGCAACTTTGGATTGGTCCGAATTGATTAAACCAAACCTTCAAAAAACATGTGGTGAACCTGAACTGACCCAAATCTCGAGTGGTTCACTTACTGTATCTCTATTGCAAGATAACATTCTCTAAAAATGGAGTTGTAGGAGAGTAAATCTACCCCTCCAGGTGTTCCAACACATTATACCCAAAGTGTCCGGGTGCTCGAGCAGAACACTTTGCTCTACCGAGCACCTGAGCACAATGGAAGTCGATGGGAGAACCCGAGCATTAAACCAGGCACCCCTGGGGAGGGTGTTGGGACTCTGGTTTGGCTTATGAGTCCCTGCTCTGATTCCATATACAGCTATGTCCATATATGGAGTCAGTGCTTGGGGACACCCCAGGGTTTTAAATCTAATTTATCCTGTATTTCAGAAAAGTTTCTGCTGGGATTCAAACTCATGACCTTCTGCATTAGAGGCAAGGCATTTAACCACTCAGCTATAATAACTGCATAGCCAGTTACAAAAATAAAAAATGAGACTTCTACTGTACAGGCATACTTACTATATGTATTCCTATACAGAAGAAGTCTCATATTTTAGTGTTGTCACTGGCCATGCAGCTATATAGTGTAGTGGTTAAAGTTCTGGGCTATGATGCAGAAGCTTTGAGTTCAAATCCTGTCACAAACTTTTTTCAGAAATAGAGGCTAAACATAATGTGTGTGTATATATAATAAACATAAAAGGCACCTTATAAACATAGTTCAAATTGATGTTAGAAGTAAATCAGACAAAGAAATGCTCCACAGAGAAGCAGTCCCAGGTTGGGTGGTTGGGTGATCCCATCACTGGTCTACTCACTTATAATTACTTGAAGCTATGGGATTATCCCCTTAAGTTTTGGT
Organism: Bufotes viridis; assembly: GCA_033119425.1. NCBI lineage: Eukaryota > Metazoa > Chordata > Amphibia > Anura > Bufonidae > Bufotes > Bufotes viridis. The sequence goes on from CM065589.1 coordinate 459,840,745, forward strand.
ATCTGGAGGCACTACCAAGATATTATTTCTTGGGTGAGACTTTTTTCTTCTCCTACTTTATCCCCCCCCCCCATTCCTTTATCCCCTTTGTCTCTCTACTACACCTAGCCCTATCATATTCTAGCCCCCTCCTTTCTCCTCATAGGGATACTGGAGCCTCTCCAGTGAGATATCTATGTGTGTGTGGGAGACCACTGTCTTTTGTTGGGGCAGCTGGCATTCCTTTAATGAGCTCCTAATATTTTTGACACCTGTATCAATGTAAGTGTTGTTTGTGGACTAAGTATCAACCCTCAGATTGATGATTGCTAAAAAAAAAAAAAAAAAGGAGGGTAGATGTTTTATCACCATGTTTTATGTCCTTGCTGTTTTGAAATAATTTGTTGTTGTCTATCAGGGCCCTGCCGGTGGCTTAAAACATTGGATTCATACCAGAGGAAGTAATACCCAATCTCCCCATCTGGAAGTATTTGGAGAATCTGTCTTGCCCTAGAGGCAAAGGATGTCCAGTTGCCCTGATAATTTGACCACTCAATCTGGGACTGCTCATCTGTGGAGCATTTCTTTATCTGGTTAATTTGTAGCATTAATTTGAGCTACGTTTATAACATGCCAGTCATCTTTATTATATGTTTATTTTGGTGGCATCATCAAGTTAGCAACCCTTTAACAGGGAAAGCGTGTTGGAACAGCTGGAGAGGGAGCTTTACGCTCCTGTAACTCCTTTCTTACAGGCAGTTATCTTATAGGCCAGTATACATCCCCCTAACTGGAACCTTTGTATTATAAACCTGCACCTTATGTTTGTGGATTATGGGTTACATTTCTGTCCTGTTTTTGTGTATGGTCATGAATCAGTAAAAGCACTTTTTTGATACTACAATTGTGGTTGTGGACTATATTTATTGTGTATGACCTTAACTTCTTACCTGTTGACTTCTTTGTTCGGTGTTCTATATTATCAATCTCAATGAGCTGATGACTTGATGCATTTTTCAGTTGCATCATACGCTCCTTTTTTCCAGGGGTTATGACCACCCTGCAATCCAGAAGCAGTGGCCATGCTTGTAGACTACAGTAAAAAGAGCTGGCATCTCTGGTGGCCAGGACAGCAGCTCCCGTTTCGGCCCATGCATATTGGCACTTCAGCGGTGACCGTAACCCCTGGAACTAAATTGTGTATAATAAGATGGAAAAATTAATAAAGCCAGCAAAGGGGGCAATATGTACAATCCCAATATATTAGTAAGTGCCATTTATTAACATTGTCTAAATGATAAATGCAATTTGCTGATCTGCGACAACACCCTTAATGTTTTTTTTTTTTTTTTATAATTTCAAAAATATCAGCACTAATACAAAAAGAATCATTAGTCCCCAAAACTCATCCCCAACTCCCCCTGGGAAATGGAGAAAAAAAATCTGCATACCTCTCTGGACAGTGGACCCTATGGAGCCAATGCTTGTCATGTTTATCCAATTTACTTTTTATTTTAGCACAGGTTCTTTCAAAATATAGATAAAATGACACTCTATACCTCTAAGCTTCAAATTCAGGCGTTTTATTTATTTACTTTGCGAGTTCGGGTACCCGTACCCGAACCCGAACTTTGCCGGGAAAGTTTGGGTTCGAGTTCAGTGTTCGCGCATTAAATAAAGCTTTTGAAAGGCTGCAGGGCAGCCAATTAACAAGCTTTTAAGCTGTGGGCACTTAGAAGCCATCACAGCCAGTAATGCCTAGTAATGGCATGGCTGTGATTGGCCGGTGTATCATCTGACCCACGATCTATACTAGCGGGATCACGTGTAGCACCACCCATCAGCTCTGAGTAGTGCAGGGATAGGAAGCAGGCAGCTGAAGCGAGGGAGAGTGTTAGGAATCCGGCTATTTGTTTTGTGGGTGACCTATAATGATTTTTGTGGGTACAATAAACCAGCTTTGCACCTGGACACAGAAATATAATAATAAATCTGGCTGTTAATTCTGTGGGTGACCTATAGTGATTTTTTGTGGTTGCAATGCACCATTTTTGTACCCCTGAAACAAAAATATAATAGTAAATCTGTCTGTTGGGCGACATATACCCATTTTTGGTGTTAGATACACATGCACTTTATTCATGACAGGGAAATTAATATAGTCAATCTGACTCTTAGTTCAGCCGGAGACATATACCCATTTTTGGTGTAAGACACATGTGCACTGCATATAAAAAAAGGGAAATTAATATAGTTAATCTGACTATTAGTTTAGCCGGGGACATATACCCATTTTTGGTGTGAGATACACGTGCACTGCATATGTGACAGTGTTGAGGGAAGTGCCCCCTGAAATATATGTGGGCCGCTGGCCTGGGTATACTGCATGTATGTATATATATATATATATATATATATCCGTATATATATATACATACATGTATATATGTGTGTATAGGGGATGCATGCAAGTGTATGGATGGGCCCCAGGCATCCATGCAGATGTATGCTCCCAGAAAGTGGCGTATGGATATATATATATATATATATATATATATATATATATATATACGTATGGATGTGCCACAAGCATCCATATGCGTGTATACTCCCCAAATATCTATTTAATGTATACATGTATATGGATGTGCCCCAAGCATCCAAATGCATGTATATTATATATGATGCCCCCTGATTCACCTGAAACCAGAGGTATCATGGATACCATCTGGTTAATTGCGTCAGGGTGACCGGACAAGAGTCCGGTCATCCTGTATGCTTCAAAGAACTCTGATTCAATAGAATCAAAGTCCTTTGTAGTAATTACCTCCAGCGCTGCTGGAGATAATTATGCATGATAGGAAGATGGGAGAAACCTACCCTCCTCCTATTATGCACATTCCGGCAGCTCGATTACTATCGCGCTGCCCGGAATGCAATATGCTACAGGCAGGAGATCAAAGGCTTCTCCCGCCTGTTAGCAAGTGGCGTCGCCCTGCTGTGCGCGTGCAGGGATGCGCGGGCTGGCGTGATGATGTCATATCACTGCGCCGACCCACGTGTCCTTGCCTGTGGCGCGCATGCGCGTGCCACAGCACGACCGGCCCAGGAGTGCAGGCTGCTGGATACAAATATCCGGCAGCCCGGCACTTAGGCAGAAAGAAGCCTGCAGCCCGGACCCTGAGGACCCCCTAGAGGACGAGCACCACCTAGAAGACGATCAACCCCTGGACAACGAGCAAATATTAAGTATCATTATTATTAACTCCTACCTGCCACTATACCACCAACGATCGTCCCCAGAATTAACCCCTACCTACCCTACCCTATACCACCAATGATCTTCCCCAGCATTACCACCTACCTACCATACCCTATACCACCAATGATCCAGCATTAACCCCTACCTACCCTACCCTATACCACCAATGATCTTCCCCAGCATTAACCCATACCTACCCTACCCTATACCACCAATGATCTTCCCCAGCATTAACTCCTACCTACCCTATCCCAGCATTTAACCCCACCTACCCTATACCACCAATGGCCCCATTAACCCCTGTTGCCCTGCGGGAGCATCTCTGCTCCCTTTATACAGGATCCCTTTAACCCCTGCCACACCCCTGTAACCCTGTGTCTGTGGTCTGCATACCCCCTGCAGCGCCACAGTTTGCTCCCTTAGGGATAGTTTAGCACCAGGTGGGGTGGGTTGCTATTGTGTGTGTGTATATGTATTAGGTAGTTTGCGGGTGGAAATTGGGATTGTGTTAGGGTAGATAGGATCGTATTGCTGTGTTGTTGTAGTGTGATTTTATATATTACGGTTAGCTGTTATAAATATATTTATCTATTCCCATTGATTTAGATATATATATTTATAAGCTATTATTAGACTGTAACGTGTAGAGTATTAATAAATACCCTTTTATTTTAAGTACAGTGTGAAGTATTTTGTTATAGTAGGAGTCGCAGCAATAGCCGCAGGTAGTTCAGTGTAGAGTGAGGTAATCAGCGTTTAATTTGATTAATTGGTATAAATAGGAGGAGACATCACTATACGATTCACGCCTATTTATGAATATAATTGCTGATATTTGCATAAAATATTAGTAATTAATATTCCCTTTAACAGACAGAGAAATTAATATAGTTAAACCGTCTGTTAGTTCTGTGGGTAATATATTCCCATTTTTGGTGTGAGATACACATGCACTTTATACGTGACAGGGAAATTAATATAATTAATCTAAATGTTAGTTCGACCGGTAACATATAACCATTTTTGGTGTGAGATACACCTGCACTGCATACGCGACAGGGAAATTAATATAGTTTATCCATCTTCCTCAGGAGCACGTAGATGACAGGACATTCAGTGTCTTTTTGTAGGCCTGAATACCAGTGTACGAATGGTGAGGCAAGAACAAGTAGAGGCGGTAGTAGATTGGATGGCTGACAGTGCCTCCAGTTCCTTCACCTTGTCTCCCACCCGGTCCCCTGCTGAAACCGCAGAGTTAGTACATGCAGCCCATGGGCATCTGTCTTTCACCTCATCCCCTTGAAAATCAGCCAAGCAGTCTGAGCCCCATGTCATGCAGCAGTCTCTTATGATTTTTGATGGCCCTGTTGGCGGGGTTTCCATGGGCCATCCACCTAGTCCTGCCCCAGAAGTGGAAGAGATTCAGTGCACTGTTACCCAACCACTTATGTTTCACGATATGGACATGGGAGGACCACCGCAGCATGTCTCTGATGATGATGTCGAAATACAGGCTCCAACTACTGCAGCTTTTGCCGTGAGCAGACCGGCAAGGAGGGCAGATGTGAAGAGTGGGTGGAAGATGATGTGGAGGATGATGAGGTCCTAGACCCCACATGGAATCAAGGTCATGAGAGAGACGTGTGCAGTTCTGAGGAAGAGGTGGTGGTCACACAATGCCAGCTGCACAGCAAAAGAGGAGCAGGGTGCAAAAGGAGAGGGCCGTCCCTAGCCAGTATGCCTGCTACTGCCCACTGCACCTAGGGACTGAGCACACCAAAGCCAACTTCAAGGAGTTTCCTGGCATGGCAGTTCTTCAGACCATGTGCTGACGACAAGACACGAGTGGTTTGCACGCTGAGCAATCAGAGTCTGAAGCGAGGCATAAATGTTCTAAACCTGAGCACCACCTGCATGACAGTTATCTAAATGCAAAGCATGATCTGCAGTGGAGTACACACCTAAAAACCACAAAAGATCTCAGGCTCCTCTTGCTCCCTCTTCTGCTGCAGTCTCAGCCTCTTTCTCCCCCTCTGGAGTGACAGTGGCACCTGCCACCCAGTAAACAGAGGATGTGGCAGCAACACCACCACCATCACCCAGCATGTCCACACTGTCCCATGGAAGTGTTCAGCTGTCCATCCCCCAAACACTGGAGAGAAGAGGAAGTACCCCCTACCCACAAGCCATCACTGGCCCTGAATGCCAGCATTTCAAAATTTCTGTCCTTTTAAATGCTGTAATTCTGTCTGGTGGAAACATACCTTATGGCGGGGACTGTTCCACAGCACGTGGTTCCCAGCCACCACTACTTTCTCAGGTGAGCCATCCCTGCCCTGCACAAACAAGTGGCAGACAAAATCAGGTGTGACCTGCTCAACGTCATCTGTGGCAAGGTCCACATAACTACCGATGCGTGAACCAGTAAGCTTGGGCAGGGACATTATATCTCCATAACTGCACACTGGGTAAATGCAGTGGCGGCTGGGCCTGAGGCTGATAGCAGTTTGGAGCATGTAGTACCGCCACCGAGGATTGCAGGACATTTTCCATTGCCTCCTGTTGCCTCCTCCTCCTACTCCGCTTCCTCCTTTACCGCCTCCTCATCCGGTCAACATAGCACCTTCACCACCAACTTCAGCACAGCCAGGGGGAAATGACAGCAGGCTGTTTTGAAACTCATTTGTTTGCGGGTAAAACCCCACACCATGCAGGAGCTGTGGAAGGGCATAGAACAACAGACCGATGAGTGGTTGGTGCCGCTGATCCTGAAGCCTGGCCTGGTGGTTTGCGATAATGGACGACATCTTGTAGCAGCTCTGGGGCTAGCCAGTTTGGCGCTTACAGCCCTTGCCTGGTGCATGTGCCGAATTTGGTGGTGCAAAGGTTCCTGAGAAATTACTCTGATATGTCACATCTGCTGCAGAGTGCGGGCAGTTTGTGCACACTTTTCGCATCTTACTCTGCTGCTGCTCTCCTGTCTGGGCTGAAGCATAACTCGGCTTTCCCACTCACCACCTCATATGCGATGTACCCACAAGGTGGAACTCCACCTTACACATACTGAAGAGACTGTGCGAGCAGCAGCAGGCGACAGTGGAGTTTCAGCTGTATTACACACGGCTGATTCGCTCTGTAGAACATAACCACTTCACCACCAACGAATGGGCCTCCATGCTGGACGTTTGTGCGGTGTTGCACTGTTTCGAGTACTCCACCAACATGGCCAGTGCCGATAAAGCTGAGTACTGCGTTACTATCCCACTTATATGTCTCCTTGAAAAAACACTTCGGGCAATGATGGAAGAGAATGTGGCACAGGAGGAAGATGAGGAGGATGAGGGATCATATCCACGGGTATCAGGCCAGTCATTCACAAGTGGCTCGGAGCGTGGGTTTCTGCACAAACAGAGGCCAGGTACACAACTGTCCAGCCAGGGCACAGTTCTGCAGGATGAAGAGGAGGAGGATGTTGAAAGGGAGGAACCGTGTTCACAGCAGAGTGGCAACAAAAGCAGCTTATGGGCATCAATGGAGCGTTGCTGGGGGATACAGAGGACAAAGAGGATACACCTCCCACAGAGGACAGCTTGTCATTGCCTCTGAGCAGCCTGGCACACATGAGCGACTACATGCTGCAGTGCCTTCGCAACACCCACCGAGTTGCCCACATTCTAACCAGTGCTGATTACTGGGTGGCAACCCTACTGGGTGCTGTCCTTAATTTCATCACTGAAGCGTGATCGGAAGATGCACGAGTACAAGAGCACACTGGTAGATGTGCTGCTGATGGCATTCACACTTGACAGCGAGGGCTCAGTGGAAGTACAAAGCGAAGGCAGAAGAGATGGAGGAAGAAGTCGCCAACGCAGCTGGGGCACCACCAGAAACTCAGAAGGGAGGGTTAGCATGGACGAAATGTGGAAAAGCTTTGTCAGCACGTCACAACAACCAGCACCACCAGCTGATACAGAACGCTTAGCAGAAGGCAGCATTTCAGCAACATGGTGGAACAGTACATGTGTACATGCCTACATGTACTGACTGATGGGTCTGCCCCATTCAACTTCTGGGTCTCCAACTTGGGCACATGGCCTGAGTTTGCCCTTTAAGCCTTGGAGGTGCTGGCCTAACCTGCAGCAAGTGTATTGTCCGAATGTGTGTTTAACACGGCAGGGAGGGTAATCACAGACAAGCGCAGATGCCTGTACACAGCCAACGTGGACAAGCTCACGTTCATTAAAATGAATCAGGGATGGATCCCACAGGACTTGTCCGTACCTTATGCTGAGTATACCGGCCGCCATTGCTATACTTCAGAGCACTTTCTCTTTGCATTCTCTTTTCTATTTCCCAATGTTTTGGGGTCTTCCCAAATCTCTAAAAAAATAAAATAAAATAAATAAATAAAAGAAAAAATTAAATTAAAAAAACAACAAAAACAGTGTTGGCTACCTCCTTCTCCTCCACAGCCGCTTCCACCTACACCGCCACGTCCACGCCTCCTCAACCTCCTACTCCACTTTGGCCTCAGCCTCCTAGATCAAGATTTTTTTTTTCTATGTTATTTTAAGTCATTTTCCTATCCACATTTGTTTGCAGTGCAACTGTCCTGCTCTTACCACCATTTTGCTTCCTTTTGCAGCCCTATATCCCTTACTACGAATATTTTACAGGCATTTTAGTGCACCAAGTTCAGGTCCTCATTGACTTCAATTGGGTTCGGGTCAAATTCGAGTTCCGAACCCGAACTTTGACCCGAATTTCGGCCCAACCCGAGGAACCTGAACATCCACGGGTCCACTCATACCTACTGATGACATTTCAACCATATGTTATCATCCTTAAAACCAATCTTATGAAAGCAAAAAAAAACAACAGGAGTCCTATACATTCTATAGTTAAAGGGGTTCTTTACCTTTTTCTTACTGATGATATATCCTTTAGATAGCTCCAACATGCAAACAAGGGGCCAGCACAATGGGAAAATAAAGAAGATTTAAAAGATCAACTACAAGAGTGCTGTGGAAAACTTTCTTTTGATTATATCCTTTAGATAGGTCATCAGCATCTGATCAGTGCGGGTCTGACAACCTGGAACGCCAGATGATCAGCTGTTTGAGAAGGAAGAGGCACTCACAGTAACGAGGTAGCCTTCTCACTCCTTCCTGCAGACCAGTGACATAACAGGTTCCAGGTGTTGAACTCCCACAGATCAGATGCTGATGACCTATCCAAAGGATAGATCATCAGTAAGAAAAATGTAAAGAACCCCTTAAATGAAAAAAATGTGTCATCTTAGCTGAAGTCCTTAAGGAAGTACAGTAATACCCCCAATGGAATAAATTTTATACCTTTCCTTATATGAAAAATCTTCTCCTATATCTCATTTTCAATCCGTCTTCTGTCCTCCTATACCTCTTTCACTCAGTACCAACATTAAACCACCATACACCCACACTAAAAAGAGGCCGTCGTGGCAATCTTGATTTAAAATCCCGTCACTCTGCGTGCAAGATTCCATGTGGTGGGATCTTCAAACAAGATGCCATGGCGGCTTCTTTGCACTCAAATGGATAAGGTAAGGTGTTATTTTTTTCCCATCAATTAACCCCTTAGAGCCGTAATTTTTTATCTCAGATGAGACAATCAGCAATGAACTCTGCATTTGAGGGCTTCAATTACTGGGGGGGGGGTTTGACGCAATCGCTATTCCTCATGATTACACCCACTACTCACAAAGAAATGTGCTTCGTGATGACGTTATTTGTCACAAAGCAAATTTGTTTGTGAAATTCTGTGAAATAGCTGAATCGAAGTTTTCCAAACTTCGCTCATCTGTGACATGTGGGAAATGTATAAAAGTGAGTAAAAAAACAAAACATCAATTTACTCTGCCCACCTGCCTCCATTAATTCTATCAAATCCAGGTAAATGTTCTGTAAATTATAGCTTCCAATTGGACTCTGCAAGAAAGATGTCACGATCCTTGCTTGTCCATGTTTCCAAACTACTTCTCTGGTCAGAGTGTCAAACATACAGAAATTCCTTTTGATATAATCACACGGCAACTTCTTAACAAATATGAACCCTGGTGGATAGTGTTGAGCGAACAGTTCGAGCATCGTTCGGGTTCGTACCGAATTTTGGGGTGTCCGGGACACGGAAACATAACCATAGCAAAAACAGGTGCACTCTGCGGCAATGCTAAACCCTCACACTGATAAAATTGAGGGGATAGTTCGACATATCCTACTAGGAGGACATGTCTTAAGCTCGGACACCACGGCAAGGTCCCTCAAGTAGCCCGAGGCCCTACCACTCCAACCTACCTGAGCCGTATGGGCGATACCAGGAGCCGTTGGGCATTACGGGAGCATAAGGCCTGACTCACAGACAGCTCACCAGTGACCTCCAGCATGTAACCATGCTTGCAATGGGAGGTGGGAGGTGCCTGTGAGCCCCACCCGAGACCGGCTGATATGGCCCAGAGCCTCACAGCTGCACCTGAATGTAGCCTGTAGATGAAAAGCAGGCACATTTAAATTAGAGTTTATACACCTCCAAACATATTATACAATCCATTAGAAAACGTGGTTGGTGTTTTCAAAAAGTTTGGGTTCGGGTTCGTTGTTCTTACTTCCGCTTTCTGAAGGGCTGCACAGCAGCCAATCAGCTAGCGTTTTGCTTCTTGCCCTAAGAGCCCATCACAGCCATGCCTACTAAGGGCATGGCTGTAATTGGCCAAGTGCAGCATGTGACCCAGCCTCTATTTAAGCTGGAGTCACGTAGCGCCGCATGTCACACTGCACTGATTAGTGTAGGGAGAGGACGCAGCTTCTGTCAGGGCGAGATTAGGCAGGGCAAAGTCAGCAACAGCACCTAATGAATGGATCGATCTACAGCTGTGAATGATTGAACTTCTGCTAGATACTTGCTCACTGGTTTTTAGGCTGCACAGAGCATTTTTCTGTCACTTATTTTCTGGGTTGATCGGCGGCCATTTTGTGACTTGTGGTGCACAAGAACAAGCTGCCACCAAGTCCATCAATCCATCAATACTAGTTTTTTTGCTATATCCTACATCAGGGGCTTGGCTGTGCTAATTGTCACCCCTAGAAACTCAGGATAGCAATTTCTATATTTTATTAAGGGGTTAAATACAATTGCCCAAATACCAATCCCCTAAATCTGGTGTTCCAACTTTGGCTAGCCAAGTATAATACTGTCTGCTGTCTGGCAAAGGATAAATTATTTTCTATGATGACATTCAATTGCCAAAATAGCAATACCATCAATCAGTGGTTTCAGCTGTGGCTGGCAAAATATAATAGTGTCCGCCAAAACATATATTTTGTTCTGGGGTGTAATTCACTTGCCAAAATAGCAATACCCTGAATCTGGTGTCCCAGCTGTTGCAGGCCAGGTTTCATAGTGTCCGCCAAAACATATATTTTGTTCTGGGGTGAAATTCAATTGCCAAAATAGCAATACCATAAATCAGTGGTTTCAGCTGTGGCTGGCAAGATATAATAGTGTCCGCCAAAACATATATTTTGTTCTGGGGTGAAATTCAATTGCCAAAATAGAAATACCTTAAATCAGTGGTTTCAGCTGTGGCTGGCAAAATATAATAGTGTCCGCCAAAACATATATTTTGTTCTGGGGTGTAATTGACTTGCCAAAATAGCAATACCCTGAATCTGGTGTCCCAGCTGTTGCAGGCCAGGTTTCATAGTGTCCGACAAAACATATATTTTGTTCTGGGGTGAAATTAATCTGCCAAAATAGCAATACCCTGAATCTGGTGTCCCAGCTGTTGCAGGCCAGGTTTCATAGAGTCCGCCAAAACATATATTTTGTTCTGGGGTGAAATTCAATTGCCAAAATAGCAATACCATAAATCAGTGGTTTCAGCTGTGGCTGGCAAAATATAATAGTGTCCGCCAAAACATATACTTTGTTCTGGGGTGAAATTCAATTGCCAAAATAGCAATACCATAAATCAGTGGTTTCAGCTGTGGCTGGCAAACTATAATAGTGTCCGCCAAAACATATATTTTGTTCTGGGGTGAAATTCAATTGCCAAAATAGCAATACCATAAATCAGTGGTTTCAGCTGTGGATGGCAAACTATAATAGACTCCGCCAAAACATATATTTTGTTCTGGGGTGAAATTCAATTTCCAAAATAGCAATACCATAAATCAGTAGTTTCAGCTGTGGCTGGCAAAATATAATAGTGTCTGCCAAAACATATATTTTGTTCTGGGGTGAAATTCAATTGCCAAAATAGCAATACCATAAATCAGTTGTTTCAGCTGTGGCTGGCAAAATATAATAGTGTCCGCCAAAACATATATTTTGTTCTGGGGTGAAATTCAATTGCCAAAATAGAAATACCTTAAATCAGTGGTTTCAGCTGTGGCTGGCAAAATATAATAGTGTCCGCCAAAACATATATTTTGTTCTGGGGTGTAATTGACTTGCCAAAATAGCAATACCCTGAATCTGGTGTCCCAGCAGTTGCAGGCCAGGTTTCATAGTGTCCAACAAAATATATATTTTGTTCAGGGGTGAAATTAATCTGCCAAAATAGCAATACCCTGAATCTGGTGTCCCAGCTGTTGCAGGCCAGGTTTCATAGAGTCCGCCAAAACATATATTTTGTTCTGGGGTGAAATTCAATTGCCAAAATAGCAATACCATAAATCAGTGGTTTCAGCTGTGGCTGGCAAACTATAATAGTGTCCGCCAAAACATATATTTTGTTCTGGGGTGAAACTCAATTGCCAAAATAGCAATACCATAAATCAGTGGTTTCAGCTGTGGATGGCAAACTATAATAGTGTCCGCCAAAACATATATTTTGTTCTGGGGTGAAATTCAATTGCCAAAATAGCAATACCATAAATCAGTGGTTTCAGCTGTGGCTGGCAAAATATAATAGTGTCCGACAAAACATATATTTTGTTCTGGGGTGTAATTCACCTGCCAAAATAGCAATAGCCTGAATCTGGTGTCCCAGCTGTTGCAGGCCAGGTTTCATAGTGTCCGCCAAAACATATATTTTGTTCTGGTGTGAAATTAATTTGCCAAAATAGCAATACCCTGAATCTGGTGTCCCAGCTGTTGCAGGCCAGGTTTCATAGTGTCCGTCAAAACATATATTTTGTTCTGAGGTGAAATTAAATTGCCAAAATAGCAATACCATAAATCAGTGGTTTCAGCTGTGGCTGGAAAAATATAATAGTGTCCGCCAAAACATATATTTTGTTCTGGGGTTAAATTCCATTGCCAACATACCTTAAATCAGTGGTTTCAGCTGTGGCTGGCAAAATATAATAGTGTCCGACAAAACATATATTTTGTTCTGGGGTGTAATTCACTTGCCAAAATAGCAATACCCTGAATCTGGTGTCCCAGCTGTTGCAGGCCAGGTTTCATAGTGTCCGCCAAAACATATATTTTGTTCTGGGGTGAAATTAAGTTGCCAAAATAGCAATCCCCTGAATCTGGTGTCCCAGCTGTTGCAGACCAGGTTTCATAGTGTCCGCCAAAACATATATTTTGTTCTGGGGTGAAATTAATTTGCCAATATAGCAATACCCTGAATCTGGTGTCCCAGCTGTTGCAGGCCAGGTTTCATAGTGTCCGCCAAAACATATATTTTGTTCTGGGGTGAAATTCAATTGCCAAAATAGCAATACCATAAATCAGTGGTTTCAGCTGTGGCTGGCAAAATATAATAGTGTCCGCCAAAACATATATTTTGTTCTGGGGTGTAATTCACTTGCCAAAATAGCAATACCCTGAATCTGGTGTCCCAGCTGTTGCAGGCCAGGTTTCATAGTGTCTGCCAAAACATATATTTTGTTCTGGGGTGAAATTAATTTGCCAAAATAGCAATACCCTGAATCTGGTGTCCCAGCTGTTGCAGGCCAGGTTTCATAGTGTCCGCCAAAACATATATTTTGTTCTGGGGTTAAATTCAATTCCCAAAATAGTAATACCATAAATCAGTGGTTTCAGCTGTGGCTTTCAAAATATAATAGTGTCCGCCAAAACATATATTTTGTTCTGGGGTGTAATTCACTTGCCAAAATAGCAATACCCTGAATCTGGTGTCCCAGCTATTGCAGGATAGGTTTCATAGTGTCCATAAAAACATATATTTTGTTCTGGGGTGAAATTAATTTGCCAAAATAGCAATACCCTGAATCTGGTGTCCCAGCTGTTGCAGGCCAGGTTTCATAGTGTCCGCCAAAACATATATTTTGTTCTGGGGTGAAATTAATTTGCCAAAATAGCAATACCCTGAATCTGGTGTCCCAGCTATTGCAGGACAGATTTCATAGTGTCCATAAAAACATATATTTTGTTCTGGGGTGAAATTAATTTGCCAAAATAGCAATAACCTGAATCTGGTGTCCCAGCTGTTGCAGGCCAGGTTTCATAGTGTCCGCCAAAACATATATTTTGTTCTAGGGTGAAATTAATTTGCCAAAATAGCAATACCCTGAATCTGGTGTCCCAGCTGTTGCATGCCAGGTTTCATAGTGTCCGCCAAAACATATATTTTGTTCTGGGGTGAAATTAATTTGCCAAAATAGCAATACCCTGAATCTGGTGTCCCAGTTGTTGCAGGCCAATTGTAAATCTGTCCATAAAAGGATACCTTTCATCCAGGGCCTAAATACTAGCCCTAAAGAGATATTCCCTAAATCAGTGGTTACTGCTGTGCCTGTGATGAGTGTAATACGCTACATAAACAAATAGGCAGATAGAGTTAGGTAAGGGAAACGAAGGAAACTCCAGCATCTAGTTCACGAGTATCTTCTCTTTATTGACAGTGTTGGTGATACAGCGGCAATAAAATGTATCTTCTCACATCCTCAAGCAGTCAACGCGGACAAGCTGACGTTCATAAAAATGAAACAGGCATGGATCCCACAGGACCTGTCCCTCCCTTGTGCAGAATAGACATTTATAACTGCCTCCCCCTCAACCATGTATTCTTGTACTCCGAGGCACTTCTTTATTTAATCCTCATTTTTAACTTTACCATGATCTTGCGGTGCAACACAAAGTTGAATGAACCTCTCCTCTGTCTGGGTGGTGAAGCTGAAATAACTGAAAGTGGACTTATCCGGTGGTGGTTGATATGACGCATGATTCCTTGCTGTGGGACCTCTCTCCTCGGTCTGGGTGCTGGGCCGAAATAACTGAGAATGGCCATCTCCGGTGGTGGTTGATATGACGCATGATTCCTTGCTGTGGGACCTCTCTCCTCTGACTGGGTGCTAGGGCCTTAATAACTGAAAATGGCCTTCTCCAGTGGTGGGTGATATGACGCATGATTCCTTGCTGTGGAATCTGTATCCTCGGTCTGGGTGCTGGGCCAAAATAACTGAAAGTGGCCTTCTCCAGTGGTGGGTGATATGACGCATGATTCATTGCTGTGGAACCTGTATCCTCGGTCTGGATGCTGGGCCGAAATAACTGAAAGTGGCCTTCTCCAGTGGTGGGTGATATGGCGCATGATTCCTTGCTGTGGGACCGCTCTCCTCTGTCTGGGTGCTGGGGCCGAAACAACTGAAAGTGGCCTTCTCCAGTATTGAGTGATATGATGCATGATTCCTTGCAGTGGGACCTCTCTCCAATTGATATTGGTTAAATTTTATTTATTTTATTTTATTTTAATTCATTTCCCTATCCACATTTGTTTGCAGTGGACTTACCTACATTTTGTTGCCTTTGGCAGCCCTCTAGCCCGTTCCTGGACTATTTTACTGCCATTTTAGTGCCTAAAGTCCAAGTCCCCATTGACTTCAATGGGGTTCGGGTTCAGGATAAAGTTCGAGTCGAGTTCGGATCCCGAACCCGAACATTTCGGGAAGTTCGGCGAACTTCTCGAACCCGAACATCCAGGTGTTCACTCATCTCTATCTAGGACCTCATCGTCCCCTGCATCGTCTTACACACAGTCTTCCTCCCTGACCTACTGTTCGGTCTGCACACTGCAGAAAGATGCAGCATTTGTCACCTGTGTTTCGTCATCATCAGAGACGTGCGTACTCCGATGAGGTGGTATTCCCATGTCCTCATCATCAGGAAACATCAGTGGTTGTACCTCAGTGCATTCTATGTCTTCCACCACTGGGGAAGGGCTAGGTGGATTCCCTTGCCAGCAGATTCTTCAAACAGCATACGAGACTGCTGCATAACTTGAGACTCAGACAGCTTCCCTGATATGCATGGGGTGATATGACAGACTGATGGGCTTGGTTTTCAGGCGCCACCTGTGCGCTTTCTGCAGAAGACTGGGTGGGAGATAATGTTGTGAACGTGCTGGATCCACTGTCGGCCACCCAATTGACTAGCGCCTGTACCTTCTCAGGCCTTACCATCCTTAGAACGACATTGGGCCCCACCAAATATCGCTGTAAATTCTGGTGGGTACTGGAACCTGAGGTAGTTGGTTCACTAGGATGTGTGGCTGTGGCAGAATGGCCATGTCCTCTCCCAGCACCAGAGGGTACACTAACACCACCACGACCTCGTCCCTTACTAGATGTTTTCCTCATTGTTACAGTTCACCAAGCACCACAATAAGAAAAAAATATTTGGCCCAATTTCTTGATTTCAAATTCAGGCCATTTTTACAGGCACCTAACACTATCTGCCTATTTATTTATGTATCGTATTACACTAATCCAGGCACAGCAGTAACCAATGATTTAGGACATTAGGATTATGCCTTCAGCAATTGTATTTTAACACTTTGTGTATTATACCCTTTAACGGACAGAAATACAATGGGAGATGCAGGTAGCGATGTGAAGTTATTGAGGATGACCCTCTCATCACTTGTATATACACCTTGAGTGTAATATACACATTTACGGACAGATTAACACTTGGCCTGCAACAGCTGGAACACCAGATTAAGGGTATTGCTATTTTGGCAATTGAATTTCACCCCAGAACAAAATATACCCTTTTAAGGACAGATGAACACATGGCCTGCAACAGCTAGGACACCAGATTCAGGGTATTGCTTTTTTGGCAATTGAATTTCACCCAGAACAAAATATATGTTTTGGCGTACACTATTATACTTTGCAAGCCACAGCTGAAACCACTGATTTATGGTATTGCTATTTTGGCAATTGAATTTCACCCCAGAACAAAATATACCCTTTTACGTACAGATTAACACTTGGCCTGCAACAGCTGGGACACCAGATTCATGGTATTGCTATTTTGGCAATTGAATTTCACCCCAGAACAAAATATACCTTTTACGGACAGATTAACACTTGGCCTGCAACAGCTGGGACACCAGATTCATGGTATTGCTATTTTGGCAATTGAATTTCACCGCAGAACAAAATATATGTTTTGAAGTACACTATTATACTCTGCCAGCCACAGCTGAAACCACTGATTTATGGTATTGCTATTTTAGCAATTGAATTTCACCCTAGAACAAAATATACCCTTTTACAGACAGATTAACACTTGGCCTGCAACAGCTGGGACACCAGATTCATGGTATTGCTATTTTGGCAATTGAATTTCACCCCACAACAAAATGTACCCTTTTTATACCCCAATATATACCTTTTACTGACTGATTACTTGGCCAGCCACAGCTGAAACCACTGATTTAATGTATTGCTATTTTGACAATTGAATTTCACCCCAGAACAAAATATACCATTTTACTGACATATTAACACTTGGCCTGCAACAGCTGGGACACCAGATTCAGGGTATTGCTATTTTTGCAATTGAATTTCACCCCACAACAAAATATATGTTTTTACGGACACTATAAAACTAGGCCAGCCACAGCTGAAACCACTGATTTATGGTATTGCTATTTTGCAATTGATTGTCACCGCAGAACAAAATATGCCCTTTACGGACAGATTAACACTGGGCCTGCAACAGCTGGGACACCAGACTCAGGGTCAGTGGCGTAGCTAATGGCTTATTGGCCCTGGTGCAGAGAGTTCAGCTTAGGCCCCCCTTCCCTCAGTGCTTTGTATGTCTTCTTATGCGGCACAAGGGTCTTTGGGCCCCCTCAGGCTTCTGGGCCCGGTAGCGACTGCTACCTCTGCACCCCCTATAGCTACGCCTATGCTCAGGGTATTGCTATTCTGGCAATTGAATTTCACCCCACAACAAAATATATGTTTTTACAGACACAATGAAACTTGGCCAGCCACAGCTGAAACCAATGATTTATGGTATTGCTATTTTGGCAATTGAATTTCACCCCAGAACAAAATATACCCTTTTACAGACAGATTAACACTTGGCCTGCAACAGCTGGGACACCAGATTCAGGGTATTGCTATTTTGGCAATTGAATTTCACCCCAGAACAAAATATATGTTTTGCCGAACACTATTATAGTTTGCCAGCCAGTGCTGGGACACCAGATTTAGGGGATTGCTATTTTGGCAATTTAATTTCACCACAGAAAATAATCTATCCTTTGCCAGACAGCAGACAGTATTGGTATTTTGGCAATTGTATTTAACCCTTTATAATATATAGAAATTGCTATCCTGAGTTTCTAGGGATGACAGTAAGCACAGCCAAGCCCCTGTTGTAGGTGTGGTAGGGTGCAGGGTGCCGTCGTGGATGGCAGGTATGTGTCACCGAGGTTCATAGCCTCGGTGAGGTAAGAGCCCGTTTTTGTTGATGTCAGCAGCAGCTAGTGCTACTGACAGAGATTAAATAGCATGGCTGCTAAGCCGATCCGGGCCGGCTCTTACGGGAGCAGCTAAAGTGTAGGGTGGTGGCTGCTCCCCCGACTCAGTCCTGGTCTTGGGGCTGGGTTTAAAAGCTCAGCCAGCTCAGCAGCTGGAGGAAGTGATTATCCTGGAGCTGCTAACAGGGCTGGGAGTTCTCTGTCCTGGAGGAAAGAGCTCAGCAAGGAGGTGTTTTGTTCCTGGCTACCTGAAGCTGGATTCTCCTGCGGCTGGGCCGACAGCGTGGTGCGGAACCTGCACCTGCACCTCCCAGGTGACTGGAACCTGTGTTGGCCTGTTTTTAGCTTTGCCACATTATTTCCGTTGTGTGTGAACTGTCACCAAGAGACTGTTTTTCGTTTATCCCAGCTATTGCAGGCCAGGTTTCCATAGTGTCCGCCAAAACATATATTTTGTTCTAGGGTGAAATTAATTTGCCAAAATAGCAATACCCTGAATCTGGTGTCCCAGCTGTTGCATGCCAGGTTTCATAGTGTCCGCCAAAACATATATTTTGTTCTGGGGTGAAATTAATTTGCCAAAATAGCAATACCCTGAATCTGGTGTCCCAGTTGTTGCAGGCCAATGTAAATCTGTCCATAAAGGATACCTTTCATCCAGGGCCTCAAATACTAGCCCTAAAAGAGATATTCCCCTAAATCAGTGGTTACTGCTGTGCCTTGATGAGTGTAATACGCCACATAAACAAATAGGCAGATAGAGTTAGGTAAGGGAAACGAAGGAAACTCCAGCATCTAGTTCACGAGCATCTTCTCTTTACTGACAGTGTTGGTGATACAGCGGCAATAAAATGTATCTTCTCACATCCTCAAGCAGTCAACGGACAAGCTGACGCTCATAAAATGAAACAGGCATGGATCCCACAGGACCTGTCCTTCCCTTGTGCAGAATAGACATTTATAACTGCCTCCTCAACCATGTATTCTTGTACTCCGAGGCACTTCTTTATTTAACTCATTTTTTTTTAACTTACCATGATCTTGTGTGCAACACAAAGTTGAATGAACTCTCCTCTGTCTGGGTGGTGAAGCTGAAATAACTGAAAGTGGACTTATCCGGTGGTGGTTGATATGACGCATGATTCCTTGCTGTGGGACCTCTCTCGGTCTCAAGGTGCTGGCTGAAATAACTGAGAATGGCCATCTCCGGTGGTGGTTGATATGACGATGATTCCTTGCTGTGGACCTCTCTCCTCTGACTGCGCTAGGGCCTTAATAACTGAAAATGGCCTTCTCCAGTGGTGGGTGATATGGACGATGATTCCTTGCTGTGGAATCTGTATCCTCGGTCTGGTACAAGGCCAAAATAACTGAAAGTGGCCTTCTCCAGTGGTGGGGTGATATGACGCATGATTCATTGCTGTGGAACCTGTATCCTCGGTCTGGATGCTGGCCAGAAATAACTGAAAGTGGCCTTCTCCAGTGGTGGGTGATATGACGCATGATTCCTTGCTGTGGGACCGCTCTCCTCTGTCTGGGTGTTGGGGCCGAAACAACTGAAAGTGGCCTTCTCCAGTGTTGAGTGATATGATGCATGATTCCTTGCAGTGGGACCTCTCTCCAATTGATATTGGTTAAATTTTATTTATTTTATTTTATTTTAATTCATTTCCCTATCCACATTTGTTTGCAGTGGACTTACCTACATTTTGTTGCCTTTGGCAGCCCTCTAGCCCGTTCCTGACTATTTTACTGCCATTTTAGTGCCTAAATCCAAGTCCCCATTGACTTCAATGGGGTTCGGGTTCAGGATAAAGTTCGAATCGAGTTCGATCCCAACCCGAACATTTCGAAGTTCAGCTGAACTTCTGAACCCGAACATCCAGGTGTTCACTCATCTCTATCTAGGACCTCATCGTCTCCTGCATCGCCTTACACACAGTCTTCCTCCCTGACCTACTGTTCGGGTCTGCACACTGCAGAAAGATGCAGCATTTGTCACCTGTGGCTCATCATCATCAGAGACGTGCGCATCCGATGATGTGGTATTCCCATGTCCTCATCATCAGGAAACATCAGTGGTTGTACCTCAGTGCATTCTATGTCTTCCACCACTGGGGAAGGGCTAGGTGGATTCCCTTGCCAGCAGATTCTTCAAACAGCATACCGAGACTGCTGCATAACTTGAGACTCAGACAGCTTCCTGATATGCATGGGGGTGATATGACAGACTGATGGGCTTGGCTTTCAGGCGCCACTCTGTGCGCTTTCTGCAGAAGACTGGTGGGAGATAATGTTGTGAACGTGCTGATCCACTGTCGGCCACCCAATTGACTAGCGCCTGTACCTTCTCAGGCCTTACCATCCTTAGAACAGCATTGGGCCCTCACCAAATGTCGCTGTAAATTCTGGTGGGTACTGGAACCTGAGGTAGTTGGTTCACTAGGATGTGTGGCTGTGGCAGAATGGCCATGTCCTCTTCCAGCACCAGAGGGTACACTAACACCACCACGACTTCGCTCCTTTACTAGATGTTTTCCTCATTGTTACAGTTCACCAAGCACCACAATAAGAAAAAAATATTTGGCCCATTTCTTGATTTCAAATTCAGGCCATTTTTTACAGGCACCTAACACTATCTGCCTATTTATTTATGTATCGATTACACTAATCCAGTACACAGCAGTAACCAATGATTTAGGACATTAGGATTATGCCTTCAGCAATTGTATTTTAACACTTGTGTAATATACCCTTTAACGGACAGAAATACAATGGGAGATGCACGGTAGCGCGCGAAGTTATTGAGGATGACCTCTCATCACTTGTATATACACCCTTGGAGTGTAATATACTACATTTACGGACAGATTAACACTTGGCCTGCAACAGCTGGAACACCAGATTCAGGTATTGCTTATTTTTGGCAATTGAATTTCTCACCCCAGAACAAAATATACCCTTTTAAGGACAGATGAACCATGGTCCTGCAACAGCTTAGGACACTGCAGATTCTAGGGGTATTGCTTTTTTGGCAATTGAATTTCACCCAGAACAAAAATATATGTTTTAAGCGACACTATTATACTTGCAAGCCACCAGCTGAAACCACTCAGTGGTTTCAGCTGTGGCTGGCAAAATATAATAGTGTCCGCCAAAACATATATTTTGTTCTGGGGTGTAATTCACTTGCCAAAATAGCAATACCCTGAATCTGGTGTCCCAGCTGTTGCAGGCCAGGTTTCATAGTGTCTGCCAAAACATATATTTTGTTCTGGGGTGAAATTAATTTGCCAAAATAGCAATACCCTGAATCTGGTGTCCCAGCTGTTGCAGGCCAGGTTTCATAGTGTCCGCCAAAACATATATTTTGTTCTGGGGTTAAATTCAATTCCCAAAATAGTAATACCATAAATCAGTGGTTTCAGCTGTGGCTTTCAAAATATAATAGTGTCCGCCAAAACATATATTTTGTTCTGGGGTGTAATTCACTTGCCAAAATAGCAATACCCTGAATCTGGTGTCCCAGCTATTGCAGGATAGGTTTCATAGTGTCCGTAAAAACATATATTTTGTTCTGGGGTGAAATTAATTTGCCAAAATAGCAATACCCTGAATCTGGTGTCCCAGCTGTTGCAGGCCAGGTTTCATAGTGTCCGCCAAAACATATATTTTGTTCTGGGGTGAAATTAATTTGCCAAAATAGCAATACCCTGAATCTGGTGTCAAAGCTATTGCAGGACAGATTTCATAGTGTCCGCAAAAACATATATTTTGTTCTGGGGTGAAATTAATTTGCCAAAATAGCAATAACCTGAATCTGGTGTCCCAGCTATTGCAGGCCAGGTTTCATAGTGTCCGCCAAAACATATATTTTGTTCTAGGGTGAAATTATTTTGCCAAAATAGCAATACCCTGAATCTGGTGTCCCAGCTGTTGCATGCCAGGTTTCATAGTGTCCGCCAAAACATATATTTTGTTCTGGGGTGAAATTAATTTGCCAAAATAGCAATACCCTGAATCTGGTGTCCCAGTTGTTGCAGGCCAATTGTAAATCTGTCCATAAAAGGATACCTTTCATCCAGGGCCTAAATACTAGCCCTAAAAGAGATATTCCCCTAAATCAGTGGTTACTGCTGTGCCTTGATGAGTGTAATACGCTACATAAACAAATAGGCAGATAGTGTTAGGTAAGGGAAACGAAGGAAACTCCAGCATCTAGTTCACGAGTATCTTCTCTTTATTGACAGTGTTGGTGATACAGCGGCAATAAAATGTATCTTCTCACATCCTCAAGCAGTCAACGCGGACAAGCTGACGTTCATAAAAATGAAACAGGCATGGATCCCACAGGACCTGTCCCTCCCTTGTGCAGAATAGACATTTATAACTGCCTCCCCCTCAACCATGTATTCTTGTACTCCGAGGCACTTCTTTATTTAATCCTCATTTTTTAACTTTACCATGATCTTGCGGTGCAACACAAAGTTGAATGAACCTCTCCTCTGTCTGGGTGGTGAAGCTGAAATAACTGAAAGTGGACTTATCCGGTGGTGGTTGATATGACGCATGATTCCTTGCTGTGGGACCTCTCTCCTCGGTCTGGGTGCTGGGCCGAAATAACTGAGAATGGCCATCTCCGGTGGTGGTTGATATGACGCATGATTCCTTGCTGTGGGACCTCTCTCCTCTGACTGGGTGCTAGGGCCTTAATAACTGAAAATGGCCTTCTCCAGTGGTGGGTGATATGACGCATGATTCCTTGCTGTGGAATCTGTATCCTCGGTCTGGGTGCTGGGCCAAAATAACTGAAAGTGGCCTTCTCCAGTGGTGGGTGATATGACGCATGATTCCTTGCTGTGGAACCTGTATCCTCGGTCTGGATGCTGGGCCGAAATAACTGAAAGTGGCCTTCTCCAGTGGTGGGTGATATGACGCATGATTCCTTGCTGTGGGACCGCTCTCCTCTGTCTGGGTGCTGGGGCCGAAACAACTGAAAGTGGCCTTCTCCAGTGTTGAGTGATATGATGCATGATTCCTTGCAGTGGGACCTCTCTCCAATTGATATTGGTTAAATTTTATTTATTTTATTTTATTTTAATTCATTTCCCTATCCACATTTGTTTGCAGTGGACTTACCTACATTTTGTTGCCTTTGGCAGCCCTCTAGCCCGTTCCTGGACTATTTTACTGCCATTTTAGTGCCTAAAGTCCAAGTCCCCATTGACTTCAATGGGGTTCGGGTTCAGGATAAAGTTCGAGTCGAGTTCGGATCCCGAACCCGAACATTTCGGGAAGTTCGGCCGAACTTCTCGAACCCGAACATCCAGGTGTTCACTCATCTCTATCTAGGACCTCATCGTCCCCTGCATCGTCTTACACACAGTCTTCCTCCCTGACCTACTGTTCGGTCTGCACACTGCAGAAAGATGCAGCATTTGTCACCTGTGTTTCGTCATCATCAGAGACGTGCGTACTCCGATGATGTGGTATTCCCATGTCCTCATCATCAGGAAACATCAGTGGTTGTACCTCAGTGCATTCTATGTCTTCCACCACTGGGGAAGGGCTAGGTGGATTCCCTTGCCAGCAGATTCTTCAAACAGCATACGAGACTGCTGCATAACTTGAGACTCAGACAGCTTCCCTGATATGCATGGGGGTGATATGACAGACTGATGGGCTTGGTTTTCAGGCGCCACCTGTGCGCTTTCTGCAGAAGACTGGGTGGGAGATAATGTTGTGAACGTGCTGGATCCACTGTCGGCCACCCAATTGACTAGCGCCTGTACCTTCTCAGGCCTTACCATCCTTAGAACAGCATTGGGCCCCACCAAATATCGCTGTAAATTCTGGTGGGTACTGGAACCTGAGGTAGTTGGTTCACTAGGATGTGTGGCTGTGGCAGAATGGCCACGTCCTCTTCCAGCACCAGAGGGTACACTAACACCACCACGACCTCGTTCCTTACTAGATGTTTTCCTCATTGTTACAGTTCACCAAGCACCACAATAAGAAAAAAAATATTTGGCCCAATTTCTTGATTTCAAATTCAGGCCATTTTTTACAGACACCTAACACTATCTGCCTATTTATTTATGTATCGTATTACACTAATCCAGGCACAGCAGTAACCAATGATTTAGGACATTAGGATTATGCCTTCAGCAATTGTATTTTAACACTTTGTGTATTATACCCTTTAACGGACAGAAATACAATGGGAGATGCACGGTAGCGTGTGAAGTTATTGAGGATGACCCTCTCATCACTTGTATATACACCTTGAGTGTAATATACACATTTACGGACAGATTAACACTTGGCCTGCAACAGCTGGAACACCAGATTCAGGGTATTGCTATTTTGGCAATTGAATTTCACCCCAGAACAAAATATACCCTTTTAAGGACAGATGAACACATGTCCTGCAACAGCTAGGACACCAGATTCAGGGTATTGCTTTTTTGGCAATTGAATTTCACCCAGAACAAAATATATGTTTTGGCGTACACTATTATACTTTGCAAGCCACAGCTGAAACCACTGATTTATGGTATTGCTATTTTGGCAATTGAATTTCATCCCAGAACAAAATATACCCTTTTACTGACAGATTAACACTTGGCATGCATCAGCTGGGACACCAGATTCAGGGTATTGCTATTTTGGCAATTGAATTTCACCGCAGAACAAAATATATGTTTTGGCGTACACTATTATACTTTGTCAGCCACAGCTGAAACCACTGATTTTTGGTTTGCTAATATGGCAATTGAATTTCACCCCAGAACAAAATATACCCTTTTACGTACAGATTAACACTTGGCCTGCAACAGCTGGGTCACCAGATTCATGGTATTGCTATTTTGGCAATTGATTTTCACCCCAGAACAAAATATACCCTTTTACAGACAGATTAACACTTGGCCTGCAACAGCTGGGACACCAGATTCATGGTATTGCTATTTTGGCAATTGAATTTCACCGCAGAACAAAATATATGTTTTGAAGTACACTATTATACTCTGCCAGCCACAGCTGAAACCACTGATTTATGGTATTGCTATTTTAGCAATTGAATTTCACCCCTGAACAAAATATACCCTTTTACAGACAGATTAACACTTGGCCTGCAACAGCTGGGACACCAGATTCATGGTATTGCTATTTTGGCAATTGAATTTCACCCCACAACAAAATGTACCCTTTTTATACCCCAATATATACCCTTTTACTGACTGATTACTTGGCCAGCCACAGCTGAAACCACTGATTTAATGTATTGCTATTTTGACAATTGAATTTCACCCCAGAACAAAATATACCATTTTACTGACATATTAACACTTGGCCTGCAACAGCTGGGACACCAGATTCAGGGTATTGCTATTTTTGCAATTGAATTTCACCCCACAACAAAATATATGTTTTTGCGGACACTATAAAACTAGGCCAGCCACAGCTGAAACCACTGATTTATGGTATTGCTATTTTTGCAATTGATTGTCACCGCAGAACAAAATATACCCTTTTACGGACAGATTAACACTGGGCCTGCAACAGCTGGGACACCAGACTCAGGGTCAGTGGCGTAGCTAATGGCTTATTGGCCCTGGTGCAAGAGTTCAGCTTGGGCCCCCCTTCCCTCAGTGCTTTGTATGTCTTCTTATGTGGCACAAGGGTCTTTGGGCCCCCTCAGGCTTCTGGGCCCGGTAGCGACTGCTACCTCTGCACCCCCTATAGCTACGCCTATGCTCAGGGTATTGCTATTCTGGCAATTGAATTTCACCCCACAACAAAATATATGTTTTTACAGACACAATGAAACTTGGCCAGCCACAGCTGAAACCAATGATTTATGGTATTGCTATTTTGGCAATTGAATTTCACCCCAGAACAAAATATACCCTTTTACAGACAGATTAACACTTGGCCTGCAACAGCTGGGACACCAGATTCAGGGTATTGCTATTTTGGCAATTGAATTTCACCCCAGAACAAAATATATGTTTTGCCGAACACTATTATAGTTTGCCAGCCAGTGCTGGGACACCAGATTTAGGGGATTGCTATTTTGGCAATTTAATTTCACCACAGAAAATAATCTATCCTTTGCCAGACAGCAGACAGTATTGGTATTTTGGCAATTGTATTTAACCCCTTTATAATATATAGAAATTGCTATCCTGAGTTTCTAGGGATGACAGTAAGCACAGCCAAGCCCCTGTTGTAGGTGTGGTAGGGTGCAGGGTGCCGTCGTGGATGGCAGGTATGTGTCACCGAGGTTCATAGCCTCGGTGAGGTAAGAGCCCGTTTTTGTTGATGTCAGCAGCAGCTAGTGCTACTGACAGAGATTAAATAGCATGGCTGCAAAGCCGATCCGGGCCGGCTCTTACCGGGAGCAGCTAAAGTGTAGGGTGGGTGGCTGCTCCCCACGACCCAGTCCTGGTTTTGGGGCTGGGTTTAAAAGCTCAGCCAGCTCAGCAGCTGGAGGAAGTGATTATCCTGGAGCTGCTAACAGGGCTGGGAGTTCTCTGTCCTGGAGGAAAGAGCTCAGCAAGGAGGTGTTTTGTTCCTGGCTACCTGAAGCTGGATTCTCCTGCGGCTGGGCCGACAGCGTGGTGCGAACCTGCACCTACACCTCCCAGGTGACTGAACCTGTGTTGGCCTGTTTTTGTTTTGCCACATTATTTCCGTTGTGTGTGAACTGTCACCAAGAGACTGTTTTCGTTTATGGTGTGCAAGTGTGAATAAAACACTGTTTGTTGCACAATCTGGACTTCTTGTTTTGCCTCTAAACTGCACCCGTACTGCTGTCTACCAGAGCGACTCCCCACATTTGGTGGAGGATGCGGGCATGCGCAGTGAGGCTGGCGTGAACGCCGAACTTTGTTTTGTGCTGAGCAAAAGTGACTGTCCTATATTAGGCCGGCAAAGTTGCAGCCTGTGATCTCTGGCAACATGGAGGCTGCTGTGAAGGCTCTCGTGGAAGCTAACGTGCAGCAGCGGGAGACCAACCAGTTACTGCTACAACATGTGATGGCATTACAGGCGGCCGGAGCGTCCCACCACGTCCATGATGCCCGGAAGCGGTCCGTGCGGCGATCCCAAAGATGACCCCGCAGGCGGCGTGGAGACATACCTAGCGGTCTTTGAGAAGGTCGCCGTGAGGGAAAAGTTACCCCGTGACCAGTGGGCCGAAGTGGTTGCTCCATTCCTGGCATCCGGACCCCAGCAAGTTTTTTGATTTGGCAGACGACCAGGCTGCTGACTATTCCACGGTGAAGGGGAGATCCTGGCCAGACTGGGGGTAAGCGTGTTGGTCGGGCTCAGCGTGTCCACCAGTGGGACTTTAACGTGGCTGAACCCGCCAGGCCGCAGTACTATGAGTTGCTGCACAGGTTGCAAAAATGGCTGCAGCCTGAGGTTCTGAGTCCGACTGCTATGCTGGACCGGCTGCTGGCTGACATGTTTTGGAGGGCCTTGCCTTACCCCCTTCAACACTGGATCGGCCAGGTATCCCCACCAATGCCCTTGAGATGGTCGACCTGGTGGAGCGATATGAGGCCACCAGAAACCTGCAGGGGGTTCTTTTGGGAGGGGCCAGTCAAACCCGGAAATCTCCACCCCAGTCCGGCGGCCGGCCAAACCCGCCCGGGAGGTACCTCTTGCAGATCCGTCCCCAGTGGTCTGCTGGCAGTGTCGGGAGCCTGGACACATAAGGGCCAACTGTCCACAGTGGGGAGAACCCATGGAGACTAATTATGGGTACCGGGCTTCCATGTATGCCCGGAGACTGTGTGCGACCGGCATCCCGAGACAATAGACAGTCGTCATCTGTGCCAGGTGCAAGTCGGGGATAACCTGGCAGTGGCGCTGTTGGACTCAGGAGCCTGGTAACCCTGGTAAGTGCTGCCCTGGTACAGCCCACCCAGTATACGGGCCGGAAAGTTGGGGTGGTGTGCATTCACGGAGACTTAAAGGACTATCCCACTGCTGTAATGTCTCTGTCCACGGCCGGCACCTGGACTTGTGAAGTGGCGATCTCCGCCAAACTACCGTATGAACTAATAATTGGGAGAGACTTCCCTGGTTTTCCGTCACTATGGCCTGAGGTGAAAGTGACTAATAGCCCTGAGACAGGGGTAACCCTAGCAGAGTGGCCTGGTTCCTGTGGGAGGCCAGAGCCCTGGGAGCCCGAGTCCGAAGGGCCTGCGGTAGGGGTGACCACCACTTCTGTGATAGAGGGGGGAGACACCCCCACTGAGTGTAATGGTGGGAGACATGGAGGACTTGCCACCAGGTCCTGAGTTGGCAGACCTCCACGTCTCCGGAGATAATTTTGGGACCGCCCAACACCGGGACCAAACCCTAACCAGGGCCTGGGAGAATGTGCTGGAAATTGATGGTAAACCCCAGAAACCAGGGGCTGAATTAATGTTCCCACGATTTATTGTTCTGCAGGATATGTTGTATCGGGTGAACCTGTTGAACAGTTGGTGGTGCCCACAGTGTATCGCAAGCTTGTCATGGAGCTTGCCCACCAACATGTTCTTGGGGGACACCTGGGGTGGCAGAAAACCCAGGACCGCATACTGCAGCGGTTTTATTGGCCCGGTGTGTTCAAGGAGGTAGAAGATTGTTGTAAGTCCTGTCCAACCTGTCAGATAACTAGCCCCCAGCCACATTTCCGTAGTCCTCTGGTACCTCTGCCAATTATTGAAGTACCGTTTGAGCGAGTCGCTATGGATTTAATTGGGCCTGTACCAAAGTCTGCCAGGGGCCACCAACACATTCTGGTAGTTCTCGACTATGCCACTCGGTATCCGGAGGCGGTGCCTCTGCGACATACCTCAGCTAGGCTCATTGCCAAAGAGTTAATGGAGATGTTTTCCCGTGTGGGCCTGCCTAAAGAGGTTCTGACAGACCAAGGGACCCCTTTTATGTCCAAAGTAATGAGGAACTGTGTAAATTGTTGCGTATAAAGCAGTTACGGACGTCCGTTTACCATCCGCAAACAGACGGTCTTGTGGAGAGGTTTAACCAAACTCTAAAAAATATGTTAAAGAGGGTGGTGTCTAGAGATGGGAAGGACTGGGATCTGCTTCTGCCCTATCTCATGTTCGCAGTGCGAGAGGTGCTCCAGGCCTCTACTGGGTTCTCGCCCTTCGAACTGCTTTATAGCAGACACCCTCGGGGCCTGTTGGATATCGCCAAGGAAGCATGGGAACAACAGCCTGTCCCCCACAAAAGTGTCATTGAGTATGTCGCCCAGATGCAGGAACGGATGGAAAGGGTGTTGCCCTTGGTCCGGGGAGCATATGGAGGCAGCGCAACAAGCCCAGAGTAGGGTGTACAATCGTCAGGCTCGAGTGCGGGGCTTCAATCCGGGAGATCGGGTTTTGGTTCTGGTACCCACCCTTGACAGCAAATTCCTAGCTAGGTGGCAGGGCCCCTATGAGGTGATCGAGAAAGTAGGGAAGTAAATTACAAAGTACACCAGCCAGGGCGGCGCAAGCCGAGCAGGTGTACCACGTGAATTTACTTAAGCCGTGGAAAGATAGGGACGCGGCCGGCGACCACAGCCCCCGGCCAGGGCTTCTAGAGTGAAAAGGGTCCAGCCCCACAGTTCGAGGCCTGTGAAGCCGTAACCACGGTAAAAATTGCAGACAGCCTGTCTTCCAAACAAGTTCAGGAAGTCAGGGAGTTCCTCAGTCGGAACACGGATGTGTTCTCGGACCTCCCTGGCCGCACGTCTCTCATCCGACATGACATCGTCACTGAGCCTCAGGCCAAGGTCGGTTAAAACCATACCGGGTACCCGAGCGCGGCGGCGGGCCATCGCGGAGGAAGTGCAGTTAATGTTGAAGCTCGATGTCATTGAGGAGTCGAAAAGTGAGTGGGCCAGTCCCATAGTCCTAATACCCAAGCCGGATGGGACGTTGCGGTTCTGCAACGACTTTCGTAAGTTAAATGAAGTATCCAAGTTTGGCCGCGTATCCCATGCCCCGAGTAGACGAGCTTGTTGAAAGTTTAGGACAAGCCCGTTATTTTTCTGTGCTGGACCTCACTAAAGGGTACTGGCAGGTACCCTTAACGAGTCGGCTAAGGAAAAAACCGCATTTGTTACCCCGCAGGGCCTGTATCACTACAAGGTGTTACCCTTTGGCCTGCATGGCGCCCCCGCCACTTTCCAAAGGCTAATGGACATAGTGCTGCGACCACATCGTCGGTGCGCCTCGGCCTACTTAGATGATGTAGTCATCCACAGCACCGACTGGGAAAGCCATTTACCCAAGGTGCAGGCGGTAGTGGATGCCCTGAGGAAAGCCGGACTGACCGCTAACCCAAGAAGTGCTCCATAGGGTTAGAGGAGACAAAATATCTGGGATATGTAATTGGGCGGGAGTTATCAAACCTCAGGTAACTAAGGTAGAGGCCATTCGTAACTGGCCCCGACCGGTCACCACCAGGCAGGTAAAGTCGTTCCTGGGGATTGTAGGTTACTACATGAGGTTTGTGCCCCACTTTGCCACAATAGCAGCGCCATTGACAGACCTGTTGAAGGGGCGAAAGTCTGGGAGGGTTAGCTGGAGTGAGAAGGCGGAGGAGGCTTTCTCCGCGTTGAAGTCGGCCCTGTGTGGGTCCCCGGTTTTGGTGACACCCGACTTCAACAAGGAGTTTGTCGTACAGACCGACGCCTCGGAGGTAGGCCTCGGTGCGGTACTGTCTCAGGAGGTCAACGGGGAAGAACATCCCGTTGTCTTCCTGAGCCGTAAGCTCAGTCCCGCCCGAGTCCAGATATAGTATAGTGGAGAGGGAGTGCCTGGCTATCAAGTGGGCACTCGAATCTCTCCGCTACTACCTGTTAGGGAGGAGGTTCCGTCTGGTGACCGACCATTCCCCCTCAAATGGATGAGTCAGGCCAAGGAGAGGAATGCTCGGGTCACCAGGTGGTTCCTATCCCTGCAAAATTTCAAGTTCTCCGTGGAACATAGGGCAGGTCGCTTGCAGGGAAATGCAGATGCCCTTTCCCGCGTCCACTGCCTCACATGTGTCCACCCCCTCAGGGTTGAACAAAGGGGGGGGTGTGTGGTAGGGTGCAGGGTGCCGTCGTGGATGGCAGGTATGTGTCACCGAGGTTCATAGCCTCGGTGAGGTAAGAGCCCGTTTTTGTTGATGTCAGCAGCAGCTAGTGCTACTGACAGAGTTTAAATAGCATGGCTGCAAAGCCGATCCGGGCCGGCTCTTACCGGGAGCAGCTAAAGTGTAGGGTGGGTGGCTGCTCCCCACGACCCAGTCCTGGTTTTGGGGCTGGGTTTAAAAGCTCAGCCAGCTCAGCAGCTGGAGGAAGTGATTATCCTGGAGCTGCTAACAGGGCTGGGAGTTCTCTGTCCTGGAGGAAAGAGCTCAGCAAGGAGGTGTTTTGTTCCTGGCTACCTGAAGCTGGATTCTCCTGCGGCTGGGCCGACAGCGTGGTGCGAACCTGCACCTACACCTCCCAGGTGACTGAACCTGTGTTGGCCTGTTTTTGTTTTGCCACATTATTTCCGTTGTGTGTGAACTGTCACCAAGAGACTGTTTTTCGTTTATGGTGTGCAAGTGTGAATAAAACACTGTTTGTTGCACAATCTGGACTTCTTGTTTTGCCTCTAAACTGCACCCGCACTGCTGTCTACCAGAGCGACTCCCCACATAGGATATAGCAAAAAAAAAAAAAAACTAGTATTGATGGATTGATGGACTTGTTGGCAGCTTGTTCTGGTGCACCACAAGTCACAAAATGTACGCCGATCACCCCAGGAAAAAAGTGACAGAAAAACGCTCTGTGCAGCCTAAAAACCAGTGAGCAATTAACTAGCAGAAGTTGAATCATTCACAGCTGTAGATCGATCACTTCATTAGGTGCTTTTGCAGACTTTTCCCTGCCTAATCTCACCCTCACAGAAGCTGCGTCCTCTCCGTACACTAATCAGAGCAGTGTGACGTGTGGCGCTACGTGACTCCAGCTTAAATAGAGGCTGGGTCACATGCTGCACTTGGCCAATCACAGCCATGCCATTAGTAGGCATGGCTGTGATGGGCTCTTAGGGCAAGAACTATGCTCGAACTGTTCGCTCAACACTACCCATAATGCCATGCATGCAGCTAATCATCAGCCAGCCTTGTGATTTCACAGCCCTATAAATACGGCGGCCATCTTAGATTCAGACATTCATGGGACAGACGTGTATGCAAGCGCTAGGGAGAGTAAAAGAAAAACTAATTGTTAAAAAAAACTAAAACTAAAGAAGCGATTTACTAGTTCACGGAAATGATAGTGAGATGAATCATTTCACAGGCAGGGAAAGACATGTGCAGATGCTAGAGAGAGTTATAGGAAAATCCTCATTGTGATAAAAAGCGATTCACAAGTACAGGGAAAGAATAGTGAAATGAATCATTTCACAGGCAGGGAGAGACATGTGCAGATGCTAGGGAGAGTCATAGGAAAATACTTACTCATTATGAAAAAAGGCGATTTACAAGTGCAGGGAAACATTATTTGGGGATCCAGATAGTCTCATAATACAGCTCTACCATTCCAGCAATTAGTTACTGGGGTGCAAGTGCTATGTTGAAAAGCCCTTTGAGTATTTTATCTGAGGAAAAAGATAAATATATATGGAGGTCACTTTTGCTGTTAACTGCGCTGATATCATTTAGTGGCCTATTTCAATACAATACAAGAAATATATAAGCAGGTCACTTTTGTTGTTATTTCCACTGAAGGCGTTTCTTGTCATATTTCACTACAATGCTAGAAAAATAAACACAGTTCACATTTGGTGTTATTTGCGCTAAAAGTATTTATTGCCATATTTATAAAGAAAAGAGAAAAACAGACTTAGTGTGGGTTCGCACTAGCATTATGGTTTTCGTTATGGCTTTCCATTATGGCATAACATAACGGAATCCATAAGACAGAATGAAAAACGGAAGCTTTTAAGAGGCATTCCGTTTTGCTCCGTCCTAATAGGAGTCTATGGGAAAGCACAATGAATCTGCCTGGATCCCGTTATGCAAGATGGAAAACAAAGTCCTGTCGACAGGACTTTGTTTTCCGTCTTCCATAATAGGAACCTGACGGATCCGTTATGCTTTCTCATAGACTTCTATTATGACGGAAAGCAAACTGAATGCTTTTTAAAGGCTTCCGTTTTGCATTCCATCATAATACAAGTCTATGGGCTCCAGAAAGAATCCGTCCTCCATTTTATGGATTCCGTTATTTTCCGGTATAACCATGTTATAACGGAAAGCCATAACGGAAACCATAACGCTATATCACATTACTGTTTAGCTTTCCGTTCTTATGATCCATCAAAAGAAGAGAGACAGAGAAAAAAAAAAAAAAAAACAGGATCCAGTAAAAAAATGGATCATTTTGCATTAGTTGTCATCCGTTTGAGCCATTTCTGTCTGAGATCTGTTTTTTACATGGGAAAAAACTGCATGCAGTACTTTTGTTTCCATCTAAAAAAAAACGGATCTCAGACGGAAATGGCTCAAATGGATGACAACTGATGCAACAACAAGATCCTTTTTTTTTTTTTTACTGGATCCTGTAAAAAAAACTGATTCTATGGAATCCTATGCATAAGGGTCCATTCACACTTCAGTATTTTTCCTTTACAGATATTTGCTCAGTTACAGGATCCTGTTTTTTTTTGACGGATCAGGAGAACAGAAAGCTAAACGGTGATGTGAATGCACCCTTAGTTCACATTTTGTGTTATTTGCGCTAAAAGAGTTTCTTGTCATATTTCACTACAGTACTAGAAAAATAAACACAGTTTACATTTGGTGTTATTTGTGCTAAAAGCAATTCTTGCCATATTTCTAGAGAAAAACAGAAAAACAGACTAAAGGCCCTTTCACACTTGCGTTTGGAAGATCCGGCATAGAGTTCAGTCGTCAGGGCTCTATGCCGGAAGAATACTGATCAGGATTATCCCCATGCATTCTGAATGGAGAGAAATCCGTTCAGTATGCATCAGGATGTCTTTAGTTCAGTCACTGAACGTTTTTGGACAGAGAAAATACCGCAGCCTGCTGCGGTATTCTTTCCGTACTGGGATGCGGAGCAAAACGGATCCATCATGACCCCCAATGCAAGTCAATGGGGACGGATCCATTTTCTCTGGCACAATCTGCCACAATAGAAAACAGATCCGTCCTCCATTGACTTTCAATGGAGTTCCAAACGGTTCAGTTTTGCCAATGTTAAAAATGAGTTAAAGTTAATACAAGCGGATCCGTTCAAGCGGATGCATGCAGTTGTATTATCTGTAACTGAGGCGTTTCTTTCCAGTATAGAGCCCGACGACGGAACTCTATGCCAGATCT
The DNA here is from genome assembly GCA_033119425.1 of Bufotes viridis. Classification (NCBI taxonomy): domain Eukaryota; kingdom Metazoa; phylum Chordata; class Amphibia; order Anura; family Bufonidae; genus Bufotes; species Bufotes viridis. The sequence continues at coordinate 459,875,106 of CM065589.1, forward strand.
TCCAAAAGCAAGTGTGAAAGGGCCCTTATGTGTCATTTGCACTAAAAGCATTTCTTGTCATATTTCACTTTTCTGTTATTTGCGCTGAATTATTTATTGCTATATTTCTAGAGAAAAGAGAAAAATAGACTAAGTTCATATTTGCTGTTATTTGCGCTAAAAGAGTTTCTTGCCGTATTGCACTACAATACAAGAAAAATAGACACAGTTCACATTTGGTGTTTTTGTGCTGAAAGCGTTTCTTGTATTTCACTACAAGATAAACAAAGATGACTGGTACTCCAACATATAGAAATTGCATAGACTGGATATAGTAAACCATTTATTTATCTTCTAAAAATCATAAATACATAAAATATATAGTCCAAGATAAAAAGCTTTCATCCAGCTTCTGATACAAACGCATTACTTCTTTATTGGAACAGTGCAAATAAAAACCAGCAGACAAATTCCATATCTACGCATTTCGAATCATAACATCTTGATACTTACTCATGCCATAAATGGAATAAAAAGCTTGTATTTAAGTAGTGTGCACTCACAATGAGACAGGTGTCGCCACCTAATACCAAGCCACACCTTCAATGACGTAAAAATTACCATAGAAGAAAAAAGCAATGTAAAAACAAAGCGTACATGAGATGGCTAATAATGTAATATTAAATCATGACAGCAATTCAAACCTTTAGGAACACATGTGACCATACTGGAATATCCAAAAGGTTTCCCGATTCAATAATTTCTTCCTGTGATCACCACCACGAATGGAGGGATTAACCCTTTCAAGACCTTGTACCTGGAAACCTGTGATGTCTCCACCATGCCGCATAGTGTGAACTAACGGCAGAAACATTACTAGTCCTAGCATATGGGATATCTGATATAAGCCTACAGATTCGGACTTTTAAATTATTGACTGTACAGCACATGTACTGGAGACGGCACAGGGTGCAGGTAACAAGGTAAACAACATATTTGGTGTTACAATTAATATATTGTTTAAGCTCAAAAGACTGTTGGGTGGTCATTGACAGGATATGTTGTCCTGGATATATCACATTGCAGCATGAACATATTTCATGTCCACAGTTAAAGTTACCTCTATGTCTAAGCCAGGTAGAACAATTTACCTTGTCTTCTACAAACATGGAAGGACTTAATTTTTTTGGCCAGAGCGGAAGCTTTGCGTGACACACATCTAATACCAGTACTTGCAACATCAGACCATTGTTCGTCACTGTGCAATACCGCTAGATGTTTTCTTACAATGCGACAAATGCGTGAATATTCCATACTGTAGTCAGTCACAAACACTGGAGTGCGATTTTCATCTATCTTGTACGTATTTTTAGGAAACACAATATCAATGCAGGGTTTGCATAAAACCTCTTTTCTAGCTGTCTGCAAGAATTTTCTAGGATATTTCCTGAATAGAAGACGACTTGAGATTAGGTTTAATTTCTTCTGACATGCAGCATCATCAGAACAATTACGGCATGCCCGCATAAACTCTCCTTTAGGGATGTTCTTGATGATGTGACGTGGATGGCATGATGTTGCAAATAAAGTGGTATTGCCTGCTATCTCCTTACGGTAAGTATGTGTGACCACAACAGATTTAGAGGCATCTCCCTTAAAGAAAGATCTAAAAAGGGTATGGTGGAAAAATGCTACCCAAAGAAAATCTAAGGTTACAATCATTGTTATTCAAATAGGTTGCCCAGAGCGGCACGGCCGACACATCGCCTGACCAAACAAAGAGCAGGTCGTTGCTGTAGCGACTGTACCACTCCAGGGATCCCATCCACAGGTTTTTACAAGAGAAGAGATAGCGATGTTCCCACCAGGCCATACAAATATTGGCCAAAGACGGTGAGAATTTGGCCCCCATTGTGACGCCCGGTAAGTTGGAGGAAAAAGCAGCCATTAAACATGAAAACATTATGTTTTAACAGAAATTGGACTGTGCGGCATAAAAATCGCAGAAGTCAGTTGAATGATCTGAATAAGTACATAAAAACCATTTCAAGGCGGTAATAGCAAGATCATGCAGAATCACGGTATAAAGAGATGTAACATCTGCTGTGATCCACAAGAAATTGGGTTTCCAACTGAAATCATGAAAGGCTTGCAAAACTGCCCTGGTGTCCAAAAGGAAACCAGGGATAGTTTGTACAAGGGGTTGGAGGATGATATCACCCAAGCAGACAATCTTTCAGTGAAAGATCCAATGTCTGATACTATAGGGCACATCTTGGGGGGAAAACCCTCTTTATGGATTTTGGGCAACAAATTAAATATAGGAAAGACAGGAGGTGGTACAAATATAAAGTCTGTCTGTTTCAAATTCATGTAGCCCTCCTCCAAACCCTGTGATAGCAAGCTAGAAAGTTCCTGTTGGAAAGGGATGTGGGGTCATGGTCAAGCTCCCGGTAAGTACCAATATCAGCCAACATGGCCAAATTTTGTGATTTATAAAGTTGTCCATGACCACCACTGAACCTCCCTTGTCCGCATATCTGATGACAATATCTGACATATGCTCTAATTCACGTAGGGCACAATGTTCAGAAACGGTCAAGATTATTAATGAATTTACTCCTAACAGAGGCTTTCAATGCAAACAAGTCTCGCTCCACCAGCTCTTGAAACCGGTCCAAAGCCGGCGAACATGATTGAATAGGATAAAAGTCTTTATTATGGGTAGTGTTGAGCGAACAGTTCGAGCATAGTTTGGGTTTGTACCGAATTTTGGGGTGTTCGTGACACGGACCCGGACATTTTCAAAAAAGTTTGGGTCCGTCAGCGATTTCTTCCCGCTTTCTGAAGAGCTGCACAGCAGCCAATCAGCTAGCATTTTACTTCTTGCCCTAAGAAGCCATCATAGCCATGCCTACTAATGACATGGCTGTGATTGGCCAAGTGCAGCATGTGACCCAGCCTCTATTTAAGCTGGAGTCACGTAGCGCCGAGATTAGGCAGAGAAAAGTTAGCAACAGCACCTAATGAACTGATCAACCTACAGTTGTGAATGATTGAACTTCTGCTAGTTAATTGCTCACTGGTTTTTAGGCTGCACAGAGAGTTTTTCTGTCACTTTTTTCTGGGTTGATCGGCGGCCATTTTGTGACGTGTGGTGCACCAGAACAAGCTGCCACCAAGTCCATTAATCCATCGATACTAGTTTTTTTTTTTTTTGCTATATCCTACATCAGGGGCTTGGCTGTGCTTATTGTCACCCCTAGAAACTCAGGATAGCAATTTCTATATTTTATTAAGGGGTTAAATACAATTGCCAAAATACCAATCCCCTAAATCTGGTGTTCCAGCTTTGGCTAGCCAAGTGTAATACTGTCTGGCAAAGGATAGATTATTTTCTGTGGTGAAATTCAATTGCCAAAATAGCAATCCCCTAAATCTGATGTCCCAGCAGTGGCTGGCAAAGTATAATAGTGTCCGGCAAAACATATATTTTGTTCTGGTGTGAAATTCAATTGCCAAAATAGCAATACCCTGAATCTGGTGTCCAAGCACTGGCTGGCAAAGTATAATAGTGTCCGCCAAAACATATATTTTGTTCTGGGGTGAAATTCAATTGCCAAAATAGCAATACCTTGAATCTGGTGTCCCAGCTGTTGCAGGCCAAGTGTTAATCTGTCCATAAAAGGGTATATTTTGTTCTGGGGTAAATTTCAATTGCCAAAATTGCAACACCCTGAATCTGGTGTCCCAGCTGTTGCAAGCCAAGTGGTAATCTGTCCGTAAAAGGGTATATTTTGTTCTGGGGTGAAATTCAATTGCCAAGAAAGTTTGCCTGCTACTGGCCACTGCCACCAGGGACCGAGCACCCCAAAGGCAGCTTCAAGGAGTTCCCTGGCATGACACTTCTTTAAACAATGTGCTGACGACAAGACCCGAGTGGTTTGCACGCTGTGCCATCAGAGCCTGAAGCGAGGCATTAACGTTCTGAACCTTAGCACAACCTGCATGACCAGGCATCTACATGCAAAGCATGAACTGCAGTGGAGTAAACACCTTAAAAGCAAGGAACTCACTCAGGCTCCCCCTGCTCCCTCTTCTGCTGCTGCCTCGGCCTCTTCCTCCGCCTCGGGAGGAATGTTGGCACCTGCCACCCACCAAACAGAGGATGTGCCACTGACACCACCACCTGCGTCACCAAGCATCTCCACCATGTCACACGGCAGCGTTCAGCTCTCCATCTCACAAACCTTGAGAGAAAGCGTAAATTCCCACCTAGCCACCCTCGAGCCCTGGGCCTGAATGCCAGCATTTCTAAACTACTGGCCTTTGAAATGCTGTCATTCAGGCTGGTGGACACAGACAGCTTCAAACAGTTGATGTCCATGGCTGTCCCACAGTATGATGTTCCCAGCCGCCACTACTTCTCCAAGACAGCCGTGCCTTCCCTGCACAACCAAGTATCCGATAAAATCAAGTGTGCACTGCGCAATGCCATCTGTGGCAAGGTCCACCTAACCACAGATACGTGGACCAGTAAGCACGGCCAGGGACGCTATATCTCCCTAACTGCACACTGGGTAAATGTAGTGGCGGCTGGGCCCCAGGCGGAGAGTTCCTTGGCGCACGTCCTTCCGCTGCCAAGGATCGCAGGGCATCATTCTTTGCCTCCTGTAGCCTCCTCCTCCTACTCGGCTTCCTCCTCCTCTGCTTCCACCAGCTCATCCCAGTCAGCCACACACCTTCACCACCAACTTCAGCACAGCCCAGGGTAAACATCAGCAGGCCATTCTGAAACTCATATGTTTGGGGGACAGGCCCCACACCGCGCAGGAGTTGTGGCGGGGTATTGAACAACAGACCGACGAGTGGTTTCTGCCGGTGGGCCTCAAGCCCGGCCTGGTGGTGTGCGATAATGGGCGAAATCTCGTCGCAGCTCTGGGACTAGCCGGTTTGGCGCACATCCCTTGCCTGGCGCATGTGCTGAATCTGGTGGTGCAGAAGTTCATTCACAACTACCCGACATGTCAGAGCTGCTGCATAAAGTGCGGTGCCTGTCGTGCTTCCGGCGTTCACATCCTGCCGCTGCTCGCCTGTCTGCGCTACTGCGTAACTCGGCCTTCCCGCTCACCGCCTCATATGCGACGTGCCCACCAGGTGGAACTCCACCTTGCACATGCTGGAGAGACTGTGCGAGCAGCAGCAGGCCATAGTGGAGTTTCAGCTGCAGCACGTAGGCATCAGTCGCACTGCGGAACAGCACCACTTCACCACCAATGATTGGGCCTCCATGCGAGACCTGTGTGCCCTGTTGCGCTGTTTTGAGTACTCCACCAACATGGCTAGTGGCGATGACACCGTTATCAGCATTACAATACCACTTCTATGTCTCCTTGAGAAAACGCTTAGGGTGATGATGGAAGAGGAGGTGGCCCAGGAGGAGGAGGAGGAGGATGAAGGGTCATTTTTAGCACTTTCAGGCCAGTCTGTTAGAAGTGGCTTAGAGGGAGGTTTTTGCAACAGCAGAGGCCAGGTACAAATTTGGCCAGCCAGGGCCCACTACTGGAGGACGAGGAGGATGAGGAGGAGGTGGAGGAGGATGAGGATGAAGCAGGTTCACAGCGGGGTGGCACCTGAAACAGCTCAGGCCCATTACTGGTGCATGGCTGGGGGGATACGGAGGACGATGACGATATGCCTCCCACAGAGGACAGCTTGTCCTTACCTCTGGGGAGCCTGGCACACATGAGCGACTACAGGCTGCAGTGCCTGCGCAACGACAACAGAGTTGCCCACATTTTAATGTGTGCGGACTACTGGGTTGCCACCCTGCTAGATCCCGGTACAAAGACAATGTGCACACCCTACTTCCTGCACTGGAGCGTGATAAGAAGATGCGCGAGTACAAGCGCACGCTGGTAGACGCGCTCCAGAGAGCATTCCCAAATGTCACAGGGGAACAGGTGGAAGCCCAAGGCGAAGGCAGAGGAGGAGCTAGAGGTCGCCAACGCAGCTGTGTCACGGCCAGCTCCTCTGAGGGCAGGGTTAACATGGCAGAAATGTGGAAAAGTTTGTCTCCACGCCACAGCTAACTGCACCACCACCTGATACGGAACGTGTTAGCAGGAGGCAGCATTACACTAACTTGATTAACAGTACGTCTGCACACCCCTCCACGTACTGACTGATGGTTCGGCCCCATTCAACTTCTGGCTCTCCAAATTGTCCACATGGCCAGAGTTAGCATTTTATGCCTTGGAGGTGCTGGCCTGCCCGGCGGTCAGCATTTTGTCTGAACGTGTATTGAGCACGGCAGGGGGCGTCATTACTGACAAACGCATCTGCCTGTCCACAGCCAACGTGGACAAGCTGACGTTCATAAAAATTAACCAGGCATGGATCCCAGAGGACCTGTCTCTCCCTTGTGCAGAATAGACATTTATAACTGCCTCCCCCTCAACCATGTATTCTTGTACTCCGGGACACTTCTTTATTGAATCCTCATTTTTTTAACTTTACCATGATCTTGCGGTGCAACCCGAAGTTGAATGAACCTCTCCTCAATCTGGGCGCCGGAGCCTAAATTACTGAAAGTGGCCTTTTCCAGTGGTGGGTGATATAACTCCTTATTCCTTGCTGTGGGACCTCTCTGCCTTATACCTTGCTGTGGGACCTCTCTCCTCTGTCTGGGTGCTGGGGCCGAATTAACTGAAAGTGGCCTTCTCCAGTGGTGGGTGATATGACGCCTTGTTCCTTGCTGTGGGACCTCTCTCCTCTGTCTGGGTGCTGGGGCCTAAATAACTGAAAGTGGCCTTCTCCAGTGGTGGGTGATTTGATGCATTATTCCTTGCTGTGGGACCTCTTGCCTCTGTCTGGGTGCTGGGGTCGAAATAACTGAATGTGGCCTTCTCCAATGGTGGGTGATATGACGCCTTATTCCTTGCTGTGGGACCTCTCTCTCTGTCTGGGTGCTGGGGCCGAAATAACTGAAAGTGGCCTCCTCCAGTGGTGGGTGATATGACGCATGATTCCTTGCTTTGGGACCTCTCTCCTCTGTCTGGACGCTTGGGCCGAAATAACTGAAAGTGGCCTTCTCCTGTGGTGGTTGATATGACGCATGATTCTCTGCTATGGGACCTCTCTCCAATTGATATTGGTTAATTTTTATTTATTTTATTTTAATTCATTTCCCTATCCACATTTGTTTGCAGGGCATTTAACTACATTTTGCTATCTTTTGCAGCCCTCTAGCCCTTTCCTGGACTATTTTACAGCCTTTTTAGTGCCTAAAAGTTCGGGTCCCCATTGACTTCAATACGGTTCGGGATAAAGTTCGGGTCGAGTTCGGATCCCAAACCCGAACATTTTGGGAAGTTCGGCCGAACTTCTCGAACCTGAACATCCAGGTGTTCACTCATCTCTAATTATGGGTCATCTTACCTTCCCAGGCTTCCTTGCCCCATGTCCTCAAATGTGTAGCCGCCATTTTAACCACCATTGTAGTCGCCATGTTAGGAAATATTTCGATTCGGTACCACGAAGCACGAGAAAATTCGCATTTGTTGTGAATCAAATTTTTCCTGAAATTCTAAACGAATTTCACTTCGTCAGCTTCGATTTGCTCATCTCTAGTAGAAATCATTTCACCAGCTTTTCTGTTGAACAGGGTTCAGTCTGGGAGGTGACAGCCTGGGTAATAGGAACTATACGATTACACCTTGCTGCACTGACTGGGGATCTAAATTGCCATTATACAGCTCTGTAATTCCAGCAAACTGTTCTTATTAGGATGCAAGTGCTGTTTGATACAGGCATTAAGAGGGTTTATTACAAGGAAATATTTCTACATTTTATTTGCCCTTGTTATATGTTCTAAAGCATTTTTGGCTTCTTTTAGTGGGAACAAAGGGCTTATTAGGGTACTTTCACACTAGCGTTTTGGATTCCGTTTGTGAGATCCGTTTCAGGGCTCTCACAAATGGTCCAAAATAGATCAGTTAAGCCCCAATGCATTCTGAACGGATAATGATCCGTTCAGAATGCATTAGTTAGGCTCCGTTCTGCTTCTATTCTGTTTTGGAGGCGGACACCAAAACACAGCATGCAGCATTTTGGTGTCCGTCTGAAGAGGCGGAGCCTAACGGATCAGTTTTTAATTACAATGTAAGTCAATGGGGACGGATCCGTTTTCAATGACACAATTTGGTGCATTTGAAAACGGATCCGTTCTCCATTGACTTTCAATGTAATTCAAAACGGATCCGTTTTGGACTTTGTCATTTTTCTTTTAACTAATGCAAACGGATCCGTTCTGAACGGATACAAACGTTTGCATTATAGGTGCAGATCCGTCTGTGCAAATAAACAGACGGATCCGCACCAACGCAAGTGTGAAAGTACCCTTAGCTGTTGTGTGGTGAAGTGCTAAAATTGCAGCCCTTTTTATTGTGTATTAGTGGCAAAAGTAAAATATATTTGCCGCTCAGCAGTGCAGTTGTCTGTTCTAAAACCCTTTTTTCCGTGTACTAGTGGAAAAAGAAAAATTATATTTGCCGCTCACTGGTGCAGTTATCTGTTTTAAAGCCCTTTTTGTGTGTATTAGTGGGAAAAGGAAAATATCTTTGCTGATCAGCGGTGCAGTTATTTGTTTCAAAGCCCTTTTATGCGTGTATTTATGGAAAAGCAAAAATATATTTGCCACTCAGCGGTGCAGTTTTCAGTTCTAAAGCCTTTTGTGGCCTGTATTAGTAAAAAAAGTAAAAATATCTTTGCCGCTCAGTGGTGCAGTGATATATTCAAAAGCCGCATATGCCGTGTATTAGTGGCGACATAAAATATATATTTTCCATTCATCATTGCACTTATCTGCTGAAAAGACTTTTATGTAAAAGTTGAAAAAAATGAGGGCCCAATTGCCGTTCTGCAGTGCAGTGATCTATTCTGAAGCCCTGTTTGCTGTGTATTAGTGGCAAAATAAAAATATATTCTCCATTCAGCGTTGCACTTATGTGTTGAAAAGCCTTTTGTGTAAAAGTTGAAAAAAGTTAGGGCCTAATTGCCGTTCTGCCCTGTTTGCCATATATTAGTGGCAAAATAAATATATTTGTAGTGTACTGTAAAGTTCGGGTTCTTACCGGACTTTAAGGTTTTCTGTAGCAGGATCCGAACCCGGACTTTTCCATAAAAGTTCGGGTTCGAGTTCAGTGTTTGGCTGTTTAATAAAGTTTGTTGAAAGCCTGGAGGGCAGCCATTCAATAAGCGTTTAAGATGTGTGCCTTTAGAAGCCATCACAGCCATACTTACTAATGGCATGGTTTTGATTGGCCAGTGCAGCATGAGACCCAGCCTCTATGTAAGCTGGAGTCACATAGCGCCACACGTCACATCAGCTCCTACTAGTGTAGGGATAGGATGCTGTTGCTGTGAAGGAGAGATTAGGAAATAATCTGATATTAGAGGTTGGTGTTAAGCCTGTAATCTACAGCAAATTTTTTGTGGGTGCAGTGCAACATTTTTGTACCCTGCCCTGAGCCCAATGACACAGAAAAATAAGTTTAAATCTGTCTGTTAGTTAGGTGTGAGTCGGCATCCAATTTGTGCCAGGGACAATAATTTAATCCTGTTCTTGTAGTTCAGTTGGCAACATATACCCATTTTTAAGTGCACCTGCACTGCATATGTGCCAGAGAAAGAGAAAATAATTTAGGTAATCTGTCTGTGAGTTCAGGTAGATAGAAGGGACATATTCACATTTTTTCTGTAAAGTACCCTGTGCTGCATATGTGACAGTGTAATCAATTCAATAAATCCATCTGTTAGATTCTGTGGGGACAAATTAAATTTGTTTTGCTAAAAAGTATGTTTGTGGACTGTGCTGCATTTCTGATAGTGAAAGAAAATCAGTAAATCCATCTGTTTCATTGTGGGGAAAAATAACCTTTTTTGCTAGAAAGTATACCTTGGCAGCCTGCACTGCATTTGTGATAGTGAAAGAAAATCAGTAAATCCATATTTTTCATTGTGGTTGAAAAAATCATCTTTTTTTTTTTGCCAGAAAGTACCTTTGCGGGCGTAACTGTATTTCTGATAGTGAAATATAATCAGTAAATACAACTGCAGTGAACATTAGTGAAATATAATCATTAAATCCATCTGTGACATTGATGGGTGATCTGGACCCATTTTTTCTTTTAAAGTACCCCTGCACTGCATACCTAACAGGTAAATACATTTTGTAAAACCGTCAGTTAATTTATTGGGTGAACGTGGTGCTGCTGGTGGTGGTGGAGCTCCTGTTGCAGGGAGAGGACGTGGTCGATCTGTGCCAGCTACACACACAAATGAAACAACTTCCTCAGGTGCCTGTAGGTGACAGAACGTTCAGCGTTATTTTGTAGGCCCGAATGCCGCTCTACGAATGGTGAGGCCAGAACACATACACTCAATAGTAGATTTGGTGGATGACAGTGCCTCCAGCTCCTTCACATTGTATCCCACCCGGTCCACTGCTGAAAGCTCAGAGTTGGCACCTGCAGACCATGGGCATCTGTCTTTCACTTCACCCCCTTGCAAATCAGGCAAGCAGTCTGAGCCCCAAGTCATGCAGCAGTCTCTTTTGCTTTTTGATGACTATGCTGGTAGGGTTTCAATGGGCCATCCACATAGCCCTTTTTCAGGTGAGCCATCACTTCCCTGCACAACCAAGTGGCGGAAAAATCAGGTGTGAAATGCACAACACCATCTGTGGCAAGGTCCACATAGCAACCGATGGTATATCTCCCTAACAGCACACTGGGTAAATGCAGTGGTGTCTGGGCGTGAGGCGGATAGCAGTTTGGCTCATGTCCTTCCGCCACCGAGGATTGCAGGGCATTTCTCTTTGCCTCCTGTTGCCTCCTCCTCCTACTCCACTTTCTCCACTACCACCTCCTCATCCACCCAGCATAACACCTCCACCACCAACTTCAGCACAGCCAGGGGTAAACAACAGTAGGCTGTTTTGAAACTCATCTGTTTGGGGATAAAACCCCACATCGCGCAGGAACTGTGGACGGGCATGGAACAACAGACCCATAAGTGGTTGGTGCCACTGAGCCTCAAGCACGGCCTGGTGGTGTGCGATAATTGGTGAAATCTCGTAGCAGCTCTGTGTGAATTTGGTGGTGCAGAAATTCCTGAGCAACTACCCTAATATTTCAGAGCTCTTGCAGAAAGTGTGGCCCGTCTGTGTGCGATTTCCCTGCTGCTGCTCTCCTGTCTGCGCTGCAGTGTAACTTCGGCCTTCACACTCACCGCCTCATATGCGACATGCCCACAAGGTGGAACTCCACCCTGCACATGCTGGAGAGACTGTGCAAGCAGCAGGCAATAGTGGAGTTTCATCTGCAGTATGCAAGTGGATAGTTGCTCTGCGGAACAGCACCACTTCACCATCAATGTGTGGGCTTCCATGCGAGACCTGTGTGCCATGTTGCGCTGTTTTGAGTACTCCACCAATGAGGCCAGTGCCGATGACGCTGTTCTCAGCATTACTATTCCACTACTATGTCTTCTTGAAAAAACGCTCCAGGCGATAATGGAAGAGGATGTGGCACAGGAGGAAGAGGAGAAGGAAGAGGGATCTTTCCATGGTTGTCAGGCCAGTCATTCACAAGTGGCTCGGAGGGTGTGTTTCTGCACCAACATAGGCCAGGTACACAATTGTCCAGCCAGGGCACAGTTCTGGAGGAGGAGGAGGAACCATGTTCACAGCAGGGTGACACCCAAAGCCGCTCAGGGCCATCACTGCACTGTGGCTTGGGGATATGGAGAACACAAACAATACACCTCCCACAGAGGACAGCTGATTATAACCAGTGCTGATTACTGGGTGGCCACCCTGCATGATCCCCATTAAAATAACAACGTGCTGTCCTTAATTCCCTCACTGGAGCGTGATCGGCAAATGCGTGACTACAAGCGCACACTGGTAGATGCGCTGCTGATGGCATTCACACCTGACAACTGGGCCTCAGTGGAAGCACAAGGCGAAGGCAGAGGAGGAGGAAGAAGTCGCCAACGCAGCTGGGGCAACGCCAGCACCTCAGAAGGCAGGGTTAGCATGGCCGAAATGTGGAAAAGCTTTGTCAGCACGCCTCAAGAACCAGCACCTCCAGCTGATATGGAACGTCTTAGCAGGAGGCAGCATTTCAGCAACATGGTGGAACAGCATATGTGCACAAGCCTACACATTCTGACTGATGAGTCTGACCCATTCAACTTCTGGGTCTCCAAATTGGGCACATGGCCTGAGCTTGATCTTTTCGCCTTGGAGGTGCTGGCTTGCCCTGCAGCTAGTGTACTGTCTGAACGTGTGTTTAGCACGGCAGGGGCGTTATCACAGATAAGCGCAGCCGTCTGTCCACAGCCAACGTGGACAAGTTCATGTTCATTAAAATGAACCAGGCATGGATCCCACAGGACTTGTCCGTACCTTGTTCAGAATAAACATGTATACCAGCCTCACCCAGCCTTTGTTATACTCCAGCGCACATTCTATTTGTTTTCTTTTCTATATTTCCCAATGTTTTGGGGTCTACCCAAGTAAAAAAAAATAATAATAAAATAAAACAAAACACAGTGTTGGCGACTACCTCCTCCATCACCGCTTCCACCTACTCCACCACTTCCACCGCCTCCTCAATCTCCAACTCCATATGGACCTCCTCCTCCTCCTAGTTCAAGATTTTTATTTTTAATTTGTATGTCTTTTAAGTTATTTTAAGTCATTTCCCTATCCACATTTGTTTGCAGGGCAATTGTCCTGTTCTTATCCCCATTTTGCTTCTTTTTGCAGCCATCTAGTCCTTTCCATGACTTTTTTAGTGCCCCAAAGTTTGGGTCCTAATTTAAATCAATGGGGTTTGGGGTCAAGTCCGGGTCAAGTTCGGGTCCCGAACCCGACCTTTGCGGCAAAATTCGTCAGAACTCGGTGAACCTGAACTTCCAGGTGTGCGCTCAACCATATATATTTGCCATTCATCGTTGCACTTATACTGTATGTTGAAAAGCCTTTTGTGTTGTGTAAAAGTAGAAAAAAATGAGAGTCTAATTGCCATTCTGCGGTGCAGTCATTTATTCTGAAGGCCTGTTTGCCATGTATTAGTGGCGACATAAAAATATATTCGCCGTTAATCGTTGCACTTATCTGTTGAAAAGCCTTTTGGGTAAAAGTAAAAAAAAAATAGAGCCTAATTGCCGTTCTGTGGTGCAGTGATATATGCTAAAGCCCAGTTTGCCGTGTATTAGTGGCAAAATAAAAATATTTGATCTAACATTTGATTATTTGATCTAACAGGATGTCAGACAAGTGCCAGGCCCTGCACAGGGGAGTGGCAGAGGCCTAAATGTTTCTGGTGCAGGCATAGGTTGAAGCAGAGTAAGGGGGCGTGGCAGCAAGGGTCGCAATGAGAAGCCTAAGCTCCCGGTGTCATCTAGTGGTCGTGTCTTGACCAGTAACCCAGCGGTTCTTGAATGGTTGACTCGGTCATCCACTTGCTCCCAAGTGACATCAGACACCCCCAGCTAAGAGTCGGTGGGTTCTTCTGAAACAACACTTAGTTGGCATGGCCTGACAGCAGGCCCTGTGCCTTCACCTGTCCTAAACCTGCCTCTGTCATTTTCTGTTCCCTCAGCCAGAGAAGTAGTATATGCTGTGGGCTCTGCTCCACTTTTTAGCGAGGATGAGCTACTAGAGGACAGTCGGCAGCTACAAGATGTGGAGGAGACATCTGCCGCTTCCTCCACTAGGCGGGCCAGTAGTGATGAGGTGAGTGTCGTGGGAGCTGGTGTTGTGAGCGGTCAGTGACGTGGAGGAGTACATAAGTGATGTGCAGACAGTACTCGATGATGTAGCTGATCGCACTTGGGAGCCGGGTGACGAAGGGGCTTCCTCATCATCGGGAGAAGAGGGTGGCAGCTTGCCCGTGAGCCAGCGGTGGAGCCAGCAAATCGCTAGCGTAGCCGGGAGTCAGCAGGGTGGCAGCAGTGGGAGGTCGGGAGTGAAACGTGCCAGTTTAGACCACCCGCTTCGCAGCCTTGGAAGCAGCGGTGCACGGGTTGACGGAGTCAGCGGTGGTAGCAGTCATTCAGTGCGTAGTGTTGGCGATAAAATCGCTTACTCGGCGGTGTGGCAGTTTTTTGTTAAGCCACCAGAGGAGGTGAACATATGTAGAATATGTGAGCAGAAGGTGAAGCGTGGCCAGGGTGCAAATGTTGGCACCACGGCCCTGCATCAACATATGCAGCGTCACCATAAAGTGGCCTGGGAGAACCATAGCTCCGATCTGGTGGTCCAGCCTGCCACAGCAAACACTGCATTACCCAGTGGCAAGCACCCGGTTTCAGGCAGTCAAGGCTCCACCAACTCAGCAGAAGGCAGTTGTCAGTCCTTCCCATCATCTGCTGGTCCTGATGCTCCTGCTCGTTCTACTTCTCGTCAGTTATTCCATTAGCAATAGTGATGAGCGGCAGGGGCAATATTCAAATTTGCGATATTTCAGAAGAATTTGTCAGAAGCAAGGAAAAATTAGATGTACAATGGATCCTGTCTCTGTAGCAGCTGTAACGCCTGTATTGGTATATACAGAATTGGCTTGTGATTTGGTAGCCAAAAGTAGGAGTGGGTACAAAACACAGAAGACATGCAAATATTCCATTCACTTGTCATCTCTGTTTTGGATCCACTCCTTTTTTTTTGCAATTAGCAATACTAATGGATTACTGACCAAATGCTGACCGAGTGAAGGCGGATGTTCAACAGACAGGATCCATTTTTGGGGAGTTATTGTTCAGATGGATCAGAGAAAGGGCAAAATAATCACTGCTGACACCCTCTCCACTCTGTCGGACTGCTCTACTTGTATAAGCGTTTAATAGAACAGGTTCTGTAGACATCTATGTTGAATTAGCTGACGGCGGTGTAACAGACTTGCGCTTATTCTTGGCGCTAACATCGACCAGTAAGGCTGAGTTCATTCTTGAGTTATTTGGTCAATTTTGGTCCTGTGACTGCCCAAATAAGTGAAGTGTGCAGTGATTCTAAGAGTGACGCCTGTCATCTGCATGTCATACTGACTCACTGTTTTATTTTACTATCACAACAGGCTCCCTATGCATGTTACTGCAAGGCACAGTGTTATACACTACTATAAATGCTCTCTGCAGCTAGGAAATAACCGTTTTTTAACGCGATTTGCCGCAAATAAATTCAAATCAAACCAAATTTTTTTGAAAGTAAAGAGCAGGACACTACTTAGAAAGTGGGTGCAAATCCAACCAAGGGCCTATGACCAATGTCCTTTAGTATATACAGTTGCAAGAAAAAGTATGTGAACCCTTTGGAATGATATGGATTTATGCACAAATTGGTCATAAATAGAGTTGAGCGAACCCAAACTGTATAGTTCGAGTTCGTACCCAATTTTGGGGTGTTCAGGACACGGACCCGAACATTTTCAAAAAAGTTCGGGTTCGGGTCCGTTGTTCTGCGATTTCTTCCATCTTTCTGAAGGGCTGCACAGCAGCCAATCAGTTAGCATTTTACTTCTTGCCATCACAGCCATGCCTACTAATGGCATGGCTGAGATTGGCCAAGTGCAGCATGCGATCCAGCCTCTATTTAAGCTGGAGTCACGTAGCGGCGTCCGTCACTCTGCTCTGATTAGTGTAGGGATAGGATGCAGTTGCTGAGAGGGCGAGATTAGGCAGGGAAGACTCAGCATAACCACTTAATGAAGTGATCGATCTACATCTGTGAATAATTCAACTTCTGTTAGTTCATTGCTCACTGGTTTTTAGGCTGCCCAGAGCGTTTTTCTGTCACTTTTTTCTGGGGTGATCGGCGGCCATTTTGTGATGTTTTGGTGCATCAGCACATGTTTTGAGCTGCTATCAAGTTCAACATACATTTTTGGGTTCAATAGTAGGCTTTTTTTTTGCAATATCCTACATAAGGGGTTGTGCTTACTATCACACCTTGAAACACAGGATAGAAATTGCTATATTTTATTGAGGGGTGAAATTCAATTGCCAAAATACCAATCCCCTAAATCTGGTGTTCCAGCTGTGGCTGGCTAAGTTTAATACTGTACGTCAAAGGATAGATTTTTTTCTGGGGTGAAATTCAATTGCCAAAATTCTAATCCTCTAAATCTGGTGTTCCAGCTGTGGTTGGCTAAGTTTAATATTGTACATCAAAGGATCTATTTTTTCTGTGGTTACTATAAATAAAATCCCTGAAATAGAAATCCTAAACATATGTGCTTTCCGCTGTTCCTCTCCAAGTGTAATTCTGTCCGCAATAGGGTATATTACATTCAGCGTGTCAGCGTCTAAATACAAGGCCTGAAAAAAATCCTCTATATTTGCACACGCTACTGTGCATCTCCAAGTGTAATTCTGTCCATAAAAGGGTATATTACACTCAAGGTCTAAATACAAGGGCTGAAAGCGTAATCCTCTATATTTGCACATGCTATTGTGCATCTCCAAGTGTTATTCTGTCCGTAAAAGGATACCTTTCAGCCAGGGCCTAAATACTAGGCCTAAAATTGATATTCCCCTAAATCTGTGGTTTCTGCAGTGCCTGTATTAGTGTAATATGGTACATAAATAGATAGCTAAATAGTGTTAGGTGCTTGTAAATAAAGGCCTTAATTTGAACTCTATACATTGGGCCAAATAAGTTTTTCCTTATTGCTATGAATGGTAACAATGAGGAAAACAGCAAATAAGGGAAGCGGACATGGTCGTGGTGGTGTTAGTGGACCCTCTGGTGCTGGGAGAGGATGTGGCCGTTCTGCCACAGCTACATGTCCTAGTGAACCAACTACCTCAGGTCCCAGTAGCCGCCAGAATCTACAGTGATATTTAGTCGGCCTAATGCCGTTCTAAGGATGGTAAGGCCTGAGCAAGTACAGGCGCTAGACTATTGGCTGGCTGACAGTGGATCCAGCAGGTTAATATTATCTCCCAACAAGTCTTCTGCAGAAAGCGCACAGGTGGTGCCTGAAAACCAAGCCCATCAGTCTATCACATCACCCCCATTCATATCAGGGAACCTGTCTGAGCCTCAAGTTATGCAGCAGTCTCTTATGCTGTTTGAAGACTCTGCTGGCAGGGTTTCCCAAGGGCATCCACCTAGCCCTTCCCCAGCGGTGGAAGACATAGAATGCACTGACACACAACCACGTATGTTTCCTGATGAGGACATGGGAATACCACCTCAGCAGAGTCAGCATGTCTCTGATGATGACGAAACACAGGTGACAAATGCTGCATCTTTCTGCAGTGTGCAGACCGAACAGGAGGTCGGGAGGAAGACTGTATGGAAGACGATGCAGGGGACAATGAGGTCCTAGACCCCACATGGAATGAAGGTCGTTCCACTGACATTCAGAGTTCAGCGGAAGAGGCAGTGGTGAGACCGAGCCAACAGCGTAGCAAAAGAGGAAGCAGGGTGCAAAAGCAGAACAGCCGTCACCAAGAGAGTTCGTCTGCTACTGGCCACCGCCACCAGGATCCGAGCACACCAAAGGCAGCTTCAAGGAGTTCACTGGCATGGCATTTCTTCACACAATGTGCTGACGACAAGACCTGAGTGGTTTGCACGCTGTGCCATCAGAACCTGAAGCGAGGCATTATTGTTCTTAACCTTAGCACAACCTGCATGACCAGGCATCTACATGCGAGACACGGTCTGCAGTGGAGTAAGCACCTTCAAAACCAAGAAAGGGCCCCTCCTGCTCCCTCTTCTGCTGCTTCCTCGGCCTCTTCCTCCGCATCTGGAGGAATGTTGGCACCTGCCGTCCAGCAAAAAGATGATGTGCCACGAACGCCACCAACCCCGTCACCAAGCATCTCCACCATGCCACACGGAAGCGTTCAGCTCTCCATCTCACAAATCTTGGAGAGAAAGCGTAAATTCCCACCTAGCCACCCTCGATCCCTGGCCCTGAATGCCAGCATTTCTAAACTACTGGCCTTTGAAATGCTGTCATTCAGGCTGGTGGACACAAACAGCTTCAAACAGCTGATGGTGGTGGCTGTCCCATAGTACATCGTTCCCAGCCACCACTACTTCTCCAAGAGAGCCATGCCTTCCCTGCACAACCAAGTGTGCACTGTGCAACGCCATCTGTGGCAAGGTCCACCTAACCACAGATACGTGGACCAGTCAGCATGGCCAGGGACTCTATATCTCCCTAACTTCACACTGGAGTTGGAAGCTGTTTGGTTCATGTCCTTCCGCCGCCAAGGATCGCAGGCCATCATTCTTTGCCTCCTGTTGCCTCCTACTCGGCTTCCTCCTCCTCTTCTTCCACCTGCTCATATGGTCATCCACAGACCTTCACCACCAACTTCAGCACAGCCCGGGGTAAACGTCAGCAGGCCGTTTTAAAACTCATGTGTTTTGGGACGGGCCCCACACCGCGCAGGAGTTGTGGCGGGGTATAGAACAACAGACCGACGAATGGTTGCTGCCAGTGAGCCTCAAGCCCGGCCTGGTGGTGTGCGTTAATGGGCGAAATCTCGTTGCAGCTCCGAGACTAGCCGGTTTGACGCACATCCCTTGCCTGGCGCATGTGCTGAATTTGGTGGTGCAGAAATTCATTCACAACTACCCCGACATGTCAGAGCTGCTGCATAAAGTGCGGGCCGTCTGTGCGCGCTCCGGCGTTCTCATCCTACAGCTGCTCGCCTCCATGTGAGACCTGTGTTCCCTGTTGCGCTGTTTTGAGTACTCCACCAACATGGCCAGTGGCGATGACGCTGTAATCAGTGTTACAATACCACTTCTATGTTTCCTTGAGAAAACACTTAGGGAGATGATGGAAGTGGATGTGGCCCAAGAGGAGGAGGAAGAGGGGTTATTTCTAACACTTTCATGCCAGTCTTTTAGAAGTGGCTCAGAGGGAGGTCTTTTGCAACAGCAGAGGCCAGGTACAAATTTGGCCAGCCAGGGCCCACTACTGGAGGACGAGGAGGATGAGAAGGAGGTGAAGGAGGATGAGGATGAAGCATGTTCACAGCAGGGTGGCACCCAACGCAGCTCGGGCCCATCACTGGTGCATGGCTGGGGGGAAACGGAGGACCATGACGATATGCCTCCCACAGAGGACAGCTTGTCCTTACCTCTGGGCAGCCTGGCACACATGAGCGCCTACATGCTGCAGTTCCTGCGCAACAACAGCAAAGTTGCCAACATTTTAACGTGTGCTGAATACTGGGTGGCCACCCTGCTTGATTCCCAGTACAAAGACAACAACCCCACCTTAATTCCCGCACTGGAGCGTGATAGGAAAATGCGTGAGTACAAGCGCACGCTGGTAGACGTGTTCCTGAGAGCATTCCCAACTCACACGGGGGGACAAGTGGAAGCACAAGGCGAAGGCAGAGGAGGAGCAAGATGTCGCCAATGCAGCTGTGTCACGGCCGTCTCTTCTGAAGGCAGTGTTAGCATGGCCGAGATGTGGAAAAGTTTTGTCACAGCGCCACAGCTATCTGCACCACCAACTGATAGGGAACGTGTTAGCAGGAGGCAGCATTTTAACAACATGGTGGAACAGTACGTGTGCACAAGCCTCCACGTACTGACTGATGGTTCGGCCCCATTCAACTTCCGGGTCTCCAAATTGTCCACATGGCCAGAGCTAGCCTTTTATGCCTTGGAGGTGCTGGCCTGCCCTGCGGCCAGTGTATTGTCTGAACGTGTATTTAGCACGGCAGGGGGCGTCATTACAGGCAAACGCAGCCGTCTGTCCACAGCCAACGTGGACAGGCTGACGTTCATAAAAATGAACAAGGCATGAATCCCACAGGACCTGTCCATCCCTTGTGCAGAATAGACATTTATAACTGCCCTCAACCATACATTCTTGTACTCCAGGGCACTTCTTTATTGAATCCTCTTTTTTATTGTACCATTATTTTTGGGGGCAACACCATGTTGAATGACACTCTCCTCTGTCTGAGTTCCAGGGTCCTACATTTCAGCTAATCGCGTCCTGCTTTGGTGCGTGACATTAACCTCTTTTTGCTGTCAAATGACCTGTCTGGGTGTCAGGGGCCTAAATAACTGAAAAAGGCCTGTTCCATTGGTGGGTAACATGATGCCTGTTTTGCTGCTATGGGACCTCTCTCCTCTGTCTGGGTGCTGGGGCTTAAATTACTGAAAGTGGCCTGTTCCAATGGTGGGTAACATGATGCCTCTTTTGCTGCTGTGGGACTTTTATCCTCTATCCGGGTGCCAGGGGCCTACATTTCAGATAATCGCCTGTTGCTTTGGTGGGTGACATTATGCTCTTTTGATGTTGAATGACCTCTACTCATCTGGGTGTCAGGTTTAATTGCTTGCTGTCTTGGTGGGAGACATTTAACTTTTTTACTGTCAAATGACTGCCCCATTGTGTAGGTGTCATGGGCCTATATGTCATTTAATCATTTGTTGTCTTGGTGGGAGATATTAAACTCTTTTAACTGTCAAATGACCGCCCCATTGTGTGGGTATCAGGGGCCTATATTTTGTTTACTTGCTTGCTGTCTTGGTGGGTGACATTTAACTCTTTTTACTGTCAAATGACTGCCCCATTGTGTGGGTGTCAGGGGCCAATATGTCATTTAATCATTTGTTTCTTTGTTGGGTGACATTTTCCTCTTTATACTGTCAAATGACCTCTACATTGCCTGGTTGTCAGGGGCCTATATTTTGTTTCATCGCCTGGTGTATTGGTGCGAGACATTAACCTCTTATTTGTATGGTTGCCATGGCCCTGAGTCTGTGAATGAGTCCTGTGGCACTGCAGGCAGACATGAATCCTTTTTGGCTGTGATGAGAACTTCAACTCCCATAGCATTCCCACCTGACGCCACCCCAACCTCCTATTCCACCTCCTCCTCCAAATTGCCAATTGATATTGGTTAATTTTTATTTATTTTATTTTAGGTAATTTCCCTATTCGCATTTATTTGCAGGTGATTTACCTACATTTTGCTGCCTTTTGCAGCCCTCTAGCCCTTTCCTGGGCTGTTTTACAGACTTTTTAGTGCCCAAAAGTTCGTGTGCCCATTGACTTCAATTGGGTTTGGATTCGGGGTCAAGTTTGGGTCAAGTTCGGATCCCGAACCAGAACATTTTCGTGAAGTTCGGCCGAACTTCTCGAACCCGAACATCCAGGTGTTCGCTCAACTCTAGTTGTAAGTAGAGATGAGCGAACTTAAAAAAAAAGTTCGGCGTTCGGGTTGTGGTAATCGCCACATCCCGTTATGGATTCCACTACCGTGGACTATCGCGGCATATGGAATCCATAAGGGGTGGCTTCCACCAACCCGAACTGTTGAACAGCCGAAGGTCCTGGGGTGACGTCACCGTCATGTGATCACTATGCTGCGATAGTCCGCGGTAGTGGAATCCATAACGGGATGCGGCGATTACCACAACCCGAACGCCAAACTTTTTTTAAAGTTCGCTCATCTCTAGTTGTAAGTCAATAGACTGGGTTCTGATGGGTGCAAATGGGTCTGGAAGAAACAAGGGAAAAGGGGGCTAATGGATCAAGAAATTGAAGGAACTGAGAATATGAGGTTGTTTCACAGCCAAAAGGCATTGGATACTTGATTAGGATTGATGGTGGTCTTAATGCTGAGCTGTATGTGAGTATCCAAGACGAGTTACTTCGTACACTCGCATCATCCCTGTCATACTACTTGCTGAAATAAATGTAATGATCTGCAGTTTTTTGTTTTTTTCTTAGCTATAAACTATAACCATCTGTTTTTGACTTTATATGACTTTATGCAATGAATGTAAGGGAAAAGACTTGGGCAGTGCTGTCAGAATGTATCCCCTTTCCCCAACAATGGTTCTATTATTCTGAAGGGTGTTTTTTGTAGCACTCTACACAAAGATATGCCACTTGCTTCCCAAAAGAATTGCTAGCAGAGGGGATTTTTTTATATATTCACTTTCATCAATATCACATTCTGGGACTTGAATCTACCTTAATCTTAAATCACTTTGAGCTGTGAACTGAAGCCAAGTTCACTTTTGACAGGCACTTTCATCTAGTCAAACTTTCCTGCTTTGTTCACACTGAGATTGTGGAAACTACAAATGAATTTAAATGTCTTAGTTATTCTGGGCAACTTGTCTTCAATAACCATTAATAAACTTAAATCTAAAATATTTGGAACTTACTGTTATTAAATTAAATATAGATCATTGATTTGTAATACAGCTGAAAGCTGACAATCATTACAGTTAACCTTGATGAATGGATAACATTGAAATATGTCTTGGAAGTTAGAAATTTAGAGGAAACAATTGAATACTATATAATTGATGTTTTTATGTTGCATATGGCCTCATGCACACGACCGTTGTTTGTTTCCGCGTCCGTTCCGTTTTTTTTCACAGATAGGATCCTTCCCCATTCATTTCAATGGGTCCGTCAAAAAATGCGGATGGTCAACCGTTTTTGTTCCGCATCCGTGGTCCGTGTTTACTTTCCGTCCAAAAAATAGAGCATGTCCTATTTTCTATTTTTTTCACGTTTGCGGACAAGGATAGGCATTATTACAATGGATCTGCCCAAAAAACGGATTCACCCAAAAAATGGACCGCCATTCGTTTTTTTGGCGGACGCAAAAGTTGCAGACGGAACGGACGCGGAAACAAACCACGTTCATGTGCATGAAGCCTATGCTCTACTATCAGTGTTACATACAAAATGTAATAATTAACAGTGGTCACTCAAGTACAATGGATTCAGCTTACTACTTTCTCAACATACAGTGTTCTTTCCTTAGCCATTATAACTGGTGAAGATCGAGTAAGTATTCCGCCTGAACACATTGCTATATTTGTGTGCTCGGCCGAGCACCTGAGTATAATGGAAGTCAATGGGAGACAACCAGGCACCCCCTTTTCTGAAGAGGGGAGGGTGCCTGGTCCATTGGAAAAGGTCAGAACGTGAAAGAAACACCTCGGAACTGGATCGGGAAAAACATGGGGACGATGTCTGGATGCATCTTGGACTCCCAGGTCACTGCAGGGAACCATGTTGTCCGAGTTGTATGCCACTTTTACAGACTGACAAAAATACGCCCAAAACCCCCCAAAAAATCAATTTCCCAGGAAAAATTGTTAGGAAACACTCTTTCCTGTATATTCAATTGTATATAAAGCGCAAGTTTTGCCAAAAATTACAAGCAAGAGGCACTCTGAAACAGCCTGTTCAGGAAGGGTGTGTGTTTAAAAAAAAAAAAAAAAAAAAAGGGTGTGTTATAAAATAAATGAAATGTCAGAGAAAAAAAAAAAGAAAACATATATTTATTATGGGGAAGGGACATTGAGTCTAGTGTTCTAGACAGGGTATGAGGCTTCTTAATATGGCTTTAGTGTAAGATTACACTATGTGGAAAGCATGTCACAGGAGTCGCTTACAGGGGTCACTCAACCATGTATTCAGCTCTGCTCTGCTGCTGGCTGTCATGTGTTTTCCAAAATATAGTTCCTCACGCAGAGCTACTAGTGAGGTGGGGTGCATAGCATGCACGGTGTCTGTTTTAGTCAGTCTCTCTTCCCGCACTATTCAGGCATGCACTCACCTCTGCCCCTCGCTCTGATCTGCTGGCTGGGTTCCACAGACACGCATAGTTGTGGCTCTGGCGCCCTCTATGTGGCCACAGCTGGAAGTGCAGGGCAGCGTGTCAGTTCAGGCACCAGTGTTAGTTTAAAAAAAAACATATATATGTGTGTTTAGTTTATATGTATATGTGTATGTGTGTGTGTGTATATATATATATATATATATATATATATATAGAGGGGCACTGTTAGGATGTTGGTCCGCATACGTATTCAACTCGTTATTTCTTAAGTTCACCATGATACCACGTTAGTGGCATTGGTAAAGATTAAAGGGTTTCTTGCGTTTATCTCTCCAGGATCAAGTGTTTATATATGCCTTGATGTTCAGGCGATTGCTGACTTTCCATGTCGGACCACTTTCTCAGGCATTGGTAAGTTATTTCTCTTTTATTCCAGAGGTATACAGTAAGTCTCC
This sequence comes from Bufotes viridis, assembly GCA_033119425.1. Classification (NCBI taxonomy): domain Eukaryota; kingdom Metazoa; phylum Chordata; class Amphibia; order Anura; family Bufonidae; genus Bufotes; species Bufotes viridis. The sequence goes on from CM065589.1 coordinate 459,899,189, forward strand.
TAGTTTCCTGAGGCCACGTCAAACTCAGATTTTGCTGCCCCTTTTTTTTGACCCCCACTGGCTAGCTGATGGGTGGATGAGTGAGGTTGGTTGATCCCGGGTTCCACAGATTTCAGCGTTGGTTGAACTTTATCCTATAATGGCAGCTGTGCATGCAGGGGGTCGGGATGGGCTGGTTATATGGTGTATGTTTATGGCAATGTTGCGGTCATGGATATTTGATTAACGGCTTGGTCCTACTGATATTTGTTAGATGTCAGGTGCTTCGCTCGTTACTACACCAAATTCATTACACACATTCATGTACCCGAATCCAAAATATAGCAGCCGGTGCCCTGTCCCGAGCTAATTCTCTTTCACAAGTTTCCTGAAGCGGACGTCTACGGTGCCACAATGCCTTGGTACGCTTCACTACTTCCGATCCCATTACCCTGGCTGCAGCTCGCTCGTTGGTAGCGAAATCGCAATTGGAGGCTGTAATAAAGCTCTTTAATCGAGTTTGTTGTCCTTTTTAGCCCCCTTCAGGCGTCCCTTCAGCGTTGCGGTTCCGGCATTATTCTAACCTCTTTTAGGTATCCAGTAGGTAGGGGTCATTCCTTCATGTTTAAGACCCGACCACAAGTGTTAAGGCCGATTTATTGGCCTGTATTTGTGGGAGGGACGATGATGACTATATCTGGCCGGGCGTCCCCTCCCACAGTGAACGTCGTCTCCAGCGTACCCACCCTACCCACCCTTACTTTCACTATCTCACACCAGGGGATGTCACCCTTCAGGCGTCCCTTCAGCGTCGCGGTTCCGGCATAGTTCTAACCGCTTTTAGGTATCCAGTAGGTAGGGGTCATTACTTCATGTTTAAGCCCCGACCACAAATTATAATTGGTGGCCTGCTGGTGACCCTCAAAAATGTTTGAAGCAAGGGCCAGCTGGTGACCCTCTAAAACATTACGGGCGTGGGCCTGCAGGTGACCTGACCCTCAAAAACATTAGGGGTAAAGGCCTGCAGGTGAGCTGACACTCTAAAACATTATATGCGAGTGCATGCTGTTCAAATGACGATCTAAAACATTATATGTGAGTGCATGCTGTACAGCTGACGCTCTAAAACATTATATGCGAGTGCATGTTGTACAGCTGAAGCTCTAAATCATTATATGCTAGTGCATGCTGTTCAGCTGACCCTATAAAAAAATTTTGAGTTGAGGGCCTGCAGTTGTGCTGACCCTATAAAAAAATAGAGTGGTGGGAATATAAACAATCTGGAGGAGGAGGAGAAAACACGATTTGACCATATACTCTTTTGTGGTGGAAAAGGAGCATGGGAATACACTACAGTAGATTGAGTAGATTATAAATGACAGATTGAAATTGCCTTTATGTTTATCATCAGCTCAGCTTTCCTCTGGTGGAGTTGAGAAGTCAGGGGCAATCCAGGCCTTGTTCATTTTTATCTGAATCAACCCGTCAGCATTGCCAGTGAACAAGCGTATATGCTTATCTGTTATAATGCCGCAAGCAGCACACTCAGACAAAATGCTGGCGGCAGGGCAGGCCAGCACCTCCAAGGCGTAGAGCGCAAGTTTGTGCCACGTGTACAGCTTGGACACCCAGTAGTTGTAAGGCACTCAGGGATCATTTAGGACACTGACACGGTCTGCTATGTATTCCTTCAACATCTTCCAAAACTTTTCCCTCCTTGTGCCACTAGGCCTCGCTTCAGGGTGAGGTTGCTAGCGGGGTGTCATGAATGTGTCCCATGCCTTGGACAGTGTTACCCTGTCTTTGTTGGAACTGCTGTGTGTTCCTCTTGTCTCCCTTCCTCGGTTGCCTAAGGAAGTACAGACTCTGCCGGCCGTGTTGTCAGCTGGAAAATTTTGGAGAAATTTCTCAACAAATACTGTCTGGTATTGCACCATTTTACTCATCCTCTCCACCACAGGAATGAGAGATAAGAAGTTCTCTTTGTAGCGGGGTTCGAGAAAGGTGAACACCCAGTAATCTGTGTTATCTAAAATGCGTATAACGTGAGGGTTGCGGGAAAGGCAGCCTAACATGTCAGCCATGAGTACCAGAGTACCAACAGGGAAGATGTCGATGTCAACATCAATGTCATCCTCCTCCTCCTCTTCTGCCCATCCATGCTGAACAATGCCCTCGTCTGCCACATTCAGAGCATCCTCCTTAATTGTGAGCAGCGATCATTTAAGTAGACACAGCAGTGGGATGGTTACGCTGATAATCGCGTTATCGCCATCTGTGTGGGGATCTGTCTGTAACCATCTGTGTGGATTCATTAAAGTTTTTAAACCTCACAGGAGTCTGACATCAATGCCCACTCCTTGCTTGTGAATAGTGGCAGTTGACTGGAAAGGCAAGTGATGAGCGAGCACCAAAGTGTTCGGGTACTCAGTCCGAACACATAGCGATATTTTTGCGCTCGGCCGAGCAACCGAGTATAATGGAAGTCAATAGGAGACAACCAGACACCCCTGCTCAGATGAGGGAGGGTGCCTGGTTCATAGGAAAAGGTCTGAAAGTGATGGAGACACCTCTGAAATCGATCAGGAACAGCAGGGGGACCATGTCTGGATGTATATTGGACTCCAATGTCGCTGCTGGAAACCATGTTGTCCGAGTTGTACGCCACTTTTACAGAATGACAAAAATACTCACAAAACCCCCAAAAATCTATTTTACTAGAAAAATTGTTAGGAGACATTATTTCCAGTATATTCAATTGTATATGCAGTGCAAGTGCTGGCAAACATTACAAGGAAGAAGCACTCCGATACAGCCTGTATTTCAAATAAAGGAGGGCCTCATTCACATTGTGGTACAATAGTTTAGGTAGTGGGACTCCTACGCCTATGCACTAAGTGAAAGGGCTGCCAAATATTACAAGGAACCGACACTCCAATACACCCTTACTTACACATCATCATACACACTCCCTTGAAAAATTATCCTTGATGGCCTGCTGCTGACCCTGCAAAACATTCAGAGCAATGGCCTGCTGTTCTGACCATCTAAGAAGTTAAGTAACCCGGTCAGCACAGAAAGAATGACCAATTTCAATTCAAATTTTTTTGGGGGGTTAGAGATAACATTAACGTCACATAGAAGGTTACAGCAGTGAATGACGGTCAGCAACAGCTACGAAAAAATTACATTGCATTTCATAGCTATACTTTGCATGCGCTAACATTATTCTGCAGATTGAGCGCAGGGAATGTTGTTCAGCACCGGCTAGGAATTTTTTTTAAAATATTTATCCCAGTGCAACTATACAAAAACCCAAATCCTGCAAAAAACATAGGCGTGAAAGATTCACCACCGAAGGAAAGCAAATTATGTTTCCTTCCAAGTCTGAAACATAAAAAAGAATATACCATGTGAGCTGACCCCAAAAAAATTGTAGGTGAGGGCCTGCAGGTGAGATGACTCTCCCTGAAAAGGGACATGAGGATATCTTATGCACTGATCCCCAAACTCTTCAGCCTCCAAAGTCAGAAGAAGATTACGGGGGGAATGGCAATTAGTCTTTTACTTGATGAATAATGGGAATGAGACACAGTTGTCAATATGTAGGGTCTTTTTATGTCAACACAAGTAAGGAGGATGAACAGAGTGAGGAAGTGGATTTGGAGATGGGGGACTATGACATCACTGACCCAACCTGGGAAGGTGGAAAGCCAAGCGAGGACAGCAGGACAGAGAGGGAGGGATCCACAGCACTGCAACAGGCTGGAAGAGCCTGTGGGGTGGGGAAAGAAAGAAGGCGGGCCACAACAACCAGGCCCGCAACTGTTCCCCCTTGTGCAAATCACCCTTGCCAAGGGGTAGGTGTTTCACAGTCTATAACTTTTTTGAGGAAAGTGAGGACGAAAAATTATTTTTTATTAGCAAACTGTGCCATACCAAAATAAGAACTCAACATTTCATAAATAACAATAACCATAACATATTTTAGCCTATTAATAAACTAACTCAAACCATGACAATAAAACCTCAAACACGGGACCATAATGGGGAAGACTGTACACTGGAGGCTAAATGAGTATGGGTGGGAACACTAGTAGCCTCACTACCACATGGCATCACAGCACCCAAATAGGTGGGTCGAACCCCTGGGTCCAAAATCAGTGTCTGTGCGTCACACCACTGCCTCCTCTTCCTCCCCTGTGTTGCGTGCTGGCCAATCCTTTGTCCTAGACACAGGCCTCGATGACTCCCGCCCTGCAGCTGGGCCTTCTCAAGCCCCATCAGCTAGCATGCCCACTTCTGTGTCCAAGAAGATGTCCTTCCTTATCCCAGGCCTTTGAACGTAAGTGCAAATACCCAGCCACCCACAGACGATAGCACTAAATGCACACTTTTCACAATTTCTGTCCCTGGAAATGTTGCCATTTAGGCCTGTGGACAATGAGGCTTTCCTCAGCCTCATGGCGGTGGCCGTCCTTCATTACTCAGTCCCCAGCCGCCACTATTTTTCTCTGTGTGCCATCCCCGCATTACACCAGCAATTGTGTCCCGTAACATCACCGTGCCCTGAACAAAGAAATGATTGGGAAGGTCCACTTATTAACCGACACACGGACAAGTGCTTTTGGCCAGGGATGCTACATTTCCGTGACGGCACACTGGGTGAACCTTGTGGAGGCCGGTAGCGAGTTGTACCCTGGGAAGGCACAGGTGCCACCGACGCCAAGGATTGCGGGCACTACTTCCATCCGGATTTCTGCCACCACCTATATTAGTGGCTGCAACCCCCCCTTCTTCTCTTCCACCTCCTCCTCCACTGCAAACTCTGAATTCTCATGGGGAATCGGAAACAGGGGCAGAAAACAACCTCTGCAAAGTGAAGAAGAAAAAATTGTACATGGGACAAATGCTGATATGGCAATGTAGATCTCACTTTAATGTCCGGGATCCGGCCATACCCTGGCTAGGCCACGTGTTCTCAATTTTCTCCCAACCTGTCCTATTTTGACTGAGCTACTGGTGAAGGTGTGCCGTGTGTGTGTCCATTTTCAAAAGTCATCTACAGATGACGTCGGTTTGGCAACGCTGCTGCAGCGCTTGCATTTGCCAGCTAACAGACTATTGTGCGATGTGAGCACGTGCTGGAACTCTACGTTCTACATGTTGTCCAGGCTTTGTGAGCAGCAGAGGGCAGTAGTGGAATACCAGCTACAACATGCTCTTGTATGTCTGACCTCTGTGAGGTTTTACGCAACTTTGAGGGATAAACACAGATGGTGAGGGGTGATGCCGCTATTATCAGCCTAACCATACCACTTTTGTGTCTAGTGAAATGCTGGCTGGTAACGATGAAGGCGGACGCTTCACATGTGGAAGAGGTGGAACTAGGGGAAGACATAACATGGGGTGATAGCCAGAACACCATCAGTTTGGCTTCTCAGTGTGAATCAGGGCGTAACTACCGGGAAGCAGGGAAGCAGCTGCTTCGGGGCCCGGGCTTACAGGGGCCCGGCAAGTACGTGTTTGTCCTCACTTCTCTCCTCCCCTGGGTAATCAGCACGTGTCCTCACTCCTCTCCCGATCGCAGTGTCCTCTCGCCCTTGTCTATTTATTTAAAACTTATTTCTTCTTTCTTTCAGAAAAAGCTTGCCCTGGGGATCGAACCTGCGACCATCAGATTCAAAGGCAAGACACTTTACCACTAGGCTATATCTGCTGCCCAGCTAGATAGCTTAAAAAAAAATATGACCTCTAGATGTGGAGAACTTTGATAGTGTATCCATACACATTACAGCTGCACCAGCACATTGTATATGGATGTAGCAGAGCTTGGTGTGTTGGGGCAGCTGTAATGTGTATAGATACACTATCAAAGTTCTCCTTATCTAAAGGTCTTATTTTTTTTTTTAGCTACCAGGCTATGCAGCTCATATGGTCTTGTGGATATGTGTCTTGCCTTTCATCCTAATGGTCACAGGTTTGATTCCCTCACAAACTTTTTTCTGAAAGACAGGATAAATGAGGCTTGCCTAACATGGAGGTAAGTATATGTGTGTTTTTTTATTTTTTTTATTTTTAAATACTGGACTTTTACTTTACTGCCACAGGGGAGGAGGGGGCTATTGGCACTATGATATTGGCAAATGGGGGGGAGAGATAGGCACTTCATATTGGCACACACATTAGGGGGCAGGGGAGAGGATGGCACTATGATATTGGGATGGGGGAAGACAGAGGCACTTGATATTGGCACATTATAGGGGGCACTATGGGGAGAGGAGCACTATGGGGGCATCTGGTGCTATATGGCTGGCTACTGGCACATTATAGGGGGTTATATGGCTGACTACTGCCACATTATAGGGGGTTATATGGCTGACTACTGGCACATTATAGGGTGGGTTTATATGGCTGACTACTGGCACATTATAGGGGGTTATATGGCTGACTACTGGCACATTATAGGGGGTTATATGGCTGACTACTGGCACATTATAGGGGGTTATATGGCTGACTACTGGCACATTATAGGGGGTTATATGGCTGACTACTGGCACATTATAGGGGGTTATATGGCTGACTACTGGCACATTATAGGGGGTTATATGGCTGACTACTGGCACATTATAGGGGGTTATATGGCTGACTACTGGCACATTATAGGGGGTTATATGGCTGACTACTGGCACATTATAGGGGGTTATATGGCTGGCTACTGGCACATTATAGGGGGCTGGGGGCTATATGGCTGACTACTGGCACATTATAGGGGGCTATATGGCTGGCACATTATAGAGGGGGAGCGAACGCACGGGTAGGGGGCCCAATACAAAAATTTGCTGTGGGGCCCAGTCATTTCTAGCTACGCCCCTGGTGTGAATTATATGATGATGATGATAATGAGGGGGAGGAGGAGCAAGAGATTACTGCCTACACTACAAAGGGTAGTAACAATAGCAGGTTTATTCCATCTGTTCTGCATAGATGGGCAGGGGAGGAGGAAGAGGATAAGGAGAATGAGAGTCATCCTCCTGATGATGACAGTGAAGTCTTGCCTGTTGGGAATCTGGCACACATGGCTGACTTAATGTTAGGCTGCCTTTCCTGCGACCCGTGCGTTACACGTATGTTAGACAGCATGGCTTACTGGTTGTTCACCCTTATCGACCCCCCCCCCCCTACAAAGAGAACTTCCCATCTCTGAATCCTGTGGTGGAGATCACAAGCAAAACGATGCAATAACAGAATGTCCTTGTTTAAAAATTGCTTAGAAAATTTCCACACTGGAGGCAGAGTACGTGGTTCCTTGGGCATCCCAGAAGGGGATATGAGGGGGACACACCGCAGTTCCAACAGAGGAAAATCAAGACTCTACAAGGCCTGGGACAGTTTCATGACACCCAGCTAGCACCATCACCCTGATGCGTGATCTAGTGTCAAAGGAGGGAAACATTTTGGAAGATGGTGAAGGAGTACATAGCAGACTGTGTCAGCGTCCTCAGTGATCCCACTGTGACATGTGGCACAAACTTATAAAAATGAACCGGGCCTGGATTGCCCCTGACTTCTCTACTCCACCAGATGAAAGTGGCTGAACATAAAGGCACTTTAAATGTGTTGTTAGTAATGTACTGAGTAGAGATGAGCGAACACCTGGATGTTCGGGTTCGAGAGGTTCGGCCGAACTTCCGGAAAATGTCCGGGTTCGTGATCCGAACTCAACCCGAACTATATCCCAAACCCGAACCCCATAGAAGTCAATGGAGACCCGAACTTTTGGGCACTAAAAGGCTGAAAAGACTCCGGAAAGGGCTAGAGGGCTGCAAAGGCAGCAAAATGTAGGTAAAGCCCTGCAAACAAATGTAGATAGGGAAATGATGACTTAACATAAAATAAAATAAAATTAACCAATATTAATTGGATTTAGGTCCCATAGCACAGAATCAGGCTTCAAATCACCCACCAATGGAGAAGGTCGCTTACTATTATTTCGACCCCAGCATCCAGACAAAGGAGGGAGGTCCCATAGCAGAGAATCTGGCATCATATCAACCACCACAGGAGAAGGCCACTTTCAGTGACTTAGGCCTTAGCACCCAGACCGAGGAGACATGTCAGATAGCACAAGCATTACATTTATACCATCCAACACAGGAGAAGGCCACTTTTAGTTACTTTGACCCCTGCACCCAGAAAGAGGAGAGAGGCCCCACAGCACATATTCAGGCATCATATCACCCACCACAGGAGTAGGCCACCATTTAGTTAATTTGACCCCTGCACCCATGTCAGCTGGTACAAGCATCAGTTTTACATCACACAGCAGTGCCAGCACAAGAGAAGGCCACTTTAGAGACTTTGACCCTTGCACCCAGACGGAGGAGAGAGGTTTTCACAGCAGAGAATCAGGCATTTAGATCACCCACCACAGGAGTAGGCCACCATTTAATGGGACCCCGGCAACCATGTCAGATGGTACAAGCATCAGTTTTACATCACCCAGCACAGGAGAAGGCCACTTTGAGAGACTTTGACCCCTGCACCCAGACGGAGGAGAGAGGTTTCACAGCAGAGAATCAGGCATTTAGATCACCCACCACAGGAGTAGGCCACCATTTAATGGGACCCCGGCAACCATGTCAGATGGTACAAGCATCAGTTTTACATCACCCAGCACAAGAGAAGGCCACTTTGAGAGACTTTGACCCTGCACCCAGACGGAGGAGAGAGGTTTCACAGCAGAGAATCAGGCATTTAGATCACCCACCACAGGAGTAGGCCACCATTTAATGGGACCCGGCAACCATGTCAGATGGTACAAGCATCAGTTTTACATCACCCAGCACAAGAGAAGGCGACTTTGAAAGACTTTGACCCCTGCACCCAGACGGAGAGAGAGGTTTCACAGCAGAGATTCAGGCATTTATATCAGCCAGCACAGGAGAAGGCCGCTTTCAGTGACTTAGGCCTTAGCACCGACACAGAGGAGACACGTCAGATAGCACAAGCATCAGTTTTACATCAACCACCACAGGAGAAGGGCACTTTTAGAGACTTTGACCCCTGCAGCCACACGGAGGAGAGAGGTCCCACAGCAGAGAATCAGGCATCATGTCAACCACCACAGGAGTAGGCCACCTTTTGTTTCTTTGACCCCTGCACCCAGAAAGAGGAGAGAGGTCCCACAGCAGAGATTCAGGCATTTATATCAGCCAGCACAGGAGAAGGCCGCTTTCAGTGACTTAGGCCTTAGCACCGACACAGAGGAGACAGGTCAGAGAGCACAAGCATCAGTTTTACATCAACCACCACAGGAGAAGGGCACTTTTAGAGACTTTGACCCATGCAGCCACACGGAGGAGAGAGGTCCCACAGCAGAGAATCAGGCATCATGTCAACCACCACAGGAGTAGGCCACCTTTTGTTTCTTTGACCCCTGCACCCAGAAAGAGGAGAGAAGTCCCACAGCAGAGATTCAGGCATTTATATCAGCCAGCACAGGAGAAGGCCGCTTTCAGTGACTTAGGCCTTAGCACCGACACAGAGGAGACAGGTCAGATAGCACAAGCATCAGTTTTACATCAACCACCACAGGAGAAGGGCACTTTTAGAGACTTTGACCCCTGCAGCCACACAGAGGAGAGAGGTCCCACAGCAGAGAATCAGGCATCATGTCAACCACCACAGGAGTAGGCCACCTTTTGTTTCTTTGACCCCTGCACCCAGAAAGAGGAGAGAGGTCCCACAGCAGAGATTCAGGCATTTATATCAGCCAGCACAGGAGAAGGCCGCTTTCAGTGACTTAGGCCTTAGCACCAACACAGAGGAGACAGGTCAGAGAGCACAAGCATCAGTTTTACATCAACCACCACAGGAGAAGGGCCCCTTTAGAGACTTTGACCCCTGCAGCCACACGGAGGAGAGAGGTCCCACAGCAGAGAATCAGGCATCATGTCAACCACCACAGGAGTAGGCCACCTTTTGTTTCTTTGACCCTGCACCCAGAAAGAGGAGAGGTCCCACAGCAGAGATTCAGGCATTTATATCAGCCAGCACAGGAGAAGGCCGCTTTGGCCCCTGCACCCACACAAAGGAGACATGTCAGACAGCGCAAGTATAACATTCATATCACCCAGCACAGGAGAAGGACACTTTCATATACTTTGGCCCCGGCACCCAGACAGAGGGAAGGTTCATTCAACTCTGGGTTGCACACCAAGATCCTACTTAATTTCAAAAATTGATTTTTCAATGAAGCAGTGGCCAGGAGTACAAGACAACATGGTTTAAGGCAGTTATTAAGGACTACTCTGCACAAGGGAGCGTCAGGTCTTGTGGGATCCATGCCTGGTTCATTTTTATAAACGTCAGCTTGTCCACATTGGCTGCGGACAGGCGGCTGCGTTTGTCAGTAATAACGCCCCTGCCGTGCTGAATACACGTTCAGATAAAACGCTGGCCGCCGGGCAGGCCAGCATCTCCAAGGCATAACATGCTAATTCTGGCTACGTGGACAATTTGGAAACCCAGAAGTTGAATGGGGCCGAACCTTCCGTCAGTACGTGGAGTTGTGTGCAGACGTACTGTTCAACCATGTTAGTGAAATGTTGCCTCCTGCTAACACGTTCCGTATCAGGTGGTGGGGCAGTTAGCTGTGGCGTGGAGACAAAACTTTTCCACATTTGTGCCATGCTAACCCTGCCCTCAGAGGAGCTGGCCGTGACACTGCTGCGTGGGCGACCTCTAGCTCCTCCTCTGCCTTGGCCTTGGCCTTCCACCTGTTCCCCTGTGACAGTTGGGAATTCTCTCAGGAGCGCGTCTACCAGTGTGCGCTTGTACTCGCGCATCTTCCTATCACGCTCCAGTGCAGGAAGTAAAGTGGGCACATTGTCTTTGTACCGTGGATCCAGCAGGGTGGCCACCCAGTAGTCATCACACGTTAAAATGTGGGCAACTCTGCTGTCATTGCGCAGGCACTGCAGCATGTAATCGCTCATGTGTGCCAGGCTCCCCAGAGGTAAGGACAAGCTGTCCTCTGTGGGAGGCGTATCGTCATCATCCTCTGTATCCCCCAGCCACGCACCATGGATGTGCCTGCGCTGTGCTGGGTGCCACCCCGCTGTGAACCTGCTTCATCCTCATCTCTCCCTCCTCCTCATCCTCCAGTAGTGGTCCCTGGCTTGCCACATTTGTACCTGCCCTCTGCTGTTGCAAAAACCTCCCTCTGAGCCACTTCTAACAGACTGGCCTGAAAGTGCTAAAACGACCCGTCATCCTCCTCCTCCTCCTCCTGGCCCTGGCCCACCTCCTCTTCCATCATCGCCCTAAGCGTTTTCTCTAGGAGACATAGAATTGGTATCGTCACGCTGATAACAGTGGCATCGCCACTGGCCATGTTGGTGGCATACTCTAAACAGCGCAACAGGGCACACAGGTCTCGCATGGAGGCCCAATCATTGGTGGTGAAGTAGTGCTGTTCCGCAGTGCGACTGACCCGTGCGTGCTGCAGCTGAAACTCCACTATGGCCTGCTGCTGCTCGCACAGTCTCTCCAGCATGTGCAAGGTGGAGTTCCACTTGGTGGGCACGTCGCATATTAGGCGGTGAGCGGGAAGGCCGAAGTTCCGCTGTAGCGCTGACAGACGAGCAGCGGCAGGATATGAACGCCGGAAGCGCGCACAGACGGCCCGCACTTTATGCAGCAGCTCTGACATGTCTGGGTAGTTGTGAATGAACTTTTGCACCACCAAATTCAGCACATGCGCCAGGCAAGGGATGTGCGTCAAACCGGCTAGTCCCAGAGCTGCCATGAGATTTCGCCCATTATCGCACACCACCAGGCCGGGCTTGAGGCCCACCGGCAGCAACCACTGGTCGGTCTGTTGTTCAATACCCCGCCACAACTCCTGCGCGGTGTGGGGCCTGTCCCCCAAACATATGAGTTTCAGAATGGACTGCTGACGTTTACCCGGGCTGTGCTGAAGTTGGTGGTGAAGGTGTGTGGCTGACTGGATGAGCTGGTGGAAACAGAGGAGGAGGAGGAAGCCGAGTAGGAGGAGGAGGCTACAGGAGGCAAAGAATGATGCCCTTTGAACCTTGGCGGCAGAAGGACGTGCGCCAAGGAACTCTCCGCCTGGGGCCCAGCCGCCACTACATTTACCCAGTGTGCAGTTAGGGAGATATAGCGTCCCTGGCCGTGCTTACTGGTCCACGTATCTGTGGTTAGGTGTACCTTGCCACAAATGGCGTTGTGCAGTGCACACTTGATTTTATCGGACACTTGCATGTGCAGGGAAGGCACGGCTGTCTTGGAGAAGTAGTGGCGGCTGGGAACCACATACTGACAGCATTTCAAAGGCCAGTAGTTTAGAAATGCTGGCATTCAGGCCAAGGGCTCGAGGGTGACTAGGTGGGAATTTGCGCTTCCTCTCAAAGGTTTGAGAGATGGAGAGCTGAACGCTGCTGTGTGAAATAGTGGAGACGCTAGGTGACGGTGGCGGTGGTGGTGGTGCTGTCGGTGGCACATCCTCTGTTTGCTGCTCGGCAGGTGGCAACATTCCTCTCGAGGCGGAAGCCGAGGCAGCAGCGCTAGAGGGAGCAGGGGAGCCTGAGCGGGTTCCTTGTTTTTAAGGTGTGTACTCCAATGCAGTTCATGCTTTGCATGTAGATGCCTGATCATGCAGGTGGTGCTCAAGTTAAGAACGTTAATGCCTCGCCTCAGGGTCTGATGGCACAGCGTGCAAACCACTCTGGTCTTGTCGTCAGCACATTGTTTGAAGAAGTGCCATGCCAGGGAACTCCTTGAAGATGCCTTTGGGGTGCTGGGTCCCTGTTGGCGCTGGCCAATAGCAGGCGAACTCTCTGGACGGCGGCTGTTCTGCTTTTGCCCCCTGCTCCCTCTTTGGCTTCGCTGTTGTCTCGGTCTCACCATTGCCTCTTCCTCTGAACTATTTAAGTCAGCGGCACGACCTTCAATCCATGTGGGGTCTAAGAACTCATTGTCCTCTGCATCGTCTTCCACCCAGTCTTCCTCCCTGACCTCCTCCTGTTCAGTCTGCACACTGCAATAAGACACGGCAGTGGGCACCAGTGTTTCGTCATCATCAGAGACTCGGTCACTCTGCTGTGGTGGTATTCCCATGTCCTCATCATCTGGATACATAAGTGGTTGTGCGTCAGTGCATGGAATGTCTTCCACCGCTGGGGAAGGGCTAGGTGGACGCCCCTGGAAAACCGTGGGAGCAGAGTCTTCAAACAGAATAAGAGACTGCTGCATAACTTGAGGCTCAGCCAGTTTCCCTGATATGCATGGGGGTGATGTGACAGACTGATGGGCTTGGTTTTCAGGTGCCACCTGTGCGCTTCCGCAGAAGACTGGGCGGAAGACAATGTGGTGAATGTGCTGGAAGCACTGTCGGCCACCCAATCGACTAATGCCTGTACCTGCTCAGGCCTTACCATCCTCATAACGGCATTGGGCCCCACCAAATATCGCTGTAAATTCTGCCGGCTACTTGAGGGAGTTGGTTCACTACTTTGTGCGCCTGAGGTCGAACGGCCACGTCTTCTGCCAGCAACAGAGGCTCCACGGACACCACCACGACCGCGTCCTCGTCCCTTAATAGAATGTTTCCTCATTGTTGCGATTCAACTCGCACCACAATAAAATATATTATTTTTAGCCCCAAAATTCCCACACTGGAAGATATAATTCCTTTTTCCGGTATTAATTACAAGAAAACTGCTGCAAATTGGACACCAGAATTTTTAATATGCTAGTTTTGGTACATAGATTCCCACACGGGAGATATAATTCCTTTTACAGGAGTAAAACGTGAGGCCTACTGTTTCTGGTCTAACTAACACCAGATTGATTAAATTGGCCTTTTTCACCAAAATTACAACACTGGACAATGTAATGCCTTTTTGCGGTATTAATTCCTTTTACAGGAGTAAAAACGTGAGGCCTAGTGTTTCTGGTCTAACTAACACCAGATTGATTAAATTGGCCTTTTTTCACCAAAATTACAACACTGGACAATGTAATGCCTTTTGCGGTATTAATTACAAGAAGACGGCTGCTAATTGGACACCAGAATTTTTAAATGCTAGTTTGTGTACATAAATTCCCACACTGGAAGATATAATTCCTTTTCCGGTATTAATTACAAGAAGACTGCTGCTAATTGGACACCAGAATTTTTAAAATGCTAGTTTGTGTACATAAATTCCCACACTGGAAGATATAATTCCTTTTCCGGTATTAATTACAAGAAAACTGCTGCAAATTGGACACCAGAATTTTTAATATGCTAGTTTTGGTACATAGTTTCCCACACGGGGAGATATAATTCCTTTTTGCAGGAGTAAAAACGTGAGGCCTACTGTTTCTGGTCTAACTAACACCAGATTGATTAAATTGGCCTTTTTTCACCAAAATTACAACACTGGACAATGTAATGCCTTTTGCGGTATTAATTACAAGAAGACTGCTGCTAATTGGACACCAGAATTTTTAAAATGCTAGTTTGTGTACATAAATTCCCACACTGGAAGATATAATTCCTTTTTCCGGTATTAATTACAAGAAAACTGCTGCAAATTGGATACCAGAATTTTTAAAATGCTAGTTTTGGTACATAGATTCCCACACGGGGAGATATAATTCCTTTTACAGGACTAAAAACGTGAGGCCTACTGTTTCTGGTCTAACTAACACCAGATTGATTAAATGTGGCCTTTTTTTCACCAAAGTTACAACACTGGACAATGTAATGCCTTTTGCGGTATTAATTCCTTTTTACAGGAGTAAAACGTGAGGTCCTACTGTTTCTGGTCTAACTTACACCAGATTGATTAAATTGGCCTTTTTTCACCAAAATTACAACACTGGACAATGTAATGCCTTTTTGCGGTATTAATTACAAGAAGACTGCTGCTAATTGGACACCAGGATTTTTAAAATGCTAGTTTGTGTACATAAATTCCCACACTGGAAGATATAATTCCTTTTTCCGGTATTAATTACAAGAAAACTGCTGCAAATTGGATACCAGAATTTTTAAAATGCTAGTTTTGGTACATAGATTCCCACAAGGGAGATATAATTCCTTTTACAGGACTAAAAACGTGAGGCCTACTGTTTCTGGTCTAACTAACACCAGATTGATTAAATTGGCCTTTTTTCACCAAAATTACAACACTGGACAATGTAATGCCTTTTGCGGTATTAATTCCTTTTACAGGAGTAAAAACGTGAGGCCTACTGTTTCTGGTCTAACTTACACCAGATTGATTAAATTGGCCTTTTTTCACCAAAATTACAACACTGGACAATGTAATGCCTTTTTGCGGTATTAATTACAAGAAGACTGCTGCTAATTGGACACCAGGATTTTTAAAATGCTAGTTGTTGTACATAAATTCCCACACTGGAAGATATAATTCCTTTTACAGGAGTAAAAACGTGAGGCCTACTGTTTCTGGTCTAACTAACACCAGATTGATTAAATTGGCCTTTTTTTTACCAAAATTACAAAAACTGGATAATGTAATGCCTTTTGCGGTATTAATTCCTTTTACAAGAGTAAAAATGTGAGGCCTACTGTTTCTAGTCTAACTAACACCAGATTGATTAAATTGGCCTTTTTTCACCAAAATTACAACACTGGACGATATAATGCCTTTTGCGGTATTAATTACAAGAGGACTGCTGGTATTTCAGAACACCGGAATTTTTAAAATGCTAGTTTTGCTAGATAAATTTCCCACACTGGGAGAAATATTGCCTAAGCCTTATTACAGAATAAATTACAACAGGAGTGCTTCTTCTGGTCTAACACCAGAATAATTTTATTATTACGGTGAAAGCTTTTTCTAATTTATATTTCTGGCACATAAAAAAAAAATATTTCTGGCTGACAGTATTGGACTAAATGTAGTGGCACTGGCTAGCCTAGCTGGAACAGCACATTCATGGGATTTGCTATCCAAGTGGGTTACTTTCAGTTTCACCACTGATATATTAAATATCTTTGCAGTTAGTATGGGTGACACAAGCACAGCCAAACCCCTGATGTAGTATATCTATGAAAAAATTGACGATTACATGAGATTAATGGACGTTGTGGCAGCTTTTGCTGTAGCACCACAAGTCCCAAAATGGCCGCCGCCTATCAGCCCAGTAACATGTGCCAGAAAATGGTCTGCCCAGCCAGAAAAAAAATAGACTTTGACTGAGCAGCTGAATCGCTGTTGTTCTGATTCACAGGTGTAGATTTTTCACTTCTTTGGAGCTTTGGTTTAGACTCTGTGGCAGCTTGTGCTGGTGCACCACAAGTCCCAAAATGGCCACCGCCGGTCAGCCCAGTTACATGTGCCAGTAAAAATCGCTCTGGCCAGTCTCAACAAAATAGTGACTTTCAGTGAACAGCTCAGCTGAGTTGTTCTGATGCACAGGTGTAGAAAGGTAGATCATTCAATCACTTCTTTATCCCTGCCTATCTCGCCCTCACAGAAGCTGCATCCTCTCCCTACACTAGTCAGAGCAGTGTGACGTGCGGCACTACGTGACTCCAGCTTAAATAGAGGCTGGGTCACATGCTGCACTTGGCCAATCACAGCCATGCCATTAGTAGGCATGGCTGTGATGGGCTCTTAGGGCAAGAAGTAAAACGCTAGCTGATTGGCTGCTGTGCAGCCCTTCAGAAAGCGGGAAGTAATCGACAAACACCGGACCCGAACCCGAACTTTTTTGAAAATGTCCGGGTTCGGGTCCGTGTCACGGACACCCCAAAATTCGGTACGAACCGGAACGATTTTCGAACTGTTCGCTCAACACTAGTACTGAGTACACTGTATTCACATGCACCTCTGCCACCACCAAAATAGTTATATGGTTCAGTCTTCCTTTTCTCGTCCTCCTCCTCCTCCTCCTCCTCCTCTTCCATCATATCAACATTCTTTTTAGGCTGCCCTCGCTCATAATGTGTTATAGGGTCACAAAACTCTTGCACAGGTGCGAGAGGCGACACTCAGAGCCCTCTCTGTGTGCACCCTTACCCTTGAAAAAGTCTATGGTTCACCAATATGCCTTACACTTTTCCTGCCATTCATCAGCGTTGAGTACGCCATGAATGGCACAGTGTTATAGTAATTTTCTTACCCGCGCTTCCAAGCACGTGGATCAGCTCCTTTGTGTAAGGCAAGGCCGCACTATTCCAGTAATCAGTCAGACATGTTGCTCTATCGTGGACCAGGTGAGAACTGCTCTCCTCTGACCCTTTCTTTATTTACATAGCCAAAGGGATAACAAATAGGAAGTGGGCGGGCCCAACACCTGACCACTCCCTTCAGGTACATTACAGTCATACAGGAAGTGATGACACACACAGAAAGAATACCACAACATGTCTCTTAGTCACCACTAGGGGAATCTTGTTCAGCAACGATCAGATCAAATGCCAAGCAAGACTCACCAGGATTCTCATGTGGGCCTACTTATAGGAATTGAATCATCATCTCCAGCGGTTGATCAGACACATTGGAAATAATGATTGCACGTTCCTTTCGTATATCGTTCTCTTAACAAATGCATACACGCCAAGCCAATAAATCCGCTCTTTGGGCGGGGGGCCCCAGCCGGCATCGATCCATTCGCCAAGAAGACACTGCTTGCTGCGTCTCTATATCCGCAGCAAGATATCCACTTCCAGTGGTTTACACACTGAGAGACATGATGACAATATTAGAAAACACATCATAATAAAATTTCCACAACAGTCCCTCCTCTTTGTCATATGCTGCTCAGTGTCCCTCGATGATTAATCCTCAGCATCTGGTCCATGGTTTGGTCTTCAGGGCATCTCGTCTATTCGGGAACTCGGTCGGTTATACATCAGGCATATAGAATGAATGGAAACAAAAACATAAGTACATGCCCGGATCCAATGGAAAACTAGTGAGCCCTAAAACCTCCTAATCAGCTGCAACGTAAGATTCAGGGACAAGCTTTACCAGGACACATGACCCTCTGACATTAGGGAAATTACCTTATAAATGGCTAACCCGCATAGGAAATAGTACAGACCTGTCAACTCCAAACAAGAACTTCTGACAGTCACGGGCCTCCAGTAATAACTGCCTCACAACTGGAGGACCCCACCAACCTATCTCCTTTACCTCATCTGCGGGCCGCCTAGCTGCCGGACACCCATACAGGATTAACAAACAAGGAGCCGGAGCTACTATAAAATCTATAGCTGATATTACCCTCTAGGATGTGCTACTAACAAATGTCTTCTTGTGGCCCTTGCCAATTTGAGGTGCCTTCCCTTCCTAAGAATGAAAGTAAACAAGTAAGCAAAAGTGATACTCCTCATCCTTTGACGTAGTTGAGCAGCTTCTTGCAGTGTCTGGTGTGGCTCGTCATCATCGGCAGCACCTGGAATGGCCCAAGATATCCCGGCTCTAGTCATGTCTTCAGATGTTTCTTTAGCACGACCCAATTACCTGGTTGACTAGAAAGAACACTGGTTATTGAGTCCAGGTCTGGGAGAATCTCCCGAACCCGGTGGTGGACATTGGGTGGTAACCCGTGGGGCTGCCTAGGGGCATCCCTGATGGAATAAAGGGCTAAATCGGTACATTCAGGCCATGGATCAGCCGTGATTTCTCCTTGCAAAAATCTGACCCAAGTACCGTCAAAGAAAAAGAAGCAGTCTTGATGGTTCTTGACCTGATTATTGACACTTGATGTTTAAAAATTGCTGTTTTCTACACCACTTTTCCCCCTTCTCATCGTCCTCAAAACCAGGACGAAGAGAAGTTGGATTCAGCATGGTGCATCGTCTCAAGGTTAGATGGAGAGATGAGGGTGGGATGAGAGAGAGAGATAGAGAAAGATAGATAATTACATTGGTGACAGCAGAGACATCTGAAAAAAAACTACAACAGTCTAGGTGGATGCAGCCTGTCTTAACAGAGTTAGCTCAGAAAGAGCCTCTTCTGCTTCAGGAACTATATCACCAATTGCGGTTACCCCTTCTCATCCATGCCAGGTGTACATAATGCGGTTACTCCGGACTGAAACCGCCCTCTGTATCCCCTGCAGGTTTACTGCCATTATTGTCTTTTGAAACCATAGCTGGGCTACATCTTTCCAGAGGGGTACCCCAAAGGGTACCCTTGGACCATCTATACCATTCTTTAAGGGGTTTTATGGCCTTCACCCCATAACTAGATCTCAGGTACTGAGCAGCCGTCTGACCGCATCGAGGGGACTATTTTTCCCCGAACATGGATTTACCACTACCCATCCTTGATTAACCAAGCGATTACCAGTGTTGCCTGCGTCCAGGGACACTATTAGACCGTACATGGAGAGCACCGCCCGGATTCTCGCGGTGCGTCTCTCCGACTCCGACTTCTTACAAAGCCTACGTCGGACAGCTAGAAATCTCTTGCAATGAGAGCGGCCTAGTGCTACTTTCAATGCTATTTCTACTCCCACAGGGCCTTTCGGCCTAAGCTCCTCTTGCTGGATTCCCAGTATGCCTTCTGAAGGCTATACACACAGCTGAGCTACGCCTGTGTTTGGCCAACTTAGGCTACCAATAAATGAGACCCGCTTTTCTCCAGCCCAACATGGCTCCTCCAGTCAATCTCCTGCTGATAAAATAAGAAGAAATTCGGGGTTAACCTCTGGTGGTGATGTTGTTAAAGAGAGAAGAGTCCTGGAGTGTAGAACTGTCACTTATAAACGGGAAAGAAAAAGAAAAATTGGAACAGACATTTAAAAACACACACACAGACAACAACAAATGAAAATCCTCTAATATCTAGTTATTGCCTGCAGGGAAAAACACAGTTAAAACCGCACATCCAGGTCCTTCTGTAAATCTCTGGGTTTCCCTGAAAGACAAAACTAGTAAAACATTAATAACACAGACAAAATCTCCTACAGAGAGGGTCACATTGGAGGTCCCTCTTATAGACAGTACACTTTAACTTTAAAACAAACCCTTTCCAGCACATACAATGTAGGACTGAATTATCACATCAATGCCCTGGAGGGTTCACCTGAGACCGTAAACACTGGCAGGAGAACTTCTCCGCACCCAGCCATTGAAATGCTAATTTGCCCAGCCCCAAACCAACATCAGATTCATCTTTACAATTGAGCAGGATTTAACATTACAAGCTTACAGTTCCTCCATTTTTTCCTAATACAATAGTAAACTGGTTCACAAAGACCTTAATAACATCTCTTCCTTTTTCCTTACATGAAATGAGAAACTCTGCTAAATTCCAGGAGCCGATCTCTTTCCTCTCTCAGCTTCACATTTTCACACTTTAACCGCTCACACTGGGATTTCAAATCTGCTTCCCGGATCCATGACCTTGGCTGTCCATAGCTCCTATGCCTTTGAGAAGGACCATGTCTGGGACCATCCCCCACCTTGCTGAATAAACAACTTTGCTCCTAGGAGTGGTTCTGGGGTACTTAACATACCTCTGTCTGTTACTATTAGCAACGTCACAGTACCTTGCAATGTGCCCAAATTCTCTGCATGCAAAACAACGAATAGCTTGTCTCCCTGCACAAAACCTTCTCTGGGCACATGGTGACCTGCCTTGCTGCACAACATTTACCATCCTAGCTTGGGTAGGTCCCACACTACAATCTGAACTAAATCCTCTTACCACAGACTCATCTGAGGAATCGTCTGCCTCTGGATCAATACTTCCAACTCCAGGGTCAGATAAAGTGTCCATCCCGAGTCGGCTTCAGAATCTGATTGAACTTCCTCAGACTTCTCCATACTTACCGCCAATATGTTCTCTGTAACCCCAGAACCATTACTCTCTAACGGTTCCTTCAATACCTCTGGCTGCACTAAGCACTGAGACTGTTCAGCTTCAGTCCTCCTGCAGAGGGCAGACAATTCCCTCACAGCACACTGCGCATGCGCCAGGCTCTCAGACAATTGTTCATTCTCCCTACGTAGCTCAGTATTACACCTCACGGTACATTCATACTCAGCGCGAGCTTCAGCTGCCTGTTGGACAAGAGCTCTCAATTTAGCAATTTCTGACTTTAAAACTTTCACTTCTCCCTCCAAGCTCAACTTCAGCCGACAAGACTCCTGATATTTGTCCCCTATCCACTCTGCAGCAAAAATCAGACCATACTTGCCTTCACGTTTGCGCCATTTTCTAATACCCATCAGGTGTCCTACAGAATTCTGAGCCTCCAGCCATGGATCAGTAGATCCCTTCATTGCTTGGAGAATGGCCGCCGTGTTCCTCAACTTTCCAACTTCCCTAAAAATACTGTCCATTGTACAGCGATACACACCACAATGCTTGCTATAAAAAGACTACAAGTCACTAGCACAAAACTTGCCAAACCAAAATCACACTGTGCACAGAAAGGTTACAGAAAGAGAAAATAACTATACTGGACAACACTGAGATTTTGGGCAAAAACAAACAAATCACTTTTTATAGACACCAAACAAAAACTAAAAGTAAACCGGCTCAAACTAAAATGAATTCCTTGTTAAAACCTGCAGCACTAACCTAACCAAGATGTCTGCCAAACGCACATACTTTTCCCACAAAGCAAATCAAAGATGGCCGACAAACCGCATGGCATGGTCTTACACAGAGGAAATCAAAGATGGCCGACAAACCGCATGCGTGGACACACAATGAAAGATAAGATGGTGTCTCCCAAAATCTAGCAACAGAAAAATCTAATTAAACCAGAGCAAACTTCCACTCTGAGGGTGATTTACAGGCTAACAGCAGAGAAATCTAAAACAAAACGTTTCCTCTACAAACCAGAATCACCTCTTACAAAATCCCACTAACATAAAAGTTACACCAAAACAGAGAAGTTACAACAAAACAATTGGTCAGCACACACATCACAATCTGACTATACAATCTCTTTACAATCAACTCAGATCCACCAAAAACTACACAACGAAAAAGCACTTACCTCGTCCTTACACAAAGAGAGCGAAAATGTTCTTTTACCAAGCAGAAATTTCCTCTGACGCAGCAGATAAAATTACACTTTACTCTCTCCCTTTTATCTGCTGTGCAGAGCAGAAAAATCTGTTGGTTAGTACCTAGCTCGCCATTTGTTATAGTAATTTTCTTACCCCGCTTCCAAGCACGTGGATCAGCTCCTTTGTGTAAGGCAAGGCCGCACTATTCCAGTAATCAGTCAGACATGTTGCTCTATCGTGGACCAGGTGAGAACTGCTCTCCTCTGACCCTTTCTTTATTTACATAGCCAAAGGGATAACAAATAGGAAGTGGGCGGGCCCAACACCTGACCACTCCCTTCAGGTACATTACAGTCATACAGGAAGTGATGACACACACAGAAAGAATACCACAACATGTCTCTTAGTCACCACTAGGGGGAATCTTGTTCAGCAACGATCAGATCAAATGCCAAGCAAGACTCACCAGGATTCTCATGTGGGCCTACTTATAGGAATTGAATCATCATCTCCAGCGGTTGATCAGACACATTGGAAATAATGATTGCACGTTCCTTTCATATATCGTTCTCTTAACAAATGCATACACGCCAAGCCAATAAATCCGCTCTTTGGGCGGGGGCCCCAGCCGGCATCCATCCATTCGCCAAGAAGACACTGCTTGCTGCGTCTCTATATCCGCAGCAAGATATCCACTTCCAGTGGTTTACACACTGAGAGACATGATGACAATATTAGAAAACACATCATAATAAAATTTCCACAACAACAGGCAGAACATTGACTGTAGGCAGGCTATTATAGCTAAATAATAAAGAATATGGAAGATATACTATATTGTACTGTAGTATTCTGGGTTAATGATCATGTGGGCACTTTTCGATAAATAAGTGTGTTTGTGGTTGCAGTTTGGGCAATTAGTCTCTAAAAGGTTCGCCATCGCCTTCACAGTTTTAGAGGGTTAGCGCACCTGGAGGCCCTCAGCTACATTATTTTACTCTGTTTCATTGAGCCCAGGGCCACAGCCTCTGTATAAACAGCATCATGGCCACTTCCTGCACTGGCCGCCTTCTTAATATTAAATGTTATATATGCTTAAAAGTATGTCACACGTACAGTATCGTAGGATATATATGTGTGCGTGCCAATAAATTAAAACAGGTATTTTGGATGTGCACACTTTACACAGGGGATGTAGCTCTGATAATGTCACAGACTACCATACACCATTTACGGATGAAGTACAGTATATGTTAGTGATATGTATGAAATGCACACATAGTAGATGTGGCACAAATATTTTACTTTTCCCCAAAATACACTCTTTTCATATGTGGCACTGTATTTGAAACAGAGAGTCACGCGCTATAGACACTAGATTTGCACCAGATTATTTAGATTGTCGCAAGACACAGATTTTAAATTTGAGTCAGTATATGCCCCAGTAATTAATAGAATATGGACATTAGATTATGCACAGATTATTTAGATTGGCACAGCAGACACTCTTTTAAAATGTGGTAGAGTATTTGTCACAGAAATCCACACTATACGGACAGTATATTTGGCACAAAACAGTTAAATTTGTCCCAAATACCAATCATTCTCTGCTGGAGTAATGAATATAACGGTTGCAGATTGAACTCACACACAGATGTGCCCGAAACTAGTTAAATTTGTCCCAAATACAAATAATTCTCTGCTGGAATACAGTATATATGGTTGCGGCCTAAACACACACACATATGTGCCTAAAACAAGTTAAATTTGTTCCAAATAAAATTAATTCTCTGCTGGAATACTGTATATAAAGTTGCGGCCTAAACGCACACACAGATGTGCCCAAAACTAGTTAAATTTGCCCAAAATATAAATAATTCTCTGCTGGAGTAATAAATATAACGGTTGCGGATTAAACGCACACAGAGATATGGCACAAATTTGACTAATTTCCCCAGAAAAAAAAGTCTCTGATGGCGCGGTGTATATCTCCCTAGCAGGCACACTCTAGTGAATAAGCCCCTTTTTATAATGTCTGCTAGACACACTGCTTTCTAATGTCGTACTGTAGCTCTCACTTGCAGACACACTCTAGTGAATAAGCCCCTTTATGTAATGTCTGCTAAACACACTGCTTTTTGATGGCGTACTGGTGATCTCACTTGCAGACACACTCTAGTGAATAAGCCCCTTTTATAATGTCTGCTAAACACACTGCTTTCTGATGACGTACTGGAGATCTCACTTGCAGACACACTCTAGTGAATAAGCCCCTTTTATAATGTCTGCTAAACACACTGCTTTCTGATGGCGTACTGTAGAGCTCACTTGCAGACACACTCTCATGAATAAGATCCTTTTTATAATGACTGCTAAACACACTGCTTTATGATGGCGTACTGTAGATCTTACTAATATCAAATCTTTCAGTCTTTTAAAAGCTTTTGGGTACTTAAAAAGAGATTTTCCAGTCCTGCACTATCTGCCCCTTCCTGAAGACGCCTGTCCCTGATACTGCTGAATTTATCCCTGGCAAAAAAAAAAAAAAAAGGGTGCTGCATTGCTGTCAAACACACACTATAGTCCCTAAGAGGACTGTTTGGTCTTTCAATAGTTTTTGGGGAGTTAAATCTGTGAATTTCCAGCAAAACACTATATGTCCTTGCCTACTGTCTGCTCTACCTGACGCTGAATGATCACAGCGTGGGACATCAGCTCCTATATAAACTGGTGTCACGTGTTCCGGCCAGCCAATCAGTGTAAAGCTAATAGCTAACTTGGCTATGTCATTACACTGAAGGGAGTTACTTACCTGAATGTTGATTGGCTGCTTAGGAGGCTCCAAATGTGCGGGGAGGAGACTCGAGCAATGCGACGAGCACACATGGTATTCGGCTGAGTACCGCCACATGCCGAGCATAGCGATGCTTGAGCCGAACCGTTACTCGGCAGAGCATGCTCGCTCATCACTAGCGTCGACCATGTTGCAGCTGGTATTCCACAACTGCCCTCTGCTACTCACAAAGCCCGGCCAACATTTAGAACGTAGAGTTCCAGCGCGTTCTCACGTTGCACAACAGTTGGTTAGCTGGAAGCCGCAAGCTCTGGACAGACCAGCTGAAGCTGTGAACGGCTTGCGGAAATGGACACAAATACGGCGCGCCTTCACTAGTAGCTTTTGCAAATTAGGGTAGGTTTTGATAAACCGCTGAACCACTAAGTTGAAGATGTGGCATAGTCATTGGAGGTGTGTCAGGCTGATGAGCTCCAAAGCCGCCACGAAGGTACGGCCATTGTCACACAACCATGCCTGGTTGTAGTTTGAGTGGCGAGAAAAACAGCTCGGTCTGGTCCCTTATACCCTGACACTGCTCTTCAGCGGTGTGCTGTTTGTCCTCTAAGCAGATCAGCTTCAGCCCGGCCTGTTGATGCTTTCCACAGCAGTGCTACAATGCTTCCAGCTAGCGACTGATGCAGGAGGTGGAAGCGGAGGAGGAGATGGTGGAGGAGGAGAAGTGGGGGATGGAGCCAGTAACATAGCTGCTGGCGGAGAAACTGATGGACGTAGGGCCCGCAATCCTGGGCGTGGGTAGCACCTGTGCCATCCCAGGGTATGACTCACTCCCGGCCACCACAACATTCACCCAGTGTGTGGGCAGGGAAATAAAGCGTCCCTGGCCACCAGCACTTGTCCATGTGTCTGTGGTGAAGTGGACCTTCCCAGTAAGTGCATTGGTCAGGGCACGGTGATGTTCTGGGACACATGCTGGTGTAAGGCAGGCACGGCACACTGTGAAAAATAGTGGCGGCTGGTGACTGCGTACCTAGGGACAGTCGCCGACATCAGGGTGCGGAAGGCGTCAGTGTCCACAAGCCTAAATGGCAACATTTCAAGGGCCAGTAATTTTGAAAGTTGGGCATTTAGTGCTATGGCCTGTGGGTGGGTGGGTAATTGCGATCGCGTTCAAATGCCTGTGTTATTGACATTTGGACATTGCGCAGGTACATGGAAGTGGATGTTGTTATTGACTGTTCATACGAAGGTCCAGGTGCAGGGCAAGGGTCATCTGGGGCTGCACCTATGGAATGGGGATTGGCCAGCAGTGCATAACACAAGGGAAGAGGAGGCAGTGGTGTGACCCGCAGACCCAGATTGTGGACCCAGGCGTTTGGCCCACTTATAAGGGTGCTTGGATGCCATGTGGCGGATCATGCCGGTGGTGGTGAGGTTGCTGGTTTTCACGCCCCGGCTCATTTCGGTACGGCACAGGTTGAAAACTACCACTCTTTCCTCAAAAAAGCGCCATACTGTGGATCACCTACCCCTTGGAAATGTGGATTTACGCATGAGGGTGCTTTGTGTAATGGTTGCGGGCCTGTTTGGTTTGGGCCGACTTCTCCCTTTTGCAACTCCACTGCGTCTTCTAGATTGTTGCGGTGCTGCGGATCCCTTCCCCTCTGTACTGCTGTCCTCGCTCGGCTTTTCAACTTCCCATGTTGGGTCAGTGACCTCATCGTCCACCACCTCCTCTTCCACTTCCTCACTCTGCTCATCCTCCTCACTTGACCTAACCACAACCTCAGTGATTGACAACTGTGTCTCATCATCATCCACCTCATGAACGAATGATTGCCGTTCACCACCATCATCTTCTTGAGTCTATGAAGGCTCAAGAGGTTGGGAATCAGGACACAATATCTCAGGTCCCTCTTCAAGTGTGCTGGGCGAAAGGGCCAAATCTATTAGTAGTGCTGGAAAGAGTTCCTCGGAGTGTGGGATCACTCATTTGGCAAGCCTCTCCATAGTGGGAGAAAGGATGATCAGAGTGAGGATTCGGTTGATCAGACTCTTGGCTACAGAGACTGGACGAGAGGTTGGTGGTTAACCGACTGAAAGCATTATCTTCAGCAATCCAACAGACCAACTGTAAGCACTGGTCCGGCATGGACAGTGTTGTCCTGCGCCGCCCAGCTAAGTTGGATATAAGGCTGGATACGGTAGATTTATTTTTTTCTGGTGCACTGGCAGCAAGCACAGTTTCATTGTGCCCAGGGCCCCGGCCTCTGCGTGCACCATCAGCATCACACCAAATTCTCCATGCCTTAGTGCTCACCTTCTTCGTCTTAATGGTTTTGTCACTAGATGTGGCACAGAATTTTTTACTGTCTGCGAAAGACACCGTTTTTGGATGCAGGAGAGTGGATATATATGGACAATATATTAGGCCCAGATTATTGGAATTTTTAATACAGACACTTTGCAGATGTTCTACACTATTGGTTACAGAAGACCACAGATTATGGACAGTATATTAGGCCCAGATTATTGGAATTTGTAATACAGACACTGTTTGCAGATATTCTACACTATTGGTTACAGAACAACACAGATTATGGACACTAGATGCGGCCAAGATTATTGGAATTTGTAATACAAACACTGTTTGCAGATGTTCTACACTATTGTTTACAGAATACCACAGATCATGGACACTATATTAGGCCCAGATTATTGGAATTTGTAATACAAACACTGTTTGCAGATGTTCTACACTATTGGTTACAGAACAACACAGATTATCGACACTAGATGCGGTCTAGATTATTGGAATTTGTAATACAAACACTGTTTGCAGATGTTCTACACTATTGGTTACAGAACAACACAGATTATGGACACTAGATGTGGCCCAGATTATTGGAATTTGTAATACAGACACTGTTTGCAGATATTCTACACTATTGGTTACAGAACACCACAGATTATGGACACTAGATGCGACCTAGATTATTGGAATTTGTAATACAAACACTGTTTTCAGATGTTCTACACTATTGGTTACAGTAGTGTTTCAATCAGTGTGCCTCAGCTGTTGCAAAACTACAGCTCCCAGCATGCCCGCACAGCAAAAGGCTGTCCAGGCATGCTGGGAGTTGTAGTTTTGCAACAGCTGGAGGCACACTGGTTGGGAAACACTGGGTTACAGAACAACACAGATTAACGACACTAGATGCGGCCTACATTATTGGAATTTGTAATACAAACACTGTTTGCAGATGTTCTACACTATTGGTTACAGAACACCACAGATTATGGACACTAGATGTGGCCCAGATTATTGGAATTTGTAATACAGACACGCTTTTCTGTCTCTTCCGAAGCACTGTCCCTGAGACTGCAGCAGGTAAATAGATTGCTGCTCTAAAACACACACACAGTAGTCCTTAAAAGGACTTTTGGGTCTTGGAAAAACTTTCTCTGAATAAAAACTGTGAAAATCTCTCCCTACACTGTCTTTCCCTTCCTACGCTATGCTCTAGGACTATGACTATGACTGATCCGAACACGTGTCATCGGGTGCTATATAACCTCCGATGACGTGTTCCGGCCAGTCAATCACTGTGATGCCAGCAGCCAACATGGCTACTGGCATTACAGTGAGGGCAGTACTTACCTGCACCTTTATTGGCTGCTTAAAACCCGCAAAACAGTGCAGGGCGAAGACTCAAGCATTGCGCTTCGAGCACATGCAGTATTCGCTCGAGTACTGTCATGTGCCGAGCATAGCGACGCTGAGTCAAACAGATATTCGGCCGAGCATTCTCGCTCATTACTAATTATAACTTGAAACAGCACTCAACATGCAATGTCAAAGACCCAGCAGATACTAGGCAAATCCAGTGAATTCACATGTCATGTCCCTGGTAATACCTGTATTACAGAAATGCATGCCCTAATTGGCTGTCTACTGTACCTCTTCAGTGATTGTTGATTCTTCTGGTGTAGGCTGTCTACACATGAGATAACTCTTGACCGACAGCTATCCTTCCTGATCCCCCAATACATATGTACATTTCGCTTGGCCAAGCATGTATGTGTTGCGAATGGCAACAAAAGCCTCTGGAAAACAAAATATGGTGAGCTGAAATCCAATTGCCCGATCATTATCTCCTTCAACTGCTGTTGGGAGAGAATGTTGAGGCCCCTTATGCAGCATGTGGTTAATAAGTCCCAGAAAATTGTAGTATTCATCTGACATATATTTAAGGTGTATATTAAGATTTTTTCAGCCCTTCCTTTTAGTGAATAGTGATGAGCGGCAGGTGCCATATTCGATTTCGACGAAATTCGCGAATATTCGAATGAATATTCGTTTCAAATTCGTCGAAATCGAATATTCGTCATTTTTCTAGTTATCGCGATTAACATGCGATTTAAATAATCGCATATTGCGATTTGTACTTAAGGCTACTTTCCTATTGGTTTCATATCTAGAATTAGCGAGGATGACGAATATGACGAATGTATTCGTCTATTCCTCAAACGAAGATAACAGTATTCTACATCTTCGTTTTAGCTACCTATTCGTCAACCTCGCTAATTCTAGCAATCAAATAGGCAGGTTGACTATAGAGACAGCTGTGTTTAATTCAGCTATGCGATTTTTTTAATAAATAGAATACTTATAATAATTTTATCAAGTAATATAATTATTGTATTAAAAAAAAATAATCGCATAGCGAATTCTAACACAGCTGTCTAGTAAGTCAACCTTCCTATTTGATTGCTAGAATTAGCGAATAGCGAAGTTGACGATGACGAGACAAATAGGTAGCTAAAACGAAGATGTAGAATACTTCGTTATCTTCGTTTTGAGGAATATGACGAATACATTCGTCATATTCTATTCGCTAATTCTACCAAGCCAACCATAACTTCTGTGCTCATGGAGCGTCCCCATCACCATGGGAACGTCTCCATATACTAAATGTACTGTCGGATTTGAGGAATTACGTTGAAATCGCAATGCGATTAATTCAAGTTATATTAATCGCATTGCGATTTCAACTTAGAGCTGGGTTTATAATGGGTCAGCTTGCTAGAATTAACGAAGTTAACGAATATGGAATATAGCAGCAGTGCTAAGTTGAAATCGCAATGCGATTAATTTAACTTAAAGTATTCGCATTGCGATTTCAACTTAGCACTGCTAGTGCATAGCATTAGCTATACTCCATATTCGTTAATTCTAGCCTATGTAAGATAGCAGTGCTAAGTTGTAATCGCAATGCGATTAATTTAACTTAAAGTATTCGCATTGCGATTTCAACTTAGCACTGCTAGTGCATAGCTATACTCCATATTCAAGTTAATTCTAGCCT